>CM034149.1:681567832-683967832 GCA_019776745.2 Taxus chinensis | reverse complement strand
TTAGCACCGATAATTTCCCTATTTGCGTGCACTAATCCCTCAACAATGTTAAATTAAAATAAGTCACCTAACCCCATACCACACACATTATTGAATCTATCAAATCCTTATCCTAATTGATATCCTCCCCCATGGTATTTACACCATACTACACCTATAAATACCATTTTATAGCTGTAAAATCCTATTTTACCCATCCTAAACCACCTAACCATCTTAAAACAACCTAAACCTATTTTACTAACACATCTCAACCTCCACACCTCGTCCAAAACCTCCCCTTAACCATTTTACCTCATCAAGTACCCAAAAACCCTATGTTTAAGTGGTTTCAACCACTTCCCAAACATTTTCCCCAAAAAAAGTTGATCGTCAATGATCCTAACCGATTGCTAGTGATTATAAATAGGAGTTATATATCCTCTCTTAGGGTTCTTTAGAAATATTTTTCTAATGCTCAAACTTAATTTTTTGAATTATCATAAATTTAGGTCATTACATAGATCATCAAGAGTTTGTATCAACCTCCAACAATTATCAACACATAATTTAAATAGTCTCTTTCATCAATCAACTCTTAGGAAAATCAACATCAAGACATCAACTTCAGTCAACTCCATTCAACAATTTGAGGCATATTTTAGATTATTTTCACATACAAAGGTATTCCTCTATTTTTCCTATCATTTACAAGTCATACAAACATAAAAAAAAAATAATAAAATATCATTTAAGAGCTTTATTTGTCATTTTTAACAGTAATTGCTAGTGATCAGCCTGAATCACCGGTGACCCCTATCAAGTTCAATATTTTCATAAATCTAACAATATATCATCATTTTTATCAATCCCTATGTATTTAACTTGTTCCTTGAAAGAATGGATTTACTTTAGATGGAAACACCTGATAGGTCTTATCCCGTTACATGTAATTACGACTTTCATATACTTCAACACCCCTTCTTTTGGGACTAGTACATCCTTCATGATTTGACACTATGTTCAATACGATTTTCCACTGACGCTGAGGACATTGAAAAACAGATTGAATTCCTCCACTACATTTATCAAGAGACTGATGGATTTTGGTATGATTACTTCAAGTCTATTCAGATTGCATTCACCCTTTCTTGGGCCACCTTTGAAGCTGCATAGGACTTACCATTCCACCTTGAGTTCTATATATTCTCATATGTTATCTATTTTTCTATTATATATCTTTATCATTATCTTTATCAATCTATTTAATTTTTTAAAAGTGATCTGACATCCTCCAAGGAAGTCCCTTTGGATTCTTAGAATTTTCCTTTGTTGAGCATCTCATTTACCCATCTATCTAATCTTATCTTGTTTATATATATTTGATTTGGATGTTCCTTCATCAGCATGATAAGAATGAGCTTTATCCACCATCGATCAAAATCCAACATCGTGGGTATTGGTAAACCTAACCATCTTCAGAGGTCAATTTTTTTTGTTATTTCACTTCATTAAGTTAAAGTTGGAAAGAAAAAACTCTCTCGTACATTCTGGCATGCGTGGTGGGAACTTGGTCCCCATTTATTTTTTTAAATTAATTTTTCATTTATTTTATGTCTTTTTCTCTAGAATTGCCAACAATCCATTCAAATTTCCAGCGATTGTGGTGAATCACCAGTATTTCTTGTCAATCGCTGATGATCTCTATGACTACTTCTAATTAATCAGTCAGTTAGCCTGTAACACCATTTTCTCTTTCTGTTTTCTATTTTCCACTAACCCTTGTAGGTTTCTAATTTGGGGGATTTTTTCTTGTTGCACTTTTTTTCATGCTAAAAAAAACTAAAAATAAAAAATCTAAAATTTTTAAAAAGGAAGCGTTTTACAAGTGTGTCATCTATCGTTATTTTTGTTTCAAAGAATTGAATCTTTGTCTATTATCCTCATTGAAATTAATATGTATTTTTGGGACCCTTCATTTTTCTTGATCATATAGTTTAATTAAGAGGTTAATATATTGCATTCACTTAATCTCCCCCACACACAACCAAATCACTTAAAACATAACTTGCATCAAAACATTCCTACCCAGGTAGACCTACTTGGATTTCATCACCAAGAGGAGAAGCTAAATAGGTGTTCTAGCTGAGTATAAATAATTAGCTATCGATATATTGGCTAAGCACCCAACACCCTTATCACTCCAGGACTGTGAAGTGAGGGGTAGGACCAAATACCAAGCCCCGTACTGGAACCATTATAGATTTGGGCGTCACATACCTTTGGGTATATTGAGGAGTCCATCCTTCAAAATTCCTGAAACCATCCATAGAATTCCATTTCCTAGAACCCTATCAAATCATTCTACACATTTCACTTTTCTTATAAATCAAGAAAGATAATAAAAAATTATTCTTTATGATTTTTCTGGTGCTTGTAATTAGCCAATCTAGCTTCATTTTTCATTATTAGGTGATTTATTTTTTTGATAGTTACTACAAGACAACAATCAAGTATCCAAATCTCTAAAAGTATGATTTTTTTTTGCAAATATCTATTAAAAATATTCAAACCCTCATCAAGGATGCCTCACATCTACTTGAAGAAGACTGAGCTACTTTATCTTCTCAACCACAAGATAAAGAACAACCCCATTCACCTAGTATCCAATCTAAATAATCTAAAATACATGATTTATATATTACTCATTTCTTTGGTAGTTGACATCCTATATTCTTTGAGATTTTAGATTCAAACCCCATTTCCCTCAATGCATATCTTGTTACCCGAGGTGTTCACCTCCAACCATTCATACCTAAACCATGGCATTATGTACCTGACCCCTCGTGTAATTATTCTCATATTATTTAACCTAACAATGATCTGGTCATCAAACAACTACATTCCTATCCTACTAGTAGTCAATCAGAAACCTCCACTGTCATGTCTTCATCTCCTATCATTTCTTTCAACCCTAATGTCATCTCTTTACCAAACATGACCAATCAAAAACCTACATCTTCACCATTGATGAGACCCTTTAATTACCATTTTAATTGTCTCATCTATTGTGTATTTTTTATATCCTCATTATCATGTCAAACATCCACTTGAACTTAAAATTATGACACTTATATTAATTAGTATGATTATTATTAAGTTACTCTATTTCATGGATTTTGAATGTGCATGTTAATCTCTTTGATCAACTAAATGATTATTAGTGTTGGGTCTAAATGACATACTTGTTTGCAAGAAGATTTAATATGTTGCCACTAACATGCAACCAAATAAAATCTATCACAATGTAAAGGGAATAATCCATAGAAACTGACATGTAGCAACTAGGACTTGTCTGCAGCAAGGCACTTGTAGCCAAAGGAATACATGCTCACATACAAAATCATGATTATGGGAAACTTGATCAACAAGAATGCTTCACCTGAGTTTGCACATGTCAATAAAGAAGTAGTAATGAAAACAAGAGAAAATATCACACCAATGTCTAATTATGCTCTGTAACTATAACTATGGAACTAGTTGATTTAACTTGATAGCTGGTTGTTGAATGAACAGTTCATTATGTTGTTTTATTAGAACACCTTTCCTTGATTATGATTACATGCATAATAATCTACGGATTCCTTGGTAGTGATCTAGTACTTAATCAAAATGTAATTGTTAGTTAAAGGAGTCTCTTCACATCTCTACTAAATATAAAGAGAATGACGAGACTTGGTTAGATAGATATCCATAGTCAAGGAATTGTTGTAAGTTTAATTATGAATCTTCATGATGATGAATAAAATATAAGTTCTATAATTTTTCTATAGACACAAGCCTTAGGAAGGGTTGACAGCCAAGGCAAGGCCCACTTGTGGTTTCTAAACCCATTTTCTTTCTGTTTTTTTTAGTTCCTTGCATGCATAGATTAGAATTGCAGTAGTTCATTCATTCACTTACGTTATGCTTTTATCTACTTATTACCTAGCTGTAAAATTTTCTTTCATTTGCAACGTAGTTTATCTTTTTAGCATTATATTTCTAATTGTTGTAACAATAATCTTTTTAGTTTATACCTCATAATCATATGTAACTGTGTATACAAACACTAACAAAATTAAAAGTATACGTCCCTAGGTCTAATGAATAAATGACCGTGAATTAGTGAACAACACACTAATTTCTGCTAATTAATTTACACCACCATTTTTTGGCATCATTTCCTAGGGAACACTGCCAAGTTATTAGGTTTTTTTTATGGTTTTTCATTCCTTAGAAGCAGTGTATGTTTTAGGAATTTACCTCAAATTAAATCCCCCTAACTAATTACTATTGAATGAGTTGAGTAGTTGATGCATAAAATGTCCAAGGGATGCCCATGGTATATTTTTTACCTAATCCACAAGTAACACAAATCTCTTCATTTACCTTTGAATATTCAGAAGAATAAACCTTTGTACTTGATTTACTTTTTTAAGATAATGATCCAAAATATCAGTTCTATAGCTTTTCATGAGCAGCTAGGGATGACATAAGAGGTAGATCAAAATGCTTGAAATGGGGAAATCACCTTTGAATTCCCCATCAATGACAACAATGAAGCTACTGGAATGAAAAAATATCTCTCCATCAGACTTTCTAAATTTCCATGGAGCTATGTTAGAAGATCTAGACACCTTTATCTTTGAGTTTGATGTTTTTGTGCAGAATCTATGATTACACCACTGATTCACATAAATTGTAATTGTTTTCCTATAAACACTCAAAGATGCAGCTTTAAGGTGGTTCATGGGATTGGGAAGGAATGTTATTACTACATGGGAAAAAAATGAAGGATCAGTTCCTCAATAAGTACCAAGACTATTGCAGACCAAACAACAAAGGAGGTGATGAAATATACAAAATGCAACAAAAAAAGGATGAAATAGTAGAGGATTATTTTGGAACAATTCATGTTTGGCATTCAGAAAGTCCAAACATACCACTGACATACCACCTACCTCCATCAATTTAATTTTTTTGAAGGGACTCAGTGATGAAGACATGGATTCTCTGGATTTGATAGTAGCAGGAGAAGTTTTCAAAGGTTAGTTTTGAATAGATATGTGATGCCTATAAAAAACCATTCAAGACCTATTATGAAGACAATAAGGAATGTAAGATCAAGAGGTGGATTATCTACTAAAACAATAGGGGACATATCTAAGTATAAGATTGTTAGCATGTTCAAAAACATGAAGGCAAAATATTGTTAATGACATGGCTAATCAATTAGATGATTTTCACACCAAAAAGAAGAAAGAAGATGCAGAAGCAAACACTCATTGAGTACTACCATGCATGTAGAAGAAAAAAATCAGACTTTAGATGTAGAGAATTAGCTAGTATTTTCTCAAGAAAGAGAGGGTTTCACCAGATTTCAAAATTTTGGAGACAGAAGATGGGTAAGTTTTTCTATGTTGCCCGAAGGCAAACCATGATAACCAAGGCAAGGATGTATGCCACAAAGAAACTTATGCATTAATTTTAATTTTTTTTTCTAATAATTCATATATGCAACCCCCCACCTTGGAAAAAACCCTCAAGGATGGGCCCCCATATCCTGACCAATACCAACAACAATGGAAACCTCCATACCAAGGCCAAACCACAACAATAATGGAAAACAAGCTCCCTAATCATGGAAATAGCCATGGAGGGGAGAAAAGTGTAATAACCCACCTCCTAATTACCAACAAGATTATCAGAAAACCTCATTATCAACATCAAACAACAAGCTCTGATGCCTAATCCCCAATCAGGCTCCCAACCAAAAGCTACACAACTACCTTACTCAACCAATGCCTAATCCTAACAATAAATCTACTCAGACAACTTATTCCCACTAAACAAAATCAATACCCCTACCTATTCTGTTGATATAAAAAATATCCATCTTCGTTAAGGAAGAGCACTTCCTTCACCAACCAAACCTACCATTATTGAAATTATAGAAGAACCACAATTGTTGCATAATGAACCACAACAAGGACAAAAAGAGTTTGTAGGCTGATCCACAATAACTTGCGCAGAACTCTAGCAAGCATAAAACACAAGATAATGAGCCACCATTTCCTAAAAGGTTACAAGAAAAGAAGACAAATCTCATATTAGAATCTGATTTTGATTTTGTCAATCAACTTAAAGACATTTGTGTCAGAATACCATTGATACAAGCTATTAAATATTTTCCCATCTACAATAAGATAGTTAATGACATATGCATTAAGAATCCAAGAAGGAAGGGGAAAGACCCATCTACTATATAGGTCATTAGGTAATTAACTGTTATTATTCTTAAGAATTTAGTTCTTCCCAAGTATATGAAATCCAGACATCTCTCTAGCAAATGTCCACAATCCATGGTACAATGATAAAAAAAACACACTGATTGACTTGGGGGGAAAAAATAAATGTAATGAAAAAAAAAAATCAAGGATGATTTGAAATTAGAAGGATTAAGACCAACAACCCACAGTCTTGCATCTGGTAGATAGATCCACAGTAAATCTTGAAGGATATTTAGAGGATGTGGTAGTAGTGGTAGACTCCTAGGAGTACCCCTGCTGACTTCATTGTTCTCCAAACCAAAAGTGAGCTTAGGGGGATATTCTATCATCCTAGGAAGACAATGGTTAGAAACTACTGATGTATTCATTGGATATAGATCTAGTAATATGATCATCTCCAATTGAAGTGGTACCAAAAATCCTTATGCTTTACCCCCTTACATAGCCATTCAATGAAGAAGATCAAACTGTTTTGGGTGGAAGAACCAGAAGAAGACTAGAGCTTAGTTAAACAACTCATGATGTTGGAGAAGTCATACATAATATAAGGACAAGAGGAATATGTTGTTCTTTCAAATTTTCTACAGAATAATTATGGTAAGAATGAAGAAGAAGATGACAAATTGTAATTCTTAAGTTGTCCTGAAAAATCAAATCTTGCCGCAACAGAGTAATAAGAATGTTTCCAGGTAAGAAATGAACACTACAAAAAACTTCTTCCACATGATTATATCTTGAATTCTATAAGTAGAAGCATATGTTCCATGACTGATCTTTCTAAACAAGTGGGATATTACATCTGGAAAGCCACTTAATGTAAAACAAAAACATTAAGCATGTACCAGGAGAAGTTATTTTTTTACACTTCTCAAAAATCACAAGATAGCATTTGCATGGGATTTATGGAGACATGCATGGAATCCATCCTAAAATTTGTACTCATAAGATTTACATCAAGGAAAATTGCAAGCCAATAAGACAACCAAAAAGGAGAATGAACCCTACAGTGAGGGGATATAGTGAAGGAATAACTAAAACAAATTATAGGATGTTGGTTTCATATATCCAATTTTTAGATAGTCAATGTGTGTCACCACTTATTATTGTACCTAAAAATAATGGCAAATGGAGAATCTATATAGAATATAGCGAGTTGAATGCAAAAATAAAGAAGGATCATTTCCCACTTCCTTTCATTGACTAGGTACTTGACACTCTTGCTGGAAAGAAGTATTTCTCTTTTCTATATGATTATAGTGGATACAAACCAAATTCATATTGCACCAGAGGATCTGGAAAAGACCACATTCACATGCCCATGGAGAAATTTTACATGCTATGTTCTTCCCTTTGGTCTATGCAATTCACCTGCCACATTTCAAAGGGTAGTTCTTAGCATCTTCTCATAGTTAAACCAATTATTTCATAGAGGTATATATGGATGATTACACAGTTCCATGAAAATACTTTTGATGAAACAATGAAGAACTTAGACAAGGTTCTCAAAAGATGTAAGAAGCATAATATGTCCTTAAGAAATGAATTTTTTTTTATATGATGATGTATGAGGGGATAATGTTAGGTCATTACATGTCATCTGTTGGGATCGAAGTAGATCTAGCAAAAATATTAGTAATTATAAAATTTTCAAACACCTAAAAAAAAAGGATGTAAGGAGCTTCTTTTGGCCATGTTGGGTATTACCAAATATTCATTCAAGATTTCAGAAAAATTGCAAACACCATTATTTTATTTTTTTTGGGAAAGGATGTTACATTTGTATGGACAAAGAAATACGAGGCTACATTGAAAAATTTGAAAACAAAATGCTAAACTTTTGCACCTATTCTAAGAGGACCAGATTGGAGTTTACCTTTTCATATACACACTGATTCCTCTGATCATGCCATTGGTGTTGTTTTAGGATAGAAAGATGGGATACTTAATTATGCAATCTACTATGTGAGTAAGAACATGCAACATATTGAGCTTAACTACACAATCATTGAGAAGGAATTCTTAGTCGTTGTATATGCCATCAACAAGTTTTAGGCACTATATCACGGGATATTCAGTTTTTATCCATACAACCCATATTTCCATTAAATATTTGATCAAACAAACTAGTTGTAAGTAGCAGGATAATCGGATGGTTACTACTCTTACAAGATTTTTAATGTAACATTTGTTGATAAGCCTTGAAAAATGTTAAAATTTGAGGTTTCAAACAATTTACAGATGAATTCAACATTAATGATCAACATTAATACATTAAATAATGTTTACCGTAAATATTTAAATAAACATTACATCATCACATAAGTAAATAAAGAAATACTTACAGGAAATAAATTAAACATAGGTGACACAATATTTATAGTGGAAAAACTCCAATAGGGTAAAAAACCACTTTGAAAATAACCTTTTATTTCAAATAACTTATTTTACATCCAGTAAGATTCACCTCCTCCTTTGAAACCCTAATTACCAAGAGTAAAAAACAAATCACTTGATTTGCGCAACTTTGATATATTTCTCGAATATATCAAATGAGGACCTAAAGCCCTTTTTATATAAGGTGATCGGGCATGTCTCCTGACCCACCTTTTTTAACCTTATCGGTTGACACATATACCTAGGTTTATAATATTTAATATTAGAAATATAATCATTTCATGATTTTAAATATTTAAACTGACAATATATATCTAGGTTAGCATATTTAATAATATAAATATAAATATAAAATATTATTAAATATTAAACCTATATATAATATATATATATATATATATATATTAGTGATGGATCCATATGCATTAAGGGTTGGCTAGACCACTTAATCATTATGTTCCAATAGGAAATACAATGTTTAGCATATTTTCTCTCACAAAATGGAAATTAATAATGAGGAAGCAGTTGTATATGACTATTTTTCCAGATGAACACTTGTTTGTCATTTCCACTAAGGACACCCTGGTATGCTGATATAAACCAACTATTTGGTTTCAGATAAGACACCTCCACACTATCCATATTCTAAAAAGAAATATATTGTTTGAGAAAAAGTGTGAATTTTTTCTTAGATAGTTGGTTTTCCTATTCCACAAAAAGGTAGGATAATGTTATGATAATATCTATATATGATGAAGAAATTTTATAATGTCATCAAATCCTGCCATAGTGAGCCATGTGGAGGACACTTTGCTGTAAAAACAGCAATGCAGAAAGTATTAACAAGGTATTATTGGCCTATATTACATAAATATGCAACATTGTATGCATGAAGATGTGATAAGTGTTATAGAATTGGAAGGCATACCAAATAATATGAGATTCCATTGTATCCTCAGAGAGTATTGCAACCATTTGATAAATGGGGATTGGATTTTATTAGTCCCCATAGATCCTAAATCTCAACAAAAAGAGTACATTTTAGTATACACAACCTACCTCACCAAATGGACAAAAGTAAAGGCATTACCAAAATCAAAAGAGTGAAAAAATTTGCAAAGTTTCTTATATGATCATATATTTACAAGATTATGGAGTGCCAGGAGAGATTTTCACAGATCAAAGTACCCCACTTCACTACTGAAGATATTGTTGATTTTAGCTATAGAATATGAAATTAGGCATAGGAAGTCCACCACCTTATCATCCACAATCCCATGGCAAAGATGAAGTAGCAAAACAGAGAAATTGAAGCCATCTTGACAAAGACTATTTGCGTTGCATAACAAGGATTGGTCAGAAAGACTTCCAAATGAATTTTGGGCATTCAATACAACATGGAAAATAACAACTAGATTCACACCTTTTTGAGCTACTATACGGTAAAACATGTTGTTCTCCCTATTGAGTTTGAGCACAAGACATTAAGAAAATTCATTAGAATTAGGCATAGATTTGTCTTAAGCTCGGAGGAAAAGGATTCTTCAACTCAATGAGTTGGATGAAATGAGAAGGCAGGTTGTTCATAATACTGAAGTGGTACAAAAAAAAGGATCAAGTAGTATAGCAGATTCATAAAAAAAAAAAGGAAATTTCAAGAAAGGTTTGATTGATAGAGCAATTATCTTTAAATATAAATACAAAGACCAGATGTGAAAAAATCAGAACAATGTGGCTCGATCCATATGAGATTGAGAAAATATTTCCCAATGGAGCTTTTGAAAATTCACTGCTATTGACCTTGTGAGATTCAAATTATTGGTAAATGGTCATAGATTGAGGCTATACAAGAAAACTAGTGGATAAGAAAACCTTCATCAAATAGTTCAGAGGAGGTCAAAACCAGGATGGAATTGAGAAAAGAAGTTGAACCTACTGGTTCATCTTCTAAAAACTTTTGAGGAATGAGATATTCAGTGGCCTTGGGTTATCCATCTTGCTGGATACCCCGGGGAGGAATAAGAGTGGATGTGATCAGCCTTCATAGTGATCAACAACCACTCACAAACACATTATATTTTATTAGAATTTTTGTTTTGTGAGATTTTGGAGTATTTACAACAAGGTGTGTATAATCTCTGATGAAAAGAGATGAAGCAAAGATAAGAATGTCCACTTGCAACATCATGCAAACCAATGCCTTGTTTTTGTTTCCTTTTTTAGGGAACCTTATTGTATGAAGAATCAAGATCCCATCTAAATGAGCACAAAAAATATGAAGATAGTTAGCACTGAAAAAATTCAAATATTCCATATTTTGGGAATCAATTGAGTTCATTATAGAGCCTATTCTATACAACAGCACATGCAACAATTGAAAACTACAACAACACTAATTGTAACCACACAGTACCTCAATATGCATCCTCATGCATGTATCTAAGGGTGCAAACTCTAACAAGGAAACATGTCAAAAATAATTCGGTGTACATCTCGAGTTAAGTGCACTCGATTTCCTTTAATAGAGTAGTGCTAGAAATAATTACATTTAATTAATATATGTGCCAAAATTGTCAAATAAACTTTATTACCCATAAAAAAATTTTATGTAGTTTACCACATGACCTATCTCCCATCTCATTCCATGCCATCACTTCACAAGGGATATCCTTCAATTCAAATTAAAGATACCTTTTTAAAGTTGCGTATAAAACTTGGTCACAAAATTTCAAAAAGGAAGAAAAATTGATTATTTTGTTCATTCTAATTTTATATAATAAATTCTAATTGAAGGACTTCTTACTTCACAAAATTTGTAAAAGTTGTAGAACCTAACAATGGGTGGAGGCTTGATAAGAAATGAACCAACAAACCATTCACAGTTTGTGGAATCAGCCACAAATTCTACAATGCTTTCACAATAATGGATGGATGGATTACATCAATAAGTTCCAAGTTTTTCAATGAGCCTATGGTCAAAGAGTTCGCCACCACCTTCAAATATGACCAAGCAATAGTAAATGGTTTTGAAATTTAAGGTTAATGATGAAATATTGGTTGCAGTCACTAGTCTACTAGCAGAAGGTGAGATGTATCCTATGAAAGCCAATCCATAGGAAGCTTGAGCATAATTTATAGATGAGGATGAAAATTTTGTGGTAGATAGACAAGGTACTTTGTGAACTTATTTTAAAAACCTTTCTAGGTAGATGTGTCAAATTATATTATAAAATATTTTACTTGTGAGGGTCGATATTCACAGTTGAATATTGTTCATTTTTAAAGTGCTAAAATCATTTGAAGAACGAAAAACATATGAATGTACTAAATTTAATTGCATGATAAATTTAAAGAAGATGATTAGAGAGTCACAAAGGGGAAGGTATGCCTTGTCTTCATTATTATCTTATCACTTTAGTTATAAAGTATGCATTGGAAACTAAGCATCCCTGCATTGAATTGGGGATACTTTGTAAGAGTAGAACATATTAATGATCTATTAGGGAAGGGTAAGAAAAAGAGAAGAAACTCAAACTATTCCTTGTATGCCTCCACCTGAACCCTTAGTTTCAGAAAACCCTACTCCTACAAAAACCCCCCCATTCCTTCATAAGCTTCCATACCTTATGCAACACTTTTTCCATGAAGAACCTCCATTTCCAGAGCAAGTCTCTAGGACCATATCTCTTGACAAGGTTTTTGGGTTGTTGAAGCATTGCTAAATATATCAATCCCAGAGTCTTCTTCCTTAAAAGGAAAGAGGAATTCTTCCAACAGATCCTCTGAGCTACCAAGGGAGATCCCATAGACTCAAATCTAAAAATCCAAAACACTTCAAAGTGTGGAAAAAAACATTCAAATCTCATTGGAAAATGATGAGGAGGGGGAAAAAAGAATACTGAGGAATTCATTCCAATGGAATTTGAGCATGAATTTTCCTATAGTCACAGATGCAGACATATCCATGGAGAAATAAAACTAGTGAAGTATAAAAAAAAAGGAGGAAGAATTAGGTGAAAAAACGTGATAATGAGTGCCCTAATGATCCAATTGAGGTTCAAACAAAGGTCATTCATGCAAGGTAAACCCATATGCAGCATGAAGAAAAATGTGTCAGTTGAAGAAGTTGAATTTTTTAACCAATGTTCATAGAATCCCTAAGGAAACAAAGTTTGTTCATGCACAACATGAAGAGGATATAGTAACCAAAGAATTTGAGGAAGTAACAACTACAGCTACAAATGATGAAGAGAAGCATGGGGAAGTGTCATCAAAAATAGTACATGCAACACACACTAGTTCAATGGATACTGAAGTAAGTTTACGAACTGATATAGAAGATACAATTGAAAAAAATACTACAGAACCTTGAGCCATAATTTTATCAAGAATATCATGAGCCAATGCACATAGATAGCCCTTCCATTGCTCATGTAACCCCCAAAACCTGTGTCTCATCCACATAATCTACAAACCACAACTTGTCACATAGGAAGTTTTCAGAGAGCCTACTAAGCCATTCTATAGAAATATGACCACACAAGCCAATTCCGAATATTGGGTGCAAAAGTTTTGAGAATTACTGTAACAAGCTGCAGAGAAGATGGGAATAGAAAAGGAAGATTTACTCTTTCCAACACCAACAAGATTTGGAAGAAAACAATAGGCAGCTAAGGGCCAAGGAAAATGAGATTTGTAAGGCTTAAAAAATAAACAAGATGATATAGTACATGTAACAAATGAAATTTTTCAAGTGTAGACCACCATCAAATATTTATTTTGTATTCTTAAAAAAAACAAATGTTGTAATTAGAATACACTTGTATCAACAATGACATAACCATTTGATATCAGTGGAGCCATGACATTCTTTAGAATATATCTAAAACGACCCCATGAAATCCAGTTACTTATTTTTTGAAATGTATATGTTCAACTATGCTTTAGAATATGATAGAGAATGGATCACTATTCTCTACATTAGGGATGTACAAGTTTGGGCACTATTTTCTTATTTCAACAATGAACTATATAGGGAAAAAATAGATGGTCAAATACAAACAATTGTGCAAAGAAAAAAACCACTAATGATCCGAACAGAGGAAGGTAATACCAAGGAAATGATAGAAGAGTATGGTAAATTTATGAAGGAGTAGAAAATTAAAATAAAGGTTATAAAATGATGAGAGAAGAAGTCCATAATGAGGTCAGAGATCACATTAGGTTCAATGTTGCAGAAAATAGTACAATCATGTAGAAGGATATGGGAAGAAATATCCCAAAACTAAAGAGAAAATAAATGCATTCATATCCAAAACATTATCCCAAACTCTCCAGAGAATTAATCCATATATTGAGGTAGCAAAGCGATGTGAAAAAACTTGGTTTCCATATTGGATACTATCCACCTATTTTTACATTATCCAATACCTCATTGGTCTGGGGATAAAGAACTAAACGGGGAATTAAAGGAAAGGATAATGGACTGGTATAGGAAGAATGCAGGCTATTTCTTTACTGAACTAGAGGGAAACATCCATGCCGACTGACTTCAGGAAACTATGCAACATCAACCAGGTGGACCTGTCGACACTAAAATTTTCCTCTATAATTTTCTATTTCATTAATGTATGTATTAGGAATAGGATGTTGTTTAAGTGTAATTAGTAGTAGCATCTGATAAGAAGATAGCGGTGCCGTTAGTAACGGTGCCGCCAATAATGTGGAGTACGGTAAACAGTCAAAAGTACAATAGGAATGTTGTAAAAAGTAAATATTTGTCGTAAGTGGTCCAGTAATGTTAAAAATGTCAAAGTTTGGGTAATTAGAGAAGTAGGGTTCTACATGATTAGGAATTAGAATATTATATTAGTAATAAGGACAAGGAGTGAGGGTCATAAATATTTTGTGTATTTTTATTTGTAAAAAGTCTAAAAATGTGGAAACCCATGTAAAAATGATAAGGTTTATCTTATCTTAAGAGATAAGCTTACATGTACAAATAAGAGTTAAGGTATGGAATATGATTCGTCAGAGTGGATTTCTTATCCTATATTAGAGATAGGATGGATAAAGCCTGGAAGTTCTATAAATAGAGAGGCTTACCCCCCCTCATTTAGCATAGAAAGAAGTAGTGAGAAAATATTGTAGGAAGTGTGCAAAGGAAGCCATCAGTTAAAGGTGTGTTGAAGAAGCCATCAAGAGGTGTAATTGTAAAGTTTCTCCCCATAGTCTTGTTGAAGTACCTCATGGGTGAGATTGTAAAAATTTCGTATTAATATTATAATTTACTTTGATATTTCAGATTTGTCATCATTCCGTCTTATCATAGTCAATGGTATTCTTGTGTTCGGTTGTTGTTTTGTTTCTAAATTACATTCACCAAACTAAAGGATGTGCATTAGTAAACTAATCATAGCACGAGGAGTTCCCGGTGAAGAATTATCATAGTGCCGGATTGGTGATGACATTTTGGTTCTGTTGTTGGGACCATTCCTCGTTGGTGTTTTTTCTGGAGAGATATTCCCACTAAGTCAAAAATCAATTGGAGGGTAACCTTGTTTTTTACTGTGCATAGTAGTTACCATGGTAAAAGTCATTTTTACCGTGAATAGTAGTTACCATGATAAATTCATTTTTGTTGTGAATAGTATTTATCACAGTAAAGTCACTTTTTACCGTGAATAGTAATTTACCGCAGTAACTTTACTTTTTACTGTGAATAGTGTTTTACCACAGTAAAGTCAGTTTTTTACCGCAGTAAGTCAAGTTTTACCATAGTTTTACCGTGGTCATTTCTATAGTAATTTCAATTATTTGTGCACATAAGTCTTTTTGATTGTACTTGTGGGTTGGTATTTCACGGTGGTTACTTTTGAAAATGGGAAAGATTCCTATTTTTTTCAGCTCAATCTAATGAAGATGCTTCTTCTTTCATTCAAGAGTTTTAAGCGATCTTGTATTTGTAATGGACTTATAAGAAGGGAACAATGGACTGAATTTTTTTCCTACCTTTTTGGATGGTTCCGCACTTAGGTGGTTTGAAACACTAGGTGATAATGTGAAAAAATTCATGGGATTTATTAACTAAAAGTTTTCTTGAAGAATTCGGTGAAAAAAAAGAAATATGTAGATCTCATGATCGAGATCACAAAGATATCCCAAGGAGAGAAGGATAAGATAAGGGATTATCATGCTCGTGTTCTAGAGCTAAGGAGGAATCTCGATGCCCAGATCTGGAAGGAAGGACTAGCAGATTGGGTTGATGAATGGTGTGGATAATCTCCCTCTGTAAGCACTTCATTCTTGGGATGAAGCCAGAGATCAAACAACGAGTGAAGTATGACCACCCAGCTACCATTGAACAAGCAAAGGAGATTGTAAGAAGGCAAGAAGAAAGCATGGAAGAGGAGCCCAAAGAAATTGTTGCTAAAGTAGAGCCTACACCAGCACCTTTGGTCCTGAATCCACAACCACTCCCGGTGAGCACAAATATTTCTCCTAATACATCTACTGAGTATGAAGATCTGCTCAAAAAGATGGGTCAGTTAACTATTAATCTTCTTCAAGGAAAGGAATTTAGTTCTCAGGGAGGAGATAGAGGTCCAAAGAGAAATATTTCTGAAGTTGTTTGTTATGGTTGTTATAAAAAGGGTCATTATAGTTATAATTTTCCAGATAGAGCTTCTACATTTGGTAAGGGAGATAATGATAAAGGAAAATCACCTGTGAATTCTTTTGATGTAGTAGATAAGAGCAGAAATAATGAAGTAGATGTGTTTGTAACAAAAAGAAAGAAAGAAAAAGATAATCAAGATGGAAATGATCCTAAGAAGATGAAAGAAGAAACTAGTAAGAAACATAGGAGAAGAAAGTTGGGTGTGCAGGATTTTATGATTTCACAGGGGCAAGGACCATACTCCATCTTAGAAGATCTTTCCAAAAGGCCTACAAATATTACATATGGTCAACTCTTGGCTATGTCTTCTGAGAAGAGGCGGGAGTTGCGAGGTGGACTCAATGCTCGAAGAAGGAAGGAGGTTGAGTTCCCTGTTTTGGAGGTAGAGGCAGATCCCTATGCTCCACAAGCTGAGGTATTATGTAATGGTATTTCAATTCATGATGTCTTAGTTGATGGAGGTGTTGTAGTTAATGTAATGACTGAGTCTGTAATGAATATGTTGGGTTTAAAAATTGATCGCCCTTCAACACTTATGTTAAGGTCATTAAATAAAGGAAAAACTAAACCAAAAGGTGTAGTTTCAAATGTGGCAATATCTGTTATGGGTGTTGTATGTGTGGTAGACTTTCAGGTGATGAAAAATGGTACTGTTACGTACCCAATGCTGCTGGGAAGACCATGGCTAAGGAGAGTTCATGTAAGAAACTACTGGAATGAAGGTTTCATGACACTTGGACGTGGTAGAGAGAGGGTGAAGATAAACCTGATCCCTCGACATCATAAAGCAGAACCTATGGATTCAAGTGATGAAACTGATGATTGGACATCCTTTAATTACTCTAGTACTAGTGAAGTGGACAATGAAGATGAAGAAAGTGAGGTTGATGTTTCAGTCATGGATATCCTTCCAGTCACACCAACTCATGACCCCATAAAATTATCTGAAGAAGAAGTTGATGATCATCTCCAACAAATAAAGATTGGTGATGTTGTGATGGAGAGTGAGAAGGAATCCTACCTCTAGCTCTTTCGAAGGTACATACACATATTCACTTTTGATTACAAGGAAATCCGTCAAGTAAGTTGGGTAGAACATTGTATTGAGCTGGTAGATGGTGCTAAGCCCATAAAGTTAATGCCATATAGAATGAATCCTAATTTTTCCAAGACTGTAAAAGAAGACATAGATAAGTTGCTTGATGCAGGATTCATATTTGCTATGGAGAATTCAGAATGGGTTTCTCCCATTGTGATATCAATAAAAAATAATGGGAAGCTACGCATTTGTGTTGATTACAGGAAGCTCAATAAGGCAACAAAGAAGGATCATTACCCTCTTCCATTTTCAGATCAGATCTTGGACGAAGTAGCTGGCCAGGAGTGCTGTAGTTTTGCTGATGGATATAGTGGCTACAACCAAGTTCGTATAGCAGAGAAAGATTAGCTGAAGACCACGTTCACCACTCCTTGGGGAACGTTTGCTTATAGAATTATGCCTTTTGGGTTGTGTAATGCTCCAGCAACATTCTAGCGTTTGATGAATAGGGTGTTCGAACCCTACATTGGGACCTTCATCAGAGTATTTCTGGATGATTTTTGAATCTATGGGAGCAATTTGGACCACCTGCACCAGATGGAGACAACATTTCAAAGGTTAGATGAAGCAAAAGCCTCACTAAACCCTACAAAGTGTGTCTTTGGATGTTCTAAAGGTGTTTTGTTAGGGAATGTTGTATCCAGAGATGGTATTGGTACTGATCCTGATAAAGTTTCAAAAATCAAAGATTTACCATTTCCTATTAATAGAAGTAAATTGAGATCATTTTTAGGCCATGTGGGCTACTATAGAAGGTTCATCAAGAATTTCTCAAAGATTGCACAGCCACTAACCCAGTTCTTGAAGAAGGATGTTACTTATGAACCAGGAAATAAGGCGCATGAAGCTTTTGGACAACTGAAGGAAGCCCTGGTGTCTTCACCTGTTTTGAAGAATCCAGATTGGAGCAAGCCATTCATTGTGTACACTGATGCCTCAGATGCAGCACTAGGAAGTACTTTGAGCCAAAAGGATGAAAATAGGAATGAACATCCAATTTACTTTGGGAGCAGACAAATGAGCAGTGCTGAGGTAAATTATACTGTAACTGAAAAAGAGGCTCTGGCTATCATTTTTGCTGTAAAGAAGTTTAGAAATTACTTGCTAGGGCAAAAATTTCTAGTTATAACAGATCATTAGGCTCTAAAATATATTGTAAATAAGCCTAACCCATTAGGGAGGATAGCAAGATGGATAATTTTGCTACAAGAGTTTGAATTTGATATTATAGATAGGCCAGGAAAGAAGCATGTCAATGCAGATGCACTTTCTCAAGCCTATGATGGTTTAGGATCATCTTGTGATGATGATGATTTCCCCGTTGCAGCATTGTTATCCCTTGACACAATCCCTAATGAATACATAGATATTTGGAATTATCTGAATGAATTCAAGTTTCCTGATGGTGCCAATGCAAAGACTAAGAGAAAGATTACTCAAGCCAGTCATCCATATTCTATTCTGCATGGAGTATTATTTCGAATAGGACCTGATGGACAGTACAAGAGGGTAGTTGGACGTGATGCAGGTTATCACTGGCCCACTCTTTTTAAAGATTGTTATAATTATTGTAAGACATGTGATATTTGTTAAACACATGGTAACCGTAAGACTTCATCAGCTCCATTATGTCCTATTCTTCCACTTGTTCCCTTTGAAAAGTGGGGAATAGACATTATAGGTCCACTTCTAACTACATCATGTCAAAATAAGTATATTGTAGCTGCGACAGATTATTTAACCAAGTGGGTTGAAGCTAGGCCATTGAAAACAACTTCCATGGATGAAGTGGCAAGGTTCATATATGAACGCATTGTCACCAGATTTGGTTGTCCTTTAGAAATTGTAACAGATCAAGGAAGCCACTTCATTAATGAGGTGGTAGAAGCCCTAGTCAATAAGTTTTCTATTAAGCACAGGAAGGAAACAACATACAAGCCAAGCACAAATGGACAGGTGGAATGAACAAATTTTATGCTGTGTCAAATTCTAGCAAAAGATGCAGCCTTGCAGGTACATAAATGGGATAAAAGGATTCATGCAGCATTGTGGGCATATAGGGCAACATAAAAGTTAGCAACAAGATACTCCCCATTTCAGTTGGCCTATGGCATTGATCCAGTTCTTCCTATTGAGTTTGATATTCCCACTGTGAGAGTTATGAAAAATGAAAGGATGGATGAAAGTGATTCAGTAAAAGAAAGGCTGGTACATCTTCATTTGCTAGAGGAAATAAGAGAAATAGCAAAGGACATAAGCCATAAGAAGAAAATGAAGCAGAAGGAATACTTTGATCAAAAGATCTGGTGGTCTCCATTTCATGTGAATGACTTGGTTCTAGTATATGATTCCATATACAAAAAAAGAAGACAAAGAAAATTTCTTCCAAAATGGATGGGGCCCTACAAAATAGCAGCTGTGCATGAAAATGGTATGTACCGACTGGAGGAATTGGATGGCACTCCCATTACAAAATGGGTCAACCACGACAAGTTGAAGATTTTCCAAGCACCAGAATAGTCTACTCTGAGGACGGAGTAGAAGCTAGGAAGGGGGAAGATGTCGACACTAAAATTTTCCTCCGTAATTTCTATTTCATTAATGTATGTATTAGGAATAGGATGTTGTTAAGTTTAATTAGAAGTAGCATCTAATAGATGATAATGGCGCCGTCAGTATGGTGCCGCCAATAATGTGGAGTACGGTAACAGTCAAAGTACAATAGGAATGTTGTAAAAAGTAAATATTTGTCGTAAGTGGTCCGGTAATGTTAAAATGTCAAAGTTTGGGTAATTAGAGATGTAGGGTATACATGATTAGGAATTAGAATATTATATTGGTAATAAAGACAAGGAGTGAGGTCATAAATATTTTGTGTATTTTATTTGTAAAAAGTCTAAAAATGTGGAACCCATGTAAAATGATAAGGTTTATCTTATCTTAAGAGATAAGCTTACATGTACAGATAAGAGTTAAGGTGTGGAATATGATTCGTTAGAGTGGATTTCTTATCCTATCTTAGAGATAGGATGGATAAGCCTGGAAGTTCTATAAATAGAGAGGCTACCCTCCTCATTTAGCATAGAAAGAAGTAGTGATAAATATTGTAGGAAGTGTGCAAAGGAAGCCATCAGTTAAAGGTGTGTTGAAGAAGCCATCAAGAGGTGTAATTGTAAAGTTTCTCCCATAGTCTTGTTAAAGTACCTCATGGGTGAGATTGTAACAATTTCGTATTAATATTATAATTTACTTTGATATTTCAGATTTGTCATCATTCCATCTTATCATAGTCGATGGTATTCTTGTGTTTGGTTGTTGTTTTGTTTCTAGATTACATCCACCAAACTAAAGGCTGTGCATTAGTAACTAATCATAGCACGAGGAGTTCCCGGTGAAGAATTATCATAGTGCCGGATTGGTGATGACAGACCCCAAGAAAGAGAAGGATAAAAAGTGAAAGCTTCAATTAGGTCATTCAATAAGCTAAGTCTGGGGGTGTGATGAGACCCTTTAATTACCATTTTAATTGTCTCATTTGTTGTGTATTTTGTATACCATCATACTTGTTTATCCTGGTTTTTCTATTAAAAATCAATTTGAACTTAAACTTATGGAGCTTATATTAATTAGTATAATTATTATTAAGTTACTCTATTTCATGGATTTTGAATGTGCATATTAATCTATTTGATACAATGAATGATTATTAGTGCATCATCTAAATGCCATAATTTTTTGCAAGAAGTTGTTATATGTTTCCAATAACATTCAACCAAAGAAAATTTGTCACAATGTAAAGGAAATCGTTCACAACAATTGGCATGCAGCAAGTGGGACTCATCTACAGCAAGGCACCTATAGCCAAAGGAATACATTCTCACATAAAAAACTGTGATTATGGAAAACTTGATCAACAAGAATAATTCACCTGAGTTTGCACATGTAAGTAAAGAAGCAGTTGTAACAACAAGAGCGGATCTTACGCCAATTCCTAATTATGCTCTACAACTACAAATATGGAACTAGTTGATTTAACTCTATAACTAGTTGTTGAATGAACAATTAGTTACGTTGTTGTAGTACAACACCTTTCCTTGGTTCTGATTTCATGCATAAGAATCTATAGATTCCTTGGTAGTGATCTAGTACTTAATCAAAATGTAACTATTAGTTAAAGAAGTCTCTTCACGTCTCTTCTAAATATAAAGAGAATGGTGAGACTGCATTAGATATAGATCTATAGTCAAGTAATGGTTGTAAGTCTAATTCTGAATCTTCAAACTAGTGAATAAAATCTAAGTTCTATCATTTTGTTGTAGAAACAAGCCTTAGGAAGGGTTAGCACCCAAGGCAGGTCCCACTTGTGGTTGCTAAACCCCTTTTCTTTTTGTTTATTGTGTTAGTTCCTTGCATGCATAGATTAGAATTACAACAGTTCATTCCTTCACTTATGTTATTCTTTAATATTCTTATTACCTAGTTGTAGAATTTCCTTTCATCTGTAACGTAGTTTATATTTTTAACATTATATTTATATTTTTTGTGACAAAAATATTTTAGTTTATACCTCATAAGAACCTATAACTGTGTATACAACACTGGAAGAGTTGAAATTTGATGCTCCTAGGTCTGATGAATAAATGAATTTGGATTAGTGAACAATATACTAATTGCTACTAATTAATTTGCATCACTAACCATGCCTTTTGAATGGATCCACGTCATCTCAAAATAATACCAACACTTATTTGACCACGACAACTCCCCTAGTTACATCCACTATCTAGACACCTCATGTAATTTCTACTTCTATCCCTACCGGTGTGTCTCAACCATTACCCTCACAAAAAACTACACCACCCATTAAAAACATCAAAATGTCTATCCCTACATCCATAAATATCATCAACATTATCTCTATTGCTAGCGCTCATCCTACTTCACAATAATCATTAACCTCACAACAAACACCTCAAAAATCACAACCACTTATTTTTTCACAACACATAACTCAACAATCACAACCACTTATGTCATCTTACATATTTTGATAATCACAACCTCTCATCCACACTTCCATTCCCTTTCAACAAGCATCTCAATATTCTCAATCCCTGTTTTACACATCCACACCTCTTCAGTACACACCTCAAAAATCACAACCTCTTCTTAAATTATCCATGCCCATCTAGTATCAATATATTCAACCTTCAAAACCTTTAGTTTCATAGCCTTCTTATAATATCACCACAAATATACCTCATAAAAACATCCCGTTTTAGTGAAATATCCCTCAACAATATCAACAATGTCCACAATCCAATCAATCTCCATATAATCAATCTTGTTCATCATCATCCAATACACAACAACAACCACAAATTGGCCCTCTTCATACCCTGATGAACATAATATCTAGAATCAGAGCAACCTTTATGGTGGGTTCCTAAAACACATTATCATATAAACAGATATGCAACGATCCCATCCACCCATCAGTACATTACAAAGCTTATCCTCCACACTGGGAACTTCCTAAGTTCCTCAAATTCCATAGGAAACAAGACCCTCAACAACATATAGGGGCCTTCTAATATGCCAGTTATATTATATCTCACGATCAAGAATTGATTCTTAGGATTTTTCCCATGTCTCTTTGAGGCCCTTCCTTAGAGTGGTATAATAACATCTCACAATATTCACTCTTCTCCTTCTCACAACTCACTCAGATATTTCTCAAACATTTCTCAATAAACATTACATGAAAAATCACTATCACCGACCTGTATGTAATTAAACAATTTGAAGATGATTTTATTGCTTAATTTTTCACCCATTTGAGAGGTATTATGAATTAGCTATCATTTTCTCTTCCACAAACGGATCTTATAGAATTATTCTCCTGCTAATACACTAAACATATATCATCCACTCTACAGATATAATCTTTCCAGACATTTGATGAAGCCTTTACTATGACCCGCAAACTTTAGTTGTGTGCTCTTGAAGCTAGTAAGGTTAAACTTAGATAGAAAAATACAAAACCTAAATTTTCATCCAAGTCATCCTCTAGAAACAACAAGTCTAAATCATCATCTAATGTGGTTGTTATCAAAACCTCTCCTAAGGAGTGTTCTAACACTGAATGCTCTTGACCTCAACATAATTACACACCCATTGGATAATAACTCAGTATTCAAAAAAATCCTCGTTGTGAATATGACTACTCTTCCCCTATCCATCCCATCAACATGTCTGTATCAAAACCATCTTGGTATCCAGATAATGATTACTGTAAATACCATAGGGTCAAAGGTCACAACATCAAAAAAATTATTTTATTTAGAAATGTCTTTCAGGATCTCATAGATAACGGTGAGTTATAATTAGATAACCCAAACACACCTTCGAATAAAAATCTGGATGTTTTCAAACAGCCTTTTCGAAATCATTCACCACCTATTAGTAAACCACAATCAATTTTTTTTCACATCAATGTTGCATATAAAAAAATAAGGTAAAGGTGAGGTTAGGAGGAATACTTGTGAAGTCAAAGAAGGTTGCACATCGTTGAGAAGACCAGGCTGGTCATGAAGAGCTCCTTTTTATCTAGGAAGGACTACCTGTAGAAGCACAATAATACCACCAAATAGAGTTAAATAACATATGAAAATAGACTGACTAGTGTATGCTAGATTCGAGAAGTGAGATACTTCCTAGAAAGGGTCGTTAATCCACTATTTAAAAACAACTTATTGTAAATAAATGACAGTAAAAGAAATTTCCTATTATAACGATACGATTTAGGTATCTCATATGCTAACAATAGACTAGATTTAAGCTAAATAATGAATATACAACTAAATCTATAGAAGAAAGGGTGTTGTCAAGGCTAGAAGGTGTGGAATATATTTTTAGGAAGGTTTGGGTGACATTGGGTGAGGTTTGGGAAGGTTTTGGGTAAGTTAGGAGATCACTGGTTTGAGATAAATCACTAGTCACAGAGACCGGTATCAATTGGGTGACCAATGTTGGTACTTGGTAATAGTCGATGTTAGTTGGGTGACTAATGCCAATAGGGGAAATTGGGTGTAAGATTAAAATGAGGTGGTTTTGATCTCTCTGTGATTACACAGAGAGTTGGGGAGGATTAGGTAAGGTGGTAGGATTTTATTAAAGACTCAAAGATGAAGAAATAGGCATTTGGGATGGGTACAAAGGTCAAATGAGAAATTGGTTGGGTGGAGGTGAGACGGAAGAGATACGGGAAAGGTAGAATGTGAAATAAAGAAGATAAATGATTAACAATTGAAACATTGAACTAAATAACAAGGTAGGAAATCACTTACTTACAGATTGGAAGCTTTTATAGAAGGAATAGATGTGGTTGAAGGAGAGACAAGTCTCAATCCCGTGCATTAGTAGTAGAAGGCTCTGGATTTCCTTGTGAGTAATCCAATGCTCTGGAACACATTATTTATGCTTGGCAGAGGTTGTGAATGATTGGAATGATCTCTAGTTCATCATGATGTCACTTGGATGCTTGAGAATACCAATGCTAGAATGTCCAAAATATCGAGAGAAGATTCTAAACCGGGTGAATGATTAGGAATTATCTTCTTAATGGAACTGACGGTGGTTATGTGACTGGTGCCAGTTGAGGAAAAACATGCATTGGTTAGGGAAAGATGGTTGTTTTTTTCTAAAAACTGTTGATTCTTTCCCTTTTGTAATGTGATTGAGAATGGTCTGGGTCAATAAGACCGATTCTTTCGTATATTGGTGGGATTTTTATAGGAGCAAGTGGTTAGTCATTAATGTAAGGTTTAGAATAAGTCTTAGTTAGGGTTATAATGAGTTATATCTAGTTAAGACAAGTTGTTATGTTAGTGTTAGGTGGTTAGGGTTTTGGGAATGGGTCCAAGGTGAAGTGGAGAGGTGAGGTGGATAGGTGAGGTAGAAATTAATTTAAATTAGGTGATTAAATTAATAATAATGTGAGGTAATAATTGATTTAATATAATTGATTAAATTATTTATAATGTGTGGAAGGGGACATAATCAGGGGATGTGTCAAATTATATAATTAAAAGGAGGTTAGAGGGTTGCAACCTAATTTTAGGTGTCTAAATTTTCTCCTTTCTGTCATGTAGCTTGTATTCATAAGTAAAAACTATAAAAACAGGAGGTGTTTGCCCCAGGTATGGGTAGAGGTGATCCCCCTCAAATTATGAATAGATTGAGGAGCAAGCAAAATCGGTGATGGGTTTGATAAAGTGGTAGGTTATGAAAAATGAGGTAAGGTGTGAGTATAGGCCATGGTGATATCAGTAGGGGTAATAGGTGGGGTTTCTAAATGTGCACACACATCTAGAATGTGACAAGGTACTAGGATGAAGAGATCATAAAATCTACATCAACAAAGGTCGATAGTTTATCCAAACAAGGTTGATATAGTCCAGGTATCCAAGGTGTAGGAAGTGCTCCAGAAAACATAACGGGTTAAGGTGTAGGAATGGGCATAGGTGTTTTCCAAAATAATAAAATGTTTGATTTGGTCAAGATAAAAATCACAACATAAGGCAAGGCAAGGTCGGTAGGCTAAAAAACATGGGTAACATTATTGCATAGTAGAGCGAGTAAGAGAAATTGATTGTCATATAGACGACATCAGTATGGATATATGTGTATAGGAAAGGTCGTGGGTAAGGCCAAGGTGAAGGAAAAATGTGCACCTAAGTACACTTAGGTAGGGGGTTAGGTGATAAGGCTATTAGGTGAGCCTTTAGGGTTGTGGCAAGGCTGTGGCAACAAGAAAATGACATCCTGCAGCAAAAATTTGGGAAAATTAGGAAGAATTGGTTTAGGAAGGGTGTGATCCTACCCTTCCCATAGTATCATAGGGTGGATGTGCATCAACCACTATTACCACCATGTCCTGTGGATCTGGTTGGATAGGAGCAGGTTTTCGATAGGAGGATTGATGATGTGGGCATGATTAATGGGTATAGGTAGTGGTGGATAGTCTAGCTACATGAAGCACCTCCGAAGCCAAGACAACCTATTTTGGCTACTATTACAGTAGAGAGATATAGGTTATAGGGAGTGGTGGTTGCATTATAAGCCCAGGGCACAACATTATAGGGGTAGCTAGCAACAGCTTGGGAATAGGTGTCTACCTTACAAGGAAAGCTAGCAACATCACATGCACATGAACACACACACAGTCATAAGCATAAGATGGAAAGGGACATCACCCGGTAGTGGAGGGTCCATGACCTCAGGTACAGGGATATGGACCATTATAACTGGGACATGGTCCACAAATAGGTGTTAGAGTGATGACACCTCCCTAGGTGATATCTATAGATAGATACAAAGAGGTTATGGCTAAGGATAGGTACTATGAGGGTAGGATTATAGAGAGCGGTACACCTTTTTTCAGTTATGATAATTACAGAGCTCAGTAGGTAGACAGTGAGAGGTCTAGCTCATGGACCCTTAGTGTCAGTAGTTTAGGAAGCCACCAATATCATGGACAGGGCTAGTGGGAGGTGGCCAGTTCATAGAGATTAGAGGCCAGGTGATGGGACATGAGAGAGTAGTAGAGGCATCGAGCCCTCTCAAGAATGAGGAGATCATGGAGATGTTATTTATTGTTTATTTTTGAATTATATATATCGGCCTACCTATTGAAGAGGTGAGATGTACATGAGAGTTTTTGAGATATTTGTTTATATTTGTTTATATTTGTATATTCATTGTATTGATACACGGACATTCTAGTATATAGATAGAAGATGGTATTTATATATGTTGTTTTTGGTTTTCATTTCCATTTTATTGTTATCATGGAAACTAGATGTGTAGGCATGGTTTTTTTTTGTATGTTGTGAATTATTGATTTTATTTCCATTATATTGATGTCATGGAAACTAGATGTAGGCACGGTTTAGTTATGGTTGTATGACTTGATTTCATTTCCATTATATTGATGTCATGGAAACTAGATGTTTTAAGCATGGGTGTAATGTATGAGTTGATTAAATGGTTTAATTTCCAATGTATTTATGTTATGAAAACTAGATGATTAGGCATGGTTTGATTGATGATGTTGTGATATGAGATGATGTTGTTTTGATTTCCAAGGTATTGTTTTTATGGAAACTAGTTATGTAGGAATGGTTGAGTTCGATTTAGATTTCTAATGTATTCATGTTATGGAAATTATATGCAGGCATGGTTTGATTGTGTTTATTTCAATTTAATTTCCACGTTATTGGTATTATGGAAAATAAATGATGATGTGTATGGGTGATGTATGGTTTGTTTTGGGTTAATTTCCAAGTTATTGTTTTTATGGAAAATAACTAGATACGTTTGTTTATGGGGGAAAATGGTGGGGGAAAAGAGTGTTCGAGATAACCTTCAAGGGCCCCATGCCCTCAGAGTGCTACCTACATAACCCTTGTAAAATGGTCCTTAGGACGATGTAGTTCACCCATAAACCAAGGAAGAATGAGATTGGGTTAGATAAGTTGAGTAGGTAGGTTGAATAGGTAAGTTGGTTAGGTAAAGCATGTTTGAAAATATGCAAGATCGAATTTTTAATAGGTGATAGGCAAGGTGAATTAGGTGTAGGCATAAATGAAGGTGTTATGGTTGAATTAATTTTGATGGTCTTTTCCTATTGAAGAAACAACAAGTAAACATATAAGAAACCAAAATAAGTGGCATTCCCATATTAGGCAAGTACCATAATTGTCATACCCCTAGACTTATTGAACATAAGTTACTAGATACATTGGATGATTGATAGGTCTATAACTGAAAGAATTTGCATGATCACAAAGTGTCACATGAGTGTCACGTCCCTTGAGCAGATAGGAGTAAATAAATGAAGGTAGGGTGGAGTGGTTCATTTAGTGTAACCTTGTTGTGGGACACCATGCCCCTTCTACAAGATACCTAAAACTAGAATAGGCAATTCCATGACCAAAGGTTTGTATGTTGCTTGACTTTTTATTTTTTATTTTTTCTTATTTGCATGTATAGACTAATCGATGTAGGAAGTATATATATTGGGATAAATATTAGTGTCTCTGTGAGGTTTTTGTGAAGTTGATCGATATGGGAAGCTCCAAGATAATTTTTAATTTTGAAAAATATAGATTATTCTTCTTTTTGGATAGACTAAGTATAATAGGTGGCTGGATTTTTATAGTTGTCCTTCGAGGGAGCAGTCTACTTATAGCAGAAAGAGAGAGCCATAGATGTTCTTTTAAGGGAATCATCTACTTGTGATAATTTTGACTCAAGGAGGAGAATTTTTTCTATCCCATTTTTTTTACATTTTTTTGAACTTGTAGTCATGGACAAGACTATAAAGGAGTATAGATCTCAATTATGAAGGCAAAACCATAGCACATAAAAACGTAAGTTATGAAAGAGAGGTTTCAAGTGATGAATGCCCATGGGATTCCATCCTGAAAAAGAATGAAAAGTATCCATGAGAATCATGTCATGAGTAGAGTCGTGGTACTCATATTCAAGATAAGGTTGAATGGTGACGGATAACCACACAATTTTTTTTAAGTCATTGGTCCTTAAAAGAGGTAGGTGAAAGTGGAGGTTTAGTCAAGGTATGAGCATATAAGTCACATAAAGTGATGTAATTTATTCAACAATAGAACGGTAAAATATTCAAGGCATTAAGGGGATCAGGTTTGGGTTTACCCTCAAGAGAAGATAAACAATAAGCTCATGATCCAAAAGTATGGGTGAAAATATAGGGTCCAAGCCAATTAGGAGAAAAATTTCCTCGTTTACTTTTCTCCATCTTGGTCACATGTTGATTTTCCTTTAGGAAAAGGTCACTGATCTGGGATGTCCATTCTTGGACACATTTTTCATAGGCACGCTTAATGTGTGTTTTTTAGATTTGGAGATGGTTGATAGAATTTAAGTGGCATTCATCCAATAGATCATGTTGTGCCAAACATTCTTGGAAAAAAATGTCATCAATAGAGAGCATATCTTTAAGTGATATACGAAGAGATGGAAATTGGAATTTGAGAGGTAGGATGACCTCTATACCGTAGACCAAAGAGAAAGGTGTTGGCATCAATAGAGTTGTGAATGCTGGTGTAATAAGCCCATAGGGTGAAAGGAATGTGCATGTGTCAATCCTTACCAGTTTCATCAACCACTTTTATAAGAATTTTGTTGAGGGTTTTGTTAGAAGATTCATCTTAACCATTTGCTTGTGGGTTGTATGGTGAAGAGAAACTGAGTTAAATACCAAATTTTTAACACAATTTGTGGAGGGTTTTGTTTTTGAATTATTTTCCATTTTCAATGATGAGGTGATGAGGAACACCAAAATGGAAAATGATATGGTGGTTGATAAATTCAATTATTTTCTTGGCTTTGATAGAAATGACAGGGATGGATTCCACCCATTTAGTGTAATATTTCAATCGTCCATGATGATCTAACAATGACATTGTGAGGAATGATGGTTAATATCTCCAACGAGATATAAACCCCATTAAGATAAGGGCCAAAAGTCTCGGGTGACTTGTAAGGCATGAATACGATTTATGATGAACGGTTAGCATGTTGTTGACACTTCACACAATGTTTAACATAGTAATAATAGTTTTGGTTAAGGGTTGGCCAGTAATATCTTAGTCAAAGGATATGCTTTGTGACAACAAGGCCACTGAAATGTCCCCCAAAAATCCCATCATGTATCTCTTTGATGGTGTATGGGATTTCAAAACTAGTGAGGCACCACAGGAGTGTAACCATAAAATATGCATTTATAGAGAATACCCCCCATGATGATGTAATGAAACACACTTTTAGGAAGGCTCGTCGTCCATTTGTGAGTAATATCTAGAGGTACGATTGAAAGGGATAAGTAGTTAGTGAACTGCTTATACCAAATGCCATGTGGGTCAGTTTCAATTTTTCCCAAAAAATTTATGCCACAGATAATATATGAGGGTTGACTGCAACCACTATACTATGAAAAAGATTTTGGATTCCAAAGGTGAGGTAGGTATTTGAGAATCAAGACAAGCCATGGTATCCACAAATTTGTTAGTGGATCATGGAGTGGTTTGAATGAATAAGTGATCAAACGTGGTCAAAAGTAGGTTCAACATGATGTTTATAATTTTTAAGTTCCTCATTGTGACACTGGTACAAATAATTTACTTGGTTCACAACTGATTAAGAGTCACCAAAAATATTAATGGATTTAACATCTAGGACTATGGAATTTTGAAGACCTAACAGAAGTGCTTCATACTCGACCATGTTATTAGTGTAGTCAAAGTCTAGCTTAAGGGATAGTGTCATAGGCTCACCATCAAGAGGAAATGAAGACTACCCCCACACCTCCCCCACGTTGACATTTGTGGAACCATTGAAGAATAAGGTCATTTGTTAAATGGTGTCATCCAAGGAAAGAGTTGTAATATATTCATCAAAAAAAATCAAAGTTAGAAGGTTGACTTCTAGGAAGAGGAGCATCTAAAAGTTGATCTGCAATGGTTTTCCCCTTGACATACTTTTGATGAATGAATTTTAGGGTCTAGTTCTTTAAGGAGCATGAGACAATGTGTGGTGCATTGGTGTTGGTAAGGTTTAGCATACATGTAATGCACATGGTCAGTGTTGGTGATGATAAAGGTTTTTTGGTTAAGTAGGGTAGTGGCAAAGTTTAGTGGCCACGAAGACCAACTCTAGGTAAAAATTTTCAACATGAATATACTTAATCTCATAGTCTAAAATAGTATGACTTATGTAATAAACCACTTTCTCCCTATATTTCTCATCACAATGAGTGAGCATGGCACCCAAGGAATGGTCAGTGTGTTGGTTTGAAAATCTGTAACTTGGGTAGATTTATGGATAGATGAGCCAACAGTGTGCAGGGCATAGCCCCTCTTTGAGTCAGCAAAGTGAAACTAGTTTATTGCTATTCTACCAGCAGGAATCTATGCAAGTCTCACAATATTCTGCCTTCGGGGGTTTGGGATCTCATCCCAGATGTGGTGCTTCCAACTGCGAAGAGAAAGGAGTGAAGGAGAATATGAAGAAAGAACTGGTCCGAAGGGAGAAAATAAATGAATTCCAAAGCAGAAAGGTCAGAGGGTTTTATGTTTTGGGATTGGTAGTAAACAGAGCCAAACTTGCTTACATAAACGAATTAAAGAAATACTGATGAATAAATGACAAAAAAGTAGAGATAGATTCAACAAAATAAACACAAAGATCTGACATAAGAAAGATCAGATGCCCATAACACACATATTTAGCACAAAGTCTTAATATTTGCATTAATATCTTCTTCTGTTACAAAAAGTACAAAGTATTTCCTTCTCACTACTATTTTTCATCTAAAAGATATCCACCCCTTGAATACAACAAGTATTCAAGTATATATAGAAGGAGAGAGGAAAAGAAGACAAAAGAAAACAAACCACCTATTTACAAAAATATTTTACAATAGATTACAAAGTCATTTGTTGACTTTTGACAACTTTGGTGGATGACATCATCCCATGGTGCAACATGGATGATGTCATCATTTGTGTTAACATGACTTAGATATTTTACAAAGAGAAAGATGAGAAGGAAGAAACTATTTGTTGTCGTTCCACGGCTAGAAGGGGGTATCCCGCTTTTGCTGCTCGGGGCAACAAGATGTGGAACTGGGCACGGTACTTTATGAACTTGCTGATCATGGGTTTGAAGTTGATCCTCAGAAGGATCCTTGTGCCGATCACTGATAGCTTCGCAGGTCTCCCACTTGTCTATGAGCTTTTCTGGGAGTTTGGAATAATCATTCTCTGCCTCTATCAGGTACCCGATGAATTCACGACACGCCAACAGGTTATTGATGGATTCGGCGTCGAACGTGACTTCTAGCCCCAGTCCCTGTGAAATGATCTCCTTGAAGATCTAAATAGTTTCTTCCACCTTTCTTAAGGTGAAAGAAGGAGTGAGCAACCCCTGGAGACTTTCTAAGAATGATTTGTTCCATTTGATGCATTACATCTAGGGCTACCTCCTTTACCTTGTCGATCTTTTCTAGGATGAACTCCAGCTAATCCACCCGATAATCCAAAGTGGAAAGGATTTTATTCAGTTCCCTAGGGTGTCCAAAGATGCCAAAACTTGACCAGATCATTGACTGAATAGTCGAGTATTTTCTTAAAGGTCTCGTGTTGCATCCTAGCATGCTCAAGCTCTTCAGAGATGGGTCCCGCTATCGCCTAGAGTTCTTTGTTTGTTTCGACTGATATTCTGATACAAATCTGTGAACTTAGCGATAACTCCCTCACTTTCTTTGAGGATTTAGCTCCTCCAGGTGGAAATTACCATGCCCTGCTTGCCAATTTTAGCATATTCATTGATCTTTTCCTGGCTCAGAGGCTCAGGAGTTTCGGGCGGCAACTGTAGGAGGCGCATTGCCCATTTTCTGCAAGGCATGGAGAAGATATTTATTTTTCTCCTTTAGCTGCCTTTTCTCTTCCTTTGCTTCTTGAAGTTTTTTGCAAAGGACGTCAACTGCAGATAGGGCCTCTCCTTGTAGGCTTTCTGAAGATGTCCCCATTGTGACTTGAGTCACTGTGTAATCTATCGAAGACAGATCCTTTTTAATCCTTCAAAGGATTGGGGTATGCAATCTCCATCACTCTCTCCCCCTGTTGCACTATGGAGAGAAGCAGGTTATGGGCTTTTACTTCTTTTATCCCTTTTGATGGGATCACGAAGAAGTCCATCGGGTGTGATGGGAAATTTTCTTTTCTACTGACTCAGGTGATGGGAGATCCAAGCTAGACTTATGGAAGAAGGACCAGAAATAGAGAAGGGGGGAAGCTGCAGTAGTAAGAAGGGAAAAACGTGGAGACACGTGGCGGCAGCATGGAGAGGAAAGCCGAGGAAGTGATACTACAGGGGAGGAAGTCATAGGAAGGGAAGGGAGCTCAGAGATTAGGGAAGAAATGGAGGGGGACAGCTCCGTGAGAGAGGAGAAGATGGGCGAAGAAGTAAGAGGAATAGTAGAAGAAGGGGGAGAGGACACGACCAAAGGAATGGTCACTTGGGTCACTCGAGGAGGGGAAGGAGGAGAAGGAGAAGGAACAGAAGGGGCCTCAATTATTACAGCGGTGGCCACATCCTAAGTCGATGTGCCTATTGGAACATCTTCCACTGTTTCTTCCTTTGATCTTTCTGGGATTGCAACCCGTTCTTGTGAAGTGGAAGGAGGGATTTCAGGAGCTTCCTCTTGGGTAGAGCTGGATTCACCCTCTTTTCCTTTTCCCTTTCCTTTTGGCTACTGTTTTTTCCTGAGGAGGTGTGTTTCCCAATGAATAGGTTGTGAAATCGACTCTGAGGTAGATGAGTCTGTTCAGTCAGCACCAATGCTCTATTTTGCGCAGAGTTTCCTTGACCCTCTCCTCGATTGTTTGAGGAGCTTTGGTTCTATCAATCACCGTGAAAGGCCAATCATCCCCACCCGTGTCAAGATACACTTGATCAACTTCTTTCTCAGTAGTTTGGTATCCTTTTGGGACGATGGCTACCATGTACTGGATGATTTCTGCTAAGACCAAGTGAGAATGATCCTTCCTCCTGAGCTCAACCTCATGATATATGTCAATGTAGATATCTTTGATCTGAGGGATGTGGATAGGATCGAGCTTAGCCCTAGGCAAAAAATTTCATGGGTTGAAGGTGGGCCTTACTAGGAAGTTATGTTTCAGATTCAGCAGCTCCAACTCTGCAAACATATCTTTTTCCTTTTGGTGAGTGAGACACGTATACCTACCCACTGTGAGGGGGAAAGGAGTCCCACCATTCTTTCTCTTTAGGCACTTTTCGTGGTAAGTAATAAGTTGCCTTGACAGCTCCAACAGGATCAACTTGGGACCGGCATATCTCAGCAATTTAGTTGGTTCTCCCAAGAAGTTAACTGCCCTCAGATAGGTGAATGTGGGGAATTGAGTGAACAGGGCCCCCCATTTCTTTGTAGCTACTACGATGCTCTTGGTCGTATGACCGTGAGTCATATTCGGCCTCAACAGGTAGATGATGAAATAGAAGAATGCATCATTGATTTTTGTAAATTGGGGGATACTATTTTCCAACTTCAGTTCTGGATAGTATTCATAGATTTTAACATGGGGCCAAACCCCGCATCGCATCAGAGCTGGATAGTCTCTCTCTGAAGCCGCAGCATAGACCACGTAGGAGTTCATATAGAACCTCCCTATTGTGTTAAGTTGTTGGAGCTGCTCAGATATTGTGTTGTTTGTGATTTCTGCCCACTCAAAGTGTTGATCGGGCACATTTTTGTTCATTGTTTCCAGATATTGCAGCATCCCCTTGTGAAAATAATGGGTGTCAGGAAGCCCAAAGACTCTGCTCAGGAACGTGATTATGTCACTGAGTTCCTCTGAAAAGTCACTGCAATGTATGACTTGTGGCCAATGAGTCACCACCTTTTTGTTCTTCAAATATACCTCATTCATCAGCTGCATGCACTGATCCTCATTGTCGTCCCAGGCCTTGATGCAATCTTCCCGGCTTACAGCCAAAAAGTGCTAGTGGTGAGGGATGTCGAGCATTATTTCAAAGTGCCGGGTAGTGAGGTTGATTATAACCTCACCCTTCTCATTGTGGACACATCTTGTGTCTTTATTATAGCATCGGGAAACTACCATCATGAATTCGTTGTTCACGGCACTAACTGGGATTCTCCAGCAAAGTGCAGTGCACTGCCCATTAGCTTGTCCATCCATGGACTTCTTGTGACCCTCTGGGTTTTGGCCCAGAAATATTCCATGTCAATATGACCTAGTTCTGAGTCTCTGATGTCTAGGTCACACTCTGCCTGGGACTCGGGCATCCTGACCCTTTGATATTTAAACTTCATTTCTTCTTCTATGAGCTTGGCTTTACCCTTAGATTTGGTAGGTCTCTTGCTTGATGTTGACATATGTAACTCTGAACTTAATTGCTGATCTGCAAGAAGAAGAAGTGAAACCCAACGCAAGAAGGTCATATTAGTCATTTGATCTTCCATTAAAGTGTCAACAGAAGAAAGAGTTAGTGATTTAAGGCTTCAGGGCACAGGGCGCATGAATACTGTAGGGTGCATTTTTTGTTTTTGTAAACACAAGTGCGCCTGTGCCATGTGTATGCATTTTATAAAGGGCGCAGATATTTTTCATGTTACACGGGTACAAGATGTGCCAAAGGGTGCAGGTTTAATGCATGTAACATCATTTTTTCATGCGCCACAGGAGGACTTGGCACGGTGCATGGAAGGTTTGCATAACATAATGTCGTTACAACAATGGGTGTGCCTACGTCGCTTCAACAGTTTCACTTAGCGCATGTAATTTGAATGTTGCATACATACAGGGTGCGCCGAAGGGCACAGGGTTAAATACTGCAACATATGAGTTGGGGTGCACCAAGTAGGGTGCAAGGAAAGCATTTGCAACAAGCGAAGGGAGTGCACCTTGAGGGCGCGGCTGTTCTTTGTGTAACAGTCATGGAATGTGTGCTATTGGTGCGACTGTGTATTATGTTACAAGGATGATAGATGCGCTAAAGGAGAAAAATAACAATGTCTTCTTTTCAAGCCATGATCTTTCTCTGAGGGGTTTGCATGTTGATAAGCTTCTTTTTAAATGTACCTTTGGGTTATGAAGAAGCTTAATCAAATAGTTCCAAGCCATTTTTTAGGACAGAGTCCCCTTTACCAAGAGATCTGAAAAGAGGGGGGAAAATGCATGGGTAGAGAAAAAGAGTAAGGAGGGTGGGGAGTTCATGTTTTTGACAGATTTTTTAACTCAATCCATACCAACAAGCAGCCAAAAACCAAAGCACAAAATACACAAAAGAAATGAGGACCTCTTACCAAGATATATAATGGAGAAGTGTGAAAATGGGTCCACGAAGTGATTCAAAAATGACAGGGTAGGTGTGCTAGTAGGTATAGATGTAAGAGAAAAATCACATGATGTGTCGGATGATAATGACAGTGTAGACGCGCATATATATAGGCGAGGTGGTAATAAATGTGCCACCAACTTTTAAGTGGCGCATGAAAAGCACTGTCGACACAAGAAAGCATGCACCCTTGGCGCACCAAAACACTTGCCAACCCAAAGTTATGTGTGCCTTTGGTGCACCGAATGTTATGTCGACACAAGAATATGTGCACCTTTGGTGCACCAAAAAGTGGTGCAACAAAAGTATTGTTGACATGAAGGCGCATGCACCTTGGCGCATGTAAGAAAGACTCAACATAGTGAGGCGCACCAAAATGCCTGTTGACACAAGAAAACATGCGCCAAAGGCTTAAAAGGGGGCGGATGAAAACTTGATGTTGCATAGTCATTATGTGCGCCTGACCAAAAAAGACCAAAAATGGCTAAGTTCGGAAAACTAGATTTCCCGGGAAGGGATTTTGCAACGTTCCGAACGCAAGGGGTCCCTGACGAGGGACTAGAACAAAATTTGGTAGGTTATCTGTAAAATTTCCCTTGCCAATTTTACGGGATAACAGCTGGCTATTTCTGGGGACTATCTCTGAGTGGACCTCAGGGGTAGATAATCCCGGATCTCATGTGCATATCCATTGGGAAACAGAGTCAAAAACAAGGGAGACCGGAAAGGGAAACACACAACCAACGGAAGCAAACACACGACAAAAACAAACACACAACTGAAGTAAACTATACAAAGAAGAGAGTGAGCTCTACTTCCTGAAGATTTTCAGATGTTGCCCGCTATAGGGAAGCGGGAGCTCAGTTCCATCCAGATACGAGAGATAGAAACTATTCTCTCCATTGAGTTGCTTGATCTTGAAAGGCCCTCTCCATAGGGAATCAAATTTTCCGTGCATGCCCTTTGGCTCTCTTTGTTTGTCCCACAAAATAATGAGGTCTCCCGCCTGGAAATTTCTTGGCTTAGATTTTTTATTAAACAATCTTTTGACCTTATTTTGATGCTCCGTGATCTGGTCGACCACCCTTCCTCTCGTTTCCTTGAGCTCTGCTAGATACATGATCCTCTTTTCAAGGGAATTTTGAAAAGTTTCATCTTCGATTGCCCGTGCCAAGTGCAGAGCAGGGAGTTCAGTGGAAATGGGAAGCTTGGCATCGGTGCCATATAACACTTGAAAAGGTGACATACCGAGAGATCTCTTGGGGGTAATGCAGTCTGCCCACAAAGCATCGTATAAGGACTTGTGCCACATCCATTGATTTTCATCCACTAGCTTTCGTATGATGGTCACGAATTTTTTGTTACTAGATTCTGCCTGACCATTTCCCTAAGGGTAATAATCTGAGGCATGAGCTAAAGTTATCCCATATTCATAGAAAAAACCAATAACTTCCCGTGAAGAAAAGTTAGAAACATTATCAGCAACAATCTTGTTTGGGATGCCAAACCTGACAATGATATTTTCTTTTATGAAACTGCAAACAACTTCAGAAGTAGCATGTTTGACAGGTATGGCTTCCACCCACTTGGTGAATTAATTTGTTACCGTAAGGACATACCTATGTCTGGCACTCGATTGGGGATTGAGTGTGCTGATAAAATCAATTCCCCACTGCTTGAATGATTCGTCGATGATGACCATCCTGAGGGGAAAAGCAGCCAACTTGGGCTTGCCGACAAACTGCTGGCAAGGCTCACACTTTGCTACCCAAGTGGCTGTATCTTGGAAAAGCGTCCACCAATAGGACCTGGCCCGGATGATCTTGTGTGCTGTTACGGAAGAGGAGAAATGGCCCCCACAGGCTGAATTATGAAAACTTTCAAGTAACTTCACCGGCTGTGGCTTGTCGACACATCGCAAGAAGACACCATCTATTCCACGTTTGTATAAACTATCATTCCAGATGACATATTTGGCTTCTCTGAGCTTTATAGTGTGCTTCTCCTTTGTAGTTAGGTGAGATGGGCATTCACCGTAGGTGAGGAAGAAAGCAATATCGGAATACCACTCATCACTGGTTGCAACAAATAGGACCAGAGGCAGTGAATCGTGTTTCTCCAATTGACTCTGTGCTTCATTGGTACAATCATCCTTTTCTCTGGAAACTTTTGACCCTTAGTTTTCGGCCATAAGTTGACACAAGCCTTTGCTTCTTACCAACTTAGTTGGTTTTATGTCTAGATCGTACTCCTGGACCTTTGCAATCCAATTTCTGTGCAAGCTTCCTAACTCCTGTTGAGTTAAGATTGACTTGACTGCCGTGTTAGGGACCAACACCAATGTATGAGAATTTAAAATGTAATACCTGAAGTATTTGACTGCTTTGACAATGGTGAAGGCATGCTTTTCCAATTGAGACATTTTTAATTTGTGAGGCTTGAGGGGAGAGCTCATGAACGCAATTGGGGATTCAACATTCTCATAATTCTTTTGCATCAAGATGGCAGATACAGTATGCTCAGACACATAGCTATACATGATAAAATACTTGGAGAAATCGGGACATACCAATACTGGTGCGTGAGCAAAGTAAGCTTTTATTTCTTCGAATGACCTTTTCCCTTCCTCGCTCAATCAAAAAATTGGTGATCCTTTCATCATGTCCAATATATGACGAGTCTTTTCAGCAAAGTTGGGAACAAAGCGCTTGAGAAAGTTCACCTTTCTAGAGAAAGAGTGGACGCCGGTCTTGCTTGTAGGCAAAGTGAGGCTCTGAATAGCCTTAACTCTTTCGGTATCTATCTTTGTTCCTTCTTTGCTAACAACATGTCCTTGCAACTTCCCTTCTGTGACTCCAAAAACATATTTTTTTGGGTTCAGGGAAATCCCATGCTCTCGGCATCTGGCCAATACTTGTTCCAGATGACCACAATGATCACTTCGTTGTTTATAGAACACAGTTAAGTCATCCAGATAAACGACAATGACATTCCCCATTATACCTTTGAATGCCAGGTCCATGGCCCGCTGAAAAGTGGCACCAGCATTGGTTAGGCCAAAAGGCATCCTGCTATAGGAAAATGTACCCCAGGGAGTAGTGAATGCTGTTTTAAATTGATCTTCAGGCGAGACTTCAATCTGATTGTAGCCTGAAAAACCATCAAGCATGGACAACATTTTTGATCCAGTTACTGCTTGTAGAACTTGATCCATTATGGGAAGTGGGTAGTTGTCTTTTAAGGAAGCCTGATTCAAGTTTCGAAAATCTACGCATATGCGTATTTCACCATTTTTCTTGTGCACTGGCACAATGTTTGCTACCCAAGTACTGTGATGGATAGGAAAAATGATTCTCGCATCCAGCATTTTTTGAATTTTAGCCTGGATAGTACCTGAGATCTTGGGGGTTATAATGCCTCTGCTTCTGGTGAAAGGGTTTCACATCCTCTTTCAACGAGATGTCATGCTGGACGTCCTTTGGCTTAAAAGACTTCGGATCAGCATAGGACCATGCCAATACATCCATGTATTTCTTTAGCAATTTGAAAAACTTCTGCTTCTCTTCAGGTGTGCAGCATTTTCCAATGTTCACAAACTACGGATGTTCTACCGAACCTAAATTAACCAGTTTGGTTTCTGGGGAGGAGCCCGTACCATCTCCCCTTTTCTTTTTTACAAAACAGTCATGCCTGTTGAACAACCACTCCAAAGAAACCAGGCCCTTTGGAATTTTATTTCCTCTGAGCTGACAAATGTCGTTATTCCCTTTGGATTCATTGTCTTGACTGGTGACTGATTCACAGCACGTAAAAGTGGATCCTTCAAAGTGAAGTTCCTTAAAATTTTCTGCCTTTTCTAAAAAGGAAATGAGTTGATTGTCATCATTGAATACTTGCCAATGCTGATAATTTTCTGGCACGCTTGGGTGAAAAACCATCTCAATGGTGTATTTGTCTATTTTCAAACCTGGGTGAGGGAGCATGAGGGATGCTGAAACGGCCAAGGAATCAGCCATGTCATTCTGAGCTCTCAAAATGGATTCTATTGAAAAGGCGTCAAATTCCTTGATGCTGTCCCATACCTCATTACGTTAGTGCCTGAGCCTCTCATTCTTCACTTGATAAATCCTCTTAACTTGATTCATGACTAGCTCTGCATCACCTTATACTTTCAGGTTCTTGATCCCTCTTTCCTTTGCGGCTTGCATGCCAAGTAGCAGAGATTCATACTCAGCAGTATTATTTGTGTTGAAAAACTGTAACTTGAAAGAGAGAGGAATGATCTCCCCTTCGGGAGATTTCAGCACGACTCTAGCGCCACATCCACTGGTTACGTAGCTGCCATCGAACTGCAAAGTCCAGATCTTATTAAGATCTTCTGCTTGGATAAGAACAACCATTTTTTCAGACTCGGTAGACAAGAAATAGTTCCCCATCCCTGATGATTCGAAAAGAATTTGAGCTTTGGGGTCCTCAGAGTTAGTAACCAAGTACTTCTTTTGTGATTCTAGCTCCAATGTCTACATTACACCTTTGACGAGAATTCTAGCCTTAGACCAGTCCATATGAATCTCCCCACCAATTTTGCTACAAAAACTTCTTCCCAGCAAAATTCCATAGGCTGCTGGAATGTGGGCAACGAGGACATTCATCTTTACTCTTTTCTCTGGGAACACCACAAACATGAACTACTTTTCTTTGATTTGACCGATCAACGGAACCTGCTTGGTTTCCAAGGAATAACATCTACCAAAAGGCTTGGTAAGGGTAAGGCCCAAAGCATGGGCGACCTTGGCTAGCATGATGTTATAAGAAGCTCCAGAATAAATTATGCAGTTACTTAATTTGTGGCCATTGATTAGGAGGGAGAGATAGAAAGGTTCTATCTTTCCTGATGCAGATGTTGAGGCAACATTTATGCAGGATGCAGGAGGAGTGGAAAGGATTCCCTTCAGGGGGATCTGGGGAGATATGACAACTTGACTTTGAATATACTTGCTTAATCTTACAAGCTACTCGGGGTTTGACTAAAGATATTCGGCTTCAGACATTTGGATCTTAGTCTTCTTAGCATGATCTATGATGTCAAACGCGGCTAAGGGTTATGCTGGTGAAGGAATGAGTCCCTCACTTCACGATGGTAGAGTAGGATTATTGGTCTTCATGGAAATAGAAGAAGTCTGATTTAGAGGAGAGATGGGGGAAAAGCTTTCTTTGTAAAAGAATTAACAGGGTGTTGAGTAGGAAGAGGATTACCTCTTTTAGCAATGATTGGAGGTGTGTTTGTCACGGCTTTCTCTTTCTGCACATTGGCAGCGACTTTTGCTTCTTTTCCTTGTGAGCAGGTTAAAAAAACATATGATTGTCCACTTGTATATCCTTACGTACCCTCTTCTCCTTCAGATTCCTCCTCATCAAATTCCATATACCCGATAGTAGAGTCGCCAGTCGGCTCACCGACATCTTGATCATATTTTCCTTGAGATGAAGGTTCTTTGTAATTTTGCTCCTCTTCTTCGATTTCGGCTAAAGCGCTGACCGGAGGAGCCTCAAGTGCCAACCACGAAGCAGTTGCAGGTAAGCACGGCCTTTGAGGAACATGGCTGGAAACAAAATTCCTCCATGGGATATCCTGGTATGAGGAACTGGGGGAAGCTTGAGCTAACTGTTTATTTAATGCGAGCAAGTCGTTCGCCATCTTTTGAAATGCTGGATCAGACGAAGTAGTGGGCGAAGGGCCCAAATATTTAAGCTTAGATGATTCCCTTTTCAATTCACCAGATATCAGTAAGTTGTCTTCAATTTGGATTACAGCAGCCTGGGTGAGAAGCAAGGTAGCTACTTGTTCTTGCAGGAGTAAGAAACTCACTTTCGAGCTTATAGCATTTACGAAGAAACACTTCTAATTTTCCAGTGTTGGAAGCATGGCAACAGGCACACGGTTGATTAATGCATTGAACCTGGTGATAAAATCACGCATGGTCTCATTGGCCTCCTTCTTTAGGTGAGTGATTTGTGATAATAGTGAAAATGCATCTTCCGAAGGCTTGTATCTATCTTCAAAAGCATCCCGCAAGGTGGCCCAACTAGTAATATATCTGGCCGGCAAATGCTGAAACCATTCTACTGCGGGCCCTTGTAAAGTTTCTAGAAAAAGGAAAACTGACACATCTTCATGGGTCATATCTAGGATACTAAATGACATAATGAATGCAGATATGTGCGAATCCATGCTTTGGTTTCCGCTCCCTTCAAATTTGGGAAAATTCTTTCGGTTTCCATGTGGGAGTGCGTGAACACGATGCGGCAAAGTGAGGGGACCCATAGCATTTCCCCATGGTACCAACCATCTGGATGGACGGAAAAATAACACAGGCTGGAAGCACAATTCCACTGAGCAGCAAGGCACCACAAAGGGATGTGGAGGCTCCTTGTGTAAACCGTTTCTTTCGTGGGGGTGAGGCACTTCTGGCTGACCGATCAGCTGAACTTAGTGATGACATCATCCCATGGTGCAACATGGATGATTTCATCGTTTGTGTCAACATGACTTAGATATTTTACAAAGAGAAAGATGAGAAGGAAAAAACTATTCGTCATCGTCCCGCGGCTGGAAGGGGGTATCCTACTTTTCCTGCTCGGGCGACGAGATGTGGAACTGGGCACGGTACTCCATGAACTTGCTGATCATGGGTTGAAGTTGATCCTCGGAAGGATCCTTGTGCCGATCGTTGATAGCTTCGCAGGTCTCCCACTCGTCTATGAGCTTTTCTAGGAGTTTGGAATAATCATTCTCTGCCTCTATCAGGTACCCGATGAAGTCACGACATGCCAATAGGTTATTGATGGATTCGGCGTCGAACGTGACTTCTAGCTCCAGTCCCTGTGAAACGATCTCCTTGAAGATCTAAATAGTTTCTTCCACCTTTCTTAAGGTGAAAGAAGGAGTGAGCAACCCTGGAGACATTCTAAGAATGATTTGTTCCATTTGATGCATTACATCCAGGGCTACCTCCTTTACCTTGTCGATCTTTTCCAGGACGAACTCTAGCTGATCCACCCGATAATCCAAAGTGGAAAGGATTTTATTCAGTGCCCTAGGGTGTCCAAATATGCCAAAATTGACCAGATCATCAACTCAACAGTTTTGCATTTTCTGAAAGGTCTCGTGTTGCATCCTGGCATGCTCAAGCTCTTCAGAGATGGGTACCGCTATCGCCTGGAGTTCTTTGTTTGTTCGATTAATATTCTGATACAAATTTGTGAACTTAGCGATAACTCCCTCACTTTCTTTGAGGATTTGGCTCCTCCAGGTGGAAACTACCATGCCCTGCTCACCGATTTTAGCATATTCATTGATCTTTTCCTGGCTCAAAGGCTCAGGAGTTTTGGCGGTAATTGTAGGAGGCGCACTGCCCATTTTCTGCAAGGCATGGAGAAGATATTTATTTTGCTCCTTTAGCTACCTTTTCTCTTCCTTTTCTTCTTGAAGTTTTTTGCAAAGGGAGTCAACTGCAGATAGGGCCTCTCCTTGTAGGCTTTCTGAAGATGTCCCCATTGTGACTTGAGTCACTATGTAATCTGTCCAAAATAGATCCTTTTTATCCTTCAAAGTATTAGGGTATGTAATCTCCATCACTCTCTCCCCTGTTGCACTCTGAGAGAAGTGGGTTATGGGATTTTACTTCTTTGTCCCTTTTGATGGGATCACGGAGAAGTCCATCGGTGCGATGGGAACTTTCCTTTTCTGCCGACTTAGGTGATGGGAGATCCAAGCTGGACTTATGGGAGGACAAAAAATAGAGAAGGGGGCAGCTGCAGTAGTAGAACGGAAAAACATGGAGACACGTGGGTGGCGGTATGGAGAGGAAAGCCGAGGAAGTGCTCACGGGAGGAAGTGATACTGTAGGTGAGGAAGTCATAGGAAGGGAAGGGAGCTCAGAGATGAGGGAAGAAATGGAGGGGGACAGCTCCGTGAGAGAGGAGAAGATGGATGAAGAAGCAGGAGGAACAGTAGAAGAAGGGGGAGAGGACATGACCAAAGGAATGGTCACTTGGGTCACTCGAGGAGGGGAAGGAGGAGAAGGAGAAGGAACAGAAGGGACCTCAATTGTTACAGCCGTGGCCACTTCCTGAGTGGATGTGCCTATTGGAACATCTTCCGCTGTTTCTTCCTTTGAGCTTTCTGGGATTGCAACCCGTTCTTGTGAAGTGGAAGGAGGGCTTTCAGGAGCTTCCTCTTGGGTAGAGCTGGATTCACCCTCTTTTACTTTTCCCTTACCTTTTGGCTGCTGTTTTGCCCGAGGAGGTGCGTTGCCCAATAGAGAGGTTGTGAAATCGACTCTGAGGTAGATGAGTCCATTCATTCGGCACCAATGCTCTATTCTACGTAGAGTTTCCTTGACCCTCTCCTCGATTGTTTGAGGAGCTTTGGTTCTATCAATCACCGCGAAAGGCCAATCGTGCCCACCCGTGTCAAGATACACTTGATCAACTTCTTGCTCAGTAGTTTGGTAGCCTTTTGGGATGATGGCTACCCCGTACTAGATGATTTCTGCTAAGGCCAAGCGAGAATGATCCTTTCTCCTGAGCTCAACCTCATGATATATGTCAATGTAGATATCTTCGATCTGAGGGATGTGGATCGGATCGAGCTTGGTCCTAGGTAAACAATTTCTTGGGTCGAAGGTGGGCCTTGCTGGGAAGTTATGTTTCAGATTCAGCAGCTCCAACTCTGTAAACATATCTTTTTCCTTTTGGTGAGTGAGACACGTATACCTACCCACTATGAGGGGGAAAGGAGTCTCACCCTTCTTTCTCTTTAGGCACTTTTCATGGTATGTAATAAGTTGCCTTGACAACTCCAACAGGATCAACTTGGGACCGGCATATCTCGGTAATTTAGTTGGTTCTCCCAAGAAGTTAAGTGCCCTCAGATAGGTGAATGTGGGGAATTGAGTGAACAGGCCCCCCCATTTCTTTGTAGCTACTACGATGCTCTTGGTCGTATGACCGTGAGTCATATTCGGCCTCAACAGGCAGATGATGAAATAGAAGAATGCATCATTGATTTTTGTAAATTGGGGGATACTATTTTCCAGCTTCAGTTCTGGATAGTATTCATAGATTTTAACCTGGGGCCAAACCCCACATCTCATCAGAGCTAGATAGTCTCTCTCTGAAGCTGCAATATAGACCATGTAGGAGTCATATAGAACCTCCATGTTGTGTTAAGTTGTTGGAGCTTCTCAAATATTGTGATGCTTATGATTTCTGCCCACTCAAAGCATTGATCGGGCACATTTCTGTTCATTGTTTCCAGATATCACAGCATCCACTTGTGAAAATAATGGGCGTCAGGAAGCCCAAAGACTCTACTCAGGAACGTTATTGTGTCACTGAGTTCCTCTAAAAAGTCACTGCGATGTATGACTTGTGTCCAACGAGTCACCACCTTTTTGTTCTTCAAATATACCTCATTCATCAGCTACATGCACTGATCCTCATTGTCGTCCCAGGCCTTGATGCAATCTTCCTGGCTTACGGCCACAAAGTGCTGGTGGCGAGGGATGCCGAGCATTATTTCAAAGTGCCGGGCAGTGAGGTTGATTATAACCTCGCCCTTCTCATTGTGGACACATCTTGTGTCTTTATTAGAGCATCGGGCAACTACCATCATGAATTCGTTGTTCACGGCACTAACTGGGATTCTCCAGCAAAGTGCAGCGCACTGCCCATCAGCTTGTCCATCCATGGACTTCTTGTGACCCTCTGGGTTTTGGCCCAGAAATCTTCCATGTCAATATTACCTAGTTCTGAGTCTCTGATGTCTAGGTCACACTCTGCCTGGGACTCGGGCATCTTGACCCTTTGATATTTATACTTCATTTCTTCTTCTATGAGCTTGGCTTTACCCTTAGATTTGGTAGGTCTCTTGCTTGATGTTGACATATGTAACTCTGAACTTAATTTCTGATCTGCAAGAAGAAGAAGTGAAACCCAACGCAAGAAGGTCATATTAGTCATTTGATCTTCCATTAAAGTGTCAACAGAAGAAAGAGTTAGTGATTTAAGGCTTCAGGGCGCAGGGTGCATGAATACTGTAGGGTGCATTTTTTGTTGTTGTAAACACAAGTGCACATGCGCCATGTGTATGCATTTTATAAAGGGCGCAGATATTTTTCATGGTACACGGGTACAGGATGCGCCAAAGGGCACAGGTTTAATGCATGTAACATCATTTTTTCATGCGCCATAGGAGGACTTGGCGTGGCACATGGAAGGTCATCATAACATAATGTCATTGCAACAATGGGTGCACCCGTGCCACTTCAACTGTTGCACTTAGCGCATGTAATTTGAATGTTGCATACATACAGGGTGCGCCGAAGGGCATAGGGTTAAATACTACAACATATGAGTTGGGTGCGAAAAGTAGGGTGTAAGGAAAGCGTTTGCAAGAAGCGAAGGGAGTGCACCTTGAGGGCACGACTATTCTTTGTGTAACAGTCATGGAATTTGCGCTATTGGCACAACTGTGTATTATGTTACAGGGATGACAGATGCGCCAAAGGAGAAAAATAACAGTGTCTTCTTTTCAAGCCATGATCTTTCTCTGAGGGGTTTGCATGTTGATAAGCTTCTTTTTAAGGGTACCTTTTGGTTATGAAGAAGCTTAATCAATGAGTTCCAAGCCATTTTTTAGGACAGAGTCCCCTTTACCAGCAGATTTGGAAAGAGGGGGGAAAATGCATGGGTAGAGAAAAACATCAAGGAGGGTGGGGAGTTCATGTTTTGACAGCTTTTTTAACTCAATCCATACCAACAAGCAGCCAAAAACCAAAGCATAAAATACACAAAAAAATGAGGACCTCTTACCAGGATATATAATGGAGAAGTGTGAAAATGGGTCCACGAAGTGATTCGAAAACGACAGGGCAGGTGCGCTGGCAGGTACAGATGTAAGAGAAAAATCACATGATGTGTCAGATGATAATGACAGTACAGACATGCCTATATATAGGCGAGGTGGTAATAAATGCGCTACCAAATTTTAAGTGGTGCATGGAAAGCACTGTCAACACAAGAAAGCATGCACTCTTGGTGCACCAAAACACTTGCCAACCCAAAGTTATGTGCGCCTTTGGCACACCGAATGTTATGTCGACAGAAGAATATTAGTGCCTTTGGTGGACCAAAAATTGGCGCAACAAAAGTATTGTTGACATGAAGGCGCATGCGCCTTGGCGCATGCAAGAAAGACTCAACATAGTGAGGCGCACCAAAATGCCTGTAGACACAAGAAATCATGCGCCAAAGGCTTAAAAGGGGGCACATGAAAACTTGATGTTGCATAGTCATTATGTGCGCCCGACCAAAAAAGACCAAAAATGGCTAAGTTTGGAAAACTAGATTTCCCGGGAAGGGATTTTACAACGTTCTGAACGCAAGGGGTCCCTGACGAGGGACCGGAATAAAATTTGGTAGGTCATCTATAAAATTTCCCTTGGTAATTTTACAAGATAACACAATGGAAAAAATGTAGAGCTAAAAGGGTTTTTCATCTTTAGATGGGATGAGCACAGGTGGCTAAAGAAGGTATTTCTGCAACACTTCAAAGGCCTTGTGACACTCATCATTCTAATTGAAGGAGACATCCTTTTTAAAAAGATGATGAAAAGGGTGACATCGGTCAAAAAGTTGGGAAATAAAACATTCGAATGGATTGTCAATTTTCCTTGTAAACTATAAAGTTGTCGAATGTTAGTATGTGGAGGCATCTTGAGAATAACCTTGATTTTGGCAGAGATCAATTTTGATGCCCCGCAAAGAGATGGTGAAACCAAGGAGTTCTCCAGAGAGAATGGACAAAGACACACTTCTTTAGTCGAAGTTGAATGTAGTATTGGATGAAGATGATCAAAGATGAATTTAAGAACTTTGAGGTGTTTGGCACGACTTTTGGACTTACAAAGAAGGTCATCAACATAATCTTCTAATATGTCACACATGACATCATGGAAGATATAGGTCATAGTGCACTGATAGGTGGCACTATCATTTTTTAGTCACAAGGGCATGACATGATAATAGAAGGTCCCCAAAGGGTTGATGAAGGTAATTTTGTGTTGATCTTCTGGAGCGAGTAATATTTGATTATAACTCGTGATAATCCATCCATAAGAGATAGCATCTCACGGCCAGATGTAAGATCATACAAGTTGGTCAATGCTAGGAAAAGGAAAGTCATCCTTAGGGTAAGAAAGGTTAAGGTCACAAAAGTTTGTGCAGATGTGAAGTCCCCCTATCACTTTAGTGATAGGAACAATGTTATAAATTCATTATGGATAGGAAATGGGTAGACTGAAGGAAATAGATAAGGATGCACTGGAGTTCTTCTTTCACAAGAAGGGAAATGCGTGGGTGCATTTTTTGCACATCTTCTGTTTCATAGGTTTGGTGTTAGGGATAGTCAAGATATTGTGGACCATGATATTAGTATCAATACCAGGCATATCAGTCATAACACCAAGAAAAAGCATTTCTATGATCTCGAATGGAAAGAGGTGAAGGATTCCTATTCAAAACAAGTCTAAATATTGTCCATCTCATTAGAATTCAAGGGCTCATCCTGAGTGTGAATGTTTATCTCTATGGTTGATTCATTCAGCATGGTTTGTGTCTTAGAAGGTAACAACCAGTGAATGTAAGAATCATCTGCACCTAAATAGGTAAGAATATAATCATCATCCTAAAATTGAATGACATTAATAGAAGGTTGTGTCATCATCCAACATGTCAAGATAAAGATGAGACAAGGGAGGAGGGAACCTCACCATCATGATGATAAGTTAGAGGTCCCAAGGAAATGAGTGTTCACAAAAAAAAAGTTAGCAGGGATGGATTCTGGATCCATGGACTCCGTGGGTGAAGGCAGTGTGGTAGGTGAGTTAGGTGGGGAAGGCTTATCATCCTCTACGAGGTCAATTCTAGACTTCTTAGGAATAGGTGGCATGGAAAATCTAAGACCACGATGGTATTTGTGTTTTTGGGTGGTGCAAGGTATGACTGTGTGACAACCTTTCTCATAAAGACCAAATCCAAAGCCCTTCTAGGAACATCAATGAAAAAAAGTGTTGGCAAAGCAGTAGGTGGTGAGGTATTTGAAGTCGGATGAGAAAGGTCAGGTTTGGGTAGGTGGTCCAAGAGAATAATAAGATGTGTCGAGTCCCCCATATGTCATGTTAGTACAAAAGTGGGGAGGATCGTATGGAAAAACCTCTCCGACATGACGGTCATAACATGGGTGTTGGTGAAGGCTTCCATACTCCTGAGGAGTAAGGAAAGTGTTTATGTTGTATAGGTGGTACCCCCCCAGGGAAAGGTGTTAAAAATCACCTACCAAGGGGTCTAAGGTCAGTACTTGGGTAACAGGGATGGATGAGCTACTCGAAGCCTGAGTAGGTGGGGCATCAATTTCTGGTGAAATAGGCAGGTAGGAAAATGTGCTAGTTGTGGAAGTTATGGCAGCAGAGGAGATAAATGTGTTGGATATAGAAGGTGTAACAGTATAATTTTTAGATGAGGCAGTAGAAGAAGATGAAGCAATAGGGGTGGTAGATACCTTGACTGGAACAAGGACATCATTTAGTAATTAAATCATGTTACAAGTTTTAAAAGGTGAAGGATCTACCTGAATGGCTTAGGGGTATCCTTCATATTCAAACTTTAGGCAATGGTGAAGGGTTGAAGGTAAACATCCCATGGCATGAATCCATGGTCATCAAAGAGACATGTTATATTTAAATTCTCCCTCAAGAACATAGAATAGTTCATGACTAGTGTGGAGACCCATGTGGATGTGGAGGATGACAGTGCCAAGGGTAGAAGTCATGGCATCATTGAAAAAATGTATCATAACAAGGTTATTATACATTCAGTTGGTGGGTATGTGTAATTTTTCATACGCATGGGAAGAAATGATATTAATGCTAACACCTCCATTAATCATAACATGTCGAACATGAGTATAATTGATGTAGGCAGAGATGAAGAGGGTGGGATTAGGATCGTCTAATTATAGAGAGGAAATCTTTGAGTTAGATAAAATGACAGCGGAAACTTGAGGAGAGGTAATGGGAGTAGATGTTTTGAGGTGGAGTGGTGAGGGTGGCCACATGATGAGGGGTAAAGATGGTGGCCATAGGTTTTGGATCATTTGGTGGAACCTCGATAGAATGCAGGACCTCAATGAGGGTCTAATGATGAGACTCGGAGGTTTGAGTTAGGTTGTAGAAGGACATATTTAGAGTAGATTGATGAATTTGATTAATCTTAGAGTGATGTGTGACTCTGTTAGAAACATGATAAGTCAGCCCATATATGGTTACCTTGGGGGAAGGTACATGTGTAATTGTGGGTGATGGTGCACTAGATGGGCTACCCGTTTTCTCTTTTCCTTTATCTTTTTGCGATCGAGTGGCTACTCAGACCATATTTATTTGAAATATTGGAGGAAAAGAGGGTTGTGTAGATGAAAGTAAAGGCTACTGAATAGATATAGGGCTATACCATGTGGCGAAAGGAAAAGGGGGAATGGAATTCTCCTCCAAAAGATCATCTTCATTGAAGAGACCATATAAAGTATAGAGTTGAAGTAAAATGTGTTTGAGTGCCTTATAACCTTTGACATCATGTCCTAGTGAGAAATGATATGCACATATTTTGGTGCCTTCAAACCCTACTAGTTTGGGTTTGAACGGGTCATAAGGCTTAATAGGCCACAGTGAGCTAGTGGAGGTTTCTAATAACCTAGCAAGGATGTTAGAATAGGATCCTACTAATGGATCACAATGAGAATTCATAGTTGGCTTGGATAAAGGTGTAGGTGATTTTTGTGGGAGAGGTATTACTAGAGGTGGAGTAGGTATGACTACCTTTCTGGTAGGTAGTGAAGGTTTTGGTTTCTGTTTAGGTTACACCTTCTTGGGTAAAGTTATAGGAGGGGCACGTAAGTTAGAAGGAGATGTAGAAGGTGGCGGTAGCCTAGAAATACAAGTTGAGAGTGGCGGTTTTGGTAATAGTGTCATTTTAGGTAATGGACAAGATGTATGCAAAAAAGGATATGAAGATGAAGGTTTTGGAAAAATAGAAGGTAAAGGTGTAGGTGTGGGTTTTTGTGCCTTGGATTTTCCTTGGTGAAGAGGTAACTTGACCAAGGTGGAAGGGTGTGGGCCTAAAATCAAAGGTAGAGGTGAAGGTGAAAGAGAAGGCGTGGGAGAGACTAGGGTATGAGGCCTAGGGAGATTGGGTCTTCCTCTTAGGTGCAGTAATTGGTTTTGTCATGCGTGGTGGTTGAGTAGACAAGTCAAGTTTCCCTACGGGATGTAGTAGGATAGGTTTTGGTAGGATCCCTAATGAAGTGGTAGGTTTACATGTGGATAGGGGTTTGGGTGAAGCTGAAGCTGAAGAAGAAGGAGCCAATATGATCAGCTTAGGTTCCATGGTTTTTGTTTCCTTGAATACCTTAGGATAGATGGTTGAGGTATCCGGGGAACAACATCTGCATTTGGGTGGATATTGGGAGTCAAAGGTGCCCCCAGAGTGTGGAGTAATCAAGATAATCTAATTGGTCCACCAAATGTGAGAATGGTTTTGGTTTAGAAGATGAAAAAATAGTGGTGAAACCCATCCATAAACATGAGCCCTATGATACAGGGACGGTTTTCACCTCTGATTTAGTAGGCAAGAGTGATGTAAGAATGTTGACAGGATCTTAGAAGACCCTAGGAGAAGCATTGCCTATAGGAAGAGGAGATAAGATTGAATCCTTTATGGGTTGAAGAGAAGGAAAAATAATCAATGCGGGCTCCTCGTTAGATACAATGTGGATAGGGTTATCTCCTCCTTGGGTAGAGGAATGGGTGAGATAGGTTCCTTCTTGGATAGAGGAATAGGCAAGCTAGGCTCTGTGGTTGGTAGAGAAATATGTGGGGTAGGATCCTTTGTGGGTATAGGTTCAGGTGTGATAGGCTCCTCTATGGATATAGGAGTAGGTGTGATAGGATCCTCCATCGGTAGAGTAGTTTATGCAAGAATTTCCTCAATAGACACTATGAGAGGAAAATGGCTAGATGGAACAAGTATTGTATTCAAAATAACATGAACCTTGTGCACATTGGTGTCACTAGTAGAGGTCTCTGAAGCCTGGTTTGATGAAGGGGTATGATTAGGAAATGGTTTCTTAAACTCACTCATATTGGCATTGGAAGGTGCATTAGGGTTTTCCATGATGAGATAACCTCTATCTAGCATTCCTTGGAAAACGTTCTTGAAAGTTTTGTAATTTCTATCGCTATGTCCCCTAACTCGGTGATAGTTACAGAAGTCATTTTATTTGTACCACAATGGTGTAGGGTGAGAAGAATCAAAAATAGTGTTTGGTTTGATAGGTGGAAGGGTAATGGCTACAGATTTTAGAATCTTTTCCAACACAAAATAATATGGTTCTCTGATAGGAGTGTAATCCCTATGCTCATATTTACATTGAAAGTTTTTGAATAAGAGAGAGGTTGGTAGGTGGTTTTGGTTAATTAGAAGGATGAGAGGGGCTAGACTTTAGAATCACCATGTCGGTAGATACTTTGGCCTTGTAATGATTATTAGAATGATTGTTTGACGGTTTATAAGAAGAGTCATTTGATTTTAAGTTAGCGTTCTTATTACGCAACTTAAGTATATCTTCTTCAAGGACATAGATCTCCAGTTTCTAGGCCATGGTGAAGGCTTCGTCAAATGTGTGAAACACTTAAACCTGAAGAGATGGGGAAATTTTTCTAACACATGCCCTTGTGAATGAATCTATGAGCTCTGCTTGTGGTAACTATAAGGTTAGTTGATTGATGAGGCCCCACCAAAGTGCGAAGAAATATGTGATAGATTTGTCCTCATATTGGTGAATAGAATAGAGATTAGTAATGGAGACCTTCCTAGAGATATTTATTGAGAAATGATCAAGAAAATTTTGGGCCAACTGATTGAAAGAGACAACTAAGTGCCTAGGTAAAGCATTGTACCAGTCTAGAGCGGTTCCTGTCAAGGACATGGGGAAGGTTCTAAGAAAGCAAGGCATCATCATGAGTGATCAAATAACACACATTTTTGAATGATTGTAAATTTTATTGAGGGTATTCCTTGCTATTGAAATGGTTGACCTTGGGAAAATACTAGTACGCAGGATAGGGATGAATAGGTATGGAAGGGTGAATGGGTTCATTAAAAATCTCATCATAAGTTAGGACGTTACAAGATCTGGAAACGGAGGCCTCAAGTGTCTGAATCTTATCCATCATCATCTTAATTATATTTGTAGTTGGGATTTTATTGAGGAATAACCATTGAGGTATATGGGGCTTGATAAGATGAGAAGGTCATGGAATGTGGTGATTCTGAGTAAGCAAATTGAGATGTAGGTATATAGGCACTAGCAAAAGAGGAGGGAAAATACCCTGAATATGAAGTGGAGATGATAGGTTGTGTTTAAGGTAAGGTGCAGGTGGGAGGAACTTTTGTAAAGACCCTCATAGTGATGGGTGGAAGAGTTTGGAGTATAGAAAGAACCAAATTTTGAAAGGGGGTATAGGATGTCGACACAACGAGTGGTTGCGTCAACACAGGTATATAAGGTACTGATGATAAAGGGACTCCTGTATGAGGGACCATAGATAAGGGTATGGTAGATTTCGTGGGTGAGGGCAGGTGTCGAGGGGATTGTAGACGTTGAATGGATGGCATATGTTGAAGGTGTAGAGGTCACTTATGAAGTGGGTGGTTGTGAGATAGGTTTGGTCAACACTAGAGTAGTTTGGGTAGCTTACATTATCTTTTTCCAATATGGTGGAGGTGGTTGAAAGGAAGGGAAAGGAAGTAGGCATCCCATAGAGAGGATGACTTGATGAGTAAGGGGTAGAAGAATTAGAAAGCTAGTGTTGTAAGGTCTTAGTGTCGTGATCAAGGAATTTATTGAAATCCTCATCACCCTTGGGTACAATCACAGGTCCATTAGGGTCCATTGGCAAAGAAATAGAAGGTGGAAAAGGTGTAGTTAGTAAAGGTGTGTAACTAGCATGGAAGGAAAGTGCTCGTTCCTGCTGGCGAGTCTAAACCATAAGAAAGATAGAAGATAGGTATTCTAGGCTCTACAAAACTGACACAACTCACAAAAAAATGTTTGGTGAAGTCAAGAGGATAGAAATAGGTTGTTGTTTCTAATAAAAATTAGAAACACAGAGACCAATACGAGTCAGTAAACCGGTGCCGTATAAGTAGGAAGATTGATGTCGGTCATTGGACTGAGGCTGGTTACTATGAAAATGAATAAATTTAAAGATCTAGGGAAGAAAAGTGGAAAAGGGGTATTCTAGGGTCTGTTAAGGGTGATAGAAACTTAGAAACTGGTTAATCAAAAGAATCAGAAACACAAAATGATGTTATGTAAGAATAGCTTATTGTTTTGACAGGAAATAAAAAACATGGAGAGCTTGATACCGGTCACTAAATTGGTGCTAGTATGATGACTGAACCAATGTTGGTCATGAGACCAATGCCAATTATTTAGTCACAATAAGCTCTGAAAGAGGTTGTGTATAAATTATCTGAAGTAACACACTCAAGAAAAACTAGAATTAACTAATTGTGATGGTTAAGTGTGGAAATAATAAGAAAAAGTGGTGAATACATCCTCACAACTCAAACTACAAAATATGAGAAAGAAAGGAGATAATCAAACAAGAAAAAACTAAATAAACATGTTATCCTAGGATCATATTTTTAGTGTTTAGTTGGCTTATGCCTAAAGACTGACTGTGAATGATATAGAATGTTTTGGATAATGAAGTTACCTAAAAATCAATCTATAGATGGTTTTAGGTTTTGTTTTTAGTGAAGGATCCCTCTATATACCTTATGGTACGTGAGGTCCAAGCTCTGATATGAAAAACTGACCAGAACACTAGGTAGGGCCCACCGTGGGCAAGTTTTTAAATCATTGATAGCTTATTCCTATTAAGGGGAATGTTTAAGAAGTTTGTATATTGTGTTAAGTGATTTGGATTAGGAGTGTGTGTAGAAATGTGAACTACGCTTTATGATTCAATCAAAAATATTCATGACCTTAGTCGTATGATTGCTACTTAACTATGTGAGCTAAATATGTAGACATACAGGGATTAAATGCAAGCGTTTTAAGCCCTAAATCAAAATATGATATTTAATGTAAACAAAAGTGAATAGGAAGAAGGATGAATTTCACTAATACAATAACAAAAGAAAGAAGAAGGATTATTTTTAAATCCACCAAAAGTAGTGTTTTATTTAGAACAATTAGAAAGAAGGAGAAGATTACCAAAGAATACGATTTAGTGAATAATGATTTAGAAAGGAAACACATAGGATGCAACCTGATATAAATAGAATGAAACCCACAAATGAGGGTCCCACTAGGTGTGCCAAAATGTTTCACCACAATGTTGTGTATAAAAAAATAAGGTAAAGGTGAGGTAAAGAGGAATACATATGAAGTAAAAGAAGGTTATGCACCGTTGAGAAGACCAGACTGATCCTGAAGATCTCCTTTTTGGCTAGGAAGGACTACCTATAGCATCACAACAACACCACCAAATATAGTTAAATAGCATATGAAAGTGGACTGTCTAGCGTATGCTAGATCTGAGAAGTGTGATACTTCCTACAAAGGATGTCAATCCACTGTTTAAAAACAACTTAATGTAAATAAATGACGGAAAAAGAAAGGTTTTATTGTAATGATACACTTTAGGTATCTCATATGCTAACAATAGACTAAATTTAAGCTATATATTGAATATACAAATAAATCTACAAAAGGAAAGATGTTGTCAAGGCTGAAAGGTGTGGCAGAGGTGTTTAGGAAGGTCTGGGTGAGATTGAGTGAAGTTTGTGAAGGTTTTGGGTAAGTTAAGAACTTTCTTATCTGAGGTAAATAACTGGTCACATAGACTAGTGTTGGTTGAGTGACTGATGTCGATACCTGTTAATATCTGATGTCAGTTGGGTGACCGATGCTGGTAGGGGAAATTGGGTGCAAAGATTAAAATGAGGTAGTTTTGAGATCTCTATGATTTCACAAATATTTGAAGAGGTTTAGGTAAGGTGGTAGGATTTTATTAAAGACTCAAAGATGAAGAAATAGGCATTTTGGTGGGTACAGAGGTCAAATGGGCAAGTGGTTGGGTAGAGGTGAGACGGAAGAGATCCGGGAAAGGTAAAAGGTGAAAGAAATGCAGATAAATGATTAACAATCGAAATATTGAAAGAAATGACAAGGTAGGAAATCACTTACTTATATATTTGAAGTTGGTTGTGAGAAAGAGTAGCTATGTAGTTGAAGGAGAGACAAGTCTCGAATCCCATGCATCAGTAGCAGAAGGCTCTGGACTTCCTTGTGAGTGATCCAATGCTCTAGAACACACTTGTTGATGCTTGATGGAGGTTGTGAATTCTTGGAATGATCTTTGGTTTGTCATGAGGTTGCTTAGATGCTTGATAATACCAATGCCAGAATGCCTAAAATCCTAAGAGAAAATTCAAAACCTGAGTGAATGAGTTGGAATTGTCTTCTTAATTGAACCTGATGGTGGTTCTATGACTAGATTTGTCCAAGGAAAAAAAGTGTCGGTTAAAGGAAAAATGGTTGTCTTTTTTCTAAAAACAACTTAATTCTTCCCCTTTTCTAATGTGATTGAGAATGGCCCTGGTCAAGAAGACTGATTCTTTCTTATAGTGGAGGGATTTTGATAGGATCAAGTGGTCAGTCAATAAATGAAAAGTCTAGAAGTAAGTCTTAGTTAGGTTTATAATGAGTTATGGCTATTTAAGGCAAGTTGTTATAGTTAGGGTTTGGTGGTTAGGGTTTTGCTAATGGGTCCAAGGTTAGGTGGAGACATGAGGTGGCTAGGTGAGGAATAAATTAATTTAATTTAGGTAATTATAATTACATAATTGATGTGAGGTAATAATTAATTTAATATGAGTGATTAAATAAATTTTAACGTGTGGAAGGTGCCATGATTGGGGGATGTTTCGAAATTAATTAATTAAAATGGGCTTAAAGGGTTGTAATCTAATTTTGGGTGTCTACAATTTCATTCATCATACTTTCAATACCATTAAATATCAATCATCCAAACCTCCAGTATATGAGGTTCATGTAACTGATTCATTATCCGAAACACACACTAGTAGCCCAACCACAACAAAATAACCCTCTACTACCTCTAGTTCTTCTACATGATAAATACTCACAAATTCATCTATACCTACATGGTCCATAATCAAGGAATTCACAAAACCATTTGTATTTAACTTGTCATCTCTGAAATCCCACCAGATTTCTAAAAATTAATCCACTACTATAACTCCTAACTCTAAATAAGAAAAACCTATGGAAACATCTACATCTACCTCCTCCTCTTTAGGCTCTTCTGATAAGAATATTTTCTTATAATACAGGAGCTTTTATGAAGATGCAGTCACTCAACACTATCTAAGAGGTCTTAAGAAGCCCATTATACAATCTCAAGTTCCTCAGTATAAGAAAGTAGCCATCATATCACATAATCACTCAACTTCCTTAACATCAAACTTCAATATCACACCCTCTATATTAGGACTACACCCCTCATCAAAGTTATAATTTAATGTCACAGAATCAAAAACCATTCCACAACCCAAAATCTAAAATGATCACATCAAAATGTATCACTTTAATGCTCCTACCATATGAATATCTTGTGTTCCCCTCCACACCTTCTTCCAAAGTTTATTATAGATTAACCCTCAAGAATCTTATCCAACAATCCATCATCACAATACCCCCTCTCAAACCATTTGTCTCTCCTGGATGGAAGCCATCCTGGTATAATTTTAAATATTTATTTTTATTTTCATCGCACACCAGGACACTCTATAGAGTACTAAAAGGCCCTTCACACAGATGTAAAAATCCTTGCTAGCAAAGGAATTCTTACCGCCAACTTGAAACCATAAAAAATGACCCATCAACCTATCACTCCTCAACCACTAATTTACATCTACATTCATCAAAAGTGAGTATTCTTCAAGGAAAACCCCCCTTCATTAGATAGATGCAGTACACATTATCATTAGAATACATACTCATGAACCAAGTACCTCAGAACATAACAAATCCAAGGTTTCTATCACCCTTGCACTAGAATCCACCAACCCTGCTAATAAATCAAGGTTATCAATTATCGTTGCTCCCCCTACACAGTCTACTATCCCTATCTAAAATACCATTATCAAACAACTCCATCAAGCTCCTGTAAAATATGTCCCTTTACGAGTTTTTACAAATATCTCCTACACATAGACAAACCATGATCGAATCCATCCAATCCATATCAGTACCTTCAGTTGATCTACAACCTTTCACAAATCTATTAGGTACCCTTAAAAAATCCACATCCATTTCTTTGATAGTACAAAAATCCTCTCATTAGAACTATAAGATTATGACCTCCCTTTATTCATCACCACTCATATCGATGACAACTTAGTTAAACAAGTTATTATTAATAATGGTGCAAACATTAACATAATATCTTTTCATGACTTAGAACCAACATCATTTACTTAGTGCTACAATCATTGAATCATCTATTGTACTATGAGATTTTATTGAAATAATTACTCCCACATTAGGTACGATCATTCTCCAAATCAAAGTTGGCATCAAAATTCTTCATGAACTCTTCTATTTGGTAGAGGGGGAGTTTCAATATAACATAATATTAGTCTGACCATGGATACGTGCTAAGCATTGTATCCCATCAATGCTTCATCATTGTCTTGAATACGAAAAAAAAGGTAAAACATTTACATTGATTACATATCCAAATCAATTCAAATAATTCCATATGACATACAAACCCAATTACATGCTTATTCTCAAAACCAACACATGATTCTCTAATGAATCCTCCACTAGTTCATCAGTCCCCTCATCCAAGTTACCAAACAATACCTCATTTAGCAATGTCATGAAACAAATTTCACAGGTGGAGTATCACCTCCTCAAACTTAACAAACTTCCCACACCAAATACATATGGAAAACCAAAAAAATAACCCATGTAGGAACCTAATGTTGGGGATGTCATCTCCTTTGGTCCTTCAACATTTTAAAACCAATATCATTTATGGAGGGATTGATCATCCCCTCTCCACCACCTATATTCTAATGTTAACCCAAACCATTCATATCAGAATTTAAGTTCTTATAAAACCAAGTCTTTTTTTAGATGTATCTTCACTGACGCACCTTGAAAGGATTTGGATTTAGACATTACGAACAATGTGTCTTTGACTTAATCATTTAACACTCCCTGAAACCACATGAAAAGTATGGATTGGGATCATATGATATATCCACTTCCAAATCCCCCACACAACCCCCACCTATAATCATCACAGAACCAGAGCCATCTTCTTCCTCCATAGAAGATGACCCTATCGACACAGACGACACTATCTCCATCCTGCCTAATTGTTTTTAGTCAATACTATCACTTTAGGACCTTTGACTTATCATACTATCCACGGTACCAAAATTATTCCTCTCATTCTACCAAAAATGATTAAAGATGACTCTCCCATTGTTGAAATTATTCATTTCCATGATGACCAGTCTATTCTCTCTTATATGGGAGCAGAAGACCTCTATCTCTAGAAAACCTTACCACCAAACACATCAAATCATCTTAACGAATCCACTATCAAAAATAACATGGGAAACCCAAAAGATCCTCATATCGTTTAATTTGGTAACTCTTTAAACCCAAAATATAATCATGATTTCACTACTTTCCTCTCTAAACACAGTTAAGCCTTCACATGATCATATATTGATATGTCAGAAATTGAACCCCGACCTTGTCATGAACAATGTCGTCACTTATCCTAATGCAAAACCATTTAAATAGAAGTTACAAAAAATGCACAATTGTATAGATCTTCTCATCAAATAAGATCTAAAACCTTTATTTTCCTTTAATTTCATTGTACCCATCTATTATCCATAATGGATCTCTAATATAGTCCTTGTAACCAAATGCTCTAGAAAATTATGCATCTGCACGGACTTCCGAGACCTTAACCTCATCTGTCCCAAAGATAACTTTTCTCTCCCAAAAATTAACCATCTCATCGATCTAACTGCTGATCATGAAATCATCTCCCTTGTGGATGGCTTCTCCAGCTACAACCAGGTCCTTATCACTACCAAAAATCAACACAAAACAACTTTTTTCACCCCTTGGGGAACATTCTATTATCGAGTGATGCCCTTCGGACTCTTCTGAAGCCACTTACCAATGAACAATAACTTACATTTTTCAGGATCTTATCCATAAAATAGTAGAAGATTATGTTGATGACATTTTAGGAAAATCCAAATGCTGTAGAGATCATCTCACTATCTTAGATGCTATCTTCACCTGTATCATCAAATACTTTCTCTATCTTAATCCCACTAAGTGTGTTTTCAGTGCTCTCATTAGCAAACTCTTAGGTTTTATAGTTTCAATCTGAGCCATTAAAGTATATCCTACCATGATTAAACCTATCATCGAAATTCCTCCTCCCGCCAACCTTAAAAAAATTTGTAACCTTCAGGGGAAGCTCCAATTCATTTGACATTTTATCTCACAACTATTAGAGTGTTTTCAACCCTTCTATCATTCTCTCCAAAAATATTTCAACTATAAATCAGATTCTAACTATAAGCAATATTTCAATGAACTCAAACAAAGTTTTTTTTCACCTCTCATGCTCATACCTCCACGCAAGGGGGATCTGTTTTACCTTCACATATCCTCATCCAACCATGCCTTAGGTGTAATTATTTCTCATAACGATGAGTTAGGCCATGATCAAGTTGATTATTACATAATTCGTACACTCCACTAATATGATACATATTACACTGAAGTTGAAAAGTTGTGTTGTTCGTTGTACTTTGTAATGTCTAAAACTTCATCATTATCTCTTTAATCACAATACGTTTTTCATGAATAGATTTAATCCTCTCAAAACTATGCACTCTAAACCTTATCAAAATGAACGCATTACTTGGTGGCTTATGTTTATGACCAATTTTGACCTCAAATTTATCTTAAAAAATTTTATTAAAGGACAAGCTCTTGTCGATGAGCTTGATAAGGCCCCTCTTCCGGACAAACACACCACACGAACAATTTCTAGAAAAATCAATCAACACCATTAATCTTGAATTTACCCTTGTTAAGATTTCCCTCTTCTTTGATGGATCCAAATATTTAGAAAGGGGGAGGTGCTGGTATTGTTATAATACCTCCCTGGGGGACTCTTATCCCTCTATCTTTCAAACTTAACTTCAATATGTACTAATAACATGGCTAGATATGAATCTTTTATCATGGGTCTTTAGAAATACATTATGCTAGGTGATCAATTCTTGAACATCTATGGAGACTCATAGTTTGTCATCAACCAAGTCACAAGAGTCTATAAGTGAAAAAATGATATTTTATAGAAATATAAAGATATTGTTGACTTTCTCTTAGAAAACCTTCGATCGTTATACCATCCAAACCATTCCAAATTATTCTAATAGGTTCATGGACACCATGGCCTCTTTAGTGTTCCTCATCCCTTTATCAACTGATAATTCTAAATTATTTGTTGTAGTCCACATAATGGATCAGTATTCCCACCATAATTAACCCCCTTGTATCAATACCATCTTAAATAATCCAACAGACCTTTTTTATAATTAAACATTCGACTATCTTTCGGAATCCAAGATTCCTCTCGTCCTATCTAAGAATGATAAGTGATCATTCCTTCAATGTGCTACCCATTATGTGATCATGGGTGTTATCATTTACAAACTCATACTTGATGGTATCTTGCTAGGATGCCTAAAATCCCATGAATCTTCTAAATCCATTCAATAAGTCCACGACGGTATCTGTGGTGGCCATTTCAATGATACAGTTGTCACTAAGCGTGTTATATGAATGGGATATTATTTTTCCTATTATCAACCAATACTATTGTGCATATGCCAAGAAATGTATCAAATGTCAACAACACTAAAACCTCACCTACATCCCCAATAAAGCTTTATAACATTCCCAGGACCTATGGCCCTTCTTAAAACGGGGACTAGACTTCACAGGCACCATCAACCCTCGTTCATTGCAACAACATCATTTCATGATTACATCCATTGAATACTTCACTAAATGGGTAGAAGCCATTCACTTGACTTCTAATAAAGAAAATAACATCACCAATTTCATCTATCAACATATCATATTTTGCTTCAGTATCCTTCATAAACTTATCACTGATAATAGAAAATCCTTTAAAAAAAATACATAAAGAAATTTTCCTGACACATTTAATATCAAATTGATTTTTTCATCACCATATTATCGACAAGTAAATGGACAAGCCAAAGCTTCTAACAAAACACTTAAATAATCCTCATGAAAACCATTGACAAAGAAACTATGAATTAGCATCTCCAAATCCCATTTGCTTTATGGTCATATCGTACTAGCATTCGTAACCCTACATGCACTACACCCTTCTCACTAGTTTATGGCTTTGAGGTGGTCTTACCCCTTGAAGTTTAAATCCCATCACTTCATATATCCCTTAGATATTTCATATTTGATGAGTATTATCATCAAGAACACCTATAACAATTATAACTATTAGATGAAAAATGCTTAATATCCCTTGAAAAATCATCACATCTATCAAGAGTGCATCAATCACATGTATAACAAACATGTAAAAGAACATTACTTTAACATATGTGGCCTAGTCTTAAAGTAAATCAAAATGTCACTACTCTGGAAAGTTGTAAATGGAGAAATGTTTCCCCTAACTAGATTGATCCATGTATCATAACTCACAAATATGGGTCAAAGAGCTTATCATTTGGCTTCCCTTAATGGTACACCTGAAAAGGAACCCATAAACGCCTTGCACTTACAACCTTTTTCCTGTTAACATTTTTTAGTATCATGATACTATTTTTATCAAAATTTATCCATTATCCCACCACATAACCATTAAAATGATTTGAAAGTATGTGGTATTCCATCACTAGCTTGAAAAACTTAAATATTAGCACCACGACTCTTTTCATTGCATATTTCAATTCAAGAAAGTTCCTCCCTAGCAGGAACCTCATGATCATTACATTCACCAACATTGTTTAACAACCAAATGCATATCATGGGGCACACATGTGTAGTGTGTGCACACATTTATTCCCCCTCCTTGAAACGTTATATTAATGTTTTTCCCCTCAACTCAAAAAAAGTCAAAATATCTATAAAAATACATAGACTGATCCCTTAAAGGAAAAATATTAAAAATCTAAATCATATTATCAAAAAGAAGTGATGGCTAGTGTTATTGGGCTATGGGTGACAATACGGTCTACATTAACAAAGAAGAAGGTCCCAATGAAGGATACGGGGAGGTAAATGGGCAATAACAACATGCAAATGAGGCATCTGAATCTCCAATATTCCAAATGCTACTTTGAGGTATGTTGCCAAATCCATTTTCTTGAAAATTTACCATACTAATAAGGAGGATGAAACCCATGGTGTGAGTTCCTGAATTACAATAGATATGGTTACGACCCACTCTAAATATAACCTAGCAGAATTACTAGCAACAAAATTTCATGAGAATGTAATACAGATTAAAGAAGGTTAACACACATTTTTTGTATGGCTTAATATTACTTTGTATGGAAATTTACTTCACAAGAACACTCCCTCAAACAGAAGAACTAGTTGATTAGAAGACAAATATTCCTATAGCAGAGAAAATCTAGGGGCATATGAGAACAATGGATGCAGTTACAAAAATAACCTCACTTATTAGATGGAAAGATAAAATTAGGAAGATAGTTGCAAATAGATCAAGAATATCATAACAAGTTGTGGTAAAATATGAGAATGAGGTTATGTTCATCACAAATATTGACTATACCTTTATCAAGCCACTAGTCCCTTGTATAATCCAAATACCACCATTTCCCTATGAAGCTTCAGAAGAATTGGTAGCCACATCCATACAAGCATTGCAACCATACCCAGTGGACCCTCTATTAGAATAATTAATTATGCATTGTATAATTAATTATAATTATTAATTAATTATTATTATAACATTATTATAAAATTATTATATTAATTAGTTGTATAATGTTATGTGGTTTTATTAACCATGTTTGGCTTATTATATTCATGGGTATAATTGTCATATTGTTATAAAAATCATGTCATTATTCATTTCTACTTCCCATATGTATTTTGGAAGCTACTGTGTTTTAGTGTGTTGTTGCATAGTTGTAACTCCATATTTGTTTGTATTCAAACTATCCAATATGTATAAATATTGTAGCCCTACACTATTGTAAGGGATTCATTGTCACATTAATAAATTATACATGATTCCATCCATATTTATGAAACTAGAGTGAAAATCAGGACCTGTGAAGTAGAGAAGGTTGGAGAGAAGAAGCATACAGTTTTGGAGGAGATTTTGCACTCTAGGAGAGCCTGTGTTGCCTCCAGTAACTTCCCAAAATGTTTTGCATCTCCAAAATCCCTTGCCATTCTCTAGGTGTTTTTAAGGAATTTTTTTTTTTTGCCTTGGTGCCTCCCGCACTAGGAAACATTTACTCCCTAGATGTTATTTTTTTTTTTTTTTTTAATTCTTTTTCCCCATCAGGGGTTTTACCTCTAATATTAGAGGTGCATTTGGCCACTACTAAAGCTAGCAGTCTACTACAGTTGAAGGAGTCTATTTGGTGTAGACCAAGCTCACATCAAACTGAGTTCCATTTGAAGGAGTTGTATTCAGGTGAGTTACATGTCTTATAGCCAAGATAGGACTGAGTTGTGTTATTGGAAGTAGCAATTTGTTTTGTAAAGGAACCCTTTGCTACTTCACAATATGGAAATTATGGGAGACATATCTCGAGCTAATGCACTATTGTCCTTGGATTAGAAGTATGGTAGAAAGAGAATCACATTTTTGTTTCTCAGATGAAGTATACTAAGACAACACTCAAAAAATTCAGGATGATGGATAACAGATTGCAGTTATCTCATTCAGATCCATCTCCTAAGGTAAATGCCACTCTCTATCGGCAGTTGATTGGGAGTCTCTATTTATGTGACCTACACTAGACCAGATATCAGCTTTGCAGTGAGCTATCTATCAAAGGTTCATGCAGGAACCTAAATTTTGTCATTAGAAAGAAGCAAGGCACATCTTGAGATATCTCAAAGGATTAGTGGATATTTGTCTAGAATACAAGAAGAATGAAAACTTCTTCTTGTCAGGATATTCACATTCAGATCATGTAGGTAATATTGATGAAAGAAAATCCACTTTAGGATTTGTATTCTTTATGTGATGTGGACCAATATCACAGGGAAGCAAGAAATAACACTTTTTTTCTCATTCTTCCATAGAAGCCGAGTATCTTTCTGTAGGAGAAGTTGTTTATGAGGTGATTTATCTACGTCATATACTCGAAGGACTTGGAATACCATAGGACAACCTGACCACCATGTATGTTGACAATGAAGGTGTTCTCAAACTTGTTCGCAATGTAGTCTTTCATGAAAGAACAAAACACATTGAGGTACAAGTTCATTTCATACGTGAGCATGTGTTGAAGCACAATATATAGATTCAGTTTTTCCAATAGATGAACAAAGAGTAGATATCTTCACGAAGTCACTTGCACGTGATAAGTTTGATTTTTTAAGAGAGTTCCTCTCCTCATCCCTTGATACAATGCAAAATTAAGGGGGGAATATTAGTATAATTAATTATGCATTGTATAATTAATTAATTATTATTATAACATTATTACATTAATTAGTTGTATAATGTTATATGGTTTTACTAACCATATTTGGCTTATTTATATTCACAGGTATAATTGTTATGTTGTTATAACAATTATGTCATTATTCATTTATGCTTCCCGAATGTATTTTTGAAGCTACTGTGTTTTAGTTTTTTGTTGCATAGTTGCAAATCCATGTTTCTTTGTATCTAGGCTATCCAATATGTATAAATATTATAGCCTGCACTATTGTAAGGGATTGATTTCACATTAATAAATTATACAGGCTATTATCCCTGTTTATGAAACTACACCCTCAGAAACCTACCCTCCCTAGATTTGATGAAGCTATTGAGGAAACCTTTGAAGAATATCAGCAAAAGTATTTGTTACAAATAGGAAAATCATAATCAAGCATGAGAATTCCTAAGACATATAAAAGAAATAATAGATCTAGTATTGTCCATTACCAAACGAAAAAAATATTTATCAAAAAAAGAAAATTTGAAAGAAGCCATGAAAAATAAATAAAAAGAGGAAGCAAAATCTGAGGAAACACAAGATATTTTTGAGTCAGACAAAGAGGAAAAATCCATATATACCATCACCAACACATACATAGGAGCAATAAGAACCCTATATCTTAGAAGATTTGGAAAAAATTGGAAGAGACATGATTTACTAGAGAAGCATACATCTATCATCAAAAATGTCTAACTTCCAGCGGAATTTCATAGGTTGCACAAGAATACACTGCCAATACAGGAGGAGAAAAAATGGCCATAGAATAAGCTATAGTATATTACTTGGATAAATGTGCCTTTTTACTCAAAGATATAGTTCACTTGCTTACACCAGCACTAGCAGAAGAGGTCAAGGAATAGATAGATTCAGAACAACCTTAAAACAATATAAACTCTAAACTAAAAGGTTGTTGCATAGGATAAAAGAGGTGGAGGAATTTATTATACTAATGATTAAACAAAAGGATGGGAGAGAATAAAAGAAGAAGGAGAGATAAAAATAAGAGACAACAAGAAAATATACCGAAGAACTTAAAAGGAGTAAGAAAGAAAAAGAACAACTAGAAGAATACAAGAGACACAAAGAAAAAAATGAAAACCAAGAAAAAGAGGAGTTAGAAAGGAATAAAAAAGAGGAAATAATAAGAAAGAATAAATAATAAAATGACAAGAAGAAACAACAAGAAAGGGAACGAAAAGAGAGAGAGAGAAGAAAGAAGAAGTAGAAAGAAAACAAAAATAAGAGAAGGAGAAAAAGGAGTAAGAAGAAGTATTAGAAGAACAGAGAAAAGAAAAAGAAGGAAGAGGAAGAGAAAGGAGAGAGGGAGAAGAAAGCTGAAGAAGACGTGAAAAAAAAAACAAAAGGAAGAACAAATCAGGAAGGACAAAGAAGCACAAGAGAAAAAGGAGAAAGAAGAAGCCACGAAGAAGAAAAAGAACATAAGGAGAAAGATGAAAGAGAGAAGAAAAAAAAAGAAGAAGAAGAATAAAATAAGGAGGAATAATCAATAAAATAAAAACAAACATCCTCCTCCACTAATATAGTGATAGCAAAAGCACCTAGAGATTCATTGGAAAAAATCAAACAAGCTCAACAGAAAAGGAAACAAGACCAATCAATCCAGCTGCAGCAAGGAGTTGCTGAAAAATCCAAGGAGGGATTCAAGGTCCATTTAGACAAACTAACTCCATTACATAAGTCTACCTATAGCCAAGTACTTGAGAAAACTGCTACACATGATTAGATGTAAAGGTGCGACCATCTTGAAGAAGAAATGTAGAAGATGCTCTCCACCATCAAAATAGACAATCCACAAATCAAAATTGATACTAAGCTATCAATAGAGGCAGCTAGCGAGGACGTGGTAAGTGAAATATAAAGAGAGCACCACATAAATTTGGAAGAGGGAAAATACATAATCCACAAGAACGTAATTGAAGAGCACAAGCTAGAAATTAGTACACCTCACAAAGTAGTGTATCAAAAGAGAAGAAGTGAATTACAAACTGCAGTAATTAACATAAAGATAGAATTGAACAATGTAGTGGTATACTGCACATATGCCATCGGCTGGCCATTCATGACCCTAGAAGATAAGGCGGAAATGGAAAAACTAGAGCAAGAAATATACAAGGCTTCTACAGTGTATGATATTTCCAAAGATATAGATGGAACTCGGAGGAGGAAATTGGCAGAACTTACCCAAAAATATTAAAACCAGTAGAGAGTGAAAATAGATAAAATATACGATATGCAAGAATGTAGTGGTACTTTAGATAAAGCTTTGATAAGAATGCAACAAGAAACTACACTTGCACAGGCTAGATGGAATAAGGTGAATGCACATCTCACCCCATTCGACATAGTTTTTCTCATTCAAGAAAATACACAACTCTAAGAATGGAAAGATTAGGTGAACAATCATTTGGCTTCTTGGTACATTTATGAAAATAATATTAATCCTCAGATCATGAAGTATATGCCACAAAATATGCCATAAGGGCTTAGAGGTTGAGTAGTCCCACAAACCCAATCAGGTGAGTTGAGTGAAAGAACTCTTCCTTACCTAAGACGTCTAAGTTTCTAAGGAGGTTGATGCCTCTATTAGTTGGCATCCCATAAATCCAGTCAGTTGAGTCAAGTGAGGGAAATATTCCCTACATTAGAGGTCTAAGTCCTAGTGGTTGATGCCCATATAAGACAATTTTGGGAAAAAAATTTTTTGAAGGAAAGTATAGGTGTCTTCATCAGTTTTTGTCTCTAGGACGAGACAAGGTTTAAGACAGGGGATCATGTTGATAGGGGTATTCATTAATTTTTCATAAGTCATGGATATAAGAAGAAAATTGCCAAATCCTGGAGATAGCCACAAAGAGATAAAGCTAAACATGAAAGGAAAAAGGAAAGCCAATATAAACTAAGAAAGTCATGATGAAATAAGAAATCCATGATAAACTAGGTAAAGCCACAAATAAATAATGGTTCCACAGATAAGAGGACAAAGCCACCAAAAAGTTGAAAAAATATGTGTACCTATAGAAGAATCCACAGACAATAGAAGATAGCCACCGAAAAAGAAAAAAATTGTGATATATGGAGGAAGATGTGGAAGAGTAGAAAAATCTGTGTAACACTGGAAAGAGTTGCATCAAGCCATGGGATGAAGACAAATCAGACTGAAGCTAAAAGAGGCGTGAGTCAAAAGAATTGTCTTTTGGAATCAATTATATTTTGTGTATTTATTATAACTAATGTATTATATATGTGTGCATCACAAGAAATGTATGTGTGAGTGCCATCTTGAGAGATTTTGTATGAGAGATATAATGATAAGAATGTATGATGCCATCATTATTGATAAATAAATAAAGATTGGAGTTTGGGATGAAATATGTTATATGATTTATTTTACATTTCTACTCTTAGGGTAGATGTGGTGTATTTACTAAGTACATCCTTAACTAAGGTCGAATTTCCTAAGCCTCATAATTTTTTCAGGGATTTAGGTCAACAAGTGCCTTCGCCATATTTTTGTTCCATCATGTATGTATCAAATCTAGTGTAAAAGTGATCATTCCATATTTTATTCCTATCCAAAAGTTAGGACACTTTTTAATAGAATTTGATCACATTAAAAAGTCACAATGATCTTAACACATCATCATCATCCAAGATATTCAAATCATATTAAGATAAATCAAAAACATCAACATCCATAAAAAATAAAAATAATCATAAGCCAATCACATCAAAACCAACACATGAATCATAAGCCTAAACACATCATCATATATATAATCATATCAAAGTCTTTTTATACATCGGCTGGAGTCCCCCACACTCTATATGTATATATATATATATATATATATATATATATAATTGAGGCTTCATAAAGAGTTTTATTCATATCAAAATACAATACATCATATGTACTCGGGAAAACTGGACACCAACAAGGAAATCACTACCATGAACAATACTCCCCTGACCATCCTGACCACCAGTACCCTATGTAACATCATCATCATCATCTCCTTCATCCGAACCTTGAGGTGGGGTGACCCACAATCATTGGGCTAGCACTAAGATGTACCCTTCACTAAGCTAGATGATTTTCATAACGAACTATGCTAGCCAAGCCCTGTATCACCAAATTCTCATAATATGCCAACTCCTCATGGAACGAATGGTAATGATAATAGCTAACCATACCCAGTGTAACCATATAACTACTAGCTTGATCTCACACATCTAACTTAACACCTAACACTAATGTCCCAGTGATGTTTTAGACCCCTTTTCATGATGTCTCAGTGTTATCTATATATATCCTGATCAGTCTCAACCTATGATAACTATCACCTCAAACTATCATGATCAAATATAAGGCCATCCATCTCATCCATCAGGATATCCCTCACTCTAATCAAATGATCATTCTCTAACCTCAAACTATCTCTCTTTGTCTCCACTACGATCTTCTCGGCTGTCAAATATGTGATCGTAGCCTCCAAGATTTCCCTATCTCCATACGACCTCCTCACAATATCCTCCCTCTCAATATCATCAATATAATAATTACCCTCCACCTGGACTGACAACATAGTGATCCTCTGGACATCCTCCAGGGTGATAGTGATATCAACCGTCGATAGCCAAAAAGTACATGTGGCAGGATCCCTCCTCTCCATCAATGCCCACAAAAACCCTTGATGTGTATGGATACGTCTATAATCATTCCTCCCTAAAAAATCCAATGCATCCATATGTCACCAATCCTCATCTAACATATTCTCCCTCACCTCATATAGAATCAGTAGAATCCTATCTCTAATAGTCATGTTGGCCTTCACTTGCATTCATAAAACATAAAAACAGGAATTAGAATCAATTTCCATCAATAACTTTATCAAAAATATCGATCACTAACAAATTACCCTAGATCTACAAAAATCCAACTGAATCATAGGAGATACCTATGAATCATTGTAAATCCACCCGATTGCTAGCGATTCTGATGATTTTCAAAAAAATCCCTTGGTACGGGCGTGAACAACAAAAAAATCAAAAACTAGCTAAAAGTAAACAAAAACAACACAACGAAGTACCTACCTTTTCCTACTTGTGTCTCCTCTATTTTTTGGACATTCCTACCACTGTCGTTACTCCAAAATCAATCGTTTATCACTGAATTTCACTCTCCCAAATCATAATCACAAAAATTAACTATTTCTAAGGTGATCGGTTATTTATAGCCCATAAAACTTTTCGTGTAAGAATCGTTGACAATTCACTCTAATCACTGGTGATTTGTCTAAAATGCTAGTAATCCCATACTTTCTATCATATACTATCCTTCTTCAAAAGTAGCATTTATTTTCAAAAACATTATGACATTTTTCATCAAAATGCCTCATTTTGAGGACCCTAAATCCTTGCTAACTAGCAATCCCTTATGGAGTAAATTTACAAGCTTATCCCATGTAAGTCATATGTCCATAGGACATGAAACCTTTGGCTCCCCTATCATTTGACTTCTTGATCCTTGTAACCTACCTCTACAGATCATATTTCTATAGGAAGAAACCCCTTTGGTTCCCCTATCAATTGATTCCACGGTAACACATATTGTTTCGATACCTCATCTTGGGGAAATTCAAAGTGAAACCCACATGTCAAACCTATCCAAAACAACATGTTAAACTGGTGATCCTCACACTGCACTATAATCACCCCCATTTTGAGGGGGGGGGGGGTATTCGATACAAAACAAATCAACCTATCACAGATCGTTTTTGTCTAGCACTTTTCGTACACCAAAATACTAGACAAAAAGGGGAAAATGTAGACACCTAAAATTAGAACCACTAATTTCCCTATCTACATGCACTAATCCATCAACAATGTCAAATTAAAATAATTCACCAAACCCCATACCACACACATTATTTAATCTATCAAATAATTATCCTAAGTCATATCCCCTCATGGTATTTACTCCATCATACACCTATAAATACCATTCTATAGTTGTAAAATCCTATTTTACCCATCTTAAACCACCTAAACCTATTTTACTAACACATATCAACCTCCACACTTCATCCATAACATACCCTTAGCCATTTACTCTCATCAAGTACCGAAAAACCCTATTTGGAAGTGGTTTAAACCACTTCCCAATTTTTTCCTTGAAAAGCGTGGATCATCAATGATCCTAACTGATCCCCTATTATTATAAATAAGAGTTCTGTCTCCTCTCTCAGGGATCTTGAGAAATATTTTTCTCATGCTCACACTTCATTTTTCAAATTGTCAAAGAATTTAGGTCATTCTAGGGATCATGAAGATATTGTATCAACCTCCATAAATTATCAACACATCATTTTGATAGTGTCTTTCATCAATCAACTCCCAGGAAACTCAACATCATGATATCAACTTAAATCAAAACCATTCAACAATTTTAGGAATATTTTATCTTGTTATCACATCCAAAGGTATTCCTCTGTTTTTCTTATCATTTACAATTGATACGAACATAAAAAAATAAAAAAAATTATCATTTTAGAGATTTATTTATCATTTTTAGCAAAGTTATATTTTTAACAGTAATCGTTAGTGATTTCCTAAATCGCAAGGGATCAGCCTTAATTACCGACGATCCCTGTCAAATTAAATCTTTTCATCAATCTAACAGTTTATCATTATTTTTTATCAATCTCTATGTATTTAACTTGTTCAGGTTTCAAGCATGGATTTACTTTAAATGGTAGTACCTGAATGGTCTCATCCCATTACAAGAATTTACGAACTTCCTATAGTTCAGCACCAGTTCTTCTAGGAACAATACAACATCCTTCACGAGTTGACACTATGTGCAATACAATTTTCCACTGACATCAAGGACATCAGAGAAAAGATCTTGTTCCTCCACTACATTCAACAAGAGACCGAAGACTTTTGGTATGATTATTTCAAGTTTGTTCATATCACATCCACCCTTTCTTGGGCCACCTTTGAAGTTGCACAAGAATTACCCTTCAACATTGAGTTCTAGAGCTTCTCATCTGTTATCTATTTATCTATTGTATATCTTTCTCATTATCTTTATCAATCTAATTAATTATTTAAAATATGTTTGGTGTCCTCCAAGGAAGTCCCTTTAGATTATTGGAATCAGCCTTCGTTGAGAAACTCGTTTGCCCATATATCTAATTCTATCTTGTTTATTTATCTTTTATTTTTAGTTTCCTTCATTAGAGTGAGAAGAAGGAGCCTTATCCAACATCAATCAACATCCAACATTGTGGGTATCAGTAAACCTCACCGTCTTCCGAGGTCAGATTTTTTTTGTTATTTCACTTCACTAAGTTAAAGTTGGAAAGAAAAAAATCTCTGGTATAGGTAAATATTGTCCCATTATTGAAGAGTAGTTTTAAGTAGCTCACCCATAAGATTTGATGAGGTATGGTGCTAATTTTTTCTCATACAAGAAAATTATCATGGGGAATGTGTTTTGTAGGGTACCCATGATTATTTCAAACATTCAATGAATCTTGTTAGTGGTTGAACGAAGAAATCCAAATTTCCCCTTCGTTTCCCTCCTCTCTCTCTCTCTCTCCAATTTTCTATAAATTTTAAAATGAGCCTCATTTTTAAGGGTTGGAATCTCTTCGAATGCGACAACATCATTTTTAATTGTTACACGAGTGTTCTTGAGTTTTGGGCCTTAGATTGGGACTTTCCAATGTGTTTATTAATTCTTCCTCCATTGCAATGATATGTGCATCTCTTTAAGGAAATAAAATTCATGTGTTGTGGCTATTTTCTACCGTAGCTGGTGTTTTATCGCATTACCTTACCTCTTCATCTACTTGCAAGTATGTTTTGTATGTTTATTCACTGTACAAGGTTTATTTCTATTATGCATTATGTGAAAATGGGAGTTTAAATGTTTTTATGTACATTGGCTCTCAGTTCTACCCTCTCCTCCTTCATTTTCTCACATTTTCCCTCTTTTGAGAGTGTTATACCCCCCTTGTTCTTGGTGTTATCACCTCCCCTTAGTTTAGAATTTCATTTTTATGCATTTCCCTATCTCCCTAGTCCCTTAGAATGATAGAGTAGAGTTAGATAGATGCATTTCACTTCTTAGGAGTAGTTCTAGTAGTAGGAATAAGAAAAGGAACCAACCTTCTCTGGAGGTCTACCTTGATCGCAAGTCTCACAACTTGGAGAAAGTCCCATTTTTCCTCAAATCCCTAGATATTCATGACTCAATTACATGTGTAATTTTGAGCTCCAACAATAACTTTCACACCCTTCTTGCACATTTTCATGTCATCTTCATTGCATCTCATTCCTAAATTGGTTTAGTCATCTCTAATACTACTTGCACTTTCCTTAGTTATCTCATCTATGTTATTAAAAATTTCCATTATAATCTAGAATTTAAATTTTTACTTTCATTTTATGGTAATATGATCTTATTTCATCTTTACACAATTTTTAAATGCTTTTATTAAAATAAACTTAAACTTAGCATTGTAGCTATATATTCCAAAAGCACACATGGTGGACATAAATTTTACAAATCATGCATTATGAATAGGTTATTTATCCCTTATCTTACATTTATATCTTATGCGGATAAGTATATTATGAGAATGGAATTATGTTTCATAATATGTGTCTTATTCCTAGAACATATATTCAAGGAATATCACTCATAATACTTCGGAATACATCCCCTAATACTGATATATTATTATTATGGGAACAAGAACTTGATAAGTTTGGTATGAGTAACAACATTGATAGAATGTGAACAAAAATGCATATCACTAAGTTATATTTTTATCCTTATTCAATGTTGTTAGTTAATCCTTGAGCTGAAACATATTTACATGTTTCCATATGTGTTATGCACTAACCTCTTCCATATTAATCAATGTATAAATACATGTTTTTCTTTCCCTATAAATTAATTCAAATAAGGGACATGTCTACTTATACAAGATCATCTAAGCTCATGTGAAATCTTACATCAAAATATATGGTGGAGTAGAATACGTTTAATCATACATGTGTTGTTTTTTACAATCAAAGTGTTTTTGCATAGTTTTTAGATGCATATATTCTATGATGGGTAAAATATTGTTTCCCATCTAGGTTCTCTAATATGGGTATGTATTCTAATTTCATGCACTCTATGTGGACAAATTTTTTCTTAGGTACTATTAGTGTCATTATTCTAGAGGATAATAGCCTTAACCCTAGGATAGTTATAGGTTTCCAAGGCCTATATCTAAGATAAATATAAGTATCCTACTAGAACTCAGAGTAAGAGTAACCAAGGGGTGGATAAATCCAAGGGATGTAATATAATAAGATAATACAATAGATCAAAGAAAACATATGTCTTCTCTAGTCTATAGTAATGAATGACTATCATAAAACATACATGTGCAAAATAAAATACTAAAGAGGCTTATAAATACCTACTTGTAGTATGTATGTGAATGTTGATGCATAATCCTCCCAAGAGATAACAACATTAAGAGAGAATCAATATGGGTGGAGAATGTGAAATTTCAACAAGAATATCTCCTGTCCTAACTCACTATGGTGACCATGAATGCACGAAGGTAAGCTCCAAGACTACAAGTTAGAAAATAAGTATAAAATAGTGATAAAATATGTGAGCTATAAGTTCCTTTGTGTATAAATAATTAAATATTTGTTAGTTTATCAAAATAGAGGTGTATTATATATACCTAATGTCATCTCCTGTGGGTGATGGTTTCGGCTATGGAAAATCCAAAACCAACACCATCACCCATGGGTGATGGCATCAACCTTGGGAAACTCTAAGGTCAAGAGATGAAAATCATGGAAGATGTCAGCTAGAAGGTAAATAGGAACACGTGATGAAGGTCTAGGATGACCAAAAGAATTAAAAAATGGTATGTAACCATGAACAAGTAGACATAATGATGTAAATGGACATGATAGGTGTAATGTGTGCACTAAGGTAATAAAAAATGAAAGGATAGGGTAACTAAGGAATAATATTGGAATCTCTCCAATGTTATGGTCTATCCCACATGACCAAGTATAATCACACCCCAATCCAAACATGCCCCTTAAGGAACACACTCAGGAGGAGTATGCATCAACTACCCCTGCACAAAACAAATAGTTAGTAAGAATAAAAAATATGGTGTATACATATTCCCAAACTAAAGATCATCATATGTCATAATATTGTAACATTAGATGGTATTTGGACAAGATATATTCAACACAAAATCAAAAGGAAATATTGAAAGTAAATTTGTAATGAAAGTGTTGTAGAGAAATAATGAACTCTACCAAATGAAATATACCTACCTCATAATTAACTTTTAATGTCACTTATATTACATATGGTGGGTGCAATAACTTCTTAGAACCCTATATAAGAAAGAATAAGAAACACTAGAAGATAATTAGTAAAATAGTACATAAATAACTTAGTGAGGAGGTCATGAGAAGGATGTGGTTATGCATCGAAATGAAAAAAATTGAGTAGTTTTGGTTGAATCTGGTAGGAATAAGTGCAATATGTCAAAATGAGAGTCTCTCTTCCATGAGTGTGGTGTAATTTATGAAAAATTGTTAGGGTTTGTTATTTTTAAAATATGAATGTTTGAGGGTTAGAAGAAATTTTGTGATGAAACTAGTAATAAAAATTGATATATATATATAAAAAGGAAGGAATAAATTTATTACTTTGATAATTTAAGATTAAGATAAACTAAGCTCTTATATTACCCAAATTGACTGATTTTAGAGATGATGGAAATAGTATGAAGCAATGGATGAGATGATTGAAACATCACACATGGTGGTGTGAATCCCATGGTAGGTTTTGTTTTAAATTTGTGAAAGGGTAGATAGGAGAAAAATGGATAAATGGATAACAATGAAAATTTAGCTAGTAGAATTTTCGTCAAAGATAATCAAAATGTAGGTCAAGTTAAGGTCTAGGTCATTTTGGGATCATTTTGGTTATTGGAGTAATTAGGTTAGGTTATTGAATTTAATGTGAAAAATGTCATGGGCCCCTAAAATAGATGTCATCATCCATGCTAGGATCTCCATTCACAACATGTTTTATGGAATTTAGATGAGGGAATTATTATAGGGCGTCCAATGGAATTTTTCTAACCATGTCGATGGTGTAAAGGAATGTGGAAATTTTTTTACGGGAAAATGGAACTAAGCCAACAAAGCCAATGTAGTTTAAGAATTTAAATTTTTGATTATTTGATGTGTATGTTTATTATGATGGATTTGAACCAGGATCTGATGGGTGCTTGCTAGTTGATATTTCATAGGTGCCATGGAAGATCCAACTACACATATTAATGGACATATCTTTGTTACCATAGTCTTTTTGTGGGTTATTTGCACAAGATATTGTAAAATTACAAGTCCTCAATGTTGGAGGAATTATTCATATGGTGTGGATCCCATAGGATCTATATTTGATACAAATTTCATTGGGCCATTGGGAGTTTAAGTCTAACAAATTTAGGTGGAGGGATGGTGGGAAAACTTAAGAGACATGAGTGATATTGTAGTATGTTCGCATGGTTCTAGGGCTACTTAATTAGGTAGTTTTCATGTCTTGTGATGTACCAATGATTACTACGGAGAAGATATCACTAGTATGGTGTGTCATGGGAAGTGAGGAGTATCATTCAAGATAATTGATGGTATGTTTGAGTGTCATGTTGTATACATAGATTCTAGATATCTGGAAGGATATTATCGGCATGGTTGTGGAAGAGATATTTTTTTAGAAGGTAGATGGAGTACTGTCATTTTTTGTATTAGTGAATATATGGATGCATTGGAGGATAATATATAATATAGTTCGGGGATAAGCACACTAGTGCAGCTAGTGCATGATTTGCATATGATTTAGGTGAGCCAAAAAAGGGTAGTAGTGCCCATAATACTATTGGCATCTTATATTTATGATTAATTCTTGATGTATATGCCTATAAGGATATTGATACATATAGTAGGGGATGCCTTGAGGATTCTATAGTGGGAGATGGGTTTAATAGTAATCTTTTCATTAGTTATATACAATCGATATATGTTAGATAGGAGCATGTGATATAGGAGACGTATAAAGGGACAATGGATTAGTGGTCTAGCTGGCCAACTATAGCGTTAATCGAGAGGACCTAGGATATTACATGGTATTACATGTGAAGGGTGGAGACACACCTAGTAGATAGATTTATTTTTGTAGTTTGGGTGTCCAAGTCATATGGTTTTATAAATTTTCAATATTATTATCCACGACACACAAGTGAGATGAGGGAGAGTGGGACCATTGGTATTAATATCACCATTATATCCATGTCAAGTGAGACCATATCCATGTGATAGGAAGAAATTATGGAGAGGAGGAGGTGTAGAGGAACCTTGAGTGATACAGGTGGGAGATAACCCTGAGATATATATTGTTGGAGAGTAGGAGAGTGTAGAGTGCCTCATGAATTACACTACCATTGGCAACTATGTATGTTAGGAGGAGGGTATTTTTCAGACATAGTTTATCAAATAGTATCTTATATGACAGGGCGGCCATGGTAGAGAGTAAAGGATCCAAGAAATCACTGATGATATTGGTGTTCTATTCTAGATGTGAATTATTGGTAGGATCCTTCCTTCTAAGATATAAGGAATAACAGGTAGTTTTGTGGTGAAACTGAGTACACAACCAACATATATATCAATAAGAACGTGATTCAAACCTCACCCTTTCATCATACTCTGCATTGGAGGGTCGTTGGTTTAGCCCATAAAGGCTTAAGTATTGCAAGAATTAACAATAAACCTTTGTCTTAAATGTTCCACAAAAATTTTACCTGATTCTACACGTTCCTCTGATGTCTTTTCATTCTCCTATTTGATCTCATCCTTGAGGAAAACTCTACACTAACACTTTTCTCTTAATTGAATTTCACCACCTTACAAGCTCCTTGAGTCTAGTTAGAAACCATTATTGGTTTTATCCCTTAATATCTTCTCTAATTATTTTTATTTTTCATGAACCTCAAGACATATTATAATCACCATCATTTAATTTAAACACTCCAAACATAGTCATTTACCAAGTTATCTCTAAACTTTCCTATGATCCTTCTTCTTGGTCCTTATTCCAAGACCTATCTCCTTACTCATCCTTTGTCTTTTTGTATCAAATTCTACTCAGGTACCTTACTCACACATTCCCATCTAGATTTTAACACCCATATGGTAACTACAAGGTAATCAACATACCGATTCAACTTCAGAAGTTAAAACTAGTTGTTTAGTCCCCTTAAGACAAGTAACCTGGGACATTAGAGATTGGAGGAATATAAAGGTGCCCAAGAAAACTTATAAAATACATTAATTATCTTCCATGGTCCCTGAATTTCATGTAAAATTTTAGGACCTAACTCATTGTATTCCTTTCCCTATCTTAAATTTCTTCTTTAGGCTTGTAAACCATTCCTTAGGTCTATGACAGTCATTTTCCATCCATATTTTCTCATATAAGGAACTTCAAGAAAAAAAATTCACTTTTATGGACATCCATTAAGCTATTCAAACCTTTCCTAAAATTTCACATTTGGTCTTAATCAATAATTAAAACTTCCTTCACAAAGTAGCTTCTCTAGTAAGGGTTTGATGCTTTGATCCTTCTCTCAAGTGTCAATCATAACCACAACATTGACCATTAGAACCTCAAAATTCCGTCACCAATAGTTCTAGGACATGTTAACCATTATAAATTTCAAATTTCATGCAAAAAATTCTTTCATTTGAGGCTTTAAAGTTCATACCCTAGCTCGATCTGCTAAAACCCTCTTTGAGAGCCCAAGAGGAGAAACATTTGCTATAACTATCAATAAATTGGATTCAAATCCTAAAATTTATTATAGAGTACTATTTCAAGGAGCTTAAACTTGTGATATTACCATGGGGAACCTATGAGCACGTGAAACCTTCCTCCAAACATTGATTCACTATTTCTACCTGTAGGTGTCAAGAATACAATCAAAAAAATTCTAAAATAGTATTTTATCTGTCATCATAATCTAACTCCCTTGAAGAGAATAACATCTTGGTATACATAACCAAATTTTCCTATTATTTAAGAGATAAAGGGATAACTCATACATATATATCAGTATTAACTTCCACAAACAAGCATAGTGCTATCACACATGCATAATGACAGACCAACTCTTATGATTCTAAGTCCACAACCCAACTCTCAATGATGTCCAAATTCAGCCGATACATCTTCATCATGCAAAATCCTTGCAACATTTTGAAAAGAGGGACCAGAAACAAAACAAAAATGTAGTCTCTATTTCTTACTCAAACCCTAGATGCACTTGCACATCACTTAGATAAATCTGAGTCCTCACCTGAAGCACAAAAAGGTTCGAGGTACCTCCTTTTATACCAGATTTGTCAAGATATTAGCATGATCATTCATATATTCCATTACCATAAGTAAATAAAGGTAAAGCATAAAAAGATTCAGCTCACAATCATAGTGCATAATTAATCAAACAAGGATCAATATCATATACACCACACAATATTCATGAGAAGTAACAACACCAATCAATATCCATCCATAAAGATCCAGTATATTACTTCATCACAAACCATTATTTTAATACATACAAATAACACTTTCATAAGCTATGTGCACTCATAAACCAACAACATAACTCTAACACATATAGTCTAATGATCACCATCCCAAAATCTTGCAAATCAATACATATATATAGGGGTGGGGACTTTCCCTTCACCACCCATGCATTCTCAAAAATAGGTTGCATGCTCAAAATAGCCATGCGCTGCTAAAAAATCAACTAAAGAAGCATGCAATCTTCTCCTAATAATAAACTATCTAGTAATAACACTAAATATGCATCATATTATTATCTAAAATTATGGATGACTCTTGCATTTATTCTTGACATCCCAGCCTCTAAGGCTTCTATCTTTTTCTAATGTGTACTCATCACTCCATATCTATTTTTTATCTCATAACACTAAAAAATGGTTAAGTCCCAAATTCCATCTTCTTGGGTGTGGGCACTATCAAATGTGTTCTTGATACTTAGGTATAATTTTTACTAGTCAAAATGATCTTACTAGTGGGATCCTGTGAGCACGTGAAACCTTTCTCCAAACATTGATTCACTATTTCTACATGTAGGTGTCAAGAGTACAATCAACAAACTTCTAAAATGGTATTTTCTCTATAATCATAATCTAACTCCCTTGAAGATACTAACATATTGGTATACCTAACCCACTTGTCCTCTTGTTTCAAATATAAAGGGAGAACTCATACATATATATTAGTATTAACTTCCACAAACAAGCATAGTGTTATCACACATGCACAGTCATAGACCGACTCCTAGTATTCCCATACAATGCAATGAAACAACTAAGGTTTGAACCAAAAGTCATATAACACATTCAAGGCATAAAATTATACTCCACTCACATGTTTATCTTGTAAATAACACACACAATTCAATATACCATTCACTGTATCAATGCAGACCTTTTAGGTCTTCAACATGCAATAATCAAGAACTTGATTTCCTTTCACCCTTTGAATAAATCAACCATCACCTTCCTAATATGAACATATTATAAATCAACTTTCCATGCAATATTGTAAGAACATACATCCAAAATCTTCACAAACACTAAAGCATACAGTCACAATTAATCTATGACAAAATAAAGACTTATAAGATAAATCTCTCTCTTCCTCTGCTATACACATTCAAGTTAGTTATTTGAACACCACTAATAATATAAGAAAATGATTTAAGGATAAAGGATCCAATAGATACAACACATAAATAATGTACTCTTCATTTTATTTCATGCCTTCATGAACTCTGTCAACAATAGTTTTTCCTCCTCTCCCAAAACCAAAGCACGTCTTCTAAATCTTGTTGTATTTTTTTTTTCCATTTTCTTCCATTTCTTGAGTGACAACTAACTCTCCTCTTATTTATTCTAATTCCTTCTCCCATAGCTAACTTTCATCACATTTATGATTTAACTAAGCTTTTACAAACTCATACTAAAGTTCATGACTGAGTTAAGACATTGCAAGGAGGATTTTTATCAAACATTATTTACAACAAGTCCCTATGTTCATAATGAAGGTTCATTAGGATTTATACATGCTCTTAATACATTCTAGACCACTAGTATATCACCTAACCAAATCATATTTCCACCTTAAGGTCTAAATACCCTTCTTTGAAATTTAAACTATGTTTTGGCAAGAAATTTTGTTTGTGACTCAAATTTGAATTTTCAAACCTTCTAATGAACTCTAAACCCCTCAAATGACCTTTCTTGACTCCTCACACATGTTCACATTGATATATAAGTTGAGGAATCATTTTTAAACTGACGCTCTTGCATCATACTCCCAAGGTGGAGAAGAAGAGTCCTTATACTTTATTTTCATGGCTTTGGTTTAAACTGAGTCTTCATCACTTTGCTTGTTTTTGCTTGTCCTTTTTCATCCTCACTATGTTTTATTTGTTCATGTCCTCTTGGATCCCATATCTTATATTTTTTTCTTGCATTTTGTTTGACATCTCTTCTTTACTTCTTGAATTGCATATTTATCTCCATTATCTTCATGTTGCCATATTTAATACCTACACATAAAAACATATCAAATACAAATGTAGATAGTTATTCATCCTCTATCACCTCTTTCATCCATTTATAGTACATTTCCTTCATGTAATCATCTTGTTCTTTTCCAAAGTCTGAATTTTCTTATCTTTTTACTCACCCTCTATCATCCTTTATCACCTCAAGATTCTTTAAATATGTACTTTCTTCTTCTTTGCTCTTCTTTTCCCAATAAATCAGTTTTCTCTCAGATGTAATTTTCATTGCCTCTTCATTTTCCATTACACTAGACAAATTTTTAAATATTTCATGTATATTACTCATGAAAAACTGATTGTCATGCTTCCTAAGCTCCTTATTTTTAGCCATCTATCTACATTTTATTGTATTATTCTCCTCAAATGCATTAATAGTTTCATTTGGAATGATTTCAAGGAATTCACCCACAAAATCAACATCATCAAGCACCTCATAATAAAAAATACTCACCTTGTTTTCACTTTTTGCTTGTAGACTCTTTAGAGAGTTAAAAAATTCCTCAATCAAGTTCGTTTATCTCTCAACATGAGAGTTTATTCTTCATCCATGGGCTCATCAAACTTATGACTATCATGTTCATTCTCTTTGGCACAATCTTCACCTATCTTCCATGTTTAATCTTCATCTTTGTAGGAGCATTCAAAAACTTCCCATGTAGTTTATGTTTTCTCTTCTTTGAAGGATATGAATTATTATTTCCTTGCTTCACTTATTAGTCTCAAGTTACCATAGTCAAATATATCATCAAAAATTTCATAATACACTTTCATACCTTAAATTTTGGCTTGGTTTCCTTGATGATTTTGTTCACACTCTTGCAAAAATTCTTGGATACCATGCCTAGACTAATTTCTTCATCTTATATTTTTCTATTGAACTATTTTTCACTTCATTCTTCATGCTTTCTTGTAATGAATTCACTTGATTATTATTATTGACTATCCACTTCTTGTTTGTCTTCATATCAGCTTCTTTCTTGCTATTGTAGCTTGATCTCTGTCCTAAATCATATTTATCTTCTTCTTTGACTTGTGAACTTGACTCAAAACTTTTACAAATATTATCTTCACTTGCATTCTCCTCAAGCCTCACTATTTTTACATTTCCTTTAAGCCATATAGGCACAATATAGCCATGATTTATGACCTCCTTTGAATGCAAAACTTGGTGTTTGTTTTTAGTTTATTCCTTCTTCCTCTTGACTTCACTAGAAGTTTCTTTCATACCTCTTTCATCTTCTTTTCCAACCTACAAAATCTGATATGTCTTCCACATTTCATTATTATCATCCATTTCTTTCTTACTATCACTTTATTTTTATTTGAAGTAGGTCTCTCACGCCTCATAGAATGACATTTGGTCTTCATAGTCTTCATGATAAGATTTAGTACCTTCCCTCTTGTCTTATTTTGCTTGGAAAAATTGTACTTTCATTTTCTCATCTTCATATTCTTCTAAATGTCCTTCATTTAGCTGTGTATCCATCCACTTTGAATTATTTTCCTTCATTTTCATCATAGTAGTCTTCATACCTGTAAATACCCATTCAAACATATAGTTAGATAACAAAAATAGATCCCATAAGGAATACATGAGAATTTCCTTCATCTTCACTTCCTTACTTTATATTTTCTCATTCTCCTTTTCACATGTTACCACATTTTCCTTCACTCTTCCATGAGTGTTTTTTCACTATTTCTTTCTCTAAATCCTTCATCTCTTACTTCTTATTATCCTACATGAGTAGCTTAATATGCCACTTTACCTTCTTCTTCATCCTCTACTCAAATATTTGGTCTTTTATTCCCATCATAATCTCAATAATTGATTCTAGCCTCTCAAACCTGTATTTTGTCTCCTTTTGTTCTTATATAAACCTAAATTTTGCTTTTGCAATAGTATTGCCAATCGCACACAAATCACTCTTATTCTTCCCGATTCTGTTATAATTAGTAATGTTTACTAATTAACTAATGTTGCTTACCACTTTGGGTCGGTTAACATGAACTTCGTTGATCACCAAACCTCTTTCACATTAATGATGTCACTTTATGGATAATCGTAACTCAAAGTCCTCCTCAAAAAAGACAATTAGTGTTTATTAGCTAATTAAGCCTATTTTACCCTTGTTTTGGTCAATATACCCTAGTATTGACTTGTCCAATTGTTGCTGAGCAATTCTCATATAAACCCCTCTTCCAACCACTAAACATCACCCCATTCACTTCCACACCATCTCAGTAAGCTTTAAAAGCTTATCTTAGCCTCCTAGTTGACCCTAAGCGGTCGATTAAGGCTTCACACCCCCAATCACTTGGTAATTCATTAATTTTGATTAGCAAGGCCTAATCATGATTAGCAATCCTAATCTAGTTCGGGTATTTTAGTCCCACATGCACCAAATTACAAGTTTTATCCCAAAAGGAAAACTATAAAAAGGGTACACCTCATTCCTTTATACTTTACATCATGCTTTGATTTACATCTCATATAATAAATATGATATATAGCCAAGTTCAATCCTTGCTTAAAGCCTTCAATGGGGTTAGTAGATGGATATGCAAAATGACCAAGTAGTCATTGGGAGAGGCCATTTCACCTTGTTTAGAGTAGCAACCATAACCATTTGATTTCCCTCTTAGGTCTATTTAGGCCCATGTTTGGTAATTTAAGCATATTAGTAGGCATGTTTAGCTAGATTTTGTATTGTTTTTCATAGTAGTTAAGCATTCTTTTAAGCTTCTATCTTAATGTTACATTCCTAGACTTAGAACCTCGGCTAAATGGATGGTAATGGTGTTATATTGCCTTTTTTTAGTTCTGTAATTTGCTTTGTAAAGTTTATGGTGTCATCATTTGGCATGCCTAGTGGGACAATACCCCATTGCATTCAATTTTTTAAAGATTTTTAACCTAGTTATAAAGTTTTTCATTTCAAGTTTTACATTAGTTTCAAGTTTCCTAGATTAATTTCAAGTTTCTTGGATTAATTTCTAGTTTAATTTCAATATTTCTATAGTACTTTCAAGATTTTTAGATTAATTTAAAAGTTTTATAGTAATTTTCAAAGATTTATAGATTAATTTTCATTTTTGAAAGTTGTTTCAACTAGATTAGTGGTAGAAGTTGTGTTTTCTTTCTTTTTGTAGGATATAAGGAGGTGAATCCCTGTAAAATTTGCTAAAAAAAACCAAATATTTGAACTTTTTGAATAAATTCTTCTCAAAACTTGAATTTTAACCACTTCCAGCGAAGGGGTGTGCAAGCATTGAACCGGGAACACAGGCATTGAAATAGGCACGCACACATTGATAGGGGAGCGCAGGCATTGAAACAGGTGTGCACCTGCTTCTCTAGAAGCACACACATTAACTCTTCTTTTTCAACTGTCAGTCAATTTTTACAAAGGGGAAGTAGACGTGTCGATAGGGGGCACAGGCATTAAAACAGGCGTGCACCCGCTTCTCTGAAAACGCACACGTTAGCTCATATTTGTTAATTGTCTATCATTTTTACAAAGGGAAAGCTAACACATTGAAAGAGGTGTCGAGCATTAAAATAGGCACGCACATGTTGATAGGGGCATGTAGGTGTGTCTATAAAAAATTTTCCATTTTTGCTTTTTAGGATTTCTATTACTCTTCATAGGTTTTTAGATGCCATTTTTGTCAATTTCATAGATCTAGAGTAATTTTCCAAATAAAATCACTTAGGGTTTGAGGGAATTAATCTTGTTTCCATTTTTTGTACGAGTTTGGGTTAAGGTGTGTGTGCTCTTATCTTGCACTTCATGTGATCTAGAGAATCAAAAGCACTCTTAAACCTTCTTTTGCTAGCATTAGAGTAAGTAAGAAACTTTGTTAATCATCTTTTAGTTTAAATACTTTTTTACTTGCTAAATAACCAAGGCTAGAATTTGTCTGCTTTTCCCTTGCACCTAGTGTGATCTTGGGAATCAAAAGAAATTTTAGTCTTTTCATTAAAAAGTACTTGGATGAATTGGGAATAAACCTTGTTTTTACAAAATTTGATGGTATTTAGTTGATTTACAGGAAATTTTCATGGTTGTTTTCTTATGATATTGTGAATCTATTTTGAAACTACTAACCATTTTATGAAGGACCTAATGCTAGTCAAAGAAAGGAGGATCTAATTTTTTTTTCTAACTACACGTGTGATTGTAGGTTGCCAAAAGGAGTACGAAAAAAACCACATTAAGTCTAAAAGATAAATAATACACCACAATCATCACATTCTACTTGCAGGTTCTGGTTAAGAGCTATGGCTCATCCACTCAACTAGGAAATAACCTTTTTAGCATACACCTTAAGCTACAACAATGGGGGTGGTCATAGGAACCCTAGAGTAGTTCACGCAAGAGGGAACCTTGGGAATGAAACAGGAAAGTGATCCACACTACTGACGTGCCTAGTACGCCTTGGTGGGATTATCATCAAATATATCCATATCGTGGCCCCAGTGAAAGTATAACTAAATGCACTTCAGTGCTCATTATGGAAAACATGGCAAAGTAAATATGAGATACTCCCAAATTATTCATTGAAACTTTTTTGGGTAAATTGAGTTCACTCTAGATATCTTGTGACACCTAGAGAGAGAACCACCTAGGAATATTGTCAGCTTGGGGCCATTGTTTTGTCTAAGATAGTATACTTGAGAGCTCTCACAAAATAAAAACTTTGTTATATTCAAACTCTTTTTTTTAACAAGGGAAATAATCTCTTGAAGTTGAAACTACATGACATTTCATCATGAAATCTACTTAGTGTCATTTTGTCCTAGTTTTTCATTTGTCTTAATAAAAGGGGAAACTCCACCAAAATAACACCAAGTTTATTTCAACACCACTTGGTTTACACCCTTGTTTTCTTGTTTCCCATTTTTTTGGAGAAAAGGAAACAACATATATGGATACCGCTAGATATCACATGCCCACCACTTTTATATTCTACTTACATGACTAGGTTGCAATTCCAGAGCACAAGTGTTGAAAGTGTGCATGGTACGTACTCATGATCTAGTAGGCCCCCTTGTCTCAAAAACCCATATTTGAGACTTATTATCATCGTAGTTAGGTTATTTTATCCTTGTCTTATTTTTGAGTTGTTATGTTGCCCACATTGTAGCCATATAATTGAGATATTTATGTCTTGTTTCCATTATGAAATTAGGCCTAAATATCTATATTATAGATGTTATGTTTGTGGAGCCTATTTTCATGTTAGAGTGTGGTACACCTTCTATGTGTTACACTCAGGTATTTTTACGGCGGTCCCGCTCACCGGTGAGCAGGTCAGGGGGGTTCGGGGGTGAAGCCCCTGAACTAAATTTTCATGGGTGGTTTATTAACCCATAGGTAATGGGTAACCATTATGGGATGTTTTTAGGCCCATGGTTTTTCGGTACCCATTTTTTTGATACCCATGATTTTTTGCCCATGGTTTTGATACCCATAGTTTTTGCCCATGGTTTTGTATCAAACTGCTTAAGCAATTGTCTATTTATATGGTCTTATGCATATGATACATAGACAAGCAAATATATTGCATATGTGTTTTGAATTCAGGTGTGAATTCTATAGAGTTTGTTGAGCATAGCTTCAAACGGATCTGGGTATTATATTGAGAGAGTGGAGGCTTGTAATAAAATATGAGCAAGTGATTCTTAGCGGACGTAGCCCAAATTGGGTGAACCACATTAAATCTTGTCTCTCTGTGTTGTGTTATTTATTATACATTTTTATTTGAGATCTGTAATATTTTCTGCATATTAGTTTCTACTGTTGTGATTATATAAGGGATTATTCCGCATATTTTATCTCTTATTTCCTAACAATTGGTATCAGAGCTTAGTTTGGTTTGCTGAAGTGTTGAATCATAGGGAAAGTTTTATCTTGAGTGGGAGCTATGGCAGATGATGGAAGATCTAGGGTTGATAAATTCAACGGGCAGAATTTTAGTCTTTGGAAGATGTAGATGGAAGATTACCTTTATCAGAAGGATCTTTACACTCCGCTGTCTGAGAAGGTGAAAAAAACCTCAAGTATGGCAGATGCAGAATGGGATTTGTTGGATCAGAAGGCACTTAGAATGATCTGAATGTGTCTTGCATCTTTGGTATTATTTAATGTTTCAAAGGAAAAGACTACAAAAGAACTGATGGATGCATTAGGGAAGTTGTATGAAAAACCCTCTGCCTCTAATAAGATATTTTTAATGAAAAAGTTGTTTAATATGAAGATGTCTGAGAATAGTTTAGTAGCTGATCATTTAAATGATTTCAATATGGTTATGAATATGCTAGCTTTGATTATAATAGAATTTGATGAAGAAGTTAGGGCTTTATTAATTCTATGATCTTTACCTAAAAGTTGGAATAGCCTAGTAATGGCGGTAAGCAACTCGGTTCCAGCTAACTCAAAGTTGAAGTTTGAGGATGTTGTAGGGGTGATTCTAAGTGAGGAAATGCAAAGAAAAAGCTCCGGGGAATCTTCTACTTTAGGGAATGCTTTGACATTGGAAACTAGAAGGAGACAAAAGAATAGAGGAAACCGTGGAAAATCGAAAGATTGAGCAAGGTCAAAATCTAAGAGCAAGATTGTATGTTGGAACTGTGGAAAGTCTGGGCATGCAAAGAAGGACTTTTGGGAGCTTCGGGACAAGAAGAAATAACAGGAAGAAAATAAGGAGGCAAATGTGGTATCGGGTAATGTATGCTAGGATGCTTTGATTATTTCTTTACATAATATTACTGAATCTTGGGTTTTAGATTCAAAGGCTTCTTTTCATGCTACTCCACATAGGCATTATTTTGTTGATTATGTTCAAGGGGATTTTGGGCATGTTTTTCTTGGTGATGATGAGCTTTGCAGTATAATTGGAAAAGGTTCTATTCAGGTTAAGATGCATAATGGGAATACATGGCTATTGAAGGATGTCATACATGTCCTTACATTAAGGAGAAATTTGATATCAGCGGGGTAATTGGGAAGTGATGGTTATACTGTGATATTTACAGCTAACTCTTGGAAGGTTACCAAGGGTGCTCTTGTGGTGGCAAGAGGTAAGAAGGTTGGAACTGTTGACACTAAAATTTTCCTCCGTAATTTCTATTTCATTAATGTATGTATTAGGAATAGGATGTTGTTAAGTATAATTAGTAGTAACGTCTGATAGAAGATAACGGCACCGTCAGTACGGTGCCGCTAATAATGTGGAGTATGGTAACAGTTAAAGTACAATAGGAATGTTGTAAAAAGTAAATATTTGTCGTAAGTGGTCCGGTAATGTTAAAATGTCAAAGTTTGGGTAATTAGAGAAGTAGGGTCTACATGATTAGGAATTAGAAATATTATATTGGTAATAAGGACAAGGAGTGAGGTTATAAATATTTTGTGTATTTTATTTGTAAAAAGTCTAAAAATGTGGAACCCATGTAAAATGATAAGGTTTATCTTATCTTAAAAGATAAGCTTACATGTACAGATAAGAGTTAAGGTATGGAATATGATTCGTTAGAGTGGATTTCTTATCCTATCTTAGAGATAGGATGGATAAGCCTGGAAGTTCTATAAATAGAGAGGCCACCCCCCTCATTTAGCATAGAAGGAAGTAGTGAGAAATATTGTAGGAAGTGTGTGAATGAAGCCATCAGTTTAAAGGTGTGTTGAAGAAGCCATTAAGAGGTGTAATTGTAAAGTTTCTCCCATAGTCTTGGTGAAAGGCAAGTGAAGTCAATAATACTTGAATTACCTCATGGGTGAGATTGTAACAATTTCATGTTAATATTATAATTTACTTTGATATTTCAGATTTGTCATCATTCCATCTTATCATAGTCGATGGTATTCTTGTGTTATGTTGTTATTTTGTTTCCAGATTACATCCACCAAACTAAAGGCTATGCATTAGTAAATAATCATAGCACGAGGAGTTCTCGGTGAAGAATTATCATAGTGCCGGATTGGTGATGACATTTTGGTTATGTTGCCAGGATCATTCCTCGTTGGTGGATTTTCTGGAGAGATATTCCCACTTAGTCAAAAATCAATTGAAGGGTAACCTTATTTTTACTGTGCATAGTAGTTACCATGGTAAAGTCATTTTTATCGTGAATAGTAGTTATCATGATAAAGTCATTTTTGTTGTGAATAGTATTTATCACAGTAAAGTCACTTTTTACCATGAATAGTATTTACTGCAGTAACTTCACTTTTACTGTGAATAGTGTTTACCACAGTAAAATTAGTTTTTACCGCAGTAAGTCAATTTTTATCATAGTTTACCGTGGTCACTTCTATTATACTGTAGAAAGGTGTAAAGTCACTTTCTAGTATAGTGATTCCAATTATTTGTGCACATAAGTCTTGTTGATTGTACTTGTGGGTTGGTATTTCATGGTGGTTACTTTTGAAAATGGGAAAGATTCCTGTTTTTTTAGCTCAATCTAATGAAGATGCGTCTTCTTTCATTCAAGAGTTTAAACGATCTTGTATTTGTAATGGCCTTATAAGAAGGGAACAATGGACTGAATTTTTTCCTACCTTTTTGGATGGTTTAACACTTAGGTGGTTTGAAACACTAGGTGATAATGTGAAAAATTCATGGGATTTATTAACTGTAAGTTTTCTTGAAGAATTTGGTGAACAACAGAAATATGCAGATCTCATGATTGAGATCACAAAGCTATCCCAAGGAGAGAAGGAGAAGATAAGGGATTATCATGCTTGTGTTCTAGAGCTAAAGAGGAATCTCGATGCCCCAAATCCGGAAGGAAGGATTAGTGGATGGGTTGATGAATGGCGTGGATAATCTCCTATGTAAGCACTTCATTCTTGGGATGAAGCCAGAAATCAGAAAATGAGTGAAGTATGACCACCCAGCTACCATTGAACAAGAAAAGGAGATTGCAAGAAGGCAAGAAGAAAGCATGGAAGAGGAGCCCAAAGAAATTGTTGCTAAAGTAGAGCCTACACCAGCACCTTTGGTCCAAAATCCACAACCACTCCTGGTGAGCACAAATATTTCTCCTAGTACATCTACTGAGTATGAAGATCTGCTTAAAAAGATGGGTCAGTTAACTATTAATCTTCTTCAAGGAAAGGAATTTAGTTCTCAGGGAGGAGATAGAGGTCCAAAAAGAAATATTTTTGAGGTTATTTGTTATGTTTGTTATAAAAAGGGTCATTATAAGTATAATTTTCCAAATAGAGTTTCTACATCTGGTAAAGGAGATAATGATAAAGGAAAAGCACCTGTGAATTCTTTTGATGTAGTAGATAAGAGCAGAAATAATGAAGTAGATGTGTTTGTAATGAAAAGAAAGAAATAAAAAGATAATCAAGATGGAAATGATCCTAAGAAGATGAAAGAAGAAACTAGTAAGAAACATAGGAGAAGAAAGTTGGGTGTGCAGGATTTTCGGATTTCACAGGGGCAAGGGACCATACTCCATCTTGGAAGATCTATCCAAAAGGCCTGCAAATATTACATATGCTCAACTCTTGGCTATTTCTTCTGAGAAGAGGCGGGAGCTGCGAGGTGGACTCAATGCTCGAAGAAGAAAGGAAGTTGAGGTCCCTATTTTAGAGGTAGAGGCAGATCCCTATGCTCCACAAGCTGAGGTAATTATGTAAATGGTATTTCAATTCATGATGTCTTAGTTGATGGAGGTGTTGCAGTTAATGTAATGACCGAATCTGTAATGAATATGTTGGGTTTAAAAATTGATTGCCCTTCAAAACTTATGTTAAAGTCATTAAATAAAGGAAAAACTAAACCAGAAGGTGTAGTTTCAAATGTGGCAATATCTATTATGGGTGTGGTATGTGTGTTAGACTTTCAAGTGATGAAAAATGGTACTGTTACATACCCAATGCAGCTGGGAAGACCATGGATAAGGAAGAGTTCATGCAAAAAACTACTAGAATGAAGGTTTCATGAAACTTGGACGTGGTAGATAGAGGGTGAAGATAAATGTGATCCCTCGACATCATACAGCAGAACCTATGGATTCAAGTGATGAAACTGATGATTGGAAATCCTCTAATTACTCTAGTACTAGTGAAGTGGACACTAAAGATGAAGAAAGTGAGGTTGATGTTTCAGTCATGGATATCCTTCTAGTCACACCAACTCATGACCCCATAAAATTATACTAAAGAAGAAGTTGATGACCATCTCCAACAAATAAAGATTGGTGATGCTGTGATGGAGAGTGAGAAGGAATCCTACCTCCAGCTCTTTCGAAGGTACATACACCTATTCACTTTTGGTTACAAGGAACTCCGTCAAGTAAGTTGGGTAGAACATTGTATTGAGCTAGTAGATTGTGCTAAACCCATAAAGCAAATGCCATATAGAATGAATCCTAATTTTTCGAAGACTGTAAAAGAAGAAATAGATAAGTTGCTTGATACAGGATTCATATTTGCTATGGAGAATTCAGAATGGGTTTCTCCCATTGTGATCTCAATAAAAAAGAATTGGAATCTATGCATTTGTGCTGACTACAGGAAGCTCGATAAGGCAACAAAGAAGGATCATTACCCTCTTCCATTTTCAGATCAGATCTTGGACGAAGTAGCTGGACAGGACTGCTATAGTTTTGCTGATGGATATAGTGGCTACAACCAAGTTCGTATAGCAGAGAAAGATCAGCTGAAGACCACATTCACCACTCCTTGGGGAACACTTTTCTTATAGAGTTATGCCTTTTGGGTTGTGTAATGCTCTAACAATATTCCAGCGTTTGACGAATAGGGTGTTCGAACCCTACATTGGGACCTTCATCAGAGTATTTTTGGATGATTTTTACATCTATGGGAGCAAGTTGGACCACCTGCACCAAATGGAGACAACATTTCAAAGGTTAGATGAAGCAAAAGCCTCACTAAATCCTACAAAGTGTGTCTTTGGATGTTCTAAAGGCTTTTTGTTAGGGCATGTTGAATCTAGAGATGGTATTGGTACTAATCATGATAAAGTTTCAAAAATCAAAGATTTACCATTTCCTCTGAATAGAAGTAAGTTGAGATCATTTTTAGGCCATGTGGGTTAATATAGAAGGTTCATCAAGAATTTCTCAAAGATTACATAGCCACTAACCTAGTTCTTTGAAGAAGGATGTTACTTATGAACTAGGAAATAAAGCATCATGAAGCTTTTAGACAATTGAAGGAAGGCCTGGTGTCTTCACCTATTTTGAAGAATCTAAATTGGAGCAAGCCATTCATTGTGTACAATGATGCCTTAAATGCAGCACTAGGAAGTACTTTGAGCCAAAAGGATGAAAATGGGAATGAACATCCAATTTAATTTAGGAGCAGACAAATGAGCAGTGCTGAGGTAAATTATACTGTAACTGAAAAAGAGGATCTGGCTATAATTTTTGTTGTAAAGAAGTTTAGAAATTACTTGTTAGGGCAAAAAATTCTAGTTGTAACAGATCATCATGCTCTAAAATATATTGTAAATAAGCCTAACCCATCAGGGATGATAATAAGATGGATAATTTTGTTACAAGAGTTTGAATTTGATATTATAGATAGGCCAGAAAAGAAGCATGTCAATACAAATGCACTCTCTCGAGTCTATGATGGTTTAGGATCATCTTCTGATGATGATGATTTCCCCGATACAGCCTTGTTATCCCTTGACATAATCCCTAGTGAATACATAGATATTTGGAATTATCTTAATGAATTCAAGTTTCCTAATGGTGTCAATGTAAAGACTAAGAGAAAGATTACTTAAGCCAGTCATCCATATTCTATTTTGCATGGAGTATTATTTCAAATAGGACCTGATGGACAGTACAAGAGGGCAGTTGGATGTGATCAAGGGAAGGAGCTGCTAGAAAGAATTCCATAATGGTACATTTGGAGGGCACTTCACCTGGACAACTTACAGCAAGAAGGATCTTGGATGCAGGTTATCACTGGCCCACTCTTTTTAAAGATTGTTAGAATTATTGTAAGACATGTGATATTTTTCAAACACATGGTAACCATAAGACTTCATCAACTCCATTATGTCCTATTCTTCCCCTTGGTCCCTTTGAAAAGCAAGGAATAGACATTGTAGGTCCACTTCCAACTACATCATGCCAAAATAAGTATATTGTAGTTGCCACAGATTATTTAACCAAGTGGGTTAAAGCTAGGCCATTGAAAACAACTTCCATGGATGAAGGTGGCAAGGTTCATGTATGAACGCATTGTCACCAAATTTGGTTGCCCATTAGAAATTGTAACAGATCAAGGAAGCCACTTCATTAATGAGGTGGTAGAAGCCCTAGTCAATAACTTTTCTATGAGGCACAGGAAGACAACAACATACAAGCCAAGCACAAATGGGATAGGTGGAATGAACAAATTTTGTAATGTGTCAAATTCTAGCAAAAGATGCAGCCTTGCAGGTACATAAATGGGATAGAAGGATTCATGCAGCATTGTGAGCATATAGGGCAACATCAAAGTTAGCAACAGGATACTCCCCATTTCAGTTGGCTTATGACATTGATCCAATTCTTCCTATTGAGTTTGATATTCCCACAGTCAGAGTAATGGAAAATGAAAGAATGGATGAAAGTGATTCAGTAAAAGAAAGGTTGGTATATCTTCATTTGCTGGAGGAAATGAGAGAAATAGCAAAGGATACAAGCTATAAGAAGAAAATGAAGAAGAAGGAATACTTTGATCAAAAGATCCGGTGGTCTCCATTTCATGTGAATGACTTGGTTCTAGTATATGATTCCAGATACAAGAAAAGAAGACAGAGAAAATTTCTTCCAAAATGGATGGGGCCCTACAAAATAGTAGCTGTGCATGAAAATGGTACGTACCGACTAGAGGAATTGGATGGAACTCCCCATTACGAAATGGGTCAACCACGACAAGTTGAAGATTTTCCAAGCACTAGAAGAGTCTACTCTCCGAGGACGGAGTAGAAGCTAGGAAGGGGGAAGATGTCGACACTAAAATTTTCCTCCGTAATTTCTATTTCATTAATGTATGTATTAGGAATAGGATGTTGTTAAGTGTAATTAGTAGTAGCATCTGATAAAAGATAATGGCGCTGTCCAGTATGACGCCGCCAATAATGATGTTGTATGGTAACAGTCAAAGTACAATAGGAATCTTGTGGTAAATAGTAAATATTTTTCGTAAGTGGTCTGGTAATGTTAAAATGTCAAAGTTTCGGTAGTTAGAGAAGTAGGGTCTACATGATTAGGATTTAGAAATATTAAATTGGTAATAAAGAAAAGGAGTGAGGTCATAAATTATTTTGTGTATTTTATTTGTAAAAAGTCTAAAAATATGGAACCCATGTAAAATGATAAGGTTTATTTTATCTTAACAGATAAGCCTTACATGTACAGATAAAAGTTAAGGTATGGAATATGATTCGTCAGAGTGGATTTCTTATCCTATCTTAGAGATAATATGTATAAGCCTAGAATTTCTATAAATAGAGAGGCCACCCCCCTCATTTAGCATAGAAGGAAGTAGTGAAAAATATTGTAGGAAGTGTGCGAAGGAAGCCATCAGTTTAAAGGTGTGTTGAAGAAGCCATTAAGAGGTGTAATTGTAAAGTTTCTCCCATAGTCTTGGTGAAAGGAAAGTGAAGTCAATACCACTTAGAAGTACCTCATGGGTGAGATTGTAACAGTTTCATGTTAATATTATAATTTATTTTGATATTTCAGATTTATTCATCATTCTGTCTTATCATAGTCGATGGTATTCTTGTGTTATGTTGTTGCTTTTGTGTTTCCAGATTACATCCACCAAACTAAAGGTTGTGCATTAGTAAAATAATCATAACACAAGGAGTTCCCGATGAAGAATTATCATAGTGCTGGATTGGTGATGACAGAACCTTGTATTTATCCACTGATAGTACTAATGATTGTAATCTTCTGGCTTCAGATGCAGATACAACATTATGTCACGGATAGGCTCAGTCATATGAGCCATAAGGGCATGGAAATCATAAAGAAGAATTTTCCTGGATATACATAAAAAAGTTTGGAGTTCTGTGAGGACTGCATATATGGGAAACAAGAAGCGATTAAAGAGTTTCTCAAGGTTGGACCTACAAAGAAAGAGAGTAAGTTAGGAGCTGGTGCATTCTGATGTGTGGGGGCCAGTTCAGGTAACTCATCTCTTGGAGGATTCAAGTTATGATGTTACTTTTATTGATGATGCAACAAGGAAAGTTTGGGTTTATTGTATTAGAAACAAATCTGATGTATTTGATACTTTTGTTAAATGGAAAGCCTTGTAGAGAATGAAACAAGGTCTTAAGCTTAAAATGATCTCAGGTTAGATAATGGAGGGGAGTATTGCAACAATGAATTTATCATGATTATGTTCTAAGAATGGGAATCCGTGGTAAAATGATGGTTCCAATAACATCCGTATTTTATTTACACTATCAATGAACTTGTTATGAAGAAAATATTTTTTGTATGTGTTATGTGAGTCCAAATATATGTTACACTGCTGAGGGGGAGTAAGGTGACTGTGCATTTTTGGTTTGAGTATGCTTTGAGCTCATGAGTCTACTTGATAAAGGATCATGAATCACAAAATGCCTTGGATTCAGGCTTACCTGAGGAGGTCTTGGTATGGTAAGAAAGTTGCATCATCAATTTCATGAATTATAAAGGATGTAAGAGTCTCTCTGTTCATTTTCATAAGGATTTGTCTCTTGTCTGAATGTGAGTATGCTCATTAATGTCTAATATCACTTTCATTGGATTCTGTCAAAGGTATCATAATGTACAAGTAAAATTGATTCAGTGCATTGTGATGTGGTCTTTAATGAGTATGTCCTGTATAAGTTCCTTTTTTCAATTGCACGGAATCTATGTCTGAATCTAAGAACGGGTATGCATCTGGTAGAGGTATCTATGGTCACCAGGTCAGCATTTTGATAATTCTTCACTGGGAATTTCATCGTTCTATGATGTCATTGTACAAAATTCAGAAAATGTTGAGTCTTTAGTGGATATAATGTACACTACATGAGAACATTTATGTTATCTACAGTTGAATACCATTGTATTTAGGTCCTCAAAGTCATGAATCCTGTCAAGTCTGAGTTATCAAAATAAATTATCAATATCAAGGTGAAACTATTACAATCTTCACCCATGTTCTACTTGTTGAATTGTTAAATGACTATGAAGTGCCTTGTCTCCATATGATATACTCAGTGAGAAACTTTACAATGTATTACCTCTTGATATGGCTGATCTTCAACTCACTTTTTTTTCTGATGTCTAAATAGTCTTCGCAATATCTTCATTAGATTATTTCTCTCTACTGTCAAAAAGCGTTGCTAAATGAGTTTCATGGCCATGTCTTTGTGTATATGAACTGTCCATCATCATATCAAAAAATGTATGTCTTAAGATAGGATAAGATTTCCACTCTAATGAATCATATTCCATACCTCTAACTCTTAGTCTAAGTATATAGTAATCTTCAAATAGTGAAGATCATGGTGTCATCCTTATCATTATACATGCGTTCCACATTTTTAGATATCTCATTGTGAGATAAGGTTCTCAAAATAGTGTTATGTTCCTTTAAATGGTGGTCTCTTCAATGAATCAATAGTGAAAATTTCTAATTCCATAATAATGTGATAATCTACTGTAAGCTACTAATGTACTCAGTCTGTGTTCATGTTTATTCATTACCGAGACCACTTAGGACAAGTGTATACTCTTTACAACATTCCTATTGTACTATGACTGTTACCGTACTCCACATCATTGGCGGCACCGTACTGACGTGCGCCCGTTATTGTTATAGTCAAAAAATACTGACAGTAAATTGTAGTATGAAAAGAAAAATGATTCCTCAATACATACATTAGTGCAATAGGAATGCTATGGAGGAAAATTTTAGTGTCAACATCTTCCCCTTCCTAGCTTCTACTCCGTCCTTGGAGTAGACTATTCTGGTGCTTGGAAAATATTCAACTTGTCGTGGTTGACCCATTTCGTAATGGGAGTGCCATCCAATTCCTCTAGTTAGTACATACCATTTTCATGCACAGACTGCTATTTTGTAGGGCCCCATCCATTTTGAAAGAAATTTTCTCTGTCTTCTTTTTTTGTATCTGGAATCATATACTAGAACCAAGGTCATTCACATGAAATGGAGACCACCGGATCTTTTGATCAAAGTATTCCTTCTGCTTACATTTTCTTCTTATAGCTTGTATCCTTAGCTATTTCCCTCATTTCCTCTAGCAAATGAAGATGTACCAACCTTTCTTTTACTGAATCACTTTCATCCATCCTTTCATTTTCCATAAGTCTGACCTTGGGAATATCAAACTCAATAGGAAGAACTGGATCAATGCCATAAGCCAACTGAAATAGGGAAGTATCCTGTTGCTTGACTTTGATGTTGCCCTATATGCCCACAATGTTACATAAATCCTTTTATCCCATATATGTACCTGCAAGGCTGCATCTTTTGCTAGAATTTGACACAACACAAAATTTGTTCATTCCGCCTGTCCATTTGTGCTTGGCTTGTATGTTGTTGCCTTCCTGTGCTTAATAGAAAACTTATTGACTAGGGCTTCTACCACCTCATTAATGAAGTGGCTTCCTTGATCTGTTACAATTTCTAATGGACAACCAAATCTGGTGACAATGCGTTCATATATGAACCTTGCCACTTCATCCATAGAAGTTGTTTTCAATGGCCTAGCTTCAAACCACTTGGTCAAATAATCTGTGTCAACTACAATATACTTATTTTGGCGTGAGGTAGTTGGAAGTGGACCTACAATGTCTATTCCCCACTTTTCAAAGGGACCAAGTGGAAGAATAGGACATAATGGAGCTGATGAAGTCTTACGGTTACTATGTGTTTGACAAATATCACATGTCTTACAATAATTATAACAATCTTTAAAAAGAGTAGGCCAGTGGTAACCTGCATCCAAGATCCCTTCTTGCTGTAAGTTGTCCAGAGAAGTGTCGTCTACATGTACCATTGTGGAATTCTTCTAGCAGTTCCTTCCCTTGATCACGTCCAACTACCCTCTTTGTACTATCCATCAGGTCCCTATTCGAAATAATACTCCATGCAGAATAGAATATGGACGACTGGCTTGAGTAATCTTTCTCTTAGTCTTTTGCATTGGCACCATCAGGAAACTTGAATTCATTCAGATAATTCCAAATATCTATGTATTCACTAGGGATTGTGTCAAGGGATAACAATGCTGCATCAGGGAAATCATCATCATCACAAGATGATCCTAAACCATCATAGGCTCGAGAGAGTGCATCTGCATTGACATGCTTCTTTCCTGGGCCTATCTATAATATTAAATTCAAATTCTTGTAGCAAAATTATCCATCTTGCTATCCTCCCTGATGGGTTAGGCTTATTTACAATATATTTTAGAGCCTGATGATCTGTTACAACTAGAAATTTTTACCCTAGCAAGTAATTTCTAAACTTCTTTACAGCAAAAATGATAGCCAGAGCCTCTTTTTCAGTTACAGTATAATTTACCTCAGCACTGCTCATTTGTCTGCTCCCAAAGTAAATTGGATGTTCATTCCCATTTTCATCCTTTTGGCTCAAAGTACTTCCTAGTGTTGCATCTGAGGCATCAGTGTACACAATGAATGGCTTGCTCCAATCTGGATTCTTCAAAATAGGTGAAGACACCAAGGCTTCCTTCAGTTGTCCAAAAGCTTCATGCGCCTTATTTCCTGGTTCATAAGTAACATCCTTCTTCAAGAACTGGGTTAGTGGCTGTGCAATCTTTGAGAAATTCTTGATGAACCTTCTATAGTAACCCACATGGCCTAAAAATGATCTCAACTTACTTCTATTAATAGGAAATGGTAAATCTTTGATTTTTGAAACTTTATCAAGATCAGTACCAATACCATCTCTGGATACAACATGCCCTAACAAAACACCTTTAGAACATCCAAAGACACACTTTGTAGGGTTTAGTGAGGCTTGTGCTTCATCTAACCTTTGAAATGTTGTCTCCATCTAGTGCAGGTGGTCTAACTTGCTCCCATAGATGCAAAAATCATCCAGAAATACTCTGATGAAGGTCCCAATGTAGGGTTCGAACACCCTATTCATCAAACGCTGGAATGTTGCTTGGAGCATTACACAACCCAAAAGGCATAAATCTATAAGAAAAACGTTCCCCAAGGAGTGGTGAATGTGGTCTTCAGCTGATCTTTCTCTGCTATACAAACTTGGTTGTAGCCGCTATATCCATCAGCAAAACTATAGCACTCCTGGCCAGCTACTTCGTCCAAGATCTGATCTGAAAATGGAAGAGGGTAATGATCCTTCTTTGTTGCCTTATTGAGCTTCCTGTAATCAACACAAATGCGTAGCTTCCCATTCTTTTTTATTGAGATCACAATGGGAGAAACCCATTCTGAATTCTCCACAGCAAATATGAATCCTGCATCAAGCAACTTATCTATTTCTTCTTTTACAGTCTTGGAAAAATTAGGATTCATTCTATATGGCATTTGCTTTATGGGCTTAGCACCATCTACCAGCTCAATAGAATGTTCTACCCAACTTACTTGACGGAGTTCCTTGTAATCAAAAGTGAATAGGTGTATGTACCTTTGAAAGAGCTGGAGGTAGGATTCCTTCTCACTCTCCATCACAGCATCACCAATCTTTATTTGTTGGAGAAGATCATCAACTTCTTCTTCAGATAATTTTATGGGGTCATAAGTTGGTGTGACTGGAAGGATATCCATGACTGAAACATCCACCTCACTTTCTTCATCTTCAGTGTCCACTTCACTGGTACTAGAGTAATCAGAGGATGTCCAATCATCAGTTTCATCACTTGAATCCACAGGTTCTGCCTTATGATGTCGAGGGATCACATTTATCTTCACCCTCTCTCTACCACGTCCAAGTGTCATGAAACCTTCATTCCAGTAGTTTCTTGCATGAACTCTCCTTAGCCATGGTCTTCCCAGCAGCATTGGGTATGCAACAGTACCATTTTTCATCACCTGAAAGTCTACCACACATACAACACCCATAACAGATATTGCCACATTTGAAACTACACCTTCTGGTTTAGTTTTTCCTTTATTTAATGACCTTAACATAAGTGTTGAAGGGCGATCAATTTTTAAACCCAACATATTCATTACAGACTCGGTCATTACATTAACTACAGCACCTCCATCAACTAAGACATCATGAATTGAAATACCATTACATAATACCTCAGCTTGTGGAGCATAGGGATCTGCCTCTGCCTCCAAAACAGGGACCTCAACCTCCTTTCTTCTTCGAGCATTGAGTCCACTTCGCAACTCCCGCCTCTTCTCAGAAGACATAGCCAAGAGTTGACCATATGTAATATTTGCAGGCCTTTTGGACAGATCTTCCAAGATGGAGTATGGTCCTTGCCCCTGTGAAATCAGAAAATCCTGCACACCCAACTTTCTTCTCCTATGTTTCTTACTAGTTTCTCCTTTCATCTTCTTAGGGTCATTTCCATCTTGATTATCTTTTTCTTTCTTTCTTTTTGTTACAAACACATCTACTTCATTATTTCTGCTCTTATCTACTACATCAAAAGAATTCACAGGTGGTTTTCCTTTATCATTATCTCCTTTACCAGATGTAGAAGCTCTATCTGGACAATTATACTTATAATCACCCTTTTTATAACAACTATAACATACAACTTCAGAAATATTTCTTTTTGGACCTCTATCTCCTCCCTGAGAACTAAATTCTTTTCCTTGAAGAATATTAATAGTTAATTGACCCATCTTTTTGAGAAGATCTTCATACTCAGTAGATGTAATAGGAGAAATATTTTTGCTCACCGGGAGTCGTTGTGGATTCTGGACCAAAGGTGCTGGTGTAGGCTCTACTTTAGCAACAATTTCTTTGGGCTCCTCTTCCATGCTTTCTTCTTGCCTTCTTGAAATTTCCTTTGCTTGTTCAATGGTAGCTGGGTGGTCATACTTCACTCGTTGTCTGATCTCTGGCTTCATCCCAAGAATGAAGTGCTTACAGAGGAGATTATCCACGCCATTCATCAACCCATCCGCTAGTCCTTCCTTCCGGATCTGGGCATCGAGCTTCCTCCTTAGCTCTAGAACACGAGCATGATAATCCCTTATCTTCTCCTTCTCTCCTTGGGATAGCTTTGTGATCTCAATCATGAGATCTGCATATTTCTGTTGTTCACCAAATTCTTCAAGAAAACTTTCAGTTAATAAATCCCATGAATTTTTCACATTATCACCTAGTGTTTCAAACCACCTAAGTGTTGAACCATCCAAAAAGGTAGGAAAAAATTCAGTCCATTGTTCCCTTCTTATAAGGCCATTACAAATACAAGATCACTTAAACTCTTGAATGAAAGAAGAAGCATCTTCATTAGATTGAGCTGAAAAAAAAGGAATCTTTCCCATTTTCAAAAGTAACCACCGTGAAATACCAACCCACAAGTACAATCAACAAGACTTATGTGCACAAATAATTGGAATCACTATAATAGAAAGTGACTTTACACCTTTCTACAGTAAAATAGAAATGACCATGGTAAACTATGGTAAAACTTGACTTACTGCGGTAAAAACAGACTTTACTGTGGTAAACACTATTCATGGTAAAAAGTGAAGTTACTGCAGTAAATACTATTCACGGTAAAAAGTGACTTTACTGCGGTAAATACTATTCCAGCAAAAATGACTTTATCATGGTAACTACTATTCATGGTAAAAATGACTTTACCATGGTAACTACTATGCACAGTAAAAACAAGGTTACCCTCCAATTGATTTTTGACTAAGTGGGAATATCTCTCCAGAAAATCCACCAACGAGGAATGGTCCCGGCAACGGAACCAAAATGTCATCACCAATCCAGCACTATGATAATTCTTCACCGGGAACTCCTCGTGCTATGATTATTTACTAATGCACAACTTTTAGTTTGGTGGATGTAATCTGGAAACAAAACAACAACATAACACAAGAATACCATCAACTATGATAAGATAGAATGATGAAAAATCTGAAATATCAAAGTAAATTATAATATTAACATGAAATTGTTACAATCTCACCCATGAGGTACTTCAAGTGTTATTGACTTCACTTGCCTTTCACCAAGACTATGGGAGAAACTTTACAATTACACCTCTTAATGGCTTCTTCAACACACCTTTAAACTGATGGCTTCCTTCGCACACTTCCTACAATATTTCTCACTACTTCCTTCTTTGCTAAATGAGGGGGGTGGCCTCTCTATTTATAGAACTTCCAGGCTTATCCATCTTATCTCTAAGATAGGATAAGAAATCCACTCTGACGAATCATATTCCATACCTTAACTCTTATCTGTACATGTAAGCTTATCTTTTAAGATAAGATAAACCTTATCATTTTACATGGGTTCCACATTTTTAGACTTTTTACAAATAAAATACACAAAATATTTATGACCTCACTCCTTGTCCTTATTACCAATATAATATTTCTAATTCCTAATCATGTAGACCCTACTTCTCTAATTACCCAAACTTTGACATTTTAACATTATCGGACCACTTACGACAAATATTTACTTTTTACAACATTCCTATTGTACTTTGACTATTACCGTACTCCACATTATTGGTGGCACCGTACTGACGGCGCTGTTATCTTCTATCAAACGCTACTACTAATTATATTTAACAACATCATATTCCTAATACATACATTAATGAAATAGAAATTACGGAGGAAAATTTTAGTGTCGACAGATCTTTCGGATGGGATAGAGACCCATGAATCAGTTCAGGAACTGACTCAACAGAAACCCCAACTCCTATAGTGAGAAGGTTTTCTAGGGTAAGAAAAGAACCTGAACATTTTTCTCCTTCTCTTTATTATTTATTACTCATTGATAGTGGAGAGATAGAGAGCTTTGATGAAGAAATGTAGGTAGATGCCTGTAAGAAGTGGGAATTTCAAGCCATGGATGAGGAGCATAAGTCTTTCATGGAGAACTAGACTTGGGATTTGGTGAAGCTACCGGAAGGCAAAAGAGCATTGCAGAACAAGTGGGTGTACAAAGTTAAAGACGAAGGAGGAAAGAAAAGATATAAGGCCCAGTTGGTGGTCAAGGGGTTTGTACAGAAATAAGGTATAGATTTTGATGAGATCTTTTCTCCTGTAGTAAAAATGACTTCTATTATAGAACTATTCTTGGAATAGTGGCAGTAGAAGACTTGCACTTAGAACAGTTAGATGTAAAAGAATGCATTTCTCCATGGTGATTTGGAGGAGGAACTATATATGTAGCAACCAGTGGGCTATGAGGTCAAAGGTAAAGAGGAGATGGTGTGTAAACTGAAGAAGAGCTTGTATGGATTGAAACAAGATCCACGTCAATGGTATAAGAAGTTTGATAGCTTCATGATGGAGCAAGGTTATATTAGATTTCATTCTGACCATTGCATGTATATCAAAGAAATTAGCACCACAGTTTTAATTTTAATATTGGAAATAGTTTTTTGAAAGGGACTATACCCTTGTGTACAGAAGAAGGCCTAAAAGCTGGAATAAAGAGAAGAGGAGCAGAGAAGCTGTAGCAGAGCACAAAAGTTACAGCAAAGAACAACGAAGCCCAGAAACAGCTACACAAACGAGTTGCAAAACAACGGCAAAAAAACAGCAAGCCTACAGCCAAGAAGCAGTAAAAAACAATAAGGACCAAGAAGTATCTAGGACTACTTCTTGGCCGCTTGATCAATACTCGTTTACTCCAAGCATGAACATGCCCAACGCTATATGAGCAGCATGTCTTATCGAGCTCCTCTCTGGTTCTTTTGCTCTCTTTATCATTGCCCCCAAAGTGCTAGCCGGGGACACCGCTAAGATTTGAAACACTTCTTGGACCTTTGATGAACTCCTCGATGGCCCTGAAGGCTGCAATATTATAATCATGCCTAGTCTTCACTCTTCCCTAGGTGGGAGTCTAAGGAGGTCAGTTTTTTTGTATATGTTCATCAATCTGGCTATTGCCAATGCTCCCTTCCCCCTCAATGCTTTTTTTTGCCTTTTTGCTTAGCAAGGGTTTTTGACCTCATCCTTCAGCAATTTAAGCTCAGCCTCTAAGGCCTCCAATCTCCTAGAAGGGTTATCCGTTGGTGTCTGGCACTACTAATGTTCAGCAGATCACGAGCAATGTCAAAGGTTCATCCCCCCTCAGTAGTAGACTCAAGGTTGAGTCTCCTAGAAGCCCTGGTGACACGTTTAGAGGTAGAGACAGGGTGGGTGGCAGGGGCAGCAACAGGAGGAAAAGAAGGAGAAGCATGAGCAGCCGGCATGGGGGTAGCAGCACTGATGCGGGAGGGGCAGCAGCAGGGGCAGCAGGGGAGACAGGACTGGCAGCAGCGGAGCCCATCAAACCGGCTGGGACTCCTTTGGTAGGCCATTTTAAGTTATCAAAGGAGTAGTGTCCCAAGACAGAGTAGGAAAGAAACCAGATGTCCATTTTAAGTTATCAAGGTACCTTACTCATCAGCAGTTGGCAGTTTGATGTATGCTATGGTGTGCACTAGTCCTGATATTTCCCATGCAGTGGGAGCTGTGAGTAGATCCAGGTAAAGAGCATTGGCAAGCAGTAAAGTGGATCCTTCAGTATTTGAGAGGGACCATGGGGACAATTTTATGCTACAGTGGATCAAACACCACTTTACGTGGTTATGTAGATTCAGACATGGCTGCAGATGTAGACAGCAGGAGGAGCACGACAGGTTATATTTACACTATAGGTGGGACAAAGTGAGCTGGATTTCATGACTACAGAAGCTGGTGGCTTTGTCAACCATGAAGGTTGAGTATGTTGCTACCATAGAGGAAAGCAAAGAGATGATTTGGTTACAACAATTTCTTGAGGATTTGGTGCATAATCAGGAGGAATGTAAGCTATATAGTGATAGTCAGAGTGCTATACACCTAGCTAAGAACTCTACTTTCCACTACAGGACGAAGCATATATAGTTGAGATATCACTTCATCAGGACAACTTTGGAGGAAGATAAGTTGAGGTTAGAGAAGATTCATACTAGTCAGAATCCTGAAAACATGATGACCAAGGTGGTCACAAGGGATAAACTAAAGCTATGTTCAGCTTTGGTTGGCCTTCGCGGATTATAGTGAAGGGTTGAGAAGCTTTCTCAGTGGAAATCAGTCTCCAAGTGGGAGATTGTTATGTTTGTGGAGCCTATTTTCATGTTAGAGTGTGGTACACCCTTTTATATGTTACACTTGGGTATTTTTACGGTGGTCCCACTTGCCGTGAGTGGGTCAGGGGGGTTCGGGGGTGAAGCCCCCGAAGCAAATTTTCATGGGTGGTTTATTAACCCATGGGTAATGGGTAACCGTTATGGGCTGTTTTTGGGCCCATGGTTTTTCAGTACCCATTGTTTTGATACCCACAGTTTTTTGCCCATGGTTTGTATACCCACAGTTTTTTCCCATGGTCTGTATACCCACGGTTTTGTATCAAACTGCTTAAGCAATTGTCTATTTATATGGTCTTATGCATATGATACATAGACAAGCAAATGTATTGTAGATTTGTTTTGAATTCAAGTGTGAATTCTATAGAATTTGTTGAGCATAAGCTCCAAACAGATCTGGGTATTGTATTGAGAGAGTGTAGGCTTGTAATAAAATCTAAGCAAGTGATTCTTGGTGGACGTAGCCCAAATTGGATGAACGACATTAAATCTTGTCTCTCTATGTTTTTGTTATTTATTCTGCATTTTTATTTGAGATCTATAATATTTTCTGCATATTAGTTTCTAATGTTTCGATTCTTTAAGGGATTATTCCGCATATTTTATCTCTTATTTCCTAATAATAGAGTTACATTGTTTGCACACATAGCAATTTCTTATTATACTTAGACGTATTTTTTCACGATCCTAACTTTGAGTTGAGTTTTGTGAGTGTTGAAGATACATTGTTAGCATCGCAATAAAATCATTTTGACACTAGAAATCTTGCTTTCCTGAAATCTTGGTTCACGTGTCCAAATAGTGTCATTACACTGCTCACATTTGTTATCATCCATTTTATGAGACTTGGAATTTGTTAGTGTTTAGAAACTAGTTTTTAGTATTATCTTGTTAGAATATCACGTCAACATTCTCTTATCATTTAGGCCTTGTTTGTTACAAACTTGACCTAATTGGTGATGGTGTGTTGTCACTATTTTTTTTGCAAACCTATCTAGTTGAAATCTTAGAGAATAAACTATTTGGTGTAAACCAAATTTTGAGAGTTGTACATCATTGTATTATTCTAAGGAAAACTTGTGTCATATATTACCTTGCTATGCTAGCGTGTTCATTATTCTTTAGTTCGTACGTTCGTTTTGACCTATCACTTTTATGGCTATTAGATATAGTCACCTTGTTTTAACAACTTAGGGTCATTACGCTACACAAATTTGACTAGGGTCCCATGTTAATAAACCTTAGTGGAAATATTTCATGTTGTAGCTTCTATTCTAAGTAATTCCTACTACGATAATGGGGGTCACGAAAGCTAGAAGATAATATATTTGGAGGTGACAACCCTATTTTGGAGGATAATGTCATGGTTGACCATAGTGGTGGAGAGGAAGACTCTCCTCGTGTAAATACATAGATTTATTCCACCCATTTTGATGACTACATTTTTCATAACAAACATGAAGTTATTATGCAGGTTGTGGAACTAGAAGACAAATTAACTTCCACACTAGACCCTTCTCTTATCACTAACATGGTTTGGGGAGAAGAAGAAATATACCTCCCTCGTCTCACTCTTAATGAAATTTTAAATCCAAGTCATGCCTCTACTTCTACACGACAGAATAATGAGGAGATTCCATTTGAAAATGATGGATACTATCATTTTCCTCCTAGTAAAATTCATTGCGAAGACCATGAAGAACATATTCATCATGCACAACATCCTCCTAACTAAGATCATCATGAAATACTTATTAAAGAGTTTACATTAGAACAAAATGTCCAAGCCCTCACTCATCAATTGGAAATTTTGGCTTCACATATACAAAAAGAACAAAACAAAGTTGTGAAAAAAACTATACCAAAGGTAAAACCTAAAGCTTTGTTTTATGAATTCCCAATAAACACTCCTCTATGGGAGGCACAAATAGATCCTTATGAAGAGATTATAGAAACAAATCGTGGTGGGCATATACATAGGCTTAACCATTTGTATAGACCTACACCGCCACCCACGCAAGATCCACTTTTTAATCAAGAGTGGTAAAAAATGAATAACACCCTTCAAGTGTTACAAGAGGGACAACTCAATAACAATAACAAGAAGTATCGGTTTGATGAGTTATGTCGTTACCCATTTGATAAAACCATGTTACAGGTACCTTTCCCAAGACATGTTGATTTTCCAAAATTTGATAAATATAAGGGAAAAGGTGACCCTCATGATCATATGAAGGAATTTTATATGGTATGTCAAGAGGTTGCATTCAGCGATAACTATCTTATGCACTTGTTTCCATGAAGTTTAGGATCAAACGGTGCTAGAATGATTTGTGCATATCCCTAAGGGTTCCATATCAACATGGCCAAAACTAGCAGAGATTTTTGTATAGTGCTTCTCTTTCAATATGGAAAATTACATTACCAATGTTAGATCTCTGCAATGCCAAACATTGAAATAATGAAAACTTCGTTGCATTTTTACAAATATGGAGAGGGTTAGCTAGTTGTTTTCCTTGATCCCTACCCAAAAATCCACCGATAGACATATTTTTTCCCAACCTCCATCTAGACATTACATTCCAATTTCATATGCATTTTGGTAACATGTTTGAAGAGGATATATAAAAAGGGAGTCAAATTAAAAATTCATTATTAGCTAGGGGGACTCTACAACCTTTCTCTAGCGAACACAATGATTCTAAATCTAATGATAAAAAAAATATTGTTCCTAATAGGAAAAAAAATTTGTTGGTGATGGGATAGTAGAATCTAAATGGGTGCAATCCGAGAAGAACTACACACCTTTGAAACTTACAAAGGGTAATCCACCTACCAAGTATAAACACTGAACTTTTACTCCTCTATCTAAATCCATGTCATCTATACTAAAAGAGTTGGAGGCCGTTAACATGGTTAAATACCCTGAAACGCAACCCTACGGGGATTATACACCTAACCATCATGGTTTAAGGAGAATGAATTATGTGAGTTCCTCCTAGTCGACAAGTGTTTAAGATTAAACCACTATATTGAAGACCTAGTCAACAACGGTGATATTGAATTAGATTTTTTTGCAACTGCAAAAATCTCCAAATGAGAAATTAGGTATCTTCAAAAATCCTTTTCCCAATCACGATGAAAAGAAAAATTCGAATCAGGTATAATCATCTCATAATAATAATTCTAACTATATGTCAAACAAAGACCATTTTGATGCTTTGATAGGTTGTGTTGACCCACTCATTGAGGAAATCAATACAATTAGAATCAAGACAAGAGATTGCGTTGTGGAAACATGGTGTGCTCACCTTGTTATAAATTCTAAACCTACTCACCCTCCTCCTCAAAAGATTCACTATGATTTGTTAGATCAAATATAAAAAATACGGCTAATATTTCCATCTTAGACCTTCTAAATATCTCTAGCGTCCATAAGAATATAATTTACAAAACCTTACAAGGATTAGGAGTATCCATTGATGTTGACACAACACATTTTCAAGCCATGGCAGCACAACTTGTTCCTTTAGAACACGTAACCTTCAAAACTGCATAAGCCTTAGTTAAATATCCTTTACATAACCTACCATTGCATATTGAGGTTATCATCAAACGTAAGGTTGTTAAGAGAGTGCTTGTAGATAGCGGATCAGGTCTTAACATATATACTCTTAAACTAGTCCACCAACTTAGTTACACAGAAGCTGATATGGAAACAAAGTTCATCACCATTAAGGCATATAACAATGAAAAATGACAATCAGCTGGAATGATCACTTTCTCATTAGAAGTGGGTCCCATAACACATGATACGAAGTTCCACGTCTTGGACCTAGAAATCCTTTACAGTATCTTTCTCGATCACCCATGGATTCATGTCATGCAGGTCATGCCATCAACGTATCATCAGTGTTTAAAGTTGCAATATGAGGGAAAACACTCACCATACATGGGGGCCCTCAACCTTTTTCTCATTTTAGATCATTTTTGAAATTTTTCCCTACAATCTAAGTTTCCATCTACAAAGATTTCTATTCTTATCCAGTCATAGTCCCTCACATCACGAGTGGATCCAGATACCCTATCTATCAATGAACATGGTGTTTCCACCTTATAAAATACTTTTTCTACATGGGAGATGAAGGTTAAACCAAGAAATTGTGGAGAGTATGATCTACAACCAGCCTATTGGTTCACAATGGTCCGCTATCAACCCAAACACATGGTAGGATGTATTTCAAAGTTCAGAGATCAAGAGAAGCTTGCCCTTTTGATAATTTTACTCCTTGTGGATTTCTAGAAGATGAAATTTTTCTTATGGATATTGTATTCCTTCCAGATGATGATGAAATAAATACATGTTATAAATCACCTAACTATCCCATTCCTACTAAGATAATCCTTGTCATGGGGTATAAAGGACTCGGTTATGACCGGCAATAACAAGGCCCATTAGAATCTCTTGTAATACCTTGGCATATAGTAAGTAAATCAGGTATAGTAATCTACTTATATGAGTCTCACTCTTCAGATGATGAGTATGTTTCTTCTAAAAGAAAATGAAAGCGAAACAGATTCCCGATGTAGTCTTTATGAAGACCTGACCTCTACGAACCTATTCACCAATATGTCTATCCTTACTATAACCCCTGTTATACCCACCATATTCCCTATAACATAGCCATTAACTCTCACCCACCCATCAATCATGAATTGAGATCAACAACAACACGTACCTATTAAAGTGTTTCAGAATCATGAGGCAATTGGTGAGTTCCTGGGAATCAGAGACAACATTCCAACAAATGATCACAAGAAGGGGTTATCCATTCAACTTAATGAATGTGCATACTTTGAAGAGGAAGTAGAGTTACACATGCATTTAAGTAAAAAAGTGAGCAAGGGAAAAATTTCTAAAGAAATGCCTTGTGGAAATAAAAAGGGGAAGTCATATAGTGAAAACCTCTTTGAGGTGCTTGTGGAAAAACAAACAAAATAACCTATGGAAAAGATAATGTACCTGATTCAAGATGAAGAAATTCCTGAGCCACCTAGGATAGATGAGGATCTCAATCTCCCTCTTGATCCTACATGCATGGGGGATGAATCGAAGTTATTAGTGGAAGATACAATATATGTTAATATCGGCAAAGAGGAACTACCGTGTATAGTTAAGTTGGGAGCTTCCCTCTTAACCAAAGAACAAAAAACATTCACAAGACTCTTAAGAGAGTATGCAGACATATTCATTTGGTCTTATGCTGACACGTTAGGACTTGATCCTACACTAGTGGTGCACAATCTTGTGGTACACCCAGATGCCAAGCCCATCAAACAAAAGCTCCGAAGGATGCATCCTCGCGTTGCCTTATTGGTAAAGATATATCTAGAAAGGTTACTAGAAGTAGGATTTATCAGAATTATAGACTAATCAGATTGGATATCCAATGTGGTCCTAATTCAAAAGAAGCTAGTATGTATTAGAGTGTGTACAAATTTTAGGGATTTAAAGAAAGCTTGTCCTAAGGAAAATTTTCCTCTTCCAAACATTGACATGATTGTCAATTCTACAGCAGGATATTATATACTTTCACTCATGGATGGATTCTTAGGTTATAATCAAATAAATATTGAGGAAAAAGATCAGCACAAGATGGATTTCACAACCCCAGGGGGGACATGTATTTACCAGGTAATTTCTTTTGGCCTTAAAATGTAGGCGTTATATATCAAATGGTGATGACTGTAATATTTCATGATATGATAAGTGACATCATGGAATATTACGTAGATGATATACTGGCTAAATCTAGAACCCAGGAGGAACACCCATAAATTTTATGGCGTATCTTTCATTGTTTAAGGTATTACAAAGTCTGACTTAACCCAAAGAAGTGTGTCTTCGGTGTGTTATCTGGGAAATTACTAGGATTCATTTTTTCACGGAGAGGAATAGAAGTGGACCCTGCAAAGGTCACGGATTTCACATAAATTCCTCCCCCTAAGAATATCAGATAGTTACATAGCCTACAAGGGAAAATTCATGCCATCAGAAGGTTTATTTCATAGCTAGCAGACAAGTGTCATACATTTACACATCTTCTTAAGAAGGATGTTAATTTCAACTGGGGACTATAACAACAAAAAGCATTTACTTTGCTAAAATAATACTTGGCCAACCCCCTATTCTCATGCCACCCACGAAAAGAGAACCCTTGTTAATTTATATCTCTGCTACACATTTTTCAATTGGAGTGTCTTTGGCCCAGTATGAAAAAGAACAGAGAGAAAAGGATGTATACTATTTGAGCATTACATTGGTAGCATACGAGCTAAATTATCCACAAATCAAGAAATATTTCCTAGTCATGGTGTTTTCTTTCATGGTTCAAGTGTCGGATTTGTGCTAATCACTCCCACGAGAGATTTGATTCTATAGTAATTTCAAATTAGATTCCCTTGCATGAACAATATAGTGGAATATGAAGATCTCATTGCAAGAATGAAGCTGGCCATCAAATGGGCTATCAAAAAAGTAAAATGCATTGGTGATTCAATGCTTATTATCAAATAGGTCACAGATGAATATAAAGTTAAAGATGAAAACTTACTTCCATATAAAAGAATGGTTGATTCCTTAAAATAATTATTTGAGCAGATAACATTTGAAAAAATACCAAGAGCTCATAATAGAGTGGTAGATGCTATGGCTACAGTGGGATCTATGTTGACCATTTTGCCATAAAGCAATGATATGCCATTCTATGTTGAAAATATAAGATCGTCGACATATGACATACGAGACTCTTGTTTATGTTAGTGTGAGTTATCCTATGTGTCCTCCTCTCATGTTGGAGGGTCATATCACATGGGTTAGGTTTAGGGTTTCATATGTTTCATGCACTAGGGTTACTCAGCACCATATATATACCCCTTTTCTATTCATTTATGAGCATGCCAAGACACTCCATTGTCTTTCCGTTATGCAAGCTTTGTTTTTGTTGAGTAAGTTCTTCCATTACTGATCAATTTTTTCCTTGCTATTGCTAGAGCTATCACGATTAAATTGGAGTGCAACTACTTCATGGTGCCTCGTTTCCGATTCAATTCTCGAAAACTCTTTTCATGGTATCAGAGTCGAGATCAGGTAAACGTGCACTTAATTTTTATTTTTTTGTGATTACTCTTGGTTTCATTATTTTACTCTGCATGCTCTAGAAATTATCTTGCAAATATCACTAACAAGCTTTCTTGGAAAGTTTTTTTGTGTTTTTTTCTTGTGCATATGCAGGTTTTTTCAAAATACCTTGAGAAATCAGGGATTTTTCTACTCTTTTTAGTTGGATGTCACCAAATCCAAAATAGAGATTCATTTCATTTTTTTTAAATTATTAAAATGGAAGTGAAATTTTTTTAAGATCTCTGGTTTTTGCAGGATATTTGTCTATGCATGATACTCTGTGGTTGCAAGATCTTTGTGTTCTTCTATCCTGGTTGCTTGTAGATGGACTATTGTTGTACCTAGTCTGTGTGGACTATTCAAATTTCTCGTTCAGCCTTGTGGACTGTGCAAACTCTTGCGTGGACTGTTGTCTAACTTTTAGCTTTGTTTTAACACCAAATACCATGCGCAGCCTGCAATTTTTTTACCTACACATGTGTTTTAACAAATCAGCCATGTTTTTTTTGCTTGAAAGGGTTGTTCATTCTTCTGCGTGCACTGTAAGATCATTCCTTTGGCACCCATGCCTCTGCTAACACCAAAACTTACACGCACAGCTTGCTAAATCCTCCCCTTGGCGCAGCCTGTTTTCATTGCAAACTATTTTTTATTGCACACTGTTCATATTGCAAACCTTTTTGTTTGAATAACAAACCCGCGCGGCTTGAAATATTGTTGTTTTTTGTTTGTTTCTACCATCCTGAGATCGGGAAGGAACATTGCAGCTAAAATGTGGAAGGACGTCGTAGCCAAAACGTGGTCAGTATTTTTTTCAATGCCTTTCAGTATTTTTAAAAAACTTTACTTTTGGTATGTACGCCTTTCTTTAACGTTTCTTTAAACCGTTGTGTTTTTTTTCAATTCCAAATCAAAACGATTGAAGTTTTTTTAAAGTTCTTTTTGGAAAGAAAATATAAATCATTTTTTTCTAATTCAAACTCTTTTCATTTTTTGGAAAGATAGGGTAAATTAGGTTCTTTCTAATTTTTTTAGACTAAGGAAAGTTTTTACACAAATTTCCTCTTTTATCTCATTTTCTTTTTCTACAACACGTGGAAGCATTCTTAAAAAGTTTAAAACAAATAAAACCAAATCCCTTTGCCCTTCTTTTCAAACCCATTTTTTTTAAATTCTTTTAAAAAAATTAGATTTATTTGGTTTTAAAATTGCCTTTCAAACCAAAACAAAACGGGAAGTTTTTTATTAGAATTTATTTATTTTAGATCTAAATTTTTTCTTTTTCATTAATTAGATTTAATTTAATTAAATATTTTTTTATTAATTGTAAATTAATTTGATCATATCTTTTTACATTCTTGAAATTTAAAAATCGACTCTATATCATCTTTCTATCATTTTTCTTTAACTCCAATAGCTCTAAAACTAGTAAAATTGGGCGTTTCCAAACGATAAGATTTAGGGGTTATTGTCAGTTTTTTTTCTTTAATCGTGTGCTCAAGTGTGCAGTGACACTTCAGTACCTTATTTACCTTTTGATCTCCTTTCCGGCATTTTGAAGACTATCTAAACTCCTTGAGTTCTCAAACCTTGTATTCGACCCTTATTATTGCTTGCGACTAGTGAGCGCGTCTGCCACAGTCTGCAACAAGGGGGTTTCCATTTGTGACGTGAGACGCTTTTTCTCACAACCAGGGTTGGTTTTCACCTCCTTTCTATTTTTTGCTTGTGCTTGTTTATGGTGTTCCCTTTTTGTTGTGCTCCACGAAACACTGTTGTGGTCTCCTCTCTTGCGCATTATTACACTAATTGAAATACGAGTTACCAAGTGTTTCAAACCACATGCATGGACCTGATTGTAATCAATGAACTAAACTATAAAGTGCTGAAAGCAGGGGGGTTGTTATTGTCCTAGGTGGTTGTGTTTCTTTTTTACATTTCTTTCTCTCTCTCTCTCTCTCACTATGGATGCACTTTCAATTCCTTTACTTACGCCATTCAACTTTTTCGAATGGAGATTGAAAATAATAATGAAACTAAGGGGTAAATGGTTATTCTGCATCACCATGGGAACTGAGATTGAACCAGACAATGAACCTGAAAAATCTAAGTGGTTAAACCGTAGTGATGAAGCTTAGGTCTTCTTTGCATGTTCATTTCTCCTGACTTACTCTTCCACATTGAGGCATCTGAAACACTGGATGTGATGTTTTGACAACTAGATGACATGAGAGCGCATGAGTTGGAAAACGAACTACTAGGGTTAAATCCTAGTGACTTTGAAAACCTATAAGATTTCTTCTCAAAATTTGTCCACATTAGATTATTGTTAAAAGGATGTCAAGTAGAAAAGAAAGATTCTCAACTAATCTTTTTGATTCTCTCTAAGCTAGGTCCCCGAATATTCTGTCTTCGTGTCAAATTTCTATGCTACAAAAATTGCCTTGGGCGATACTTGGACAATGCCCTCCTTTGACATTTTTTCGTCCCAACTCATTCGAGAATAGGACAAACTCATTCAAATGGGGTCTCTCAAGTCCAAGTCACATGCCCTTGTAGCAAGTACTAGAAAGGGAAAGAAGACTAAAAAGAAGAAAGAAACTAAGGAACAACCTAAGAAAGAAACCAAGATCAAACCTAAAAATGACACAAAAACTTCAACTTCTGAGCCTAAGGCACAAAAAAGAAAGTATTCATGTTCCTATTGCAAGAAGACTGGTCATGACGAGAAACACTGTTATAAGAAATAGATTGATCACTTATCTCATTTACTTGAGAAAAATAAAATAAGTGTTCCTGAATCCATAAAACAAAGTGCTCCGAAGGCTGAGTCTTCTACTGCAAAAGGTGATAAAAATGATAAGAAGAAAGGAAAGGCACTTTTAGCCAAAGTTACTCCTTCATCGACATGGATTATAGATTCTGGTGCCTCACACCACATGGGTTCTTCACATGTTGAGTTTTCCAACATCGAACCTTGTGGAATGTCCCAAATCATGATGGGTAATGACACGACAATGTTGGTTTCCAGTAGTGGATCAGTAGAGATGGATGGGGGAAAATTTAACCAAGTGTTGAGTGTTCCTGATCTCTCTACCAATCTCTTATCGGTTTACCAAATTACTCACCTTGGTGAAGGAATGCGAGTGGAATTTGGTCCTAACTCGGTGATTATTCGTGAGATTAACAATGACACTACAGTGGCTGAGGGAAAGGAAGATCACCATTCACAGTTGTACACCTTCTCCCACTTTACTTTTGATTCTATTCCCACTACCTTACTCACTCATGTAAATGAGGTTAGTAAGCTATGGCATGGGCATTTTGGACATCTAAATTATCTCTATCTTGAACAATTGAGCCAAAATGAAATGGTCAACGGTTTGCCTCGCGTCAAGTTTTCTAAGGGTCTTTATGAGGGTTGTACCCTTGGAAAGCATCCTCAAAAGAACTTTGACAAAGGAAAATCCTGGAGATCCACTCATCCCCCGGATCTTGTTCACAGCGATGTTTCTGGTCCATTTCCTTCTCCTTCATTTACTAGAGCTCTTTATGTGCTAACCTTCATTGATGACTATTTGCGATATACTTGGGTATATTTTCTTAAGCTTAAGTCTAAAGTATTTGAACATTTTCAGGACTTTAAGGATCTTGCTGAGAAATAGGCGGAACGGTCTATCAAGGTTCTTCAAACTAACAATGGAGGTAAATATGTAAACAATAGGTTCATGGATTTCTATAATTCTGAAGGGATCTCTTTGCAACATACAGTTGCTTATAGCCCTTCGCAGAATGGAGTCGCAGAAAGAAAGAACCGTACTCTAAAGGAGATGGCCACTTGTATGATTCACTCGAAATCTCTTCCTCCACAGTATTGGGACGAAGTAGTGAATTGTGAAAATAACATTCAAAACCATGTTCCACACAAGGCAGTAAGAGGGATGACACCCTTTGAAGCCTGGTTTGGACATAAGCCTGATGTTGAGAACTTTTGAGTCTTCAGATCCAAGGCTATGGCTCGGATTCCCAAGAAGAAACACAAGGCTTTGGAACCACAATCCAAACCTTGTATCTTTGTAGGGTATCCTAATGGCATGAAGGGATATCGATTGATGAATCCTACTTCTCATGAGCTATATATTGAGAGAAGTGTTAAGTTTGATGAGTCTTCTTCGACTTCTACTTCTCCACCTATTGAGGTTCTTCAGCTTTCTGATTCAGATTCTAACTCATCAGATGATGATACTGCTGAGCATGCTCCTCTTTTGGATCCTCCCAACCATCAGACCTTTGAGTCTTCTGATTCTGACAGTAGTGATGACGAGGAATATGTCCCTTCTCACTCAAGTGAAGAATCTTCCGACTCTGAGCCTGATACTCTTGGTCCCCTTTGGGCTAGGAAAACTTTGCAAAGTGTTGGAGATTTAGTTAGAGATACTTCGGATATGAGACGTACTTGCTTAGATTTCGTTGGACCCCACTCTTTCTTTGCCTCTGCTTCTGATCCAAAATCTTTCTGGGAGGCTTCTGGTATTCCTAAGTGGGATTCTACTATGGATGAGGAGTATTCCTCTCTCATGAAGAACGATACTTGGGATCTCACCACTCTTCCGAAAGGAAGAAAAATCGTTTGGTGTAAGTGGTTGTTCTGAACAAAGTATGGAGTAGATGGAGACGTCGAAAATTTTAAAGTGTGATTAGTAGATAAGGGTTTCTCCTAGATAGCTAGGGTTGATTATACAGAAACCTTTGCTCCGATTACAAAGATGACTTCTATTCAACTGACCCTAGCCATTTCCAAAGTGAACAAATGGAAATTCCATCAAATGGACGTTAAGAGTGCCTTCCTTCATGGTGACCTAGAGGAAGAAATCTATATGGAACAAACTTCGGGGTATGTCTAAGATTCCTCCCTCGTTTGTAAGTTAAATAAGTCTCTTTATGGCCTTAAACAAGCCCCTCGGGCTTGGTATGCCAATATGGACTCCTTCTTACTTACATTAGGGTTTACTAGGTGTCACTCTTATCCAAATGTTTATATTCTATGGCAAGATGACTCCATACTCATTCTTGTTCTATATGTTGATGACTTGTTGATCACAGGTAGCTCTTCATCTATTATTGATTCTGTGAAGATCACCTTAGCCAACAAGTTTTCCATGACTGACTTAGGTCTACTTCATTACTTCCTTGGGATCCAGATTTCACAATCTGACTCGGGAATCTTGATTTTACAACCTAAGTATGCTCTTGATTTGCTAGCTTGGTTTCAAATGTCTGATTGCAATTCTTCTCCTACTCCTTTTCTTTCCAGGGTTAAGTTTGTTTCAGATTGCTCTACTCCCTTGGTTAATGGTACTCTTTACCGACAGTTAGTGGGGATATTGATCTACTTGACTCACACTCAACCAAATTTATTATATGCTATTGGGATCATGTCTAGATTCATGCAGGAGCCACATGAGCTGCATTGGAAAGTAGCTAAATGGATCCTTCATTATGTTTGTGGCACTTATGCTGATGGCATACACTATCATGGAGGGGTTGATATTGACTTGATTGGATTCACAGATTCTGATTGGGCCCATGACTTAGATCATCAGAAATCTACTTCTGGTTATAGTTTCTCTCTTGGTTCAGGTCCTATTAGTTGGTCTAGCAAGAATTAGAATGTAATTGCGATATCATCTACAGAGGTAGAATACAGAGGAGAAGTTAATGCTGCCACAGAAGCTATTTGGATACAGGGTATTCTGACAGAGTTTGGCATCCACTTTTGGTGGCCTACCATTATCTACTGTGATAACACAAGCACAATCTCTATTTGCAGAAATCTAGTTCAGCATCAGCAGACGAAGCACATTGAGATCCATATGCACTTCATACAGGAGCTTATTCATGATGGTATCATCAACATTCAGTACATTCAGACAGCTGATCAGATTGTAGATTTATTCACCAAGCCCTTCATTGAGATGAAGTTTCTTCACTTATGGTCTCTTCTTGGGGTGAGGTTTCTGTAGCTGCCCATCTTCTTAGGGCTATGTAGTCCTTTTCTTCTTCTTCCTCTAGGAAGATTGTGTTTGTATATGGGTACCTTATCAGGCATTTAGTTGCCGGGCCCCATTGACACATCTTTCTTAGTTGTTTAGGAGTGTCTTCCTCTTCCATCTGACTCATCACAGCCACTACCCCAGCTTCGATGAAGGGGGGGTGTTAGTGTGAGTTATCCTATGTGTCCTCCTCTCATGTTGGAGGGTCATCTCACATGGGTTAGGTTTAGGGTTTCATATGTGTCATGCACTAGAGTTACTCAACACCCTATATGTACCCTTTTTCTATTCATTTATGAGCATCCCAAGACACTTTGTTGTCTTTCCTCTATGCAAGCTTTGTTTCTGTTGAGCAAGTTCTTCCATTACTGATCATTTTTTCCTTGCTATTGCTGGAGCTATCACGATTCCGTTGGAGTACAACTACTTCGTGGTGCCTCATTTCTGATTCCATTCTCACAAACTCTTTTTAGTTTAGTGTGTGAAGTTGTTTGTCCCTTTTCACCATGGTATGCTAAAATCTGTAATTATCTCCATGATGTAACCTTCCCTATGAACATTTCCCCTGCTGAAAAATCATAACCTCATCTAGAATATAGCCCGATATACCCTACTTAGGGGCACCCTCTTCTTCCAAAGCTATTATGGGAATCTATTGCCTTGATAAATCCTGACGAATCTATCCAAGAAATCAAGGAGGTGCACGAGGGAATTTGTGGAGTTCATACTAATGGGATTGTTCTTGCAAAGAAGATATTCAGAGTAGATTATTATTGGTCTACCATGGAGCGTGACTGTTGTCAACATGTAAATAAGTGTGTGGATTGTCAAAAGTATGGAAATTTTATACATGCGTTGACACAATCCTTGCAACCAATCATGACACCCTAGTCGTTCTCAAAGTGGGGTCTCGATATAATAGGGAAACTTAATCCAGTCTCCTCAGATGACCACAAGTTCATTATAATGGCCAGTGAATACTTTACAAAATGGGTAGAGGCAGTTCCTCTTACTTATACAGAAGGTCCCCAAATTTTAAAATTTATAATGAATCATATCATCTGCAGATATGGTATCCCTTCTTCCATTATCACTAATAATGGTAAGTCGTTCAAAAAACAAATGTGAAAGCACTCTACAAATTCTTTCAAATTTCCCTTAAGTTTTCAACCCCTTTATTACCCTCAAGGTAATGGGTAGGCTGAAGCTTCAAAAAAAACATTAATTCACATTATGGAGAAAATAGTGAATATCATAGGCCATAACCAGCATCTACAAATTCACCCTGCCCTCTGGGAATTTGTAACTTCTATCTGCACCCCTACAGGTGCACCACCATATTCTTTAGTATTCAGTTCCAAATTCATATTGCCTTTAGAGATTGAGATCCCTTCTTTGTGTATTGAGCTAAGGGATTACCTGAATGAAGAGGACTATACAGTAGCCCGACTGACAGAGTTGTAACTCATTTAAGAGAAACACCTTCACACCCTCAAAAACCTAAAATTATATCATTATCGAGTGTGGAGGAGCTACAAAAAGGTCATACCTCATCAGTTTGAGGTAGGGGACATGGTTTTGAAAGAGAATAAGAAGAAGACAAATAAAGATAGAGAAAATAAATTCATACATTGTAGTTTCCAAGTTCTTTTCAGGTGCATATAAGCTCTCTTATTCATATGGCCAAGAGCTTCGATAACCCATAAACACAAAACAAAAAAGAATAAAAACAAAACGATAAATATAAATAAACAGGTACTTCCAATAGTGAAAACCAAGCAATGATGGAACTTTGGACATGTATTTTGGTGAAAAATGGCTTCTAGCGCCAAAGGAGGGTCCATTGTTCATAAGCAGTCTAAGTTTAAGGAGTACGCAAACTTTTCTCTAAGTTAATCTTTACCTTCGTATGAGCCCCTTGTGAGCCTATCCTTCTTTTGCCTGATCCAGATAATCTAACCTTCTAAGTGTGGATAAGCTAACATTGAATGAACCCATCTCATGTTGGGGGAAGCTTTGAAGTGTCACTTCTGGTATATACCACATGGCATTCTTCCCTTTTACATCCCATCTAATGTTAGGGGCATCCACGTTTCTTTATTTCCTTACACGTTTGCTTTGGAAAAATTTTAAGAAAACGTAAAAAACATTTGTATAAATTTGTAAAATTCCAAAAACATAGATATGTTCCTAAGAAAAAAACCAAAACATTTCGTAAAAAACTCCAAAACAATAGAAAATTGTCTTAGAAATAAAGACCAAAAACAACGAAAAATGTCCCTAAACTGTCCCACAAAAACAAAGTAGTGGTTCAATTACTTTTAGTTGTTAGTTTGTTTGGTTTTTGTTGCATTAATTTTTCATATTGTATGCTTTAAATTTAATTCACTTACTTACTTAAATTGAATATCACTTTAGTCTGTAGTGTATTGCATTGAGTCCACTTTGTATTGCATACTTGTAAATAAATGTGTTTCTTTGATTAGATATGTTTAAACTTATGCTTGTTAATTTTTACTTGTACATTATGTTATCATATCACACATATCCATCACATATATACATCATATATTAAAAAAATATGCTAATTCTACATCACACATGTATATTAAAATCTAATCGTCAAATATCGTATCATCAATGGGGCAAGAGGGGTTGCGCATGATCATAAATTTATCCCCCCCCACACAAATATCAAAAATATAAATATGTTTCTCAAAGGTAGCTCATCAAATATACAAGTATGATATTAGCTAAAGCTATCTCTTTAATACAACAAGGTGATATAAAGCATATAACAGTCAAAATTCTTTAAAATAAATTAAAAATTAAAAAATTGATAAAATTGTTAAAAATATAAAACAAATTGTAAAAATTTGAAAATTTACAAAAATTGGTAAACAATATATATGAAACTAAATCCTGTGTCAATTACATCATCCTCGCACGTTGAAATATGTCTTACAAAAGTGTCTTTCTACGGTTCTTGCTTGTTCTGGTCTCAAACGACTTTTGGATCATCATGATCTATCTCCATTAACAAAATCTCGGCTGCATACTACGTTGGTACTCTCGTGCAACAGTGAGTTTCTAAAGACTGTGTCATAGTGCATGAAGGTTTTTCCATAGGACTACTTGTATCCTTCATTTTTCCCTCGCATGTGTTATTGTTTGGGGCTTCATTTTTAACCCTTGTCATTACAACACTAACATTTGGGAATTGTAGCTTGATAACAAAAACATGGGTGCAACACATTTTTTTTTTAAATACATGTGATTATACTGGTTTCTTTATTAGGTCAATTGGTTTACTTCTTCCTATTACATTGCATAGTGTATGTTGCATGGAGGTAAATATCATTTTACTTTCTCGTATTACATTGCATAATGTATATTGCATGGAGTTATGTATTTTTAGTAGTAAACGATTATTAGCAATTTAGCTTTTCATGTTATCTTACACTTTTTTTTAATTTTAAATAAAGGTTGATGATGTAGACCTACGAGGAAAATGATATGAAACAGTTGCTTATGGAAAGGTTAGATGCAAAGGTTGGACTTTTCCTATATTTCTCCATTAATCATTTCTTCTCCATTATCATTTATTACAATTATTAATTTTTCTCATAAAAAACTCACCTGGGGTAATAAACAACCACCTTTATCCCTATCCTTATTCCTTCTTAGTACCCAAGGGTTTCACATCCGTTCTGACTCATTTTATTCTATCCATTTCAAGTCATAGTTTTAATTGTCGATTGACTTCTTCTATCACCCACTCGATACTCGAGGGGGCATCCTTAATCCTGTTAATTTTTCTTCAAAATTTTACTTGTTTTACGCTTGTCTACTATGTTTGAAGTGAAGTCACTAACTTCACCTCAAACACGGGCAAATGTAGACACCTAAATTCCACTTTTGAAATCTGATTTCCAAAACACACACAAATCACTCTTATTCTTCCCAATTCTATTATAATTAGTAATCTTTACTAATTAATTAACATTTCTTGTCACTTTAGTCAGTTAACAAAACTTTGTTGGTCTCCAAACCTCTTTTTCATTAAGGATGCCACTTTACGGTGAATCGTAAGTCAAAATCCTCTTCAAAACAGATAATTAGTGGTTATCAGCTAATTAAGCCTATTTTACCCTTGTTCTAGTCAATATACCCTAGTATTGACTCAAACTCCTCTTCTAACCACTCAAAATCACCCATTCACCTCCACAACGTCTCAGCAAGCTTTAAAAGCTTATCCTAGCCTCCTAGTTAACCCTAAACAATTGATTAAGGATTTACACCCTTTAAATCACTTGGTAATTCAATAATTGTGATTATCAAGGCCTAATCATGATTAGAAATCCTAATCTAAGTTGGGTATTTTAGTCACACATGCACCAAAATACAAGTTTCTCCCAAAATTAAAACTATAAAAAGGGTGCACCTCATTCCTTTATACTTTACACCATGCTTTGATTTGCATCTCATATAATAAATATGATATATAGCCAAGTTCAATCCTTTCTTAAAGCCTTCAATGGGGTTAGTATATGGATATCCAAAATGACCAAGTAGTCATTGGGAGAGGCCATTTCACCTTGTTTGGAGTAGCAACCATAACCATTTTATTACCCTCTTAGGTCTATTTATCCCCATGTTAAGTAATTCAAGCATATTAGTAGGAATGTTTAGTTAGATTTTGTATTGTTTTCATAGTAGTTAAGCATTCTTTTAAGCTTCTATCTTAATGTTACATTCTTATACTTAGAAATTTGGCTAGATTGATGGAAATGGTGTTAGATTTACTTCTTTATTCATGCAATTTTCTTTATAAATTTTAGGGTATCATCAATTCTTTCGTTTTCGTACTTTTCTTCTCCTTTTCATAGATTTGTCCTTCTTCTAATCCTTTGGATTTTATGCCTATATCTCTTTTCAATATCTCAATGTTTCCTTCACCCAAGTCTCTTTCACCTTTATTTATTGCTTTCTTTAGGTATTCACCTAGGTCTTTTGAACCCTAGTCTTTTAGACAAATTTCTCTCTTAGCTTCTCAATCTGCCAATCATTCAATACTTCACCATATGTTAGGTACATACATGTCTCAAAATTCCATGAAAATTTGATTATTCAACAATATTCTAGAAAGATTCAATCATCAAAGCATTCTAAATACCAAAAACGTTTCAAACATCAAAGCCCATCCTTCAAAGCTTAGCATTTTTATTGAAATTTCAATAAATATTTACTCTTCAATGCTCACAACAACAGATATTCCTCTTCAAGGATTAACCACTTGTAAATACACATCTCTAAGACATTATATAAAAACCTGAAAGCAATTTTCACCAAACTTTCAACAATTATTTTTTCACGCTCTTTTTTTCTATAACTTATCTTCTTCACCCTTATGACTTATCCATTTCATTATTAGTTCACATCAAAATAAAAATCTCTAATACCACAAATGGTGTAACTGAGTACACAACCAACATATATATCAGTAAGCAAGTGATTCAAACCTCGCCCTTTCAACATACTTTGCATTGGAGGGTCATTGGTTTAGCCTATTAAGACTCAAGTCTTTCAAGAATTAGCAATAAATTTTTGTCTTAGATGGTCCACAAACTTTTTACGTGATTCTACACCTTTCTCTAATGTTTTTGCATTATCCTATTTCATCTCATCCTTGAGGAAAACTCTATTCTCACACTTTTCTCTTGATTGGATTTCACCTCCTTACAAGCTCCTTGAGTCTAGTTGGACACCTTTATTGGTTTTAGCCCTTAATCTCTTCTCCACTTCTTCATACTTGTCATGCACCTCAAACCATATTAGAACTACCATCAAATAATTTAAACACTCCAAACATAGTCCTCTACCAAGTTATCTCTAAATTGTCCTGTGATCCTTCTTCTTGGTCCTTAGTTCAAGACCTATCTCCTTACTCCTCCTTAGTCTTTGTGTATAAAATTCACTTCAGGTACCTTATTCACACATTCCCATCTAGATTTGAACACCCATATGATAACTATAAGGTGATGAACACCCAGAAGTTCAAACTAGTTGTTTAGTCCCCTTAAGAAAAGTAACCTAGGACATTAGATCTTGGAGGAATATAAAGGTACCCAAGACAAGTTATAAAATCCATTAATAATCTTCCATGGTCCCTGAATTTCATGTAAAATTTTAGGACCTAACTCATTGTATTTCTCTCCCTATCTTAACTTTATTTTCTAGGCTTGTAAATCATTCCTTAGGTCTATAGCAGTCATTTTCGATCCATATTTTCTGATATACATAATTTCAAGAAAAAAAATCACTTTTATGGACATTCATTAAGATTTTAAAACTTACCTAAATTTTCAAGTTTGGCCTCAATCAATAGTTACAACTTCCTTCAAAATGTAGCTTCTCTAGTATGGGTTTGACTGTGTACAATGAGCCTTCTCTCAACTGTCATTCATAACTACAAATTTGACCATTGGAACCTCAAATTTCCGTCACCAATAGTTAGAGGACACATTTACCATTTTAAATTTCAAATTTCATACAAAAATTCTTTCATTTGAGGCTTTATATTTCATACCCTAGATCGGTCTGCTAAAATCCTCTCTGAGAGCCCAAGAGGAGATTTTTTTTTATAACTATCACTAAAATTAGATTCAAAGCCTAAAATTTCTTGTAGAGGACTATTTCAAGGAGCTTCAACTTATGAGTTGTAGTCTTTATTTTTTACTCAAATCCTAGATGCATTAGCACATCACTTAGACATATCTGAGTGCTCACTCAAAGCGGGCAAAGGTACCAGGTCCTCGTTTAATACCAGCTTTGTCTAGATGTTAGCATGATCATTCATATATCTTATAACCATAAGTAATTAAAGGTAAAGCATAACAAGATTCAACTTGCAACTATAGTGCATAATAAATCAAACAAGGATCAATATCAAATTCACCACACAATATTCATGAGAAGTAACATCAATAATCAATATCCATCCATAAATATCCATTATATTACTTCATCACAAACTAGTATCTTAATACATACAAATAACATTGTCATAATTTATGCGCACTCATAAACTAGCAACATAACTCTAACACATATAGTCTGATGATCATGATCCCAAAACCCTACAAATAAATAAATACATATATATATATATATATATATATATATAGGGGTGGGGACTTGCCCTTCACCACACATGAATTCTCAAAATAGGTTGCATGCTCAAAATAGCCATGTTCTACTACAAAATCAAATAAAGAAGCATGCAATATTTTCCTAATAATAGACTATCTATGAATAACACTAAATATATATCCTATTATTAGCTTGATTTATGCATGAATTTTGTGCTTCTTCTCGTCCCCAAAATAGTTTTTTTTGTAGCATCCAAATCTTCTATATTTATCTAATGCAATCTCATCACTCGATGTCTATTTTTATCTCATAACATTCAAAAATGATTAAGTCCCAAATTCCATCTTCCTAGGTACGAATCTGCAGGGCACAACTCTGTCAAACTTTTGGGGTCTCCTTCCTTCACGCCACTATCAAATGTGCTCTTGATACTTAGGTAAAAAAAATTCCAGATAACATTACCCCACACTAGCTTCATTTCCTTTTTTGGCTATGTTTTCATCCAGCTTCCATCTTCAAAGAAAAAATAATGAAGTACAACAACAAATTTACAGAAAGAATGAAATAATAATAAACGAACTCAACAAAAAAACATGCTAATATTCTATAGGGATCAACAACTCAGGGTACTCATTCTTGATGTCATCTTCCAACTCCTCCCAAACATTGAGTCCCTTCTTGACTTTAGTATGTATATCACCAAGTACAACATCTATTTAATCTAAATTCATGTCTTCTCCATTGTTCTTCAACAAACTAACTACATTCGCCAATCCTAACACTATGCCATCCATAACATCCATATTTCACGCCATTAACTTTCCCAATTATTTGATCCTATCATCATGAGGGTCTCTGGTTTCCTTAAGCATGTTGTGCTTCTCTACTTGTAATGTTATCCTCTCCTCATGCCCTAAAGTATCATTGTTTTTCACCACAAGGACTTCATTCTCCTCTTCCAAGGTCCTTCTTTTAATGATGTTCTCTGTCTCTTCACACATTTTAAACACCAAATTATCCAATTTTAATTTATTGCTTAAAGTATCAAGTATAATGTCATACTCAACTATCCGACATGCAATCTACTTCTTAGTCCTTTCCATCTATACTTCAGCAACCTTCTATTTCCTCACAGATAGTTCCTCCTCGCTCAGTCTCTACACTATATCCTCATCAAATATCAAATGAACTAACATATGCAAGTAATGTAATGAACATGGGAATATCTCAAACACCTTTTCTTCATATTGTGGCCTTGCCTACAAAATTTCATCATCAATCTCCTCTGCCATATCTTAAACTGCATGCTCCTTCACCTCATATCTCTCTTTTTCCTCTATCAAGCACTGAATTTCATCCTCTTTATCCTCTAACAGGTTCTAAATAATATATGATTTATCTATATTCCTAAGCGTAACATCTGCATATATCTTCGTTAAGGAATTACTTTCCTGCTCATCTGAGAACTGAGTTTTCTTGATGGCCACATGTCTGGAATGTGGTGCCTTCTTCATTCTCCTGCAGATACATGACTCTTCACACACATCAAAATTAGGATCATCCATGTGATTCTACATAATCCACGATAATTGTTTTCTGGTGCACATGTTCACCATGTTGGGAACCATCTACTCTCATCTATATAATTTTGTTATGACAACAGTACTCTAGAACCTAGTGCGTATAATATTCATTGGGTCATTGATGTACCCAAGGTATGTTGTCTACACCATTTCTTATTTCCTTTGTCTCACTGGCGTTCTCACCTAAATTTCCCTATGTTTCAGCACCCTCCTTTTCTTCTCTAATTTTTCCCTCAGGTCCCCCTAGTCAGGTGCACAACATTGTCTTCAATCTCCGTATCTCCACCAGTGTAGCTTTCTTCTTTAGGCTCATCCACACTTACATTAAGGATGTCTACATCAAAAAATAGTTTCTCATTTTTGATCTCTTCATCTTCTCACACTTCAAGGCTAGGTGTGGAAACATCCTCTTGCGTGCTCCCACGTGATGACTTTTCCTCATCACTATCTTTCACAGGAACATAATTACACCTTTTCTTTCTCTCCTCTTCATCCTTATTTACAAGTGTTAGGCATAATGATCATCTTAAAGGATGATAAGTTCTATTGCCTATACATTCTTCTGCCCCTACGTAGTTTTCTCTTGCCATGATCAAGGGCAGTGCTATCATCTTTCTATTCTTCTTCCCACTCACGGAAATTTTGTAAGCCCTCATGTTCCCTCTTTTCCTACCTAGGGGGTGTATTTTCAAGTGGCCTATTCATGCCCACAGTTTGTTTACCCTTAGAAGGGACCGACAGCAACAAGTCCTTTCCTATAATCACTTTTCCCTCCTTAAGCCTCAGTCTAAGGTATATATACATACGCATGGACTCAATTTTACGTACACCCATAACCTCTAGAGTGATATCAATATTATCTGACTCCATTGTTTCTACATATGCCTCTTTATTGGGGGTGAGAGATATGTTTTACGTAAAATATGAATATCTATGTGTACTATCTGATAAGCGTCAAACTATAACTTCTACTACGTTATGTAACATGTTCACTAAATCCTTAAAAGAATGGGTACTATAAAGGTGAAAGATTTAAACTTACACAAAGGGTTTTTCTTTCACTAGTCTTCATTAAAAAATGGCCCAAGAATAGAAGTGTTTATACTTTGCCTGAAAATCCACATGTCCTTCCAACACACTAGGACAACTCTCATAGTATGCACCACTCTCCTTCAAATGCATTTTGTACGTCCTCCTAAACCACCTCTCTTGGCATTGTTTATAAGTTTTAGAGACCGAACCCTGACATGTGAACTTCACGATTTTATTTTTTGGTGACTTATCTTCTTGTGGGTACAAACCCACATCTTATCTTTTGGCCCATTAAGGCACAACAATCTCACAAAACACAATCAACAGCAAGATGGTGCCCCAAGTAATCTGTCTCTGCCCTTATCAACCTGAACACATGCACATCCTCTACTATGCCTTCCACAACATAGCTTGCAATGTTATAATATGTCTTACTCACCATTTTGTGTGTTATGTACATCTAGACACTTGTTCACCTCCTTCCACCTCTCTGAGGACACCTAATTTGCAAGCTAACCAGTTGTGTCACTACCTTGGTGGACTAGGTCTTCTATATTTTCAACACTAAAATCCTGACCCTCTTTATGATAATTAAAAGTGGCTATCCATTTCTTCTACTACATCATCATTTATCAAATCACCTATAATATCTAGACCAGAGTCGTGAAAACCTGTAACTTTTCCAATAAATTTCGTTGTAATCCTCATTCTTCTCCCAACAAATTAAAATAATTCTTCATGCACATGCGACATGAGGCCACTAGTATAAGCATCCAGGTCTTTCCAAAGTATGGTAATTTAAAAAGTATGTATAACCCCAATACACTCAAGCAACATGTGGATCAGGAATTTTCCATGACCCTCTGTCCATCGGTAGTCCTTCTTGTTTGTTCTCAAAATGGTCTCTGCCTTTAAATCCTTCATGGTCTACCTAGTTCAGTGGTTGAAGTTGCTAATCTTGAATTTTGGTAATTGGGAAGTCCACGAACATCCTTCTATCACTTCCACTATCGAGTACTACATCTATGAGAACCACTCTTGTGGCTCCTCTTCTGCCATGGGTTCCTTCATCATAACTCCCTTTCATGTACCATTTCTCTAATACCCATTATTGTGCTTTAGAAATTGTGACTTTCCACTACCTTTCCATTACACTCCTCGATATCTCTATAGTTGCTTCAAATTCTCTTGTGCCCTAGCATGTGCCCTAACCACAACTTTGTCTTATTGAAACCCTAAATAGGATCAAACATCCTTCTTTCTCACACTCCCGCCAAGCTCAAACACACTTTCACGTGGAGATCTTTGTCAATGTTGTGTCGTGAATTCACCTGATTCTTCTATACAACCAATTTCTCTTAGCTCTACACACTTTTTCACTCTTTGTACGGCTCGAAAACTCAAGGCATGCAATGTAAGAATAGCTTCACATTATACTTCTTTTATAGACTCTTACCTCAAAAAATTTTCATTTTTGTCTACATTAACTGTTCCTCAACAACTACCATACACGGAATTAATTTCATCCCTTTCACTCTTTTGTGCATCACATCATGTCATATTCTTCCATCGCTCCAATCATAACCTTTTGGCATGCCCAATACTTCTCAACCAAATACCTCCTTTCGTGCACTTTCCTTGTGTTGAAACACCTATACAATGTGCATTATAGCAAGTAGTTTTGAATGTTGTTTCCTACCTCGCGTTACACTATGCATCAATCCATTCATCTATGTGTGGTCTTAAATATGAGTAAATTTTCCTTGGAATTCTCTTCATAACCATCTTTACTCTAAGTAACCTATTATTTCATAATGCACACGAATCTGCAAGATCACAGGCATTGATTCATTCTTTCTGATCCACCCCACACTAAAAGTAGGTGCGGTCCTCTACTGCATGAATTCAATAGATAGTAATTAGCTACAGGTGCACACAATTGCATGCTTATTACAAAGGAAACACAGTGAATTAAATTGAAAAAGAATAGAAACAATGAAAGGAAACACATATAAAGAAAATGCATAGTAAACAAAAATCATAATCTAACTAATGGAACTACTACCTTATTATAAACACTAAGAAGAATTACTTATAGTAAGGTATTCATCCTGCTCCCATTAAAATAACTCAGGTAACCATGTGCCATCCAACACCTATAACTAACAAATCACCTGAATCAAGTATATATGTCACCACATATGGTCCCAACCAATGTACCTTCAATTTCCCAGGTTGGCTTGCGCAAATTTGGAGTCATAAATAAGAACCATCTATCCAACCTCAAACTACTTATTCTTAATGTGCCTATCGTGCCATGATTTCTTCCTAACATTCTATCTATCTTCTATCTCTAATGTGTGATGGCATGCACATCTCATCCAAGTGCATTGAGTTTATCTATACACTACTTTAAGTGCATGTTCATCATCCAATCATCCTATGTGCACGTAATATAGAAAGGAGGGTAACATAAATTCCATTGATAGAATAATCTTCATGCTAAACACCAACTTAAAAGGATGTGGCTTTATTCAATCTTTTGTAAGTTGTTTTGTATGCCCAAATTACAACAGTAGAGACTTTATCATCCTAGTAATTCCTTCCAACATCACAGATATTTGTCAATGTATATGCCATAATATATTTATTAAAAGCCTCAACAATACCTATTAGCCTATGTCGGTGATAGGGTCATTTTCTTATGGTATGCACCACCATAAAATCAACCAATAATATTCTTGATAGTCTCATTTAAAAAGTGTGTTCCCATATCACTTGTCAAGATCAACAAAAATCAATACCTGTTGATAATGTTATCCCATAAGAACCTTACTAATGCAGATGTAGCTTCCATGAAATCCTTTTGTATGTACTATGCTTCTGTCCCACATGGTCAGATAATCTATATATGTAATAATGTAGCACGACCCATTCCTACGTATCAGGTGAGTGAAATAGGACCCATAAAGTCAATTGCCCATTTTTTAGAATGTTTTGTACCCTGCAATCAACCTTAACAGGGATCTCATCCTCTATGCCCATAGGATTCCCATGACACTGACAATGATCACACACCCTCGCATACTCTGTAAAATCCTTATACAGTGTCTCCCACTAAAGGATAGTCAGAAAAATCTTGTGTGCATAGTAGAATTTCCTACATAATGTCCTCCTGCAATTCCACCATGAGATTGCTCCATTACATCTTCACGCTCATACTCTAGTACACACCGGCACAAAATATCATCACGACCTAGCTTGTATATAAGCCCCCACTAATCAACATGTGATGTGCACGGTGTGCATGGAAAGTTGTTTCTTCTCTAATCTCTTCATCCCTTTGGGCACCACACTGGTACATAAAAACACAAACAATATCTTCTAAGTTAGAGGGTGTGCTAATTCAATATGAATATATAGTGTATCTGAAATTGTGTGCTCAATGCTCTACGCATCCTCACCTAGAGTTAATTCTTGAAAAATGATCCAGTCTGGAATTACTCTTTCTTGGCTTTACTACCATTGTAAAGTCAAATTCTTGAAACAAGAGAATCCACTAGTATATGTGCCCCTGTAAAATGGTATTATCAACCAATAACTTAAGTGCCTTGTGATCTGTATAAAATATAAAAGGAGTTTCCAACAAGTATTGTCTGAATTTGTGCAGTGCGTAAATCATGGACAATGCTTCGCACTGCGTAGTTGTATAATTATTCTCAGCTAGTGTCAAATTCTCTCTTGTGAAACATATATCATGATCAATAATCCCATCATCAGGTTGTGCTAATACTACGCCAATCTCCATTCCAGAGGCATCAACATGTTCATGAAACGGTTTTTCCTAAGAAGGAAATTGAAGAATGGGCGTAAAAGTTAGTCTTTCCTTCAATTTCTCAAACGCTAGTTGTTGCACCTCATTCTAATGGAAATTTCCTTTACTTTTCAACAATTATTCCAAGGGTGCAGCAATCTTAGCATATCCCTTAATGAACTTCCTTTAGTAACCTATATGTCCTAAGAACCTGTATACCTTAATTTGATTAGTAGGATCCTCTAAGCCCAAGATAACTGTGACCTTAGCAGGATATACCAACAAACCTTATTTTCATATAATAATTCCCAAAAAAGTCCCAAAGGTTGTCACAGAGATACACTTATTAATGTTGAGATAGATGATCAACTGTTGGTACCTTTCAAACATAAGTCTCAAATTCTCACAATCATCTTTTACCAGCCCATATACAGTTCAATCATCCAAATAAACCTATAGAAAATTGTGTATAAATTCCTCAAATGTTTGTACAACAATGCACAAAAAGATTACAGGCACATTCTTTAACCCAATTGGCATAACTGTATATGCAAAACTTCCCCAATCAGTGGTGAAAGTTTTCTTTTCTTAGTCTTCTTTAGCAATCAATTAGTAAAAGAGTAAATTTTTTGCCCTGCAATGCCCTCTAAGATCTCCTCAGTAAACAGTGTGGGAAAAGGGTCTATGACACAAGAAACATTCAATTCTCTAAATTCCACACATATCCTTATCCTACCATATTTTTTATGCTTATCACCATGGGGCTAACTTAGTATGACTCCTCAATGGGCTTAATGATTCCCGATTTCAAAATCTTATCAATATCTTCCTTGAATATGATGTGCATATTAGGATTCATCATGTAATGCCTCTTCCTAATCGGGTGTACACATTCCTTTAATTTGATCCTCATCTCACCCAAAAATTGATTGATGCAACCTAGAATTCACCAGATAATACCCTAGACGCACTGGCACATCACTCAACCTAGACTGAGCACTCACTCGAAGCATGCAAAGGTACCAGGTCCCTCTTTAGGGTTGATGTAGCAGGATGTTAGAGTGATGAAGGAAGGAACATATAGATCCATAAATAATCCATCATTCTACAATGCATACCATATTCAGATTTATGAAAGAACAAGCTTAAACAATAATCATGATTGAATCAAGAACATGCACTACTCGATTACACACAAGAATGGCACTTAGATTCAGCCAATAACTTCCATCTATTAATAAAAAAATAAGCTCCCTAAAATAATGGCATTCTATACCAATGTGTGTATGGATCTGATACAATAATCCAGTCATATATGCTATATATATATATATATATATATAAATCTTACTCTTTCACTGTATATACCTATATATCTCTCTATATCCCTACTACTATGGTGATTCTCTATCATAAATATAGGGTGGGGGAATTTCCCTTCACCGCTCATATATTCCAAAAATAGGCCACATGCTATTAATAACCATCGCACCATTTATAGGCATAGCCACACATGCAATTATGCTATCTATAGACCTCTTACAGTTTAACTGAAGTGAAAATCCCATTCTTATCTCTTCTCCATGAAAAATGCTTCGATCTGATCCTCTAAAGATAGACAATGCATGGTGTTCATGTCTCTGCATCGTTGGTGTGTTATGCATGTTAGCTTCTAAAAATAAGTCTTTGTGCTCAAAATAGGATAATTCCTAATTGCTGAACTTCTGCCCTCACGTGCGTGGGTTCTTCCTATCTATTCACGCCCTTAAACCTGGCTTGCTTTCCTGCATGCGAACTTATTGTGTGAGTCTTATCAAGCGTTCTTTGATCAACATCACCCCACACTAATCTGCATTATCACCCTGACAATGGGTATCTCAAAAAATTGAAGTAAAGAACAGAATAATTGAAAGAATAAGAAAGAATGTAGATGAATAAAGAATGTTTTATGAGGTAGCCTCCTCTGTATCAGTTTGAAGGATCAACTCTAGATACTCCCCCTTTATTTTGGCCTCCAAGGTCTTCCATTCAGCAAGTGCTTGTTTCTAATTTTTCTTGAATGTCCACATAGCAATGGATTCCAATTCATCCCCTCACAATATATCCTTTTTCATTTTGCAGAACCAACATAACGCTAGACAATGAGGTCATTCTTCCTTCTAGAAGATCCATCTTCTGTGTAATGAGCTTCCCAAGCTCTTCCAGCCAAGTCTTGTGTGGCTCTTGTGCTACTATCTAGGGCCTTACACTTCTGATTAACCATTGACAATCTTTTTTTGCGTAGCCCAATGTTTCATCCTTCATTGCTCTCTAGACCTCATTGTTTTCTTCCAGGGTCTTTATGTTGATAAGTGCCTATAGATCTGTGTAGATGTTCAAATCCTAGTCTGCTTTCCTCAATACTTCTTGTAGTTCTTACAACAGCCCTTCATATGATGAAATATTTCAGATCACTGACGCTTTCTCTCATTTTTCCTCTTGTTCTAAATTCATTGGCATTGGCATGTGTAAAGGTTAATCTTCAAGTACCATGTCCACTAACTTTCCTACATAATGTATCACTGAGGGAAACATCTATGGTACCTTGGTCTCCAAGTGTGGCCTAGCTCTTATAACATTATCCCCAATCTCCTCTGCGATTTTGATAAATACTTCATTCTTCTTCTGCGTTAAGTCCCTCTCTTACGTGATGTGTGCTATCTCTACATCCTTTGTCTTTAGCTCCTTCTTATTCTCTATGGTACGGTGGTTGTACTCACTCACTTTACTTTTCCTTATGTTAGAATCCCACTCCTAGCCGATGATAACCCCCTCTAGATATTGCATCTCAGAAAAATTACTTTGTGGAGCCATTTCTTCCTCCTCGATGAACACCTTCTTCTTTCCTTTTTCTCTTGCTGCAACTACCTTCTTGGGTGCCATTTCTACCTTGCAATCATCTCCTCTTTAACTCTACAATTTGTAAACCAAACCCTATCTCGATTCAATCATGCCCTTAGGTGGAAACTTTGTGCCCTAACTCCTCTTCTGTCACCTTTCTTCGCTCAAACCCTTTACGACCAAGGATGCAAGCTTCTTTTTGATATAGATCTACTTGTCACGACTTGGCTATCACACCCTCTCACACCTTAAAACTGATCACTCAGCTCTTTGCACTTAACTCTTTCCTCAAATAATCTTAGTTACAACTAGTAAAAATGAATTCACATCCTATCCTTCATGTATTTTTTCAAATTTTGAAGCATTTATTACTCCGTCACTTACCAAATATCATCTCATTCATTGTTCAAATTAATTCATTCTGCATGCGATACATCTTTTTGCACCCCAGCTATAACCTTCTAGCGTGCCTTCCTACCCTCTGGTCACAGACTTCTCTTCAACACGTGCCCTTGCACCTCAAATACCTCATCACTATACCTTCTCCTAATAGTTATCATGGCCTCCGCTTACCTCGCGTTATACTATCCTCTTCTTTCATCTCTATCTTATGGTCACTTTTGAGAAGCAATCTTATTTTGACTTAAAGCATACCCATAACAGCTTATTCCTTTCACCTTTCAATTCCCACAATCTTGTACTTGGATAACTAAATAACCACGCCACACTAAAAGTATGTGCAGTCCTCTACGCATAAAAATTATTCACATAGTAATTAGCTTTATGCGCACAAGCGTGCACTTATTACACAAGAAAAACAAATAATTTGAAAAAGCATAACAGCAATGAAGGAAATACATTAAGGAAATACATAATTGAAAACCTAATCTAAATGTCATTACTGCCTTATTAAAAACACCAAGAAGACTTATTTATAGTAGGGCTTCAATCTACTCCCATTGAAAGTAACCAGGGTAACCATGTTCCATCAAGTGTCTTCTAACTAGAAAGCACCTAATTCAAGTATGTGAGTGATGATATACAACCCCAACCAATGTAATTTGAGATTTCCTGGATGGGGTAAGAACTTAGAGTCATAAAGAAGTACTATGATGTACAATTCCCCAAGTGACTTCTTGCATCCCTTTATGTTTCATGATCATGCCATGAGGGAATAAGCCTAGCCTTTTCTTCTAAGTGGCTCCATCATGCTATGGTTCGTCACTTCCAATCTACTTGGCCAATCTTCTCCAATACACTGGCTTCTAAAGCCCGCTCATCAGCTCAGACCTCCAGCATGCACTATATTGTACCTAAATAAGTCTAACATAAATTTGTGATAGGCGAGAATGGATCCTTGCATACACTATCCAACAACTAAAATGCACCCCTTGTGGATTTGTTCAATATCTTAGGTAATCTTAACTTCCTCATCATGCTCACGATGTAAACAATCTAAAAATTTATTTTCCTCAAGGAAAGCGCATTCAAGTAGTATGGATTCCATTTCTTCTTCCTTTTCAAAACGCGCTCCAAACTCTTTCTCACCAAATAATTTCTGAATATTCTCTTCTACCTTTGCACTATCTCCCATGGTTAAGTCGCTTGACAAATTTTAATGCCTCTTTGATTGGAGGTTTAGTCGCGAAGAAAAATATTCAAAGGTATTGAGTCCATTCCTGTAGTCAAATTTTTCTAATTCCTAGTCTATCTGATGTAGTTTTTGCATATACATACCAGGCACGTGTGCATCCTTATAGAGTAAAATAAAATCTATGCACCCAGAGTGAAGGTGGTAATGCTTCCTGTCCTATTTTCCAGAGTCTCTCACACTGCTGAATGTGATGCTGAGTGGGTTGATCACCATTATAAGTACAGATCTGCATAGGTGCATTACTTCTTAGAAACCTGGTACATAAGGTGAAATTCTGATCTCCTTTCACTCTGTACAGATTATATCTGATGAACTAACCACCAGCACGTGCTGTTGTCCCATGTAAGACATATGCTAACATGTCTCTTCTCTTGACCTGGTCTATGCATTGTGCTTCCATGGATTTTAAAAATATAGGAGGATCTTTTGCTCCTATATACCTAAGATGTACTGCACCACTTATCTGTCGAACAGAATGAAGTACACTTCTTACGTGCAACTACATGTTTTTCATCTCATGCCCTACTAGTTCGTATGTACCATGAGCCTAATTGTCACAAGAAATACTCGTAGTATCACTAATAGAGTGACAATCCTCCCACTAGTAGGATGCCTTCATTTGATGGTTCATTTGACCTATAGGATCCTAAATAATGCACGTACATACATTTTGTTTAAGTCCTCCTCACTTAGAGGATCAACATATGGTGTAGACATCCCATCCGTATCAAAGGTATCACAACCCTTTCCTCCTTGTTCTCAAAGCTGATATACCCCTTATTGAATCTCAAGTCAGCATTATTTGCATAACACTAAGGGCGTCCAAGCAAGGCTAGAAAACTATGTCTGCTTCTACAAGTGCTAATACCTCAAAATCCCCAGTGAACTTTGCCCCTTCTATAGTTATAGATACATCCTTAAAAAATCCTATAGGAGTGGCCTTAGTCTGATTTTCCATAAAAAACACATTAGATGATGGCTGCAATGGGGGTCTCCCCATTTTTACGCATGCATCTAATGTAAGCACATTTACTTTCCGCACCTGTATCTATCAGAATATTACTCAATAACCATCCATCCACAATAGCATTCAAAGTAATTTCCTTGTCGATAGTCAATGCTATCAAGGGGAAGATTTACATGCAGGATCTGTCGTTCTAGTCTCAATACTTGCACATGTCAAGTGTTCCCTTTTAACCAACTTCCTAATAGTGGAATGATGTTCTCCTGGTGCAACATTTTGTACACTACTTATCGCAGATCATCGATATCATTTTGGACTATATCTGATTTTTTTCTCTGCTCCTTTAAGTACTGTAAATCTCACCCTGAAGATTCCTTAGCACTTCCATGGTATCTTAATAAATTTCCTTCTAATGAGAAAGATTTGGGTACCTTACATGCAAAACCTCCTCCTGGGTGATCGTAGGCTTCTGGTACAGATGCCTCTCTTACGTGTGCTGCTTCAGTGCATGTGGTAATATTTACAGTTAAGGCCTCAAGTTCTGGTCTGCTATCTTGGGCATCCACTTATTTTCCTACTGCACGTTGGATCCTAGCTATCCCTGCACCTTTTTTTTCCTACTTATGTTGTTTACTGAGATGCTCATATAAGTCCGGTCACTCCTCATAGCTATGATTCTTTCCGTAGAAAGAACATATAACATTCTGAGGACATTCACACCTATAATGATTAGGAGAATCCGCACATGTATAGCACATTCCTCGAGGGAATTCACCTCTTCCTCAATCACAGCGTTATCATCCTCCATATCCACCACGATATCCGCGTCCTCTTCCACGGCCTCCTTTAAAATGGCCCTCATTCCTATCAATAGTGCATGGTTGATTATGATCCCAATCCTGGTGCTCATTCTTACCCTTAGAATTATATGTTACACTTTTCTATCGTACCCCAATGTCTATAACATCCCGGATTCTGACCAATCAAGTAGAAAATCCTTAGCATCATGGGTTGTGGGCTGAAAAAATTTTATAGTAACAAGATACATTCTTCCTTATCGTGCACATTGTAACAAAGGATAGTGACTAACATCATGATTCAAATGAAAGATTTCACAGTCTAACAGCAATGAGTGTATTGATCTATGAGGGAAACTATCCTTGGTGTGACCTTCCACTTCACAATCTGTACACCAAATTCCTGAGTGTGTTTCATGGGCTGAATTTGTGGATATCTTCTCTAACTCCTTTTCCATAGCTGTAATTTATGCCTCTAGGAATGGACTAACACCAGTGTCAATGCTCCCAACTGCCTCATTATGCAAAGCTACTTCCAGTGCTTCACGTAGATCAGTGTGTGTCTTATGTGACAGTTCTCTTTTGAATGGTGTAATCAATCAATGAATGAACCATTGTGCATGTTGGCTTGCGTGAATATCATAAGAAAGCTTAGATAGAAGTGTCTTAAAACTGGGCATCATACTCACGTACACTATCAGTAGTGCCTTGTTTAATATCCTTGAGCGCACTAATACTCTTCTTGCTCAAACTCAGGGATATGGAACTCTTTCCAGAAAGCATCCTTCAGCACTACATAATCCACACAAGTTTGATCAGGGTCAAACTTCCTATACCAGTTGTGTGCACATCCCTGTAATGTAGTAGAAAATTGACTTACCTTACACTCAGATGATGTGATCCCTTTCGTGTGCCATAATATTTCACACATATGCACATGTTTGGTAGCATCCTCTATACTTCTATACTTTGGGATATGAAGAGACATATATATATATATATAAATATTTTGTGATTGTTGTGGGGACTAACCACCTGATCCAGAACCTCATGTGTTTCCTCTACCTCTAGAACCACCAAATCCACTGGAACTAGAACCAATTATGCCTCTTAATCCTCCACCTATAGCTGAAATAGGATTTGTAGACGTACTCCCTTGTGCTCTGACAGTAGTACTATATTGAACCCCTACAGTCTGTGAGGTAGTTCCACTTCCAGAGGTGAATCCAAAATTCTAAGTGCTCACATTTTGTGCGAATGATGTGTCTATCCTCCAAATAACATTGATGTCGTATTTCCTGCCATTGATGTACTTTCTCCCTGACTTACTCCTACTCTCCTACTTATAAAGTTAGTTTATTGGTTACTTGTTGTACTAGATACCAGAAAACCAAGTGCAAGGGCTAGGTCACTAGGTGGATTAAGATGCGCGCCCACAGCCCAGGTAGTCTCTACTGGCACACTTATGTGTGAAGCCAAGGGGGGATCTCTATCATGCTTTCCAAGATGGGGGTGCTCCTGATGCTCTGGCTTCATGTCTTCTACTTGAGCTTCAAATCCTTCATGAGCCATCTCTCTCCTCAATGCCATACTTTTTACAATGGAACACTACTTCTTTATCTCCCTCTCATGCACCTCATTATACATAAGCCACCTTTCCTCTCTCTACCTTTCTTCCGCTAGGTCTACCATCTTTATCTAAGCCTATTCCAACCCTCGCACATGGTGAGGTTTAGTTAGCCATCAGTTTACTCTCTAGGTTCAAAGTTACCATCAAGATCTTGATCACTAGTGGAATACCTTGCAGATATGCTCGTCTAGGATACCGCAAAAAGCTAGAATTCAACTACCTCCAGGTAATAATACGTGGAAATTGAATATTCTAGAATATAACTATTTAGAACACCATGTATCCATAGCGTGAGTCTAGATCAGATCAACATCATAAAGGGCCTGAAATTCTTCCTGTTTTAAAACAAGTGCATGATACCTCCAATTCTACTTGGATGCATAAGCAATCAGCTACTCATATAATTCTACTAGAAAGAAGGTGAAAAATATCTCATATAAGTTGTCATACAGATTTTTTTATACCTAAGTGTGTGCGTTAAAATCAGATCCACTGTTGAACCATCGTGCATATTCTTCCTCCATGTCATGTATCCACTACTCAATAATTTCTAGAGTTAACCAGTACGTCTTCATCGCGAACCATCCTGAAAACAATTGAAAAAGAGGTCCTAGAAATGGAAACAATGATGCAGCCTAGAATTCACCAGATAATACCCTAGATGCACTGGCACATCACTAAGCCTAGATTGAGTGCTCACTCTAAGCGCGTAAAGGTACCAGGTCCCTCTTTAGGGTTGTTGTAGTAGGATGTTAGTGTGATGAAGGAACATATAGATCCATAACTAATCCATCATTCTACAAAGCATGCCATATTCAAATCTAGGAAAGAACAATCTTAAACAATATTCATGATTGAATCAAGGACATGCACTACTCAATTACACATAGGAATGACACTTAGATTCAACCAATAACTTCCATCTATTAATAAACACAGAAGCTCCTTACAATAATGGAATTCTATAGTGATGTGTGCATGGATCTGATACAATAATCCAGTCATATGTGCATATCTCTTTATGCTTACCTCTTACGCTTTACATATACCTATATATATATATATTCTCCTTTCTCTCATGTAATTCACTACATATATATAGGGTGGGGGACTTTCCCTTCACTACTTATCTATTCCAAAAATAGGCCGCATGCTATTAATATCCACGCGCCATTTACAGGTATAGCCATACATTCAAGAGTGTTATCTATAGACCTCTTACAGTTAATTGAAGTGACAATCCTATTTTTAGCTCGTCTCTATATAAAAAAATGCTTCAATCTGATCCTCAAAAGATAAACAATGCATGGCACGCATGTCTTTGCATCGTTGGTGTGTTCCGCACACCATCTTCTAAAAATAGGTCTTCATGCTCAAAATCAGATAAGTCCTGAAAGCTGAACTTCTGCTCCATGCGTGCATTCTTCCTATCCATTTACACCCTTAAACCTGGCCTATTTTCCTGTGTAATCTTCTTGTGTGAGTTTTGTCAAGTGTTTTCTTATCAACATTGATGCACTCCCTTCAACTCATGATAGCCTCATGAAAAAAATTCTTGGAAGACACGCAGTAGCTCAATAATATTTTTCACCTCTTATTAAGACCAATAATCACCAATAATGGCTTCCTTAGGTTTTGTATATGTCCCAATGTTGACCTTCTTCAATTTCATAGGCTCATGATAAGCACGCACCTTCTCATCAACACTATCTAAGATCTCATGCATACCTATAGTGTGATCAACATCTAAATTCTCTACTTCTTCATCATCAATCATATAAACCATCTTACCCTTCTCTTTTTCTAGCAAGGCACGTAAAAGCTACTACTCATCTGTCTCTTCTTCTTAAAAGAACACCTCCAAATATATCTCTCTAAACATATCTAACAGGATTTATTCATCTTTTGCACTATCCCCCAAAGTAAGGTGCTTCATAATCTATAATTCTTTATTCACCAGAGGTTTAGTAGAAAAATAATAAATTTTTTGAATCATACCTAAGGCCATCTCCTACCAATTAATGGTTTCTCTTATTAGCTATGCATGAACACACCATACACGTGCATAACTGCTTAGGTTGGCATAAAACTTATGTGCCCAAAGTCATAGTGGAAATGTTTCCTTCCTCTCTATCCAGAGTCTCTCACACTTCTAAATGTGGTGTGAAGTATAATCCTTCCCATAGAATTTGTATATTTGAGAAGGCACATTGTTCCTTAGAAACCTAGTAGAAACGGAGATTCTCACCTCTCACCATTCTAATAGGTTATCTCTGTGTGTATTCCACCAATGTGATGTTCTCCTACATAGGGTATAAATTAGCATATTTCTTCTATCACCCTCATCCTTCTAGTGGGCCTCCATGGTGCGTAGAAATACATCAATGTTTCCTTAACTAGTGTACCAAGGTACCTGGTTATGAATCAAATGTTGAAAAACATGTGTCTTGATCACGTGAGTAACTGTATTCTTGATCTCTTTCCCAACCATTTCATACATTTAATGCACCTAGTTGTCACAAAAAACATTGGTTATATCACTCATAGACTTAGCATCATCCCACTGTATAACACCTTCCTTATAAGGGTCAAGGTCTTCAGGATCCCTAACTGTGTATGCATATATCCTGTTCATATCCTCTTCACTCAAGGGTTCTATATACGGTGTAGCCTTCGCATCTGTCAAAGGAATAATTAAGTGTTCCTTTTTTTCCTCAAAATTGATATAACCTTTATTAAAGTGTAGATCATAACTATTTGCATAACACCAAGGGTGCCAAAGAAATGTTGGAAAACTATCTTATTCCTAAAATGCTAAGACCTCAAAGTCCCCAATGAACTTGGCCCCTTGTATAGTAATAGTGGCATCCTTCAATACTCCAATGGGCATGGCTCTAGTCTTGTTCGCCATATATAACACATTCAAAGAGGGCTGTAATAGTGGTCTCCCCATCTAATTCCATGCATCCAAAGTGAGTAAATTTAGTTCTACACTTGTATCAATTAGTATGTTACTCAACAGCCACCCATCAATAACTGAATTCAAAGTGATCTCTTTATCATACTCAAGACTTTGAGGGGGTAATTTCACATACAATATATGTCTCTCGCACTCAAATCCAACACATGGTATCTTCTCGTGCAACAATTCCCCTAATAAGGGAAATATATTTTCCTAGCACAACATCTTACAAACCTTCGTCAAGTCATCAACATCTTTTTGAGGAAGCTCAACTATCTTCACCTGCTCCATCTTTCGTGACTTCTCCTTCAAGCATTGTATCTCACCATGTAAGTTACTAATAGCCTCCATAGTCTCCTGGTATACCTCTTTCTAGTGGGCATGATTTGTATATTTTATGTTTATCACATCTTGTTGCATAATAACATGTTTTTTCTTTGATATCTCACAAGTGTGCCTAGAATCAGTGCGTGTAGTCACTAACACGAGAAGTATCTCAGGATCAGGCACAATCTTAGGCATACATTGGTCTTCTATGACACAAATTCACTTTAATAATCCATGCACCCCTATCATTCTTATTATAGTTCTACCTCATGTGCTCATATAACTCAAGACATTCTTCAAACTTATGTTTTTCCCACACCGTGATCAAACTACGTTATGAGGGCATTCGTACCTATAATGATCAGGGGATCTACATGTAAAATAGGTTCCGTAAGGGAAGTCATGTCTTCCACTACCATGAACATGGCCTCTGTATCCTCCATGTTAACCTCAACATCTATCACCTCCATCAGAGCGCCCTTCATAATGATGTCCTTCCTGCTCCTTTGAATTATTCGCAACACTAGTCTAGCACACGCTATTTTTAATAACTTCATGAATCTAAACAATCAATATACAACTTTCTATATCATGAGTGTGAGACTTACAAATCTTGTAATAACATGACACATTCTTCCAAATATCACACTGCAATAATGGGCATCTACTTGAGTCATGATCTAAGTGACATTGATGTCTAACTTTTTGTTATTTTCCAAGTTAATGATGAATTACTAAAGAAAATTAAATAACCATAGAAAATGGAGTTTTTAAGGTACCTCTAATGTGATGTGATGGATATGAGCACTAAATGATGGATTCTTACTATAACAAGATCTACAAAACTGAAAGGGATTGGATTAAATAGATGTATGTGGGGGTTACCCAGACAACGTTGGCTCCAAGAAGTGGTTAGCTTGATTGGTGGATGTCAACCCCCATGTTTAGATAAAGATGAAATAAAGCAAAAGCATGTGGAAAAAAAGCTACCATGAATATGATAAAATGGATGAAACTGATCTAAAACTAATTACATGAAAACAACTACAAAATAAAGGTTACCTAGTCTGGGTCGATGGCTACCGAGACTATGTACACACACGTTGGCGGCAATATGGGAGGATGGATCTAAATTTTTAGATGAATTATGCAAACTTGTAAGGTATGGAAGTAATTTTACGGTTTATGAGGACCTGTAGCTATTGTGGAAGGATCTATAGAAGAGAGCTGAGGACTAGGAGATAGGATAGATGATAGAAAGGTATATTTAGATAGGTTTTGGATAAACATAACCCTGGTTGACAGTGACCAGTAAGGATCGATGGTGACTATAGAAAAATTGGGATGAGGCCAAGAAGGAATAGTTGAATATGGGAACCTGTGAGTACTAAGGTTGTAACTAAGGGTTGTTGTGTGATTGCTAGATGCTGTTATGGACCTGCAAGAGTTTAATCTGCGAGAAAGAAAAGATAATCTAATAGAAAACCTAATAAGAGTGCTATAAAATTAAGAAATCTCATGAAGGAATATCGTGAGCGATGTAAAACATGTTTAATGATGGATTGGATGTTTGTGACTATCATAGGAAGCTATGAAAGCCACGAAGAAGCTCTAATTTATCTTTGGTTTCTTGATTATTGAGTGTTTACATACTAAATGGAAAGCAATCAAACATACTTAAAGGGTCAACAACAACTAGGTTGGGTTGCCGCTGATCACGGGGGAAAGTTTCCCTTTTAGGATTACTTTTTTTATTTAGGGTAGGGTTTGTTGATTTTAAAGAGTTGGTAAAAATTTTTAAAGCATATTTGTAGGATTATATGACTTGGGGATGAATCCAACATAGTTAGGGTATAAAAATAGATGGGATGAAAGCTAGAAAAGCAAGGTGATTCATATGTCGAATAAAAAACATCATAATTAGGAATTTGGTTGGGGAAATAGATGAGGGTATTAATTAATTAATAAGATCAATGTGGATGGGATAGTTGGGCATGTAAAATATTAAAATGATTAATTAATTAATATTTCTTAATTAATTAACAAGGATTGGATGGGAATTTGATTGAATGAGAAGAATGAATAAATAAATGACTAAATGTGTGCACATAGGTGAATGAGGGAATAGATACCGATTTTAGGTGTCTAAAATTTTTCCCTTTTTTGTTGAGTGACTTCTAGTAACAAGCCACGAGACAAAAAAAGGGTTAGATGAGGATAAAGGAATGATGATAAGTTCCCCCTCAAACAGGGAATCGATGACGCCAAGGGAAATCGATCACATGTTTTAAAAAAATTAGGTGAAAAAGGGTGAGCGGGTGATGAAAATATGTGTGAAATCATAACCAAGGAAAAATGCACCATGTAAAACGGATTGCAATAATGATGAAAACTATAGTGGTGACTCCAATATCAGTTCGGTAAGGGATGATTGTAGTCTCAATGGAGATGGACAATAACATTGTATGGACTAGTGAGAGGGTGATGTTCAGTGCAGTATGAATACAAGTCAAGATGACCAATGGGTCATAGGAAAGGCATCAAAATATGTACAACTATATGCAAAAGGGTATGTGAAATCCTTCATACACAAGGAATCGGGTGAAAAGGTATGCATTCATAAAAAATGAAGATGAAAATTATGGTGCCCAATGGGACACGAAAAATGGCCTAGAAGGAAGAATAAAAGAACAAGTGAGGAAATAATATACCCCAAGAGGGGAAAGCATGGCCGCAAGACTGGACTTGTATGCAAATTTGAATAAAATCATGAAAGAAAATGCATGAAGGAAAAGTATATAAGGCCAAAAAAGTGAACTTTGAAATGATAAGGAGAATATTACAAATATGAAGAAAATAGAATGCCTTAAAGGGAAAATATTAAATATGGCAACAGATGTGGATTTTGGGTAAAGAATGTATGCCAGATAAAAGGATAGTCAGAGTGTTGGAATAGAATTCCCAAAGGGAAACAAATATGGCTACAAGAAGTGGTCTTAAAAGTCATGAAGATGAAATAAGATCAATTGAGGAGAATAATAAGGCATGACCCTAATGATAATGACCTATAGATAAAAATGTTACTTCATCATATTGAGGAACGTATGAGAAAAATATGCCTCCAACTACATTAGAAGTAAACAAGAGAGGATACAGGTGACACAAGGCACATGTGACCAAAGCTGATGCTAGAAAATAACCAACAATAGTTAGTCATTCTAAAGATCGTGAAGGAATATCGATGAATGATCTCATAGACCTAATGTTGACACAAAAAAGGGATCTAGGATGGAATTTATACATGGGAAGAGGGTTATTGAAGTGTGGTGTTCCCTAAAACTATGCCCCACCTCTGAAAAGGGGGAAGAGAAATGTTGACCTAAAAACCCAATAGGAGTGTAAGGCTTAGGCAATATCGATCTTAGTTAAGGATGTACGCGGGAAATACACCACCACTATTCTAAGAATAGAAATGTAAATGAAAACACATAACAAATTTTACTCCAAACTCCAATATTTATTTATTCATTATTAATGATTACATCAGTTTTTTAGTACATGCATATTCTACCTTTTCTTACTCTCATACTTTATCTCAAAATGAAATTCACATGTCTTTCATGATGCACACCACATATTCATAGTATCACTTCTTACATTAATTCCTCTCTTTATTCTTCATGTTTTTCTCATCTTTTCTCACTCATTTTTGTGATATCCTCTTTTCCCCTCACTTTACATCATTATGTAGCCTTTAAAAGTCAAAAGTTAAGTCTTTTCACTCATAATGACCCTTGGTAACCATTGGTTAACACTTATTTACATTCTTAACTAGTGATTAGTGAATATTTACACATATATCATAGTGTTTATGCGTTTTAATTTTGTAAAATATTATTTATTGTTCATTATTATTATTCTAATATGCATCTGGCTTCTACAGTCTATTATAATGCTCGTATATATCTCGTAAACATCATAAAACAACTTCGTAGTATGAATAACTTTGTTATGTCTCTGTCAGATTGTATATTTTTTTGTCTTTGCTTTGTCTTCATTATGTGGCTCTTTGTCAGTTTTCATGGCTTCCTACAGTATCTCATAGCTTCTTTCAGTGTTTGGTGGATTTTTCCTTTTACCCACGGCTTCGCTCTATTACCCACAGCTTCCTTCTTTTACTCACAACTTTATTCTTTTATATCATGGCTTTCCTTTTTTGCCTTCACGAGTTAATCTAACTCTTTATGGATACTTAATGACTTCGGTGACTGTTTCCTTAACTTCACAGCTATCTCAAAATGCAATGGATAATCTTGTCAAAATCATCCCCCAACTTCAAACATTGTCTCGTCCTTAATACAACCAAATGATGATTTAAAGCTCCATTCTTCATCACTAGATGAAATTTCTTCCTTAGGTAGCGTGATAATCTTCTTTTTCCTTGGTGTGTGTTCTTTTCTAGTTCCTCCATTCCTCAAATATTTTTTCTTGGTCCCTCTATTCTGGTATACTTGTGCTTTCTTTCAAAACTTGAATGAATCATCTTCTCCATTATCATATATAGGTATCCTTGTACAATATCCAACAAATTTCACGTATAATTCACCACTAAAATCCTCAACCTTTTTCCTTCCATCTTGTTCATTTTGTATTGTACTATATTTTGACCTAACTATACTTTTCTTCTTCTCATTTATAACCTTTTCATTTCCTTCTATTGCTTCTTGGTTTTTCTTCTTTTTACTTTCTTTTATGTTCTCTACCTTTTCCTTCCTTTGTTCTGTAAAATCCTCACACAATGTCACCGTTTCATTTTATCCCTTAAAACTTAACTTCATTATCTCTTCTTTTTCCATCTTTTGGTTTTCTAGTTTATCTTCCATATGAATCGTGTTTTCTTTCCATGATTTCTCTTTTTTTGGTCTAGAAAATTCTATGGATGTATCATATGGTTTTAGTGTTTTAGTATCCTTTTCTGTCTATGTCCCTTCCTCTTTGTAAAATATCTTTTCAATATGTATCTTATTCTCACAATTTTACAATATATGTCCATTTTTTCCACACCAATAACATGTTATTGACCTTCTCCATTGATCATTTTCTCTATAGTTTTGATACTTTCCATCCCATCCTTTATTGTAGTTATATCCTCCATAATAATGATGATAATTCCGTCTATTATAGTTATTTCCTCCATATATCCCATAGTATCCTTTATAATATCCCATTTTATTATCTATTTGAAATCCCTCATGACATCCATTACCTCTTTGATAACTCCAAAGGTATCCTCTTTCATTACTTTGATCAAGTTTTTGTCTTCGTTGCCTTAATTCATTTTGTAGCTTTTCCAATTTTAATATCATTTCACAATCTCGTATCCATGGTTCTACTTCTAGTTCTGATTCCATTTCCACTACTTACATGAATGTTACGAACTCTTTTCCCTCAATTAATAATCTTAAATAAGGTAAAAATACCACAATAAACAACTCAATTATCCTTTTCTCATTTGGTCGTTCCTCTAATTTCTGCACTATATTCTTGAATCTTTGATCAAATTCCTTAATAGTCTCTCCTTCCTTTTCAAATAAATACCCCATTTTCTCATACCTAGTGGTGAAATATTTCTTGACATCTACTTAACACAAGAAACCTGGTCTCAGACACCAAATTTTGACCTAAAACCCCAAGAGGAGTATAGGGCTTAGGGAATATCGATCTTAGTTAAGGATGTATGCAAGAAATACACCATCACTATGCTAAGAACATAAATGTAAATGAAAACACATAAAATATTTTACTCCAAACTCCAATCTTTATTTATTCATCAATAATGATTACATTGGTTTTTAGTAGATGCATATTATTCCTTTTCTTACTCTCATACAAAATCTCAAAACGACATTCACATATGTCTTTCGTGATGCACACCACATATTCATATTCTCACTTCTTACATTAATTCCTCTCTTTATTCTTCATGTTTTTCTCATATTTTCTCACTCATTTTTGTGATATCCTATTTCCCCCTCATTTTACATCATTATATAGTCTTTAAAAGGAAAAATTTATGTCTTTTCACTCATAATGACCTGTGGTAACCATTGGTTAACACTTATTTACATTCTTAACTAATAATTAGTGAATATTTACACATATATCATAGTGTTTATCCATTTTAATTGTGTAAAATAATTTTTATTCTTCACTATTATTATTCTAATATGATTCTGGCTTCCGCGGTGTATTATAATGCTCATATATATCCCACAAGCATCATAAAACAACTTCATAGTATGAATAACTTTGTTATGTCTCTGTTAGATTCTATCTTTTTTGTCTTTTCTTTGTCTTCATTCCATGGTTATTTTTCAGCTTCCTACATTATCTCACAAATGCATCAGGTCTGCACATGCCCTGCCATGTATGAAAATTAAATTCTAAGAACCGCCTTTCCTGAGGGATTCTATTAAACAACCCACACGCCTGCGTAAGATTCCACTAGAGACAAAAATCCTCTTTTAAAATACTTGGTAGTTGTCCATAGAGTGCTCAAAAGCTCCTAATGGAAGTTAGCAGATGTTGGAAAAGTTGTGGAGTCTAGCATGACCTGTGCCAATTGCATTTGCTTGAAATTTCCAAGCTATTTCAACGTATTCGTTTTGTACTTATCCAACATTCATCACATTACATAAAACCACATTTTTGAGGTATTTTTTTGAACTCCACATTCTACATATGTGTTTAACAAGGTGTTCATAGCTATGACAAGACCAAAATCCAATTTTGGTTATGATTTGATGAATGTCACACCCTGTTAAAAAGTTTGTGTGTTGACACATGCTAGGGAGGATGTTGGAAAATTTGTGGACTTTGGCTTTGCCTTGAATAAACATTTCAACAAATCCTCTATGGCCTACAATTCATGCTTCCACCACAAAGAAAAAATCAAACAACTGACACAAACCATACCCAGGAAACCATGACATTCGACCATCTTGTTGATTCATGGAGGTATTCCCAACCATCGTATGCATGCCTAGAATTACTTTCTTTGACCAGAATTTTCCAAAAATCATCTCATGGCAGGTAACTAACAAAACCAAGAATAATGTCATTAATTCTCTCATGGAAAACCAAAATACAAAACCCAAGGATTTACATTAATTCTTCTTGAAATGAGGTTTGACTCAATATTCAAAATAAATTTGGAGAGATTTTAGAATAACAATGACTTATTTATTTTTAAATGAAAACTCTTTCATTGTGCTAATTTCAGGATTTATTTAATTATTTTAAATTTTTCTTTAATCAAAACCTTCACCACTCTCAATAAGCCCCTTAAATTAACATGTAAATATCTTCACTCAGAATTATGTAGAATCCTTTTATTGATAACAAAATATGATTTTGTTAGATCGACGTTTAACGTTATAAATAAATTTCTAAATATGTCAAAGTCAAGGTTCGAGAATGATCTCGAGTTGGATGAATTGCAAGAAGAATGACTTCACCTCACAAATTGAATACATGGGTACGATCCTAGGGTTTCAAAAGGTTAGTCCATGAAAGGACACTTCAAAACTTCCCTTATTTTTTTACTAGCACAAATGCTTAATTTAAATTTTACCATTATTTTACGAATTATTCATAACGTAAGTGTGATGCTAGAACAAAGACCTCACTCAAACCAAGGACCGACTCAAGCCCATGAAAATATAATCAAGAGAGTGGTAACAGAAGGGGAATTATATCTCGCCCTTATAAAAGTATAGTCCACGATGCAAAACACTCTCCAGGAACTAAGAGGATAGAATAAGCATGGAATTCGACAATGATAGTTTCCAATTAGCAAAAGAAAAGTTATGTTACTTAAAACACAACCACCAACAGGTTTAGAAATATTCTAAAATTTTCTCATTTTCTTTATTTTTTGAGAATATTGACATTACCCATTATTTTATTACTTAACTTATCTTTTCCTTATAACATTTTCTTAGTTTTAAAGCTTATAATACCTCTTTAATCAACCATTGAAATCCATAATCGATTCAAATCCAAATTTTGGTATTTGTTTTGAAACACACTCACATGTGTTCTCTCATAAGGGTATTCACCATTTAATAGTAGTACCGATTACAAATTTTACTTGTTCATTGTTTGCAATGTTATCACTTGTTAAGGATTTTAACTTTCAAAGTTACAAAATTTTTCCCAAACTATTGACCTCATAATGTCACACAAAGTACAAAGCACATTACGAAGAACCTACAGAACACATTTTTAACATATGTTTTCACAAATGAATCACATCACAAGACCTCTAACTCTACCATGGAAAGACCACTTGTAGTGCACCTAAAATAGAATTTCTAACAATTATGCCCTAGGTATAGATCCAACACATACATGTGACTAATAAATAATGGAGCATCGTGCTGATACATATATAATAGGTATCGCATGACTCAAAACCATGATTGTACCCATGCAATAACAAGAAAATATTCCAATAGTACATACCAATAAAGAGGAGTGTCAAGCCTCAATCTTTAGACAAAAAATCATGCACTTACTACTATTACTATATTGCCAAGTATGTTGTTTTATATATGGATCTTGTGTAAGAAGAGTATTCACTGATGACACACTACCTAGTCAATCTTCTAGTTTTGAGTGTCTTTTATTGTTTCCATCTATCTCTTCTCTCTCTTCTATACATATTTTTGGTTAGGTCACAGGGATCCTTGTCTGTCATTTTTATCACTTTTGTCATCAGTTGTATTTGGAAACTGATGCCCAGGACTGGATACTAACATCCAGGAACTCATGTCTAACCTAGGTGCTCTTGTCCCCTTTTTTCTTGATCTTATCTTTGACATTGGCAGTTGGCCTTTTTAGTTTTCCTACTCCTATCCCGAGGTCCTAGTTGGCATGTCGTGTCATTAGTGTTGAAATTCAAGCAAGAGATCCCTATATAAACACAACATACATACCATAATAAGGGCAGTGGAAAATTTCTATCAAGGGATAGCTATCTATATATCAAAGGGAATACATCTTGGGCTTATTATTCTACATATGCATTGCATATAAATGGGAGTTCATTCTATTCCATCCACACATTTCGTATTTTATCTAGCTATCACTCGTTATATTGGCATCATTGGTGCGAGGGTGACCAAGGAGCACTATTGCACACATAAGTACATAAAACTACATTGGGTATGAGATGGAGTGTAGTGATCAGTTGTAAGTTCACTAGTTGATAGCCGAGGACATTCTGACACCTCATTTTGCATCTTTATTTTTTAGTATTTGATTTCTTTTTGAGGATTTTTCAAGAGGATATTTTTTGTAGGTTTATAGGTACCTTGGAGATCCAAGTGTAACTTACAAGTGACCAAAGGATAACAAGTTTGAAACCCTAGTGATAGTTTCAGAAACATGTTTCAACCTTTTCTATAGACTCCAGCGCCCCCACAGAGGTCTTGGGTGCCCGCAGTCACCCCTGTTCTTTCCCAGGCACCCGTGTCCAGGCATTTACACCTCCTCTACATTTTTCTGAGGTTCTTTTTTATGGTATGTATTTCTAGTTCATCACATTCTTCGACCTAGGCACACTTTGGGACAAGAAAATCAAGGAAAGTGTCTTATCGATCTCATTTCATTTCATAATTAAAATAAGATAAATTTCCTAGCATTTATATTTCATTGCATGTCATTTATAGTAATCATTGATTTTAGATTCTAATAAAATTATTCATATTTTATTAAATCATTTTGGTGAACCCGTAGCTTATAACTCCTTTCCCTAGGATCCACTAAAAACCTAATGGATAAGAATATTTCTTCTCCTCCTAGGCTAGCTATGCCTCATGTGAGCATTAATCCTATTTATGATGAAGCCACCATAGCTGAACTTAGCGCTCTTTATTGAAAAACTATTATTCTATATGATACTCAAAGGAAACTGTTAGCTAATGAATGAAATGTTGCTACTAGCTTTGATCATTCTACCATTAGCATTGTATCTGATCCAAAAATATTTTCTAGTTGTATACGTTGTTATTCAATTATCCGCACTCCACCTTCTCCCATTTCTACTGAGAATTTAGATGATGTTATTATCAATTTTATGCTTAGTATTGATGATGATACTTTAGCTAAAAATCATGATTGCATTTTTTTAAATATTTCTAATGATGCATCTCACACTATTTCTCATCCTCCTTCATTATATGTTGATGATACGCTTAATTGACTCTCTATCCATTATTGATGATACCCATACTAGTTATGATTATGCTTCTTTACATATTGTTGAATGTGTGTTCTCTACTCCGCTTTCATCTTCTTCTAAGATTATCTCTAGTAATATGCATGATTCATCTCCTTCTATTACTTCATATCCTAATAAAACTTCTGATGTTATTCTTACTACTTCTATCGACACTCCATGTTCTTCACTACCTCTTACTTCTTCGGCACCTATATCTAGTGTTCCCTTAGCATCGTCTTCTTCTACTTATTATCTTGACATCCCTACGATCACTCATAATGGCATGCTTCAACCACTCAATACACCATCCATGTCTTCTACAATTCCTTCACATGACATCTTATCACTCATGCATGTTTTTGGCCAATTACAATCTTAGGTCCAATCTCTCACACTTGAAATCAAATTCTATTATGCATCTATCGATAACAATTCTTTACATGGAAATCCTATTCTGAAAAAAATTCACAAGTCAGCATTCCCTAAGGATTTCATTATGCTACATTTTCAAGCTTTGATGGTACTATAAATCCATATTTACATCTCAAACATTATTGTCTAGCTATGGCTTCATACTCTAATGATCGATTGTTTCTCAAATCCTTTCATCATAGTCTTATTGATGACGCTCTATAATGGTACACACATATACCCTTTGGATATATTAGTACCTATTTTGAGATGGAAGATGCATTCCTTCAACGCTTTATACTTAACAATGGCCCTAGAGTCACATATGATCGCTTACCTCGCTTACATCAAGGCAAGACATAACCCATTATTGATTATAATTTACGTTTCAATTCTTACATGCACCAGTTATTATTTTAGCCCATTGACTTAGAAAATTAATTCATCTTTTATTGTGGCTTGATTCCTGCTTTAAAACAATGCCTACAGTATGATACAAGTGAATCATTTACAATCTTATGCTATAAATTCATTGATTTAGAACATGATCTCATTGTTACACATGTCATAGATCCTCATCCTACTTCTCCTACTGTTGCATCATCTTGTTCTTATCCTCTTCAATTTGTTGAGAATCCTCCTAGGTCCCCATCTCCTCCACCTAGCAAGAAAAATCAATCTGCTTCATTTCATAAGCATCCTCCATCTCCTCCACCTCATCACTCTCCACCTAAGGCATCTCCATCCCCTCCACTAGAACCATTACACTTTTCTCATGACGTTAGGCCTCATGATGTGTTGCATGATTTGCTTGATAACTTCATGATGAACTCTTACCTTCTAATTAGCATCATCCACCTCATCGCATGCAACAGAAAAGTGATAGACTATATTATAACTATCATCGCATCAATGGCCATTACAAAAATGATTTTTGTGCCCTTCATGATAGATTACAATAATTAGAAGATAAAGGTGTAATTTCCTTTAGCCCTCACTCTCATGAGTGGTATATGTCTCTAATTCCATGCAATTGTGCATCTACTTCATTTCATTTATCTCCTCCATATGCTCCTAAGGTCACTATTCATCTATCACCATGGGTTATTATCCATGTGCACTCTCTAGCTCATCCATCCACTATTGTACCATCTCATCCGCCATGCAATGCTCCTACTACACATTGGTTTCCTAATCCATCAACATCTGCATCCCCCACCATCTCATCTGGAATTCATTTTGGTTCATACACTCATGTTGTTCACGATCCACATGCTTCCACCACTCCATGCTCACTTGGTATTTGGTAGGCAATTCTTTCACATCACTCCCCGATGACACACTTGTGTTCTCATGGTTCTTACATGACTATTGAGGGATGTGTTACAATAAGAACCTCACCATATCTCTATGTTACACATTATATCGAGATATCTATCTAGTATATACTCCTATATCACTTCCTAATGACACACTCTTACTTTACAGTTCATTCTTGATTATTGAGGGGTCTTATATAAATGAACCTCATCATCTACACACTGGGGGAAGTCGCTATTATCCTTCCCCCATCTTCATCATACTGACACACTCGTAGGTACACTTGTATGCTCATCTTATACACATACTCATCTATATCATTTATTATACATAATCCATCATTCATCACATCTCTATCCAAACACACAATATAATTTTGCATCATCTATTTATCACATGATGTAATTATACTACAAATTTTATACATTTCATTTTCACATATGTTATTTCATCACTTATCTATCTACGATTGACCTAAACTTCATTTAGTCAAACATTTAAAACTATGCCATGCAAGTCAAATCAATAAAACAATTCTCAAAGCATCACACAACACAGATATCAAAAATAATAAATGCATCATACATCAAGATATGAGTCCCAATCATCACATCACATATCAATAGACATCAATTACAATGAACATACGCTAGTAGTCCATATATATATCATTCACAATTATAGTTACAAAAAATTCAATACTGGGGACAACCCCCCAATACATCGCTACATCACTACACATCATATCACATCATCACTATCACTCTTTACAACCGCGGGAGCTCTAGAACTAGAAGCTTCACCACTCAATCGGTGTCGTTGATCATGGCCCCTATATCTCTCTACCTGTCGACATAATAATGTAACCTTCTTCGATTACTCTGCAAAACAACCTTGTAACTCCACAAACCTCACAAATAGATCTTATGCTAGGGTACCTCCACCTACATCCTCTCTAGCTCATTTTGTTTCCTCTTGCACCTCATCCCTCTTGCTCAGTAACATGGTACACATCATCGTTGCTAGTGCCACTAGGCCGAATAAATGATCATACTCACCTGCGATAACATCTAATAGCTCTAGCACACCGTCACCTATGAGTACATCGGTGGGCACATTCTGCGTTAATGTGTAGATAGATGTGTCCAAATTTAGTGACTAATACACATCACATCCATCCATATATCAACACATTAGGAACTAACAATAATCAATCAACCAAATAAAAAATCACAAGTACAACTATAAAAAATACTCACACTCTTTTATCAATGTTGTCACACTATTGGGGGTTTGTCCTTTCCCCTCTACTCCTCCCTTCGGTGGTGCTCCTTCCGCATCCACAAAGAATGGAAAAAAACAATACCCACCAATGTGATGCCCACCATACGTGATATGGCTCTATACACCCTGCATCATCCACTATCAGCTCTATCACTGCATCTGGCTCATCTAACCTAGGGGTACTAGCTAATCTCTTGTGGGCTCTGGTCCATCTTTAGTCATCCTTGGTGCCCTAATGGCCCTCACCCATATATATGGCTCTAGGGGCACATCCTAGGCCATACTAAAATATCATGAAACACACTCCACCTAGAATAGCTCGATCACCCCTGGATATTGATCCTCTAGCCACATAGTATTTTGAATACATCGTATCTCTACTCCATCCTCTTACCACCCTCCATAGTCTGGGTATGGCCTCTATATCATGACCTCTATCCCCATATAATCTAACATCACCCTGTAGGTATACGTCTCCATCTTCCTACTATGAATACGTACCCATCTCCTAGAAAATAACTATGGCCTCACCCACTTTGCACGTGGTCCATAAACCAGCCTCAATATCATAATATGCTCATAGACCCATACATGTAGTAATGTCGTAGATCCAATCCCACCCTCATGTTCCTCCTGCATAAATTTTTATATATCTTTGTACAAGTGGGCCAATACACATCGTGCCTAAGAATATCTCATCCCTTCCTCCTCTATCTGACAGTAAATTTCATGCATCATATATAAGATGCATATACCACCACCTCTACTACAACTGACAAAGTAATCACAACAATAATGAAATTCTGCAATTATGAAACCCATGACCTCAGTATATCATCCAGAATAATGTGTACCTTAGTATGAACTCGGGGTCCCTGTAAAGTACCTGTTATTTAAAATTCACCCCTCGAGGTAAATTTTGATAACATGCATTAGATTATTCAGTCCCGAGTAAGTAAATTGATTCATTGTTTTTATAGTCTGATGATGGATGAAAATTTTCTCTAATCCCTCTCATGCTATCATTACAACAAAAAAAAGAAAAAAAAGAAAAAAAAAAGAAAAAAAAGCTTTGATTGGAAAACCAGCTTGTTGGCTAATCAAAGGTGAAAAAAAAAATCAAAAAGCTTTGATTGGAAAACCAGCTTGCTGGCCAGTCAAAGGTAAAAAAAAAAAAAATTGATTAGAAAACCAGCTTGTTGGCCAATCAAAGGAAAAAGGAGGTGAATATTCTTCAAAGGAAATCAACTATTACCTGGTGGATTTCTTCTCAGAACTATTTGATCATGTTAACAATAGGATGACAAAGACAACTAGAGGTATTATCAATTTATTTTTAAGCTTTCTTTGTAAGTTTTTTTTACTATAGCTAGATCCAACTTTAAAGATTTCCAAGGAAGGCAAGTGAAATTCATATCTCCCCTACTTATATGAAAAATACATGCACCTATTTGCAATCAAACTTTTTGAGTCTAATTTATGGGCAGCCATAAATAAACAACATGCATGAGGACATGCATGAGCTTGGGTGTGGGAGAGAAGGAGATCCACACAAGAACTTGTTGTAAAATAAAAGAGATCAAAAGTAACATAAGGAGATCTACACAAGAACCTACTGTAAAATAAAAGAGATCAAAATCAGCAGAAGGAGATCCACACAAGAACCTGTTGCAAAAGAAAGAATATCAAAAACAACAGAAAAAGATCCACACAAGAACGTTTTGTAAAAGAAAGAAATGAAAAGCAGCAAAAGGAGATCCACACAAGAACCTGTTGTGAAAAAAAAATATCAAAAGAAACAAAAGGAGATGCACACAAGAACCTATTATAAAAGAAATAAATCAAAAGTAGTAGAAGGAGATCCACACAAGAACCTATTGTAAAAGAAAAAATATCAAAAGCAACAGAAGGAGATCCACACAAGAACCTGTTGTAAAAGAAAGAAATCAAAAGCAACATAAGGAGATCCACAAGAATGTGTCCTCAATATGGAGAAGAATCTAATAAGAGGAGATAATAATTTTATGCATGAGGACATGCATAAGATTAAGTGTGGGGCAATGATGAGGCCATAAATTGGCCATAAATTACCATTATTTTGTCCTTCCAAGTTACCTTTGAAAGTGCATTTAAATGTAATCTAGGAACTTATAGTTTGCTTAAGATAGAATATAGGATATATATCTTATTCATTCTTTAGAAATATTTTATTATCTATTTTATTGACTAATCCTATTGATTATTTAGGAAAAGATGCAAAGTCTTGTGTATATACAGGCCATAAACGAAAGATAATGCTAGTATTGGGAAAAGTGGAATTGATCATGAACAATACATTTAAAATCATATCTGATTTCATATTCAGATTCCTCTCAAAAAAATTTGTAAGTTCAAAAAATAATCATCTCAATCCGAGGTCACATGCAAAAGTTATAGCTATTTTAAGTTAACTGCGGAACTTGTAAAGTTAGTTTCGGAACTCACAGAGTTAGTTCCGGAACTTGCAGGTTTAGTTTCAGAACTCATAGATTTAGTTCCAGAACTTGTATCAATTAAATGACAGTTAGTTCCAGAAATTTTAATTTGTGGACAAATCAGATTTAGTTCCGGAACTTTCATAAAAGGAATGATAGCTTTAGTTCCATAACTTGCATCAACAGAATGAAATTTTTATAGGGATTGTGAAAACTCAAAGATTCCAATGGGAAATATGAGATATTTTTTTGTTCATAGCAATGTCTTTAACAAAAACCTCATTCAGATTTTCTACAGGTTTTACCAATGAAGAGAGATCTAAATTTTAGTGAGTTGTAGTCCGAGGAAAAGTGTATCAAGCAAGCACGAAAAGTTTGATAACCATAAATAGAAAATTCAAATGAAAAATATGAGAGAATTTTTTTTTTTTCATAGCAATGTGTTTAATAAAAACCTCATTCATATTTTCTACAGGTTTTACCAATCAAGAGAAATCTAACTTTTAGTGAACTACTGTCCGAGGAAAAAGCGTATTCGACAAGCGTCAAAAGTTCTACAATAAAAAACAGTAAAGTTAAATGGAAAATCCGAGAAAGGTACTTGGTGAAAATCATATTTTGAGGAAAATCCTCCTTACAATAATGTAGAGGAATAAAATCATTATGATTCTTGTTACCGAAAAGCAAGGAGAAGATTTGGGAGCAAATCTTTCTAAAATAAGTGAGATAAGATTTGACTTCAATAATATATCTCTCTCCATATTTTGTGGAGATGGAAATCTTAGTTGTTAGGATTGGGATAAAGATAAAATCAAATTGTATTTCCTAAAATAAGGAGTTGGTTGGATGTATGAATTATAAATGCAACCTTCCACACTTAGATATGTAATGCTTTTCTCCAAAGAAATAAAGATATATTCTTTCCTCTCAAATATTCTATAGTTTGAAGATCTTAGAAGTATGATTTAAATCATTTTCCAAGGAATGAGATGGACACTCATTCCAAGGAAGATGGATATGTGTATTTATGTTTATGTTTATTCATTTGTATTTAGTTCATTCGGTTGTATTGTTTTGCATTCCTTTAATTGGATGTAGGAGTTTTAAGGTAAATCTTTGTCCCAGTCTATGTCAAAATGGGGAACATGGAGTAGTGTTTTGGGTCGGGCCGCCACAACATTGTAGATATTTATTAATTTTACCTGAGGTTATGGGTATAGGTACGTTGGTTGTGATGTATGCAAAACATGGGAAACGTGATCAACGCTCGTGAACCATTTGACAAAAAACCTTTTCAAAATACATGGTCTTGGCATGGGGTTAAAATAAGAGGTTGGGAGCAATTACGGATAACCATCAACCATTGAATGAAAACAAATCTTGTTAGATGCAAGAATGGGGAAAGATTCTCTTTGCACGTAAACTGACTAACGGATACTTGAGTGGTGGACTCGTATTTTGTACATGTGAAATTGAGTTAGAGGTCCCTCGTTCCACTTCGAGTACCTTTAGGCATGGGCCATCTTACTCTATCCTTGCATGTTTTAGCATTCTAGTTTTCTAAATTGTAACGGACTTTAAATCAACTAATGAAGAATAAATTGTTAGGTGAATTAAATGAAAACATGTTATTCAATTGAAAATTACACCTCCTTTTGTACGCAGTTAATGTTAGGAAATTAATATTAGTATGAATGATAATTATATGTAAGTTGTTTAAAATATTGTTATAAGTGAATTTTGTTTGTTAAACCAAACTCATGTAAATAAGTATATAAAGAGTATTGTTAAAACAACCTCATTTATAGAAATTTTTTCTCATATATATATATGAATGAGTTTTTGATTGAATACAATGGTGAAGAATTGTTGCTATGTAAACCTGCTATAGTCTCTTTATCTGGTATCAGAGCGACTTGCAATAAGATGGAAAAGTAAGTTATTCTCTATGGACAATTGATTTTCTTCATTGTCCTTGCATGAGTGCGAGAATAATGTTTTGTAAGAATTTAACACTTATTTGAGAATATAGGTATACCTGACTAGCTATGTTATATATCATTACGAAGAATATTTTGGAAGGAGCTGCGTGCTTCATATTATATTGTAAGGTTGAATACATGCGTGTTCGATGTAAATTTATTAGTGCTGCTATTAATCAGATTTTAAGCGAATTTGTCATCATCACGGTTATTGACTTGGCTGATCCTCCATGCTCTGGATCTGTATCAGTTCCTTTACTACGCTGTAACTCTCTATTCTACCTTGTATTAAGATCTAGACGCATATAAGTGAGGATCGACCATCAGATATCCGTTCTGTACCTGTTCAGTTTCTTGTGCACGCTCAGCTAAGTGACGTGAAATTTTTTGACATATCTGATCTATCTCTGTAGATTTCTCCTTAGTCACGGTGAAACATCTTCATTTTCACATGATCATCCACGGTCTTCTATTACATGCGGTCTACCAAAACAAGCATTCAAATCTTTCTTGGAAGAAACTTTGTTGTTTTCTTTTGAATTAACGGGGGAAACAATGCACAGAAAGGGGTATTAGTTGCAGCATACACGCCTAGATATTTTGACAAATAGGGATCAGATAAGACATGCAGTGTTTGAAGGGAAAAAGACGTCATATCCATATCTACACAGATATCATCACCCTTGTTTTCAACGGCATGGAGACCTCTCATACTTCGCCCTCACTTTCCAATGCCACGTTTCGATTATTTGCATCTATATCAGCTGAGTAAAAAAAGCTTAACAGTTTCTTTATTTATAGCTTAATTAAAAGTATTCATTTGCACATACTTTTATTAGGTCATTCATTTTCATCTATAATAAACACTTAGATTTTAAGTATGTATTTAATATTCATCACTTAAAGACTAATTCAACCTTAAAAGTGTGCTTCCTTTCTTTCCTTTTAAGGACATATAATCTTATCCACAAGTTCATAATGATTCATTATAGTATAGCCCTTATAAAGGACACAATATGATTTCCATATGAACATTTTACAATTCAACAATTCCAAGATAAGGTTTACCATATCATTCTTATAAGATCAGTGTGTTATCTTTAATCTTATTTGACTAATGGACTTTATGTATAGTCCTTCACTTAATCATCATACAAGCTACATAGTATTCATTAAGTCCTTCTATATTTAACTTAAAAACACTTAAGAAGTAATGTGTATTATTTATAAGTGAAATAATCACACTAACTTCCAAATTCACAATGTTCAGCCATTTACAAAGATCAATATAGTCAAGAATCCATCTCTATTTCCTTCTGCTAAAATACCATCAACATAAAATGCAACTTCTTATATGTCTTTCTTCTTTCATCTTTCATGAAATCCATCTACAAAATTGTTTGCATGAGTCAATTCGCATGAACCGAGCATAATAAGTATTTACTCTTCATAACAACATGCTCTACTTAATAATTTCATAAAAGGAACATTTATTTTTAATGAAATTATTCTAAGGTTCAAAAGAAGGAACACAACTCTTTTGATCATGCCACTACAACTTCATAAATAAAACCATGAAAAGAATCCAATTTGAATCAATCATGAATGATCATTTTCCTTGCTCACAAATTAACAAACAATCATCTAATTATTGCATTACAGGATTAGACAATAATAATCAGATAGTATCTTAATTCATTATAGTAAGATTAAGATCTATAAGGTTGTAGTCATATAATCCCATTATTATATGACTGAAACCTTATATATCACCAAAAGAGATATACAACTTCACCAAGAACCTTGTTATACTATTTGAACAATAAAAATAAATTTATACAACATTACAACATAGTAAAATAGTCAAGTAATTTTCTTGCTTGCATTGCCTACAAAGTTCCAATAAGCTGTTATAAAGCAACAACTACCAAATTGGGAATGGTTCAGGATGTATCGAATTATAACACAAAAATTATTAAGATTATAAGAGTTTGATCATAAATAAACCTTCATTTCAAACTCATCATGAAGCCACGTAATAAAATAAACTAATATTTTATAATAGAATCCTTATAACAAAGATCCGTCTATCCGAACCCTCAATCACTAGATCATAAAAAAAGGCTACTAGTAGAATTATTTTGACTTCACAGTCCTTAAAAATGAAAATTTTTAATCCATTGAGGCATTCAATTAGGGAATCAAGTTGAATTCGAGCTTCACAAATACCTACTGAAAAGATTTTGCGAGAATCGAATCGGAAACAAGGCACCACGAAGTAGTTGCACTCCAACGGAATCGTGAAAGCTCCAGCAATAGAAAGGAAAAAATTGATCAGTAATGGAAGAACTTGCTCAACAGAAACAAAGCTTGCATAGAGGAAAGACAGCAGAGTGTCTTGGCATGCTCATAAATGAATAGAAAAGGGGTACATATAGGGTGCTGAGTAACCCTAGTTTGCATGACACATATGAAACCCTAAACCTAACCCATGTGAGATGACCCTCCAACATGAGAGGAGGACTACATAGGATAACTCACACTAACACCCCCCCTTCATCGAAGTTTGGGGTAGCGGCTGTGATGAGTTAGACGGAAGAGGAAGACACTCCTAAACAACTAAGAAAGATGTGTCAATGGGGCTCGGAAAATAAAGGCTTGATAAGGTTGCCCATATAAAAACACAATCTTCCTAGAAGAAGAAGAAGAAAAGAAGGAATAAATATCCCTAAGAAGATGGGAAGCTGCAGAAGACCTCACCCCAAGAAGAGACCGTAAGTGAAGAAACTTCATCTCAGTGAAAGGCTTAGTGAATAGAGTATGTGAGAATCTGAATCAGCTGTCTGAATGTACTACGAAGTAGTTGCACTCCAAAGGAATCATGATAGCTCCAACGTAATTGAAGAAAGAATTGATCAGTAATGGAAGAACTTTCTCAACAAAAACAAAGCTTGGATATAGAGGAAAGACAGCAGAGTGTCTTGGCATCCTCATAAATGAATAGTAAAGGCTGTACATATAGTGGTGCTGAGTAACCCTAGTGCATGAATACACATGAAACCCTAAACCTAACCCTAAACCTAACCCATGTGAGATGACCCTCTAATATGAGAGGAATTGACACATAGGATAACCCACACTAACACCCCCCTTCATCGAAGCTGGGGGTAGTGGATAGATGAGTCAGACGGAAGAGGGAAGACACTCCTAAACAACTAAGAAAGATGTGTCAATGGGGCCCAATCAACTAAAGGCCTGATAAGGTGCCCATATACAAACACAATCTTCCTAGAAGAAGAAGAAGAAAAGAAGGACTACATAGCCCGAAGAAGATGAGTAGCTGCAAAAGACCTCACCCCAAGAAGAGATCGTAAGTGAAGAAACTTCATCTCAGTGAAGGGCTTGGTGAATAAATTTACAATCTGATCAGCTGGTCTGAATGTACTGAATGTCGATGATACCATCATGAATAAGCTCCCGTATGAAATGCATATGGATCTCAATGTACTTCACCACTGATGCTGAACTGGATTTCTACAAATAGAGATTGTGCTCATGTTATCACAGTAGATAATGGTAGGCCACTGAAAGTGGATGCCAAACTATTGTTAGAATACCTTGTAGCCAAAGTTCTGTGGCAGTGTTAACTGCTCCTTTGTATTATTTCTCTGTAGATGATATTGCCGAACAATTGCATTCTACTTCTTGCTAGACCAACTAATAGGACCCAAACCAAGAGAGAAACTATAGCCAGAAGTAGATTTTTGATGATCTAAGTCACCGGCCCAATCAAAATTATGGTTGAACCCAATCAAGTCAATATCTACCCCTCCATGATAGTGAATGCCATCAACATAAGTGCCACGAACATAATGAAGGATCCATTTAGCTACTTTCCAATGCAGCTCATGTGGCTCCTGCATGAATCTGGACACGATCCCAACAACATATGATAAATCCGGTCGAGTGTGAGTCAAGTAGATCAAGCTCCCCACCAACTGTTGATAAAGAGTACCATCAACCAAGGGAGTAGAGCAATCTGAAACCAACTTAACCCCGAGAAAGAAAAGGAGTAGGAGAATACTTGCAATCAAACATCTGAAAATGAGCTAGCAAATCAAGAGCATACTTAGGTTGCGAAATCAAGATTCTCAAGTCAGATTGTGAAATCTGGATCCCAAGGAAGTAATGAAGCAGACCTAAGTCAGTCATGGAAAACTTGTTGGCTAAGGCAATCTTCACAGAATCAATAATAGAGGAAGAGCTACCTGTGATCAACAAGTCATCAACATATAGAACAAGAATGAGTATGGAGTCATCTTGCCATAGAATATAAACATTTGGATTAGAGTGACACCTAATAAACCCTGATGTAAGTAAAAAGGAGTCCATCTTGGCATACCAAGCCTGAGGGGCTTGTTTAAGGCCATAAAGAGACTTCTTTAACTTACAGACGAGGGAGGGATCTTGACATAACCCAAAGGTTGTTCCATATAGATATCTTCCTCTAGGTCACCATGAAGGAAGGCACTCTTAACATCCATTTGATGGACTTTCCATCTGTTTGTTGTGGCAATGGCTAGGGTCAGTCAAATAGAAGTCATCTTTGTAACTGGAGCAAAGGTTTCTGTATAATCAACCCTAGCTATCTAGGAGAAACCCTTAGCTACTAATCACGCTTTAAAATTTTGGATGTCTCCATCTACTCCATACTTTGTTCGGAACACCCACTTACACCGAATGATTTTTCTTCCTTTCAGAAGAGTGGTGAGATCCCAAGTATCGTTCTTCATGAGAGAGGAATACTCCTCATCCATGGCAGAATCCCACTCAGGAATACCAGAAGCCTCCCAGAAAGACTGTGGATCAGAAGCAGAGGTGAAGAAAGAGTGGGGTCCAATGAAATCTGAGTGAGTACGTCTCATATCCGAAGTATCTCCAACTAAATCTCCAGCACTTTGCAAAGTTTTCCTGGCCCAAAGGGGACCAGGAGGATCAGGCTCAGAGTCAGAAGATTCTTCACTTGAGTGAGAAGGGACATAGTCCTCATCATCACTACTGTCAGAATCAGAAGACTCAAAGGTCTGATGGTTGGGAGGATCTCGGAAGAGGAGCACGCTCAACAGTATCATCATCTGATGAGTCAGAATCTGAATCAGCGAGCTGAAGAACCTCAATAGGTGGAGAAGTAGAAGTAGAAGAAGACTCATCGAACTTAACACTTCTCTTAATATATAACTCATGAGAAGTAGGATTCATCAATCAATATCCCTTCACGCCATCAGGATACCCTACAAAGATACAAGGTTTGGATTGTGGTTCCAAGGCCTTGCATTTCTTCTTGGGAATCTGAGCCATAGCCTTGGATCCGAAGACTCGAAAGTGCTCAACATCAGGCTTGCATCCAAACCAGGCTTCAAAGGGTGTCATCCCTCTTACTACCTTGTGTGGAACATGGTTCTGAATGTAATTTGCACAATTCATTGCTTCGGCCCAATACTGCGGAGGAAGAGACTTTGAGTGAATCATACAAGTGGCCATCTCCTTAAGAGTACGTTCTTTCTTTCTGTGACTCCATTCTGCGAAGGGCTATAAGCAACTGTATGCTGAAAAGAGATCCCTTCAGAAGTACAGAAATCCATGAACCTATTGTTTACATATTCACCTCCATTGTCGGTTCGAAGAACCTTGATAGACCGTTCCACCTGTTTCTCAGCAAGAGCCTTAAAGTCTTGAAAATGTTCAAAGACTTCAGACTTAAGCTTAAGAAAATATACCCAAGTATATCGCGAATAGTCATCAATGAAGGTTAGCACATAAAGAGCTCTAGTAAACGAAGGAGAAGGAAATGGACCAGAAACATCGCTTGTGAACAAGATCCAAAGGACGAGTGGCTCTCCAGGATTTTCCTTTGTCAAAGTTCTTTTCAGGATGCTTTCCAAGGGTACAACCCTCACAAAGACCCTTAGAAAACTTGACGCGAGGCAACCCATTGACCATTTCATTTTGGCTCAATTGTTCAAGGTAGCGATAATTTAGATGTCTGAAATGCTCATGCCATAGCTTACTAACCTCATTTGCATGAGTGAGCAAGGCAGTGGGCGTAGAATTAGAAGTAAAGTGGGAGAAGGTGTACAACCGTGAATGGTGATCTACCTTTCCCTCAGCCACTGTAGTGTCATTGTTAAGCTCACGAATAATCACTGAGTTAGGACCAAATTCCACTCGCATTCCTTCACCAAGGTGAGTAATTTGGTAAACTGATAGGAGATTGGTAGAGAGATCAGGAACACTCAACACTTGGTTAAATTTTCCCCCATCCATCTCTACCGATCCACTACCGGAAACTGACACTGTCGTGTCATTACCCATCGTGATTTGGGACATTCCACAAGGTTCGATGTTGGAAAACTCAACATGCGAAGAACCCATGTGGTGTAAGGCACCAGAATCTATAATCCATGTCAATGAAGGAGTAACTTTGGCTACAAGGGCCTTTCCTTTCTTCTTATCATTTTTAGCACCTTTTGCAGTAGAAGACTCGGCCTTCGGAGCACTTTGTTTTATGGATTCAGGAACACTTATTTTATTCTTCTCAAGTAAATGAGATAAGTGATCAATCTGTTTCCAAAAACAGTGTTGCTCATCATGACCAGTCTTCTTGCAATAGGAACACAAATACTTGCTTTTCTATGCCTTAGGCTCAGAATTCGAAGTGTTTGTGTCATTTTTAGGTTTGAAAATGGTTTCTTTCTTAGGTTGATCCTTTGTTTCTTTCTTCTTTTCAGTCTTCTTTCCCTTGCTAGTACTTGCTACAAGGGCATGTGACTTGGACTTGAGAGACCCCATTTGAATGAGTTTGTCCTGTTCTCGAATGAGTTGGGATGAAAAAACAGTCAAAGGAGGGCATAGTCCAAGTATCGCCCAAATGCAACTTTTGTAGCGTAGAAAGTTGACACGAAGATAGAATATTTGGGACCTAGCTTAGAGAGAATCGACAAGATCAGTTGAGAATCTTTCTTCTCTACTTGACATCCTTTTAACAATAATCTAATGTGGACAAATTTTGAGAAGAAGGCTTGTAGGTTTTCAAAGTCACTAGGATTTAACCCTAGTAGTTCGTTTTCCAACTCATGCACTCTCATGTCATCTAGTTGTCCAAACATCACATCCAACATTTTCCACACAGATTTAGGTGTTTCAGATGCCTCAATGTGGAAGAGCAAGTTAGGAGAAACAGAACATGCATAGAAGACCTAAAGCTTCATCACTATGGTTTAACCACTTAGATTTTTCAGGTTCGTCGTCTGGTTCAGTCTCAGTTCCCATGGTGATGTGGTATAACCCTTTACCCCTTAGTTTCATTATTATTTTCGATCTCCATTCAAAAAAGTTGAACGGTGTAAGTAAAGGAATTGAAAGTGCATCCATAGTGAGAGAGAGAAAGAAATGCAGAAAAGAAACACAACCACCCAGGACAATAACAACCCCCCTACTTTCGGCACTTTATAGTTTAGTGCGTTGATTACAATCAGGTCCATGCATGCGGTTTGAAACACTTGGTAACTCATCTTGCAATCAGCGTAATAACGCGCAAGAGAGGAGACCACAACAGTGTTTCGTGGAGCGCAACAAATAGGACACCGTAAACAAGTACAAGCAAAAAAAAGAAAGGAGGTGAAAGCCAACCCTGGTGGTGAGAAAAAATGTCTCACGTCGTAAAAGGAAAACCCCCTTGCTGTAGACTATGGTGGATGCGCTCACTAGTCGCAAGCAATAATAAGGGTAAAATACAAGGTTTTGGAACTCAAAGAGTTCAGATAATCTTTAGAACGTGGGAAAAAATGTCTGGAAGGAAAATAATTGCTCAAAGTGATGTTGCACACTTGAGCGCACAATTAGTGAAAAAAAATCAACAATAACGCCTAAATTTTACCGTTTGTAAATGCCCAATTTTACTATTTTTAGAGCTATTGGAGTTTTAAAAAGATGATAAAAAAGAGTTATTGAAGGAACGCCGATTAATTTACTATTTATTGATTGAGATAAAGGAATTTTAGTAATTAATAAAAAATAGATTTAATCAAATTAAATCTAATTAATTACAAAAAAAATAATTAAGATCTGATAAAAAATTAAATCCTAATTAATTTAAAAAGACTTTCCCTTTTTAAAGGAAATCAAATTTAAAAATTAAAACAAGATATATTAAAAAAAATCTTATTTAGAAAAGATTTTTCAAAAAAATAGGTACCCAATTTAAAAACTTACCTTTTAAAAGCCTAGGGAATTTTAAAAAAAAATAAAGGTCTAAAAAAAGCTTTTAAAAGATTTTTGTTTTTAAAACTTAGTGAGGTAAAAAAGGAAAGTATTTTAAAAAAACTACGAACCAAAAAAGCTTTTGTTTATTTTTAAAGAAAGTTGAAAAAAGTTTATGTATTTTAAAAACTTTATGTACCAAAAAAGAATGAGTTTTAAACACGTGTAAAAAAAGGAACCTAGTATTTACATAGCCAAAAAAAGCAAATGGAAACTTGTTGGTTTTGAAGGGCAGTGTGCAGGGAGCGTGGCTGGAGACGATAGGGGCAGAAGGAGCTACAGATGTTGGGAGGAGAATGACCACGTAAGTGCAGACAGTTGGGCAGCAGCCAAACACCCTATGTGGGTAGACACAGCCGACTATGTGGAGGCCGCTGGTGTGGGAGGTCGTTGGTGACGAAAGGTAGGTTTTTGCTAGACAGAAAAATACCACCACAAACATAATAGATGCAAGTTACCACGATCTTGCAGAAAATGCTGCCCACGAGACCAGAAATGTGTAGTCCAAAAAAAATAGTTTAAATCACCCAATAAATAAGGAGGTGAACACACCAACATAGAGATAGTTTTTTTTTGAATCTCAGCTAGCAAAACCATGCAAAAAACACTGAACACAGAGAAAAACCTAGGAAATTTAAAAAATAGAACTAAAATTTCACAACTTTCAATAAAATTTTAAAAAAGAAGAAAATACCCTTTGTTTTTAACTGATATGCTAGATTTAGCTGCAGTTAGCTAAAAGAATGTAGCTGTAAAAACCCCTGAAAAATTGAGGAGTTTACCTGCACATGCAAAACCATGAAGGCACAAAAAACCGACACAACTTTTTACAGAAAACTTATTAGAGAGATTAGCAAAACATAATTCCAGAAAATAATGATAAAAAAACTTGCATGTGAGTAAAAGAATGAAACAAAGAAAGAGTAATCACAACTAAAAAATAATGAGTGCACATTTACCCGATCTCAACTCTGATACCATGAAAAGAGTTTGCGAGAATCAAATCAGAAATGATGCACCACAAAGTAGTTGCACTCCAACAGAATCGTGATAGCTCTAGCGTAATTGCAAGAAAGAATTGATCAGTAATGGAAGAACTTGATCAACAGAAACAAAGCTTGCATATAGAGGAAAGACAACGGAGTGTCTTGGCATGCTCATAAATGAATAGTAAAGGGGTACATATAGGGTGTTGAGTAACCCTAGTGCATGACACACATGAAACCCTAAACCTAACCCATGTGAGATGACCCTCCAATATGAGAGGAAGTCACATAGGATAACCCACACTAGCAAAAATAAATTGGCTGCACGGAAAATGGTGTTTTTCTCTCTCTTCTCTCTATCTCTCTCATTGGCTTCGAAAACGAAATGAAATGGAAATTGTATTTTCTTACTCTCCTTTGAAGTGTAATAAGTATAGTTTCATTAATGTTAGAAAATTGTGAAAACATAAATCGTACTTGATTGTAGTTTGATGTAATACCATTAGTTGTGTTGACCATGTGGTGGTTGCAGGTACGTGAGACCAGAAGAAAATGGTAACATTTCTTGTGCTTTTTGTAATATGGGATATCATTTAAATGCACATTTAATATTAAATAGATGTATCATCACTATTGTAATGAACATGTATGCTATCTATTTATTATTTTTTGATAAATAAAAGATTATATTATATTGGTATCTTGAGAAAAAAAGAGGAACATTCTATTATAGAAGTAATTTTGATTGTAGGCATATATCTTGCTAATAATGTAGATGTACATTTTTAACTGAAAATGAAATGATTATTTATAATCTTCTCCTATGTGAAAGCGATGATCATGTATCCCCTGTGTGTTTTGTTTTTAAATGCTTGGGAAACTCAAAAGAAAAGAAACTGTCGTATATATGAATGGTTAATGTTTGACCTCTATTAGGAGCTTATTTTAAAAGTTATCTGTTTGACCCTAACCTAACATCCCTTAAGAAGGTTATCCTTGATAATTGAATTTTTCGTGTGTTGTTTACCAAAAAAGGGTTTCTACTGCATGTGGAAGTGTGAATGTTGTAGTATCTAAGAGTATAATATCTTCTTTTAACATGAAGGATGTCATGTAAATAATAATGTTTGTTTTAATGGCCATCTTATCCTAAGCCTCTCTAGAAAGGCTAATCAAGGTATGTGTATGGGATCATAAGGGCAAGTAAAAAAGGTGTTTACCATTCCTTATATTGTGATCAATAAAACTTGGGTAAACCACATAGTGTGGTGATTACCTCATGTTTCTAATTATCTCGATAGAATCATGACTCTTTTAAAATGTGAGTGATATAAGACTGACACACAAGTGAATCTTAGAGCTACATTATTCTTAGTTAGGCTTTCTTTTGTTGTTGAAAGTATTTATAAATTTCTCCACTTGAGTTCGAGCATTTTAGATACATAATCCCTTATTTATAAAATAAAACTTATGGTGCATAACCATTAGAAATGACTCTAAACTATTTGGAATCATAACAACAATTAAAGTCAATCATGATTTTTTTTTTATAATATTTATAATTTAATTTATATTCGTGTGTTTTGTTTGTTTTGGAATGAAGTAAAAACTAGAGGTATGTGAGATAAAGGTGTTTGATCTACTTCAAAATTGACTTTAGTTGGTCATAAAGCCTTTGAGTGCAAACAAGAATTAAATTCAAGCCTAGTACCTCCTTATATGTTAGTGGTGTTTGAAACCTATAGTTAACCTTTCCTATCTTAAAGGTGTCCCTAAGATGTCAAGTTTGAGTAAACTAAATATGGAATCCATTCCCCTTAAACCAACATTCACTCTTCTCATGTGATGAAGTGTACTTGTATAAGTTAAATATGAATGAAATTAATAATGTAAAATAATGTGAATAAGAGTATATGCTTACGTGAAAAATGATCTCAAGACCTATCAGGTTAAATAAGGGAATTGAATGGTAGGTAATATCATCTTAAGTTGTTCTTTAAACAAAATAAAAGGAAATGCAATCTAGAGAAAAAGGAAAAAAGTATGTTCATGTCAAGTTCCCTTCAAACCTTAAGGAGGCTAATGATGAAATATGATTACAATTAAGAGTTTAAATTGAAAATGTGATAATGTGGGATATATCTATTTGAGAAGTTCATGTTGTGCTTGGGTCATGGTTTCATAATTGTTCATTTATATAAGTGTGACAATGGATGCACCTCGGGTCATCTTGTTATTGTTGTTTTTCTTCATGTTACTATAAATGTTACATGTGGTGCTTGTGCAATCTCTTGTGAGTCTTTATGGTGTCACACAATTGTGTCAAGTAAAATGAAAGTAAAAAAAAATCCTAGTATTTTGGTCCTATGTTTGGGTCCCACATGGGTGGGCGCTACAGAAAACTATGTTAAATTGAGTTGATGCAATAAAATTTAGTGTTAACATAGGCATATAAGGGATCTAAAGTTTGAATACGTGAAGTGTCAAGATGGGGAGGTATCTCACTTGTCTATTGAGGATACACAAATGGTTTTTTAATGGAAAACTTATGTCTTGTGTCAATTTCTCTGCAAGCACTTCCTAAAAGAAAATATTTCATATTATCATCTTCTATTACAACATATGCATTGGTATTTCTAGTATATATCCTAGTATTTGAAGTTTGGTGACCCAAAGAAAAATGTTTGCAATGTAAATCACCTCTTACAAAATCACCTCTTGGTTCTTTTGATCACATATGCAATAAATTTATAAAGATTTTATTTTTCCCATTATGATTAGTCAATATTTTTAAGGGGCATATGCTAAATGATTATTTTAAATTCAAGCTCTCACATTTCATTTCCGTTATCCACCATGCCTTGAGGAACTTGTGCAAGTTGGAGGGATTTATTTTTATTGAGAGAAAAAGTCACAAAACCTCTTCTCATGAATTCAAATTTAGTATCAGTCTTCCCAAAAAAAATCAATGGTGGGAACGTGATGATAACTTCAAGGAAGTATAAGATTGTCATTAATAAATTTCTTTCTATCAAAAGAGGGTATCCAATGATATGGATTCATGTTGAATTGATTAATTGTTCTCTCAACATTTTAAGCATCCACACCAAATCTATATACAAAGTGGCCCAAAGAAATAAGAAAATTGATGTCATGAAATTTTCTCTTTACATGCTCATCGTATGCAATAAATTTTCCTACATAATCAAATGAGAACAAACTTATTGTTGTAAAATGTATGGAGCTTGTATGACACAATTTCAAACCCACTACTATGAGATGATTGAATATGTGAAGGTGAATAAAAAAGCTCCCATATGTTTGAATCAATATTTTCACTTCATTATAGATTCTTTCTACATATCTCCTTCCAATACTATCTTAGTTAGCATGGTGAAGGCATCATTCACCCTTTTGTAACAGATTTTTATAATTTCATACATTATTTGGGTAAGATAGTCATAAATGGGTTTTGATGGATTGTGCTTACTTGTCTTGAAAAGGCCAACCCAAATTTCATAGACTATAATGGTACACAAAGGTATGAAGTCATATAAAATGACTTGCAAAGCTTAGTTAAGTAAGTATTTTTGAAAAAAATCAATGATAATTTCTCCTCAATTGATAGTTTTTTTTTTTCTTTCACACATGAGATTTATGAGGGTATTCATCCAATTGTAGAAATATCTAGTAGTTTGCAATTCCATAACTCTAGCAAGTATAGTGATCATAACATAAATATCTTATTCAAAATCAGACCTTTTTTTTATTTGGATAACTTAGAAGGCCCCTTCTTTTTCTTACTCAAATAAGTTTTTAAAATCATAGTTTAACATTTCTCTTAATTTATGTTGAATTCTTCTACCATTTCCAAAGTTGTTATCTTGATGACTTGTGAGAATTTTATTCCAAGGGTAGAGTTAATATGGTGACCATCCAACTTGGAAATTACCTATCCATGATGATATTTCAACTCTTTTGTATCTAGGTCAAAGCATCAAACTTAAGTCAATATCTTTTCTACACATTGGAATAAATTTGGGATCCTGTACTGTGAGCCAAACCATTTTTGTAGATGCATTTTACCAATGGATTCCTCTTAAAATCATGCATTCATATCCAAAACTCTATCAAATCCATATGCTTTACATCATTGTCACCAAAGCAAATAGATTTATTTTTAAATAAATTAAGAGTGGGAGAAATATCAATTTTATAATGCCTAAAAAACCCTCATTTCCCAAAACCAATACCTTGGGAACTTATTAAATCTATTGCAATGTTTGTTGTTTGGTTGCTACATCACCTAAATCGTGGAAGTGAGGAATCTAGGGAACAATTCCTCAAGTTCTATCGGTAAGTGACATAAGTGATACCACTATATTTTGAGACTTTCCAAACTACTTTAGTCAGCCTTGATGTATCACACTATCACAAAATTGATGGAACAAATGAACTATTCCCTAAGTTCTCATCATATATGCCATAATTTCTTTAGATGAAACAACATATATTCAGAATAAATTTTTAAAATTCCCTTCATTGTTCTATTGTACCTATCACATAATAGTAGAGGAAAAATTTAATTGTTCATCTTATTCCCTCTAGGCATAATCTTGGTGATATTCCTAATGAAGACCCCAAAAATCTCAAAAATTAAAAAAGGTAAAAAACAAATTTAAACAAGGGGGACTTAGACATTTAGTGAAACAAAATTTGATTTTTTTTTCAAAAAAGTAAAAAATTAAAGTGACAATTGTTAGCTTTGATTGGGGATATGAACTAGGTTGAATTTTATTCACTCAATGAAAAATAGGGCATGAAGGACTTCCAAAATCTTAGTTTTTTTTTACAAAAACTAGTGCCATATCCATTGTGAAGTGGATTAAAACACAAGAAAACTTAGCAAAAAAACTGACCATACACATTCAAATTAAAATGAGGAAAACACAATAACAAGGCAAAAACATAACAAGGGAAAATAATACATCCAAATACAATAGAAGGAAACACAAAAAATCCTAACTTACCTATGTACATATGGGAGATAACCCACCTTCATTGCTTGTACTGTTTTAAATAGTAACAATTGTAGGGAATTGGGAGAAGAGTTTTATCTTGATTATTCCAAGTAGTATGTGTTGTCACATTAAATGTGAATAATCTTAAATAAAATCAACTGAATCGAAATTTCCATAACTTCCCTTCAGTTCTCTCCACTTGTCCCACAAAATGACAAGATCACCAACTTGAAAATCTCATTAGGTTGAATTTTTATTAACAATATTTAATATTTTTTGTTAGTACTTATCAATGATACCCAGATCCAAACTCGGTGATACCCATATTTCAAATCAAGCTTAGTAAAATATTCAACATGTTGTAATTGATATAAAAAATCATCAATTTGAGAAACAGGGTACCTATTTTTGGTGGTTATTTTATTTAATGTTCTACAATAAACAACCATCCTCCATGAACCATCTTTCTTAGGTACTAAACAATAGGAGAACCAAATAGAGAAGTGCTATGATGGATTATACCTTGCTTAATCAAAGATTGTAACTATTTTTTTACCCCATTGGCATTCTTCAAAGACTTCCCACACAATCCCAATTTTGGAAGAAGACTATCGGGTAAAAAACGTATCTCATGATCAATTGGTCTAATAGGGGGAAGCCCCGTAGGCTCTTGGAAAAATTCCTTGAACTACTGAACAAACTCTTTCATTTTCTTCTACTCTTTATTAGTAAACCTATTACAATTGGAATTAGATGCAACAACTTCCTCTTCTTGCATATCTCAAAATAAGTAACACGAATTTCCCACTAGCATTAATAAGCTTCTTAGAATCAGAGGAAATTACCAAAGATATATTTGATTCTTCCATAAAGGATGAAATGAGGTAGTTCTTACCATCCTTCACCAAGTGATATTGGTTGACTCTTCTCATGAAGATGATATACCTGATATACAAGTATGGGCTTCCAAACACTACACCAGACACATAAAGAGGAATAATATCCAAATTAGTTTCATCAATAAAATTATTATCAATACCAAATATAATTTTACATTGTTTGGTAACCTTGATGTCTATGCCTTTCTTCACCCATCCCAATGAATATGGATTCAAATAATTGTAAGTCTCTAAATTAAACTTATCGACTAAATCCTTACTTAAATTATATTTAGAGAAAGTATCAAAAAGAGGACCCACACATTCATTTTCCTAAACAACACTATTACTACGCAATCATACATCTCTGCAGATTGAGGTACAACACATTGTCTCATCTACCTCTTCACTACTAAATATTTCCTCTCCTTAGAGGGAAGCCCTTGTCTTATTTTTATTCTTCTTATTATTGAAGAGATGTAATTTTGGGTGGAGATTCCAAAATTTTCCCTCAAAATGATTGTCATATCACAAAGACAACAATGAATTTTAGTATCCTTCTTAGAAATGGAAGTAGCATTCTTCTTACCTTTCCCTTTTCCTTTTTGTTTTTACTTGGTGTCAGCTTGTTTGTTTAAAGCATGCTGAGAGGTAGATGAACTCTTCTTCTTGTCCATCTCTAGATAGTGATTTTGAGAACAAGCCTCATATACATTCACTAAATTGGCCAAGAGGATAGGTATCCTCAAGTGGCTATGGATTCCACTGATGTAATTCATTAAAATGTCTTAGTTTGCTACATCTTTTCCCATTTGTATAGCTTTCTTCCGGAACTCACTAGTGTACTCTTGCACATTCTAAATTTGCTTCTTCTTGAGATATGTAGTGCCCACATTTTACACACACAATTACAACAATAAAATACTAGGATAATTTTTTTTGACTTACATTGCTCACTACACACAACACAACAAGGGATCCAAGTACCGAAACTCGACTCGCCCGACAATAACATAAGTCATCGAATCACACAGACACATGAAAATAACATAGGCATGTCGATGCCACACTTTTCCCAATGAATGAATACTAGCAATGACCCAACCATAAGAAACATGACTTCAGGAATGGTGAACCCACAACACATCATTTATTTAAATGAATTTTAGTTATGATTAGCATTCCAAGAACATTATTGAGCAAGGATAAATTTCTCGTTCGTCCACCGACAGGTTCTTAAGTTTGTACTGTGGTTAAATTATCGTTCACCCCTTTTAAGTTGGTTTCTTATTCTTTACAAAAGTTTCCATAACTTGCATACTTATTTGGCATAGTTCAAAAGTGTACAAAAAACTTAATTATATTATTCTTATGTGAATAATATTCTTCTCGAACATATATTCAGTATCTACCTTTCTATTCTTACAACTCAAGTGAATGTGACTTGGTGTTCATATAGTGATATTAGGATTTGACAGAGATTTAAATACAAGATAACTTTTTACCAAAAGCATTCCTCGATCACAGTAGAGATTTTTCCCCTACCATAGTTATTCTAATTCAATGACTTAATGACTTCCTTTTTTTATATTTATATATCTTTTTTTTTCTCGTAGTTTGATCACAACAATGCAATACATATTCTTTGAAACACAAGAGTATTTTTAATTGAGATATAAGGTTTCCAAGAGTGACATTATTCCGAACCTCAGATCCCGTTTTTACTCTTATATGCTTTATTTTCTGCATCACGTTATGGCCTTATTATTAGCATTGTCTTGTAAAAGGAGTTATGAAGTGTTTATCTAACCTCTTGAAGACATATATGATAAGGAGAATTGAAGCTACACACAAACCCTAAGCCAACATCCAAATCAACCGAGGTTTATATTAATTCCAACATCACCTAAGGGTCTACTCCTCAACTAAATAGGAGTTTTAAGCGAGAGGAAAAAAATTATACTAAGCCATCTTCTAGAAGGACCTAGGTGTGATGTTGAGAGAAACCAATGTAACACCTTTAGCTAGGCAGAGATAAAGGTTCCATTAACAAGAGTGCAAGGCAAGGAACAACTATATCATGATCTCCATTTATGTCGTCTGGATCCAACAGGGATTTCATTCGATGAAGAATTTTAATTTTAAAACTATCTTCAGCGGACAAGGTAGACCACTAGGATACGAAGGAGGAGTTATCTCTACATACTCCAAGTGAAGTTTGACTGTGTCGCTCCTAACAAGTAGGTTTAAGACAATGTCACTAAACATACTAACTAATACGATAAGCCCATTCTCAAGTTCTTGCTAACTCAAAATAGAAGGTTCCATTGAGTGCAAAGTTTAAGTCCATCCTACGGTTTTCAATGTCTTCTACGGTAAGGAGAATCACACATGAAAAACAAGTTTTTCTCCGATATTGAATAAGGGTAGAGGGTTTCATTTAAATCTCTTTATTACATTTACAAAGTATGAATGCACAAGATGACTCGTTAATCATTTATTGAACACTAAATATGCACTACAAGATATTACTTCATATTCATTTACCTTATATAAATATCAACCTTTTTCCATGTGTACTATAAATCAAGATTGAACCTGAGATTAAATGCACATTTCCTAGATGTCTTTTGAAACTAGCATCTCATACATTTCAACAGATTATCAAATATAACCTTCTGTAACATGATACTATATTATACATTTATTCATTTAACAATGAACTATATAAATTACAAGATAAATAATGCATTACACAACGCCTTTTCGTCATCATTTTTTCAACCTACAAAAACCACATGAGCATGATATCAGTAACAATTCGCTGGCATGGCATCCACCCTAATCTAACATAATTATCATTTTTCAGTTTTCCCATTTACATATAATAATAATTACAATTTGCAAGTGAGATAAAAAGTTTAGAGACATGTATTCAATGAATTTCATTTCATTTCATTTTGTAACCCAGGAGAGAGAAAGATAAGGGAAGAGAGAGAAAACACCATTTTGTTAAAAGTTATAATGCACACAAAAAGTTACACTATAATGTTTTAAATAGTTATTTACATGTGTCAAAAGTATCTACAGTGATTTGGAAACCCGACGAAGGTCCCGCAGCTTCCTATTTTTACCTTTTCTTACTAGCGAGAAAACGTTCGAAACGGGCTCGGAGGCTAAGAAACCACTTGAGAAAAAACACCACGATTAACTTTCTACATGTCCCCATATATACCAAGAGTTCATAGCAACTGACGGAATTGGGGAAAAGTGAACGGTTTGTGTTTGGTGGCTAGTTTTCTGGAGCTACTGGTCGTAGTTGTCCCAGTTGCAAATGAACAAAAGCTAGCTCAAGGGCTTAGAAAACCATGTCCAACATTGACATTTTATGGGTGAGCATGTAATGAGACACTTCCTACAAGTTCCCCTATATACGAAGAATTCAACAGATTCGACAAAATTCAGAACTAGAAAACAGTCTTCAAATGGTGACAAGGTTTCTGAAGCCACCGGTCCTAATTGGTCTAGTTTGACCTTGTCAAACTGTGACCAGAGACCTATGAAATGCCATTGGAAAACTATCCAGAATTTTTTTTTTCCCTAAACTGAAGGTTCCATGCAATTGTCTAGTAAAAACACTAGAGGTTTGTAAAGACGGGAAACAATTTCTCTATCCAGGTTTCAAATGGCGGTTCAAAACGAAAGCCAACTTTCTAGATTTAACAACTTTCTATTGTTGTAAACCAATGTAATAGGGTTCCTATAAGAGCGTCAAAAATATCACACATATTCATTCAGGGTTAAACCAAAGGTCCAGGTGACCCCTCACATAACAAGGTACATGAATGGAGCTTAACGTCTCACTTTTAAAGTTACGAAGGGTACTTAATGAGTCTCCGAAAAATGCAAAAATTAACTATTTAAACAGGGAGAAGGTCAACATTATTACTAGGAAGTCAATCTCATCTTGTTGATAATCCAATATTGAAGTGATCTAGTTGGGTGGAAAGTTTTCTAAATCACCTCAGAATGAGGGTGGAAGTTCATGGTTTAATGCAAACAAGTTATTTTGAGTTCGTGAGTTATGACACGACATTTCATTGTTTTGCAACAAGTTGAAATAAACAATTAACTATATTATAATCATAATATTTTAAAATTATATTAAGTTGCAAACGAAAAACTAAAATACGAGAGTTATGAAAGATGAGGGAAGGTGAACCATGCCTGGAAATGAATTTGGGTGAAACCACGAAATTCAGTTCATCATCTCCCTTACACATTTTACATATCACTACACCATTCAACACACGCAGTCATACTCGAGGCTCCACCAGAAAATATCCACGCATCCAGAAAATATGGCGAGGGCAGGTTACAGTCAAAGCTAAGGCATATGCGCCCTCTACCATCGTTAAATCCTTTGCTCGAATTCCTTGATTTGAGCTAGGTCCTGTCCATGTGCATCAATCCACTGCACTTTCCTCTTCGTCTTATAATCAGCAACATGTTCATTGTGGCTTCCATCCTCTGTGCCTATTTCAAATGCACTGGAATTTTTCAGACTGCTCTTCATACACACCTTCAGAACAACTTTGACATCATTTTCCCTGTTTTCTGCCAAGGGGGCTAAAATGGGAGAGGCAGGAGGTCCCATTGGCAAGCCATCCATATCCCCATTAGAAGAGGGATGAATTATTTCCACCTTTAATGATGGTGATCCAACTTTCCTAATGCCCTTAGAGGAAGAGACGTACCATGAATTGAACAAAAAAAAAGAGGCACAACCACTAAAGCCCTGCTCTTACCTTGACGAAGCTAGCGGAATAAATTAATATCTACCTCATCCCCTGCTATTTCAATACATAATAATAACACCACATTCTCCTACTATATGTCTCTTATCTCTCCCTCCAAAACTACACTTTGATGTCCAAGGATAGTTTTTAACTGTTATGACACAATATACATAGGATTTTCTTTGTGGAAATCAAGATGTAATGCAAGGTTTCAGGTGCCAAGAAGACTCCTCCACAAGTTAAAAAAGTAAATCCAATGAACATCAGTAAAATATGTTGAGTAATACCTCTACGAGCAAAAGACTTGTGTTTTACATGTGTTTACTTTTAATGAAGAAAGCTTCCATGCGAAGCTGTCTCGTTCTTTCATCTGGTCAATTGCTGAAACTGTGTCTACCAAATCATTTGTAACTACAACATCTGACAAAACCCCACATCCCTTACCCACGCAAGAATAAAGGCTCATTTTTTTTACGCAAGCTAGGGAGAATGCTGGCACAGGCCATGGAAGGTGGATTTACACCTGTCAGTAGTGTTTTCCTGAAGATTTCTAATCCATTTCAACAAAAACGTTTTGTAGCTTTCTAGCATCCATTGCAGTCCACGAGGAGACATTTCTCTCTGGCACTCTGTCCAACAGTTCACATGCCTTTTCAAAAAATCCATTTTTGCTCATATCCTGCAATCATGGCACTCCATGAGACCGCATTTCTTTGAGGCACTCTATCAAACAGTTCATGCGCCTTCTCAAACATTTAGTTCTCCTCGCCACTCCACCTTGCACACGTTTTTCACCTATCCACCATGGCGGTGGCACTCTCTCCCTCAGCAAAAGATAGCAAAAAAAATCATAAAGGAGCCTGAGCCCCCTTGCCCTAATCCGCCCAAAGAAATCACATTCTTTTTTAATTTTAATTCCTTTTTTTAACTAAAGAACATAAAAACCCTAAAATGACAAATAAAATGAGTAACGGGGCATTACATTCTCCTCCCCTTAAGAAAACATCGTCATCGATGCGACATACAATGAAGAAGGAGAAATGGTAAGCAACAAGGAACGAATATGGCGAAGGCACGTGCTAAGGTTAAGATTTTAGATACAAAATCATGGTCACGAGGTGGCCCTAGGGACATCAGGTAGAAATTTTAACTTTCAAGGTTATGTGAAGATTGGTAGTTCCCTCTTATTCATTATTTCATTAATATCCTTCTATTAACATTATTCTTAATTTAAGTCCTTTAAAATTTCATTTTTGTAGAATTTTAGTTTACTCATTCCTGTGGGTTCCCATCATGAACTACAGTCACAACACCCTACCAGGGTCATACACAACACTAAAATTTCACAAGCATACTTTTACATACTTTCATGACCGTATCACATCACAAGGGTTTCACTAGACCATTCCACATAACATAGTATTAGTCACACATATATGACTAACACACAGAATGATCACGCTGATGCATATACAATGCGTATTACATGACCCAAAATCCATGACTATACTAACATAGTGCCAAGACAATATCCAATAGTCCATACCAACCAAGGGGAGAGTCAAACCTACAAACATAAAAAGGTGTCAAAAATGCTCACAAGGGTACACATAACTCACTATACCTACTCCACACATAACAATACATCATGAAACAAACCCCTAGATATCTCCAAAAGTACAAGGTAAAACTCCATATATCTCTTGGAGCATCATAAAACAACTCCATACGCCTCAAAACAACTCCATATACCTCCCAAAGAGAAAGAAACATAGTTCCAGAACCAAGTCGGGTCACTCAACCATAGAGCCCCATCAAGAATATCAAGTCACTCAACCATAGAGGTCTGTCTCCTTTCTCCTTTTAATGAGGACGGGTCCACCCTATGGCCCTGGGCACATAGAGCCTCATCACCCCCAACCCAAGTGACATAATAACTCGTGGTTCAACAACCTGCTAGTTATCTATAACTCTTTGGGGTGTACCCCCATACAACAAAGCGGGTCCATAGGTTCAACCACCTCCATGGTTAATCCCATGACCCTATTCCAACACATTACGACATTAGAACCAGCATAACAATCTAATCAAATGCCAAGTGGAAAAATCAAAAGCCATGGGCTAGGCTACAAAACTTTTAAATATGAAAAGAAAGTTTTAAAACTACGAGAAAAAAATGGCTAATTATCCTATGGTTAGTGTAAAATACAAATGTTAATGTAACAATCAAATAAATGCCCAAAATATAAGAACATGTCAATCAAGAAAATAACTGGTTCTAGCTAAAAAAAATAATGATCAATTTATGAATAAAATATGTATTGATAAAATAGCACATCACAATCACTATGTGGCCTCATACTGCCACCAAAGGGGCACTCATCGAGTTGCTGGCACTCAAACATCAAGCCTCAGCTCTAAAAAATATACATGTAACCATAAATGAGTATATAAAAAAAAAGTAACTGTCATCATCTCTACCTGAATCATTCCTCCATACTCCCACAAGGATTAACTTAGTCAAAATTACATAGGATTATCCAAGGAAAAATCCAATAAGAAAGAGTAGGGAACTCTAGTTGCATAAGTTGAGCCTAAGGTGGTGCACGCCCATAATATACTGAGCAAGCTCAAAGTATACTAAATAGATAGAAGTGGGTTTTCAGTCTATATAAGACTCCACTTCCTCACTCATACTCGGCTCAAGATTATGGAAACTTGGTCCACGCCTCCTCTCTCCACACATACACTCTTGAAATTTTATCCCCTTAGGGTCGTCTAGTGTAAGGTCCACAACATACACATAGAACTACATCACTAACACAATGGTGATTCACGTACAATAACCATAACGTCTTACGTATGGTATATATATACAGGGTACAATGTAATCATTACTTTCATGGGTTACGATACATCACATTACCACATCCTACACCCAAAGTTCAAACCACTATACACTAGGGATCATACTCACCATATGCCCCTAAATCATGACAGGAACCATCACATATTACATGAATTATACGTAAGAGGAAAACAATGTCTAACATTATGACATATAGTCAATTGCACTACAACACGACAATGAAAACTAATCACAATATGGTGATGACATCATGATTAAATTCCTTTCACTTTACATCAATTTTGTCATGCAATACATCAATACACCTTCACATTACATAATTCCAAAATTTTCTAACCCTCACCAATGCACAATAACATTCCATTCATAAACAACAAAGCAGTACATCACACATGGATTCCTCATTGAATCCACGAAAAGGATAGGTAATACTCTCATCACAAGCACATCAATATGATAACAAATACGCACTAAGTGACATGCACCACATGTGTTTCCATAATGGTCACAATTACAAAATAGTTCACATCACGCATATATCACATTACTCTTCCACTATCCACCACCATCATGCAGAATCATCACAACTCCAATCCATCCCAGAAGTTCGAGAGCATGAACCTCTGCTCTGATACCATATGTAGTGCCCACATTTTACACACACAATTAAAACAATAAAATACAAGGATAAATTTTTTTTGACTTACATTGCTCACTACACACAACACAACAAAGGATCCAAGTATCGAAACTCGACTCGCCCGACAATCACATAAGTCATCAACTCACATAGACACATGAAAACAACATAGGCATGTCGATGCCACACTTTTCCCAATGAACGAATACTAGCAATGACCCAACCAAAAGAAACATGACTTCAGGAATGACGAACCCACAACACATCATTTCTTTAAATGTATTTTAGTTACGATTAACATTCCAAGAACATTATTGAGCAAGGATAAATTTCTCGTTTGTCCACCGACATGTGCTTAAGTTTGTAGCGTGGTTAAATTATCGTTCACCCCTTTTAAGTTGGTTTCTTATTCTTTACAAAAGTTTCCATAAATTACATACTTATTTAACGTAGTTCAAAAGCGTACAAAAAAACTTAATTATCTTATTCTTATGTGAAGAATATTCTTCTCAAACATATATTCATTATCTACCTTTCTTTTCTTACAACTCAAGTGAATGTGACTTGGTGTTCATATAGTGATATTAGGATTTGATGGAGATTTAGATACAAGATAAATTTTTACTAAAAGCATTCCTCGATCACGATAGAGATATTTCCCCTACCATAGTTTATTCTAATTTGATGACTTAATGAATTCCTTTTTGTATATATTTATATATCTTTTGTTTTTTCGTAGTTTGATCACAACAATGCAATATATATTCTTTGAAACACAAGAGTATTTTTAATCGAGATATAAGGTTTCCAAGAGTGGAATTATTCCAAACCTTAGATCCCATTTTTTACTCTTATATGCTTTATTTTCCACATCACGTTATGGCCTTATTATTAGCATTGTCTTGTAAAAGGAGTTATAAAGTGTTTATCTAACCTCTTGAAGACATATATGATAAGGAGACTTGAAGCTACACACGAACCCTAAGCAAACATCCAAATCAACTGAGGTTTAGATTAATTCAAACTTCACCTAAGGGTCTACCCCTTAACCAAATAGGATTTTTAAGCAGAGAAAAAAATTTATACTAAGCCACCTTCTAGAAGGACCAAGGTGTGATGTTGAGAGAAACCAATGTAACACCTTTAGCTGGGTGGAGATAAGGGTTCCATTAACAAGAGTACAAGGTAAGGAACAACTATATCCCGATCTCCATTTATGTCATCTGGATTCAACAGGGATTTCATTGGATGAAGAATTTTAATTTTAAAACTATCTTAGGCAGACAAGGTAGACCACTAGGATATGAAGGAGGAGTTAGCTCTACATACTCCAAGTGAAGTTTGACTGTGTCACTCCTAACAGGAAGGTTTAAGACAATGTCACTAAACATACTAATCTAAGATGATAAGCCCATTCTTGGGTTCTTGCTTAGTCAAACGAGGAGGTTCCATCGAGTGCAGAGTTTAAGTCCATCCTACGGTTTTCAATGTATTTTACGGTAAGGATAATCACACAAGAAAAAACAGTTTTGCTCTGATATTGATCAAGGGTAGAGGGTTACATTTAAATCTCTTTATTACATTTACAAAGTATGAATGCAAAATATGACTCGTTAATCATTTATTGAACACTAAATATGCACTAGAAGATATTACTTTAGATTCATTTACCTTATATAAATATCAACCCTTTTTTCCATGTGTACTATAAATCAAGATTAAACCTAAGATTAAATGCACATTTCCTAGATGTCTTTTGAAACTAGCATCTCATACATTTCAATAGATTATCATCTATAACCTTCTGTAACATGATACTATATTATACATTTATTCATTTAACAATGAACTATATAAATTACAAGATAAATAATACATTACACAACAACCTTTTCGTCATCATTCTTTTAACCTAAAAAAACCACGGTGAGCATGATATCAACGATAATTTATTGGCATGGGCATCCACCCTAATTTAACATAATTATCATTTTTCAGTTTTCCCATTTACATATAATAATAATTATAATTTGCAAGTGAGAGAAAAAATTTAGAGACATGTATTCAATGCATTTCATTTCACTTCATTTTGTAACCTAGGAGAGAGAAAGAGAAGGGAAAGAGAGAGAAAATACCATTTTGTCAAAAGTTCTAATGCACACAAAAAGCTACACTATAATGTTTTAAACAGTTATTTACATGTGTCAAAAGTATCTATGGTGATTTGGCAACCCGATGAAGGTCCCACAACTTCCTATTTTTACCTTATCTTACTAGCTACAAAACGTTCAAAACGGGCTCAAGGCAAAGAAAACTGCTTCCAAAAGTTATCTTCTGATGAGAAACACACACCACAATTAACTTTTTGCGCGTCCACAGATATACCAAGAGTTCATAGCAACTGACGGAATTGGGAAAAAGAGAACGGTTTGCGTTTGGCAGCTAGTTTTCCGGGGACTACTACGTCGTAGTTGTCCCAGTTGCAAATGAACAAAAGATAGCTCGAGGGCTCAAAAAACCACATCCAACATTGACGTTTGATGGAATGAGCATGCAACAAGATCACTTCCTATAGGTTCCCCTATATACAAAGAATTCAATAGAGTCGACGGAATTCAGAACTAGGAAACAGTCTTCAAATGGCGACAAGGTTTCTGAAGCCACCAGTCCTAATTGGTCCAGTTTGACCTTGTCAAACTACGACTAGAGGCCTATGAAATGTCATTGGAAAACTATCCAGAAAAGTGTTTTTCCCTAAACTGAAGGTTCCATGCAATTGTCTAGTAAAAACACTAGAGGTTTGCAAAGACGGGAAATAATTTCTCTATCCAGGTTTCAAATGCTGGTTTAAAACGAAAGCTAACTTTCTAGATTTAACAGCTTTCTATTGCTGTAAACTTGTGTAACAAGGTTCCTATAAGAGCATCAAAAATATCACACATATTCGTTCGGGGTTAAACCAAAGGTCCAAGTGACTCCTCACATAACAAGGTACACGAATGGAGCTTAACGTCTCACTTTCAAAGTTTCGGAAGGGTACTTAATGAGTCTCCGAAAAATGCAAAAAATAACTATTTAAACAGGGAGAAGGTCAACATTATTACTGGGAATTAAATCTCATCTTGTTGATAATCTAATATTGAAGCGATCTAGTTGGGTAGAAAAGTTTTCTAAATCACCTCAGAATGAGGGTGGAAGTTAATCAGTTTAATGCAAACGAGTTATTTTGACTTTGTGAGTTATGACACGAAATTTCATTGTTTTGCAACGAGTTGAAATAAACAATTAACTGTATTATAATCCTAATATTTTAAAAATTATATTAAGTTGCAAACAAAAAACTAAAAATACAAGAGTTATGAAAGATGAGGGGAGGTGAACCATGCCTAGAAATGAAGCCGGGTGAAACCACAGAATTCGGTTCAGCATCTCCCTTACACATTTTACATATCACTGCACCATTCAACACATGCCATCCCACTCAAGGCTCCACCAGAAAATATCCATGCATCCAAACAATATGATGAGGGTAGGGTATAGTCAAAGCTAAGGCATATGTTGCCCTCTACCACTATGAAATCCTTTTCTCAAATTCCTTGACTTGTGCTAGGTCCTGTCCATGTGCATCAATCCACTGCACTTTCCTCTTTCCTCTTATAATCAGAAACATGTTCATTGTGGTTTCCATCCTCTGTTCGTGTTTCAAAATGCACTAGAATTTTTCATACTGCTCTTCATACACACCTTCAGAACAACGTTGACATCATTTTCCCTATTCTTCCACCAAGGGGGCTAAAATGGGAGAGGAAGGCAATCCCATTGGCGAGCCATCCATATCCCCCATTAGAAGAGGGATGAACAACGTCCACCTTTAATGATGGTGATCCAAATTTCCTAATGCCCTTGGAGGAAGAGCCTCACCATGAATTGAACAAAAAAAAAGAGGCACAACCACTAGAGCCCATGCTCTTGCCTTGACGAAGCCAGTGGAATGAACTAATATCTACCTTAGCCCCTGCTATTTCAATACATAGATACTAACACCACATTCCCCTACTATATGTCTCTTATCTCTCCCTCCAAAACTACACTTTGATGGAAAAGGATAGTTGCTAACTGTTATGACACACTGTACATAGGATTTTCTTTGTGGAAATCAAGAATTAATGCAAGGTTTCAGGTGTCAAGAAGACCCCTCCGTGAGTTCACAAAGTAAATCCAATGAACATCAGTAAAAGATGTTGAGTAATACCTCTATGGGCAAAAGACTCGTGTTTGACATGTGTTTACTTTAATGAAGAAACCTTCCATGTGAAGCTGTTTCGTTCTTTCATCTGGTCAACTGCTGAAATTGTGTCCACCAAATCATTTACAACTACAACATCTGACAAAACCCCCTATCCTTTTAACCCACGCAGGAATAAAGGCTCATTTTTTTTTACGCAAGCTGGGGAGAATGTTGGCATAGGCCGTGGAAGGTGGATTTACACCTGTTAGCACTATTTTTCTGAAGATTTCTAATCCATTTCAATAAACATGTTTTACAACTTTCCAGCGTCCATTGTAGTCCACGAGGATAAATTTCTCTCTGGCACTCTCTCCAACAGTTCACAGCGCCTTTTCAACAAATCCATTTTTGCACATATCCTGCAATCATGGCACTCCATGAGACCACATTTCTTTGAGGCATTCCATCAAACAGTTCATGCGCCTTCTCAAACATCTGGTTCTCCTCGCCACTCCACCCTACACACGTTTTTCACCTGTCCACCATGGTGGCAGTGCTCTCTCCCTCAACAAAAGATAGAAAAAAATCACAAAGGAACCCGAGCCCCCTTTCCCTAATCCACCCAAAGAAATCATGGGCTTTTTAAATTTTAATTCCTTATTTATTTATTTATTTATTTTTGTTTGTTTTAACTAAAAAACATAAAAACCCTAAAATGACAAATAAAACGAGGAATGGGGCATTGCAAGATATTACCAATACATAGACCTCTCTTCCTCATAACAAATAGGATATAATTACTTCTTTATTATCCTCTTAAATTCATCCCACTTAGTAATACGAGTAAGCTTCTTGACAAACAAATAACGAACATAGCTTTCAAACTAAGTTAAAGCATTTTAACCTTACAAACAAAATTTCCTAACTCTCATTTATTTGATGAAAACTTAAATATGCCTTAGGTTAAGCTATCCAATGGTATATCTTCTTGAAATTAACGTCCCCATCATAAGGCTGAATTTTTATCTTTGCCTCTGCTTTGAATGGACAAGGAGTAAGGATGGAATGAGATTACTCTTCTTCATACTAATGAGTGTCTTCTTTATGGCCTTCTAATGCCTCTTTTAGAACACAAAAAATTATCAGAAAGTAATCCCATGGATGGAATCCAACTTTTTCCATAGAAAAAAAAATACTTCCCACATCTTTGGACAAACTTTCCACATCCACCTCTAACTTATAGAAATATTCCTCTTCAGTCTCACCTACATCTCCACCATGAGCCATGTCTCATATTCCTTTCTTCCAATTCTTGGTGGAAATATTTTCTTCAAATTGAATGATCATACCTTCACCACTTTCACTTCCCTTTCGAATAAGGGGCATATAACTGAAAAATGTTAACACAAGTTAAACCACACAAAAGCAATTTGATCTTAACTACTCTGATACCAATCTGATCCATAAACTACCTCTTTTAAACAATAAATAGATCCTATTTTTTGATAAATGAATGAATAATTTGATAAACCTCTTAATATCTAGTTTATTATGGAATAATTATTCACACAACACTGAAAATGAAATTTTCACGACAAGGAGACAATAATTTTATCCTAGAGAAACCCAATGTGGGAAAACCTGTAGCTGGGTAAGAAATTTCTTTCCTTCAATATATAAATCTCTGATACAACACAATTTTACTGTGAAACTATGACCTTCAAGAAGGATCCAAGCTCCTTTCCACTTTCATTACTTGCTTACAATCCTCAATAGGAAAGAACTCAACAACTTATGAACAAAACAAGAATAATTACAACTTCCTCATTTGCTCACACTTGAATTCAATTCTATCACCTTCTTAGAATGAGTAAATGCACTTATATTTATAGTTTATCTTCCCAATGATGAATTTATTTTAAACAAACTGATTTGAGAAGACCAAACATTTGTAACTTTTTAGATTCCTCATTTTGGCATTATCAGGTATAGAATCACCACTATCTGCATGGGGCAGTTATAGACACAAAATCACGTACTTTAGACATTATTTAGTCCCGTTCTCTTACTACTATTCATATGGTTTTTTAGTGAAGAAAGTACTAATTAACACATGTCCTTTGGCCATTTTACTTTTCTTATTGTCGTCACTACCGAACTCCCGCATGTACTCACCCAGTCAATTTTTCCATTTTACATTATTTTATCTCTGACTGAGGTGCCCAGCCCAGATACTAAGGCACACCAGATTCCATGGTCCCATTCGGGGCACCCTGATCCTTTTTTCTCTTTTCTTCCACTTTTTGGGCATTTTCCAGCCATTTGAGCTTTCTATATTTTTAGTGGTTGGCCTCTTTGGGGTTAATTACAACATTAGAACAAGAGAACAATATAAATATAAAGTTATGATACCATAATGGGGGACCAAGATCTAAGAACAACTATCATTACCTAATTTTGCATCCATCTAGCTCCATCACAAGGCATAAGGTTGGTTCATCTACATCACGCTACAGAGGAGGGAAATTTATTCTATTCCATCCACCATTTTATTACATTTTCTACATATAGTTATTGCCTGATACTTTCACAAAGTGTGATTGGCACAAGAGCACCTAGGGCATGATTGTACACATGTACATAGAACTACATTGGGTTTGAGATGTAGTGAAATTCTCAGTTAGTAAGTCCACCATTGTGACTGCTGAGGGACATTCTGACCTATTCATATGCATCTTTATTTTTTAGGGAATTTATGCTCGTCTTGGGGTTTTAAAGGCGATTCCTTTTTACAAGTATTGCAACAACATCCGACGTAGTTCAGTGAAGTTAGTGCAATAAGAATATAACATAGGAGTACATCCAATGACACCTCAAAGGAGGGTTTTAGGTTATTTCCATAGACAAGGGTGCCTATATCTCAGACCAAGGCACCCACAGGTGCTCCTGTCCCTCTTTAAACACCCTAGTCCAACCAAAGAGCTCGAATATATGCTTTCTCAGGATTTTTTGTCATCGTTTCCTCCATTTTTTTTCCTGGTTCACAGTGCGACATAGTCTAGCACCTTCATTGAATCAACAAATCTCTTTTTAACCATCGTTTCTTATTAGGGTTTCACTTTTCTACTTGCTTAGTGTCTTGGGTCACATTCTTTTACTTATCTTTTATTTACTATTGTTCTTAATATTAGATTAACATATAATATTCCACATTTTAGTTAATTAGCATTTACACAACCACTACTCTGTGAAGAGTGGTGGTTCCATAACTACCGTGGCAGTCTCGTGACTACCTCATAGTTATCACATGGAACAAAACAATGATTTCCTTTTTCATCATTTGAAGGTGTCCATATCACTGTCATCTTGACTTATCCATTTATGTAAAAAATACACATTCTAAGGGTATACACTGCAAGTTTTCAATAGGATAATACATAGAATTGGGTGTTGCTAGATCCATTTTTGGATCACTTATCAATCAAATTGATATGAAAAAAATAACATGTATAAAATGAAAAGATAATATATTCATTCATATTTTAGGTCTTGATTTTGTATTTTTATAAATACTTGACTTTGTACATTTTAGAAGATATGTTATATACGAGTGAAGGTGATGTAAAATTGTAGACACTAAAATTTGGTAATCCTACTCTTTGACATTGTTGTTCTTGACATTGATCTCTTACTCAAACAAATACTTTCATCTGATAAATCTCTAGGTTTCTTGTCTATCTTGTTTAATATTAAACACTCACTTGATGACAATTTATGAGAAGTGAATGCATGAAACATAACAAGAAACCCCACTTTTTAGCTTCCAAACTTCATATTGTAGGTTTTCACCCTTGGGTAAAAAATGTACAACAGGGGTAAGAATGCATCTACGGTCTTGACCCTACTATATGGTCCTTAGGCACAACTCACTTTTCCCCTAATTTCTTATTCGCACATTATTATTTGGGTCACTTACTTCCCCTCAGCTGGCCTTTCCAACTTAAATTACCTCTAGAAGCATATGTAAGTGAAACTCACCTTATTTTCACTAGGAAGCACTCTTATGAATTCCTTTTACAAAAGTTAGCACAAAAGGCACCCAAAGCTCTCTACACTATAAAAATACCTATGCACATTAATTAGGGAAATAATATCTACAATTATGAAGCTTCCCATTAGGTTTAGGGAATTTATTCCCATATGTGCAAACATCTAAAGTCACCCACTCAAGTAGGTTACACAAGAGAGGAAACTCAAGTCAACCCATTGTCAAAGAGAAGATTTCAAATTTAATTGTACTAAAAATAGATATCACATATTAGGTGGAGAATGAGGTGTGGTTTGAGGCCTCTTCAAAGTAGTTTTGATGTCGATAGTGCATAGGGGTACCTAAAACTCAACTAATATTTGTTTTATAGGAATTCATATATGGTTAGGGTTTGAAGGATTGAGTAGAGTATTTAAATACCCCTGGCAGTGTGTTTGAGAGTGATTGATAGAAAACAATGAAGAGAATCAAAACAAGTGATAAACCTAGAAATTCATAGGTTGGAGTACTTAGTAGGTGTAAAACATTAAAAAGGGGAAAAAATCATATAGTTGTTCCTACCCCTACTATATAGTCCTACCTCAAGTGGCCTTCAACTCACAATTATAGTTTTGAATTCTTGTTAGATATAGAAACCCTTGTTTCAACACTTAGAACACCTGGACCAGTCTAGAATCACCTGTAATCAACTAAGTGTAATCAATCTCATGTATTTGTAAGTTTATATTTCACTTTGTACATTTGTTTGTAAGTATTAATGCATTATTTTAATATTGAATGGTTAATGCTATAATCAATCAGAATAACTCCCTATATCTCCTCTTTCATTCTTTATTTGGTTATAGTTTGTAAAACCCTAATCAAATTTAAAAAGGGTGAAAACCTTTAGTGAACCCGACACTTGAATTGAACATCATGTATCAAACCCCTAGTTATCTTAGGGTTCATTCATGCATTTTATCTTTAGATCCACATTTTTTTTCTATCTATTATCTACCCTAAAGTTGATTTACACAAATTTCCCTAGGGTTGCATGGTCAATTCTACCCTTTTGTCATTTTCTAGGGATCTTAATTGCTAAATCACCTTTTGTTTCATATGTCAAACATAACGAATATTTTTACAAATTACTTTGAGGTTAATTTGATTTTTTACATATTTAATGAAAACTCTGTTTGTTTGCCTTAATATTTAACACACTTTTCATAAATTAAAAATTACTATTTTTAGTAATTAGGGCATAATTAGAAAAATACACACTTTTGGAAAAATCCCTTGGAGGTTTTTATTAAAAATAATCATATTAAAAAATTAATCTTTTCATTTTTTAAAATTAAAATTGTATTTTAATATGTGGACATTTAATTTATTTAATAACAATTGTTTTTTGCTTAACGTGACTTTTTAGGTTTTATCCCCTTGGTCTGTTGACTATCAACCCTCAATTTGTTAATCCTTATTATTTTTATCTAATTGGATTTTTTTATATCCTTTTTTCCTTCCATCATGGCCCATGCCACATTTTCTCAAGTATCCTTGTATCATTTAATTCAATGAAACCCAACATGTAGAGATACTCTCACAAAAATAGTGCACAAAATCAAGATCCCTGATAATACAACACCTTACCATGTGAATCCAATTTTAGGTCATATTTTAGTTCCTATTACTAGAAGTAATGGAACCTTTCATAAGGATATCTTGAAATATATTCAAACTTTACACCATGGTTTTCAAGATCAAATTCAAGCTATGAAGTCTGAGATCACATCTCTCAAGTGTGAAATAATGCATCTAAAGGATTCTCCCAATGACCATATTTGATATTGATATAGTTGTAAGAGGTATAAATGCCTCAAAAACACATACACACAATTTAAAAAAACTCTATAAGATTTAAAATATTTTACTTATTATTCCCAAATCCACACTAATCTCTTATAACATTACAATCTCCCTTTTATTTCCCAATATCTTTAAGAAAACTCTAAAATGTCAAAAACCCTAAAACAAAAAAATCCTAATAAGTAAAAAAAATATAAAATGGGATGAAAATTTTTCATACAAAATATTCCTTCATAAATGAAGGCTCGCACCAAATCTTGGCTTATTACCAAAAGTGGAGCAAAATATATTAAAATTCTAAGTTTTCGGCAAATCCAAAAAATAGGTATGGAGCCAATTTTAGACCACTAAATGAAAGAATTAGGCCTGAAAATATGCCAAAATTGTACCCAACATTTATGAAAATATTGGTCATAGCATATTACTAGTCAAGATCTAATACCCTAGAAAATTTCAAGTCGATCCAGCAGTCAGATCAAAAGTTATAGTCCTCAGAAGTTATGCTCCTGCATCAATATCCATCATATCTATACACATCATTATCAATATAGTTCTAAGACCACTAAGAATAAATGTTGTATAAACATCATACATGATACATGAGCTCATACAAGTGAAGTAAAATTACTCCATAGAGGAAAAAATGTATGTGTTCCATAAGATCAATCTCGACCACCAAGACATCCACAACCGCAAGAACCTCTATACTTCAATAAGAATGCTAAACACCATGATATCCTATTTTATCTACTCAATAAACGTTTAATCACTTTTTACCTACTCATTCTTACCCATATTATCATCTTGAAACACTAGAAAGTCAATCATTTTACAAATATTATAAAATTAATGGACATCGTGACAATGATTGTTATAATTTATGATGAAGAATCCAAAATTTTGAGTGTAAAGGGTTTATTTCATTTACTACACATTCATCTCAAATTTGAAAATATCCATGGGTTCCTAAATTTGATCCATCTATGTTTAGTGAAGATAATGCAATATCAAATGATGTAACTTCTATAATAATACAAGAGCCACCTATTCAAAAAGATGATAAAAATGACATACCTCTTTCAAAAGGACCAATATTATTTGAAATCTTGTGCCCGACTATTGTAGAAACTACCACATAATTATTACCAATTGAACATGACCAATTACACATGGACTTAGAGTACATAGAGAATATAAAGGAAAATCTCAAGGCTAACACCATATTACCAACACAAATATTTTTGAACCAAGATTATAAATGGCTCAGTGATTGGGATCGTAGTAGAAATGATTATGACCAAATTAGTACACCACAAGTTCTTTTTAGAAATATATCTACTTCTCCACCACAAGCTATGATAGATTATAATCCAACTCTTGATATCGATCATAATATTAATACAAGTGATTGTATACCAACACAAATCCATTTAAACCAAATTATAAATGGCTCAATGATTAGGATCGTAATAGAAATGATTATGATCAAATTAATACACCAAGTGTTATTTTTACAAATATATCTACTTCTCCACCACAAGCTATGATAGATTCTAATCCAGCTATTTATATCGATCTTAATAACAATACAAATGATTGTATACCAACACAAATCCATTTGAACCAAATTATAAATGGCTCAATGATTGGGATCGTAATAGAAATGATTATGACCAAATTAATACACCAAGTGTTCTTTTTACAAATATATCTACCTCTCCACCACAAGCTATGATAGATTCTAATCCCACTATTGATATCAATCATAATAACAATGCAAATGATTGTATACCAGTTACTAAAAAAATTGTACATGTTATATGTGCATGGAATTATCCCACTAAAAGTATTGTTGATGATGATAATATGTTGATCTTTATAGGCGTGGGAAACTATAGGTTAAATCCTAAGTTTTTATCTAAAAATTATTTTTTAGGAAACATGCAAAATAATCTCATGGATAATAATGATTCATCACTACTACTCAATTCTAATGACAAAGATGATTTTGATCCTGATGACTATAAACACCATGATGAGCACTTGCCAATTCTTGATCTTATTGATGAAGACAAGGACACTATTTCACCAGATGTATTACATATTTCTTGACATCTATCTAATGATCATAAAGTTACACAAATAGAAAAATATAACACCCCAATGAATCCATATCCTCGTCCTCTTGTTAAATATTTAAGGTAGAGGCCATGTGTCAGTATTCTATAGTATAACCACTTATGTATTCAACATTACATTCTCACTCGTGACATACTATCGTTAACTAAGCCTACTAATTATTGTTTGATCTTTTCATGCACCACTATACAACACCTTCTCTGATACTCGGGAGCATATCGAGATTTCCCTTCCTTATTTTTTAAGAATAGGTTTCATTGCATGCCCCTACATATTTTAGTAAGGGTCATATTTATAATATGTTTTTAACTCCTATTATGTCATCCCTCTTATATCACAATGGATGTAAAACATCAACCAACATCACTACCAACCAATTGCAATATCTTGAAGATAGGGAATCTAAACCAAAAATCTCAATTCTGTAGTTGCAAAAACACGCACTTACTACTATTACTATACTGTCAAGTATGTTGTTTTATATATGGATCTTGGGTAAGAAACGTATTCACTAATGATCCATCTCATAATCTGGTCATCAATCTTGTTGGTCTTTGTTGTTATTTTTCTTACACATTCGTCATTCACTCACACATTTCCAATCAAGTTTTAGGGGGTTTTATCTATCATGGTTCACTCAGTTGTCATCTCTAGTCTTTGACTAGGGCGCCTAGATAGGGATTAGGGCACCTGGGGTACCCTTGTCTCTGTCACACTTGGATTTAATTTAGACATTCAAGGTTGGTCTTTATGGTTTTCCATCTCATCTCCCTAGGTAATAGTCGACATGTTAGGTCATCAGTGTTACAATTTGAACAAGATATCCCTATATAAACACAACACACATACTACCTTAAGGTTGGATTATTTCTACTAAGGGTTAGCTATCTACATAGAGTAAGTGGCTGAATTTGGGCAGTATTCTACATCACACATTTCATAAGAAGGGGTGTATTCATTCTATTCCATCCACCATTTTACATTTTATCTAGCTAATTCTAGCTACTTTGGCATAATTTGTGCTAGGGCACCCTAGGCACATTATTGCACACAAAAACACATAGAACTACATTGGGTATGATCTGTAGTGTAATGCTCATTCATAATTCCATCCATTTGGAAACTGAGGACAATCTGACCCATTCATTTGCATCTTTCTTTTTCAGGGTTTAATGCTTTGTGTGGGGTTTTGCAATTGATTCTTCATGAGAATTTGGTGGAAACATCAATGAGGCAGGTGCAAAACTCACCTAACCAAAGGTGAAATATTACGAATATCTAGAGACCATGTCAGGATCAAATTTTGAGTTGTTTCACAAACTAGGGCATACAAATTTCATACTAGGGCACCCAAAATCACCACTATCCCTCTCTAGGATCCCTAATCCAACCAAATCTTCCTCTGCTACTACTTTATGAGGTTCTTTGCCACACTTTGTTCTGTCATTTCATCACTCTATTTAGTCCTAGATCACTACAAGGTAAGCCCAAATCAGGTAAGTACTTTTCCCCTTCGATTTCATTTCATTTAAAAGATTCAAATAAATTATTTAGCATTTACATTTCAGTATATTCCATTTATTGTATCTATGTACTTCTTAGATTCTTAATAATATTCAAATTTTATAGAATCATTTTGGTGAACCCAAAGATTAGAATATTTTTCCCTAGGATCCACTAAAACCCTAATGGATAAGGATAGCTCTTCTCCTTCTCAATTCATCATGCATCATGTGAGTGTTAATCCTATCTACGATGACACCACATTTCCAAACTTATTTCCCTTTATCATGATGTTACTATGCCGGATCATATTCAACAACAACTCTTAGCCCAAAAATGTCATGTGCCTACTAGATTTGAAAACTCTACTATTGGAATTATTTCTGATCTAATGAGCTTCACTCATTGCACACTATGTTATACAGTTAGCCATGACCCTCCTTCTGATATTTCCAAGGAATTTCTAGATGATTCTCTTATTGATTTCATGCTTGGCTTTGAAAATGGTACATTTGTGTATATTTATTTTCCTCCTAGTAAGACCACTACTATAGGTAAATCTTATGATTATCCTATTTCTAATAATGTTTACCATTATCCTTCACATAATTTTCCACATGCTCATTCACACTATGTTGATGATCTAATTAATGACATTCTCATATTTGAGTCTCTTTCTAATTTTGACAAAACAATTTATAGTTATGATTGTACTACTTTACATAGAGTTGAGTGTGAATATCCTGCTCCATTGTCATCCTCTTCTAAGGTTATATATACCACTATGCATAACTCACCTCCATCTATTATTCCATCCTCTTCTATCACTCCATCTCCATATATTAGTTCTTCTCATCCTATCGTTTCATCTCCACCAAAAAATCTATCTCTTAGGGATGTTTCTGATGCTAGTCTTACTACTTCTATGGTGTTCCACATCCTTCATCACCTATTAATTTTTTGAATCCTATACTTATTGTGCCCTTAGCATCGGTTTCTCCTACATCTCCTCTTGATATCCCTATGATTACTCACAATGGAAATTTACAACCTCTCAACATATTATTTCCATCCTCTATTATTCCTTCACAAGACATCTTGTCTCTCATGAATGTTGTGGGTCACTTAAAATATCAGGTTGAGTCACTCACATTAGAAAGCAAGGCCTATTATGCTTCCATTGATAAAAATTCATTGCATGAAAACCCTATTCCTAAAAATATTCATAACTTAGAATTTGCTAAGGATTCTATCATGCCTACCTTTTTATGTTTCGATGGTACTAGAAATACCTACTTACATCTCAAACATTATCGTATGTTTATGGCTTCATATTCAAATGATTGATTATTGCTTAAATAATTTCAACATAGTCTTATTGATGGACCCCTATAATGGTATACTCACCTAACATTTGGATCTATTAGCACATATCATGATATGGAAGAGGCTTTCCTCTTTCGTTTCATCATCAACAATGTCCCTAGAGTTACTTATGATCATCTCCCTACTTTACATCAAGGAAAAAAAACCTATCATGGATTACATCTTACAATTCAATGTTTCTTTGCACCAATTAGTCTTCCAACCTATTAACTTAGAGAAGAAATTTATCTTCTATCATGGATGGATTCCTGCACTAAAGCAAATATTATAATATGATACATGTGAATCATTCACACTTCTATGTTATAGAGTTATTGATATCGAACAAGACCTCATTTCCGCACATGTAATAGATCCTCCACCTATTACTAACACTGCTACATCACCCAGTTCTTTGCCATTGCATATCAGTTGTAAATCCTACATAATCTCTATCCCCTCCCCATAAGAAAATCCATCCTACTACATCACATAAGCATCCTTCTTTTCCTACTCTGTGGCAGGATACACTTACATCTTCTACACTTGTTTCACGTGAGCCATTGCATTTATCCCATCACGCTCAGCCACATGATGTGCTACGTGTTTTGATTAATAAACATTTAATTCACTTACCTTCCAACTAGCATCATTTGTAGCATCGCTTACAACATCAGCGTGATCAACCATATTGTAATTATCATCGTATCAAAGGCCATATGGATAATGATTGCCTTTCCCTTCATGATTGATAGTAATAATTAGAATATAATGGCATCATATCTTTTGGCTGTCTCTCACATGAGTGGTCCATATATCCTCTCCCTCTTCCATGAGTTACTATGCTAGTTGAGTTATCTCCTTCTTCTAGTGATAAGGTCATTGTTCATCTATCACCATGGGTCATTGCTCATGTGCACTCTCCATTACATCCATCCATCACTGCATCATCTCATCCACCACATCTATCTTATCCATTGCATCATGCTACTACTTCACATTGGCTTCCAAAACCCTTGACATTCACACCTCCCACCACTACTTCATATGACATTCAGTTTGGCTCGTACGCTCATGTTGCTTCCATCCCACACGCTTCCACCACTTCGGGCTGCCTTGGTATTTTGTAGGTGATTATTATCACCTCACCCCCTAATGACGCACTCATTTTATTATGATTCTTACATGATTTTTGAGGCATATATTACAATAATAACCTATCTTCATGCACTCTATCGATTCATCTAGTGCATTCTATCGAATAATTTCCTCAGGATGCACTCTTGCATTACATAGTTCATTCTTGACTAATGAGGGTTATTATATAAATTAACCTCATCATATATACACTAGGAGTATCACTAATCTCCCCCTATTTTCATCTTACTAACATATGTTTCATTAGGCTATGATGACTATTTTGATCATTCATCACAATTTCATTACATACATCGTCTATTATCATCACACTACACGATACTTGACAACTATGCATTACAAATCATTTAAACAAATACAAATACCACTTAATAATTAAAAGTCTATTATCCTGTAAAATTGACAAGGGAAATTTTGTAGGTAACCATACCAAAATTTCCATTTTGGTCCCCCGTTGAGGTCTCTTAACATTCAGAATGGCATAAAATATCTTTCTGGAAAATCTAGTTTTTAGAACTTGGTCATTTTCAACCTTTTTGGGTTGGGTGAAGTTTTCATTCACGTTACATCAACCAAAACTATGCCCCTATATTCCTTTGGCACATTCCAGGGAGTGTTAACACTCCAAATGTTGTGCCTCTCAAGGGTGTGCCAAGGTGCAAGTACCATCTTGTTACCACTTTCTAAAGTGCGTTGTGGGCGCTAAAAACGTAGTGTCGACACTCCCAAAGTTGTGCCAAGGCACAATTCCCTTCGTGTTGACATCTAATCAAGTGCGCCATAGAGAAAATTTGGTGGTGCATTTATTTCACCTTTTGCTATATATAGGCATTTCTGACCTGTCATTTTCACATTACAAAAACTTGAAAAGTCTTTTTTCTGCACATTGTCAGCATTCCTGTCAGCCCCGCGTGTTGCCATTTATCATGTTCGTGGTCCCCACATCATCTCCTTCATCATTATATATTCCTGGTAAGTGGCCCTTGCCATTCTTGTGGATTTGTTGTGGTTTTTATGGTGATTAGGGTTTTTGATGATAATAATGAATCTAAGAAGATAACACAATCCCAATCCATTTTGTAAAACCCAACTGCAAGCCATTTTTCACTCTCCTTCCATATCTAAAAATATGGAAGGCTCTACCTTAGCATGGACCCCTGCCCCTTTTCTCCTCTATCCCTTGCTTTTCCGAGGTTAACCCCTTGCTATCAAAATCTAAGCTGAGAGAGTAAAAAACCACAAAATGAAGAGAATAAACCTGCTGTCTTCCACAGCGCAATTTTCATATGTGTTACGCTAAACACAGTCATGCCCCTTTGGCACACCATTTAGTCATGTTGCATTAAAAATAGTTACGCCAAGGTGCACTATGAACTCACGCAACAGAATCCCTTTCCCGCACCCTGTAAAAACTAGAAAAATTCCTAAGGTGCCAGTGCAAGCGCACCTACAATAGCAACAACACTTCATGCTATGTAAACCCTTCTCGTCCCGCATAATCTTAACCCCTTGGCGCACCTCACCTTGATGTTGCATCTTTTGCATCCACCCCTTGGCACACCATAATACTCTATAACACCAATCATATATGTGCCCAACTAAAGGGCTTCCAATGGTGCAAGCGCATATCCCTTGACACCAACATCTAAATGTTGTTTCTAGCCTTTCCACACCCTGCGCCCCTTCTAACATTGATTTTTCCCATGCAACACTTTCCCAAAGTGTGCCTTGCTTTTCTAAGTCCCTGCAACCTACAGTAAAGCTACGCCTTGCACCCAGAGGCTCATAAATTGCTAAATTTTCATTTTGTAAGCTTTTATGGATGACTTAACGGCTGACATAGCCCTTCTACAATGGACTTCCCTGATTCTTCTTGTAGATCAACAACTAAACTCAGATCCACACATGTCTTCATCAAGTAAGAAGCCAACCAAGTCCAAGGGTAAAGCCAAGCTAATAGAGCAAGAAGTGAAATATAAATACCGAAGGGTCATGATGCCTGACTCGCTTGTAAAGTGCAATCTTGATATCAGAGATTCAGAACTCAGGCACATTGACATGGAGGACTTCTGGGCCAAAATCAAGAAGGTCACAGGCAGCCCATGGATGGATAAATTGGGTGGCAGTGGTTTGTACTTTGATGCAGGGCTCCCAGTGAGCGCAATCAACAATGAGTTTATGATGTTAATGGGCTGTTGTTATAATAAGGACACAAGATGTGTTGAAAATGAGAAGGGCAAGTTGATAATCAACCTCACGGCCCAAAATTTTGAGATCATGTTGGGTATCCCTCACCACAGACATTTTGTAGCAGTGATCCAGGAGGACTGTGTGAAGACATGGACTAAAAATGAAGACAAATGTATGTAGTTAATGAATGAGGTATACCTCAGGAATAAGAAGGTGACCAACAGGTGGCCATAAGTCATTCATTCGCAGTGATTTTTCAGAAGAGCAGAGTACATGGACTCCCCGATGCCCATTACTTTCACAAGTGGATGCTCAGGTATTTGGAAATAATGAATAAAAATGTTCCTGATCAGCGTTTTGACTGGGGAGAGATTATCAGTAACACAATCTCAGAGCAGCTTCAACAACTTTCAACAACTGGGAGGTTATATATGAACTCCTATGTAGTATATGTTGTTTCCTCAGAGAGGGACTACCCAACATTGAATTGGTGTGGGATATGGCCCCCCAGGTCAGGATATGCGAGTACTATCCAGAGTTAATACTGGAGAACAACATAGCCCAATTCAGTAAAATCAACAATGTCTTATTCTATGGCATCATCTACCTATTGAGGCCCAACATGACTTGCGGTTGAACAACCAAAAGCATGATCACTACCACAAAGAAGTGGAGAGTGTTATTCAAGCAATTCCCCACTTTCATCTATCTCAAAGCTACTAACTTCTTGGGACAGCCCACTAGATTGCCAAGGTATATAGGACCCAAGCTGATCCTATTGGAGCTATCTAGACAGCTCATCACATAACATGAGAAGTGTTTAAAAAGGAAGAAGGGTGAAACTCCATTCCCCCTCACTATGGGCAGATACACCTACACTTCACAGGGAAAATCCCAAGAGATGTATGTAGAGCTTGAGTTGCTCAATCTGAAGCATAATTTCCCGGCAAGGCCAACCTTCGATCCTCTTGGTTTCCTTCTAAGAGCAAGGATCGATCTAATTCATGACCCTCAGATTGAGGATATCTACATCCACCTAAATCATGAAGTTGAGCTCAGACGAAAGGATCAATCCCGATTGGCCCTAGTAGAGATCATTCAATATGGTGTGGCTATCATCCCAATGGATTTCCAGGTGACTGATCAAGAAGTTGATCAAGTTTATCTAGACATGGATGGGGACAATTAGCCATTTGGTAAAATTGATAGGAATAAGGCCCCTCAAACTATAGAGGAAAGGGTTAAGGGAACTCTGCAACACACTGAGCATTGGTGCAAGAAAAATGGTATCATCTACCTTGGGGTAGAATTTACCATGTATCCCTTGGGTAATGCACCATCCAGGCCAGAACATTTTCCTGAGGGAAAAGGAAAGGATAAAGTAGGAGAGGCAAGCACTGCTCAAGAGAAAGCTCCTGAAATCCCTCCTACTACCGCAGAAGAGCAAGTTGTGGACTTAGTGTTCCCAAGAGAAGAAGAAGCGGTAACTGCTCCAACGGACACATCCACTCAGGATGTTGTCATTACTACAACTGGTGAGGTCCTAACCGTTCCCTCTCCCACTCCTCCTTCCCCTCCTCATGTCACTCAAACAACCACTCCTTTAGTTGTGTCTTCTCCTCCATCTTCTATCGTTCCCCCTCCCTCTTCCTCCATCTTTTCTTCCCTTCCGGATTTGTCCCCCAACATTTCTTCCCTCATCTTGCAAATCCCTTCTGCCCTTATGGCCTCCTCTCTTGTAGTGACTCCTATTCCCATGACTTTTGGTGTGTCAGCCCCTTTCTCCATGTTGCCACCAAGTGTTTTGACACACTTCCCCATGTCCACTGCATTCTTTCTTCCTTCCACCCATGTTTCCTCTTCATCCTCTAGTCCCACTCCCCTAAGTCCAGAATGGATCTCCGAACACCTGAGCCAACACAAGAGGAAAGTCCCTATTGCACCTATGGACTTCTCCATTATTCCAGATAAAGGGCCTAAGAAGCAAAAGGATATAACCCGCTTCTCTCAAAGTACTTCAGGCCAAAGGGTTATGGAGATCGCATACCCTAATCCCACAAAGAAGAAAGAAGATCTGTCTCCTACAAATTTTACAGTGACTCAGGTCACAATGGGAACATCATCAAAGAGCCTGCAAGGAGAGGCCTTATCTGCAGTGGATTCCCTTTGTAAGAAGCTTCAAGAAGTAAAGGAAGAGAAGAAAATATTAAAAGAGCAAAACAAGCATCTTATCCAAGCCCTACAAAAGATGGGTAATGCCCCTCCTATGACTGTCGTCGACCCTCCTGAAGTTCTTAGTTAGGAGAAGATAAATGAGTATGCCAAGATCAGTGAGCAAGGTGCAGCAGTGTCCACCTGGAGAGAGTAGATCCTCAAAGATAGTGAGGAAGTGATTACAAATTTCACAGAGTTCTATCAAAATATAGATCAAGAGAACAAGTAACTCCAGGCAACAGGACCTATCTCCGAAGAGTTATACCATGCTAGGTTGCAACACGAGACATTTCGAAAGATGCTCGACTGCCCAGTCGATGACATTTTGAAATTCGGCGTCTTTGATCACCCACGAGCACCCAACAAATTCCTTGCTACTATAGACTATCGGGTTGACCAAACGGATTTTGTCTTAGAAAAGATAGACAAAATCAAGGAGGAAGCCCTGGATGCCATGCATCAAATGGAGCAGATCATCTTAAGAATGTCTCCAGGATTTCTCAGTGCAGTGTACGCCTTGAGGAAGGCAGATGATACTATTCAGATTTTCAAGGGAATCACATCGTAAGGTTTCATGCCAGAGGCCACTTTTGATGTAGAATCTATCAAAAACCTTCTGGCCTGTTGTGAATTCGTTGGGTACCTGATGGAGGCAGGTGAAAAATAGTTTAAACTCCCTGAAAGACTCAGATATGAATGAGAGACTTGCAAATTCATTAGGGATCACACCAAGGGTCCCGCTCAGGATCAACTTCAGGCGATGGTCAGCAAGTTCATGGAGTATGGAGCTCAGTTTCACATCACCTCTCCTGAGTAGAGGCAGGACACTCCTTTCAAGCCAAGGGATGATGATGAATAGGCTCCTTCCTCCTGGGATAAATCCCATTTTTGTGAAATTATTTAAAAGTATGTTGGCACAAATGATGACATCATCCATGTTGCACCATGGGATGCTGTCATCCACCAAATTGCCCCAAAGTCAACATTTGACTTTTAGATATTTTGTAAATAGTGGTTGGATCCTTTTTGTCTTCTTTCTCCTCCTTCTATAAATACTTGAACACTTGTTGTATTCAAGTGTGAGAATTTTTTTATGAAAAATAGAAGTGAGAAGAGAAAGACTTTGAGCTTTCTTGTAACAGAACAAAATATTAATACAAAAAATTGAGACTTTGTGCTAAATTCCTATGTTATGTGTTAGATCTTTCTTAAGTTAGATTTACATGCTTGTTCTGTTGGATTCACCTATAACTTTGTCTTTTGTTTATCAGTATTGCTTTGTTTGTTTATGTGAGTAAGTTTGGCTCTGTTTACTACCAGCCCAAAACATAAACCCTTTGACCTTTCTACTTTGGAATTCATTTCTTTTCTCCCTTCATATCCATCTTTCTTCTATTCCTTCCTTCATTCCTTTCTGTTCTTCGTCGGAACTAACTCTACTGGGATGTGATCCCAAACCCCCCTGAAGGCAGAAAACTATAAGACTTGCACATATTCCTGCTGGTAGAATAGCAATAAACTAGTTTCGCTTTGCTGTCTCAAAGAGGGGCTATGCCCTACACATTGTTGGCCTATCTATCCATAGATCTGCCCACACTCGACAGATTTTCAGACTAACAGAGTCATATATAAGTATCATCAATCACATAAATCATACATCATCATCACATCATGACATAAATACACATCAAATATAGTCATCATATGTTAATAAATCCATCTATATATACCAATTACAATCATAGTAAAAAACATATCATGACTAGGTGACAACTCCCCTACATCAAATACATTGAATGCAAATCATATCTCATCATCGTTGTCACTATCTGGTATTGCAAGTGCTCTAGAACTCAAAACCTCTCCACTAACTCAATGTCACTGATCGCGACCCCTATATCTCTCCACCTACCTATGTAATAGTGTATTCTCCAAAGACTGCTCTGCAAAGAGACTTTGTAATATGATAAATTATGCAAACACATCCTGCGCTAATGGACCACCACCCGCCACATCTCTTTCTTATCGTGTCTCCTCGTGTGCCTCATCCCTCTCAGTCAGCAACACAGTACATGTAATTTTTGTTATGGTCATTGGATCAAACAAAGGAGCATGCTAACCTACAATGTTTTCCATGCACACTAACATCCCTCCATCCGTAAGTATGTCAGTGGGAACATTTTGCTTCATTGTGTAGATAGATGTGTCCATAATCAAGCTCCAATATGCGTCACCTACAACTAATATCACAACGCATTAGACAACCATAACCATCACATAAACATGTAACCAATCATCGAACACAACTATATAGATATTGATGCTCTGTTATAGCTATAACTACAGTATCAGGGGCATGTGCTTTCCCCTCCACTCCTCCTCCCTGTGGTAATCCCACCACATCTGAAAAAAATAGGAAAAAAAACCCATCGATGTGTTTTCCACCATGTACGATATGCATTTTTACACCCCACATCATTTACATCAATAGGCTCTATGACCACATCAACCTCGTCGGACCTGGGAGGTACTATCTGCTCTCTTGTGAGCCCTAGTCTAGTTCTAGTCCTCTTAGGTTCTCTAATGGCTTGTAACCACACATATGGATCTTAGAGAACATGTTGAGCCATACCAAACTATCAAAATATCCAGTCTACCTAAAACAACTCGGTCACACCTAGAAACTGATCCTTCAACCACATTGTCCTCTGCATGCATTATAGCTCTATAACATCCTCTGGACATACCGCGTAGTCTCAGCATGGCCTCCATCTCACTTCCTCTGGTCCCATGAAATATATCAATGATTTATAAGTATCAATATCCATCTTCCACCCACGTAATCCAATTCACCTCCCAATGAATATGTCTATCCTGGCCCACTCTACTTGCAAACCACCAACTGGCCTCAATATTACTATATGCTCATAAGCCCATACATAAAATAAATTAGTCACTCTGATCACACCTCCATGCTCCTGCTGTGTAAATATGTAAATAACTCTATATAGGTGGGCCAACACACATCATGCCCAAGTATACCTAGTACCCTTCTCCTCTATCTACTGGAAAATTTCATGCATCTTATATAAGATGCCCACACCACATCCCTCAATTACGATTGATGATGCAATAACCACGGATATAACCTTCCACAAGCATGGAACCCATAACCTCAAAATTACATCCAAGCTAATATGGGCCTCGACAGGAACTCTAGTCCCCAAAAAATACTGCCTAACAACCCACATCTGTCTCTCCATGTTCTCCACATCCATGACATGTACCCTGTCAACAATAACTTGTAATCACAATATGCGATATACATCCTCTGGTGTGACTATCATCTCACCAGTAGGTAACCAAAACATGTAATTATCCACACACCATATCTCACAAAAAACTATCAACATAGGCATATTATGGGGCACATCCCCCATCCTCGCTATGTGCCACAGGCCGACACTGTCCATAACCTCCCGATCATCATCTGAAAAGCCTAACCCAAGAAAATTAATTAAATGTTGACCACCACAGAACTCCCTTAAATGGATATCCCTATGCACAATATCAAACAACATGTTAGAACAATATACATAAGCAAACATAAACATTTATGACATTAATACACAGTCGAAATCACATTCCCACCACTCTGAACTGATTACACACTTTCTAGACCAGGGTGACTAGAATAAATACTAGGGCACCTAAGAGCATGACACCAACACCCAAGTATAGGTGCTCTTGTCTCAAAGGCCACTACGCCTTCACCGCTCTTTTCTAGGTCTCAAATGCCAAGAATTTTTTTTAACAATTTCATAAAAATTCACTAACAATGACTACTACACACGTATTTTTTTGAAAAAAATGCACTTACTAACTTCAATGTCATACGCAATGCCACAAAAGTTTCCACCATCTCGAAATGGATAGGTCATGTTTCTCTCACTTACAACATTTGTTGTCCATTTTTGCACACAATGCAAAAATTGAATAAGTTGGGACATTTTTTGTTTTGGAACACTTCTTTCTATTTTTTCTAACTCCCCAGATCAAGGAAAATTCTAAACAATTAGAAAAAATCAAGAAAAATGTGAAAAGGGTCATTTTTAGTGTTATGCGGACGTTTCTGGTCTAGGAGGAACAAGTGGAACAAGTTCCTTGGGGGATCCAATTCTCCCAAAGGACGAAAAGGATGAAATACAAAGGATTTTGATTGGACCTAGTATACTGCAAAAAATTCAAGTTTTTGGGGCCCGTGAAGTATAATTTCTTGTAGGTCAAGTGTTCCCCGGATTTCCAAAATCCCTGAAAATTGAAAGAATTGAGCGTGGGCTTTGTTGTACGGGTTTTTAGATGTTAGGAGGTACCAAGGAACATGTTCCTCGTGGGTGAAAGGTCCCTACATTGGCTTGAAGGCTGAAAGACAAAGGAATTTGGGCTTGTTTATATTGTGTGTAAGACACGTATTGTAAACTCAAGAGGCTTGAATGGAATAAGTTCTGTGGGGACGTTAGTTCATCGTGGAGTCAAAGCGTTTGTAAAAAAAAGGAAAGTGGCCGGGGATTTAAATGCGAGGAATGCAGATAAATGGAGCCCGAGTTCCCTTATACCCTTTATACCCCATGGACCCAAAATACCTGAAGTATCCGCATAAAGGGGAATAAGGAAAAAAGGAATAGTTAAAATAAGACTATAAGAGCCCTTGTGGAACTCCCCAACCCCTATAGCTTTAAATGGTCATAACTTTTGAACCAAAACTCTATTTTTCACAAAATTGGACTTTTTGGAAAGGTATTGACATCCTCTATGCCAAAGAATTTTAATTGAGGTTATATATATGAAAAATGGAAAACTTCCCTAGAATTTAAAATTTAGAGTTCTAGGTAGTTAAACAACAACATTAATGAAACATGATGCCAATTCTTATTCCAAAAGAAATGTCAATGGGGGAATGGGTTTGTAATTTTTATCATGCCCCTTTTTATAAAATTAATACATCTTACTAGTGGGTGGGGGTATAATTGTGATTTTCTCTTTTCCCTCTCTTTTTCTCATTCTTCTATATATTTTAAAACCTCTCATTTCTAGAGGGGGCTTGTTCATTCTAATGGAACTCTGTCAAAATAGTTCTAGAACAGTTGTGAGTTACAATCCTCATGTTTGGACATCTTGCATGGTGATCCTTTCCTCTGCTCCTCTCATGTAATGGATTGTGCATACTCGAAGCAATAAAATGTGTGTTTTGTTTCTCTCTTTTGTCCTTTTATTTTATTGCATTTTTCTTCCCTTCCATTGCATTTGTAGGTGTTTTGTGCATATTTTTCTCTCTTGTAGGGTCTCAATTTTGTTTTTCTCCAAGGAAATGGTGATTTGAATATTGTTTTGGAATGTGGCTCTCTTGTCTGCCCTCTCCATCATTTTCTCCCCATTTTCCACTCATTGGAATGTCTCCAACTGGTGTTATCACCTCTGTAGTTTAAGATTTTTGTTTTATGCATCTCCTCCTCACCCTAGTCCCTTGGAATGTTAGATTATAGTTAAATAGTTTAAATTTAAATTCCTAGGAGTGGTTTAAGGTAGAGGAAGCCGGTAATCTTCGGAGGTCTATCTTAGTTTGCAGTTCCCACAATTGAGAGATAGTCCCATGTTGCTTCAGAATTATTGGTCATTCATGATCATATCCATGGTGCAATTTTGAGCTCCAAAAACATCCTTACACACTCACATCTCACTCTCACACTCACGAAAAAGATAAATAAGTTAACTAATCACCTTTTCACTTTACTATTTATAGTCAATTTTCATTATTCACTCTATTATGGTTGTGGTAAAAAAATCACACACTTTAGACATTATTTAGCCTCAGTCTCATATTACTATTCATATGGTTTTTAAGTGAAGAAAGTACTAATTAACCCATGTCTTTTGGTGATTTTACTTTGATTTATGTTGTCACTATTGACCTTTAGCACATACTTGTGTAGTCTATTTTTTTCGTTTGGCATAATTTTACCTTTGACAGGGGCACCCTAGGTGCCTTGGTCCCATTTGGGGCACCTTGAGTCTTTCTACACTTTCCCACCATTTTTTGGGCACTTTTGACCATTTGAGCTTCTTATCTTTTTAGTGGTCAGAATTTTCGGGGTTAATTATGAAATTAGAATAAGAGAACCATGTAAATATAAATTTATGAGACCATAATGAGGGACCGAGCACTAAGCACTACTATCATCACCTAAGGTGGCATCCATCAAAGGATCTATTTACATCCATCTATCTACATCACAAGGCACAAGGATGGTTCATCTACATTACACTGCATAGGAGGGAAGTTTATTCTATTCCATCCACCATTCTATTACATTTTATACACATAATTATTGGTCTCTACTTTCAAAAAGTGCGACTAGCACAAGGGAACCTAAGGCATGATTGCACACACACATAGAACTACATCAGGTCTAGGATGTAGTGTAGTGCTTAGTTAGTAAGCCCACCATTTTGGTAGTTGAGATCAATTTAATCCCTTCATATGCATCTTTATTTTTTTAGGGTTTGTTGTTTGTCTTTGGTTTTTACAGGTATTTTCTTCATCACCGACTACCAACAACATACGGTGCAGTATAGGGAATTTAGTGCAACAGGAAGAAAATGTAGGAAACCATAAAGTGACACCTCAGAGGAAGGTTATGGAGATTTTTCATAGACCAGGGTACCTATATTGTAGACTAGGGAACCCACAGATACCCATGTACCTATCTAGGCATCCCAGTCCACTCAGATTGCCTAGATCTACACTTTTCTATACTTTGGCATAGTCATTTCCTCCTCCTGTTTCTCCATCTATCTCTGTGACACAATACAACAAGCTCGTGAAATCAGTTGAGTTCTTTTTAAGTCTGTTTACACTTTAGTATTTCACATATCTACTTTTTTAGTTACTTGGGTAATTTTATTTATACGTTCATATATTATTTACTATTTTCCTTAATGTAAGATTAATTATAGAATCAATTATTATTCCACATTTTAGTTAATAATTTTAGTGAACCCATACTCCATATTCATGCATATCAGATCCTCATTCTTTGAGTCTATTCATCATCTATATCTAGATCACTGATTATGTTCTTACACATCCTGATGTAAGGTATAGAGTCCTACATTTTCTAGCTACTACCCATATTTGTGCTGACATGCACCCTAACTTTATATATCAAACTTCTGTTGATGCATTTTCTCAACACTTATCATTTAAGTTTTATCTTCTTGTTGATTTAAACACTATTGATAATGACCCACCCTTGCATATTATGATTCACATTCTCAATATGGGTATTAAGCACATTTTAATTGATAATGGATCCGAACTTAATCTATGTCCTATGCCATTCCTTGAAAAGTTAGGCCTCTCTACACGTGATGTTATTTCATCATCCCTCTCACTTCGTGCATATGATGGTTCTGTTTGTCCATGTGTTAGTCACATTGCATTACCTATTACTATAGGACCCAAAATTGTCAACACAATGTTCTTTGTCATTGATTTCCCAGTCTCATACAACTTTTTTCTTGGTTGACCATGGCTTTATGCCACGCAGGATGTTGCTTCAGTTGTACACCATTGTGTTAAATTCCTCCATGAGGGCATTGAGTATACTATTCTCTGTGATCGTGACCCATTCCAGTACTGTGACCATGCTCCTAATAGTAGTCTTCATATTCCACATATTGATACTACAGAGGATCCTCAACCTATGGAAGAACAACCCCACTTACCACCACTTGAAGGTGTCATTTGTGTGATAGATTTAGTTTCTTCTATGAGACCTACTACTATTGCTATGATTCCTTATTAGGGGCCTATCCAATCCTTATATATCACTCTATCACTTACACCTTCATGCTTACCACCTCCGTTAACACACTTACCATTTACTTGCACATTTTTCATGAATGATTCATATTGGGAACATATTCCATTTGATCATGCTTGTGATGATACCATTTTCTCACACGATCGTCTAGATCAACTCAGCTTCACTTTTAAGGAAATCTATCCTCCTACTCATGCTCCTCATCTATATTATGGCTTCATCACTGTTACTAATTCTTATGGCTTGCATGTTTTCCATCTCATAGTTTAGCTATCACGCATTCCATTCTCTTCTCCACTCACATTAGGAAAATCATGGCTTGATTACATTAGAGGCACTCTAGGTCTTGATAATATAGACATATATTTTCCCATGCCCTTTGGTTGTGTTTTTATTTGCAATAGTTCCTTTCTTGGCTATACAAAAAATCTCACTCATTGGTATACACACAGTTTTCCACTTCCTCCATTCACTGATGAGGAATATGTCATGGGTATGTACATTTTACACCTCAATGGTTCATTACATGATCAACTAGACATTATTACTTATCAGGTCTCTAATGCTTATCCATATGACTTTGACCCTGAAACTAACGATCTCTTAGATGAAATTACATGATTGATTCTTCATCTTCCATACTTGGGGGGAAACACATTCCCCCCCTCACATTAACATTAGTGAAATTCTCATCTTTTCATTATCATACACCACTCTTATATCATAGGAACATTCATCTACAAAATTTGCGACCATTATCTGATGACACACTCTTGTGTTTCGGTTCACACTTGACTGTTGAGCACTTACTACTCATGAAACCCACACACTGCACAATAGGCATTACACATTTCTTCTCTTCACACATATCACATCATATGCCTTATATATTACATCATACACTACACGCTTTACACATCATATGGTATTCCACTCATCACATGTACTATATTGTCTTCTACACGCTGCACTCACTACCCTATGACACACTTTAGTTCCTCAGTAAATACTCGACTGTTAAGGGTTTACAAATCAAAAGGAACTTATCATACTCACATGTTTACCATTTAACCTTCCATCATGTGACATTACTAGGTTATTGATATACACTATAAGAAAATGGTCACTTATTCTATCATCTTGTACTGGTATATGCTTTAGGATACATCACCACTCCCTACTATTAATCTTGTAGTGATATATGCCTTATGATATGTAATCACTCTTTTGATCATCTTGTCATAATATACGCTTTGGATATAATGCTCGTATCATCTCTAGGTCACGTATCATCATCAAACATATACATTTATCATAGCGTGTTAGATATAACACCCACTTCAACCATTTCCTGATGATGCACTCTCGCTTACAGTTAATTCTTGATAGCTGAGGAGGAAAACCAAATGAACATCACTACATAAATTTCCATTCACTCAGGGGGAACACAACTCCTATAATTCCATCTTGCATTCCATTCCACCCATCCATAGTATGCCACATATCTTGGTTGCTTTTATTCTTATTTACATTTTCTTGTATATGGTTGTCTTATTACACATTCTAGCTAGATCTATTGTATATAATTTATCTATACCATCCAAATATGCACGTTCACACCTTTTCTTAGTTTTCATCACCGATGCAGGTCTTTTACACATAGTAGGGATGCTCACCTTCTACCCATCTTACATTGGTAAATTGGGGCATCCACATTTGTCTCTTATAGGTGTTATTGTTTCATTATATACTTAACACTTTACATCAGTTTCTTTTACACACTTTTGACATACGGGTTATATTTCTAACATGCTAACATGTGCTTCATGTGTAACATTTGTTTGCAGGATTACTTGTTTCCATGGTTATCTGTTGTTTTTACTTGTTTGTCTACTATTTTCTATTCTATGTGGGCCTTGCCCTTTGCTTGGTGTGCACAATTTTTTTGGTATGTTTCTATTGCGGCCTTGAGTGTCTTACGACACTGTGAGTGATTTCCCATGTTTTCAACCCACGTTGTGTGGCTTGATTTGTATTTTTGCGTGCTTACATTACTATATTTCTTGGTAGTTTACACACTATTTTTGTAGTGTACATTTATGTTTTACATGCATTCTTGTTCGTACTAACAATTGTTTCTAGCCACTTGTTTGTGTATGCATTAGTCTCTATTGTAATTTTACAAACAAGGACAGAATCCTGTATATTTTATTAATGTGAAATTGATTAACCATTACAATGGAGTGTTGTAATATTTATACATATTGGACAGCAATGTGCAGACAAACAAATATGTTGCACAAGTAAAACCATACTTACAACTGCTTCCAATAATACATCCGGGAAGCATATACATTGTTACAATAAATGTAACAATTATCCCTGTGAGACAAAAAGACAAGCATGGGTTAAAACCATATAACAACTTACAATTATTTTATGGTTTATAATATAACCATATAATATGATTATAAAATAAAATAAATAATAAATCATATAATGCATAATTAATATTTTATCCTAACATTCCCCCCCTTAATTATGCATTTTCTGAAGAGAAGAGGAGAGGAATTCTCTGAACAACTTGAACTTGTCACGTGTAACTAACTTTGTGAAAATATCTGCTCGTTGTTCAGCAGTTGGAAAAAATTGAAGTTGGATGTTGTGCTTCAACACATGTTTGTGTATGAAATGAACTTGAACCTCAATGTGCTTTGTTCTCTAGTGAAAAACTAGATTGTGAACAAGTTTGAGAACACCTTCATTGTCAACATACATGGTGGTCGGTTTGTCCTGTGGTATTCCAAGTCTTTCCAGTATGCGACATAGCCAAATCGCTTCACAGACAACTTCTCCTACAGAACGATACTCGGCTTCTGTGGAAGAGCGAGAAACAAAGTGTTGTTTCTTACTTCCCCATGATATTGGTCCAGATCCCATAAAGAACACAAATCCTGAAGTGGATTTTCTATCATCAATGTTTCCTGCATGATCTGAATCTGAATATCCAGATAAAAAGAAGTTGTCGTTCTTCTTGTATTCTAGACCAAGATCCACTGATCCTTTGAGATATCTCAAAATGCACTTTGTTGCTTTCCAATGACAAAATTTGGGTTCCTGCATGAACCTGGATAGATAGCTCATTACAAAGCTGATATCTGGTCTAGTGTAGGTCAGGTAAATGAGACTCCAAATCAGCTGCCGATAGAGAGTGGCACTTACCTTAGGAGATGGATCTGAACGAGATAACTATAATCTATTCTCCATGGATGTAGAAATTGGTGTGCAATCCATCATCCTAAACTTCTCGAGTGTAGTCTTGGTATATTTCATCTGAGAAACAAAAATATGATTCTCTTTTTGCCACACTTCTAATCCAAGATAATAGTGCATCATCCCGAGATCGGTCATGTCGAACGATCGATTAAGATCTTTCTTCATTGCATCGATCATCCTCACTGAACTTCCAGTGATGACTAGATCATTGACATAGACAACAACAATCACCATCTCCCCCCCTTGCTTTTTGAGGTAGAGATTGGGATCGTATGGATTTCTAAAAAATCCATGTTATACGAGATACTCATCAATCTTGATGTACCATCCCTGGGGTGCCTGTTTGAGGCCATACAAAGATTACCTAAGTTTGCATACCTTTATTTCTTGACCAGGTACACCATATCCCTCAGGTTGAGTCATGTAGACTTCTTCTTGTAAATCTTTGTTTAGGAAGGAACTTTTTACATCCATTTGGTGAACTTTCCATCCAAACTAAGTAGCTAGAGCAAAGATCATCCTGATTGTTTTGATCTTAGCTGTGGGAGCAAATGTCTCCTCATAGTCAATGCCTTATTTTTGTGCGTAACCCTTTGCTACAAGTCTTTCTTTGTACTTGTCCACTGTCCCATCTGCATCCAATGGGTTTCTTCCCTAGTGGAAAATCGACAAGCTACCAAGTGTTATTCTTCATCACTGATTGATATTCAGAATCCATGGCATCTTTCCAAGTTTTTGACTGTAAGGCTTCCTGGACTGTAGAGGGCTCATCTAATTCAATAACTCTACTCATCAAACTAAAGTTAACTTCTTATCTTGCTTTACTGTGAGTCCATGGTCCAGGATTGGATGTATCCAGTGGAGCATCCAATCTTGCATCTCGTAATGTAATTATACACCATTTAGGCATACGCTGAACTGTTCCCATGGGTTGTGGTTCTATTTAATCAACACCATCATCCCCATCATCACTTTCATCTTCTAAGGGAACATTAGTTTTAATTTTTACAATAGGTGAAAAATATACATCTTGCGAGTTTGGAGGAGGAGTCTTTGCTTCCTTCTTCTCAAAAAACTCAACATCTCTGCTGGTGTAGACTTTTCTGGTCTTAGGATCCATCAATCTATACCCAAGAGTCTCTTCACTGTACCCAATGAAGATGAGTTTTTGTGACTTCATGTCCAATTTATTTCTGTTCTGTTTGGGTATGTGCATGCTTTCTTTGCACCCGAATACTCTGAGGTGTGCAATGGATGGTTTCCTTTTTTACCATGCTTCTTGTGGTGTAATTCCATCAAGAGCAGTTGTGGGTGCTCTGTTCAACAAATACACTGTTGTTTTTGCTGCTTCTACCCAAAATGTCTTTGCAAGTCTAGAATCATCGATCATGCATCACACCATTTCCATGATAGTATGATTTCTTCTCTCAACAACACCATTTTGCTGCGGTGTGTGTGAAGGAGGCATTTGTCGACGAATCCCATGATTTTTTAGGTAGTCTCTGAACTCATCACTGGTGAATTCCCCCCCTCGATCTGAGCAGAGAGTTCTGATGTGATGACCAGTTTCTTTCTCAACTACTACTTTGAACTTTTTGAAGGTTTCAAATGCTTCACTTTTCTTGTGAAGACAAAAAATCCACATTTGCCTCGAATAGTCGTCAACACAAAGCATGAAGTATTAGAACCCAGAATGACTTGGCTGTATCGGACCGCAAAGATTGGTATGAACCAGGTCAAGTTTACCATGAGCTCAAAAAGTACTCTTTTGGAATGAAGCCCTTTGTTTTTTTCCTGCTAGGCACTGAGGACACTTCTCTGTATCCTTCTGAAGAGAAGGTAGCCCATGTACCATATTACACCAACGAAGTGTTTCGAAATATTTAAAACTAACATGACCAAATCTCTAATGCCACAACTGCACTGAGATGGAATTTTAGCCACAAGTTCTTGATCATCTCTAGAAACAAAATCAAGTTGGAACATGCGTCCCACATTGGAGGCTTTTGCAATTATTTTCGAGCCTCTTGATTTATCTCGAATCAAACACGTTTTCTTGCCGGATTGACTATCAAAGTCAATTTTTAGGTTGTGATCTAGGAGTTGACTAACTAAAAGAAGATTCTTTATCAACCCAGGGACATATAGGACATCTGATAGTCTGCATTTGCATGAACCAAGGGGTAGAGAAATGTTCTCAATCCCCTGAACTGTATATGAAGAATCATCTCCCAACGAAACATGATTTTTCGATAGCGTGTCCCTCATTTAAATAAACCAGTCTCTGTGGCCAGTCATGTGTCAAGTGGCTCGCAAATCAAAATACCAGAAATCACTAGATGACGTGGATGGTTCACTAGATTGAGCAATGAACAAGAAGTCTTCATTGTCTGACTGTTCTTGTTGCTCAACAATATTACCTTGCTAGTGGGGTCTTCTTTTCCAGTTCCCCTTTTTCTACCCGTGATAGTTGTTAGAATGTCCCTTGTAAGATTTTTGTTGTTGTGGTCCAGAGTTGCTTGATGAACCTTTCTTATAAGTGTTATACCAACAATATTTTAAGTCATGTCCTCTTTTACAAATTGGACATTGCTTCTTTTGTTGATTGTCCCCATGATACTGATTCTAATGTTGGGACTTCTGATAGGAATTAGGTTTTCCTTTACCTTTTCCTTTCCATTTTTGATGTGAAGATAGTGCCTGCTCCTCTTCATCATCCTTATTGTGCATTGCTTCCTCTTGTTGCAGTAGGTTTACTAGTTTTTCAAAACCAACTGTCGTATCTGTCACATTTAGTGTTGTGACAAAAATGTGGTAAGAAGAGGGGAGTGCTCTCAGAACAATGGGAACAAGAGCATCATCTGTGATTGGTTCTCCCAAGGCTATAAGTAAATCCCTTAATTCTGTAACTCTTCTTAAGAAAGCTTCAATTTTCTCATTCTGCTTGAATTTCAGTGTATGTAACTAACTTTGCAAATTTAGTATGACATTCTTGTTCTTGGCCTCGTATACTGTACTCAATTTATCCCACACATCTTTTGCTGTTTTGGCATCTCGAATGTGGGGTTGCACATCATCAGACACTCCAAACAAGATGATGAGTTTGGCCTTCTGATCTACTTTATCAAACTGACGTTGTTGTGTTGTATCAGTGGCTGATCTGGTTAGAGTACCATTCACAACAGACCAAATCTCTTCAAACTCAAGTTGTGTCTTTATTTTTGTCTTCCATGCAGCATAGTTGCTTCCTCTAAGAAATTGTGAATCCGGAAGAAAAAAATTGGGGGCATTGGTGCCCATTTTGTAGAGATCACTGATAGGGTTTGGCTCTTATCACTCCAGGTATTAGGTATCCCAATCTATATACCATCAGTTTGATATACCGAACCTTTCTATATATGCGCCCTTCTGATATACCTGTCGGTATGTGGAAGAAGCTCACCCTTTCTATATACCCGGCGGTATGTGAAAGAGGCATTAACGTACGTGAAAGAATTCAATACGTGGTACCAAGACAGTACTGATGGGGTCTGTGCAATTATTGACACCAGGCTCAAAGAAATATCCTCATACACGTGCGTAACTTCACTATATACTTGGATAATTTCTCAGTCTGGATTTATGTCATGCAATCGTTCACAGGCGGATGGGATGGTTCATAGTGTGTGCACTGTGACCTTATTACTCCCTGTCGATTTAAAGGGACGATGCCCAGACGACGTTGTTCCAGCTATATTAAGCATTAAGTGTAGTAGTAGTCATGACGGATTTACCCGTAAGCTCTTCCCAGAGGCACTATATATACCGAATGCTGCGAATGAGATCTAGGATCTCGTGAGTGTTACAGAACCAATTTTTTATTATTTTTTATTACAATTCTGCCAATTTTTTAGCAGTTACAAAGTTTGCAGTTGACTATGGCAACCTAAAAATTAGTACAATATACAGTAGTATATAATTTACATTCAAAAAATTGGTAAATTTGAATGGCAGGCAAAAATTTCTGTTTCGCGGGACCTAGTGGCCTGCTGAGCCCAATACAACCCAAAATGCTAAAAATCGCAAAAAAATAGCTGAAAATGCAATTTTTAGATGGGTCTTCTTTTGAAAAAAATGTATGAAATGAAAAACAAGGCCGAATGGGAGAAAAAAATATTTTTACCCTAAATTAGGGATTTCTTCGCTAAATTTAGTTAGTTATAACTAAATTCAAAATTTCTGCTAAATTTGGCAATTCCGCCAAAAATTCTGCCAAATGCAAAATGTGAAGTTGGGGGTGGGATTTGAACCATGCACCTCCCACTTCTAAGGCTTTCCCTCTATCGAACTTGGCCACTTAAGGGCGCTTGATGTAGGAATGAACAAACTTGTATTTGAAGTATATGAAAAAACGACTTACCTTTGAAAATGCAACCTGGATGAAGGATCTACGTGTTTGCAGCCGGTGTGAGGTGATTTTAGGGTTATTTTTTTGCTAAAAATCTGGATCTAAAGCATCTACAACACTTTATCTCCTTTTTCTTTGTTTTGTTCTCCTTTGGGCACCACTTTTCCCTTATTTCTCACCATTTTTTTTTTAATTTTTTGCTTGCTTGGTCACTGTTTTTTTTTGCTTTTTTTGTGTAGGCCGTGATTGAAATGTTTGTTGTTCCTTTTTTTGTGCAGGTCTGCGTGGAGACAGAAATCCTTAGCCGCTGTTTTGAATGCTCTTTCACTGTTTTTTTTTGTAGTTTCTTTTGAGTTTTACACAGCCGCCTATGTATAGTCTCCAGTGTTGCTCGCTTATTTCTTTGTGCAGGTGGCTCGTTGGTGGCAAGCGTCCAACTGGAGGAGGATGGAGATCGCCACTGTTTTCTTGTGTTGCAGGTCGGTTTGAGCAGGCTGATCTATATCTCAACACATTTCTCAAAAATATATTCTCTCAACTCGCCAATGCTCAACAATATAGAGAACAATCACAACAAATGCATTTGAAAAGCTTGGTCTTGGAAGAACAAATGCACAGACCTCCAAATATAGCTTCCTTCTAAAACGAGCAGAGACTAATTACTTTTTTTTCAATTTAGAGACAAAACCCCTATTGGGGAATATTTTTCTTTGTTTAAATTTCTATACTTGCAACAAATTTTGCCTGGTGCTGAGTGCACTAGTGCAAAAAAATTTGCATTCCAAACACCTGGAATGAACTGGGGGATGTAGGAAGGCAGAGATGAGGCTGGGAGGTTGCAGGAGGCTGTACAGGCTCTCTATTGCTGCATACTCTTCTCCAATCTTCTCTATCTTTGTTGTATTCTCTTTCCACTCCTTCACGGGTCCAGATTCTTGCTCTGGTACCAAATGTAATTTCACAAACAGGGACGGAAGCATGTATATTTTATTAATGTGAAATTGATTAACCATTACAATGGAGTGCTACAATATCTATACATATTGGACAACAATGTGCAAACAAACAAATATGTTGCACAGGTAAAACCATGCTTACAACTGCTTCCAATAATACATCCGGGAAGCATATACATTGTTATAATAAATGTAACAATTATCCCTATGAGACAAAAAGACAAGTATGGTTTAAAACCATATAACAACTTACAATTATTTTATGGTTTATAATATAACCATATAATATGATTATAAAATAAATTAAATAATAAATCATATAATGCATAATTAATATTTTATCCTAACAATCTACCAAGTGCATTATTTTCCCCCTACAAGGAAGGGTTATAGAGTTTATGTGGTTATTCCTCTTTTGGGGCCGCATTCTCTTGTTAGTGATGTCACATGCGCCCTTAAAGAGGGGGGCATCATTTGGGGTTTAAATACTATACAACGCTTCTACATCGGTTCAGTTTAGTTTCTTCCCTTATAATTATGGGTTATACAATGAGTGTGTTCACACCAGTCTACAAACCCCATACACAATGGATTTTACATGACATGGTTGTCCTTAACATTTTGGGGATTAGTTACAGGTTAGAGGACACAACATGTTTCCTCTCTACACTAGTTCATCCAGTAGTGTTACATCACCCCAAAAACCAGGCAGTACGGAGATCTCTTCACACAAGTTTAGGGAAGCATTTAAAGGTTCGGGGATACAAAAATTTCCTCGTTATACTTCTTTAGCCTATAACATCAGATCACCCAAAAAACCTAGGACGTGATATCCTCTTTCTACGCCCTTTCTCTGATCACGGATCAGGTGCACATGTTCCATTTTTAATTTGCATATTTTACATTTACATAATCTTACATACATATACATGCATCTTTTACATGTGTTGTTACACATATATACATGCATATTTGACTACTTGATCATTTTCTCCTTTCAGGTTCGTTTATATGAGAAACAATTAATCAATAACAACAATTACAATAATTGGGGCAACAACAACAACATTTTGTTGCAACACACATGATACTAACCATGCAAGTACACCGCACACATCAGTAACTACCCACAAATATCCACCCTAGGTTCATTCTCGCCACTTTTTGCACTTTTTCATCTTTAGTTTCCATGCTCCACTATTAACTTATTCCACATTTTATCTAGTCCATCGACACGCTTTCTACATCACTCTACATGGACATCAAGTATGCATCTCTATCCTCTTTATGTTACCAAGTTTTTTCGCTCACCAACATAAAGTGGGGGAAAATGTAGTCATAAAATCACACACTTTAGACATTATTTAGTCGCAATCTCATACTATTGTTCATATGGGTTTTGAGTGAAGAAAGTACAAATTAACCCATGTCTTTTGGCCATTTTACTTTGATTTTTGTTATCACTTCCGACCTTCAGCACATACTTTCCCAATATATTTTTTCATTTGGCATCATTTTACCTTTGACTAGGGCATCCAACCCAATACTGGGGTGCCCTAAGCGCCCTGGTCCCATTTGGGGCTCCCTGAGCCTTTCTACACTTTCCTACCACTTTTTGGGAATTTTCTAACCATTTGAGCTTCTTATCTTTTTAGTGGTCAACCTTTTCAGGGTTAATTATGAAATTAGAACAAGAAAACCATGTAAATATAAATTTATGAGACCATAATGAGGGAACAAACACTAAACAATACTATCATCACTAAGGTTGTATCCATCAAATCCTCCATTCGCATCCATCTATCTCTATCACAAGGCATAAGGCCAGCTAATCTACATCACATTGCATAGGAGGGAAGTTTATTCTATTCCATCTATCATTTTATTACATTTTCTACACATAGTTATTACCCGCTACTTTCACAAAGTGTGACTGACACAAGGGCACCTAGGGCATGATTACATGCACACATAGAACTACATCGGGTCTGAGATGTAGTGCAACACTCAGTTAGTAAGTCCACCATTGTGGCATTTGAGGTCAGTCTGAACCCTTCATATGCATAGTTTTTTTAGGTTTTGATGATTTTATTGGAGTTTCAGAGGTCTTTTCTTCATCACCAATTACCAGCGATATACGGTGCAATGCAGCAAATTTATTGCAATAGGAAGTGAAAGAAGGAAACCATCAAGTGACACCTCAAAGGAAGGTTAACGATATTTTTCACAGACCATGGATCCCATATTGTAGATTTGGGAGCCCACAGACACCCATGTACCTATCCATGCATCCCATTCCACTCAAATTTCCTAGATCTATACTTTTCTGGACTTTGGCACACTCATTTCATCCTCCTATTACTCCAACCATCTCTACAACATAGTCCAACAAGCTTGTCGAATCAGCTGAGTTCTTTCTAACTCTCTTTGAATTTTATGGTTTCACATATCTACTTTCTTAGTTTCTTGGTCATTTTCTTTATACATTCATTTATTATTTACTGTTTTCCTTAATGTTAGATTAACTATAGAATTAGCTATAATTCCACATTTTAGTTAATCATTTTGGTGAACCAATACTCCATATTCACACCTATCGTATCCTCATTCTTTGAGTCTATTCATCATGAATATCTCAATCACTGATTATTTTCTTGCCCATCTTGATATAAGGTATACTCACAAAAAGTAAAAATAAATAAAATATATGATAAAAAACAAAATTTAGGACCTATTTATTTAACATACATTGTTAGTGCAACACATTATACATTTTGTTTATCCTTCTTATTTAATAGATGAAAATTTTCTTCTTTACACACATGAATTCATGGGGTATATTGAGCATGATGTAGGACATGCATATTCATACATGATTATGGGAGCTATTAAGGTTCCTTACATAATTATTCTGGGTGAATCCCTCGACACAAAGCATGTACTATTGTTTCATTATAGTACATTTTTACTTCCTCATTATAATTGCTTACATACATAATGTATTTTATATATTTTAAACTAACATGACTAGCACATGTATCATGTGTGGTGTTGAAATATTTTGGTTTCACATGATCTTATATATCTCACTTGCTATGTACTCTATTCACACTATGATATTCTAGTTTTTCAACATGCTTTCTAGTTATGTGTGTAGTTCATTGTTTATCACTATGATTGTGGCCTAAGGTCCTTGATTGTCTTGTGACACCATTAGTGTCCTATGTTTGTGGAATTTTTCCTTTCTTGTGTTAAATTTTAACCCTTGTTTGCAAGTCCAAGGGCCTTGATTGTCTTACGACACCATGTGTGTTCCATGTTTGCAGGCATTAAGCCTTTTGTGTAACATTGTTTGCACTGTTATTTTTTACTTACATATGTATTGTTATTTGTTGATTGCTTTTAGTTTTTTATTTATATTTTTACTATTATTCTTATTTTAGTTATTATTGCTCTTGATTGTGCACCCATGTTGAAATCATAGACAATTATGGATTTGAGACAACATGGTATTGTATCCAAGTTGTGGGACTCAAACTGAGACATACCTTTTGAGAAGCCTGACTTCATCTACCTATTCCTAATGCTAAACTACTCCTAGGAATTGAAATGCAACTATCTAACTCTACTCTAACTTTCCAAGGGACAAAGGTGAGAAAAAGATGCATAAAACATAAACCTAAACTAAAAGAGGTGATAACACTAAAATAATGGGATGAATACTTTAGAAAGAGAGAAAATGGAAGAAAACAATGATGAAGGGGGGAAAAACAAAATCCATAGATCAAAATTATGTCCAGGGTTCCATTTTCATGATGCACAATAGACAGATTATGAAACAATACATATAAAACACCTGCGAATGAATGAGAGGCAAGAGAGTGAAATAAAACAAAAGATAAGGTAGAAACAAGTAACAAAACCAAAGATTTTATTTCTTAAAGATCATGCATATATCATTATGATACATGAGAAAGATGAAAAAGATTTACATAAACATAGCCCAAGGCATGCAACCCTTAGAATAATTATGCAACACAAAATGATGCCTTCACATTCCCAAAGTATCCAACATTAAAACAAGGCACCACTTTACAATATATATAAAATTGAAAGAAGGAGAAGGAAGAAGAAAAGAGAGGGAAATTCGAATTTCCCCCTTTTCTAGTCAACCAACTTAAATTAATTTTCACATAAGATATGATTATTCTACAAATTCACTTCCCCACACAATTTTCCTTGCTAAATAAGGAAGGATGCCCATACTACATTTAATTCTGGTGGTTGAGAAGTCTGGAATAGACCTTTTACGTGTTGTAGACGCCTTTCTTTCCTTCACCCACCTACCTCCATTATATTCATGAAATATGATTTTTATCGCATAGAGGAGGTCGAGATTCCTTCAAATAGAATCAGATTTACAAGGATTTGATCATCAAATTGGACGTTATATATGTTTCAACATTTCACAGAAAATTATTGTTTTCCTTTGATATGTGGTTTCCTCTTTTAGTGTTGAGCAGATTTTGACCTCCGCAACTTTATTTTCCCATTATTCATGGCTTCACTGTCCTCTCCACTTTATCCCATGGTAGTCAACATAGGGCAGCCTCATGTTAACATCCATGAATTTTCCTTTGCTTTGTTTCATGACTTTTTGAATTTGGTGGAATTATTCCCTTTATCCATGGATTTTACCTATGTTTTCCGTGACATGTGTAGAATTATTTGCGGACTTCATTCCACATCCCACGAATTCTCAAGTTGTCAAATTTTTGCAAAGGTGCAAAAAATACACAACATTTTTGGTGACTAATAGGGATCTACATGATAGATGAACTGATCAATAGTCTTGGTATCCTTTCGGCATGGAGTCAACCTGATATTCTAGAATTTGATCTTTTAGTTGCTCTTCATTTGGTTTTCTGATACAATCTGCAACTAATCCTTGATACTTTGAGCCGTCTTCAAAATTATATTTGAGAACATGATGAAATTTTGCACAAAGAAATATTCAAGAAATAAAAAATGTGCAAATCACTTAGGGAAAGAACCCTACACTAACAACAATACAATTTGCTAAAATCACTTGGAGGAATGAAATCCTAATCTACTATATACAAGATGCAAGAATTATCTTAATGATAAAGTTTGATATGAATCCCATTTACTAGGATTTGAAGTGCATCCCTATCAAGATCAAACAACTCAAATGAGTGATCTGACTTGAAATCAATGATGATATATTGTCCACTTTAGATAGCATAAAATTTGGAGTGTCTCCCAAGTTTAGCTTGATCCATGTACCATTTCAAAACTAGATCTCCAACCTTTAATGTCTGATCTCTAGATTTCTTGTCAAACTACTGTTTTGTTGACACTTGGTGTTTTTCCATCCTATCCATGGTGGCATGCCTCATTTCTTCAAGCTCCACTAATTCTACCATTCTGATTTCCTTTTCCATTTGATTTGTGCCTTCAAACTCTAGCTATTGAGCCAGTTCAAGTGAAGGCAGTTCTAGTGATAATGGAAATCTTGCTTCTTTACCATATACCGGTTTGTAGGGAGAAGTGTCAATTGATTTCTACATTATTATCCTGTCCACCTAGAGGGAATTTATCACTTTTGTGTTCAACTGTATTTGATTGATATCCATTGTCCTCTTCATGATTATGATCAAATTCTTTTTGGTAGATTCGACCAATCCATTACCTTGGGGAAATAATTGGAAGAAAATTTCAGATAAATCCTAATTCCAAGAGCCCAATTGGAGATATTTTATCCTAAGAAATATTTTATGTTATCAAAAATGATCATCTAAGGGACACCAAACCTTTTAATAATTTCTTCAAGAAATTCCAAGATTATTGATTCAGTAGCTTCCTTCAATGGTGTGACTTCATTCCACCTAGTGAAATAGTTAGTTGCTGTGATAACCCATTTATGACCCACCCTAAATGGATGATTGGTCATACTAATCAATTCAAGACCCCACTATGAAAATGTCTTATCTTCTTAGATCAAATGAAGTGGAAAGGCTGCCATTCTTTTCTTTCCAGTGAAGAGTGCACATTCCTTACATTTCCTCACCCATCTCCGAGCATCCACGAACAACGTAGGCCAAAAGTATCTTTCTTTTATAATTTTCATGGTTGTGGATTTATTAGAGAAATTTCCACTTGAAAAATTGTCATGGAATTTGGTCAAAACCTTGTCATATCGCTCATCTTCTATGCACTTGAGAAGCACTCCGTCAATATTCATTTCGAATAATACATCATTCGTCAATACATAAGGAATGGATCACAACCTCAAATGTCTTCTTTGTTCAAGCCAAGAGGGTATTCACAACTAAATTTTTTTTATCATATCAATAATCCAATTATGATTGTTGAATACATTCCTTTCATCTTATTGCCATTCAACATCATGCAGAAGCTCATTATTTGAGTGTAATTCCTTCAAAAGGGTAGTCTCTTGGGGTTCTATAGCATCTAAAGCCAATTTCTCGCACAATGCTCTTCTCATTACCAATTTTGTGGCCTTAATGGTCACATCATACCCATAAATTTAGTTACTCATCCATCTCATTTCTCATTGATCTCTTCTCCTATAATAAAGTCTCTAACGTTGGAATGTGATATTAAAACCTTTACGCGGCTAGAAGCAATCATAATTTTGAATTTCTTCAAGGATCACATGATGGAAAACTCTTATTTCTCAATGTGACTATAGTTGAGCTCATATTCCTTCAATGTTTAATTGAAGAAGGCCATAGGTTTTTCCTGTGCTTGATCATTTAGTTGAGTTAATATTGCATTAATACTAGATTCCACCCCATAGGCATATATAATTAAATCATTAGTATAATTTGGATTATCAATGTGGGGGCGTGAGAAATTTCTTACTTTATCTTTTCAAATTTTTCCTTCCCCTCCATACTCCATTTGAAATTTAAATATTTCTTGAGCATGAGAGTAATAGGTCTTACCAAACCCACAAAATTGGGAATGAAGTGCCTAACAAATTTTATATTTCAAAGGTATGACTGCAAAGCCTTCTTTTGAGCTAGTAAGGAAAGAGCCGTGATAGCTACAATTCTTTCTAGATCAATAGCAATGCCTTCTTTTGAGATAATATGCCCCAAGATCTTTCCTCTAGTGACTACAAAGTTGTATTTCTTAGGATTAAGGGACATGCCAAATTCCCTACATCTTTCAAATAATTTCTCCATGTGCTTCATATGATCCACTCTCTACTTGGAGAAAATAGTGATGTCATCTAGGTAAACCAAGATGAACTAATTGATACACCCCTTAAATCAATATCAATCTCTCTTTGGAATGTAGCACCTAGATATGATAAGACAAAGGGAAATTTTTTATATGGATACATTCCCCATTTAGTGGTGAACATGGTTTTATATTTATCATCCTCTTTCACCTTGATCTAGTTAAAACTAAAATAACCATCAAGCATTGAAAACCTTTCAACTCTTGCTACTGTCTGCAAAATTTTCTCCATAGAGGGCAAGGGATAATGATCCACGAGAAAGGTTTTGTTCAAATCCCTGAAATCTACGCAGAGTCTAATTTCACCATTCTTCTTTCTTACTAGGACTAGATTTTCCACCCAAGTGGAGTACTTGATAGGAAAAATTATCTTGGCCTCAATGAGTTTGGAGAGTTCCTTTCTCATGAGAGGATCAATCTTGGGATTGACTGGGATTTGCTTTTGCCTAACTAGCTTGATGTTGGGATCTAAAGAAATTGAATGATGAACTGTGTCTGGATTGAATTCCTTTAAATATTCATATTCCCATGAAAATACATCACTAAATTTATGACACAAGGGAACAAAATATCACCTTTCAATTTCATCACATACCTTTCCGATTATAATTTATTTTCCTGGAGTGATTGAAACTGGCTGAAAATCTTTTTTCTTTGCCTCCATGTTCTTTCCATCACCTTTGCATTCATCATCTAGGCTGAAATTTTTTTCCAGAGTGACCAATACCTTTGGTAATTTTTTTGTTTTTAGTTGAATTATCTGATCACCATAGACATCTTGCAGGTGAGATTGCATCCTTGAAGATAACTTGGCTTTGTTTTGGATGAACTGGAAAATTTCTTCATCACTATCAAAAAGCTACCATCTAGTCTAATTATTTGGAATAGACGGCCTAACCACCATTTTGATATGTTGCACATTGCCTTTGACAAGGTCTTCTGCTGGTGAAAATTGAGAACAAAGAGATGCCTTTTGATCTGCGTCCTTGTACAAATTTTTTGGCACAACCTATAGGGTGATGGCATCAAAAATTTCTAACAAATCCCAGAATCTATGTTTGTAATCCTTTAACGGCTTGTTCCTTATCGCACATCTGCCATAGACTTGATGAATGACTAATTCAGTGTCCCCAAAGACTTTCAATTCCTTGATCTTCCTTTTTTCATGATTAACAGAACATGCACTAATGCTTCATACTCCACCACATTATTAGAACATGAAAATTTCAATCTATGAGTGAAGAATAAATTCTCATTGCATGGAGAAATGAGCACAACACCCACCCCAGCTCCATTTTTGTTTCTTGAACCATTAAAGAACATTTACCATAGTCCAGAAGAAATTTTCTTTTCTTTTTTGAATGCCGTGGGTATCAAAAAATTTTCTTGGGGAATACAATAAGTGCTCAGACTAGTTTCAAGAGTTTTGAGCTCTTCATTATAAGTATCAAACTCATGATATCTCTCTGCCCATTCATCTAGTAACAAATTAGGAATGGAAGGAGGAATAATCTGCTCCTTTGGGGCCTAGTCTTGCTCATGTCCTTATATTAAGCATTTTTATTAGATGGGAGAAGGTTTATATGGATCAATATGGTAGGAAAATATGGGCTTAATATGTATTGTAAATCTTGTACCATATCTGGTTCTTATAAGCATGTGAGTCCAATTTAAAGATAAGTAACCACCTACCTTAGTAGTGAAGTCTCTAGATAAGAAAATGACAAAAATGGGGGTAAAGGTCAATAACCAAAATGTTATGGGTTATGGTGAGGTTTAGATAGGCATGAAGAGTTAATTTAAGGTTTTTTATTATACCTAGGACACCCACATTCAACCCATCAAGTTGTAACACTCCCCTAGACACATGAATATATTCGAGACCTAGGATATTAATAATTTTCTTGGGAATTATAGAGGTGCTAGTGCCTGAATCAATCATACAATTATGAACTAGGTATTTACCCACAATTACTGACATATAAAAGAGTGGGGTCTTGAAAATTTTACTTGCTTGATCATCCTTTTCCTGACAAACATGAACTGCGGCATGATATTTTTACATTACTGGATCCACCAGAGGCAGTTGCTTAAGAACTTCACATAGGAGATCTCGATGTGATGGAATAGCAAGTGCATACCACATAGAGACATTAACATTGGTCTTTTTTATTTGATCAAAAATATCAAATGAGATACCTACATATCTCTATATCTGTAGCATATTACTCTAATTCCTCTGCTGATGTGGCATTTTAATTGGTATTTTTGATTGAGCAGTAACCTCCCTATCCGTGGCTTTTCTAGGTGGCTCAGGAAGCTTCATTTTTTTCACCACGGCTTGTTTTTCCTTGTAGGAAAATTTTTCTTGATCTGCAGGAGGCAAAGGCTATGACGCCAGCATTCTATTCTCAGGTTGTGTATTATCAGTGACACTGGTTTGAGGAATGTTAGAAGTTCCTTCCACTTGGTTAACTACACATAAATCCTCAGCTCCAAAGAACATGAGGTTGATATCATTTTTGATCTCTTGAGTTTATTCCATAGTTGTATTTGGTGCCTCTAGTAGAGGTTCCTGTTGACTGGAAGATCCCTGAACCATGTATGCTTGAATATGCATTTCCCTTGCACAACCAAGTTAATTATGCGGTAGATTATATGGAAAAAACCACTTTGTTTCTTGTGCCATATTATTTTATACTGGAACTAAAGCTTGACTTGAGCTAGGATAAAAAATATCTTTTGGAGGGGAAACTGTCACCAAAGGAAGAGGTGAATCATGAAAATTCCATCTGTTGTCTTGTTAAATTTTTGGATACCTTTGATTAGACTGTTGGTGTAGACACAAAATTTGGGTCACACCCCCCTTAGTCCCATTTAATTAGTTGACGTAACGTATTTAGCTAACCATGACCTCTTACCCCACATTCATATTAATTTAATTACATACAATTGAATTAATGTTCATCCTCACATTATTAATTAACGTAATTACTTTAATTAAGTTAATTTATACCTTACCTAGACACATCACCTAAACATCTCACCATGGAATTATTCCTAGCCTATTAATTAACTAAGATTAAGTCTCTACTCATCTTAAACAATTGGGACTCTTTCAAAACCCTAAAATTAAAGTCCCATTCCTTCTCTAACAACACTCTCACTTATCTAAGTGTCATCCCTCACTTGAGACCCAGATTAGCAATCAAGATCACACAAAACATAATAAAGATCATGCTATTTTTGGTAACTTTGACTAATTCACCCTAACCAATGCCGGTTTATCCTTGGATGATGTCGGTCACCTAAACCGCCATCGGTTCATTTATATACAATTTTACAACTCTTTACGCAGGTTGGTAATTCAGTTTTGGGGAATTTTATTACAATCATGCGTGAGTCTCAAATCCATTCTTGCATCCAAATGAAGATGACACACCACCAGATTGTGGCACAAGCAACATATTCTCTTCTAGAGTGTTGGAGTATCCACGAGAACACACAGGTTGCACTACCATGGCACCGAATCGGCCATCATGTCACATATTAACCACCAGCCACCTTCGTTCACAAGATCTTCATAGAAACAAGTAAGTAACATTTTTTTCATCATCGGTGCTTACTTTACTATATATATTTTACTTCTTTCAGTATTTCCATTTTTGTTATAACCCAGATATCTCCATCTTCCCACCAATCCACCTACCCAACCATTTCAAGTCTTTCCACATTTTTTAACCTCTTCCTCTACATTCTTGAGTATTCTTATCCATATTAGGTGCCTAACCACACCTTCCTCACTCTATGTGCAATCACAGAGAGGCCCAAAATCCATTTTTATTTAGTTAATACCCATTTCCCCTACCGAAATTGGTTTAACCTACCGCCGTTGGTTTCACCCCTATACTGGTATCGGTCACCTGATTGATATCGGTCTCTGGGTCATCTTATACCCTCTAACTAGCAAGTCTTCAATTCAACTAAAACCAACCCAGACCTTACCTGATAAGTCCTAGACCCTTTATCAGACTTGTAAAATCTAGAACAACCTAGCAAATCTATGGATCTAATCATAACTTTTCCTGTTAGGCTAGATTTACTTATTCTATTAGCAACAGATACCTAAATCTTACAACTACAGTATGATTTCCTTATTTCATGGTATTTTTTGCATTAAATTTTATTTGAAAGTGGATTGACAACCTTCTAGGAAGTACCTCGCTTCCTAGATTTAACACTTGTTAGGCAGTCCAATAACCTATATTATTAATTCTATTTTGTGGTCTTGTTGTGTTTCTTATAGGTCATTCCTCCTAGCCAAAGGGAAGCTCTCCACGATCAGCCCGGATCAAAAGTCAACAACGCGAGCATTCTACCTTCAATATTTGATTTTAAAAGTATTCCTCCTAACCTCCTACCTTTTTTGTTTTACGAAAACATTTCATTGAAACATTTTGGCATGCCCGATGGGACCCTTGTTGGGTTTCGTTGCATTTGTTCATTTTTAGGGGAAAATATTGTGTGTTTATTTCATTCGAAATAAGTTCACATTAAGCTTCTTCTCTGTAAACATTATCTTCTTCTAATTGTCTCAATAACATTTGTCTTTTGGGATTAAAAAGAACTCTTCTTTAATTTTTTGTATTTCATCTAGTGAAAGTCATATTCTTTACTCCTTCATAGTTTTTTCTTATCAAATATAATTTGTGGATTTGGGTTACTAATATTTGCATCTCATTTTTGTATGCTTCATTGTAGCTCATTTAAATTGTGGGAAACCTATACACTGGAAGTCATGACTAGCTGATGGATGACAAATTGAATTGTAGCTCACATTTTGCATACTTTCTCTGTACCAAACCACTGAAAAACAAACTAAACATTTCTTACAAAAATATTTCCCAGAAGAAGCTGTCAATGATCACACGATCAGAGGATTTACAGTGGGCTCCAGCTAGTTTTCTGGCTAGTCATCATATTAGAGTAGGGCCTCGAGTACTGTAAATTATATACTGGGGACACCACGCCAAAAATTACCTAAAACCAACCATAGTTATCAGTTTCTATAGGGAACCTTCGGTAACTAAAAAATATGTTCTATTCATAAGCCAGTCCTAAATGGCATAAGCCACAACATAAAATCTACATCATAGGATTTCATTTTTTCTAGCTTCTTCTTGATTTGTGTTTTGAGATGTGAGTTCATTTCTTCATTTTTTCTCTCCCTACATACTCAAAAATCATAGTTGGTGTATTCCGATCGTTTCTGAGTGTGTTAGGACTAGTCATTGCCATACTTAGTATTTGATTTGGTTTTTGTATTTGACCTAAATCACCAAAAATTCACATTTTCCATTTTTCACAGATTTTACAGTAACCGGTGTCGGTCTAGCGACCGCCATCAGTTTCATCATCTCACTACCATTGATTCAATGACCTTCATCAGTTTTATGGTGTTTTGGTCATTTCTACCAAAGTAGCGTTCTATCTATATTTCTTTTATTTTTTGACTTCCTCTGTCACTTTAATATATCTCTGAGTCCTTGATATTACCTTCAGATTCCATTTCTACTTCATCTTCATCATTTATTGGCATATTTGTAAATATTTCATTTCTCCGTTGTAACTGACATCAGTCTATTTGAGCGGTAGTGGTTACCCTCTCATACCGGCATCGGCTACCCTACCAATGTGGGTCTGTGTATTATGATTTTCCAATCATAACAACGATCAAATCACACCTTTTAGACCCCCTTTTCTCCATTCTTTGTGTTTCTACATCATCAGCAAGGATTAGATCACCCGTTCTATTTTTAGTCACATGGTTTTGACTTGCAGACAAGCCAATGCTCTCGTGTATCAAGCTATCTTCCAACCTCTTCCACCTAGCCCATAACCCCCTTCCATCTCATCACCTATGGACCCCAATCAGTGTCTTACCATACCCACTAGTGATGAGGAGTTTACGAGACTCCTTGATAAAAACCCCGCCGCTCTATAGTATTACCTTGCTCATTCATCTACCCCTGATTCATCAAGACAACTTGTATACGACATGCATGTGTCCATTCCTCCTACTCTCACACCCACTTTTATATCAACTATTACCAATGTAACTTTAGCCTCTTTTACCTTACCACCCATGGTTTCCCAGCTTGACCCTACATCATTGATTTCTATTGCACCTATGGCATCTATTGCACCTTTGACGTTTGTAGCCCCTACAATGTCCACAATGCCTTCATCAACCACCCTTAGTATAGGTCTATCTATGTTCTCCATGTCTCATATACCTATTGCATATCATCCACCATTGGTGTCGGTAACCCATACTCTCTTCCAAAACCTAGTCCTCTCCATCCCATAGTATCCTCCTATGATTTCTACGAGAGTCATTACATCCACCCCACCTAATTACACCTATCACCAAAATCCCCCTATTTCATCTATAACTTATTCAGGGTACTTTCCCTCTACATCTATTCCAGCCTATGTTCCTTCATCAAAAATTTTGTACTCAGTACCACCACATATTGGGATGTTGTCCATGTCATACCCGCCTTTATCTACCCCTTATACTATAGGGGGTGCCCCATCATCACAACCTACCAATGATCTTATCAAATAGATGATGGACAAGATGCAGACATTAGAAGCATCTGTCTCTGGCTCACGTAACTCTCTGACATATGACGAGATTTGAAATGATTCCATTCTGATCCATTCAGATGATGGAACAAGATGTCCATTCTGATGCATCCACACCTGCTACTCCATTGGGAAATGCACTAAATTTAACTGACAATAATAAACAATTAAAAGAAGATCCACAACAGTACTTGGGGTCTCATCACATTCTACACATTCCAAGCTTTCCGTTGCCTTTTGAACGGAGTCAATGGAGCTATGGTGCAAAAGTTATGGTCTCTGGAAGTTGCGCCACTAGAATTGCTGCCTGGATCACATTCACTTGTCCATTCTGATGCATCCATACCCTACCCATTGGGAAATGCCTAAATTTAACCAATTAAACAAAAAAGAAGATCCACAATAGTACTTGGGGTCTTGTAAACATGTGTGTTATATAATCGCTCAAAATGATGCTTTTCTCTTGCAGACATTCTGAATGTCCTTGATGGGACTGAATTTCGATTGGTATAATGCTCTACCTAGGCACTCCATATTTTAATTTAATTAGTTAGCTGAGAATTTTCTAGACCAATTTTCTATCAAAATTTTCAAGAAGGTCACCATGACTGAATTGTACATGACACGCCAATATGAAGATGAATCTATCGGATATTTTTTCACTCATTGGCGAAGCCTGATCAACCAACTCACATTCCAATTACCTTAGATGGATTTGATAGATTTTTTCACCATAGATCATGCTAGACTCATCTTTCCAACTCTCCAAGTTCAAACCTTCCACACATTTGATGAGGCGTTCACCATGGTTCAGAAAATTGAAATTCGTGCCATTGAAGAGAATAATATATACTTGCGTAACAAGAATGTTGCGTTTAAATCAAATGAAACCTCTTCTTCTTCCAATCCACAAAATAATTATTCTAAAGAAAAATGATCTACTAATGTAGTAGTTTTGAAATATGGCCCATCTCATCCATCTAACCAATCAAAACCTTCTTCCAACCTTTCTCTTCTTTAGGCTTTTCAGTTCAAGCAGGAGCAACAAAAATATACTCTAATAGGACAACCCTACTCTTCAATTTTAGAAAAACTTCTAAAATCCGGAGCAATCACTCTTCCACCCATTAAACCACATACTATTTTTTACCCTTCTCCTCATGTGCCTACATGGTATAAATAATATGATTACTGTAATTATCATCGCGTTAGAGGTCATATAGACGGTAATTGTATAACTTTCAAAAACATATTCCAAGGAACATAATATTGGATAACCCTAACGCAACGACAAATCAGAACCTTAACAGCTTCAATAATCCATTCCCAAATCACACCCCATCGTCTAACCAAACTAGAAAAACTTTGACCAGTGACAGTAGCGTTCATGAGGTTCATGTTGTTTTCAACATCATACCATCTCTTTCTACTCAATTTCCTCTCATTCCATCATACCCTCCTCATCCACTCCTCTACCCATGGAGGATTCCCCCTTATCTTCTCCTCTATCCACAGAGGATTCCACCATATCTTATGATGGAGTTTCCCCACTCACCTCTCAACCTGATTAATAACCCGCAACACTTACTCTTCTACCCACTAGAGATTCATGCTTACCTTATTCTTCACCAAAAGAAGAACCTACCTCATCCAAATTTCCTTCTCCCCTACCCAAAGGGGGTCCATTAGTAGTGTCCCTTCCTATTAGTGACAACTATCCACTGGATTTTAAGGATCCTGTTGATCTGCTCTTGTATCTTCTACCCATAGAGTCTAAAGCTAACCATTTCCTTGACTCACATAAATTCTTTACAAGGATTATTACCAATTCAACATTGCCCTCCCCTACATTAGTGGCATTCTCATGTTTGTCTGACTACTTGGATTATGTTGATAATTCCATGCTTTCAGAATGCCTTCAACTTCATGTCTCAACTAAAATGCAGATGTTGTCTGCTAACACTTCCATGATCTATCCAAAGGTGTTTCAGATAACCAAACCCACCATGCCCATGCCAGTTGTAGCTACCCCTTCTTCATCACCCTCACCCACACCTAAACCTTTACTATCAAATGAAATTTTACCTATGCCTAAAGCTATACCTGCACCTATATCTTCCTCCATGTCTAGACCCATTACCACATTTGGAGTCATGTCAAAATCAAGCCTAGTCCATCCTCCTATCCTCACAAGTCATTGTAAATAATATTCTTCCACCTAAGAGGAAGAACCAACCTCTTAGGTTGTATACACTAGCTTCAACCACTACCCCTTTGTCACCTTCACCATTTCCATCTATCCTAGGTCCCCACCAATCAACCTTGGTCAAGAAACTTTCTACCCAAGGTAAACCAAAAACACAGCAGCCCACCTCTTCATCACGATCCTCTGTTACACCCAAATTACCTACACAACCTATGCCTTTACCATCACCTACATCCTTTCTATCTCATATACCTACACCACTTCTTGTATCCTTATCATTACCCATGCCATTCCCTTCTCCAAAACTAGTCACTTCCACATTGTCTCTTACCACAACATTCACCGCACCTCCATTATCACCTTGGCTAAACCATCACATTCCGCCATCTTCCTTCCCTTCTACATCACACAATCCTTCACCTTTACCCAAGAAGGTGAAACCCAAGCCCAATACCACACTACCTTTTAAAAAGGTATTTAAACCTACACTGCCTCCAACAACTAGTTCATATGTTACACCTTTACCCAAGAAGGTGCAACCCAAACCCAAAACCATACTATCTACAAAACAAGTAATCAAACTTACTCAATCTCTTATTCCACCTCTAGTGATGCCTCTCCCACCTTAGTCACCCATACTTCCATCATGACCCACACTTACTTCACATTGTGATCCATTGGTAGGGTCTTCTGCCGACATATTAGCTAACCTTTTTGAAACCTATTTCATCACATTGCCACCACTTAGACCTTACGACCCACTCAAATGTAAACTAGAAGGGTTTGATGATACCAAAATTTGTGCTTACCATCATGTGTCAGGGAATGATGTGGAAATATGTAAGGCTCTTAAGACTATTCTTTCCCAACTATGTCCTCTTGAATAAAACTTTGACGATGATGATCTTTTAGATGATGACCCTATTCTACCTGCACCTATCACCACACAGCCTCATCCCTTAACTATTCAGTGACCTCCATCTCCACCTCCACAACCCTTTTATCCTCCTCCAACATTTGAGATAAATATTGTCCACATCAGAGAGCTAGCAAAAACTCCACCAAAATTTCAATGTACCGCCTTGCTTTCACACAACCATTATATTCCCTCACCATATTTTTCCCGTCCTGCTACTACACCTTTCATGACTCACCTTTTCCTTCACTGCAAATCAATATGGTTTAATTTTCCACTCAATCACAGAAGGAAAAAGGAAAGGAGAAAACAACCATCTCATCTTCTAATCCTTTACCAAACATTCCATCTGCACTTGCACCCAAAATCACCATCCATGAACCTACATACCCTATTTCTAATGGGGTTTCCCATCGTACAATGCTTAAACAATTATACAAATTTCATCTCAAAATGTATTTGTATGACCTCATCAAAACCTCTGAGTCTCATCATCAGGCCATCATTAAGGTCCTAAAATCTATTGATGTTCTACCTAATGACCTTATGCTTGTTCTATCCATTGTTACTCCTCACTTCGTTTCCTCTCTCACCACTTCACACCCTTCCTCTTCTCCGCTACCACTCATCAAGTGGTCACTCTCAATTTCTTTGATGAAGAGATTGTCCCTCTCCAATCAGATGATCCTGAACCCTCCCTATTCATTTTTGTCTACGTTGATAATATACATGTTTGATACATTATGAGTGATGGAGGTGTCAGTATCAACATCATTTCCTCCCATGCATACAACCAAATGTGCATCCCTTCCAATTACATGTTTAATAACCCAATTATATTGCATTCATTTAATAATGTCATGACTTACACCCTTTACACCATCATTATCCACATTTGCGTGGGATCCTATACCATTCTTGAATTATTTTATGTCTTAGATGGGGAATTCCAATACAACATGTTGCTTGGTTGACCATAGATTCACGCCATGGGTTTTGTTCCTTCAACCTTACACTGCTATTTAAAATTTGAACATAAAGGGCACAAATATACCATTCCAGCCGACCCTTCACCATTCAAGACCTATAACATGTTGTATCAACCCAATGATGTCCTTATAACATTTAAAGCATCTACCAGTGCTACCACTTATTCTTCATCTGCTACCTCATCCACCACTTTTTCTACTACATATTCCATAGTGAACTCCTCTATTCCCACTGCTACTCTAACTTTTTTAGCTGACCCATCAGCCAACCTATCTACTTCTCAAACATCCAATGCTTCTTATTCCTAGCTATCTAGTGATTCATCCATTCCCGCTACCCATATACCAAATAATGATCCCTTAGAAGGTGTTTTTAAATTCCTCACTCTAGGGGAGTGCCGACTTTATAACATTGATAGATTACTTACTCCTCAAGAGTATGGAAACATTCACCAACATCCCTACTATGATCACCGCGTAGGTGAAGTTTTCCCCTAAGGTCCTTCCTGCCTTCACACTAACTTGATGTATGGGGGAATTGATGCTTCTACCTACTCTCTCGATCCACCTTCCCAAACTCGACCATTTTCCTTTGACCTTCAATCTCTCACAATCTACAGCTTTGACCACACCTTCCTCCATCGTTGCGCTTAGATTATGAATAAGGCTGCCATATTTTCATTCCTTGTACCACTCATAAGCATAAAGACCACAGTGGTATTAGATTTTCTAAACCAACTTCCAAGAAGTCATGAGTTGAACTCATTGAGGACGATAAACCTTCTCCACCCCACTCACCTACCTCACCACTTTCACCTACAAAGTGTATGGATCTATAATCCATCCCTACTAACCTTATTTTTCATGAACATAATTTCCCTAGGACATCTGACTTATCATTGTGATGGAGAGGCTCCCTCTTCTCTTCCCTTCATGTATCCTAACACGATTGATGATGATACACCTTTTATTAATGTCATTCAATGTCAGAATGATGAGTCTATTCTCACCTACCTTGGTGCACAAGATTCTTATATTCATCGGTTGTTACCTTATGAGACACAAACCATGTTGAATGAATCGACCATTGAAATCATCATTCACACTCAAGACGACCCACACATTCTAAAAATAGGACAATATTTAGATGTTTCTAAATACGAAGCTTTCACTTCTTTCCTCCAAGATCATAGCAACACTTTTTCTTGGTGTTATGCTGATATTCCTAGTATTGACCCAAACATTGTGGTCCACAATATTGTAACCATTTTTTATGCCATACCCATGAAAAAAAAGCTATGAAAAATGCATCCTCACATTTCCATTCTTGTTAAAGAAGAACTCCAACGCCTCCTTTCTGTTTCCTTCATTCTACCCATTGGTTATCCCCAATGGATCTCTAACATTGTTCCTATCACAAAAGTGATAGGGGGACTCTACATTTACATGGATTTCCATGACCTTAACCTGGATTTCCCTAAAGACGACTTTCGTCCACTTAGTATTGACCAACTAGTTGATCTCATTGCTAGCCATGAGATTCTATTACTCATAGATGGTTTCTCAGGTTATAATCAAATATTACTCACCCTGTAAGATCAACAAAAAACTACCTTCATCGCTCCTTGGGGGACCTTCAACTATCGTTTCATGCCCTTTGACCTTAAAAATGTTGGTACTACATATCAGCGGGATATCACTTATATCTTTTAGGAAATCATGCATAAAATATTGGAAGATTATGTCAATGATCTTTTTGCAAAATCCAAACATCGGGACAAACACCTTGCAGTCCTTAAGGTTGTATTTGACTATCTCATCAAATACTACATTCATTTTCAACCTAAGAAGTGTGTCTTCACTATTCTCTTTGGTTTTATAATTTATTTACGTGGCATATAAGTTGATCCCACTAAAATCAAGGCTATTCTCAATATGCCTCCACCTACTAACCTTCATCAACTTTTTAGTTTGCATGGAAAATTACAATCTATTCGTCACTTTATTTCTCATCTTTCCGATCACTTCCATCCATTTCATCATCTTCTCAAAAGGAATGTCTCCCAAGGATAATTTTAGTGGCGAATATTCATAATATGGTGAATATTCCACTTTTGAAAAATTTGAAAAGGTGAATTTTCTAGCGCAGGTCAGTGACCTATTTGCCTAAAAAATTATAGTTTAATTTTTTTAGGGGTCAGCTTCACCTACCCTTGAAAATATTCCCTATATAATCCTATATTATTCGCCAGGTATAACACTATAATCACATTCATACCACCTGGGGGCATATGTATTATCAAGTACAGTAAACATGCAACAAGAGGGAAGAGGCTGCAGATGCGCGATAAAGAGTTTATTAACGCGTGACAGGGAGAGTTTGTTGATGCACGACATGGAGATTTTTTTGATGTGCGATAGGATTGTGGAGGAAGTAGACGTGTGATAGAGAATTTTTTTATGCGCGACATGGATATTTTTTTTGTTGCACGACCAGATGGTGGAGGTTATAGACATGTGACAAAGATTTGTTGTCGCGCATCAACAAGGTGGTTGACGCATGTCAATGAACCTCATTGATGCGTGCCAATAAGATTGTTGACGCATGTTAGCAAGGTTTTTTGATGCGTTTCAACCACCTTGTTGATGCATGACAACAAATCTCTATCGCGTTTCTGGAGCCTTCTGTCCCACTACTTAAAAATCAGGTGAAAATTTTAATGTTAGACCCCAAAAAAATTTGCCTTCCCGTGAAACTAGTTCCAAGGATATTTGCCAGGTATTTTCCACCTTTGATTTCTAAGAGGTCTCTTAAAATGAACCCTGATGCTTCCTTCAAATGGGATGATGAATTCCACAAAACCTTTGACGCCTTACAAAATAACCTCTAAATACCCGTGCTCATTCAACCTAAGAATGACCAACCCTTTTACCTTTACATTTATGTCACTGATCATTCCCTGAGTGTCATGCTCATTCATCGTGGTGAGAAACATAGGAAGAAATAGGTTTATTATATAATTCATATGATTTTAGACTATGAGACTAGATATACTAATGCTGAAAAACTTTTCCTAGCCTTAGTCTTTGTCACCACTAAATTTCTTCATTACCTACTCAACCACAAAACCTTCATTTTCACCAATACTGACCCCTTACATTACATATACACTAAGATTTACCAACATCAACATGTTGCACATTGGTTCATGTTTCTTGCAAACCTAGATCTCGAATTCATGCATAAAATTTGTTCAAAGGAAAAACCATTGCTAACTAACTCACAGATTCACCTCTCTCCAGAAACCAATCTTCTAACATCAAATTCCCTAATGAATCCATTTCTACCATCTCTATAGATGATACCATTTACCAGATGACCTTATTCTTCGATGGTTCCAAATGTCAGTGTGGGGGTGGTCCAGGAGTTATTCTCATTCCTCTTAACAAAGAGCCTATGTTATTATCTTTCAAATTAGATTTTGATTATACTAACAATATCACCGAATATGAAGCACTCGTGTTAGGTATTCAAAACGTCATAGCCTTAGATGTTAAATCAATTAATATTTTTGGAAACTCTCAACTAGTTGTGAACCCATTTGTTGTGCCCAAAAATATCATCTAAGTACAAGAGGGCACATGGGTGTAGGGGACCTAGTTGAAGAAGGGCACATGGGTTGAAGGTGCATAGGGAAATATTCTAGAATTTTTTTTATAGAACACATGGCACGCGGGAAAGGAAAAACAAGTTTTGTACTTAGCTACATTCGGCATCCCATACAACACATGAGAAAAGCATGACCCTTGTGGATAAGGTGTGAGTCTGGTGACTGTGGGATCAAAAAGAGAATATTCTAGGCATGTGATGGAAGGTTCCAAAAGACATCCTTGAAAAGAGTGGAGAGCTCAGATCTGAGAAGGCATGCTTCCTTGGAGGACCACCTCGACACTTGGTAGCTGATCTGTAACTTATAAAAGGCGTGGTAGTGGGTGCAAAGGTTATAAATACAACCACCTGATGGAAGATAAGAAAGAGGTGAGAAGAGTAGATAGAGTCTGGAGAGTGATAAGGAAAGAAAAGAGAGGCAAAGCCCTACAGAAACATAACGGAGGATTTTACAGGTTAGGGATTAAGATAAATCTATAGATCTCTCTACACTGTAATGGTAGCTAGATATGGCTGCCCTGGTCTAGGTGGTATGGCTCGTAACTGAGACACCCACCACTACCTATACCTATATGTGCACCCGGCGTCATCTATCCACCGGTCCACTTCCTGCTCCTCCTGCCCTATGGGCACTGTAGGCTATGGTAGAAGTAAGGGCCTCTCCACATCATCTCTCTAATACTGTGGGAAGGGCAGAGGAATGTCCTGTACTACCCTAAACTGTCGATGGACTCTGTCTATCGGGATCATCTCATACTCCCTAGCATGGTGACCCTGTATCCATCTCTCTAGCTGGAGCTCAGCTAGCTCCTCATGCATATGCCTATATGAGGGTAATCCCACATATGGCCTGCATATAATGTCCACTCCGTACAACCCCTCTAGTAACTTCCGGAAATGGGCCACATCATGTGTGGGCCTCTCAGATCTCCACTCTCCAATCATTGGCACCCATCTCTTGTACCCCACCCACACAAATCTAGGTGGGAATGCATCTTTTTGGGGAATCCCTATAGGCCACACACAAACTATGTGCTCATATGCCCAATAGGGCAGTAAAAATGTACAACACAGGATGAACATGCGCAGCCACCCATATGCCCACAACTCCCTGTACAGCTACACCAAGAATGCTAGTGCCTAGGAAAAGTGGGTCTCATCCACAATCATGTCATGGAGTACCCCCATCAGTGATCGGGGAAAGCATCCACCCTCTACATTTGGCAGTGTGAAGCAGCACACTACCTCCATCAACAAAACCACTAGCCTCATCTCCTCTAGATGGGCTAGGTACATCTCTCCATAGCTCAAGCTGGCGCTATGGAATCTTAGATCGGCCATCCCCTCTCCAAAAACAGACACAATCAGCTCCTCTGAGGCCTTGGAGGAGATAAAATAAACCTGTGCACCCAATATGGGTAACTAAAGAATCTGAAACATGTCCTCTAGGGTGATAGTAATCTCACTCATCGGCAGGTGGAACGTGTTGGTCACGGAATCCCATCTATCGATGAGTGTGACCATCAAACTAGGCTGCCAGACTACATGTCTATAATGACGAAATCCACTCAACCCAACTTCCTCCACATGCTCCAGCTCCTCCGGGGTCACTACGCCACGCACTGTCACCAGTAGAGGTGGAACCCTGTCCCACATATGTAGTTGCGCTCTCCCCTGCATCCAATACAAGCACAACATTAATTTACATGTATCAATCCATATTTACTAATTATCATTTTCTCACACCCTATTTTCACCCTACCTATTTCAACCACCTAGCCCACATCACTTTTGGACCATTGTGCCCAATAATCTGACCGGTACCCGTTCATCCTAACCGACCCCAGTCACCCTTTAACTGACATCAGTCACCTGTTTGGTGACCGATTCCGGTTCCCCTTTACCGACCTCGATCACCCCTTAACTGGCATCGGTCCCCTGTTTGGTGACCGATACCAGTTCCACCTAACCAATGCCGACCAAACTTGACTAACTCCGGTCACTGTCATGGAAAAAACCTGCGATTTCCCAAAACCCCCCTTTTAAAAAAAAAAAATTCCCCCTGCCCCTTTTACCCACCTACAATGACCTAAACTACCCTTAGACCCCGACCCACCCCCTCTCTCACATTTCTTACCCTCCCCATTCCTCTTTTTACCCACTATTCCCCCCATTCCCAAATTCAATTTTTAACCACTCACAAAAACCAAAAAACCAAATGAAAAACCAACAAAACCTACAAATAACAACAAACTAATCCTCTAATCTATCAAATCAACTACACGTAGAGTAAAATGATTACCTCATCATGCTACCGCTATCTCGATGGCAAGTCTAGCCAATGTAATGGTGGCCCACCCGATCCCTCTCTGACCTCTGCCATCATCGAATAGCTATCCACAACCTCCGCCCAATGTAATCCCTCGCAGTGATCCTATGGACCTACTGCTCACCAACCAATCACTCGTCAATCACACCGCCAGATCACTGTTCTATTCCATCCAAACACTTTTCTCTCTTTTCTCTCTTTTTTATCACTTTCTCACTTTGCAAAATAACAAATGAATAACAAAAAAATGTGGATTTTTTGTTTTTATAACAAACCTGACCTAACTGACGTTGGTTACCCTTGACCGGCATCGGTCGCATGCCCTACCTCACCATCATCGGTTGACCTATACTGACGTTGGTTATCTATGACTAGCATTGGTCACCCTCACCTGTACATTGCCCTAAAATTTTACCCTTTTACCTACCCCTACCTCTTTGTTTACCTCACCCAACCTTCACCCTGATCATTTACCCCACCCCACCCTTACCCTACCCATTTACCTCACCTTTCCTGACCTCATCATTTACTACCTCCCTTTTTCCTCCTTTGGGGATTCATTATTTTACCTCTACCTTGGCCTTACCCATGTCGTGACCTAGATATTTGGACTTGGCCCATTTCTAGTGACCTTTGACCTCATGTGTTCGCTATACCTTGCGGCACTGTTACCTGTGTTGTTGACCTAATGACCTTACCTCACCTATTTTCATGACCGTTTATCCTAACCTTACCTTTGGTGTATCGGAACATACCTAAACATTCCTGCACCTAACCTACATTGTGTTTCCTGACCATATCCTATTCCTTGGATACCGGAATCACTTCAACCTTGTTTGGATAAACCTATCGACCTTAGACAATGTAGAGTTTTCTTACTCTTCAACCTGGTAGCATGCTACATTTTATACGTGTGTGTGTGTTTGACTGTTGCTACCTTTGACCCTAACCCATTACCTAGATTTCCCTAGTAGAACTTTCACCCTTTTTCCCCCATGCCCACCTGCCTTTTCCTCACATTCACCTTTTTATCAAACCACTCACTGATTCTGCCTTTGGCCTCGTTAGTTCTTAGTTTGAGGGGGATCACCTTCACCCACACATGGGGCAACCACATATTATTTTTGTTAGCGTCACATCCAATACAAGCTACGCAACAAAAAGGTGTAAAATGTAGACACTAAAATTAGGTCACACTCCCCTTTGGTCCCTCGACAAATAACCACCCTTCATCACATTCACCTAAGCAATGGCCCCCTTCACCTCACTAGTATTAATTTAATTAATAAAATTAAATTAATTCATTATCCTCACCATATTTATTATTTAAATATCTTAATTTAAATAATATCCACACATACACCTCACCTAGACACCTCATCAAGCCAACTCACCTGAAGACCTATTCTTAGTAAGTTGCCATAACTAATTAACACTTACCCAAACCCTAAAAATCAATGCCTACATTCTCTCTAACCACATTCCCACATGCTTACAAGAAGATTCTAGTTTAATATGTGGGTTAATGACATGAGATCAGAGAAAATCAGGAGGATCTCCCTAGTTTAGTAAACCTAGGAAATCTCACCTTGACCGACACCGGTTAAACTGGAATTGCCGTCGGTTACCCTCTAAACCTCAAAACAACCTTATTCTGAAGGTTGGAAAAATATTAGGAAAGTTTGAATAACATTAGCACATTCCCGAGAGATATCACATCTTCTGAGAGTGGATTTCAGTGAGAACACGCATGCAAGGAAGGAGATCAAGAATCTTTTCCTGCACAACCATCCCAGTAATGATCTAATCTAACCAAGAAAAGAGGAATGCACATACAGCCCTTGAAAAATTTCTCCTACAATTTACGATCACCTGCAGCCTTCAACCTCTCATCAACACCTCCATCCCTCACTCATAGGGATCCATGACTAGAATCCAAGTACGTATAACATTATACTTATCTGGTTTAATTCATCTCGTCATTATATTATCACCTATCGTTCACCTAGCCACCCATTGACCTCCTCCAACACTTACCCCTCCATATACCGATTCAAACCTTACCAGATCCTACCCAAACCACCCAATACCTCATTCCGACCAACCAAATTCCTTTGTGCAATCATAAAAGAGACCCAAAGCTCGTTCTGTGGCATTCCCAGATTTCCACAGTAAGTGGCACCGGTTACACCCAACCACCATCGGCCACCCTTAACCAGAATTAGTCTTTGTATTTTCCCATACAACCTAGAACATTGACCTACCCATCTAATTACGCCTCACCCTCATTCACCTGTGATTTTCCAGAGACCTTTTTCAGACCTACAAAGACCCAGAACCAGTTACTTGACCTTCGGATCCTATTCTGACCTAGCCTATTAGATTAGGTCTTTCTTATCATGTTTTAAGTGAGATACCTAAATCATTTCGAATTACAATAAGATTTAATTTAATCACCGCATTAAATTGTTTAAAACAGTGGACTGATAGCCATCTAGGAAGTATCACACTTCCCATATCTAACACACACTAGGTAGTTCACTACACATATCAATTTAACTTTTTCTGGTGGTCTTTCTTTCCATTATAGGTATTTCCTCCTATCCAAAAGGAATCTCTCACAATCAGCTATGGATTCAAAATTCATAAGCGCGTAACAACCCATCAACTAGCATTAAAACATGTATTCCTCCTATTCCCATTACCCTATCTATTTCGTCAATAATTAAAAGAAACATCTAAGAATCAGGTGAAACAAAACCTTCAAGGTTGGTGATCTCCCTGAAGGAAAATTAAGATGTAACAAAAGATGAGAAAAGTAAACGGGGAAAATTCTCTCCTAACTGGCTTAGACCCTATATCGTTACTCATGCATATAGATTGGGTGCTTATCATTTATCTTCTCTCGAAGGTAAACCCAAACCTGGTCCTCTCAATGCTTTACATATTAGACCATTATATTGTTGAATCAAGTCCTATATGACCTTCTATATATTAAAATTTTGTCCCTTGAGCAAACTTCACCTTCTACTTACTTATTTTAAGGATCAACGTCTAGACAAGAATCATGTGATTATCCATCCCCTTTCAGCCTTATCTTCAATATGATTACCACAACTCTACTCATGGCATGATTCACATGGATAATTTTCATCCTTTTTAGGATGGAATCCCTTGGTCGTTCATCACTTGAAACCTTTCTTTTATAGCTAACCTCTATGTTCTATGGTTTTCCTTCATAAAAGAAGCCTATACTCCTTTATAGTCTTATTCATGACCTAAAAGTCCAAGTCCAATTTTTTTTTTCAAAAGTAATATATGGGATTTTCAAATTGAACTCCTTGAGTTAAAATTCTGGTAAATAGATGACTCCCTCAAAAAGGAAATTTATCTTTCTATCTTGCTACTATAAATAGACTAATCCTTTGAAGGACAGCTATACAAAGTTAGCCATACTATACGTAGTCTATCAAAAAAGAATACTATTTCTGCAAAATAAAAAATTAAATATTCTGAAGCTTCCCACATCGATCAGCTTCACGAAGACATCAAGGATTCATTATATTTATCCCACATAGAATTCCCACATCGATCAATCTATTAAAAAAAGCAAAAATAAAATACAAAAAATCAAGAGAAGTACAAATTTTTAGTCATGGACTTGCCTATTTTGGTTTTGAGTATCTTGCAGAAGAGGCATGTTGTCTCACAACAAAGTTACGCTAAATAGCCCATTTCACCTCATCTTCATTCCTTTCTTATTTTCTACTTACTCAAGGGACATGTCATAAATGTGACATTTTGTGATCATGTAACTTCCTTCACCCTTAGAATAGTTAATCATGCATTGCCTTTTGGGGTTCAAGTTCATCAACCCATCCTCGGTATGCTCATTATGTCCTTGCCACTTTTGGAGCATTCCACCTCTTTTACCATTCATCTCTTTTCTTACTTATTGATTCTGCTACACATGACTAGACCTTCAAATCCTGCATTCTAGGATTTCTTCTCCTTCAACCATGCCTATTAAACCTAAAATGAACCATGCCTAAATAAAATTACACTCAACCATGCCTAAATGACCTAAATTCAATCATGCCTAAAACCTACTGACCCATTCATCTACCCCAACATATTCTTCCCTAGCTTATGAGAGAACTACATTGGCCTTAGGCCCCTTTTCACTGAGGATATGTATACAACACTCCTAGGGCATGGGGCTGTTGGAGGTTAGCTCAGTCACTTTTACCCCTAACCAGTTTCCCCCCTTTACATTCACATTCAAACCCAATTAGTTTTCATTTACACAATAGCTTGAAAATTAATATATCACAAAAACATACATTGTTTCATCATACCTACCATTTTATAACCTCAACCATATCACCTCTACATCATTTAACATTTCCATGATATCAATTACTTGGAAATTTAAACATAATATAGATCCAACACATCATTTCCTTAAAACCAGTAACTTGGAAAATTTATGACTCAACCATGCCTACACCTGACTCCATCATGCATATACCTAACTCAACCATGCCTAAACCTAACTCAACCATGCTTACATGACCTCGACTCAACCATGCATGACTCACATAGTTTCCATAATAAGTAATAACAATGGAAATGAAAACCAATACATCATCAGTCAAATAATCATCATCAACTATATAAAAGGGAATGTTTTTGTATCAATACATATGTACATAGGGATAACTCATCAAAGTGTCTCAACAACTCTCATATACAATCTCAAAATCTTCGACACGCAGGCCTGTATATATATCAAAATCATAATCATAATACAATATCATGATGAATCAACCCCACCTGAGGCCCTCCTCTTCAAGCTCACATGTCTCCTCCTTTCACCCATTCAACCGCCCTGCCAACATCTCTCTGCCCTTGCATGTACCCTCTACTAGTTTCTTTCTCCCCACCATCTCCTCCTCCTTGCCCTCATATGGGCCTAGCCTATGAGAGATGGTAACCTCACCTTGAATCTATCTCTAGGGTTGATGACCCTCTGTGCTACCTAAAGTGTGAGTCCTAGACCTGGTCCTCTCATTAGCTTCCTACTAGGTCCTGTACTTAGCATATGACAAGACATCAATGCTTGTTGTGGTCAGTTGATCATGATAATAATGAGCGTCATTTGAGGAATCCTTGAACCTAGCCATAGATAAAAATAAGGGTGACACCATCAAACTAGTTGTAACCTGTGAACCCTACCCCAAAATAGTGGCCCCTATCCTCTTGCCTGTACTAAGGGACCCTATCTCAGTACTAGTGCTTGTAAAATGGGACCCTATCCTGGTACCTATGTGGCTACCTAAGCTTGTAAGGCCGTAACCTATGCCTGAGTGGCTACCAGATGACCCTGTAAACTAGTTATTTGTAGCGCCGCTACCTGTGCTTCATCCCCTACGGGAGCTTGTGTAGGAACATTTACATGTACCTGAGCAGCTACCAGCTGACCTTGTAACATAGTAACTTGCCCTGTCAAAGTTGCTACATGTTCTTGTGCTTCTATTAACTGAACACCCAGTGCAGTCACATGTCCTTGTAAAGCATCCCTCTAAACCATCATTGTGGCTAAATCTGGCTGACCTGACCATGGCAGTGCTTCCTGTAACTTTACTTCCCACCCCTATTTATATACCACAGTGGTCCCTATATCATCCAACCTCTTATAATATGTTACCTCCTCTTGTCATGTTGGGTTTCTAGGATGTTCTCAGCCAGGTCACTCGTCATCTCTCCAAACACTCCAATCATCTCCTTAAAGGATCCATCCACTGATACTGAGTACACAGGCTTACCTACAATTGGTAACCATAGAAACCTATAAACATCCTCCAGCGTGATCGTCATCTCTCCGGTGGGTAGATGGAAGGTGTTGGTCATTGTATCCCATCTATTGATGAGAGTGACCATGAGACTGTGATCCCATCAGATCCACCTATACTGCTTAATACCAACCAATAATACCTCTCGCATGTGCATCCAATCTTCCTCAGTGACATTGGGTCACATATTCCCTAATAATGGTGGTACCATGTCCCGTATTGTCAACTGATGTCATGCCTGCATCCATAAAAATAAAAAATGTCAAGTACTAAACTAATTTACTCATTTCTTAACCTCTAACTACCCCCACACCACACCCACATTACTCTACCCACCTATATAGTTTCTAACTATTTCACCTCACCTATCATCCATTTTATCTATACCCATACCCATATCCAGATTTTTCTAGGTATATATAGCCTAAACCCACCTATCCCTAATCTAATATACATCTCATATCTCTCAATGTAACTACCTATTTTTTTCCAGTTTCTAACCTAGGTAACTTTTCACAGAGACTGGAATCGGTTACCTTAAACTGAAACTGGTCACTCTAACCAGTACCGGTCATCTATCTAACCACTGATGCCGATATACGCAACTAAAATTGGTCGACTCCAAACTAGGGTTGGTCTCTGGTTCATCCTTAAGGACAAGTCCCCATTCCCCCAACTTAAAAATAATAATTAAATAACAACCTAATTACTACCTCAAACCCACCTACAACTCATATCCATTTAGTTATCTACCTATTTAGCCCGCATTCCACCCTCCCCCAACCCAAATTCATTCTTTTTACCACATTTTATTTTTTTTCATTTCCCACCCAATTTCTTCAGTTTAACCTAAAATTTCAGTTAAAAATAATAATATAGATTGATTCCCAACTCAACATGTTGCCTCCTCCTCACTGGCACCTCCGGTCTCTAAATTAGTGGACCTCTAGTTCCTTCTCCTATGACAGCCATGCCTTCAATCAATTTCTTGATCCCCTCGACTAATCCAATCGCTCTGACTGATCTCGTGGACCCAACTACCTCACTCCTCTAGCCACTTAGATGTCTCCAACTTAGCTAGGTTTAGTACCTTGTCCTTTTCTTTGTGGAAAATGCACAAAAATGCTTTGCTCTGTCATTTTCTAACAATAAATGGTTAAAATGAATCTGTAATATATGGATTTTCACTTTTTTACCCTACCCTTGACCTGACCGACATCAGTTTATCTTGACCGACATCGGTCATGTGCTCTAACGCACCGCGATTGGTTTCCCTTGACCGAAATCAGTTTACCATAACTGATATCGGTTATCTTGTTTGAACCCATTACACCATTTGCCACCACATCTGATTGCTCGAAACCCTTTTTTCCTTACCCAAATTTGACCCCATCATTACAACTTAACCTAATGACTTTATTACCTACAACCCAACCTCACAATCAGTTGGGGCATGTTTTTCCCCTAACGTGGCCTTACCTACAGACATGCCTAAATGAACCAACCCAACCCCGACCATTGTGAAACTCGAATTCACTTACTTGCAATAACTTGCGATGACGCTACTCATGTTGTTATGCCTAATGATCTTACCTTGCCTAATGTTGTGATTTTTATCCATACCATACCTTTGATGACCTACAAAAAACCTATTTCCTATTCCTGCACCTTTCCTAGTTGTGTTTCAAGACCTTATCCTATACCTTGGATACCTAAACTACTTCAACCTTGTTTGGATAAACCTATCAACCTTTGACGAAAAGGAGTTTGGAAGCTCTTCACCCTGGTATCATATCACATTCTATACATGTGCGTGCATTAGAATTCCACTACCTATTATCCAAACCAAACTCACTCTTACCTAAAACCCACCTACCCTTGTTTTCATCACTTACACATTTATCAAACCACTCATTAACTCCCTCTATTACCTCATAAAATCTTGGTTTGAGGGGGATCACCTCCACCAATACTTGGGGAAACCTAATCTTCACTCATACCTGAGACAATGAATTCCTAATTTTGTCAGCGTTTTTTATCAATACAAGCTATGTGACAAAAAGAGGAAAATGTAGACACCAAATTTAAGTCACACTCCTCTCATTCCCCTTTAATTAATTTACATAATGTATTCACCTAACCATGACCCCTTACCTCGCATTCATATTAATTTAATTACTTATAATTGAATTACTATTCATCCTTACATTATTAATTAACTTAATTAGTTTAATTAAGTTAATTTACACCTCACCTAGCCACACCACCTAGAAACCTCACCATGGACATATTCCTATCCTATTAATTAACTAAGATTGAGTCTCTACTTATCTTAAACAATTAGGAATATTTCAAAACCATAAAATCAAAGTCCTATTCATTATCCAACAACACTCTCACTTGAGACCTAGATAATCAATCAAGATCACGCTAAACATAGTAAATATCAGGTTATTTTTGGTAACTTTGACTAATTCACCCTAACTAACGCCAATTTATCCTCGGTCGACGTCGGCCCACTAAATTGCCATAGGTTCCTTTATATATAATTTTACAACTCTTTACATGGGTTGGTCATTTAGTTTTGAGGAATTGTATTACAATTAAGCGTGAGTCTCAAATCCATTCTTGCATCCAACCGATGATGAAACACCACCAAAGTACAGCACAAGTAATAAGTTCTCTTCCAGAGCATTGGAGTATCCACAGGAACACACAAGTTGTACTACTACGACACTGAACTGGACATCACCTCACCTATCAACCATCAGCCACCTTTGTTCAAGAGATCTTCCTAACTACAACTAAGTAACGTAGTTTTTTATTATTTGTGCTTACTTTACTATAGATCTTTTACTTCTTTCAGTATTCCCATTTTTGCTATTACCTAGATATCTCCATCTTCCCACCAATCCATTTACCCAACCATTTCAAGTCTTTCCACCTTTCTTAACCTCTTTCTTTACATTCCTGAGTCTTCTTAGCCATATTACGAGCCTAACCACACCTTCTTCACTCTTTGTGCAATCACAAAGAGGCCTAAAAACCATTTTTATTAAGTTATTACCCATTTCCCATACCGACATTGGTTTCACCCCTATACCGGTGTCAATCACCTGATTGATATCGGTCTCTGTGTCATTTTATACCCTCTAACCAACAAGCCTTCAATTCAACCAAAACCAACCCAGAACTTACCTGATCAGTCCTAGAACTTTGATTAGACCTCTGTTAGACCTGAAAGACCAAGAAAAAAATACCAAACCTCTAGATCTAATCATAACTTTTCCTTTTAAATAAGATTTACTTATTGTATTAGCACACGATACCTAAATCGTATAACTATAGTAGGATTTCCTTATTTCATGGTACTTTTTGTATTACATATATTTTGAAAGTAGATTGATAGCCTTCTAGGAAGCATCTCACTTCCCGGATATAGAACTCATTAGGAAGTCCACTAACCTATATTATTAATGTTATTTTTTGGTCTTGTTGGGTTTCTTACAAATCGTTCCTCCTAGCCAAAGGGAAGATCTCCATAATCAGCTCAGATCAAAATTCAAAAATGTGAACATTATACCTTTGACCTTCAATTTTACAAGTATACCTCCTAACCTCTTACCTTATCTGAAGTACAAACCAATCATAGTCCTCCACATACTTCCGTAATGTCATTATTTTTACTAGTTTTGATTATGCTTTGCAAAACTCAATCCAATAGGATAACAACACATACCTTCACCTTTTTTCTTGACTTACCATTGCGAACTTTTTTCCAATAGAAAAACAACATATATCCCATGACTTCAGTCCAATTATACCTATAAAATACTGAACAATAAAAGGTCTCTAGAAAACTCTCGAATATATATATATATATATATATATATATATGTATGTATGTATGTATGTATGTATGTATGTATGTATGTATGTATGTATGTATGTATGTATGTATGTATGTATGTATGTATGTGTGTGTGGTGTGTATGTATGTATGTATGAAAAATGTGTAATTCGCTAATACTTCTAGTCTAAATAATAGAGTTTAGATAATATTGTTAACTTACTCGGATCTCTGGGTCACCAGGATGGGTCTTTTAGTGCTGCAGGTAGTGGTGACACTGTTACAAACACCTGTTTTAGCTGCAATCTCCTCAGAAACCACTCATTTTCCTAGGATGGACTATTCATCTCCTCCCCATGTGTAAGAAGTTCCTCTAAAAAAATAATCTCATCCTTAGCCTCATCCTCGACCCTTCTTGCTATGGAAGCCTCAGTGTTGGATCTCCACTTTGTATATGTATCAGTTCCCTCTCCCTCCTTCTCGTGTGCCTCCTCCTCCCCACAATGCATGGGGGAAGCCTCAATGTGCAAAATTACCCCTGACCATAATATATTTAGGTTGGCATGAGGTGTGCCAATCGGAACCCCCAGGTGTAACAAAAATCAATGGCAGCTCTCCCTTCTGAGTGGTTGTAGCCTCTCTAATCCCTTTTTACACAACTGGAACTATTAGGAGGGTGTCGATATAAGGAAAACAAAACTGTTGTGCCACCCTCTAAACTAGATAGGTCTCCACTCATATGGTCATGTCCTTCATGTAATGCCTCTAACATGGTTGTTATCTATGATGACTTCTGTACTAGAAGTTGTGAATGTTGATATGTGATTCTTTTTTAAAGACGATGTACCATTGTGAACTAAGTTATCATGTTTTCTATAGATAATGTGTTATCTTTTGGAAATATATACAATTCTTCCATGTCTATGTTGAATTTAAAATGAAGTATTTCATTCCTTCTTATGCTAAATGTTCACTACATATGTATAGAAGAAATTGATTTAGCTTAAACTCGTTCATAGTCTTTATTTCAATTGAACTTGTGCTTCAGTATTCATGATCCCTAATGGAAGATAGCTATACCTTGGATAAATTTTAGTGATCTAAGGCATACTTCCAATTTTATGACGTTGAGGTCATCTTGACCGAGCTAGGAAGAATATTGGATTTCTAAACCCAGGCTATCTTGGGATCACTGGTAACCTTTGTTTCTCACATCCTTCTTATGTGATCCTTGAACATCATTTTGATTCTTCTTTTGGTAAGATTTAATTGACAATTTTAATAGTTGTTATGGGAACCTAATTAAATCTAAGTTCCTAAGTTGTAATCTTATCCTAAGTGACTAGGTACTTTTATTAATGATGATTGTTTATAAGAAATGATAACCTTAAACTAAACTAATAAACTAACCTAAGGACTTACATTGGTTTCTAACCTAATGTTATGAACCTAACCTAAGACTTATACTAACCTAAAGGGATGGCATGGATGACATACAATGGGATGTCAATGGCACCAACCTCAAAGTATTTATGAGGATTTAATAACACTTTTAAACTCTTTGTTGCTGCAAATTTTGGTAAGTGCATGAAGGTTTAGTGAATTGTGAGTTAGCACCTATGCTAAAGTTTTAGTTGCATGGATTTTAAACTTAGTAATATCCAAACATGAGTTAGCAGAGGTGGGAGATAAAGAAGGATTGTGATTCTTGTTTGCATTAATTGGTCTTGGAAATTGTGAAAAACTAGTTAGGAAGTAGGAGAAGTTGGAAGAAAGGATGGTTTTTCATTGTTCATTTGGTTTTTGTGAGATTTTAGCTCTGCATGTGGTTTTACATTTTCAAACCTCCAGTTTAAGTATGTGTAATCTTATTTCTCCTTGCATGGTGGTGATGGTAACAAAAATAAGGATAGAAAGTTATAAGAAGAAGGAAAAGAAATTTTTAGGGCTGGTTATTAGCGTTTTCATGGAAAAATTGCTATCAAGACTCTGCTCGAAAATTTGCAACAAGGAATAGAATACATGATCTCTATCAGGCATGATAGGCCCTACCTCTTTAAGTCTTCTACTTTTATTTAAATGTCTTCATTAAAATAACTCTGCTCTTTTTGGAAACTTTCTGATTCTGGTTTTGTGTTTTCCTTTCCATGCTTCAATGGTGTTTTGACTTGATTCTTTTGGATGCAATATGATTTTTGTGTTTGTTGTGTGGAATATGGAATCTGGGATGTATTGATTGATTTATAGTTATGTTATCTTATTTTCTTAAAAAAATTCTTTTCACTAATACGTGTCTGTGATTATATCTCTGTAGGAGGGATATCCTATTTGGGTATTGTATATGCCTTAATATTAGCCTAGTTTTTGGTTGGAATATGTAGGTTCTCAATTATAATGCTCTCATTATCGTTATGGTTGAATTCTAGCAGTATAAGAGACTATCATGGAAATTTAAGATGTATGTCTATGTTCTAGTAGAATCCTTTGGTTCATTGTTTTGGGTTAGTTTCTTGTTGATAGTAGTTTGAAACCAACAATAATGGTCGATGATATCATGTATGTAATTTTACTTCTGGAATCATTCAGCTATGCCATTATGGGTTTTGAATATATGTATCCTCTCCATGAAATGGGAACTGTAGCAAATCTTTTGTTCCTTTATAGAACCCATGTGTGGGAAACTATATCTTTCGTGGGAGAATAAATAGGAAGGTATACCTATGTATACTTTTGGATTTCTATTATTTTAAAAATGAATCGTTTATTATTACTTTGTTGTTACAGGTAAGATTTTTCTTAATCTTATTTGGTCTAACACAGGAAGTGTGATTGTCTTTGAGGGAAAACAATTACGTTTTACCTGTCATCTTTATTGGTCATATTTGCACTCCTTGGTTAAACTAACTATAGTAAGGACCTGTATGTGCTTCCTTTTGATAGTTGAATAAATTGGAATGACAACCCTCACGGGTAACCTAGGAAATAGGTAACAAAGGTATTGAGTTTTTTAATTTTTAGTTTGACTTATTAATGTTTAATAAGGAGTCTGAGGTTTGAATAAACCTGATATTCTTATTGAGAAGATGTAAACTCCACTTTCTATTTGGTTACTCTCCTCCTTTCGGTTTAAACCTTTGAGTTGATGAGTCTCTTGGAGGTTTTGGGTGGTTCACAGTAACATAGTAGTTATTCTTTCGTAAATTTTGTTCTTGTGTAAATTTTTGACCACATAAGTGAGGTTTGGTCTTCTTTTGTTGGTCAAATCTTTATGATCTTGAATTTTTGTTTTCGATCATAGTTTTTCCTCAACCTTGATATAGATGGATCTGAAGGTAATATTTTTCCTTAGGAATGATTTAGGTCTTGAGATGGTTCTGAGATTTTAGTTCCCTTGTCCCTTTCCTTGAATTGGGGCTGATTGATTTGAATTGAGTGTTATTTAAGAAGATAGCTAGTTCTTCTTTGTGTTTTGTGGAAGCGATTATACATATAGTTGTTGATGTCTAAGGATCACATGGTGTTATAATGATTGCTACTTTTGAGTTTTATTTTGGACATGAATACATAAATTTGAAAACTTGTATCATGAGTCATTGGGTCTTGTTTCTTATAGCTTAAACCTTTCCTATCTTTAGTGTTGGGACTTGTTCTTGATCAACCTAATTTTTAAGAATCTGTGTTGAGCCTGAGATAGTTTATAATTGTTTGATGGAATGTAATTTAGATTTTTTGTTGATTTTTCAGTTATTAGTCGGGTTGTTAGCTCTGAATAACATAACAATATAATTATTATAGAAGGTAGTTGTGTATATCTCTGTACTTCTTCTTAAAAATTTGGAATAGGTTGAGTTAAGGAACTTAAGCTGGAAACTTGACTGAGAAGATAAGATTAGGATTGGAAAAATGAAATTCTCCCCCTTTTTTAATATTGTAGTCTTTATTTCTAGCATGTTGTAACGAGTTCATATGGATGTGGAGATAGAATTAATTATGATGATTTAATGAGTTCTTGTTTATACATTAGTTATAGATTCCATAATATTTCTCTCTCCTTATTGGTTTGTAATCTTTTGGGAAAGTCCTTCTATTAATCTTATTTTGTGATTTCAGAACTATTTCATAAACAATAGGGGTTCCTTTTATGAAAAAATTTAGATAAAAGAAGAATGTTTTAATGTTATAGCGCTTATTATGCTCAGTTCATATGAACTGACTCGTGCTAACAATTTTGTAGATGAATTTTGTAAAATATGAAAGGAGAAAGACACATAAAAAGTTACATCTATTTTACTAAAAGAAATTATCTCTTTATTATGATGATTATGGAACGACATTACTTGAGATGTAATTTTGTCGAGAAAAGAAGATGTAATAAAATTATTTTATATTGATGCAATGAAATTTTATAATACTTCAAAATATTTATGTATCCAGTGAGTGGATCACTCCCTTTTTGATAAATGAATGGTTTGATGATTGTTGATTATTTATTTTCTTTTGATACTTTCTTTGATATAAATTGTGATATATTAATGAGTAATATCAGGCATGAACAAGGAAATTTAGATATGTATGTGATATGGTATTTTGAAACTTAATAGTTCTTATATATATATATAAGACTCTTGGATTATGGATCTGAAATATTAGTTGATTTATTTACACATAAAAGAGATACTGTTAATAGTTGATACTCTTAAGCATATCCTTAAATAGTAGAAAGGGAATTTGATTGCATTATATATGTGTGTGTGTGTGAATTCTTTGTTCTATTAAAACATATGTTATCTATTTTCATAGTTAGGACATTAGTCCTTGATAAAGGAAAAAGGATATTTTCCTTGAAATTAGTCATAGAGATTTATTTGAAATATTGTTAAGTAATATGAATAGATCATGAGGATGGTTGACTATAATTTTTCCTTTTATAGATTTCTTTAATCATAATATTAAGTATGTTAGTCCAGTTGAGGAAAATCAATTGGATGTTGGAACATAGCAGTTGTGGCATGGTAACTTCATAATGATAGGGGTCATTACGAGGATGCTATGTTGTAACCTACTATGCCTCAACACCCCACTTAGTTCAATTAACTTGACTGAAATAAGTGGAAGAATGGATCACAGGTTCAACCTTAACAAGGATATAAACATGATCTAGCATTGAGGTCAAATCATGTTGACTTAGGGTAACTAAACACACCCAATCGATGAAATTCGATTGAGTATGTCTATGTATCCTTAGTCACCACGAGTAGTCTTCCACACTAGTGCATGTTTATGCTCTTTTTAGTGTGAAACGTTGAATCAGATTGAATTGATAGAAGTCAGGAAAGATAATTCTAGATAACATAACAAGTGTGGTGAGGGACATATTCCTTTTAATGAGTATGTCATCTAGGAATGTAGACATGTTAAAATGTTTAAAATTTTTGTTAAAAGTATCGCAAGCTGTTGGTTGCATTTTCCTATATCACCTATTCTAAGATGCAAGATTTCAAATAAATATCGGTACTAGATATTTAGATAGGATTCTTAGAAATAACACTTGGGTACCCATAAAAGGGTAAAGGAACCAAGTATACATAGTATACACATTAAGTTAACATGAGAGATCAGTTTAATACCGAGGCATGAAATGCAATATGAGTGTCTCACCGAGTCATTTAGTTGCATATGGTTTTCTGTTATGAGATGGATTGGCAATGGAATGTGTGTTCTAAATTATATTAATTTATAATAAAGAACATTATGTAAGATAATTTTTTCCTTATTTCTAAAGTATTAAAATGAGGATGTTACATCTTGGTATCATAGCTGAAGGTTACAAAGCTTGGACCTATTGAGTCCATATATGATTAAAACTTTATTTTATTGTTAATAGAAAATGGTTAGAACAAGGGGAGGTACTGCAAATAACCCACCTCTAGGTGAAGAGGTAGCTACCGCACAAAAACTTGATGAGATTCTTACTACCCTATTGGACACAAGAGATCATCTGGTTGTACTTGAACAACAAGTTATGGGTAATGAGGAGGAAGAAGATGCTAGTAATAAAGATTAGCCACCTCCAGGGGACAATGGTAATGTTGGAAATTTGGGTGTTAATAATAATTTAGAAGATAACAATGCTACAAATGTTAATAATAATGTTGCGAATGCAAATGCAAATGTACCCAATCAACCTGAAAATAAAAAGGAAAGATTAGCAGCTAAACTCACAAATGACATAAAAAAGATAAGTCCAAAAAAGTTTGATGGAACTACACTAGGGGATGGAGCTATGAACTGGCTCAACAAAATGGAGAAGTACTTTGCAAAAAGAAACTTCTCAAAGGAAACAAAAGTAGTATGGGGAGCTTATTAACTTTCCCATGAGGCATCCTCTTGGCAAGACAACCGTAAAGCTAAATTGAAAATCGATGAATCAAGCATCACTTGGGATCAATTTAAGAGATAATTTAGGCAACACTGGCTTCCACGAATCTATTATGATCAGAAAATGCTTGAATTTTAGAATTTAATTCAACAAAAATTAACTGTGATAGAGTACTGGGAGAGGTTTACTAAACTTCTTAAGTACATGCCTTAGTATCAAATTGGAGAGAATTTTAGGATATGTAAGTTTATTATGGTATTAAAGCCTATCATATGGGGTGAAATATATGTTCACAACCCAGCCACCATGGAAGGGGTTGTAGAAAAATCCATTCGGAAGGAACAAAAATTAAAAGAAATTTCTACCCATAAAGAAGAGAACCATAAGAAAATTCTTGATTCTTCTTCATCTCTTGCACCCAAAAAGGGGGCATGGAAAAAATTGGTGCTAAAAATAAGTTTTTAGTTGAAAACAATAAGAAAATAACAACAAATAAACTTTCTGAAAATTTTGAAACAACTTTGTAAAGAACAATAACAATGGACATAAATCTTATGGAGGACAGAACAATAATTTTAGGTGATTTCCACGGTGTAGACACCAAATTTGTGTCTTACAACCCCTTGTGACCCGCATCTCATTTCGCAACCTAACCTCACCACCTAAACCTTACACAATTATTTATTAATTATCTTATAATTAATAAATCCACATCGCCTTACCTACCACCTCATTTTGCCACCTCATCATGACCTAGTCTTAACCCTAACCTAACCTAATTAAGACCTATAACTTGGTCCAATTCCACACCCATGACTAATGACCCCTTTCTTGCACCCAAAACCAACCTTCTAGTCACTTGACCAAGCCCGCAACTAATCCCTTGGGAGAAAAGGAGGGAAAGTTGGCTATTTTACTAAAAATAGCCCACTTTGACCTGACCGATACCGGTTCCTACTCGACCGCCCTCAGTTGCTTAACCGCCATCGGTTCCCCGTAAATGACCACTTCCAACCAAAAACAAAAGATCAGATTTTCATTTGATCGAAAAAGAAAAGAGGAGAAATCATTGAAAGGATCCAGATTTTGCTTGGCCGAGCAGAGACAAGTGAAGAAACAGGAAGAGTTTGTAGAGAAGAACATCAAGCCCAAGACTGCAATTGAATAACCAGAGCCCAGTAACACTCATCCGAGCATCAGAAGAGGAGATAACTCATCTTGGATTGTCAGATCATCCAACTTGGGTCCTGTCTTCATTATCACAGTCCTGAAACCTGCATCTGCATCAGGGACGAGTAAGTAATGTTTTATATGTTTCTAAGCACCATTTTCTTGAGCCTGTTGATTAATAATAATCATAAGTTTATTCCCAGATCTACTATCAGCAACATACTGCACTTAACCTTCACCCATACATCTTGATATTACCCAGAAGGCCATTTTACCACACTCTGAGTCTTCCCTATCCTCCCATCATTTCCCTCAGCCATCCCCCAATCTTAATAACCCCACAATCACCTTGCAACCAACCTCTATCCAGAAGCACTTAGATTGCTGACCCTACCGGTATCGTTTATCCCCTACCGGCAGCGGTTCTCTAACCGCGGTCGGTTACCCAGTGATCGGCGTCGGTCACTGTGACTTATACCCCGAAACCTTTTTCTCGCCTATTTGCCACCTAACAACCTCAGATCCAGTCTGGTTTATCCCTATAACTCAGCATGAACGTATCAACGACTAGTAACCGAACAAACAACGTGACTTTTTTATTATTGATAATTTAGCTTCTATTGCTTTGTAACGAGATACCTAAATCATGATTTTACAATAGCTTTCTTTGTTATCATTTGTGTTAATTCGTATTAAAAGGGGAACTGACCACCTTCGAAAGGAAGTTTTATATTTCCTGGGCCTAAGGCAGCTCCCTCATTTATTGTCTAATTAAAATCTGGTGGTCCTGTATTCTTACTTACAGGTAGTCCTTCCAAGACAAAAAGGAGTTCTTCGCAGTCGATCTGATCTCTCTCTACGGTACGCGCACACCATCTCAACATTCAACAGGTATTCCTCCTAGCCCTAACCCTTATCTGTTTCTCAAAGGAATGATAGGATAGAAGCAAGTCTATTCTGCAGAGCTGAAACATTCCGTGCGAAACATTTTGGCACGCCCGGTGGGACCCATTTCGGGTTTCTGTTTCTCTTGCTTGTTTTCGTTTTCGGAAGCATACTTGCTGTTGCTGTTTTTGTTATATTTAGTAAAGAATTTGTCTTGCTTTCCTAGTTTTGCATTAGTGAAAGTCATCTTATTTGCTTCATCGAATATCATTTTCGATTTGGGTTTTAAAACACGTGCATTACATTCTTGCTTGCTGTTTTCAATTCTAGTGAACATAGACTAAGTAACAGGTCGTACACATGGGGGTGATTTCCACGGTATTGACAGGAAATTAATCTTACTTTCACTGCACAACACATACCGAATCACTTCATAATTAACACAACAGCTCAAAACATCCCCCCTTTTCCACGGTATTCCTCCGCCCGATTGAGGTAACCTTATAAGCCAAAACAAACTTGACATTCCCCCTAAGTCTTTTGTTTAGGATGGACAGCATTCCGCGTCTAAAGGCATAAGCCCACAATAATTAAAATTAACCCTAGGGTTAGTCTCTGGATTTGCGTGTGCATCTTGCTTGTTTTCAGTTCTATTTTCTCTGTTATACACTGTCTTCTGTGATCACCTTAGAACAATTTGATAAATGTACTGAGCGTTGTTAACAATCAAATCAGCAGCTGCTTATATTTTCTTATACCAGTCTTCTTACACCGACATCGGTTAACTGACCGACGTCGGCTATAGTCTAACCGACATCGGTTATCAGACCGATATCGGTTACTATCTTTTACAATTCCTGACAAACCAGCAACCTACCAATTTCACTATTCTGAGTCCGTTTCTGTTCTTGATAGATTGAAACCCTACTGTGTACTCCTGTCCATGGTTGTTATCACTCGAAAGCAAGCCGCCGCCATGGTTTCACATGCTTGCTCTGTGCTTTTGCCTGAATCACCCCCTTCACATTCTGTGGGGAATCCTACAGACACCAGTGAGGTTCCTAAAATTCATGTGGGAGACAAAGAATTTGCCAAATTTCTGGATGCTAATCCTAGCACTGTACAATACTATTTGTCTCATGCCCTTGACCGTACACCCGACGGTCAACTCCTTGTTGGCATGCCTATCAGTATAGCTGCTCATTTAGCCCCTTCTCCGCCTGATAACTCCATTTTGCCTTCCGCATCCTTAGTCCCGTCGCCTACCTCAGCAGCTTCAGGGGTCCATACGGCACAGATTGGCTTTCCTTTGGTTAATCTTGGGCCCAACATGTCATTACTGCCAACTGCTCCCACCTCGTCTCTCTTGCAGACTGTTCCGTTCATGACTTGCTCTCTGCCACCTATCCACACGAGCTTTCCTTCTCAAGCTCCGCCCACCTTTTCATTTCCACACACATATCCGGTAACCTCAACAGCTTATATAGGACATCCCTATTCGGTTGCCTCAACACATTCGTCCTCCATACCTTATCAACATTTAACCCCACCATTGTCTAGTGGTGGCCCTTGGCCCAATTTACCTCCGTTTACCACAACCACACCATCATCTCATCCAACTACTGATTTAATTAAACAAATGATGGACAAAATGCAAAATCTGGAGGCTTCTGTTTCAGGAAGTCGTAGCGCCTTGACATACGAGCAAGTTTGTCGGGAGCCCATCCACCCTTCAGTCCCCCTTCATTCATATCCTCCTCAATGGGAATTACCAAAGTTTACCCGTTTTAACAGTAAGGAGGACCCTCAACAACACTTGCGATCATTTAGACATGCCTGCTATCTGATTGCTCACGACGACGCTTTACTACTCCGCACCTTTCCCATGTCCTTATCAGGACCCGCCTTGGAGTGGTACAGTGCTTTAACCCAGCACTCAATCTTCTCTTTTAACCAGCTAGCCCAATCTTTCTTGGATCATTTCTCCATTAACATTGCCAAGAAAGTATCTATCACCGACCTCTATGCCATCCGACAATTTGAAGACGAATCTATCGCAGATTTCGTTGGACGATGGCGGGGCCTTATCAACCAACTTACGTATGCCTTGCCTCAGACCAAACTTATCGAACTATTTACGTGGGCCTGTGCTAAGCACATCTCTCCTACCCTCCAAATTCAAACTTTCCGTACATTTGACGAGGCCTTTACTATGGCTCGAAAACTAGAGATTCGAGCCTTAGAGGAAGAGAAATTACGGTTGCGCAACAAAAACCCCACTTTCCGAACCCAAGATTCCACCAACAAACCTAACACCACCAATCCTCACCCATCGACTGCTTCGAAATCAAAAGGGGCCGTGCACGCGGTGATGGTCAAATCCCAACCACCATCTAATACCCCGCCAAAAACCACCTATAAGTATAAAGCAGAGCCCATCAACTACACTCCCTTGGGAGAAACATATGGTGTGATATTGGAAAAATTGCTCAAAGCAGGAGCCATTACCTTACCTCCTGTTAAACCTCATTCCGGGTTTGATTCCACTCGCGCCATACCTTCTTGGTACAAAGAAAATGACTTCTGTAACTTCCACTGCGTGAAGGGACACAGTCATGAGAACTGCAAGATGTTGAAAAACATAGTGCAGGAAATGGTTGATGCGGGGGATATAGCCCTCGATAATCCTAACGCCCCTGCTAACCGAAATTTGAAAATATTCAACAAACCATTCCCGAATCATTCTTCTAACAGTAATCTAAACCAAGATATCTTAGCCGAGGAGAGTGTTCATGAGATCCATGCAGTCTTCGATTCCCAGCCAAAGACCTCTATCGAACAAATTCTGAATCAAACCTCTTCACTAACGCAGGAAACCGAACCCCCTTCCTCGTCATCAAGACAAACTGAAATCCTTGCCGTTCCTTTACCCATCAAGGAATTAACCGCCCAGAGTTCCCTTCTCACAAATGAGCCTTCTTACACCACATCCTTGCAAGACTGTGAGTGGATGTTATCTAATTTATCTATTTCCCAAACGTCTCCTTCTACCATTCTTGCTATACAAGAGGAAGGCTCGCCACTTCTTTTGTCATCCTTAGATGAGAAACCTCTTGAACCGACATCACCACATTCTTTAAACATGATAGATCCTCTCAAACACGCCCTCCTACCTATTAGTCCTTCATCACCTAAATCTTTTCAGCAACCGGTTGACCTCTTAACGCCCATTGATACAGTGTCTCATATACCCCTTGTATCACACCCACAGTGGACCGGAATCACAACCCACCTTTCTTCCATACAAAAGTTCCTATTCACACGTGAGGACTTGTCATTCCCCAGAAGATAGACAGGTCCTATGGGAATGTTTGAGTACGCCATATTCTACTCAAATGCAAATGACCGATCCTGATGCCTCTACCATATACCCGAAGTGTTTACAGAAGCTTAAAATGCCTATGTCCTCATCTTCACCCCCCTCATCTCTACCAAATACCTCATCCACTTCTATTAACCTAACCAAATCTTCCCCTACGCTTGGGACCTCACCCATACCTAGTCTAACACATCCACCTAAGCGGCTTGATTTATCTAAAAATAAAGCCGTCCATCCCATTAGGAGACAGACTCAATCTCCTCAATCTATGCCGTTAACACAACTAAAACCCTCGTCGTCACACCTACCTTCCATATTGGGACCCCATCCCTCTACCTTACATCAATATATCATACCTCCTGCGTTTTCTTTTAAGCGACCTACGCCTTCTGTACCCATACAGAAATCCAAGGGTATAGCAACACCGTCACCCCGCGTATCCTGTCCACCTATCAACCATAAACAAATTCCATCATCAAAAGATTTGTTTTCTATCACTCCTATTTCTCCGTGGTTGTTTTCTGATATCACATCATCTGTGGCCTCATCATCCAACCTAGTTTCTGCGTCAAAGAAGCCACGTTTAGTTAAAACCCATTATCAAAACTCCTTGGCTAAACCACCACCCATACAAACCAACCATACCACGTCATCACCAGAATCGACCCAGTCAATAGCCTCCTCTTCCTCTGACTTTGACCCACTCAAAGGGTCTTACGCCAAAATCCTTGCTATGTTGGTAGAGAATGCGACCATTTCCCTACCCCCACTTAGACCTTATGATCCATCTAAACCTCGACTTATAGGTTACGATGAGTCTAAAATCTGCGCTTACCACCGCACACCAGGACATGACGTAGAGGGATGCAAAGCGTTGAAAGCCATACTTCGTCAGTCACCTCTCTCAGATAGAAAAGTTAAGAAAGACAACTTACGAAGAGAGAGACCTTTAGCTTCAATTCCCTCTCCTATACCACCTGTCCCCGCCTCACCAAGATCTATCATTATTACAGCCCCACCTCTCGAAAACCATGACCTATCCCTACCATCTTCCTCCTCTCGTATTCACGAGATCAATATGATTAGTGTTGCTACTCGAGGGCAGAAAAACAATGGGAAAGTGAAAGAAAACACACCTACGGCATCTCTTTCTCCATCCACCATCCCGATTGCACCACCACCTAAAGTGGTTATTCGCGGACCCGCCTATCCCGTCTCTAATGGCATTGCCCACTGAACTATGATCAAACAGCTTCACCAATCACCTGTAAAAATGACACTGTATGATCTCATTCAGACTTCTGAATCTCATCGACAAGCTCTCGTTGAAATCCTTCAAGGGATAGAGGTTTTACCTAATGAAACCTTGCCTGTTACCTCTATTCTAACACCCAATCACGTTGCTTCGCTCACCAAACAATCTATCTCCCCAACCACTTCTGTCTCTGTACAGCAAGCCGCTACTGTCAGTTTCTCCGAAGATGAAATTATCGACTTTGGTGCTGAAGATCCTGACCCTGCTCTTTTCATCTCAGCGTACGTTCGGGATATTCAGGTACGTCATGTTATGATTGACGGGGGCGCTAGCCTAAACATCATCTCTTCAAAAGCCTTCCAACAAATGAATATCCCTTCTAGTTGCATGTGTGCCAACCCCATCATGTTGCGATCATTCAATGATGCTATTACTTCTACTTTAGGCACCGTGATCCTTAACATTCGTGTAGGACCACGTACTCTACCCGAACTCTTCTACGTCCTTGAGGGAGAGTTCCAATACAATATGTTGTTAGGCCGCCCTTGGATCCGGGCTATGGGATGCGTTCCCTCCACTTTACATAGATGCATAAAATTTGAGTACGAGGGGAAGTCCTACACCGTAAAAGCTGATCCTCCCCCCTTCAAAACTTGCAATATGTTGTATCGCCCTAATGATGTGCTTGTACCAGTCAAGACACCCGTTCATCCAACCCAGCCATCCACTTCCAACGCACCTACACCTTCAACCAATGAAACCCGCCGTTACAAATATTACTTCCTTTCCCGCAGATAACATCCCAACCTCCGACCCCTTAGTAGATGTTTTTCAACGCCTTACGCTAGGGGAGTACCGCCTATATAACGTTAGCTCTTTCCATACCCCGCAGGAGTACGGACAGTTACATGCACATCCCACCTATGACCGTCGCGTGGGGGAGGTAATCTCTTACGGACCACCCCATTGCCGCACCAACCTAACGTATGGGGGTGTTGACGCATCCTCCGTTACCCCTGAACCTCCTCTTGGTGTGGTTCCCTTCCAATTCGATTTTCAATACTTGACAAATCGTCGTTTCGCCCTCACCTTCTTGACTCGCTGTGCTTGGAAAGGCTTTGGTTTTGGTCTTTATGAACAAGGCCGACGTACACTCATTCCTGTGACTACACGCAAACACAATGATCGCAGTGGTCTCGGTTTTCCTGAAACACCTACACTGGAGAAACCTCGTGTCAGTTGTATCCTGGAAGATGACGACATCACCCCTACCAAACCATCATCACCCACTTTGCCATCATCACCCAAAGAGTCGATAGACCCTGAATCTATCCCTCCTAACTTTTTTTTTTTTTTCATAAATGCTATCTTCATAGGTCCTCTCACTTATCAACGTGATAATGAGGACCCATCTTCTCTTCCCCTTCTGTATCCAGACATGATCGAAGAGGATTCACCTTCGATTAATGTTGTTGAGTGCTAGGATGACGACTCCACCCTCACTTACCTTGGGGCGGACGACTCCTATATTCAACGCGCCTTACCATCTGAAACTCAAACCATGTTGAATGAGTCGACTATAGAAATCAACATCCACACAGAGGAGGATCCTCACATTGTGAAGATTGGACAATCCCTTAACACATCAGAACAAGCCACCTTTACTACCTTTCTCCGTACCCGCAACCAAGCTTTCGCTTGGTCCTACGCTGACATGCCAGGAATTGATCCTACCATTGCCATCCATAACATCACCCTAAACCCCGATTCCAAACCAGTCAAACAAAAACTGAGAAAAATGCATCCACGCATTGCCCTCTTGGTCAAAGAAGAGCTTCAACGACTTCTTTCTGTTTCCTTCATCTTGCCTATTGAATATCCTCAATGGATTTCTAACATTGTACCTGTCACTAAAGTGACTGGGGGACTTCAGATATGCATGGATTTCCGAGACCTTAACCTCGCTTGCCCCAAGGATGACTTCCCCCTCCCAAGTATTGATCAACTTGTTGATCTCACTGCGGGCCATGAAATGCTTTCTCTCATGGATGGCTTTTCGGGATACAATCAAATTTTGGTAGCCCCGGCTGATCAACATAAAACTACCTTCATAACTCCTTGGGGAACCTTCTGTTATCGTGTCATGCCATTTGGCCTTAAGAATGCTGGTGCGACCTATCAGCGGGCTATGACTTACATTTTTCATGACATTACGCACACTATCCTTGAGGATTATGTCGATGATCTTCTTGGCAAATCTAAACATCGCAGTGAACATCTCGATGTTTTAACCATTATTTTCGATTACCTGTTACAATATTCAGTCTGGCTTCAACCAAAGAAATGTGTCTTTGGTGTTCTTTCGGGAAAAATTCTTAGCTTTATCGTCTCTTTGCATGGCATTGAGGTCGATCCATCTAAAGTAAAAGCTATCCTAGAAATGCCCCCACCCAAAAACCTCAAACAATTGCGTAGTTTGCAGGGTAAACTTCAATCCATCTAGCGTTTCATTCCCAACTCTCGGATCGATGTCAACCTTTCCATCACCTTCTTAAAAAGGAAATTGCCTTTCAATGGAGTGAAGAGTGTCACCAAGCCTTTGAAGCTCTCAAATCCTATCTCTTGCAGCCACCCGTGCTTATTCCACCTCAGGATGATCGCCCTTTCTACCTTTACCTTTCTGCCACTGACCATGCTATAGGAGCCATGCTCGCACATTGGGACTCGACATGTCGAGAACAAGCCGTTTATTATATAAGTCGTACTCTCATGGATTACGAGACTAGGTATACACATGTAGAAAAATTGTGCCTAGCCCTATCATTCGTAGCCACCAAACTCCGACATTACCTCCTGAATCACAAAACTTTTGTCATCACCAACACGGACCCCATTCATTATATGTATGCCAAACCACATCTAAACCAACGCATCGCCCGATGGCTTATGCTCCTCGCTAACCTCGACCTTGAGTTTGTACAACAGAAGTCAATCAAAGGACAAACTATTGCGGACCAACTTGCGGAGGCCCCTTTACCTGGGGAACAATTCACCAATTTTAATTTCCCTGACGAACTCATCGCCACTCTTTCACTCAGGGAAGAGTCATATCAAATGACCCTCTTCTTCGATGGATCCAAATGCCAGCACGGGTGGAGGAGCCGGCGTTGTTCTCATCCCTCTTGACGCTGAACCTATGCCTCTTTCATTCCGGCTTGATTTCCCCTGCACTAATAATACAGCGGAATACGAGGCCCTTGTTTTGGGTCTCCAGGTTGCGTTACACTTAGGTGTCAAATCTATTAATATTTTTGGCGACTCTCAATTGGTAGTCAATCAAGTTATGGGCATCTACCAATGTAAGAATGAGGAACTTCAAAAGTACAAACATTACGTGGATTCACTTTTGACCTCATTTACTCGTTATTCTATCCAGACCATTCCCCGCTCCACTAACAAATTTGCGGATACTATGGCTTGCTTAGCCTCGCAAATTCCTACCTCACCAACTGACTCTGACATATTCATCTTGGTCCAACAACTTTTTGCCCCATCCTACTCAGCCCCGGTTGTTTGTATGATAAATAATGTGTCTGCTAATTCGCAGGATACCTGGTACCACCAATTTCACGACTACCTTACAACCTCTGTTCTCCCACCTGACCTTACTAGTAAAGGCAAACGTGCTTTTCTTAAAAGTGTTTCTCGTTATGTCATCATGGGGGGACTCCTCTATAAACGTGGCTTTGATGGCATCCTCCTTCGATGTCTAACCGGCACGGAGGTCACCTATACCATCCAACAAGTCCATGACGGCATTTGTGGTGGACATTTTAGTGGCCTTGCCGTGGCCAAAAGAATCCTTCGCCTAGGTTATTATTGGCCTACTCTTAATAACGACTGCTACGAATATGTTAAGCGTTGTGTTATGTGTCAACAACATGCCAACCTTCAACATACTCCTAGCCATCCGCTACAGGTCGCACGAGATATTTGGCCTTTCTCACAATGGGGTTTAGACCTTATTGGTGAGATTCACCCACCTTCTTCACAACGTCACCATTGGATAATCACAGCAACCGAATATTACACAAAATGGGTGGAGGCCATTCCACTCATTTCAATCAAAAAAGAAAAAATTGTCGAATTCGTTAACCATCACATTATCTGTCGTTTTGGTATTCCTCATCGCCTAATAACAGATAATGGTAAATATTTTAAAAATAAGTTGTTACAAGACCTTTGTGACAACTTTGGTATCAAACTTAGTTTCTCATCACCTTACTATCCGCAGGCCAATGGTCAAGCTGAATCTTCTAATAAAACCCTAACCAAAATCCTCATGAAAGTTGTCAATGAGTCCGGAAGAAACTGGCATGATCACATTCCCTTTGCCCTTTGGGCTTATCATACTAGCATTCGTACCTCCACTAATGCCACACCATTTTCTTTGGTATATGGTACCGAGGCTGTCTTGCCTCTCGAAATACAAATACCCTCCCTCAGAATATCTCTCCAGGATATTCTCACCAACGATGATTTCCGCCAAGAGTGGTTAGCCCAATTAGAGCTTCTTGACGAGCATCGTCTTACGGCTCTTGATCACCTTCAAATATACCAAAAACGCATCAAGCGTGCTTATGATAAACGACTTCATGAGCATACTTTTAAGGTTGGTGATCTTGTCCTCAAAGAGAATCAACATGTAACCAAACTAGAAAAGAGCAAACGTGGAAAATTTTCTCCTAATTGGATTGGGCCTTACATTATCACTCACACTTATGGATCAGGCACTTATCGTTTAGCTTCGCTTAATGGTAAACCTGAGCCTGAGCCCCTTAATTCCTTGCATCTTCGACCATTCTACTGTTGAAATTAGTGTTATATCACTTCTTCTCTACCTTACGCTCGTCCCTTGAGCTCATTTACCACAGCATACACTTTGTTTCTTCCATCTCAGAATCAAATCCAGCTCACATGGTTTGATTATCACCTCCCCTTAAAAGATGCCTTCCCCTTTTAGTCTAGTCCATGACTTCAAAGTATCAAAATGACACATTCTTAATTAAAACACTTATGGGATTTTCTTGAGTCAAACTTCTTATAAAAACTAGATGCTTTATGCCCAACGGACATCTAGACCTCTAAATTATACAATAGACTACTCCCTTGAAGGACAACTATATGCCAAACTATTGCTACTATTATATATAGACTGCTCCCCCGAAGGACAGCTATACATAAACACTGCATCTGCTACTATAAATAGACTGCTCCCTTGAAGGACAGCTATACACAGTCAGCCTTTATCAGAAGCTTCTTGCATTGATCAGCTTCGTGAAGACCTCAAGAACAACAAAATACATATCCCATGTAGACTTCCCACATCGATCAGTCTATATCCAACAAAATAAAATAAAAATAAAAGCAGTATTTCAAAACACTTTTGAGTCATGGACTTGTCTATTTAGGTTTGGTTCTCTTTTATCAGAATAATCATCTTATAATAAGTTCTTTGCACCCTCGCCCACATCAACCACCTCACCTCACCATTTGTCAAAGCAACAAAACTCAAGGGACGTAACGTATATCCGATATATTGTGATTATACCACTCTTTTCACCTATCGACTTCTCGCCTATGCAAGGTACCTAGGGATTCAAGCTCATCCTACATTAATATGTGGTTTGTTTAGCTCTCCTCAACTATGGGACACTCTTGCCTCTTTTTCTCGGCTCTAGGATTGTGTGTTGACCTTAATCAGGACACGATTCCCCACTACTTGGGTATGCTAACTTTCGCTTTACCCTACCAACGCCAACAACATTACCCTACCACCATCAAATTTTTACCAACCAACAAATTGCCTGACCACAACCAAATTGCCTGAATTCACCTCTCCCTGATCCTAGGGGAGAACTACATCGGTCTGAGGCTCTTCCTTGCTTTGTGCAATGGGCTATGTAGGCAGCACTTAGGAGACATGGAGTCTCCCAAGGTTAGCTCGACCATCCCCTACCATACCCTATCATGTGTTGTCAATATAAATATTTTTTATGTATTTCTATTTGCCAACGTTCCTCTTTATCCTTTTTCAAAACAAACAAAAAAAACATTTTAAAACACAACCATTCTTATTATTATCATCACTCAAAAGAGCATACGTATTTAGTTTTATTTTAGATGTTAAACAAATACATCTTCTCTATCATCGACTCACAGGTCGGCATCCTTATTTATTCTTATATTCCTATGAAGTTCACTCAGACCCTTACACCTCCTCCCGAATCAGGTGGTGATCGTGATCGTCGATGCCCCTCAGTGGGCCTCTCCATCCTCAAAGGTGCCACTGCCATTGGTTCCTCCCATTGATCCGCCAACATCTCCTGTAACATACGAATACGTCCTCTTGCGTGGAGGAATCTTGCCTCCAGTCTCTCCACTCGTAACTGTGAAGCCTCTAACAATCCCATTGTCTCATTCACCTGTGTTTGAAGCTGGCGAGCCAAATCCTGCAGACGATCTCTCTCCGTTGTAATCACAGCTATGTCAGGGCACTCACGTGCACCTCGCAGCTCTGCTACCCACCATACTCTATACGCCTCTGTCGTTCCCGCATCCATAACCCTACGATCGGCTGCTATCTCTTCTGGCCCTTCTGGAGGTGTAGGCCGGGGAGGTGAGAATGCTACCTCGGCGTCGATCCTCATGTATGGTCTATATGTCATAGGAATATCCTGAACGAACCCAAATTGTCGCCGCACACGATCTAGAGGAATCCTCTCGTACTCACCCGGCCTATGCCCTGCAATCCACCTCAATCGCTCTACACCCCTCAACTCCTCAGCTATGTGCTCTGTCACCATATAGTTACCGTATGGCCTCCAACAAATATCCGCAATCATCACCATCTCCCATACCTGTCTATAATACTCGATGTCATCTATCACGCCTGGGATCTCGCTTCTTGTTCTATTTGGACCCATCGTTTGAATCCCAACCTTTGCACTCCTGCCTCTCCCGACTCAATGGGTCAGCCTATTGGACGCACACAAACAATATGCTCATAGGCCCAACAATGTAATAAGTACGAACAATCCAGTGTCGTCCTGTGTTTTCTACTTGCATGCCCATAAACCCCTATATAACTCTGCCAGATATGCGGGTGCCCATGCGAATGTCACGCTCATTTCTATCATTTCCCAAATAACACTCATCAATGCTTTGGGAAATCTTCCACCTTCCGCCCTCGGCAATGCATAATACCCCACCGCTATCATTAATAGCACGGCCAACCTTGTTTCCTCAGGGTGTGTTGCATACATTGTACCATACGTAAATGATAAACCTCGCTGTGTCAAATCTCGTGCAGCTGACCCAAATACTGCTGTTATCGCTGCCCGCCCCGCGCTGGGCAACGCCTGATACACTATTTTTCCTATCATTGGGAGTCTCAAAATACGGAACACATCTTCCAAAGTCACTGTCATCTCCCTTGTTGGTAGATAGAAGGTATTCTTTTCTGGATTCCATCTCTCAACCAACGCCTGCAACATAGCATGGTTACGCGCGATTCTTGAATAATAGCGGATTCCACTTAACCCCAACCGATTTATCAATGCCCATTCAGCTGGTGTTACATCCGCTCGGATTCGTGACAACAACGCTGGCACAGTATCATTCATCCTTAACCCTGCTTCTGCCTGCATACATCAAAACGACACGTAATTATTCAAAAGAACAAATCTCCATGGGTTTTTTCTCAAATTTTGGAAACTCATATAGTGACCGATATTGGTTATAAATAACCGATACCAGTTTGAAAACCAATACCGGTTACTTCCAAATGATACCAGTCACTGTCAAAGTATACCTACCCTGCTTAAAGCATACACCTACGATAATTATTTTGCCCGTTTACTCCTATTTATACCTAAAAACATACATGCCCACCCTATTTACCTACCCCGTAGCACTCATACCATCCCCAACCCTTGCCTATCACCTTTTTTCTCATCTTTACCCACTTACACTTCTTTCATCCTATTTACAACACATGTAAGAATCAAATTACAACCAAACAGTTTACCTCTCGGGATGCAGCAGCTTGGGGCGGAACATGTCTTCCCCCTCGTCCCTGCCTGCTGGATGCTTCTCCTCGTTCAGCCATGTTCACCACCCTCTTCAAATATAACTTGTCTTTCTGCCTTCTGAATCTCAGCCCACGCTCACTTCACCTGTCTCTTTCCTCCTTATCACTCAAATTCTTTCATGACAATTACCTGTAGCAGTTGTCAAATAGCGTCGCATTCGCATATTTAACTTGTTGCATGACTCTAAAAATAAGAATGCTAAAAATAAGAACTTAAGTTGCCAACCCAGCAGTTCTATTTTTAGGAAAATAATTCTTTCATAACCGATATCGGTTACATGACCGATATCGGTCATATAGCTACCGACATCGGTTACATAACCGATATCCATATATCCGACATCATGTATCGGTCATGTCCTGTTGCTTAAACCTAAGCCTTTTTTTTCCATTTTTGCAAATTTTTGTGGCGCCCAGCCCCTTTTTCCTGCATGAACAACACCATTATCCATATTTTTCATTAAATCCATATCTCATCACAATTTCATCAACATCATCTATCTATCTTACAAGAACAACCAAGCCATCAACAAATGATATCAAAAACCATCAATCTATACACCATTTGAATCCAAATCAACAGCTACAAACATTCAATATTCACAAACCAGCGACAAAACATACAACATTTCATAACACAACATGTCAATTAAACTCATCATCTATATACATACATACATCCCATCAACAAAATACATCAACATCATAATATATAACACCATGTAAATCAAACTCATCATACATTAAATATCACAAACCATTTTCAGAACACTCAACACATTTTTACGCACAACATGTGGGTCAAACCATCATATCTATATATATACAAAGTTTCAAATATACAATGTGCCCTGCATCGGGGGCCTCTGTGATCTCATAATACAACAAAGGCGACACGCAGGCCACAATAACTGTCAATAATCTCGACTCGGCTCACAGGCTGGTCTCTCATATCAAAAACATACTCGGCTCACAAGCTGGTATCAACTGTACAGCCCGTACTCGGCTCGCAGGCTGGTATATATAATAAATGAATGAATGAATAAATGAATACATAATATCTAGGCACGCAGGCCTCTATAAACATAGCCAGGTTCACAGACTGATGCCCATATCCAATGAACCAATACAAAAATATGCAGGGACCCCTCAGCTCTCTCCATCTCCCTCTACCTGTCTGCCTGCTGGTCCCTGTGCTGCCTCTCGCCTCCTGCCTATCACAGACCCACTGGCTGTGGCTGCACCTCCCTGAGATCTCTGGCTCCGAGAGGTCTCTGCTCTATGTGCCACATATGACTGATAATCAGCCCCGGTACCATCAAGAATATCTTGATAGTACCGGGCCTCTGCTCTAGCCTCCATATAACGATCTCGAGCCACCGTAGGTGTTGGGGTTGGTCCCCTGACACCTAATACCAATGCCCCCTGTGCCTGTGCTGGTGCCGCTGGTGGTGCCTGTGGCTGTGCCGGTGGTGGTGCTGGTACCTCTGCCTGTGCTGGTGCCTATGCTGGTACCTGTACCACTGGTGGTACCTGTGCTGCTACCTATACCTGAGCCTGGGCTAGCTGCCCCTGTAAGACACCTATCTGTGCCTGTGTAGCAGCAAGCTGCCCCTGTAATAACTGTACCTGGCCCCTGAGCTGATCCCTTTCTACTCTAACAGCCGCCAAGTCTGGCTGTGCGAGCTGTGCTCTCCTCGCAGCTCTCTCTCCGACCCACCAAATCAAAAATGCTCCTATGCAGCCAGACATCATCTACGGTATCATCTGCCGGCCTCTTAGCAACCCAATCTGGGTCCATAGGATGTGGTGCAGGCAATGGAGCCTCTACATCATCCCTCCGATACTAAGGGAAGGGAGGTGGCTCATCCTGTCGTAACCCAAGATGTCGTCGTACCCTATCTAGGGGTATCCGCTCGTACTCTCCCGGCCTCCATCCCGCTATCTAGAATGTATACTGTATCCACTGCAACTGTGCTCAAGCTCCTCCGTGCAAGTGATGACCTCTATAAGGTCTCCATACAATATCTAATGCTGTCAAGCCCTCTAACATATGTCTGTAATAAGTGACATCTCGCCCTGCAAGCACTGCTCGTGGCTGGCCCACGACCCCCAACCACCTCTGAAAGTCATATCTATAGATGACCTATGGCCCTGGCTGCTGGGGCAGCCCTACTAGTCTAATGCATACGATATGCTCATATGCCCAACAGTGTAGTAAAAACGTCGAGAAAATCCTGAATCGCCTCATCCGGCGATAGCCCCACAGCTCTCGGTATAACTGCACCAAGTATACTGGTGCCCAAGCATAACATGTGTGCTCCTCCACCATCTCATGTAGCACACCCATAAGCACCCATGGAAAGTGAACTCCCTCTGAGTCTAGGAGGGCGAAGCAGGTGATCCCGATCATCATCAGCACGGCAAGCCATGTCTCATGGTGGTGGGCTTGGTACATATCCCCATACGCGATACTCGTGCTGTGATATGTCAGTAGCGCAGCTGCATCCTCGAATACGTGTAGGATGCTGTCCATGGCTGTCTCAGCATCAACCTGAAAGACTACCTCTCCATCAATCGGTAATCAAATGATGAGATACACATCCTCCAATGTGATGGTCATCTCTCCAGTCGGGAGATGGAACACATTGGTCACCGGATCCCATCTCTCGATGAGGGTGACCATCAAACTGTGATCCCTGTCAATCACTCTGTATCGCTGGACTCTGCCAAGTCCCACCTCGCGCATGATACCCCACTGCGCTGTGGACATGTGTGGCCACATCCATCTCAACAGCGGGGGCATCCTGTCCCGCATCGTCAGCTGCTGACCGTGCCTACAAAACCAACTCACTACATTAGCCCTACTCTTTATCACAACATCTACTTATAACCCTTTACACCCACACTATCTTACCCTAAAAACCTCTACGATATCCCCCTCCCTCTTCACACCCAAACAACAACCTAAACCATACCAAAACACTCAAACAATACCAAAACAACCTCCACCACAACCCAAACAATACCCAAACACCCCAAACAACAACCTAAACCATACAAAACACTCAAACAATACCAAACAACACCGTCCACCACAACCCAAACCATATCAACACACCACAAACAATACCAAAAACCCTAACATTACGCCAAAACACTCAAACAATACCAAAACACCCCCACCCAACACAACCCAAACATACCAACACACCCAAACAATACCACAACACCCAACAACAACCTAAACCATACCAAAACACTCAAACCATACCAAAACACCTCCACCATAACCCAAAACCATATCAACACACCCCAAACAATACCAAAACACTCAAACAATACCAAAACACCCCACCACAACCCAACAATACCACAACACCCAAACAAACAACCCAATAATACCAAAACACCCAAACAACAACCAAAAATTCAAACCAACAACAAAACCCAACCACAAAAATAAAAATAACTAAGGACTGGTACCGGTCACTTATGACCGACACCGGTCCTCTTCACCGACGCCGGTCGCTATACGACCGACACCGATCACTTACAAAACTCCGTCCACCAAAAATTTCATGACCGATGCCGGTCGCTTAGCGACCGACATTGGTCGCTGTAAAATTTCGGAGCCGAACCCCGCGCAGCCCCCCCCTAAATCCATTTTTTCCTATTTCTCCCTCTATACCCACCCAAACACCCTAAAAACCTACCCACCCAGCCGCCTTGGCCTATTTAACCTATCTACCCTCTCCTTTTTTTAAATCATTTCCATTTATTAATTATTTTATCAAAATCTAACATTCCTACCTAAAACCCAAATACAACATAATATACTCAAATCCACACAACGAGGGGTTTCGAACCTACCGGTACGACGACACGTTGTCGTGGTGGGATGGGTGGTGGTGGTCCAGCTGGTCCAGCACCTCCTGCTCCTCCTAGATGTGCCATGGCTATAAACTCTCCTCTGCTGGGTCCTCCACCAATCAACTGCTGCCTCCTACTCACTAGGGTCCACTAAACACTCAATTCTCCACTCAAATAGCACCACCTCAACCAACAAATGCTCCAATCTTAACAATCCACCTCAGACAACTCCAATTGGTTTTCAAATTCACAATGTGACAATGACCGGCCGTATTTTTCTTTTTATAGGTTTTTGACCTATAACTGATATTGGTTTTATTGTGCCCTAAGGAACCGGTATTGGTCATCTAACCGATATCGGTCATACACAATCGATATCGGTTTAATCTCACCTCTACCCCAATTTCGGCCCTTATTTACTAATATCCCTTTCTACCAACATCGCCTATATCCACCTTTGTTGACAACCCTTTGTTAACTTCATTGGCCCGACCCAAGGCCGTCACCTACCATTTGGCCTAACCCTAGGCCGCAACCAACCCATTTGGCCCGACCCAAGGCCATAACCTACCATTTGGCCCGACCCACGGCCGCAACCAACCTATTTGGCCCGACCGAAGGCCGTAACCTACCATTTGGCCCGACCCACAGCCACAACCAACCTATTTGGCTCAACCCAAGGCCGCAACCAACCCATTTGGCCCGACCCAAGGCTGTCACCTACCATTTGGCCTGACCCACGGCCGTAACCTACCATTTGGCTCGACCCACGGCCGCAACCAACCCATTTGGCCTGACCCAAGGCCGCACCTAACCATTTGGCCTGACCTAAGGATGCACCAATTAAATACCATACCCACAATCAACGTTTTATTTTATCTGTCCATCATGTACCTTTTTGTTCAATCGAGCTCACATATTCGTGTTTTAGCATGATCAGGGTCCTTGACTTGATCAGTCGACCAACTTTGCCTAGACTTAGACCGTGACGTTTATCTCAACCAAACCAACCATTTGGTACTGCCGAACATGCCCAAACATTCCTGTACCTTACCCGTTATATACCCTGGAGCTACTTCCTATACCTTGGATACCAGGATTATATCACCCTTGTTTGGATAAACTATCAACCTTTGCCTATGAATTGCTTGTTTGCTCTTCAAATCATATACCCTGGTCGCACTACTGCATTTCAACGTGCGTCTGCTTCCTTGGACCTACCCCACCCTCTTACCGTTATCTCAACACCATTTACCCTATATCAACCCTATCCCTGCTTTCACGCTACCTCAATCTGTGATAGATTTGAGGGGGATTACGTATACCCTTAACAGGGGTAACCACTTCTTATTATTGTCCGTGCAGCTTTACAAAAAAAACTACACGATAATAAGGGGCTACTGTAGACACCAAATTTGTGTCTTACAACCCCTTGTGACCCGCATCTCATTTCCCAACCTAACCTCACCACCTAAACCTTACACAATTATTTATTAATTATCTTATAATTAATAAATCCACATCACCTTACCTGCCACCTCATCATGACCTAGTCTTAACCCTAAACTAACCTAATTAAGACCTATAACTTGGTCCAATTCCACACCCATGACTAATGACCCCTTTCTCACACCCAAAACCAACCTTCTAGTCACTTGACCAAGCCCGCAACTAATCCCTCGGGAGAAAAGGAGGGAAAGTTGGCTATTTTACTAAAAATAGCCCACTTTGACCTGACCGATACCCGTTCCTACTTGACCACCCTCGGTTGCTTAACCGCCATCGGTTCCCCGTAAATGACCACTTCTAACCAAAAACAAAAGATCGTATTTTCATTTGATCGAAAAAGAAAGGAGGAGAAATCATTGAAAGGATCCATATTTTGCTTGGTTGAGCAGAGACAAGTGAAGAAACAGGAAGAGTTTGCAGAGAAGGACATCAAGCCCAAGACTGCAACTGAATAACCAGAGCCTAGTAACACTCATCCGAGCATCAGAAGAGGAGATAACTCATCTTGGATTGTCAGATCATCCAACTTGGGTCCTGTCTTCATCATCACAGTCCTGAAACCTGCATCTGCATCAGGGACGAGTAAGTAGTGTTTTATATGTTTCTAAGCACCATTTTCTTGAGCCTGTTGATTAATAGTAATCATAAGTTTATTCCCAGATCTACTATCAGCAACATACTGCACTTAACCTTCACCCATACATCTTGATATTACCCAGAAGTCCATTTTACCACACTCTGAGTCTTCCTATCTTCCCATCATTCCCCTCAGCCATCCCCCAATCTTAATAACCCCACAATCACCTTGCAACCAACCTCTATCCAGAAGCAATTAGATTGCTGACCCTACCAGTATCGTTTATCCCCTACCGGCAGTGGTTCTCTAACCGCGGTCGGTTACCCAGTGACCGGCGTCGGTCACTGTGACTTATACCCCGAAACCTTTTTCTCGCCTATTTGCCACCTAACAACCTCAGATCTAGTCTGGTTTATCCCTATAACTCAACCTGAACGTATCAACGACCAGTAACCGAACAAACAACGTGACGCTTTATTATTGATAATTTAGCTTCTATTGCTTTGTAACGAGATACCTAAATCGTGATTTTGCAATAGCTTTCTTTGTTATCATTTGTGTTAACTCGTATTAAAAGGGGAACTGACCACCTTCGAAAGGAAGTTTTATATTTCCTAGGCCTAAGGCAGCTCCCTCATTTATTGTCTAATTAAAATTTGGTGGTCCTGTATTCTTACTTGCAGGTAGTCCTTCTAAGACAAAAAGGAGTTCTTCGCAGTCGATCTGATCTCTCTCTACGGTACGCGCACACCATCTCAACATTCAACAGGTATTCCTCCTAGCCCTAACCCTTATCTGTTTCTTAAAGGAATGATAGGATAGAAGCAAGTCTATTCTGCAGAGCCAAAACATTCCGTGCGAAACACATATCATATGGGGTGAAATATATTCTCACAACCCAACCACCATGGAAGGGGTTTTAGAAAAATCCATTCAGAAGGAACAAAAATTAAAAGAAATTTCTACCCATAAAGAAGAGAACCGTAAGAAAATTCTTGATTCTTCTTCATCTCTTACACCCAAAAAGGGGGCATGGAAAAAATTGGTGCTAAAAATAAGTTTTTAGTTGAAAACAATAAGAAAATAACAACAAATAAACTTTCTGCAAATTTTTGAAACAACTTTTTAAAGAACAATAACAATGGACATAAATCTTATGGAGGACAGAACAATAATTTTAGGCATGGGAATAAATTTGAGCCAAAAAGAGGACTTATAGGGGGATTTTTCAACTGTCGTAAGGATCACTATGGAAATCAATTCACTCTAAATAAAGATGACAAAAATCAATAGCATAAGATACATGTTGCAATAGCTGATAAACAAGCTGAAAAGTAAGTTAGGGCCATAAAAGTGCCAAGTAAATTATTTGGTATGCATGTTACTATAATTTTTGATATTGGAGCTACTGAATGCTTTATTTCTAGTAAATTAGCTGCAAAACTAAAAATAAAATCTAGAATAATGGAAAAATCTTGGACTATACATTATGGAAATAATGTTATCGAAATTGTGAGTAAATGTCTTTTTGGAGTAGTCCTAGAATTACCTAGTTTTTCCACTGAAGTAGATCTTTATGTTGTTCCTTTGGGGTCATATGATTTCATAACAGGTATTAAATATCTTACTGATCATAAGGAAAATAAGATTGTTTTGAAAAACACATTAGTTGTCTTGATGATCTATAGAAAACAACAAAAATCCAAGGGGTAAAATGAGAAATTTCAGTTAGAAAATTGTCAGCTATGCAACTTAAAAAGTCAAAAAATAAAGGCTGCACTTTGTATTTAGTAAATTTTTTTGAAACAACTAAAGGGGATAATGATTTCTTGTAAAAATTTCCATTTTTAAGAGATTTCAGAGATGTTTTTCCAAAAGAACTACATGATCTTCCACCCAAACGAGAGTTTGACTTCATGTTTGAAATCAAACCAGGAACTGAGCCTATTTCCAAGGTACCTTATTGAATGACTACCATTGAACTGGTAGAGCTTAAGGCATAGTTACAAGAAATATTTTCTAAGGGTTTGATAAGACCGAGTGTCTCACCTTGGGGAGCACCAGTAATTTTTGTGAAAAATAAAGATGGAACGCTTAGACTTTGTATTGATTATAGGATGCTAAAAAAAGTAAAAATCAAAAAGAGATATTCACTTCCTAGAATTGATTATTTGTTTGATCATATGTGTGGTGCATCAATATATTCTAAGATAGATATTCATTTTGGGTATCACCAGTTAAGAATCAAAGATGAAGATATTCATAAAACAACCTTTAGAACAAGGTATGGACATTATGAATTCATAGTTTTACCTTTTAGTTTGACAAATGCACCTGTAAATTTTATGAATTTAATGAATAATATCTTTCAAGAGTACCTGGATAAGTTTGTACTTGTATTCTTGGAAGAAATTTTTATCTATTCTAAAATCATTGATGAACATCATGAGCATTTGAAAATAGTACTTGAAATCTTAAGAAAGAGAAGATTGTATTGTAAGTTGTCTAAATGTTCTTTTTATGAAACAAAAGTGCATTACTTAGGACATGTCATAAGTAAGGATGGAATAGAAGTTGATCCATCAAAGATTGTTTCAATAACTGAGTGGATTACACCTAAAAATGTACATGAAGTCAGAAGCTTCATGGGGCTTACTGGTTACTATAGAAAATTTGTTAAGGAATTTTTAAAAGTTGTTACTCCGATAACCTCATTACAAAAGGACAAGAAGTTTGTGTGGAGTGATAAATGTGATTCAACATTTAAAAATCTTAAGGATCAGTTAACATCTGCACCTATTTTGGCTATACCAGATCAAAATGGAAACTTTACAGTAGTTACAGATGCTTCTAGTGAAGGACTCGAAGGTATTCTATTACAAAATGATCATGTTATAGCATATAAGAGTAGAAAAATTAATTTACATGAGTTGAATTATGATCCCCATGACCTAGAGATTCCTTCCATATTTCATGCACTTCAAGTATGGATACATTATATTTTATGAATACCTTTTGAATTAAATATTGATCATCTTGGGCTGAAGTATATTTTCACCCAGCCAAATTTGAATGCAAGACAACGAAGATGGTTAGAGTTTTTGTCGCAATATGATTTTGACATAAGTTATATTAAATGCAAATAAAACAAAGTAGTAAATGCAATAAGTCGTAGGAAACATATTTATGCAGTTATAACTTTGAGAACTCGGTTTAAGGATTAGGTAAAAAAAATATCATGGAATCTGATTTTTACTTTTAGTAGGTAAAAATGATACTTTTTGTAGATCCAAATGATGTAAGATATAAAAGTCTTAACTTCGATAATGAAGGAATTTTGATATTTGAAAAGTGGGTGTACTTACCTTTGGGAAATGAGTTAAGGAAAAAGTTAATGATGGAGTTTCATAATTCACCTTACTCAGGACATCTCGGTATTACAAAAATGCTTGTTGATGTAAAACAACAATATTTTTGGAAAGGGATAAAGAGAGACATAACTAATTTTGTTTCACACTACTTGGAATGTCAAGGTGTTAAGGCTAAGCATATGCACTCAGCTGGTTTATTATATCCTCATAGCATAATGCAATATAAGTGACAAGTAATTAACATGGATTTTGTTCAGGGGCTGCCTATGTCAAGAAATAAACATGATGTTATTTTAGTTTTTGTTGATAAACTAAAAAAAGTAGAAAATTTTATTGCTAGTAATCTTAAGGATGATTCACCTGTATTAGCGAAAATATTTGTGCATGAAATTTTCAGATTACATGGAGTACTTGAATTGATTATTCTGATAGGGACCTTAGAATGACATCTCATTTTTGGCAAATCCTAAATGCATCCTTAGGAACAAAACTAAATTTTAGTTCTACATACCATCAGGAAACAGATGGTCAAATTGAGATAGCTAATCAAGTTTTGGAAGATATGTTACGAATGTACTACATGGATCAGAGTACAAATGGGAAAAATATCTTCCTTTAGTTGAATTTTCTTACAATAATACATATCATACCTCTTTGAAAATGGCACCTTTCGAAGTATTTTACGAAAGGAAATGCAAAACTCCAATTAGTTGGGATAACATTGAAGATAGAGAGGTAATTGGACCTGAAATTCTTACTAAAATGGAGCAGTAAGTTAAAATGATTCATGAACGATTAAAAGAAGATTCAGTTAGGTAGAAAAGTTATGCAGATCTGAAAAGGATCATTAAGAAATTTAAACTTGGTGAAAAGATATTTTTATGTATTAAGCCTAAAAGAGCTCTATAACCTTGGCAAGGCATCCAAATTATCATCTCCTTTTATGGGACCTTTCGAGATTTTCAAAGTAATCAACCTTGTAGCTTATCATTTAGCATTACCTCCCGCTTTTTCACGAATGCATGATGTTTTACATCTGTCTTTTCTTAAGAAATACGTTTCAGATTTATCACATGTATTAAATTGAGATTCCTTGCAGGTCCAAGATGCAGGAATAATTGTGGTTGAACATATAAGAGTATTGGAAACTCGCCAGTGGCACTTGTAAAATCATGAAATTAATCAATGCAAGGTTCAGTGGGACTAGTTTAATGAAGAAATTGCAACATGGGAAAACCTTGAGGACATGAAAATTGATTTTCCTCATTTATTTGAACATAATTAGTTCAGATGATTGGAAACAATTAAAGACTTTGTTTTTTAAGCTATCTTTAATTATGCAAGATTTGGGTAGGTAATATATTCTATTAATACTCGAACAACTATTTTAATCTTGTAATAAATTATGAAAAATTGAATTTCTCAAATTTGGTTTTTGGTTGAGAACATATAGATAAAATTACTATAATTATGATTATTTTTCTTGTTTAAAAATGTGGACTAAGTTAATCATTGGGATGATGATGCTTTTTAGGAGAGAGGTATGTAATTCCTCTAATATGGTTGCTATCTATGATGACTTCTATACTATAAGTTACAAATTTTGATATGTGATTCTTTTCTGAAGACGGTGTACTCTTGTGAACTAAGTGATCATGTTTGTTGTAGATAATATGTTATCTTCTGGAAATAGATACAATTATTCCATGTCTATACTAAATTTAAAATGAAGTATTTCATTCCATCTTATGTTGAATGTTCACTGCATATGGATAGAATAAATTGATTCAACTTAAACTCATTCATAGTATTTATTGCACTTGAATTTGTGATTCAGTCTTCATGATCTCTGATTTAGGATAGTTATACCATGGATCAATTTCAAAAATCCAAGGCATGCTTCCAATTTCATGATGTTGAGGTCATCTTGACCGAGCTGGGTAGAATATTGGATTTCTGAACCTAGGTTGTCTTGGGATCATTGGTAACTGTTAACCAAAATAAGCTCCATCTTATTTTGGGTTAACTTATTCCCTTTTTGTGCCTCAGTCCTAATTTCACAAATTTTAGGCACTTAATGATTTCTAGAAAATACACCATCAGATAGAGAATTTCTTCCCCTTTCCAGAAAGGTAAAGAGCTCTTTCTAACTCCTTGTATTTTTGTAGTTATGGCTCAGTGGAGTTAGAAGGGAAAATTTGCCCAAGGCGGGCCTGCAGGGCTTGGGAGAGATGTTTTCCAAGGAATCTCAGATTGGAAGGGAATTGGAGAAAAAAGTGAAAATTTTCCCTTTTGTCAAAAAGGTGAAAATTAAGTGTTGAGCTGACACATCAAAAAGATAATGCGGGCCAGCAGACCTTCGAAGGAAAATGATATTTTTTGACTTTTTGTCAAAAAGTGTAAAATGGAAAAAAAGGAGCCCCTGTCTCCGCCGACCCCAATGGATGCCATGTTATTAGAGGATTTGCGGGAGAAAATTTCAAAATTTTCCTGAGTAGATTTTAGTCATAAACGTTAAGGAAAAACTCAGAAGGCCATATCTTTTGATCCAGACCTCTATTTTTGACGTTATTAGTACTAATGGAAATATCTTAAGATTCTCTTCATCATGGAGTCTTTGATTTTGGATTTTGGTAAAGATTTGGGGGAGAAATTTGTAAAATGTGTTTTGGCATGGAAAAGACAAAAACCAATTCCAACCACTAGATTTAATGAAGTATGGGTTATTTTCTTTGGTTTGCGAAGTAGATACATGGAATTATGAGCTTTTGCATCGAGCCCATCAACAGAGGAAGAATAAAACACATTTTGAAAAGTGGTTGGAGTAGATCCCGCATTTTTCCCTCTCTTCTCACATTTTTTGTATAAATGTAAACAGTGGTACATAATTAGTGGTTCATTTTTCTTCTCTTCCTCTCCCTTCTTTTCTTCCCCAGGGTCTAAAATGGAGTTTGAACCTCCTCCCCTACTCTGTAATGGAATTTTTTACCTCTTTCCAATGAAATGGTGCACTGCGTAAATATGGAGTGATAAAAATGTGTTTTTGTGATGCATTTGTCCATCCTTTGCTCATTTTATTGCATCTTCTTGCCTCTCTTCATTGCAGGGTATCTATGCATGTTTTGAATGTTCATTTGCAGATCTAGGAGTTGTGCTCATGGGGTTTTAGAACATTTTCTATGTGAATCTAATCTATGGTCTGTGATACTGTTGTCCATCCTTTCCATTTCTCACCTCTCTTTGTTCCATGGCAATTTAGTAGATGATCAACACTTTCCTTCTCTGGTGTATCACTGTTTTAGTGTAGGCTCTGTTTTTTCTTGTTTTCTTTTTAGATTAGGATTATATTAGCTTTCCTGCCCTGGAATAGCTTGTGGCAGGAAGTTTAGGAAGAGGAACCAACCTTCTCTGGAGAACTTTCCCACTTTTGCAAGGTCCCTCACCTTGGGGAAAGTTCAATGTTATGCAATCACACCAGATGATTTTTCCTTAGAATAGACGATTTTTAAAACTCATTTGGGGGTGTTGTGATTTCGCACTAACAGAAACCTCTTCTACTCACATCCTTCTTATGTGATCCTTAAACATCATTTCGATTCTTCTTTTGGTAAGATTTAATTGACAATTTTAATAATTTTTATGGGAACCTAATTAAATCTAAGTTCCTAAGTTATAAGATTATCCTAAGTGACTAGGTTCTTTTATTAATGAGGATTGTTTATTAGAAAGGGTAAAATTATACTAAACTAATAAACTAACCTAAGGACCTACGTTGGTTTATAACCTAATGTTATGAACCTAACCTAAGACTTGGACTAACCTAAAGGGATGGAATGGATGAAGTACAATGGGATGTCAGTGGCACCAACCTCTAAGTATTTATGAGGATTTAATGAGGCTTTAAAAATCTTGTTTATCGCCAACTTTGGTGAGTGCATAAGGTTTAGTGAATGATGAGTTGGAACCTCTAATAAAGTTTTAGCTGCATGGATTTTAAACTTATTAATAGCCAAACATGAGTTGGTAAAGGTGAGAGATAAGGAAGGACTGTCAGTCCTATTTGCATTAATTGGTCATGGAAATTACAAAATAACTTCTGAAGAAGTATGGGAAGTTGGAAGAAAGGATGGTTTTTGGTTTTTCATTGTTCATTTGGTTTTTGTGAGCTTTTAGCTCTGCATGTGGTTTTTCATTTTTGAACCTCCATTTTGAGTCTGTACATGCTTATTTTGCCTTGCATGGTGGTGATGGTAATAGAAATAAGGCTAGAAATTTATAAGAAGAAGGAAAAGAAAGTTTCAGAGCTGGTTGTTGGCATTTTCATGGAAAAAATTTTGTTGAGGCTCTGCTTTAAGATTTGCAACAAGGAATAGAAGACATGAACTCTATCAGGCATGCTAGGCCTTATCTTTTTAAGTCTTCTAATTTTCTTTAAATTTCTTCATTAAAATAACTCTGCTCTTATAGGAAACTTTCTTATTCTAGTTTTTTGATTGCCTTTCCTTTCTTCAATGGTGTTTTGACTTGATTCTTTCAGATGCAATACGATTTTTGTGTTTTTTGTGTGGAATATGGAATATGGGATGTATTGATTGATTTAAATTTATGTTAGTTTATTTTCTTATAAACTTTCTTGGCACTGATACGTGACTATGATTATATCTCTATTGGACGGATACCTTATCTAAGTATTGTATACACCTTAATAGTAGCTTGGGTTTTGGATGGAATATATAGATTATCGATTAGAATTCTCTCCTTATCATTATGGTTAAAGTCTAACAGTATAGGAGACTTCGACATGGAAATTTAAGATGTACGCATGTGTTCTAGTAGAATCCTTGTGTTTGTCATTTTGGGTCAGTTTCTTGTTAACAGTAGTTGGAAACCAACAATAATGGTTGATGATATCATGTATGTAATTTTACTTCTGGAATAATTCAATTGTGTCATTCTGGGTTTTGAATATATGTAACCTCTCCATGAAATGGGGACTGTAGGAAATCTTTTGTTCCTTTATAGAACCCGTGTGTGGGAAATTATATCTTTCGTGGGAGAATGAATAGGAAGGTATACCTGTGTATAATTTTGGATTTCTATTCTTTTATAACTAAATCGTTTATTATTACCCATTCTAGGCTACATTGTTGTTATAGGTAAGATTTTTGTCGATCTTATTTGGCATTCAAAGTTTTTCTAGCATAGGAAGTGCGATTGTCTTTTAGGGAAAACTGTTATGTTTTACTGTTATCCAAAATTCACCCCTTAAGGTAATTTTGATAACATGCATCAAATTCTTTAGTCCCAAGCAATTATATTGAGTCCAGACAAAAAGTCATGTTTCTAGGGTCCCCTCATATTTTTTCTAACTCCCCTATCAAAGAAGAAGAGAGCAAGTTCTGAGGAAATGTGAAAAAATTGCAAAAAATAAGCTTAGGCCAGAAAAAATCATGAAAAATGGCTAAGCCCTGGTCCTTGCAATAGTCGGGACAGATGGGACATCTAGACACGAACCGTCCGAAAGGCCACCAGGCGGTCCGCGCAACATTTGGGACATTCAGGACAAAGGGACGCGCGGGACGCGGAGATCTGAACTGGCCGAAAAGCTGAAAAATTGACTAACTGTTGAAACAGGCAGTCCGGGACGCGCGGGACAAAAGTATGCGAACCGGCCGGATCGGCCGAAATGAGTCAAGGAAGCCCGGAACAGTTGGGCCAAAGGTACGTGAAGTACATGAACCGGCCAGATCGGCCGAAATGAGAACTTTCAGTCAGGGACGCGCGGGACAAAAGGACGCGAACTGGGCGAATCGGGAAAATTTGTCCCAAACAGTCCGAAAGCAAATGGGACATCTGGGTCGCGAGTACGAGAACCAGCCGGTTCAGCCAAAATGGGAAATTTCAGCACTGTGCTAAATTGGACAGAGGGACGCGTGGGACGCGAAAAGCCGAAGCGGCCGAAGGCAGAGGAGAAAAGTCAACATTTGACCCGTGGAACTTCAAACGGCCTTAACTTTTGACTCCGAGCTCCGATTTTCACAAAATTGGACTTTCTGGAACGAGCACGACGTCCTCTACACCACAAAAACTAGATTTCTTAATTTTAATGAGGATAGATATATTTAAATAAAATAAATATATTCGGCTCCAGTCAGTTAATGCTCATTCCCGTCAAATGACAGAAAACGCCTGCCAGACCCAAAATAGCTGCCCGCACTCAGAAGGCCATAACTTTTGCATTTCTTAACGAAATCACACAAAATTGGTACCATTGGAATCGTGGTTCCGAACCTGATGCAAAAAAATCAAGAAATTCCAGATTTTATCAGATATTGATTGATATTTTTAAGAAAACGTGGCCGGGTTCAGAACAGTGTTTTATTTGGTACCTGAGAGTGCAATTAAGAGGCATGGTCATCATCCTTTCTCTGCTGCAGCACATGGGACAGTATGGGGATCCTTTTGTAAGTAATGTATAACCATTTCACTCAATTTAATGCCTCTTATAGGTGGTTGAAGGACAGATTTCAGGATTTCCATTTTCCCTTCTCTTTTCCTTCTCATTTTTTCTATAAATTGGAGTGTTGGGCTCATTGTAAAACAGAGAGTTTTTGGGTAGCAAAGCTCTGCCAAAATTGCTTTGTGAAGCTAGTGTGTTGCAGGCCCTTGTAGTGGACTCCTTGCATGGTGATCCAGGCCCTTATCTTGTAATAGAATGAACTGTGCATACCAGGAAGCAATAAAATACAAGTTTGTGGATGTATCTTCCCCTGCTGTGTTTTCTTGCATTCTTCTTGCCCTTTTATCTTTCCACAAGAATATTTTGTCTATTATTATGTTCTTTCAGGAAGTCATTATCATTGTGTGTGCTTGGAATACTACTGTGAATGCATTTTGCTAGATTATGGAGAACTGTCATCACCACTTCTAGTGTGCACTTTGCCTTTGTATTTCACACATTTGGAGACTACTCTCACATCCTCCTTTTCTAGTGTATCACCGCTTTAGTGTAGGCTTTCATTTTATGTATTCTCTCTCCCTGGTCCCTTGGAAATTTAGATTAGAACAGTTAGCTTATCCTGCATTAGAGTAGATTGTGGCAGGTAGTTTAGGAGCAAGAACCAGCTTTCTCTGGAGGTCTATCTCAAGTAGCAAGTCCCACAACTTGGAGATAGTACCCATGTTATCCAATCACACTGTGAGTTCAAGTATATGCACAAGGGTGCTGTGATTCGGTGATAACATTTACATGTCGTCTTTATTGGTCATATTTTCACTCCTTCTTAGTTGCACCAGCTATTGTAAGGACTTGTATGTGCTTCCTTTTCATAGTTGAATAAATTGGAATGACAACCCTCATGGGTAAACTGGGAAATAGGTAACAGAATTATGGAGTGTTTTTAGTTGTAGTTTGACTTATTAATGTTTAATAAGGAGTCTGAGGTTTGAATAAACCCTGATATTCTTCTTGAGAGGATGTAAACTCCATTTTCTATTTGGTTACTCTCCTCCTTTCAGTTCCAATATTTGAGTTCATGAGTCTCTTAGAGGTTTTCGGTGGTTCATGGTAACTTGGTAGTTCTTCTTTCGTAACTTTTATTCTTGTGTGAAAATTTGACCAATTAAGTGAGGTTTGGTCTTCTTTTGTTGGTTAGATCTTTATGATCTTGAATTTTTGTGTTCGGTCATAGTGTTTCCTCAACCTTGATACAGATGGATCTGAAGGTAATATTTTTCCCTAGGAATGATTTGGGTCTTGAGATGGTTCTGAGATTTTATTTCTCATGTCCCTTTCCTTGAATTGGGACTGATTGATTTAAATTGTGTGTTATTTGATAAAATATATAATTCTTCTTTGTGGTTTGTAGAAGCAATTATACATATAGTTGTTTATTTCTAAGGATCGCATGGTGTTATAATGATTTCTACTTTTGAGTTTTATTTTGGACATGAATGCAAGACTTTGAAAACTTGTGGCATGAGTCATTAGGTCTTGTTTCTTATAGATTAAACATTTCCTACCTTTAGTGTTGAGGCTTGTTCTTGATCAACCTAATTTTTAAGACTTTGTGTTGATCCTGAGATTGTTATGATTGTTTGATGGAATGAAATTTAGATTTTTGGTTGATCCTTCAGTTATTATTTAGGTTATTAGCTCTAAATAACAGAACAATATACTTATCAGAGAAGGTAGTTGTGTATATCTTTGTACTTCTTCTTGAAAAGTCAGAATAGGTTGAGTTGAGGAACTTAAGTTGGAAACTTGACTAAGAAGATAGATTAGGATTGGAAATATGAAATTATCCCTTCTTTAATACTAATTTTTTGATTTCTATCATGTTATAATGAGTTCATATGGATGTGGAGATAGAATTAATTATGATGATTTAATTAGTTTTTGTTTATACATTACTTATAGATTCCATAATATTTCTCTCTCCTTCTTGGTTTGTAATCTTTTAAGAAAGTCCTTTTGTTAATCTTATTTTGTGACTTCGGAACTGTTTCATAAACAACAAGGTTCCTTTTATGAAACAGTTAGATAAAATCATAATGTTTTAATTTTATAGGGCTTATCATGCTCAATTCATATGAACTGACTCGTGCTAACAATTTTGCAGATGGATTTCGTAAAAGATGAAAGGAGAAACACATAAAAAGTTACATCTTTTTTACTAAAAGAAATTATCTCTTTATTATGATGATTATGTAGTGACATTACTTGAGAAGTAATTTTGTTGGGAAAATAAGATGCAATAAAACTATTTTATATTGATGCAATGATATTTTGTAATACTTTGAAATATTTTTGTATTCAATGAGTGGATCACTCCCTTTTTGATAAATGAATGGCTTGATGATTGTTGATTACTACTTTTCTTTTGATACTTTCATTGACATAAATTGGGATATATTAATGAGTAATATCAGGCATGAAGGGGGTAGTTTGGATATTTATGTGATATGTGATTTTGAAACTTAATAGTTCTTATATATATAAGACTCCTGGATTAAGGATCTAAAATAATAGTTGATTTATTTACATGGAAAAGAGACACAAATAGGAGTTGATACTCTTGAGTAGATATTTAAATAGAAGAAAGGGAATTTGATTGCATTATATATATATATATATATATAAAATGTGTATGGATTATTTTGTGTATTAAAACATATGTGATCTATTTTCATAATTAGCAAATTAGTCCTTGATAAAGGAAAAATGATATTTTCCTTGAAATTAAGCATAGAGATTTATTAGAAATCTTGTTAAGTGATATGAATAGATCATGAGGATGGTTGATTGTGTTTTTCCTTAGGAATATTTCTTTAATAAAAATATGGATACTTCAAAATGGAACTAAAAGGATTTAGAATTCAACATTATGAAATCTAAAGTAAAAGTTTTAATAAGCTTGTTTTAAGCTAAAACTGAAGTAAAAAAAGATCTAATGAACACACCTTCATAACACTGAGATCAATCATGTCATTATATAATATAAGATGACACATTAAATATAAACTTAAACATGTATTCAGAATGGTTAGGGAAGAATATTTTATCTACATACCTACTTCTTGTGTAATTTACACCTTGTAACCTTTTTAGGTTAAACAATGCTTAGTTGACTCTTAAAGCGTAGTTATCATTAATTTGTAAGACATTGATTCAAGGGGTCAATAAAATTATAATCTTAATTATGTTAGTCCAATTGAGGAAACTCAGTTGGATGTTAGAACATAGCAACTACGAAATAGTAACTTCATAATGACTGGGGTCATTACGAGGATACTATGATGCAGCCTACTATGCATCAACACCCCACTTAGTTTGTTTAACGTGACTGAAATAAGTAGAAGAATAGATCATGTTTCCACCCTAAACAGGGATAGAAACATGATCTAGTTTTGAGGTTAACTCATGTTGACTTAGGGTAACTAGACACACCTAATCGACAAAAGTTGATTGAGTATGTTTATGTATCCTTAGTCATCACGAGTAGTCTTCCACACTAGTGCATGTTGTTTCCCTTGTCTAGTGTGAAATATTGAATCAGATTGAATTGAAAAAAGTTAAGAAAAACCATTCTAGATAACAGAACAAGTGTGGTGAGGGACATATTCCTTTCGATGAGTATATCATCTAGACATGTAGGCATGTTAAACATGTTTTAAAACTTTGGCCAAAGTATTGTAAGCTACTAGTTGCATTGTCCTATGTCACCTATTCTAAGATGTAGGATTTCAAATGAATATCAGTAATAGATATTCAGATAGGCTTCTTAGACAGAAAACGTGGGTTCCCATAAAATTTTAAAGGAAACCAAGTATATATAGTATCCACATTATTAAGTTAACATGAGATATCAGTTTAATACCGAGTCATTCAATGAGATATTGGTGTCTCACTAAGTCATTTACAACTGCATATGATTTTATATTATGAGATGGATTGACAATGAAATGTGTGTTCTAAATTCTATTATTTTAGAATAGATAACATTATGTAAGACAAAAATAAAATAAAAAATTTCCCTTGTCTCTAAAGTCTTAAAATGAGGATCTTACACTTCAGTTGTGTAGTGGAGCAATATGCCACCACAATAACAACATCCTCACCCCATAGGCCGGCCATATCCAAGTATAGACGTGTAATCATGTCATCTGTGATAAGTGTAGTACAATGCTGGTGATGACCCTTTAGGGGTCCCATAATTGTTCATCAAAATGCTTTGATAGCCCCTGGATCATCTATCCCGACACACCTCTGATAGGGTATCATACACTAAAAAACCCAGCTGGTCACCAATGTAGGATGACTAAGGTACTTTCCCTTCAGTCAAATAACTCTATATAGATAATGGTAGGTAGAACCAAGTATGTCAACCCCTCATGTATAGGTGTGGCCACGCTCCTCTATTATTTGAATAATTAGAGCCCAACAATAAAGTAACTTATCCCCACCTTTTTCTCTATATTCTTTTATTTTACCCAATAACCGAAGTCACACTGGCACATGAATCAGATAGAAATGAGGGCTCACTTGAAGTGCACAAGGGTACAAGGTCCCTCTTTTATGGAATATTTTTCAAGGTGTTAGCATGATCACACAAGCGTTCCAGTTCCATAACAAATAATCAGTTACAAATCATAATATAACTAGATCTAGATCACAACCACATTGCATGAAAGATTAAACGAGAATTAAGATTAGATTCACCACATATAATCCAGGAACATATATGTTAATGACCATTACCCAGCAACATATATCCATTGTACTAATTACTTTAAAACATAGAAGCTAAATACATACATAACAATGTCACCATAAGTCATGCACACTTATAACCAACAACATAACCTTACTACAAGTTGTCTCTCTCAAACTGTGAAAATTAATACATATTTATTTGTAATGAGGACATGCCCTTCACTACGATTGCACTTCTCAAAAATATGCTACATGCTAAGAATAGTCATGCTTCGTCACAAGATAAATACAAAAGCATGCAAGTTTTCTAATAATAGATCATCTAATAATAACTACAGATCTAATCCTATTATCAGCCAAAGACTATACATATCACTTGATCTCCCACTTGTCCAGAATAGAATTTTCTTAGTCTTCAAGTCTTCGAACCTTTGTGTGCTCAGCACTCAACCCATATTTATCCTATCCATGCAAAATGACTAAGTTCTTGAACTCTGACTTTATTGCATGCGCCATTTTCTACTACATCTCCCCGTGAACCTACACACCATATACCCATGTGCCCCAACCTTATGTGCCTTAAATATTTAGGCTGTAATTCATCAACTAAAAAATTAACCCACACTTATTTCATTGCTTCCCCTAAAAATAGGTAATCACACCTTATCTCTCCAAAAACAAAGACTATGGAATGAAATAATGATCTGTACAGAAAGAATGAACAAATAATATAAAGAATCTAGCACCCTACTCACCTGAAAGTGGTATTAACTCAAGATATTTACTCTTTATTTTTACCTCTAGCTCATTCCAATCACCCAATGCCTTATATGTCTTGTCAAGTATGTCTGCAACCACCCCTTCCATTTCACTCATAGTCATGTTTTCACCTTCTTTTTGCAATACTATAAGGACGTTGGCCAAAATTGAGACCATCCCTTCCATCAAATCCATACGCTGCACTATAATTTTACCAATTTCTTTGTTCTTTTCCTTGTGATGGTCCTAGGTTACTATAAGTGCATCATGATTTTTTTCTACTAAAGTGAGCCTCTCCTCGTGCTCGAGTGCCTTGTTGTTCTTCGTTGTAAGGACTACATTTTCTTCCACCATAGTTCTTGTTTTGATTATTACCTTAGGATCTACACAAATTTTCAACGCCAAATATTCTTTTTTCATTTCATCCTTCAGAGTCTAAAGAAAAGACTCATAACTTGTAATCTGACGCGCTATCATTGCGTTATCTCTCTCCACTTATGTTTTAGCATCCATACTATACCCTCGTCTAACACCAAGTGAAAAATGTATGCAAATAATGTGTAGCAGAATGGAATTCCTTAACCACTCTCTCTTCCAGAAGAAACATTTCCTTTAGAATTTCATCACTGATCTATTCTTCCAAGTCAAGTATTGTACATGCCTTCAAATAAAATTTATCCTTTTCCTCTGTAAATTATTTTATCTCAACTTATTTATCATTTTTTATCTTCTATCAAATCTTTAATATTTGTCGCGTTGTCTATATTTCTATGTAAAACCTCTATAAATACCTTTGTTAATAAATTACTCATTTGTTCATCTGAAAAATTGATTTGTCTTGATTGTTAGTGTTTCACCGATAAGTTACGTACATATGAGAAAAATAGATAGGGTAAGGGTGTGGAGGAATGCCTGTGAATTAAGGTGGAAGGTAGAGTGCACGTGTTTTGATTTCCCGATCCAGTGCTAATTGTGAGAAATTCCTTTTTACTAGAAGGAACTACCTGTGAATGCAAAACAAGACCACAAGAGGAATATTAAACAATATTTGTCAGTGGATTGCCTAGTGTGTGCTAGATCTAGGAAGTGTGATACTTCCTATATGGTTGTCAATCCATTATTTAATACAATTCAATGCAAGAAATGACATAAGTAGACAACATCCTACTATATTTGATATGATCTAGGTGTCGCATTCAAGTACAATAAGAAAATATAATCTAACAGGCTAGGTTATGATCAGATTTGGAAGTTAGACAGGTGAATAAGGTGGTTAGGACAGGTCAGGGTCAAGTTTTGAGTGGTTTGGGTTATTTGGGTGAATGTTATGAGGTTTTTGTTACAAGAATATTTACCAGATACAAAGACCAACATCGGTCTAGTATGACCGATGATGATTTAGGTTAACCTACATCAGAAGGGTCGAGCTGATAGAAACTAAATAAAGTTTGGTTTTGATGATTCTCTGTGATTACATAGAGAATAGATAGAGAATGGTGAGGTTGATGACAGTGTTGGTAATACTTAGAGATGTCTAGAGTTAGGTATGGAGAGTTGGGAGGTTTTAGGTGGTTAGGTAGAGGGATTGACAGGAAGGTGAGAGGTGATGAGATGCAAAGGATATTAGGACTCCCAAACAGAGATACAAAAACTACTCTAAATAAGTATGGAAATATGCATAACCAAATGCACTTACTTGTACTTTCAGACCTAGTGGTTAGATGAAGGTCATGGTTGATCCATGGAACTGGTGGTCAATGTCACAATCGTGCTTCCCATAACGTTACCATGAATGCTTAACCTTTATATCAGTCTTGGTGTTGGTTCAATATGTGTAAGAGTGCTATGGTGCATGCTTGCATGTAGATCTCTCTTCTCCAAAAATCAAACAATTCTTCCAACCTCTGGAACAAGGTTACCAAAGTGAATATATGGTAACCAATGATGGTTTAGGGTGATCGACATCGATTTTGGGTTGACCGACGTCAGTTAAGGTAGGATATCCTAGGTTTCCAAAATAGTAGATCTTGGCTATCTTTTGGTTAGTTTTGTCTTTTGTTACGGATCCAAAATGGTATTTTTTGCATAAGTGTGCATTTGGTTAGAGGAAGAATAGGCATCTAGTGTTAGGATTAGACTAAGTATTGGTTAGTAATGGTAAGTGAATATTGAGTCCTAGTTAAAAGGAAACATGCTAAGAATAGGTCTATGATGAGGTGTCTAGGTGATGTGGTGGGGTGAGGTGTCAAGGTGAGGTGGAAATTTATTTAATTAAGGTACTTATTAATGAATATTATGAGAATGGGAATTAATTTAATTGTAGGTAATTAAATTAATACACATGTGGGGTAAAAGGGGAGTGTGACCCAAATTTGGTATCTACATTTTACCCCTTTTTTCACATAGCTGGTATTGGTAAGTGATACTGACAATAATTGGAAGTGATTTCCCCATGTGTGGATGAAGGTGATCCCCCTCAAACCAGGAATTGATGAGGTGTTACATGGAATCGGTGAGTGGTTTGAAAAATGTGTAGTTGGTGGAAGTGAAGGTAGGTGGGGAAGGGTATGACTACTATAGCAAATGGTGATGGTCAACTCGGGCAATAGGTAATAGGCCAGGGTCAAAATTGGGTAATGGTTAATGGCAATCAAACGCACACACATGTATAGATTATAACATGGTACCAGGTTGAAGATCTTGCAAACTCTACATCGTCCAAGGTCGATAGGTTTATCCAAACAAGGATGAAGTGATTCAGGTATCCAAGGTATAGGATATGGTATGAAAACACAACGTAGGTCAGGTGCATGAACGTTTGGGTATGTTCTGGTCCACCAAAGGTTTGGTTGGGATAAATGGCTCGACAATAAGCAAGGTATGGTTGGTCAGCTAAAACAACATAAGTAACTACATCGCAAGGTATAACAAGTGCAAAAGGTTAATGGTCACACTAAGTACGTCTAGTCCATGTAAATAGGTCATGGCATGGGTAAGGCCAAGGTATAGGAAAACTAACAAATCCTAAGACGCAACTAAGAAAATGTAAGGGTAGTTATGGCTTGTAGGTAGGGTGCAATAAGTGTGGATGAGGTAAAAGGGTATCAGGTAATGATGAGTTGAGGCCAAAATGGGAAAATTTGGATAAAAATTATAGTAACAAGTAACCGATGCCGGTTAGGAAGTAATCGATGTTGGTCAAGTCGGGTAGGGTTAATAAAAAAAAATGTATTTTACAGATTCATTTTAACTTGTTTTCCTTTGTGAAAATGATAGAGCGGTGAGGTAAAAGTTGGAAAGCGACAGGACGAGATAGAGAGCTAAGTTGGTGAGCCTCATAGTTGATGATTAGAACTCGGTAGGCAGGTCCATGAGATCGAGTGGAGACATTTGATTGGTTGTGAGGTGTGGAGTGGATTTGGTGATGGCAGAGGTGGGAGAGGGTTCAAGTGGACCACCGACACATTGGCTAGATGTACCACCATGCCGACGACACCGGGATGAGGTAGGATTCAATCCTCTTCAGTTATTTGGTTTAAAATGATATTTTAAATTGGTTTGGGTAAAAAAGTGGGTTTGGGTGGAAAATGCATTTGTATTTGTAGGTAAAAATGAATGAAATGAGGGAAGGGGGGTCCTAGATAAGATATATCTTTGTAAATTATAATCCATATTCTTTCGTATCAAGGAAGAATCCTAGCAGCCGCTAGGCATAACAATTTCTCAATTTCCATTTCAGCTATTGATTAACAACTCGTGATATAGCTTAGAGGCCACCATGATCCTTTCATTACATCTTTTTCGTAGTAATCACTATCTTTACATCTTTAGATTGATTGTAATTTTCAATGATTATAATTGTTTGTAATCAGTTACACGCTACCTGGTGGAGCCAATTTCTACACTACATTCCATCGAGAGGGAGCACGACTCTTAGTTTATACCAAAGAAAACCTTCATTACTTATTGAAAGGAATAACGTAGTGGTTGCTAGACTCAATAGTTTAATTTTGAGAGGATTCAAGACTTATATATTTCTCCTAAGATATATATTTGTAAATTATAATCCATGTTTGTTTGTATCAAGGAAAAATCCTAGCGGCCACTAGGCTTAACAATTTCTCAATTTCCATTTCAACTATTGATTAACAACTTGTGATAATGCTTAGAGGCCACCAGGATCCTTTCATTAGCTCTTATCATAGTAATAACTATCTTTACATATTTAGATTGATTGTAATTTTTAATGATTATAATTGTTTGAAATCGGCTGCATGTTACCTGGTGGAGCCAATTTCTGCACTACATTCTATTGATAGGGATCACGACTCTTAATTCATATCAAAGAAAAGGTTTAGCGAAATATAATCTCAATTACTATTTGAAAGGAATAACGTAGTGGCCGTTAGGCTCAACAGTTTCTAATTTGTGAATAGCTATATCATAACAAACAATGGTCTAGCTTAGCGGCCGTTATGCTCCTATCATTATCACCTATCTTTATAATTGTATCATTTTGGGTGCACTTTACATGGAAGCCCTAATTCCTGCACTACATATTTATCTCATACAAGATATATCTTTTTAAATTGGAATCCATATATACCGATGAGAGTAAGTGATATTTTTGTATTTTTGATAAGATAAATCATTGCACAACAATTACTTAATTTGGAAATAACGATAGAATAAAAAATCATGATATAGCCTAGAAACCGCTAGCCATATACCAATACATCTTGTCATTATAAACACTATCTTTACAGCTTTGAGGCGCTAGTGCTTTTCATTGTTTCAACGCAAAAAATGCCTTTTAGGATTTAATAATTTTATGACATGAGTCATCATTTTCATGGTAGCTATTTATATTATAATTTCATGATAAATGTGTCAATTATAATGTTTTCTAACTATTGGGTTCAAAACAAGCCACGTGACACAATATAATTGGATAAATATTTTTCATTTGTGCACTACATCCACGGGTTAAATTTGACCGTCATTTAGACATTTTTGTGATTTTAAACGTAAAATACTTGTAAATATTTGATCTAACCATCACACGCAACTTGCATATGTAAAACGTGACCTTCATTTTTTATATAGATTTGTATAAATATTATAAAAAAAATGTAAATTTATATTATAAAAGATATAATAAATATAGAATAATTAGTAAAAATAACATTATTTTGTGTTTTTGAAGGGCAGTATTGAAAAATTACCATCACCCAAAAATTATACCTATACATTCGTACACTTTATTTCATTTGTTTTATTACAATGTTATTTTTTAAATTGTGTTTCAACTATTTTAAGTTATAGCCACGTGTCATCGTTTTACTAGTTGCTCTTTATATTATAATATGGTGGTTTCATATTATACTAGTTTCAAACTTAACATGTGACATCTAACCTTTTACTAGTAAAATATAATATTTTCTAACTATAAGGTTCAAACTTAACACATGGGATAGAGTAATTGGAGAATTATATTTCATTAGTGTACTACATCTAACACTATCTAAGCAATAAAAGACATAAAGAAAATGAATGAGGCTCTAATTGTGAAAATGGACTGGAGAATTCTATCAAAGAAGCAACCCTTGATAGAATTAATCAAGGCTAAATACGTTAATCAACAAGCAATCTTTTCTTTTCTTCAAGATGAGCATCTTCCTTATGGTTCCATTTTCTGGAATAATTTAGTGAAGAGCAGAAATTTCATCAAACAAGGAAGTAAATGGAAAGTGGGAGATGGTTGTGATATAAAATTTTGGGAAGATAACTGGTTTAATTGCAGCCTTATGGACAGATTTGGTGTTGTTAAAGATAGTCTTGAAAGTAAGTATGGCACTAGAATCATGGATTATATTGAAAGAGATGGTAACAACAAGAAATGGAAAAAAAATTATGTGGATAGAGATGATCTGATCCAAACTATTTCCTCTCTGCAAGATCAATTGGACCTTATCCCCTTAAGTTAGCTAAACGTTAAGGATGAATTGATCTAGAGAAATTCTATTGATGGGGACTACTCTGTTAAAACTGGTTATAATACTTTCTTTGACAATAGTCAAACTGAGTTCAACTAGAGTAGAATTTGGATGACTGAGCTCACACCTAAAATTAACTTTTTCTTTTGGCTTGCTCTCAGGGGCAGAATTCTTATCACTGAAAACCTGATAAGAAAAGGTTTCATAATGCCTAATAGATGTCATCTGTGTAAAAAATACTCTGAGGATATCAGCCATTTGTTTATCCATTGTGATTATGCTACCAAAATTTGGAGTTTTTCCCTCTCTAATTTTACAGCTTCCTGGGTGTTGCCAAAGGACTTCAGTCAGTTCTAGACCTAATAGAGCCAACCCTATAAACATTGTGTTGTGAGAAGGCTCTAGAAATTGGTAAGGCCTCATGTTATTTGGAGGATATGGAAAGATAGAAATGATATCATCTTTAGAAATAATAAACAGAATTATAAGCTCACTATTGGTAAAATTTCTAATGCTATTAAAGAGAACATTGTTAGATTTAAAACCCCCAGAACAAGAGTTATCCAGAAAATGAAGAGCATATCTTGTCCCAATGGAAGATTGGAGCTGATAATATCCAAAATAATACTGGTAATAATATTGATAGATCTTTGATACATTGGCACCCTCCTGATCTCAATTAGTATAAGTTGAACTTTGATGGGGCCTCTAAGGGTAACCCTAGGATTACAACTGGGGGAGAAGTGATCTGGGATCATAGAGGCAGTTTGATAGCTGCTTATGCTGGTAAAATGGGAACACAAACTAATCATTTTGCTGAAGCATTAGCCGCTTTATGGGGACTTAGAATTGCTCAGACTCATAATATCCAAAATCTTATTCTGGAAGGAGACTCACTTAATATCATTAATCATTTTAATCAGTGTTCGCCTCCAAGTTGGAACATCAAGGACTTCATCTTGGAATTCATAAGTATTTTCCAAACTTTCAACAAAATTTGGATCAAGCATACTTACTGGGAGGGTAATAAGGTGGCAAATGCATTGACTAACTACGGTATAAATGTTAATCACATTATTTGGGATAATAGTGATCACATTCCTGTGCAGATTCAAAAAAACATTCAAGTGGATACTTATGGGCATGCAAATACGGAGTAAGGTTAATTAGTATTAGGTGTGGGTCATTGAGAATAGGACTTACACACGTGCTGACAAGTTTAAAACAACACTCAAGCAGATCTGGGCGGGCAATCAAGGTTTTAGTAAGGATAATGATGGCTTAAAGTGGATTTATGAGAAGATTAAATTCACACACACGGGTAATCTTTTACTTGTAACAACTTTCAAATAGGTTTTTGCGGACATTCAAGTCCATAGTAAGAATGATGATGACTTGGAGTGGGTTTCTAAGGAGGTTGAAGTTCGCACATGTGGAATTTCCAAGGTACATAACTTCATTCATGCAGGCATTTGTGGGAACTTTCATGTTAGCAATGGCTATCCTCATTCCCATCGCATGAGAGCTCTTTTCAAAAACATAGAAAGGTGGATTAGGAACTGCGTTTCCTTTAGCATTCCTCATAGGGATTTTGAAGAAAATACTTTCAAACACTTAAGAAAGGTTAAAATGGGAGGATTCCCTTGTCAGATTGAGCCCAACAAGGACATGGATTGGAAGAATAATGAAGAGCTATGGAATCTTATCAACCAGGGAGGCATTACAAATTTTATTGAGAAGATACAAGGTCACGACCAAAGCATTTCCGTGTAATTTTTAAAGGATTGGAAGGATCGCAAAGTTGAATATGGCGGGCAGAAAATATTGATTAATGAAGAGTTTATAGCTGAAGCTATAGGCCTTGGAATGGATGGCTACCACTTTTTTAATAAAAGGATTGACAGAGCAGCTGAGGAGAGGAAGTTTGTTAAGGGAAATGAGAAGCTGGTCTTCGTCACAGTGGGTTTGAAGATTAGATCTATCCCTCCGCCATTTGACGAGGTCACCTGCATAATGGTTCGATACATCTCCTTGGAGGGGTGATACATCACTGTGCCCATTAAGCATCTTGTGTTCCTCAATCACTTCCGTAGAAGTTTCATGGTATGTTTCCCACACTATCTTCTTAACTCTCTTGAACGCTCCATTTTGGAGTTCTAAAAACATACTCGTGTGGTCCCTCTGCATCAAGGTCTCATCTTCTTTCTACATAAACTCTGTATTCTCAAGTATCCCAACCTTCCTTCTTCCCCTATCTCTATTCCATCTATCCCCTCCACCGCTGCCACTACCCCCATCTCTTCTCCTTCTATCCCCATCAACGATGCCGCTACCCCTTTACCTTCCTTTTTGGCTCCCACCATCATCCCCTCCACCTCTGCTCCCACCCCCATCACCTCCACTCCGACCAAACCTATTACTAGGTCTTCTAAGAAGCTGAAGTTGGATACCCCTATTTCGGGGAACATTCTTTAGGAATTAGAGGATGCTCATAATCTACTCCATATTAGCAGTGTTGGCTTACATGAGGCTTTGCACACCGAGAGTTCCACACAAAGGCTGGAAGCCTTAGAAAAGGACATGTTGCTACTGAAAGATGAAGTTAAAAACTTGGCTAAGAAAAAAGGTCAGAGGAAGGAGGAGGAGGAGGTTGATCTTGACAATAAACAAGTTGAGGATATTTATAAAAAACTGAACTCCCTGGACAACCATCTAGGGAAAGCCAAGACTCATCATGACCATAATATGGCTATTTTTAGCGCAATTGAAGACTTCCTTGAGCAGCATGTCCGTATCATCTCTGCTCTCAGTGATATCCCAGCAACTCTTTGGGGTACAGACAAAGAAAGAAGACAGACCATTCAAAAGCTGGATACTTCTGACTCTGCTCATATGACAACATTGGCTTTATTTACCTCTTGGAAAACTATCAAATCCAGAATCGCCAAAGCCACCAAGAAGTAAATGTGGAGCTGCGCTGTTGTTGTTGTCTTCTTTCGTGTTTTTTGGCTACTTTTCTACAGTATTCGAACTGGTTAGTTGTTTTGTGGTAACTTCTCTTTGGTTACCTTTGGTTCTTTTGACTTATCTAGATCTTTATCCTTTTTGTGATGCATTTCATTCCTATTCTGGCTTTTAGGCCCTCTTTGTATACAAGGGTATAGTCCCTTTCAAAAAACTATTTACCAATAATAAAAAAAAACATTATCTACGCAATTTTTGATTTAAAAAAACTAAATGTGCATATAAATTGATATAATTTATTTCTACTATTTTATTATAATATTATAAGTTTTATCACATTTCAACTATTTTAGGCTATAAAAAATATTAAAAGGAATTGTTTTCAATATTGTTTATTTTTTCGATATCCCGCACCTTTTCTCAATGAGTGACAAATTCAAATTTTGAATTGCGAATTCCCCCCCTATTTTTGAGAATTTGAAATTTCAATATTAACATATTTTCCCCTACTCTGATTTTAAAAATTCCATGTCCCCCACTTTTTATATTTTCAAATTTTCTAACATGGATTGTGCCAAAAAAAATATCAAATACCCTGGAGAACTAAGTTTTAGGGTTTTTGTTTTTCAGTCTTGCAGAACAGCATCTCGTGAAATCATAGAACAATGCAAACAAGCCACAAATTACAGGGCTAAATGTAAGAAGCCTGGTCGTTTTGGCTAGGGAACAATCAAGCAATAATTATAATCTTACTCGTGGATTAACAAAAAGGGTGCTCACACATTGTGGAAGAAAAATGGGTTGCAAAAAAAATGGCACGGATAGTTAACTTGATGCAGCAGTCGATGATTTCAACGACATTGCCAAGCACGAAAAAATCTCATATCTAAATAAGGTATTCATAAAAAAATTATACTATACTAAATGTGCACCTTTTTTATTGCGGGATTATACAACTGTTTTGTCTTCGACCAAATCCTATCTTTTTTAACCTCAGTCCATCCCTAATTTTCCCTACAAAAACACACGTAGCGGCCTAAATTTTCTTACCGATTCCTTTTGGTCGTTTTGTCAAACCTCATTGTGAATACTAGTTCCTTTCTTTTTCACGTCATTCCATCCCTACTTTTCCCTACGAAAACGTGATCTTTGGCCTAATGCTACTTACTGGTTCCTTCTTATCATTTTTTCACACCACCTTGTTCTTAAAGAAAACAAGGAATCTGTTGGGCCCCAACCAATGAAAATTTAATCCCTTTTCATCTCCGGTTTTTATTTCATTTGAACGCTTTCAATTTTTTGTCGATCTATGTCCCCCTATGGATTGTTTTTCCCGATAATGATGGCAAATCACCTAAACACTAGTTTTTTTTAAAAAAAAATTTAACAAGACTCAAAATATTGTTTTGATATTTGTTATGTATGCCTTTTTTTCCTTTTAATATGATGATAGAAACAACCTGAGGTAAATATTTCATTATACATTGTTTATATGGTTTCCACGGTAAAATCATATTAGGTTTTCAATTATGAGATAATTTTGTTCAATGGAGCGTTAAACATATTATATATACGCCTAAATTATATATATACATATATATATATATATATATATTATGATCACTATGTATTTAAATTTATATATTTAATTATTTTAAAATAATGTTATCAGCAGGCCACATATTATTGGGAGAAGATAGAGTGTTGGCATATATATTAATTCATTAGGATTATTGTGGAAGGCCACAATATTATTAGTCTGTCTCGAAGGCCACAAACTAATATTATTTTGATATTAGTTATCCCTAGGATTTTACAAAAACAAGAAAGCTATTGCAAGCTTAGCAGTCGCTAGGGTATAACTTAATACCATATTTATAGCTTAGCGATCGGTACTCAATAATGCATAGCATGAAGCCATACGCCGCTAAGACACTGCCATATTGTAGTATTTGGAACATAGTTGTCGCTATGATTTAACAAAATAAAGAAATATATTGTGAGTCTAACGTCCATTAGGTATTGCCACAACATATTATTTGGAACTTAGTGTTTGCTAGGGTTTCACAAAATAAAGAAAGTTATTGGAAGCTTAACAGTTACTAGGGTATAAATTAATACCATATTTTTAGCTTAGTGATTGATACTCAATAACGCATATCATGAAGCAATACGCCGCTAAGACACTACCACATCGTAATATTTGGAACATAGTTGTTGCTAGGATTTAACAAAATAAAGAAAGATATTACGATTCTAGCATCCGCTAGGTATTGCTACAACATATTATTTAGAACTTAGCAATCGCTATGGTTTCACAAAATAAAAAAAGATATTGTACATTTAGCGTTCGCTAGGTATTTCTGTAAAATAAAGAAATATATTATAAGTCTAGCGTCTGCTAGGTATTAATGCTATGTTATGCCTTGAAAACATTTTTCAAGATTAGGGATCAGTACTCAACAATGGATATCATGAAGTTATACGCTGCTAGATATTGCCACAACATATTATTTGGAACTTAGCGGTCACTAGGGTTTCACAAAATAAAGAAATATATTGTAATTTTAGCATCCACTAGGTATTGCCGCAAAATACAGAAAGATATTGTAAGTCTAGCATCCGCTAGGTATTACCATATGTTTTTCCTCAAAGATTTTTTCTGAGCTTAAGGATCGGTACTCAACAACGGATATCATGAAATTAGACACCGCTAAGACACTGCCACAACATATTATTTGGAAAGTAGCGGTCACTAAGATTTATCAAAATAAAGAAAGGTATTATGAGTCTAGCATCCATTAGGCATTTCCGCAACATATTATTTGTACCTTAGTGGTCACCAATATTGCAAAAATTAAATTAAGGTAGTATAAAATTAGCGGCTTCTATGTACTAGAAAAGCACAATATTTTAAAAAAGCTTTCTACAGGATTTTCCATTTTAAATGAAATTTATTTGAGCTTAGCGGCCGCTAGCATTTACAATGATGTAACAATTTAAGCTTTGCGTTCGTTAGGATTTAAAATATAAGATTTAGGTCATAGATTTCAAAGGAATTTTATACATTAACATAAGATTTTAGGAGGCTAGCGTTTGCTATAATATGTGTACTCATAATGTTTACAATTTGTTGGCAGTATGCTTTAACAAATCAAATTAACAAATTTTTAGGTACATGGCATCTAGTTGCTTCCACCATTAAATATTTCGAGCTTGGATGTATGGATCATTTAACAAGATAGAGCATGTAATTTTTTACCTTGACGTGTGCTATCTTATGATGCAACATATTATTTGAAGACATGCTTTCGCTAGGACTCAACTGAAAACATGTCAGATATTGCAAGCATAGCGTCCACTAGGTTATGCCTCGAAAACATTTTATGAGCTTAGGGATTGGTACTCAACAATGGATATCATGAAGTTGTATGCCACAACGACATTTCCGTAACATATTATTTAGATCGTAGTAGTCGTTAGGATTTATCAAAATAAATAAATGTATTGCGAGTCTAGTGTCCATTAGGCATTACCACAACATTATATTTGTACCTTAGTGGTCGCTAGGATTTCAAAAATTAAATTAAGGTAGTATGAAATTAGTGGCCTCTACGTACTGGAACGAATGACATAATATTTTAAAAAATCTTTCTACAAGATTTAACATTTTAGATGAAATTGATTTGAGTTGAGCGACTGCTAGCCTTTACAAAAATGTAATAATTTAATCTTAGTGTTTAGTAGGATTTAACACATAATATTTTGGGCATGGAGGTTGAAAGAATTTAACACATTAATTTAATATTCCATGGGGCTAGCATCTGCTAGAATATGCATACTCATAATGTTTTCAAGTTGTGGACAGTATGCTTTAACAAATTTTGAGCTACATGGCATCTAGTTGCTTCCACAATAGAATATTTTGAGCTTCGGATGTCTCAATCATTTAACAAGAAGAAGTATGAAATTTTTAGCTTGACATTCACTATCTTATGTTGCAACATATTATTTGAAGATATGTTGTCACTGGGATTCAATTAAAAACATGTCAGATATTACAAGCTTAGTGGCCCATGGGTTATGCCTCGAAAACATTTTTTAAGCTTAGGGATTGGTTCTCAACAATGGATATCATGAAGTTATAGGCCACTAAGACACTTCCGTAACATATTATTTAGAGCTTAGTGGCCACTAGGTATTACCGCAACATATTATTTGTACCTTAGTGGTCGCTAGGATTTCACAAATTAAATTAGAGTAGTATGATATTATTTGCCTCTATGTATTGCAACAACATAATATTTAAAAAAAAAATTCTACAGGGTTTGGCATTTTAAATGAAATTGATTTGAGATGAGAAGTTGCTAGCATTTTGTTGGTCATCAAATAGGACTTTTAAGAAGAGCAATAGTCAGGGGACAAGAAGTCCCTCCTCTTTAATGGGAGAGGTTCCCTTATTCAGAAACGAACCTATTTACAAATGTACAAGACACGATTTGTTGGTTAAACTTGGATATCACGAAAGTGTTTTCTATGAAGATCATCAATTACAAAGGGACTGAGGAAAAAGAGTACGGGAAAGAGCAGAAAGGCAACATGCAGAATTATAGATATCAAAGTAATTCTTTATGTATGCGAAGTCACAGTAAATTGAAACAAGATCATTTGTATCGGAGAAATAAGATGGAATTCAAAGACACAAAGTTTTGTAAATAACATCTGCTAGAACACAAAGTTTCTTAACATAACACAGATTCATTAATCAAGGACACAGAGTTCCTTCTTGGTTATACAAGATCACCATGCTTGCAAAGTCGAAGAGTATGCAATCGGCAAGACTAATGAACTTGAGACAAATGATCTTCACAAAGAAAATAAATGAAATCTTAGGAGTAACAGAGATCAGATAGACAAAGAATGGAAAGTCCTTCTGTATTGATTTCTTTATGATCTATTTACACTTTCAGAAAATATGCCAAATTCTTCCTCCTTCAGAATGGCATAAGGAAGGCCATTATATAGCTTACAAATCAGTTACTCTTCGTAACCGCTTCTTTAACCAAGAACAGTTAAGGACCGTCAATCGCAATACCTTAACTTCTTACAAAGAAAACGAAAAAAGAAACGGAAGAAGAGACAAGAACAAGGAGAAGAAGACAGGTGGCCAGTCACTGAGAGGGGCCCACTGACTTCAGAATCCACTGCCTGAATTTCTCTAACGCCTCAGCTATGTCTCAGAAGTCTCATCCTGAAGATGACAGTGTATGTCTTTGAAAGCAGAGATGACCAGTGTCTTGAAAACTTTGTCCTTCTGCCAGTTGTTCTTCAGTTCTCCCAAGCATCCTCCAAGACTCTGATCTTCCCGGGATTTTGATAGATTATCCTTGATGTCATCGAAAACCTTATTCGCCAGTAAGATGTTCGAGCAAAAGATAGCAAGGAAGCAGTGTGAGAAATGCAAAAAGGGGTCTGCCCGTTATATAGCCGTTGAGGAGAGAGAAAGGTGATCAATGCACATTAAATTCATATCTATTAGTTTGAAAAACAACATATTCAGGTAGAGCGGGAAAAACTAAGTATGAATGGCATTTGGTTCGCTTGGGACATGTGAGACGCGAATGCGCGAAACACGTGGCTCGGCCGACTCAGGTGAAACAGGGAGAAGACGCACAAATGCATTTTGGGACATCCGGGACGAAAACGCGCAAAGGACGCGGTTCGGGCAAATCGTCCGAAAATGGAACAAATCGCACGAAAATTTTGGGACACTTGGGATGAAAACGTGTGAAACACGTGACTCGGGCGTTTCGGCCAAAAAGGTGACAATGAGTCCGGAAAAGTTTGGGACATCTGGAACGTAAGTACGTGAAATACGGGGTTCAGGCGTTTCGGCTGAAAAATGGAACAACTTGCAAAATTAACTTTGGAACATTTGGAACATGAAAGAGCGAAGTACGCAGTTTGGGTGTTTCGGCCGAAAATGGAACAGCTTGCATAATTGACTTTGGGACATTTGGAACGAAAAGTTCCGATAGGCCCGAAAATGGAACAACTTCAGGGATTTTGGCCGATCGGGGAACAGAGCGCACTTTTGAACTTGGGATAGGCGGGACAAAAATGTCCGACAAGTCCGAAAATGGAAAAACTTCGAGGATTTCGGCCAATTGGGGAACAGAACGCACTTCGGAACTTGGGACACGCGGGACAAAAACGTCTGACAGGCCCGAAACTGGAACAACTTCAGGGATTTTGGCCGATCGGGGAACAGAAAGCACTTCGGAACTTGGGACACGCGGGACAAAAATGTCTGACAGGCCTGAAATACATACAAAATGACCCAAAACGTAGATTTTTCTCAATTTCACGACTTCGGTACATTAGAGAAAACACCTAAACTCAAAATTTTGAAATTTTTACTTTCATCAGAGCAGGGAATTTTGAGTGGACAACCGCTGGCTCCTTCTGGGGATGACTTGGCATAAATTCAAGGAATGAGACAAGGCAAGAACGTAGAAAAACTCGGGGAAGTAGACCAGTACCTTATCCATTGGGCAATGAAGTCAAAAACAGACCAATACAGAGGACAACACACCAGAATGAAAAGGAAAGAAAAACAAAAAAACACTGTATAGAATATACAAGGGACTCCCTAATCACCTAGGACTTGAACAACTTGAGATACTGCCCACTATAAGGAAGTGGGAGAGGAGAACCATCCATGTAATCAAGATAGAAAGAATTCTTACCAGCAAAGTGTCTGATCTTGAAAGGTCCGACCCAAAGGGGATCAAACTTGCCATGGCTACCATGAGGTTCATGCCTTTTATCCCATAGCAACACGGTGTCTCCAACTTGGAAATCTCTGAACCTAGCTTTCTTGTCAAACAGGACCTTTACCTTCTGTTGGTGAATAGATATCCTATCAGCAACCATCAATCTGTCCTCATTTAGTTTGTGCAGGTACATAATTCTCTTGTCCAAAGCATCTCTGAAACTAGTATCTTCAATGGCCTTCATTAGGTGCAAGGCTGGCAGTTCCACTGTCACTGGCAATTGAGCTTCTACTCCATATACCACTTGAAAAGGAGACATTCCAATAGCTCTCTTTGGTGTAATCCTGTCTGCCCAAAGAGCATCATAGAGCTTCTTGTGCCAGAGTTTCATTGAGACCTCATGACCAACTCCTTATGATCGTCACAGATTTTATTAGTGGATTCGGATTGCCCATTTCCTCTGGGGGGTGGTGATATTGAGGAATGAGTAGGGCAAAATGCACATTAAATTCAATCTATTAGTTGAAAAACAAAATCAGGTAGTTAGAGCGGGAAAAAACAAGTATGAATGGCATTTGGTTCGTTGGACATGTGAGACGCGAATGAGCGAAAACACGCGGCTCGCCGGACTCGGGCGAAACAGGGAGAAGACGCACAACTGCATTTTGGGGACATCGGGATGAAAAACGAAGCAAAGGACGCGGTTCGGGAAAATCGGCCGAAAATGGAACAAATCGCACGAAATTTGGGACACTTGGGACGAAAACGCGCGAAACACGCGACTGGGTGTTTCGGCCGAAAAAGGTGAAATGAGTCCGGAAAAGTTTGGGACATCTGGAACGCAAGCACGTGAAATACGGGGTTCAGGCGTTCGGCTGACTGAAAATGGAACAACTTGCAAAATTAACTTTGGAACATTTGGCAACATGAAAGAGTGAAGTACGCGGTTCGGGTGTTTCGGCCGGAAAATGAATAGCTTGCATAATTGACTTTGGGACATTTAGAACGAAAAGTTCCGATAGGCCCGAAAATGGAACAACTTCAGGGATTTTGGCCGATCGGCGGAACAGAGCGCACTTTTGAACTTGGGATAGGCGGGACAAAATGTCCGACAAGTCCGAAAATGGAAAAACTTCGAGGATTTCGGCCAATTGGGGAACAGAACGCACTTCGGAACTTGGGACTACGCGGGACAAAAACGTCTGACAGGCCCGAAACTGGAACAACTTCAGGGATTTTGGCCGATCGGGGAACAGAAAGCACTTCGGAACTTGGGACACGCGGGACAAAAATGTCTGACAGGCCTGAAATACATACAAAATGACCCAAAACGTAGATTTTTCTCAATTTCACGACTTCGGTACATTAGAGAAAACACCTAAACTCAAAATTTTGAAATTTTTACTTTCATCAGAGCAGGGAATTTTGAGTGGACAACCGCTGGCTCCTTCTGGGGATGACTTGGCATAAATTCAAGGAATGAGACAAGGCAAGAACGTAGAAAAACTCGGGGAAGTAGACCAGTACCTTATCCATTGGGCAATGAAGTCAAAAACAGACCAATACAGAGGACAACACACCAGAATGAAAAGGAAAGAAAAACAAAAAAACACTGTATAGAATATACAAGGGACTCCCTAATCACCTAGGACTTGAACAACTTGAGATACTGCCCACTATAAGGAAGTGGGAGAGGAGAACCATCCATGTAATCAAGATAGAAAGAATTCTTACCAGCAAAGTGTCTGATCTTGAAAGGTCCGACCCAAAGGGGATCAAACTTGCCATGGCTACCATGAGGTTCATGCCTTTTATCCCATAGCAACACGGTGTCTCCAACTTGGAAATCTCTGAACCTAGCTTTCTTGTCAAACAGGACCTTTACCTTCTGTTGGTGAACAGATATCCTATCAGCAACCATCAATCTTGTCCTCATTCAGTTTGTGCAGGTACATAATTCTCTTGTCCAAAGCATCTCTGAAACTAGTATCTTCAATGGCCTTCATTAGGTGCAAGGCTGGCAGTTCCACTGTCACTGGCAATTGAGCTTCTACTCCATATACCACTTGAAAAGGAGACATTCCAATAGCTCTCTTTGGTGTAATCCTGTCTGCCCAAAGAGCATCATAGAGCTTCTTGTGCCAGTTTCATTGAGACTCATTGACCAACTTCCTTATGATAGTCACCAGATTTTTGTTAGTGGATTCTGCTTGCCCATTTCCCTGGGGGTGATAATCTGAAGAATGAGCCAGGGAAATGCCATACCTGTAGTAGAAATCCATTATCTCAGTTGAAGAGAAATTTGAAGCATTATCTGTTACAATCTTATTAGGTACACCATACCTAACCAAGATGTTCTCTTTGATGAAGCTGCATACCACTTCAGAAGTAGTGCTCTTAACTGGAATAGCTTCCACCCATTTGGTGAAGTAGTCCGTGGTAGTTAGTACATGAGTGTGACCAGCACTAGAAGCAGGATTAAGTGTACCAATGAAGTCCAAACCCCACTGTTGAAATGGTTCCTCAATCACAACTGGCTTGAGAGGAAAAGAATCCAATTTAGGTCTTCCCACAAAGGTCTGACAAGCCTCACATTTATCCACCCACTTGGATGCATCTCTGAACAAGGAAGGCTAGTAGTATCCTCCACGGAGTATCTTATGAGCTGTAACAGTTGACGAATAGTGCCCTCCACATGCCTGATCATGAAAAGCTGAGAGCAACTTTCTCTGTTGTTCAGGACTTGTCCACACACTTCAAAAATCTCCCATCTAACCCATGCTTGAACAAAGCATTTTCCCACAATACATATTGCACTAACCTCAATTTAACAGTCCTCTTTTCTTTGGTAGTTAAATGAGAGGGGCATTCCCCATAGGTGAGAAAATGGGCGATGTCAGCATACCATTCATCAACTGAGCTAAGGAACAGAATGGTAGGAATGTCAGCTTTCTCCTCCAACAACTCATGTTTAGCTCCTTCAGCAATGAGCTCACAAAGGCCTTTTCCACGAACCAACTTGGTCAGTTTGATGTCAATGTCATACTCTTGGACCTTAGCAACCCAGTTCCCTCTCTTGGATCCAAATTCTTGTTGTGTGAGAATTGACTTAATAGTTGTATCTGGAACCAGCACCATGGAGTGAGAGTTGAGGATATAAAAACGAAACTGCTTAACAACTTTGACCACTGCAAAAGCATGCTTCTCCATCATGGTGTATTTCAACTCATGATATTTCAGAATATAGCTCATGAACGCAATCGGGAGTTCATGCTCATTAGAGTCTTCTTGAGTTAAGACAGCAGCCAAGGTATTATTTGTAGCATAGCAATAGATGATGAAATCTTTGCTGAAATCAGGATAGGCTAAAACAGGAGTTTTAGCAATAGCTCTCTTGATACCTTCAAAGGATTCCTTTCCTTCAGAAGACCAACCAAATGTTTGCTTCCCTTTCATCATCTGAGAAATATTCAAAGTTAACTATGCAAAATCAAGGATGAATCTTCTCAAGAAATTTATCTTACCAAAGGAGTGCACGCCCTTTTTGCTGGTTGGGAGAGGAATTTGTTGGATGGCTTGAACTCGTTCAGGAGAAATCTTAATACCATCCTTGGAAACGATGTGCCCTAATAACTTTCCCTCAGTGACACAAAAGACAGATTTTTTAGGGTTCAGAGAGATCCCATGCTCTCTGCATCTCAGCAGAACTGTCTCTAGGTGATCAAAATGATCCGCTCTTGTCTTGGAAAACACTATCAGGTCATCAAGATATATGACAATACACTTCCCTTTCAAGCTTCCAAAAGCCAGATCCATGGCTCTCTGAAAAGTGGCACCAGCATTAATGAGCCCAAAAGGCATCCTCTTGTAGGCAAAGGTACCCCAAGGAGTAGTGAAAGCTGTCTTGTGTTGATCTGCAGTATCAACCTCTACCTGATTGTATCCCGAGAATCCATCGAGCATGGATAACATTTCAGACCCTGTAACTACTTGCAAGACCTGATCCATCATAGGAAAAGGATAATTATCTTTCAAAGACGCCTGATTCAGATTCCTGAAATCAACACAGATGCGGATCTCACCATTTTTCTTCCTAACAGGCACAATATTTGCAATCCATGTTGAATGGTGAATGGGAAAAAAGATTTTAGCCTTCAAAAACTTTTGAATTTCCTGAAAGATGGTGTCAGCTATTTTGGGATTATACTGCCTCTGTTTCTACTTAAAAGGTTTAATTCCTGGTTTGAGAGGAATCGAGTGCTGCATATCTTTTGCTTTGAAAGCTTTCAAATCTTCATAAGAATAAGAAAGAACATCCTTATACCTCCTTAGAATATCAATTGCTTTTCTCCTCTCATCTGCTGTGCAACATTTTCCAATATTCACTAGCTTAGGGTCATTAGAACTCCCAATATTGATTTTGTCATACTCAGCTGATTGCTGAGGTCCAGTAGAAGCTCTAGACTTCACATACCTGTCATGTTTATCAAACAGTTCCTCTAAGCTTACCAATCCTTTAGGAATCTTATTCCCCTTGAGTTTAATGCACCCTTCCTGGCCTGTTTCTTCCCCTTGGGTGACTGCTTTGTCAAAGGGCACACTCTCACGAGGTAGGTTGTCACTTCCCTCAAAATACAGCTGTTCGAAATTACCCTTGAGTTCCAGGAAGGAAATAAAATTTTGATCATCATTGAAAACCTACCAGTTATTGGTGTTATCAGGTACACTAGGCCGATGGACCATTTCAATAGTGAACTTATCCTAAGAGAAGTCAGGATGAGGAATCAGTAGTGACCCTGAGACTGCTAGCGAATCAGCCCTGCTGTTCTTCTCCCTAGGTATTGCCTCAATGGAGAAAGCATCAAGGAATTCAATGGAATCCCAAACCTGATTCCAGTAATGCTTTAGCCTCCCATTTTTTACTTGAAAAAGGCTTTTGACCTACTTTACAATCAATTATGCATCACCACGAGCCAGAAGATTCTTTACACCTTGTTCTTTGGTCACTTGCAATCTGAGAATGAGAGCCTCATATTCTGCTGTGTTATTAGTATTCTCAAACTACAACTTAAATGAAAATGGGTGTAGGCTTCCTTCAGGTGACACCAGCAGGACACCGGCTCCGGAACCAGCTGAGGAACAACTTCCATCAAACTCTAAAATCCAAACCCCATTAGGATCTTTAGGAGACACTTTGGGGGTCGGATTTCCTCAGGGGACATAATCATGTAGTTACCATGCCCCATATCCTCGTAGAGTATTTGTGCTCTAGGATCATCCATTTTCTGCACAATATACTCAGACCTGCTTCTCAGGCAGTAACTTCTTCATTTGTCCATTGACAGGCACGAGTGCATGTGACCAGTCCATTTGGATTTCCCCACCCACATCCTTACAGAAGTTCCTACTTAGCAACATCCCATATGAAGGGGGAATATCTACCACTAAGATGGTAGCCAACACTTTCTTCTCGGGAAAAGCAGCAAAAGCTACTTGTGCATCTTTAATTCTCCCGACCAGGGGCACTTCTTTACTCTCCATGGAGTAACAAGATCCATAAGTGCGTGTGAGGGTCAGGCCTAAAGCATGAGCTACTTTAGCAGGCATCACATTATCTAAGGCTCTGGAATCTATGACACAATTACTGAGCCTATGACCAGCTATAAGAAGTGTTACATAAAAAGGCTTGATTTTGTCATTAGGTGAGGTGACAGCGGCTACCAGACTAGGCTGTGGTGCAGAAGGAGGAGTGGGCAAAAGGCCTTTAGAGGTGGTCTTAGAGTGGGAATTGACAAAGTGGATCATTTTGGCAAAAGCTTTGGGATGGGTTTGATAATACTCAGCTTCTGAGATTTGGACCTTGGTCTTTTTCAGGTTATCAACAATATCAAAGGATCCAGAAGTGGACGGGCCATCATCATTTGGTACTCTAGGCTTATCAACTTTAGGAGAAAAAGAAGAAGAAATTTTAGTAGTAGGATTAATAGGACTCACCTTTGGTGTAGACGAAGTAGGGATAGGAGATCCTCTTTTTGCAATCACGGGAATAGTTGTCGACTGCTCCTTAGATTTCTTGATAGGCTGTGTCACTTTCTCCTTCTGACTTTTCTGCTCTCGAGTCATGACAGCGAATGATTCGCTATTCATGTCCGCTACTACTTCATCATAGTCATCTCCATCATCAATGCCCTCAGTGGTGAAGAAATTTACTCGAGACCCCTCGAATTCATCTGCTTCGTCATCAACTTCTCTCGCAAACTCTTCGCAAGCTTCATTATCTTCATCGTCATCTGGTTCTTCCACCTCATAGGTTGCATTGACAGGGACTTTAACAGGAGGTCCTTCAAGTGCTAATCTTGTTTGAGAAGCAGGAAATGATTTCTGGGCTGAAAATTTCTCCTTGGAACGTCTGCATAAGGAGCGTGCTGAGCCAATTGTTTCTTTATAGCAATAAGATCATTTGCAAGTTTCTGAACTAATGGATCAGTATTAGGTCTAGGGTGGAAGAGGAAGAAGCAACAGACTTAGATTTGGGAGGGTCTCTTCTCAACTTCCCTGACATGATCAAGTCATCCTCGATACTAATAGCGAGAGTTTGATCCTCGACCAATGTTGCGAGATTAGCCCTTCTTAGTGCATAACTAACTTTGGGCGATTGAGCATTTAGGAAGAAACATTTTTGAATTTGATCAACAGATCGGGTAGGCTGCGGAATTTTATTGATCAATTTATTGAACCGGGCCACAAATTCTCTCATGGGCTCTTGCGAATCTTTCTTTATCTGAGAGATTTGGGCTAGCAAGGCATGTACATCTTCTGCGGCTTGAAACGGTTTTCGAACTGAGTTCTCATTGTGTCCCAGTCGGTGATAGTGCTAGCCGGAAGGTGGTAGAACCAATCAGTACCATTATCTTGTAACGTCTCGATGAACAGCCTTACGGAGACGTCTTCGTATTCGACTCCCAGAACTCCACATGCAACAACGAAGGCTGCGATTTGTTCATCAGGATGCACTTTTCCATCGCCTTTGAATTTAGGAAAGTTCTTCCGGTTACCTCTGGGTAACTCATGCAAAGGCTGAGTAAGGGCCAGGGGCCCAACACGATGACCCCATGGTAATGGCGCCACCATTCTTGGAAAAACGGCTTGGAGAGGGACTACAACACCAGCAAGAATCAAAGCTTGAAGATTAGGGCTAGCTGACTCTGAAGGAATACCACCCGTAGGAATTCTGTCTTGAGCAGGTGGAGTGCTTGTCGAACGAGTCCTTCTATTTCTTGAAGGGAAAGGAAAACCCTGCTACTCCAAAAGCTGAAACTGAGAATCTTCAACACCAAGGGCCCTCCTCCCTCGAGTAAAATGTGGAGTCGCCAGATCAAAGGATGATAAAAAAATAACAGAACTGGAATATGATTTTCCCCAGCGGAGTCACCAAAAACTGTTGGTCGTCAAATAGGACTTTTAAGAAGAGCAACAGTCAGGGGACAAGAAGTCCCTCCTCTTTAATGGGAGAGGTTCCCTTATTCAGAAACGAACCTATTTACAAATGTACAAGACACGATTTGTTGGTTAAACTTGGATATCACGAAAGTGTTTTCTATGAAGATCATCAATTACAAAGGGACTGAGGAAAAAGAGTACGGGAAAGAGCAGAAAGGCAACATGCAGAATTATAGATATCAAAGTAATTCTTTATGTATGTGAAGTCACAGTAAATTGAAACAAGATCATTTGTATCGGAGAAATAAGATGGAATTAAAAGACACAAAGTTTTGTAAATAACATCTGCTAGAACACAAAGTTTCTTAACATAACACAGATTCATTAATCAAGGACACAGAGTTCCTTCTTGGTTATACAAGATCACCATGCTTGCAAAGTCGAAGAGTATGTAATCGGCAAGACTAATGAACTTGAGACAAATGATCTTCACAAAGAAAATAAATGAAAGCCTAGGAGTAACAGAGATCAGATAGACAAAGAATGGAAAGTCCTTCTGTATTGATTTCTTTATGATCTATTTACACTTTCAGAAAATATGCCAAATTCTTCCTCCTTCAGAATGGCGTAAGGAAGGCCATTATATAGCTTACAAATCAGTTACTCTTCGTAACCGCTTCTTTAACCAAGAACAGTTAAGGACCCCCAATCGCAATACCTTAACTTCTTACAAATAAAACGAAAAAAGAAAGGGAAGAAGAGACAAGAACAAGGAGAAGAAGACAGGTGGCCAGTCACTGAGAGGGGCCCACTGACTTCAGAATCCGCTGCCTGAATTTCTCTAACGCCTCAGCTATGTCTCAGAAGTCTCATCCTGAAGATGACAGTGTATGTCTTTGAAAGCAGAGATGACCAGTGTCTTGAAAACTTCGTCCTTCTGCTAGCTGTTCTTCAGTTCTCCCAAGCATCCTCCAAGACTCTGATCTTCCCGGGATTTTGATAGATTATCCTTGACGTCATCAAAAATCTTATTCGCCAGCAAGATGTTCGAGCAAAAGATAGCAAGGAAGCAGTGTGAGAAATGCAAAAAGGGGTCTGCCCGTTATATAGCCGTTGAGGAGAGAGAAAGGTGATCAATGCGCATTAAATTCATATCTATTAGTTTGAAAAACAACATATTCGGGTAGAGCGGGAAAAAAATAAGTATGAATGGCATTTGGTTCGCTTGGGACATGTGAGACGCGAATGCACGAAACACGTGGCTCGGCCGACTCGGGTAAAACAGGGAGAAGACACACAAATGCATTTTGGGACATCTGGGATGAAAACGTGCGAAGGACGCGGTTCGGGTGAATCGGCCGAAAATGGAACAACTCACACGAAAATTTTGGGATACTTGGGACGAAAATGCGCAAAACACGCGACTCAGGCTTTTCAGCCGAAAAGGTGACAATGAGTCCAGAAAAGTTTGGGACATCTGGAATGCAAGTACGTGAAATACGTGGTTCGGGTGTTTCGGCCGAAAATGGAACAACTTGCATAATTAACTTTGGGACATTTGGAACATGAAAGAGTGAAGTACGCGGTTCGGGTGTTTCGGCCGAAAATGGAACAGCTTGCATAATTGACTTTGGGACATTTGGAACGAAAAGTTCCGATAGGCCCAAAAATGGAACAACCTCATGGATTTCGGCCGATCGGGGAACAGAGCACACTTTTGAACTTGGGATAGGTGGGAAAAAAATGTCCGACAGGCCCGAAAATGGAGCAACTTCGGGGATTTCGGCCGATCGTGGAACAGAACGCACTTCGGAACTTGGGACACGTGGGACAAAAATGTCCGACAGGCCCGAAACTGGAACAAGTTCAGGTATTTCGGCCGATCGGGAATAGAACACACTTCAGAACTTGGGACACGCGGGACAAAAATGTCCGACAGGCCCGAAATACATACAAAAATGACCCAAAACGTAGATTTTTCTCAATTTCACGACTTTGGTACATTAGAGAAAACACTTAAACTCAAAATTTTGAAATTTTTACTTTCATCAGAGCAGGGAATTTTGAGTGGACAACACCTTTACAATGATGTAACAATTTAATTTTGTTTGTTAGGATTTAAAACATAAGATTTGGGTCATAGAGGTCGCAAGAATTTAACACATTAACATAAGATTATAGGAGGCTAGAATCTGTTAGAATATGAGTACTCATAATGTTTGCAAGTTTTTTGTGGTATGCGTACAAATCAAATTAACAAGTTTTGAGCTACATGGCATCTAGTTTCTTCTAGAATAGAATATTTCAAACTTGGATGTCTCGAGAATTTAACAAGACGAAGTATGAAATTTTTAGCTTGACGTCCACTATCTTATGTTACAACATATTATTTGAATATATTTTGTCGCAAGGATTCAAGAAAAAACATATCATATATATTGCAAGCTTAGCAGCCACTGGGTTATGGCTCGAAAAAATTTTCTGAGCTTAGTGTTTGGTTCCCAACAACGGATATCATGAAGTGATACACCGCTAATACACTGCAACATCATAATATTTGGAACATAACGACCGCTAGGATTTAAAAAAATATAGTAAGATATTTAAAAATTAGAGTTTGCTAGGTATTGTGGAAAAATATTATTTTGATCTTAGCGGTTGCTAGGATTTCACTCATTTAATTAAGGTAGTATGAAATTAGTGACCTCTACATACTGCCTCAACGTAAAAAGTTACGCGTTATATTCGTTAGTATTTAATGCATAATTTAGAGCATAGCACTTGAAAGGATTAAACACATTACAGTAAGATTCTAGGTGGCTAGATTTTTGAGCTACACAGCATCAAGGTGCTTCCACAATAGAAATTTTTTGTTCTTAGGTGTCTCAAACATTTAACAAGACAAAGAGTGACATTTTAAGCTTGGTCGCCCGTAAGCTTATTTTACAATATATTATTTGAAGATATGTTGTCTCTAGGTATTGCAGCACCATATTATTAATAGTTTATGCGACAACGATAGATTTGGAGAAATTTGTCTCAAACATTTATCAAAATGAACAAATGCATGTTTAGATAAGTATAACATTTAGAATATATACACGATCATTTTATTAATTATAAATATTTATCTATTAACGTATGTCATACATATCACATTTCTATCTCACCTATATCACAAACTACAATATATGATTCACTATGGTTCTTCCTTAACTATGGCATGTTGTTGATCCAAGACCGCAGGCATGGTTGTTTCCTTAACTATGGGTTGTTGTTGAAACCGATCCCATGGGTACAATTAATTCCTGGATTTGTTGCCCTCGTTCGGGACTAGTTTTATCATCTTGTGTTTCATTCATCCTCAAAATATTTTTTGCAAATATGAGAATCTCTTTTTTATCTTATCCATATTTAGAATCGTGATTCTATATAGCACAATAGACTTGTTAAGCAAATCCTTTTGATGTACCATATGCTTTTTTGGAAATTTCCTTCAGAGTCTCTATTTTTTGTATTTTTTCCCTTGTTTTGGAAATAATATTAATGAAATGCGAAGTTTCTCCTTCGTTCACCTCAGCTATTCTCCTTTGAAAATTAACCATGAATTCATGAAGGGATGTTGCAAACTCTTCATCAGAAACCAATGCTTGGTTTCCTTTAAATATTTCCATGATCGAAGCTTCTATGAAAACATGATTTCCTCTAGAAATAATTTCATCAAACTATAAAGAAAGTTTTCTTTCTTGTTCATTCCATTCCCTTAGTCTTTTCTTTGTATAATTATCATATGTTTGACATATACCAATATCATCCATGGTCGTCACTATAGGGTATTTAAAAATACATTTTTCAATGACATGCACCATATGTGTTAATGTTTTCTAAAACGATGCCACTCATGTAATGATTTTTTCCTTTTTGTTCTAAGCCCATCTTCTACCTCCTTCTTTGCTCGGATGTAATTTTGTATATTATTGTATAAGCCATGCAATGCCTCTTCTACATTAGAAATTGTGTCAGGAGGAACTATGGCCTTTAACTAAGTTTCAAGCTCTATATTTCTAGCACGTACATCCCTCACTACTTCCATGGCTACTTCTGCTATGGCCCTTATAATGGATTCCAGATCTTCCTCATATTGCACCACATGGGATCCTTTGGATTTCCTTTTCTTTGTAAGAGTGAAGAGGTCTTCTGAAGTTTCATGTCAAACAATCGCTTATTGTGTTGACATCTTATTTTTGGTTACACTTTTCAAGGTTCTTGTCCTTGGATTGAATTCAACGTTCACTAAGGGATCTTCTTGTGCCGCCCAATCTGGATGTCCTTTGTAGGAAAATATAAATTGGTCTGCCCAATCGTTTCTTGTTTGTTGTGAAGTGGAGGCTTCCTGAGAATATTGAGAGGGTTACACTAGGGCTTCATTGGCTAGAATTTCAGTTTGCGTAGTATCCTCTTCTTTACTTGATGAAGTTAAGGCATATGCGACCAAATTTGGAGATTTATTTGGTTCGGAAAAGACTTCTCAAAACTTATATCAAGATTTATTTGGTAAAGATAAGGGATCACATGGTTGTTGTGAATGTTATGAATACAAAGCTTGGGCTTTCTCTTTTTAGCCTCCTTTTTAATAATTTATCGTTTGGAGGTGGAACCACCCCTGAATCCTTCATATTCTATTGAACAAGGCTATCTTGTGTTTGGGTAATCCATACCGAGTCATTATCATCATGCATGTGAGCATACAATATATTTAATTGTCCTTTAAGGGAATTAAGGTGCCAGAAAACCCTATTCCATCTGTCATATTTCCTTAAAGGGTGTTTGGGGAGATGAAATGAATTTCTATGGGCCGAGGTAACCTTTCAAATTGGGCCACCTATTAAACATTCTACATCCCAAAAATAATAGGAAGGAGGGATGTGTTTTAAGCTTCTTCTCCTTACACTTTAAAGTAATATCATTGCAAATTTATATGTAACCTCTTGTACTGCCATTTTGTCTGACACATAATATGGAAACTAAAAAGGAGGTGTAAAGAGCCCCTTGATCATGATAATTGTATATTATGGATAGAAGAATATGGATCCCATATTCCTTATGGAAGTGAGGATGGCCTATCAGATATTCTCAGTGACACCATTTCATGTAATTGTTGGTAGAGAGTAGGATATAAATAAGTACATATATATTGAATATGAGATCTGAAATGATGGGCATACAAGTTGAATGAATATTTCTCATTTACCCTTCTAAAGGGCTTGAAGGAGACTAAAATTGACAGAAATCAGGACAATTGAGAACACCAATGAAAACATCGAGAAGATAGGAAGCCATGTAAAATGTTTTCCCATGGTCGATGAAATTATTTCTTTGTGTCATTAAATTAGAATAGAGCACCTGACCTAAGGAGGGAATCTTGTCTTCATCAATAATAAAATAAAGTAATGGGATCCAGGAAACATCCACCTTAGAGATTGATGGCTTTCCAATTTCCATATAGGAACTGTATTCATGAGTGTCATGCCAATGTGGAACTCATAGTCTAAACCTTTTAATAAGGATTTTAGACAGCTTAGAATAATCCATATTATCCATCGGGTCAAATGCCAACTGGTACAAAACAACTCTTACTCTCCTTTTGGCCATCCAGGACTCAATTGTGTCTAAGTTGTACAAAAATTCTGGCTCTGGAATTTATAATAAATTTTGTATGCATTCCCAGAAAACAAACCTATTCTCTTTTTCCTCGATTTAGAAAATAATGACAAATCCTTGGACTTGGCATGAAATAGATAGGAAGTGAAAATAATCCAGAAATGGAAGCAACTCTAGTTTATCATAAATTAAATGGAGGCCAACTCTTTTAATCACCCTTACATCTCGAAACCATAGATCTTTCTCTTCCAGTATACCCGTTATGTCTATGACATCAATATCAACACTTTCATTCTGAACTACAGAATATAGAGCTGAGTAATGCTGAAATTCATCATCTAAGGTGTGTTGGATCGAACACAGTATCTCTTATTAATTTTTTGTTGTCGTTGGAATATAAAAAAGTATCTACCATCACCATTGCCCTACTCTCTTGCCATGTTGAAAATATTTAAGGGCCACGAACGATTGCATACATCATTAACAGAAACAAATTCATTGAGACAAATGAAGAAATTGATTTTACGAGAAACATTCATATGTCCCTTATAAAAAATATTAGGTAAGCTTAGAAAATAATTTCCAAATAAATGAAATAAGTGTTGATCCTAGCGGTCACCAAAGTCAATAATTACTAAATATTCAGATCTTAGTGGTCTCTAGGCATTATTCACATACTTACTATTAATGTAATGAGAAAAGTGTGACTGTACATGCACCACTGAGGGTTTCAAGATATATGTAGTTTTATCCGTGGTGTTCACTAGGTGTCATGGTAGTAAAAATATTAATGCAAAGATATAAGTCTGTCAATACAAGCACTCTTGAGGCTTCAAGACTTACATAGTTTAGATCCTAGTGATCGTTAAGCTCAAAAAATATGTAAAATTGTTCATGACATTTAACACGTAACATATTTTGGAAGGATTATCCATTTTCTGACAAACCATCCACATTTGCATAGATAACATGAAAGGAAAATTTTAAAACATAGATGTTAGCGAGAGTGAGGATTTAAGTCGACATATGAATGGACAATTTTAACATTACTTGTTGGTAATTAACACCAATTGAATGGACTAACGTAAAGGCCATTAAGATTTAATTTTTTGAATATTGAAAAGAGTGTGTGAGAAACAAAACACAATAATGGGTCAAGCGGTCACTAAGAAGAATTTGTTAAACAAAAAAATGTTTAGTTGTCCCATAACACATTTTGCAAAGAATAATGTAGGACCCCCAAATACCTAACTAGTTTTATTTGAAATCAAGCATTAGAGTATGCAGTAATTCACATCCATTCATATCAAAGAAAATGCTTCATAGCCTAGAAACTCCATTACTAATTGAAAGGAATGACTTAAAGACCGCTAGGATTTTCCAGTTCTTAATTTAAAAAGAGAGATACTTTCATTACCTCTTTTCATAGCAATCACTAGTTGTATAAGTTTAGAATGATTGTAATTTTCAATGATCTATAATTGTATCAAGTTAACCACACGTTACCTAGTGGAGCCAATTGTTGTCACTACTTTCCATCGAGAGGGATCAATACTTTCTCTTCATATCAAATAAAATTCTTAGTGACCACTAAGCTCCATTACTAGTCTATCTTAGCGGCCAACTGGGCTCCTATCATTAACATTTTCCATTGTAATCACTATCTATTCAACTATGGATTGCTAAGTTCAGAAACTATGCAAAATTATTCTTGAAAATTCACACACAACATATTTTGGAAGGATTATCCATTGTATGACAACCATCCACATTGTGTAGATCTAAGTCTGATCTAAGTGTGTCAATAGAAGAAATCTTGAGGCTTTAGGACTTACGTTCAGCCACAACAAAAATATTTAGAGATTGGTCGTATCTATGTATTATCCACCGAACAACTATTATAAGAATGAGAAAAATTTCTCCAATATTTGGATTGGTGGGGTGTCAAGATATACGTTGTGTTGATCTTAGCGGTTGTTATGTTCAGACACAATGAATTATTTAGAGATTCGATCCATATCTAGGATTATTTCAAATCCCAACTATTATTGTGATGAGAAATATAATCGCCAATCCTTGTCACTATTGAGGGGTACAAACATAAGTATTTATGATCCTAGCGATCACTAGGGTTAGCCGCAACATATTTTTTAGAGATTAACCATTTATAAGAATCATTAACAAATAAATACGTACTTCTTATCATAGTTGTTACTATGATCAGCCGCAACAATATACCTATAGCTTAGCGGTCACTAGTCATCATTAACAAGAAAACTACTAATGCATTAACAAGAAAATATACAAATCTTAACTATCAATAACATCCACCTCAACAAAATATTTAGATATTAGGGTTAGAAAAACACCATTCAATGGACATCTATCATTGACTTAAGAAAATTGTTGTATTACATGTATACGTAAGGGATCAACATTTACTTATGTCTGATTAGTTCATTGCAGGATCATGAATATGTCTCATTGCTAGACATCATTCACAGACATACTATTAATGGAATGACCAAAGCACTGTTGTACAAGCACCACTGAGGGGTCAAGATATATGTTTTTTTAACCATGGCGTTTCGCTAGGCGTCACTCCAGTAAAAAATATTAATGCAATGAGAAATATTTTGTCAATACAAGCACTCTTGAGGCTTCAAGTCTTACGTAGTTCAGATCCTAGTGGTCACTAAGTTGATCAACAACGAAATATTTAGAGATTGGTCATGTCTAGGATTTTATTCATAGGACAACTATTATTAGAATGAGAAAAATTTCTACATTCTTTGAACTAGTGGGGGGTCAAGATATACATAGTGTTGATCTTAGTGGTCACTATGTTCAGCCACAATGACCTATTAAAACCTTCTACGTATCTAGGCTTATTTCAAAGAACAATAGTTATTGCAATGAAAAAAATGCAAATCCAATCACTACTGAGGGGTACAAAAAGTATTTCTTATCCTAGTGGTCGCTAGGGTCAGCCACAACATATTTTTTGGAGCTTAACGGTGTATAGGAATCATTAACAAATAAATATGTGCTTCTTATCCTTCTTGTTACTACGATCAGCCCCAAGGATATACCTATAGCTTAGTGGTCGTTAGGCATCATTAACAAGAAAACTACTAATGCATTAACAAGAAACTATATAAATCTTAGTGGTCAATAACATCCATCTGGATAAAATATTTTGAACTTAGTGTTAGCAAAACACCATTCAATGGATGTATCTTTAATTAATTATAATTTGTATAATCTCCCAGGTCATTAAATATCACAATGAGTAGTCAACACATACAGAAATTTTGTTCCTAGCGGTCTCTAAGGTCAGCCACAAATAAAATATTTACAAGCTTAGCGGTCATTATGATCAGCATCGACAAAATATTTTGAACTTAGTGTTCGCAAGGCATCATTCACTGGACATCTATTATTGAACTGACAAAAGAGTTACATTACATGTTTTCTTCAGGGGTCACACATTTCTTAGCTCTCATTAGTTTGTTCCATGAATTTTTTTGAGCCAAGTGCTGCACTAGATACCCTCGTGAGGGATCAAGCCTTAACTAGTTCTCATACTATTTACTATAAGTTATTGAAAGGAAGATAAAAATTCCACATTTTAATTAAAAATGAAATCTCAAAAGAGATGGTGATCTATAATTAGTTATTAAATGAAGTCTCAAAGGCCATGGTATAATTCTAATAAATATAATGAACACACTCTTTGTAGTGTTAGTATGAAAATACAGACTCCGAACCCTATGTATAATCTCCTTTGTTATTAAACCTCATAATTTTTCATGATATCACATCTCCCTATTTCCATATTCTTATTGTCACATTAAGAAAGAAAAGCAATGACATCTTATAATTTTTATTGTTGATATATCATTAGCTAATTTAACTAAAACAACCAAAGCTTGTAATTTTAATCTATAAATTATTGTAAACAAGCAAACAATTATTTGTGTTACTATTAATATTTCATCTACTGGAAGTTACTATCATTATTTCATTACTACAATTTAATTTAAAATGAAATTCCTATAGAAATGTGAAACCGGTCGCTAATGGTCCAAAATCCCTAAATGATTAACAACCCTAACTGAGAAAAATCTATTTTCCTTAGCCTTTTCAGCAACACCCATTTTGTTCACTTCCAATAATCATTGATGTCCATCTCAGGTATTTTACGAATCATTTCTCAATCCTCTTGCAAAAAAATACCCATAACATGTTTTACATTACTCGCAAGTGGGGTACACACATATTTAGCAAATCATTTAGGGATCGGAAAAAAGAATGACAAAACGATGTCAAACCCTATCAGTTGAGAAGTGTTTGTCAAAGAGCGTTAAAGAATAGACAAATTTGACTACTGGAAGAAGAGAAATTAGGGTTTCATTGAAAAGGCTACATAATATTCTACATACATAGAATTTCAAAAATTTGGAAGGAGAAAAGGTGATAATGCATACCGATTTTTGACGCCTTCATGAAAACAAACCGTGCTCAGAATTTTTCCAATCGAACCATGATCTGATTTCCAATGAATTATTATGCGCTTATGGAGTTTTTTCCCTTACGCCAATGTTCTCACATGAAGCTTCACAAATTTAAGTGTCCTTGAAATATACTAATGAATGAAATCTATAATTAATATGGAACAGACACTTCCAACCACCACTTTCTTTGGCACATGAATTACAAAAAGACATTAGCTACCATTAATTTGATTTATATTTAATGGCTAATTAATTTCTATGGTGCACATATTTTTAATATCACATGAACTTTACTTTGTTCGGTTAATTTCCAATTAATTTTAGTGGAACCACTATATTAACCATATATGAACACGAAAAAATTATCAATATTAACAACAATATCATCAAAATAACAACATGCTCAATGTCAATTTTATCATCTTTAAATTACATAGTGAGTATATAATTATTCCATACTTTGACTATGCTACAAATGATATGTGGTTCAATTGATGTCTCACATATTGAATTATCATATTTCAAATATCGCATGAAATTTACATTGTTCGGTTTAATGGAACTCGCAAAACACATACTGAACCAAAACTAAAAAAACCAACAACAAAAGGCCCCAAAAATGGCTGAACATGGAGAAGAATGAAACACCAGTGAAAAAGGAACAACAAGACACTGAGAGCACAAGACCACAACACCAAAAAAACAACAAGGAAGAAGAATTACTCCTCATCTGAAAGAACCACCACCCCTGGAAATGGAGACCCACGTGCTACCCTGCCCATAGCTCCAAGTGTCACATCTGATGCAACACCCCTACCTCCCTCCATGCCTCGACTGTCACCACTAGAAACATCTGCCAATCCATTGTTTGGCCTTACCCAACAGAAGAAGAAAACTCCACCCTGGCATTTTCCCAAAACTCATTGAGGTGGTCAATGGCCGAGTCTATAGGAAAATGAGCATCAGAGAGATCTAGAGGTGGCAGTCTGCTAGGGTCTAGACCGCCATGCCAAGAATAGAACATGAACAACCTCAACATGTAGGAGAAACTCCCTATACCACTGACCGAGCCAATCAACCCATGCCCTGAGCCAATTGCATGTTCATCCACCTCCTCCACCCAAATCAGAGGGTCATGGATGCTACACTGGTCCAATTCAACTTGCAAACCGACATGATGAATAGGGTAAATGAAGAATTCTGTGACTTCCACAACATCCATCTTGACCGAATGGAGTAAAAGGAAATTGGAAATGAAAGCCACTAATGATTTCTGAGTTGACTCTGTCCTGCTAGTATCCTACATGTATAATCACCCAACACACACTCTATAGCCTCACCCTCAAGCACATAACCATAGTGGAACACATCTTGAAGCTTCCTGCAAAAGATGGCCAAAGAAAAGGCCATTTCCATTCTCTCCCCATGTAAAAGTGATAAAAGGGAACCCCAGAAATACCATACTCACACCAGACCAAAAACTCAAACAAACTGAAGTGAAAAGAAAGAAAAGAACATGACCAACAAATAAAGAGTGTTGCACGTGCCACCATTAATTCAAAATTATCAACATTATCAACAAAATAACACCATGCTCATTGGCAATATTATCATCTATAAATTACATAGAGAGTATATAAGTATTCCATACTTTGACTATACTACCAGTGATATGTGGTTCAATTGATGTCTCACATATTGAATTATCATATTGTCCTCAACAAAAATATACATGTTTACCAACATCATTTTAAAATTGTTTAGTTACACAAATAATATCTTCAGATGTGTGTGTCAATGATCTTGGTGGTGCCCATGATGCTGATCATTGGAATTGTTCTGAAATAAAAAGGAAGAATGCAAAATAGAGAAGTATTAGCTAACTCCAATGCATGATATTTTTTCTTTTAAGATGGAATGAATGATGCAATACTATATTACTTAGGTTTAAAAAATTAGTAATTTACCTGGGTAAAAAGACTTGTGACTTGAAGTTGTACATCCAATATTTTCTCCATTAGCTTTCTCTCTTGTTCCATTCTTTCACGCTCCTGTTGAAGCCTTCCCTACTCAATTTATTTCAATGTCTGACACAATAGATGCATGCTATTTTCGATTACCTCTTTCAAATCTCCCATAAGAGTTTATTTTTCTCTTCACATCTTTTCTCTGAATTCCATTTTTATTCAAAGGGGTTTCTATCTTTTCTCCTTCCAAATTTTCAATGTTGATAGAAGGGATTTCTGATTTCCCTCTCATGTCTTTTTCAGAAGTAGAAGTGGTTGTATTAACCCTCTCTTTTCCATTAAAACCAATAACCTTATGTGTTTTCTGTGTAATGTGATCTATATCTTCATAGAAATTCCATGTTGACTTGTGTTGGCAATGTTGTGTTTTCCAATTGTTTCTCCTTCTTGAGGGTTTTCTTCAACCCATTCATCTTGTATTTGCATTTCTTCCTAGTGAATGTTTTTCCACAAAATTCATTCAAAGCATCTGTTATATTATCCCAATGTTTCTTGCCGATATATCCATGGTTTAAATGTTCATACACCTCTTCATATTTTGAAATAAATGTTTTCACATCAGATTCTGACCACAACTCTTCTTTGTATTCTTTCATCAGCTCCTCTTTATTTCTATCTCTTTCATATGCATGGGTTATTGAAAATATTTCTTCTAATTTTGAATCATCAACAATATATGGAGAATTTAGATCAATTTGTGAATGTGGAATGCAAGGACCCAATTTTTGTGCACCACTTGTATTCTCTTACAAATTTGAGACACTATTTCCATCTACATTTTACACACAAAAGTCCTTTACATGAAGTTGCTTAGCTGTGTTGAACAAACCATATTGTCTGCATAGTTTCTTGGAGTTGATTTGAAAAACTTGTGATTCGAAATGAAAACAAGGAAAATGGTTGATATTTCCATGTCCTGCAAATTTATTAGTTACTATAAACAATCACAAATGAAACAATTTACGTACTCCATCTTTTATCTAAACTTAATTTCATTTTCCATTTTCTAAAAATAAATATACAAGGGGTCTTGCACTCTGTAAAATCACATAATCAAAACATGTGGAGAACCATTGAAAATTGGTTAATTACCTACTAACAAATGCAATATTTATAATCACTGTGAAATGGGTGTATAAACTGAAATTATTTAAAATAAAATAACAATGCTTTACCTCTTTTAATTTTCTGTAACTCTGTTCTTCCCCCATTTGTGTATGTGCTCCTTGTTTTGGTGTGGTCACCTTCGAAATGAGTATACAATTTTCCATTTTATTGCATTAAATACAGACGTTAGCAGAGTTTGTGTGGATTAAAATTTAATATTGTACCACTTAATATTAAATGCAGTACAAAAAAATAAAAACATACTCTCAAGTGGCAGGATTTTACATTACATGGTTTAATGGCCATTTAATGTTTAGGGAAGTGCAATATTAATTATGTAACATTTGACCTTACAAAAAAGTGTAATTGTTATTGTATTATAAAAATCTTAATCTTTCCCCTACACTATGAGGTTTATGGATAAAATTATACACACGACAACACGATCTAAAATTAAGGTAACATTTTTATAACATAATTTTTAATGTATGAAAACTACAATTCGACATTGTTTGAGACTTAATTTCAAAATTTAATTGAAATTAAGTCCTTAATATTGAGAATTATTAATAAAAAACTACGTAGCATGTGTTACTTCTACTCAATATTATATACAATTATTAAAAACAAAGATATAAAAAGCTTAGAAACAATTAAATACACATAATTGAAACAAAGCATATACCACCATCATTAATCAAATAAAGTCTAAATTATTAAAAATAAACTTATATTGTTAAAATATTATGTAGGATATAAAAATATTAGAAACAATTAATACACATAATTGAATCAAAGCATATACCACCATCGTTAATCAAATAAAGACTAAAACTTGAACTCTATACCATAAAATAAGCATAGCTATACAATTAGAGAATTAAATACATGAACGATTTACTTCGACACAATATTAATGGCCCTAAAAATAAGGCCAAGTGCGAGGGATCACACTTCAATGCACTTTCATTCGACGTGCGAGGAATCACGTCTTTGATGTGTGAGGGATCACACTTTGTCATGCGAGGAATCAAACTTGGTGGATGTACAAGGTCGTGACTCTCTCGCTCTATGATCAACTATCACTTGTCACATCCAAGTGTGAGTTTTCAAACTTGGAATTGCACCCGCTCACACATTGAAGTGCGATCACCAACTTCTGGCCTCCCATTCTAGTCAATATTTGAATTTTAGCGTGTAAAAAAATAATTACGTCACAACGGCCACTAGGCTATACAACTATTGAAAGCCATAGGGGAAAGAAGCCAATGAATGTGCATAAGCCAATGACTGTGAGTGGTAATGTGTAGTATAGTACCTCTAGTTGTAAAAATCAAAGTCAACATTTATAACTTGTATACTAAGAATTTAGAAAAAAGGTAGCCAATAAGACGAGTAAAATCAAGTCACATGTACAAAGAAGCCAATAAAAAGGTGACACATCAGTTGTCCCAAAAAGCCGATTTCATTCACAAGCAAGGGCCAATATTAATTTTCTTTGTACTAAAAAGTACCTATTTTTAATCCCTTAGAAATACTTTTTCAACAAAATTTAAATGCACAAAATAAAATGTGTGCATTATAAAAATCTTAATCTTTCCCCTACACTATGTGGTTTATGGATAAAATTATACACACAACAGCAGGATCAAAAGGGTGTAAAATAATTTGTTATATGTTTAAAGATTTAGATTAAATGAGGTTTTAAAGATGTTCATATAAGATGTATATTTTTATTTTCTCATTGTGATTTCAATTCTCCACACTAATGTTAAATATTTAAGTGTTCTTTGTTACTAATTTTCTCTTTTTATTTGTGGATACAGTTGAAAATGAACTCTTTTTTGAAGAAGGAGCACATGTGGATTTACTATCCAAAGGTGTGAAAGTTGTGGAGGGACTAGTTTATCCATCCAAAGATACACTCCATTGTAGAGACGTGGGGTATAGCTTATTCATTGTCATAATAAGTATTGTATTCAATGGAAGAGTGAGACTGCCATACACAATTGATGATTGTGAAACCTTGGCAGAAATTGAAAACAAGGGATACTTTATCCCATGGGAAAGGAAGAAAATGATTAAGCATGTGATTTCAAATGTTTCACATGTGGGGGGTGATGGAATTCAAAACATCATGAGTAAGTGACTCAGAGGATACATTTAATGAGGATGAGGGTTTGAATTCTACCAGTGATAGCCATTGTTTCACAACTCCTAAAGACAGGGATGAATTTTCTACAACCTACGTGGTGCTAAAACATAAGTGTCCTCAGAAAGAAGGTGACATAGCTGAAGGGTTTATATCCCTGGTACAAGAACAACATGTGATTTTGGAGTGGTGTTGGGACCCACACACTTTGGTGTTTTTGTGGAGAATATTATAACTACATGCAATGATTGTTATCCAAGTCTACAACGCAACAACAAAGTTTCCTGGCCAATCAAAAACTTAGTTTATCTAGAAACAAGAACTGCACTTCATGTGAATGGAAATTCTAAACTCCCAGAAACAACTGCCACATCAAACAATGAATTCAATTTGAATTTCAAGGGGGTTAATGCCAAGTTGATACATTTTTGTTCAAAAGAACACAAATTTGTTGCAGAAGCAATAATTACAAATGTCTGTGAAGGAGACATGGTGCACTTTAAAAAATTAGATGGAAATACATTTGGGGTGAATGTTGATAAATTAATTATGCCTTTTTGTAAGGGTTTCTCCATATTAGAAGGATCTCTCATCTAATGGCCTGCCAGCTAGTTGTCCATCAAGATGGTTCCGTTATGGAAGTAAGGCTAAAATAAATTCTAGAAGAGTTTCTGGTAGAAATGTGGAGTGCATTTGAAGATCCATTGCCTCAACTGGTATACCCAAATTCATATGAATCCTTCATATGTAGTAGTAATGAAAACTTGATAAAAATACCTTACAATGCCTGTAAATGCCAAAAGGTAAATTCTACTCCATCTAGTACATCAAAGGAAATGGAAAATGATGAAAAATCAAGAGAAGAAATTTTTGTCTGAAGTTGAGAAAAAACCTTGCTGCAAGGAAGGATGTCTCTCCAATCTATCTCTAAGTGCTTTCAATCATAGTTGGAATTTAACTCTAGATATGAATGAACCTTCCATCAAAAACTTTGTACTTAATACATTCACCACAAATGCTATCAGTTGTGATCAAGGTCAAACTTCATAAATAGTATAGATAAATTGAAGTTATGTGGAAGGGATGTATGTCTAGAATGCATGGTACATATGTCATGGAATCATGAAAAGCACCTATTACAGATACAAACAATCTTGGATTAATGGTGAGAGGAGGGAAGTAAATGGAAATACAAGAAAACAAAAACAAATGCCAAACACTATTGCAACTATTGCATTGATATCCAAAATGGTGGAGAAGAATTCTGATATATCCCCACACATGTCTCATTCAGTGGGACAAGATGGTACTAAAGTAACAATGAGAATGATGCCTACATGTTATAGTTTTTCTTACATACTAAAAAAGTGTAATGAGGGCCTTTCACTATTGGGCCTTCCTAAAACATCACAGTAAAATCTCAGAAAAATATGGCAAGATCATTTCTCCCATGTTTCAATCACCAAGAACAACTTCTTCACCAAATGTGACGAGTGCACAAAGCTTAAGAACAAACATGCAATGACCTCATGTCCAGAAACACTAGCACAAATAGATCAACACTAGAAATGGCACAATGATTACATTCAAATTTTTCATGCAACTTACTATGCACGTAGAGTGCAATCACAACAAAATCCTAATAGTTATTTGAGCATTGTGCATGAAAAAATGGACAAGATGAAAACTGCAATACCAAGGATGGTAAAAAAAGAAAAAATCAATAAGCAATGCTATTAATCTCCCCATCATCTTGACTAGTATGCTGACACATGGGCACAAAACAGGGGGTTTTGGGGCACTTTGGTCTCCCTTTTGTTGAGTGAGGAGAAAACTTCACAATAACATCATTGGCACTATGTATCCAAAAGCTAGAAGAACCACTTACAGATCAGTATGGTGATTTTTTATATAGTAGTGGGACGTCAAAACACCCATTACATGATGCACTGTTGCAAAATGATGCATATGAAAAGTGCAAGGAATACAAGAAGAAAAATGAGGGTGCTCATACAACTAATACTGTAAGCAGTTGTTCAAGTTCATTTAGAAAACAACCACCAACTCTCTACTTGCAACTAGATAATGTTGCAAGTGACAACAAAAATCACACATTGTTTGCATTTGCATCCATGCTGATAGCTAAAGGGTTTTCAACACAGTGTATGTGAGTTTCCTTCTAGTGGGTCACACACATGAAGACATAGATGGGACATTTAGTTGATTATCAACAACATTGTGTAAATTGGATACATTCTCTTTGCCAAAAATAATGGACACTTACAGAACATGCCAAGAGGAGTCCAACACATTCACTCCATATACCTTATCAAGGAAGTCTATGAATTTAAGGCCTTTGTGGAACCACACTTGCTAGATGGTAACCACAAGATCGTGGGTATCAACAAACCAAAGATGTTTAAGTTCTATGTCAAAGACAACAAGCCCATCATGGAGTTCAAAGCATCAATCTTGGAGTCTGTCTGGTCACACTCAATTGAGATCTGGAAAACAGTGGATGGGAAACCTTTCTTTCCTGAAGGGGATCCTCCATTGGCACCCTTCAAAGAACCCAAAGAGATGGCAAGACATGTAGAGAGGCATTCAGGCATACATCACACACTGGGAAAAGAGTTCAACAGATGGTGGAGAAGCATACTATGTTCCAAAGATTGCATATTAGAAAAATGTTCTACGTGCCCTAGAGAATCCCTTTGTCAATTGTAACATGACGAGAAGAGATTGTTTTTGGCCAAAAATAATTCAGGATAGTGCAATGTATGATCAAATAGTGGGTGCACCACATCTTGACATGGATAGCTACTATTGTCAAAATGTCCTTTCAAATAAGGATATATATGTTAGACCTATTTATGATAGACCTCGAGAGGAATTCAACCCAGTAGTGGATGTGAATGTTGGGAAGATGATACTAGTAAGACTGATGATGATAATGTACCTATATGGATGGGCAAGGAAGAACTAAAACTAATACATGATGTTCACACAAACACTCAAAAGATAAGGGTACACTAGTGGGAACCCACAGGAAAAGGAAATATAGAAAAATAAAGGTACGAGGAATGCTTGTTGAAAAAGTAATGGTGGTGAAAATCAAGGGACACATCAGATATTGATATAGAAAACGTCATCTGGGCATGGAGTCCAAGCATAACTTGGAAAGGAGTTCAAATTAAAATACCAAATTGGGGTCATGAAGCTATCCAGGAATACCTTGCACAAATTCAAGAACAATAATTAATACCCTTGCGAGGGATCAATGCTTATGTAATTTTCTCAAAGGATTGATTGCCTATGGAAATACATTTTCAAATCCATTTCCTCAAAACAACTTGTTTAATGTAATTCTTAACTCTTTATTGTTCTTTACGATTTACAGAATGGAAAAGCATAAAAGTAGTTGACTTTATCACACACAACTTGCATATTTACAATATCACGGTATTTTTTTATATAGATTTATATAAAAATTATATCAATATATAATATACATAAAATATTAAATAAATATAAATTTGAAGAATTTCAATAACTATTGTTTTGTATTTTTTAAAGGGAAATATTGTAAAATTACCATCATCTAAAAATTGCTTGACAGGCATAAGTGGCCGTCAAATTTAACCCCTAGGCTGATGTAACTTTGTGGTGCCTAGGATTATGTAACTTAGCGGCTGCTAGTTTTATGTAGCTTAGTAGTTGGTAGGCTTATGAAACTTGCTACCGGTAGGCTGGTGTAACTTTCCAACCGCTAGGATTATTTCACCTAGATGAATCTACTCTTGTGTAAATTAGCGGCCACTAGGCTTATCGTGGTATTATGTAACTTAGAGGCCACAAGGCTTATGTAACTTAGTGGCCATAAGGAAATGTAACTTAGTGGCCACAAGGAAGATGTAACTTTGACCCCACTAGGCTGATTTCACCTAGCATGCACTTTCATCATGTAAGTTAGCAACCGCTAGGATTATTGAAGATAGCATTCATGAGGCTTATGTAAGATAGCATCCACTTGGATTATGTGGGGGATTCAAATAATAAAAAACTAGAAATCCTAAAATAGTGAAACTAAAATCCAAAAATCAATTTATAAATTGGATTACAATAGTGGTTATAATAAATTGGATAGGATTTAGTCCATGTAAACCTATTCCCAAAATCTATTCCCTATTCCCGTTATTCCAATTGTGAATGCTCACACTTCATCTTGAAAATTCTCATAATTTTTTGTGTGAGGTATCACACATCACCATGCGAGGTTCACATGTCACATGTTAACACATGTCGAGTGGGGATCGCACTTTGATGTGCGATCCATTGCACACTTGTGAGGTATCATGTAAGGGATCACATTTGACATGTGTGATGAGGGATCACACTTAGACATGTGAGGGATCACACTTCAACATGTGATGGATCACACTTCATCATGTGATGGATCATACTTTCTGTGATACGATGGATCACACTTGGTAGATGTACAAGGCCATGACTCTCTTGCACTATGATGAGCTATCACTGCACATTCTAAGTGTGAGTTTTTGAACTTGAAATTGTGCTCACTCACACATTGAAGTGTGATCACCAACTTCTGGCCTCCCATTGGAGTCAATATTTGAATTTTAGCATGTAAGAAAATAAACTACGTCACAACAGGCTAGGCTATACAAATTTTGAAATCCATAGGGGAAAGAAGCCAATGATTGTGTATAAGCCAATAACTGTGAGTGGTAATGTGTAGTATAGTACCACTAGTTGTAAAAATTGAAGTCAACATTTATAACTTTTATACTAAAAATTTAGGAAAAAGATAGCCAATAACACAAGTAAAATCAAGTCACATGTACAAATCAGCCAATAAAAACATGTAATTTTGACCCCACTAGGCTGATTTCACCTAGATGTGCTTTCATCATGTAAGTTAGCAACCACTAGGCTTATTAAAGATAGCATCCATGAGGCTTATGTAAGATAGTGGCCACTTGGCTTATGTAAGATAGTGGTCCTTATGTAAGATAGTGGTTGCTTGGCTTATGTAAGATAATGGCTACTTGGCTTATGTAAGATAGCAGTCCCGACTTGGCTTATGTGGGGGATTCAAATAATAAAAAAATAGAAATCCTAAAATAGTGAAACTAAAATCCAAAAATCAGGATTTATAAATTGGATTACAATAGTGGTGAACTTGGAATCCAATAATCACGCTATTGGAATCCAATATTAGCCAAATTGGAATCCAATAATAGCGATATTGGAATCCAATAATAGTGATATTGGAATGTGATGATAGTTTGAACTAGAATAATTCCAATAATGACAATATTGGAATCCAATATTTGCTACTATTGGATTCCAATAATAGTAATAATGGAATCCAATATAGACAAAAAAATGGAATCCAATATACGTAAAAACGGAGATGGATTTCTTCCAATATTTGAAATACCGGAGTCTTAATTCACTGGAATTTACTTGTTCAGTGTTCACAATGTTATCACTTGTTAAATATTTTAAATTTCAAATCTCCAAAAGGTTTCCCAAACAATTGACCTTATAATATTGCACAAGGTACAAAACACATTACGAAAAACCCATAGAACACATTTTTAGCACATTTTCACGAATGAATCACATCACAAAACCTCTAACTCCACCGTGGGAATACAACAGGTAGTCGAACTAACATAGAATTTCCAATAATTATACCTCAGGAATAAATCCAACACACACATGTGACTATCAAAATGTGATGCATCGTGTTGATACATATGTAACTGATATCACATGACTCAAAACTATGATTGTACCACACAGTGCCAAGACAAGATCCAATAGTACATACCAAAAAATGGGAGCGTTAAACCTCAATCATAACATTGTATAAAAACACTCGCAGGAGTAACTCGTGAAACATAAATACCGGCTCCATATGCCTCCTAATAGAAAAATAATCATAGCATCAAAAAAAATCTAGGTCACTCCCCATAGAGCCCCATCACCTTATTTATCCATGTTGGGTCACTCACCATAGATCCCCATCTCCTTATTTCTCCATGATAATTCACTCACCATAAATCCCCATCTCCTTTTCTCTCCATATCAGATCACTCACCAAAGAGTCACGTCATCTTATTTCTCCATTTAATAAGGTCAGGTCACCCTATGGCCCTAGGCACATAGAGCCGTGTCACCTCCACCCAAGTTGCATGGTAACCTGTAGCTCAATACTACACAACACCATGACCCCCATGGGGTGTGCCCCCATATAACAAAGTGGGTCTATAGGTCCAAACACTCCATGGTAAATCTCATGACCCTATTCTAACACATCACAACACTAGAAACGACATAACAATCAGATTCAAATGCTAAGTGGAAACAAAATAACAAGCCTTGGGTTATTTTAGAGAAATTTTAAGCTTCAAAAGAAAATTTTAAACTAAGCAAGATAATTGGCTAAACAACCACAGTAATGAAAAGGCATCTTGTTATCTCATAAGACAATCAAATGCCAAAAATTTAAGAATACATCCATTGAGAAATTTATTGGTTCTTAACAAAAAAAATTCAATATATGAATAAAATACGAACATATAAAGATCAAATTACGATCACTATGTGGTCATTCTGTAGCCACAAAAGGGGTACTCATCGAGTTATTAACACTCGGATATTAAGCCTCATCTCATAAAATACTATAATCATAATAATTATATCTCCATATATATCTAAATCACATAAATGAGGATCCACATAGTCAGTATCACATTGGATTGTTTGATGGACAACCCAAATAAGAGAGATAAGAGACAATGGTTTGTATAAGGATGAGCCTAAGGTGGTGTACATCCACAATATATTAAGCAAGCTTAAGGTATACCAAATGGATAAAAGTGGGTTTTCAGTTTACATGGGACTCTATTTTCAAAATTGTACTTGGCTCAATGTTATAGTCACCTCATGTAAAAATTCTCTCTCTACACATACACTTCTAGATGCTACCCATAGGGCTCAGTAGTGTATTGTATACAACATAACACATAACAACTTTATGATCACATTGATGACTTACGTACAATAACTACATCATCTTACACATGGAAAAATAATGAGGTATAACTGAATAATAATTCTATGGCTTACAACACGTACATTTCCACATAACACACCAAGAGTGCACGTACAATACATTAGGGGTCATGCAATCACCATAAGCCCCTAATTAAAAATCAAAATTTATCACATAACAATATGAGTACATATATATCACGAACATAGTGATCCAGCATCATGACATACATGAAAATACCATACAACATGATGACATAACACCATAGTAAAACACAGCACAGTGGAAACTATCATGATGTAACATATTTCATTACAAAGAACTTTTTCATACAATATGTTGTCCCACCTATAGAATATCACTAGAACATGAAACATCACAACACTTTTGTAGCTCAAAAAAATTCCTTAACACACAAGGTGGTATTACACATGAATTTCATGTAGAATTCATAGGAAAGAGAGAAATTACTCACATCAAGAAACATATCAACCTCATAAAAATACCACACAAAGTGGTAAGCACAATAGGTGCACTCATGTAATCATGTGTACCAAGTTTGTCACATCACACTATAATAACACATCACTCCTCCAACTCCTCCACCATCATGTATAATCCATCCTAACACCCAAATATCCCATAGGTTCGAGAGTATGAACCTTGCTCTAATACCAACTATAATACGCACCCCTGTGGGACCCAAACACAAGAAAAAACATAACAAGATATTTTTTTACTTTCATATTACTTGATATAACTATGCGACACCAAAAGAGTCACAAGAATTTCAATGATACCACATGTAACATTTACACCAACATGTATATGTCAATATGACACAACGTGCAACCAGTATCACACTTAGATAAATGAACAAGTATGAGAATACATCATGAATACGACATGAATATCATGAATTGGCATCTTCCACTCTAACACATTTTCATGGTTCAATATTTTTCATGTTCATATTCTATCTTAAGTCTTAAAGGTTTGAAGAGCATATAACATGAAAACTATATTTTTATTATTTTTCTCTACATTTCATTACCCTTACTTTGGTTAACAATTAATTTAAGTTGGTTCCCTCTTTGATATCATTTACATTCTGTTATTTAACCTTATAAGTCTCAACTCCATTAATCATGAGAGAATGTAGTTTCATTCACAATGATACACATTAGCTATTTTATTTCAAGTTTAACTTATAACAAGTACACTTGATCCCATGAAAGAGTTAACATTGGTTTAAATGGGAATGGATTCCATATTTAGTTTACACAAATTCAACATCTTAGGGACACCTTTAAGATAGGAAAGGTTAACTATAGGTTTCAAACACCATTAACATATAAGGAGATCCTAGGCTTGAATTTACTTCTTGTTTGCACTCAAAGATTCTATGACCAACTAAAGTCAATTTAGAAGTGGGTCAAACACATTTATCTCACATACCTTCGATTTTTTACTTCTTTCCAAAACAAATGGCAATCCATGAATAAAAAATAAATTCTAAATATTATCAATAAATTTGTTCACAATTGACTCTAATTGTTGTTATTCTTTAAAATAGGTCAAAGTATTTTCTATTGGTTATACACCATAAGTTTTATTTTCTAAACAAGAGATTATGTTTCTCAAATGCTTGAACTCATGTGGATAAATTTACAAGTACTTTCAACAACAAAAATAAAACTAAGTATAAGGTAGCTCCAAGACTCACTTGTGTGTAAGTCTTATATTGTTCTCCTTTGAAAAGAGTCAAGATTTTATCGAGATGATTAGACATATGAGGGAATCACCACACTATACAGTTTACCCAAGTTTGATTGATCACTATATAAGGAATGGTAATTACCTTCTTTACTCAACCTTATGATCCTATACACATACCTTGATTTTCCCTTCCAGAGAAGCTTAGTATAAGATGACCATTAAATTTTTTTTTGTAAAACATGACATCATTCATGTCACAAGGTGCCATTATACCTTTAGATATTGTCAGCACTAGAATTTTTCTCCATGATTGATATTTCATTAATGTATGTATTATGAATAGGGTGTTATTAATTATACTTATAAATAACATCCAATAGAAGATGTGTTGTCAATACTACACTGGAAATAAAGTACAGTACAGAAAAATCAAAGTACAATAGGAATGTTGTAGTAACAATTAATGCTAAAAAGTAAATATTTATCATAAGTGGTCCGGGTAATGTTAAAAGGGTTAAAAGTCAATAGGGTCTACATGTTTTAGACTTAGAAATATTATATTTGTAAAGGAGTGATGTCATAAATATTTTGAATATTTTATTTGTATAAAATCTAGAAAGGTGGAACCCATGTGAAATGATAAGGTTTATCATATCCTGAAGGACAATCCTACATGTAAAGATAAGAGTTTAGGTATGGAATATGATTAGCCAGAAGATATTTCCTATGCTATCTTATAGATAGGGTGGATAAGACCGAAATTTATATAAATAGAGAGGCCACCCCCCATTTAGCATAGAATAAAGGGTGAGAGTCAGTGTGTGTAAAAAGGATTCATTATGAAGGTGTGTTAAGGAAGCCATCACAAGGCGTAACTGTGAAGTTTATCCAGAATTATTGTTGGAAGGTGAGTGGATCTCGTAACACTTGAAGTAATTCATGGGTGATATTATAACAATATCATGTTAATAATATATGTTGTAGTTGTATTTCATATTTTTCATCATTCCCTTATACCATAGTTTATGGTATTCTTGTGTTATCTTTGTTATTGTGTTTCCAAATTATTACCACCAAACCAAAGGTTGTGCATTACTGAATAAGCATAGCACGAAGAGTTCACGAAATATTATCATAGTGTTGGACTGGTGATAACATTTTGGTTCTATTATTGGGACCATTCCTCATTGGTGGATTTTCTGGAGAGATGTTCCCACTTAGTCAGAAATTATCTGGAAGGTAACCTTGTTTTTACCATGCATAGTATTTACCATGTTAAAGTCACTTTTTACTGTGTATAGTATTTACCATAGTAAATTTACATTTTACCATGAATAGTATTTACCATAGTAATGTTACTTTTTACCCTAAATAGTATTTACCACAGTAAAGTCAATTTTTACCGTGAATAGTATTTACCATAGTAAATTCACTTTTTACCGTGGATAATATTTACCACAGTAAGTCAATTGTAACCATATTAAATATAAGTTTACCGTGGTCATTCCTATTTTACCGTAGAAAGGTGTAAAGTCACTTTCTATTGTACTGATTTTAATTATTTGTGCACATAAGTCTTACTGATTGTACTTGTGGGTTGGTATTTCACTGTGGTTACTTTTGAAAATGGGAAATATTCCTTTTTTTGGCTCAACCTAATGAGGATTCTCCCTTTTTCATTCAAGAGTTTAAATGATCTTACATTTTTAATGGCCTCATAAGAAGGGAACAATGGACTGAATGTTTTCCTACCTTTTTGGATGGTTCAACCCTTAGGTGGTTTCTAACACTAGGTGATAATGTTAAAAATTATCGGATTTATTAAATGAAATTTTTCTTGAATAATTTGGTGCACAATAGAAGTATGTAGATCTCATGATCAAGATCACAAAGCTATCCCAAGGAGAGAAGGAGAAGATCGAAGACTATCATGTTTTTTCTCTTGAATTAAGGAGGAAGCTTGATGCCCAGATCCGGAAGGAAGGATTAGTGGATGTGATAATGAATGATGTTGATAATATCCTCTGCAAGCATTTCATTCTTGGGATGAAGGTAGAGATCAGACAACGAGTGACGTATGACCTCCCAGTTTCCCTCAAACAAGCAAGGGAGATTTCTAAAAGGCAAGAAGAAATCATAGAAGAGGAGCCCAAAAAAATTGTGATTAAGGTGGAGCATACACCAAAACCTTTGGTCTAGACACCATAACCAATCTTAGTGAGCAAAAATATTCTCTCTAGTACATCCACTGAGTATGAGGATATCCTTAGGAAAATGGGAAAATTAACTATTAATCTTCTTCAAGGAAAGTAATTTAGCTCCCAAAATTTCCAAGGAGATAGGGTTCCAAAAATAAATATATCTAAGGTTGTATGTTATGGTTATCATAAAAAGGTTCATTATAAGTATAATTGTATAGATAGAGCCTTCTACATCTGGTACAAGAGATAATGAAAAAGGAAAATCACCTGTGAATTATTTTGATTTAGTAGATATGAGCATAAATAAGGAAGTAGATGTGTTTGTGACAAAAATAAAGAAATATAACCAAGATGCAAATGATCCTAAAAGTATGAAAGGAGAGACTAGTAAGAAACATAGGAGAAGAAAGTTAGGTGTACAGGATTTTTTGATTTCACAGGGACAAGAACCATACTCCATCTTAGAAGATTTTTCCAAGCGTCCTACAAATATTACATATGGACAACTTCTTACCATGTATTCATAAAATAGGCGAGATCTGTAAATTGGACTCAATGTTTGGTGAAGGAAGGAGGTTGAGGTCCCTATTTTAGAAGCAGAGGTGGATCCATACACTTCACAAGCTGAGGTATTATGTAATGGAATTTCAATTCATGATGTCTTAGTAGATGGAGGTGTTGTGGTTAAAGCAATGATCGAGTCTGTAATGAATATGTTGAGTTTAAAATTTGATCGTCCCTCAACACTTATGCTAAGATCATTAAATATGGGAAAAAATAAACTAGAAGGTGTTGTATGTGTGGTAGAATTTCAGGTAATGAAGAATGGTACTGTTACATAGCCAATGTTGCTAGGAAGGCCATAGCTAATGATAGTTCATGAAAGAAACTACTGGAATGAAGGCTTCATGACACTTGGATGTGGCAGAGAGAGGGTAAAGATAAATGTGATCCCTTGACATCATAAGGAAAAACCTATGGATTCAAGGGATGAAACTGAGGATTGGACATCCTATGATTACTCTAGTACTAGTGAAATGGACACAGAAGATGAAGAAAGTGAGGTTGATGTGTCAGTTATGAATATCCTTCTAGTCACACCGAATCATGAACCCATAAAATTATCTGAGAAAGAAATTAAAAATCTTCTGCATGAGATAAATATTGGTGATGTTGTGAAGGAGAGTGAGAAGGAATCTTACCTCTAAATGTTTCAATGGTACATGCACTTATTCACTTTTGATTACAAAGAAATCCATCAATAAAGTTGGATGCAACATTCTATTGAGGTAGTAGATGGTGTTAAGAGAATAAAGTAAATTCCATATAGTATGAATCCTAATTTTTCTAAGACTATAAAAGAAGAAATAGATAAGTTGTTAGATACAAGATTCATATTTTTCGTGGAGAATTTAGAATGGGTTTCTCCTATTGTGATCTCAATAAAAAATAATGTAAATCTATGCATTTGTGTTGATTACAAGAAGGTCAATAAGGAAACAAAGAAATATCATCACCCTCTTCCATTTTCAGACCAGATCTTGTACAAAGTAGCTGGTCAAGAGCACTATAGTTTTGCAGATGGCTATAGCAGGTACAACCAAGTTTGTATCGTAGAGAAAGATCGGATCAATAATACGTTCACCACTTCATGGGGAGAGTTTTCTTATAGAGTTATGTCATTTGGGTTGTGTAATTCTCTAGAAAAATTCCAATGCCTAATGAATAGGGTGTTTGAACCCTACATTGGAAGCTTCATCAGAGTATTCCTAGATGATTTTTGCATCTACGAGAGAAAAATGGACCACATGCACCAAATGGGGGTGGAATTTCAAAGGTTAGATGAAGCATAAGCTTCACTTAACCCTAAAAATTGTGTCTTTATATGTTCTAAAGTCATCTTGTTAAGGCATGTTGTATCTAGAGATGGTATTAGTACTGATCCTAATAAAGTTTCAAAAATTAAACAGTTACCTTTTCCTTTGAATAGAAGTAATTTGAGATCATTTTTATGCCATGTGGTTTATTATAGAAGGTTCATCAAGAATTTATCAAATATTTCACAACCACTAGCCTAGTTCTTGAAGAAGGATGCTACTTATGAACCAGGAAAAAAGGCACATGAAGCTTTTGAACAACTAAAAGAAGCTTTGGTATCTTCACCTGTTTTAAGGAATCCAGACTGAAGCATGTCATTCATTGTATATATTGATGCTTTAGATGTAGCACTGGGAAGTTCTCTAAGCCAAAAGGATGAAAATGGGAATGATCATTTGATTTACTTTGGGAGTAGAAAAATGAGTAGTTTTAAGGAAAATTATATTGTAACTAAAAACAAGGCTCTAGCTATCATTTTTGCTGTCAAAAAGTTTTAGAAATTACTTGCTAGGGAAGAAATTTACAATTGTAGTAGATCATCAGGCTCTAAAATATATTGTGAATAATCCTAACCCATCAGGAAGGATAGCAAGGTGGATAATTTTACTACAAGAATTTTAATTTGATATTATAGATAGGCCAGGAAAGAAGCATGTCAATGCATATGCAGTCTCTTGAGCCTATGATGGTTTAGGTTCATCCTGTGATGATGATGATTTTCCAGATGTGGCATTGTTATCCCTTAACAAAATACCTAGTGAATACATAGATATTTGGAATTATCTAAATGATTTCAAGTTTCCTGATGGTTCCAATGTAAATACTAAGAGGAAGATTACTCAAGCAAGTCATCCATATTCCATCCTTCATGGAGTCTTATTTTTGATAGGGCTTGATGGATAGTACTAGAGAGAAGTTTTAAGTGATCAAGGAAAGAATATTATTGAATAATTCCATAATGGTACATATGGAGGAAACTTCTCTGGATAACTTATAACGAGAAGGATCTTGGATGCAGGTTATCGCTGACCAACTATTTTTAAATATTGTTATAACTATCGTAAAACTTGTGATGTTTTTCAATCACATGGGAATCATAAAACTTCCTCAGCTCCATTATGTCTTATTCTTCCACTTGGTCCCTTTAATAAGTGGGGAATATATATTGTAGGTCCATTTCTAACTACCCCATGCCAAAATAAGTATATTGTAGTTGCACTAATTATTTAACCAAGTGGGTTGAAGCTAGACCCTTGAAAACAACTTCCAAAGATGAAGTGGCACATGTATGAATGCATTTTCACCAAATTTGGTTTTCCATTAGATATTGTAATAGATCAAGGTTCAACCACTTTATTAATGAGGTGGTAGAATGCCTGGTAAACATGTTTTCTATTAAGCACAAAAAGGAAAAAATTTACAAGAAAATCACAAATGGACAGGTGGAGTGAAAAAATTATGTATTGTGCCAAATCCTACCAAAATATGCAGCTTTGTAGGTGCATAAGTGGTATAAAAGGATTCATGCAACATTGTGGGTACATAGGGTAATACCAAATTCAACAATAGGATACTCCCCATTTTAGTTGGCTTATGGCATTGATCCAATTCTTCCTTTTGAATTTGATATTTCCACTATGAGAGTTATGAAAAATGAAAGGATGAATGAAAGTGATTCAGTAAAAGAAAGATTGGCACATCTTCATTTGTTAGAGGAAGTGAGGGAAATAGCAAAGGATACAAGCTATAAGAATGAAATGAAGCAGAAGGAGTACTCTGATCAAAAGATCCTCTGGTCTCCATTTCAGGTGAATGACTTGGTCGTAGTATATGATTCTTGATACAAAATGAGGAGGCATAGAAAAATTATTCCTAAATGAATAGGACCCTAAAGAATAGTAGTTGTGCATGAAAATGGTACATATCACCTAGAAGAATTGGATGGTACTCCAATTAGAAAATGGGTCAACCATGGCAAGTTAAATATTTATCAGGAACCAGCTGCAAATTTTCCATAATAATCTACTATGAGGACGAAGTAGAAGCTAGGGAGGGGGAAGATGTCAGCACTATAATTTTCCTCCATGATTTATATTTCATTAATTTATGTATTATGAATAGGGTTTTATTAATTATACTTGGTAGTAGCATCTGATAGAAGATACACTGCCAATATGGCACCGCCAATAAAGTACAATATGGTTACAGTCAAATTACAATAGGAATGTTGTAGTAACAGTTAATGCTAAATTTTTTGTCATAAATGGTCTAAGTAATGTTAAAAAGGTCAAAATTCAATAGGGTCTACATGATTTAGAATTAGAAATATTATATTTGTAAAGGATTGATGTCATAAATATTTTATTTGTATAAATTATAGAAAGGTGGAGCCCATGTGAAATGATAAGGTTTATCCTATTCTGAAGGATAATCCTACATTAAGGATAAGAGTTTAGGTATGGAATATGATTATCCGGGATAGATTTACTATCCTATCTTATAGATAGGATGGATAAGCCTGAAAGTGCTATAAATAGAGATGCCACCCCCCTCATTTAGCATAGAATAAAGGGTGAGAGTCGGTATGTGTAAAAATGAGTCATTGTGAAGGTGTGTTAAGGAAGCCATCAAAAGGTGTAACTGTGAAGTTTCTACAAAATTACTATTGAAAAACGAGTGGATCTAATAACAATCAAGTAATTCATGGGTGAAATTGTAACAATATCGTGTTAATAATATGTGTTGCAATTATATTTCAGATTTTTCATCATTTCCTTATATCATAGTCTGCGATATTATTGTGTTATGTTTATTATTGTATTTCTAGATTATTACCACCAAGCCAAAGGTTGTACATTAATGGATAATCATAGCGCGAGGAGTTCCTAGTGAAATATTGTCATAGTCTTGGATTGGTGATGACACTATCACAACATTCACACTTCCATATGCATAATAAACCCTTTTTTGGTAAATGACACATGAACAATTCAATACTCAAGGGAAACCTTCTCAAGGGATGCTAGGTTAGGGTCAAATAGATAAATTTGAAAATAACTTCCTAAAAGAGGTCAAACACTAACTATTCCTATATATGAGAGTTTCTTTTCTTCTAATTTTTCCAAGAATTTAAAAACAAAACACACAAGGATCCATGATCATCAATTTCACATAGGAGAACAATAAAAATGGTCATTTTGTTTATGCAATTTATTTAAATAAATGAAATGCTAAATCTAAATTATATTAAAATGCTATGATATAAACAATTAAATATAAAATTTACCCAAACAAATAAGAAAATTAAATTTGAAACCTAGTTGCAAATGACAAGATAAAGAGACCTAGCTAATTTGTTGTGATATCGTAGGTGTGCAGAGCTGGAAAATTGTTGGAACAAAGTGGTAGTGTGTCGCAATAAGACCCCAAAAATTATAGAGATTTCATAAATATCAAGACTAGGGCACCTATGGAGGTTCATGGGTGCCTAGGGTTCCAGTGACCTATTCGAAGCACCTGTGACTGCTCAAAAGCTATGGAGCTCAGTTTTACATGGTCATGAGATGTTTGCATGTTGTCTCCTTTGATTGCCTATCTCTCACTAGAATTTTTTGTTGTTCTCTTGAAACCTGTAATAAGAATAAGTACCTACAAAATCCCCCAAACTACATCAAATACCAAAAAATAAAGATGAAAAATGGGAGGTCAGACTATCCTTGGCTGTCCAAAAAGTGATTTTATGTCAGAACACTACACTACAGTGTAGACAACCATGTAGTTATATGTGTGTGTTTGAAGGAATCATGCCCTTGGCAGCTCTTTTACATGTCGCAATTGATAGCGAGTAATAGCTAGATGTAGAGAATGTAGATAGATGTGTGCATGAAAGAATGAACTTCCCCTCTTATGAAATGTATGTAGAAAATGTAGTCCCTTTCCCTTGAATGGATGCTAGATGGATTCTTGAATGTTCTTGTGATAGCCTTTGAATGCAACCTTAGGTGGTGATAATATATTCTTATTACTTGGTCCCTTATTATGATCACATAACTTTATATTTATATGATCCCCTTGGTTGATTTTTGTAATTAATCACTAAAAGGCATGCTTCTAAGAAAATAAGATCCCAAATGGCTAGAAAAAACACAAAAGATGACAGAAATGTATAAAGAGGTCGAGGGTTCCCAGAGGGGACAAGAGTTCGTAGGAGTTGGTGTCTAGAGTAAGAAATGCTGATGTATGAAAAGAAAAACTGGGCTAAAAGGAGTGTAAGACCGAAAGAGAAAATAAAGAGCGAGCAAAGGTGGCTGAAAATTGTGATCAATTAGTACTTTTATCACTTAGGAATCATATGAATAGTAGTATGTGATCAGGACTAGATAGATACCAAAAGTGTGTGATTTAGTGTCTACACATTTCATTTTTAGTTTTAAATGTACATCTACATTATTAGCAAGATATATGCCTACAATCAAAATTACTCCTATAATAGAATATCCCCCCCTTTCCCTCAAGATACCAGTATAATACAATCTCTTACTCATCACCAAATAATCAATAGATAACATAAATGTTCGTTATAATAGTGTTAATACATCTATTTAAAATTATATGTAAATTTCAACGATATCCCATATTACAAAAAGCATAAGAAACACTAATTTTTTTTTCCAGTCTTGTATACCTGCAACCACTGCATGGTCAACACAACTATTTGCATGACATCAAACTACGATCAAGCACAATTTACCTTTTTGCAATTTTCTAAAAATAATGGTAATATACTTAATACACTTCAAATGAGAGTAAGAAATACAATTTCCATTTCATTTTACTTTCGAAGCTAAGGAGAGAGATAGAGAGAGGAGAGAGAAAACAACAATTTTCCACATTCAATTTATTTTGAATAAATTGTCAACATTAAGTTTCCTATAATAATTTATTCATGTTTATAATGTTTTTCTATCGTTATTTTTCTTGGATAAGTTTATATGCCACTTTTCACCAAGCAGTAGCAAGTTTCCAAAAATGTCAAATTTAGACAAGTTGCTCAAAATACAGAGTTCAAAAACCATCTTTATGACCTAAACAAACAATGGAAAAAATTCCTACCTATTCCCCTATATACAGGGAAGCATTCAAAGCTAGTGGAACCCCACACTGACAAACATGATTAAAATGGCAGTCTTATTTCCAGAGCTAACAGTCGTAAATGCACCCAAGAGACCTTGTCTCCTAATGACCGAAGACCTGTAAAACCTATCAATAAAACTAGCTTGCAGGATGTTTTTATCCAAAAGGAGGGTTTGTAGAAATTTTCTCATATAAATATTAGAGGTATGCAAAAAAAAGATCCATTTCGACACCCAAGGCCAAAGTGGCAGGTCAAAACCAAACTGTATTTTTCACTTTCTGTAGTTGTTTAAATTTGTGAACTATCCTATTGGGCTCCTAAATTCCTTACAAAATAAGGTAAAATAGAAATTGAGGGGAAAAATAAGGGTTTGGTTTAACTTTCCAAATGACAAGGTGCCCAAATAGAATTTACGTTTCTCATTTCAGAGTTTAAACTCGTGTTTTGTGCCTCATAGAAAAACAAGTTTTTATTCAAGGTTACATAAGGTCACCAAGGAGTTGTTTTCACTAATTTTCATGTTTAACCCACCACCCGCATGATTTATGAATCCAAAACTAGTATTTTGGATTATCTATCCTTCTTATAAGGTAAAATAGGGTAGTGTTTTCATTCCTAATCATTGGTTTAGTTGCGTACAAAAGGAGGTGCAATTTGTAATTGAATAACATGTTTTTATTTAATTCACCTAACAATTCATTCTTCATTTGTTGATTTACAACTCCATCAAAATTTGGAAAAATAGAACACTAAAAACATGCAAGGATATAGTAAGATGGCCATGAATGGTTTTAGTTGGCAAGTGGCCGAACAATAAAAAGGTATGTGGTTTGTGGTCGTCTAAGAATTCCGTCAAATAGTTTTTCGGCCTTATAAATGTTTCCAAAATTTCTCAAAAAATTATAACAAACAAAAGAGAAACATCTCTTCAAGGGATTTTATCAAACAGTCCACATGCCTTGAGATTACTTCTTCAATGCTACCATAATAACTATACAAAACCAAGGCCATATGCCTCTTATCTCAAAGTCATGACATTATGCAATGTGGCCCAATTAGAGGTGGTACAACAAAAAATTTCCTACCGTAAACAAACCCCTCTAATTCTTTATCCCCTAGACCCTCCAAAAAAACATCACATCACCCTATGTGAATACTTTGTAGCCAATGTAATCCATAAAATCACACTTCCTTGAAGCATTTTGTCAAACAGTTCACATGCCTTGCTTATGTTCCCACACATTTTTTTCATACTCTACTAACAAGGACAACAACAAAAATAAAAACATATGACAAAATTTCCTCTACCCATGTGCTTCGATTTGCAGTGCTTCCCATCTAGGGCTGGAGGGGATTATGCTAGCAAAGAATGAGGAGATAGTTATATGTCTGATAATTGTATTTTCTTTTAAATTTTCTAAAGGATTTTTCAAGCTCTTTCTTTGAGAGCAGGTGGGAAGAGGAGAAAAGGTTTCGGTTCCTGGCTTTACACATGCACATTTATATTTTCTTAAAGGTTTTTTGTCTTTTAACAATCCATTTTGTGCATATCTTGCAACCATTTCTATCCAAAAGAGTACATTTCCATCAAGAGTTTATCAACATCTCATATGCATGGGATGTAGTTCCCATTCTATATAATTTTCAAATAGGGGTAGAAAAACAAAGCATGATTGGCCTAATAATTTTCAATGAACCTATTTTATGAGTATTCTACAACTATGGCATTTACAGGAGCTACATTTCTTCAAAGATTTTTTATCAAATAGTTGTGTGCCTTGTCTAAGCTCCCACCCTTTTACACGTTGTCAGGAACTTACATGCATCCAAATATGAATAAAAAATATTCTTTAAACACATGGTATAAGTCCATACCTATATGGAAGCCTCCCCCTTGGCACAGGGCATCAAGATGGTGGAAAGTTTGGTAGAATTTGACCTCAACACCTGCCCACGCACTGCTAAAGATTATTATTCATTGGGTGCCTGAAAACATAGTTCAATCACACTTCTCTAAAGAAAAAATAACCAAAATTTGAAAGGAATAAAACAGAGTAATATACCATGCCAAATTTTTCCACCACCAGTCTCAACCTGAAACAGGGTCAATCCAAGTAAAACTATAATTAAAATTTCCCTTACACTAAGAGGATCAAACTTAGAATCATGGAAATGTAACCATACTTTTTGTCACGGTAACAACTCACAAAAATCAAGAAGAATTTCCCAAAAATCCTTCTCACGTGTGAAATCTCATAATACCGAAAAGAATTTCCATTTATAATTTCTTGATAATTACTTTGGCACAAACCTCAATAACTAAGAGAAATTTATCAATATTAAACATATTTAATGGTTTAATTATATTCATATTTATTTTTTTGTTTAGAAATTAGTATCAAAAGACTATAGTATTTATTTATTTTAAATTGTTTTATCCAGAACCACATTAGCTCCCCGAAAGATGCTTATTTTAACACGTAAATGTGATGGTTACCTTCATTATTATCGTGATATAATTTGGATAGATCAACCATGAATTATTTATATTATTTATTACTTTAATAATAAATGCTTTAATCGTAGCCACAACGGCTCCACGCTACCATGTTTACCTTATCACAAAATTATTTTCACTAAAAGATTATGTGGATTACTTTTATTATTATCTGTAAAACAATTTGATTAGGACAACAATAAACGTAGCAAAAACTACATACATATCCCAAACTCAAACCTCAAAATCCTCTCGAGTTGACATGATCATAAGAATAATGATGTCACCACATGAGCCAAAGGCACAAAGGAACTTCAAAGGTTCCAAAGCTTCATCCATGAAAGAACAATTTATGAATTTCCCTTATTATTTTATTATTGCAAAAGATTGATTTAAATTATACTATTATTTTATGAATTATTTAAAATGTAAACACGACACTATAAAAATGAACTCACTCAAACCAAGGACCGACTCGAGCCCACACAACTATAATCAAGATGGTGGTAAAGGGAGGGGAATTGTGTATCTCCCATTAGACAGAAGCACATCATAGCACCGACACATGCCAACAATAATTTTGAGCATGAAACATAATAAAAAATCATTCTTGACTCCTTCTTAAGACCTATCCCAACTGAAGATACTAAAAAACAGACGTAAATTTGTCATACACAGACTACCAACAAATTTAGGAGTGATATCCCTAAGACTAACATTTAGAAAAAATTACCCTAACTTCACCTTGCATTAAGAGAATATGGCACACGTGGTAAAACACCTTATAACTCCCCCTGATGATATACCATCTTAATCACACTTCCTAAGAAAAATTTAAGCTTACATATATTGCATACATGCCATAGATATGGGTTATGAAAATTATCATAGTCATGAAGCAACTCTTCATAGCTTATTGCCTTCTTTTCATCTCTTCTTAGCTTGTTTTATCATATGAATGACTTCCCCTGCAACTATAATTATAAACACCTATCACTCTACCCTACTAGCCTTCTTGACACATTATGCACATATTTTGAGTATCAATATTGAATCTTCATGACTTAAGTAGTCTTTATACACCTATAGCTCACTATTCCAGAGCTTTAATAATCTACAGTACCATGATATAGTGTAATATTTACTCAAACTTTTCCTACTACACTCCTGAATTCTCTTCATAAATGAAAGGAGCATTCTAGCTCCTCCTAAACCTTATGCATCAATATTGAACATCAAAAATCTCCATGTACAGGTTGTGTCTGTACATACTTGCCCTTACAACATTGTTATCACTACAGGAATGAAATCAAAAGGAATACCCCAGTTCATGATGAACTTTGCATAAGCTCTATAATTATTCATTAAGATGTAAATATCCACAATATAATTGCATAACCCTAAAAACCTTCTTGACACTCTAAACTCTACTATTACTTCAAATATAAACTTAATAACATACCTTAGTGTTGGAAATAAAAATTTTCAGGTAGACAAAATGGTGGGTATCTTGTCAACGATTTGGTAATCTAACTCCCTCTACTTGAATGACACAACTGCATATTATTATGCACATGTGAAATTTAACTTTATGGTGGCCTTACGACCAAGGGTCCTATAGGGGAACTCCACTGACCTTTCGATAAAAGATTGTAATTGCTTTCAAGAGGGGAATTTTATATGAGAGTGGGAAATGGAGTTAGAAAAAGAGAAGGAATAATATTATAGGTAGAAAATCAAATTCCTACAACCATTAACAAGAAAATTCCAACACACATAGATTAGAAGAAATAGAACTTTGCAAATGGAAACATGACAAGTTAATATTTTGACCACAAAGTCTCACAAATCTCCTTATCAAAAAAGGCAACAAAATACTCATTTCTTCATTGATGTTATAACAAATTTGTACATAATGAGAGAAAGAAGAACATAGAGATGAGTGTTAACCATTTAACATACCCTGAAGAAGGCTATATGTCAGACTAATGTTTTAAAGAAATTCTCACACAATGAATTTTTCTAAGACAAAGAATCCGGAAATTTTTCAATTTTCGAACTTTAGAGTTTTTCTCTTCCAGATTTTTTTGGAACTAAATTTCGGAATTTCTTTTGAAATTTTCCAAAGTCTTAAGTTCTGAAAGTTTGAATTTTCAAACATTTGGGTTTTCAGGTTTTAGAAAATTTTGGCTCATTTCATCTAAATCCCTCTCAGACTTCCGAAGTCTGAAACTCCAAATTTATGGACTTTCGGGTTTCGGGTTTTCGGAGTTCTTCGAGCCATTTTTAGGATTTTTACGTGAAGTTTTCTAAAGTCCAAATTTCCAAAAGTCTGAATTTTTTGACTTTCAAATTTTTGGATTTTAGACTTCTCAATCACCAATTCATCTTTCCTTCTCATTTTTTACGAAGTCTAAAATCCTAAATTTTTAGAATTTTGAGTTTTCAGGTTTCAGAGCTTCAGATATTTTGACTATAATTAATTTCCACCTACCTCCATTCAGATAAGAAATTTACCATTAATGTTGGGATTTCTATATAAACTCATATTTTTACTTTTTATTTTTTACCTGACACCTTCGCACTTTCATTCTGACATTCACTTTCATACGTTGCGATGTCTTTTTCAAGGTATTTTTCTTTGGTTTTACTTTCTTTTGGTTTAGGTATTTTTCCTCCTCCTTCTCCCCTATTTAGGTTCCTTTTGTTTTCCCTCTATTTTTGCTTGTAGTGTCTTTCATTTTTACCATGTTTTATTGTAAGAGTTTTCTCCAGGTTTTCAAGCATGTCGAGGGGACCTTTTCAAGCCCCTCATACTTCCCCCCATTTCTCAATTTCTAACTTAACATTATTTTTTACAGTCTCCTCCAAATATAATCCTTTCAGACTTGTTCAGAAAACTTTCTCAGAGAATTCTTTCGGCAAAATCACAAGGCGGGATTTTGGAGATTTCACATTTCAGAATTTCAGAAAAATGGTGCTTCAAAGAACTGGAGATTTCAGGTTTTTGAAGAATTGGAGATTTTGGAAAACTTTTTCAGAGTTTTCCAATTTCATAGTTTTTTTTAATTCAGAGATTTCAGGTTTTTGGAGAATAAGAATTTTAGGTTTTCAGGACCTCTAACTTTGGAAAAAAAATTCAGAAATTTCTTTTGGTGATTCCTTTCAAAAAAATTCAGTTTGGGATTTCATATTTTTCCTTGATTTTGGGTTTTTAGAGTTTCTGCAACATTCACAGGTTTTGATGTCTACCTCCACTTCGAAGGGAAAAGAGAAGATGAAGTACACATTTCTTGGGGTTACTCCCCAATCCTTCTTGACCTCTGACTTAGGAAATATTGGGGACACTCGATTTAGGACAGATTGATCTTCTTGAGTTCTGGGAAAGACTAAAGGCCCCAAACAAAAATTAATGGATGTAGGCCATCTTCAACAATGGTCTTGCCCTTGCCACTGGTTTTCTTACATCTATGCAATTCCTAGAAGTTTGTTCTAGCTCCAATTGCCCATTACGACGAGGACTCTATGTCAATAAGAGATAGCGATGATAAGGTGGTGATCCATCTAGACCCAGATTTCTTCACAGACTTGTTCAAACTTCAAGACGTTCAATATTATGCCACAATCACACCTGAAATAGTAGTTGAGCACTGGGATAAAAAATAAGAAGTATGCTCGAAGGTCATGATGAAATCTTACCTAACTAATAATTTTGCTAAGTTTCCCAAAACTATACATCAATCGGATTTCATTCAGGAATTCAATGATCTCATCATACTCTTAAGCAGAGTTTCAGGTCTTCCTTCTGTAAAGGAATTCCAAGAATGGACGTTCTTGTACATAGAAACCATCAAGAAGAATACCAAGTTTATCTGATGGGGTGAACATATTAGTAGTAACATTCGCTATCAGTTAGGCAAGGTGGTAGAAACCAAGACTTTCTACATGACATCTTTTCTAGTATATGCAGCTGTTGTTATTGGGGGTTTTACAGGATTGAATACCAGGGGATTTTGCTACACATCCCAAATATATGAGTTTTATCCCCAGCTTACTATGGATGAGGAGAGAAAACACTTTCGAAGAATTAACGATGCCTTCTTCACTACTGTCCTCTATCGCTTCGATAAAGAGTTATATAATCAGAGGGTTTCCGATGAGGCTTTACTAATAAGTTTGAGAATGGGGGGAAATCTACTTCCAATTTCCCACATTCACCTACATTCAAATTCTTGGGTTTCATAGGTGCCCCAAGAAAGTTGCAAAGGTGCCCCATTGACAAATGGATTCTTTTGGAATTGGTTCGGCAGTTGTTGGATTACCATAAAATCCAAAATAAGTGTCACAAGCCAGGAATGCATTTCTGTGTTACAATTGGAAGATATTCTTTCCCAACTATCCAAAAGGAAAAGAATGTAGATGTAGAAATGGCCGAAGTAACCCTACAGACCTTCCATTTGCGAACCAATTTTGACTATTGGGGTAAGTTCAGGGAGACAGGTAAGTCTATTGCTCATGTGCCCTAATTAGAAGACATATGGATTCATTGTCGGGACGAGTACATCGTGTGACAAAGAGATTATGATAGGTTAAATCTAGATGAAGTGCGGCAGTTTGGATTGGCTGATGTGCCAAAATACTTGCAGGACAATGATGAGGTCCTAGATCCATCATACAAGAATGACAATGTCGTTAATCAACCACTACCATGGGTTCATTGGTATGTGGAGGAATGCAGCAATACTAAAGAAAGGGTAGGACCCATTCTAAGGAGAAATTTCAGTTGGTTGACTACCTTGGTAATATCACCCAGAGGGGAAAGTCAAACTACAACTACAAGGTCTACATCAGCATTAAACCAGCCAACACCCACAAAAGGAAAGAGGTCAACTCAAAGGGTTCCTACCATTCTAAAGAAGATCTCATTTGTGGTTGGTGGCTCATCTCTTTCTAGGTCTACTACTCCCAAGATTGCAGCAACTACAGTGCCAGTTATAGAGGTAGTTGAAGTGAGCGACTCTCCTAGTGTCATTCTAGATCCACCACATCTTCCGCTTCCTCCATTATCACTTCCAATATCTGTTCCTTCCACTTCTACCATAATTTCTTCCTTCCCATCCCCTTCCATGGCCCAGGTATTTTCATCACTTCCAGTTCTATCAGCTGGGGAAAATATTGGGTCACCCATTTCCTCTTCACTTCCATTAACACTCCCATTTTCTTCAATTTCAACCCCTAGCATTTCTTTGTCAATTCCTATGGTTTTCCTCACACCCACACCTCCTATCATTGTTAGCTCTGCTCAGATATCAGCTGGAGTTTCTAGTGATCTTGCTTTGACTGATGCTTCAGGTTTTGGATCTTCTACTCCATCTTCCTCGGCTCTAGCCATACCAAAGTGGCTATTTAGATAGACTCCCAAGCAAAATAAGAAGGTTCCTTTAGGATATGTGATAGATCTCAGTATATTGGAGTCCATGCCCAAAAGACAGGCCAAGAGAACGAGAACCGTATCAATTCTGATGGTTAATCCATCAGGAGAGCATGTGATAGAAGTATCTGCCCCTATTAAGGGGAAAACTAAATAAACCATCATAGTAGCAGATTATTGGATCTTGAAGTTCTCGTTAGGAAAGGCTACTCATGAGGAAGACAAGCAGGATGTACACACTACTCTTGGGGCCCTTTTGGATAAATATGACAAAGAAAAGGCCACCAAGGATAATCTTAAGGCCAAATTTGAGCAGTTCACTGCACAGCTACGTAGGGTAACCCAACCCACTCCATCAACTGACATCTCAACTACTACGACCCTGAAAATTTCATCTACAATCGATGATATTTCCTATCATGAGCTCGAGAAGCTAGGCTAGAAAGGGAGAACAATGAATAGATGGATGGAAAGGATCTTGCAGGATGCTAATCCTTTGATTAAAGAATCTGTTGAGATTTATAGTTATTTACAGATTGTAAATACCACCATCGCTACGATGGATGAATCTTTCTCCAAAGATAATAATAATTTGAACTTAACTTTGGCAACATGGAGTGACATTAGAGGAGAAGATTTTGATTTACTTCTATAGGAGGAGGTAATTGATCATGCCTCTAAATTGTTCGAATATCAAAAGGCTATGGAATTCTTGTGTCAGGGGTTACAAGATCTGATTAAGAAATTGGAGGATAAATGGGTGGAGATTACGGACACCCTCAATGATATCTCAGAGGAGTTTGACAACACCAACTGCAAGTTCTTCAATGAAAATTTAGATGCTCTTCCTAAGGACTAGATTAAAGAAAATTTTAAAGATTTGGTGAAGCAGGACAACGATGTTACGAGAAATTTCAATAGTAACTCCATTGATCGACTAGTTCTATGTCATAATTTCATAGGGAGACTGAGGAAAGTCACAAATAAGCTTCAAAGGTTTCCAGCCAAGATCACGAAAGAAATTGAGACAACGGATGTAGTGAATCACTATGCGTGTGGACCTAGAGACGAAGAAACTTAGGGAATTTTCAAGCACTTCTTCAAATAAAGACATCGAATGAATGTTTGGGAGGAAGGAAAACAAAATCTTGCAAGGAAAGGAGAAGCAGGTGACTCAAGCCAAAGTTGAGCGGCCATGAAAGGACAGGTTCAAGCTTCGGAATCAGTCAAAGTTGCAGGGTTGACTTTGTCAACTTTTGCAACAAATTTGCTATTTTTATGGGAGTCTGTTCGATTTTATTAATGACATTACTATTTTTAGTTAATGTTATTTAAAGGCCCAACTATAATGGCTCAGCCTAGGAACTTATAAATAGTGGAGTGCTTCCATTATTTAAAGAGATATATTTTTCTGAGAGATTTTGAGGAAAGTTTCTCTTCAAGCTTGGAAGAGTGCTTTCAGAGATTTGTTGAAATCTTTTAATTATATTCAGATTTGTTCCTTACACTTGAAATCTATTTTATTGTGTTGAATGATTAATAATTACATGCCTTATGAATGTGATTCCTTAGCATTAATTGATTAATTTACCTCTATTTCGGATTATCTATTTTATATCATGAAAATAATAGTATAATTAATTTTCGTCAGTTGTGAAAAACTATTTTCCTCCTGTTGATTAAGAGTTGCATTTTTATTATCACATAGGTGAATAATGGACATGTGCTTGTGATTATCTTTTTGTTAAATTATTTTTATATCAAATCAAAGTTGGTTTCTCTATTGTGTATGTTTTAAGTTTAGCAAAGGAACGTGTGCTTCTAGTTTGTGGTATTTTGTACCCTTTCTAAGTTACAATAGGTGAAGGTGGCCAATGATAACCCTTCCTGAAGTTGAACGCCCCTTTTCTTGGTGCATCACCACTTCTAGCATAGGTTTTATTTCCTTGCATTTTCTCTCCCTAATCACATGAAATGTTAACATAGGACTAGTTAGCCATATTTCTTACATCAGAAGTAGTGTTGTGTTTAGTTTAGGAACAGGAAAATGGCCTTCTCCGGAGGTTCGCCTCGAGCCCAAGTCCCATATATTTAGAGGTGATTCCATGTGTCCCAATCACAAGGAATGTCATGATTCATTTCATCTTGTATGCTGTTGACGTTGTATTTTTTTGTCCCAATATCTTGTGTGTCCCAATGAATTTTGGGAGGAATATAAGAGAAAAAAAAGAGAGAGAGTTTGTTGACGTTGTATTGCATCTTGTATGTCAATTCCTCATTTTATTCCAACTCACTAGTATCCCAAGTTATAGTTTCATATCTGGTCCCAAGAGTCATTTCTCACACATGTGAAAAGTCGTGAGATGGAGCACTGAATAATTTCACTAGTATCCAAATTTATAGTTTCATATCTGGTCCCAAGAATCATCTTCTCGTGAGATGGAGCACTGAATAATTTCCTTCTTATCAATACTCGAGAATGAATTTCTCCCATTTCTACTACTAATGGATGAATCAAGTCCTAATGATCCTTTCTTTTTCTAATCCTTACTTGATCATCTGAGCCTTATCTGTAGTTGTGCACATATATCTGAATAATGGGATTTCCTCTATAAGCATTTTTTTCTTTTTTAATGATTGTACTCATCCAGTTGTTTTTTTCTCATCCCCATGCACCATAAAATTTTTTGTTCTTCGGATGGACTCTATATCGATGCTACTTATTGGAGTAATTTATTCAATTGGTATTGATGTAGTGATGGGGTCCACCAAGTAATACACGTATGTGGATAGATTCTATACTTGATCATCCAGCTAATTGATATTTTATTTGTATTCTCGATTCCTCACAAGGAGGAGAGTGGAAGACTCCTTGAAAATGTGTTCATCTCCTTCACGATTGGTTGGGCCTAAGGGAATTTCGCTCATTTCATATTCATCTAGTGTCATCTCTTCCCCACTTTCAATCTAACCACTTCTACATACTGATCACCTGCAGCACTAGTGAAAAAGTGAGAGGCCACTTGAGTGAATTTATTCTTATTCCCTTTAGCCAATGACTCTATCACTAAAATATTAGGGACTATGACTTTTTAAATGGTACGATCCTCCTTTGCAATCATTTCATTAATCCAAGGAAACATCTCATCTGCCTCAAGCTCTGTAACTGACCTGTTTATCATCTCTTACTTGGGTGTAAGTGGTTCCTCTGATGTAGAAGGAGGATTGATATCGGAGGGCAAAACATCTTGGGGAAGTTCGGGAGCCAGAAGATAAACTAGATCATTTTCCTCAAATTTTGCTTCTACCACAGGATCCTTTCTAGTTCTAAATTTCTTGTGTGATCTCTTATAGTAGGAGGTTTCCAAATCCACTGTTTTATGTTTCAAACTACCTTTAGAGTGACTTGAGATTGAAGTTACCTCCACAACATTTGATGATGAGTGATGTGATGTTCATTTCTGGAGTGTGGGGAAAATTCCTGATGTGAGGGAAGTAACCTTCTTCTTTTAAAACCAATCTCTCATTCTTTTGATCCCAACCTCTGTCTTCTCAGCTATGTCTCCTGACTCACAAACACTTTAATGTACTGGCGGTAAAGGAGAATCCTTCATTGTAATGTACTCTAGATCATACATGTTTATACTATTATCCTAAATACCTTCTTCATACCAATTAAACCTGTACTTCTTAATTTCTCCAATGGTAATTTTAATGTAATATCTTTCTCTGACAATGAAATCATCTATGCATTTTTCCAAATAATATTCAACCTATGGGACATGATGCAATTTGGAAGATGGAAGGTTTATGGATTAACTTGGATGTCAAAATCAGTCCTTAGATTGTATGAAATAAAGATAAAGGCTGCAAAGGCCTCTTTCAAGTGCGATTCATCATTGGTAATTTTGCAAGTGAAGATTCCTAGTGATATGGTGAAAGAGAAATCCTTCTTTTTCTAGTTTATGAGCTTACTGTGCACATGCACAAGTTGTCTGCGTAGCTCAAACACTGTTATCTTTTCACTAAGGTACCGAGGTAGTCTTATTTGGGTGTGATCATAATTGGAAACTCGAATATATTAAAAAGTTCTAAATTAGATGAAAAATAATTTATAGCTCTTGATCAAAGAAGTCACTTATGGAGATATCCTTGAGTGAAGGTTTCCTTCCAGTGTCCTGATGATGAACATAGTGAAGGAATCATTCACTTGGGTGAAGTTCCAAATGATTTCTCCTTGAATGTTGGAGCTTTGGAAGAGATGTTCGGTGTAAGTACTAGCCCATTGAATGACCTCAAGCTCACAATAACATACACTAGATAAGAAGTCATGAAGAAATTCTTTAACACTGGGACATGGAGAAACTGATGGCGTAAGTTACCACTTATGATCTAGCCCTAATAAATATTTTACTTCCCTTTAATGATTGTCAATATGAATAGTGCCATCCAATCCTGGATATCTCGTGTGTTCTCGTCTCCCATCACCCAACTAATAAGGCTGATTGTATCCGAAAATCCTTTGTGGAATTCACTTCTTGAGAGAGACTTCGACACTCGAGAGGGATTTCTCCCCGAATTCATCCATGATCCCAATGTGAGGCCCTACAAGTAAGAATTCGTGTTGCTCCATTTATTCACCACCATTTCCTTTAAGATGACAGACATGTTACTCAAAGTAGGGATTTTCATGGAATAGGAAATGGCCTTAGGAGAAATCACTGCCATAGTTGAGCCATCATCTGCATGAATAGTTCTTTTCCACGATCTGTAGTGATGAGAGGACACCAACACCACCTCAATACTCTGTATAGATATTGGGTGAACACTCACTGCATACAATCCACTCAAGAACACCTTGTCTTCAATTGGTTCCCTTGGGATGCTAAGTATACATAGTTTAAGATTATCAAGTTCCATGTGGGTGAAATCTATCTCCCACTTTTGCAAACTCAGAGGAAAGGGCGTTGACTTGTTTGACACCTATGAATTTGAATTTCATGGAAATCGAGACACTTTTCAGTACTAGAAAAGGGGTTTTACTATTTTTAGAAGATGTCAACTTTCCACCCTTTTTGGTTTCGATCACTTCGTTTATCCTTCTAGATGATCCTTGTGCACAGTGCCTTTGCCAAAAATTCTCTTTGTGAAGACTTACTAAAAATAGCAAGTTCCTATGTAGAAGGCTTACTAGTTTAATAAACTAGTTTTTTGGACCTTATATTTTTATGAAATCATTTTTTATGATATGGGTTTTTCGTTTTTGTTGCACCTCTAAAGTTTTGGCTCAACCCGGTCTCTGGAATGGAAGATATTAAATTTCAAAATTTTGTTACAGGGAAACTGGGGTTTCTTCACTGCAAAAAATATAGGTTTTGCATGAAAAATATTCCACTTGGATCCTCAATGTTCTTGGGAATTTATATGAATGCAAAAAAACCCCACGTTGATTCATGTAACGGTTTTCAAGATATGAACAATTTCTCCTTGCGGGTTATGGATTTCATCAGGCAAGAAATCTTGTCCAAAGTCTTCAAAATTTTGTGTTTCTTTTTGTGATATTTTTCAATTTATTGGATCATGAGAACATGAAGGAAATTAATTGAGATTGAAAATTATGAAGAAGGAATTCTAGAAAAAAAATCCTGAGTTTCTCGTGCAAATGGAAGAATGTGGGGGAATGCGCAAAAAAATGACAAAGTATTGGCTTTATATGAATTAGAAACCTTGAGGGGGTAGGGAAATTTTTTTTTCCCTCATTTTCCCCTTCTAACAAGATAATGAGTGCACAAAAATTCACCTTTCCCCTAGCTTAACACTTAGTTTTCATGCACCAGCCAAGAGGAATGGAAGAGAGGCTGGAAATAAGCACCTGGAGGTCATTTTTTGGTTGTATTCGGAACTTGAGGGAATTCAAGAGGGGAGGCACGTTTTTTTATCCCTATTTTCCCCTTGGAATATTTCATTCGATACACAAAAATGTGCCTCAACATAGGAGTGATACTTTTCATTCATGCATGCAAAGGTGAGGGGGCTAGTTAAACTGGTCAAAGGTGTTAAGTGGAGTAATCAGGGTCACATAGAGTGACCAACATGATTAAGGGGGGAGAGGCACACTTTTTTTTTTCTCTTGTCCCTATGGAAAGGGGAAATGTAGACACAAAAAGGTGCCTTGGCCGCATGCTGTCACGTGTTACCCAAGAAATTTGGCTAAGTATAGAACATGTACCTTGGGTGGTAACTTGAAATGTTCATTACTTGATCTCCTCGATGACATTTTCACACTTATTTATAATTATTTTTCCTTGGATAAATAATGGTCATTTCAAGTTACTTTTTTCACACTTATTTTTCCTTGGATATAATTCATTTTCACACTTATAACTTGAAATGGCCCAAAACACCCTAAAAATATCCTTTTTCTTGGGATCTCCAATTATTCTTGGAAAGAATGACTTACCTAGAAAAATTCATGGGGTTTAGTATAGATTTGATTTTACACCATGTAGGGTACTGAAATTTATTTGGCTTACAACTCAGTCCAAAGGTCCTAGAATCACCTCTTGAATTTCTGGTGCTCTTTCGTGATGCAAGCTCCTTCAGCTTCAAAAACCCCACTCTTGATGAACTAGCACCTAAACCTTTGAATCTTTCCAAAATATTCATAAATAATTTGCACCATGATCCTATCTCTTAAATATACCTCTTTGACAAATTTGTTCCTTTGACACAACTCTAGAGATTATGCACTTATCTTAGAAATGTTTATGATAACCCTTCCTAAGCTTGCCTGAAATCCACTTTTAGAGATATTGCTCCTACAGTAATTGAATGATTGTTTTCTTCCTAAATCACCTATAGGGAAGGATTACACACACATATGAACCATTAGAAGGATAGTATAGGAATGATACGGTGAAAATGCATTACTTGGGAGAGTTTCTAAAAAGGCATACCATAGGAATTTTTCGACACTAGGGTATGGTTGCCCTATTTTCAATTGAATTTTTCGCATGCAAAAACATAGGACAACACTTAGATTATAAATCTTCTGCATAATCTCCAGGGACCTATATCAAGATGCATAACCTCATTCTAGGCTAGTATAGCATTAAAAACCATATTAACTTCCCATACGCCTATTGGAGTCATTACCACAGACCCAAATGTCCACACATAGACCTATAACCATGTTTACCAACTGAAGAAATAATATTTATCACTTCCACAAAATTGACAATATTAACTATCTCCATACTAGTTCCGTGATACAGAAGCACTTCTTGAGAAACCTTAAACATGAATAAATAATTAAATACACACCGTGTAAGCCTAGTAAAACCATAGTCATAACTGTAAAAAAACATTACAACTTATCTCTAATGGTCTGATCAAGTCATCAATCAAGACGAATGGCCTTATTCTTGAAGAATCCATCATCTTTGCCATGCCACATCACCTAAACCAACATATAAACAGATTTAATATTTTTCAAAATACAATATGCATACCTTGACTTCATGAATCCATTTCTACAATATCAATCTTCCAATCACTCATGGTACCCCTTAACACCATGCTTCATATAGATTAAATTGTCTCTAAGAAGCCTATTAGAGACATACTTCTACATGAAAAGTCTAGTAAAAAAAACTCGAAGAGGTCCCAAGTCCTCTTTGACACCTGAGACTCAACTTTCCCTTCTTTCTTCTAATCTGCATCTTGAGAACCTTCTTGTTTTTCTTCTATATATCTACTTTTGGTGAAATCAAATTGTTCACTCTTGGCTCCAATAACTTTCCTTGCCTCCTTTCTTGAAATCTAGGGTTTTGAAACCTTTTGGAATGCTTTGAAGAACCATGACAATCTCTAGTTACATGCCCAACCTTGTTGCATTTAAAGCACATAACATCATTCTTACCTCTAACAGCTCCATTTCTCCAATCTTGACAGCATGGTTCATATAGACAATACCTAGTAATATTCCCTTTCTCATGACAGTTATAACAAGTAACATTCCTTGATTTGTCATCTCTACTATCCCTCCATGGGTGATAATATCTGACAAGCCTCCTACATTCCTTTGACCTATGTTTAAAACCATTACAAGTATGCAAATAGTCATTGAATGATCTCTCATAACTTGAAGCATTATTCTTCCTAATATACTTTTTTATTCTAATTGTCTTTAAAATATCTCTCCTTCTGATGTACATTGGTTCTTGAACCTTTAACTTCCTTGCTTGGTATAGTGTCATTTTGTATCATTCCTTTTCCTTTAAAATAATTCTCAAATCCAAAACCAGTTTTGTCACTTTCCAACCTTTGACCCTCTAATAGATCAACTAGATCCTTAGAAATCTTAAAATTTTTGTAATGACTTAGCTTTGTTGAATACATCACATAGTTCTTCCCTTAGAATCACCATATATTATTCTCCCTTAGTTCATTCTTCTTCTTTGGATTGTAGGCTTGGGGTCATAGAACTCATATGAATATCTAACATTTTGATTGTTTCTTCAAGCTTACCTATCTCAGACCAGTACTTCTCCTTAACTTCATAAATATTCCCTTAATATTCCTTGACTATTCCTATCATATTCTTAACATTATTCTCAACATGCTTTAGCTTTGTCTAAACACACATTATTTCACTCTCAATGTCATCTCCTTCCTCTCCATCTTCAGAGTGCATGGATTCAGCAAATAATATGGAGCCATCACTCATAGACCTCATAACATCCTTTTTCAATGACCAATACCTCATCACTTACATTTTCATGGTCATATTTAGAGTCAGAGTCAGAAGTATAATCACAGCTACTTACCTTGTATGAACAACACTCTTTCTTTGAACCAAAAACTTCTTGGTATTTTTATTGTTATTAAATATCTTTAATTTATTCTTTCCCTTGTCAGAACAATGGGTCTTATTGTCATGATCTCCATCATGCTCATCATAAATTTCATTCTTGAGCTTATGAGGGCACTTAATAAAACAATGACCTACTTCTCCACAATTAAAAAATTTAAAATGGAGTTTACTTTTATAATTACCAGAACCAACCTTCAATATTCTAGCAATCATTGCAAATAGTTCATCATCATCAATTTTAGGGGTAGCATCATCATTAGTCTTATTATCCTTTGGCTTCTTCTCAACCTTAAAATAAATCTCCTTCATGATAGGTTTAGAGTCAACAATTCTCATCTCATATGCAGTCAAAACGCCATGAATCTCATCCATAAAAATAGCCTTTAAATCTTTGGCTTCCTCAATAACAAAAACTTCAGGGTCAAACTTAGGAGTTAGAGACCTTAACACATTTTATACCAAAACTTCTCCCTTCACTTCTTCACCTAATCCTCTAATGGTATTGAAAAATTTATCAACTATGAGTAAATATGTAACAAAGGATTCTTTTTCACTCATTTTTAGGCCTTCAAACTTATTTCTAATTTTTTTTAATTCATCTATCCTTACCTTGAAATATCCTTCATAAATGACCTAAAGTGTCTCTCACATAGCTTTAGTTGATGTATAATAAATGACCTTCACAAGTTCTAATTCATCTAATCCACACATGATTACATTTATTTCCCCTGGATTTATCACTACTAAGCTTCTTATCGGCAATACTAGTTGGAGGAGTCTGAGGAATTGTATACCCATCTAACATAGATTGCCAAATGTCAAAGCCTAAGGAAAATGATATGATTCCTCATCCCAATGCTCCAAAATGCATAATTTATTCTTTCAAACAAGGAAGATTTACTAAAAAGAAGTACCACTCTGTTGACTCACAATTTTAGTGCTTCAAAGGATCTTATTCAAGTGATCAAATTTCTTAAAAAGGACCTACTATGATACCAATTGTTGGAATCACAATGGACAGAGGGGGGTGGGTGAATTAGTCCTTTAAAACCTTTAAATGATTCCTTTAATTTGCATATACCATTGATAACATATTAAGTATGATCAACCATACACATGAATGAGAGAGTACACAAGACACCAGATATGGAGTGGGAAACCCTAAAGGGGAAGAAAACCAACTGAAACTTTTGATTATATTACACAAACCAAAATACTCGGCATGAATATGACACATCACACGAGATTTGTTTAATGAGGCACCCAACCCCCACAAGGAACACCAAACCATATTTAGTAAGGAACCCAACATTACAAGGAGGCTACAAACCCCTAAGGTGATTAAGAGCCAACTAATACATATAACTAATAAGACAACTGAATATATTTTTCTTCTAAGAGTGATAGTGATAACAATTTCAGCTCCACTCTCTAAAAACCCTCTTCAAACACACTCTCTCCTACTTTTCCTCAATATTACTTCTTCACGGGATGATAATGTCAATTGAAATTTATAATCTAGTTATAAACTCTCCTCAAACATTAATACCCCTCTATCAGCTCTATCTTTATGACCTCAAACCACTTTTTACACTCTCTCTAGGATCGCACATTCTTCACACTCACAACTAGTCACAAATGACCAAATATAACATGCTTAAATACAAGAAACTTGCTTACAAACATAATAGGTTAGCCATGAACCAATAAGGTTTTTCATAAAAACACTAAAAAAATCTACAAACTCATATAAATCAACATGAAAGAGCCATATGGGTTGGCAATGCACCAAGACACTCAAATTTGTACAACTACGCCAAGATGGATAAATCCTTCTCCACCAAGCACCACATAGAATTCAAGGGAATAATAAAAAATTGTAAAGGACCCAAAGGATTCAAAAAAATAAAACACATCCTCTCAACATCCTTCATAAGCTCACAAATGTCTACATCATTCCTTCTTCTCATAACACCACCAAGTAGGACTCTTTCCTACTCAAACTGGGCACCATAAACAGAGCAATCTTCAAATATGAAGATAAAACACTCACCAAAAACCTAAACCATGGAATGAAACCACTAATTGTAAATAAATTGAAAAAATTAACACATATAACCATGTTAGACATCATTAATCAACCAAAAAATCCATCAAAATAACTTCTCCCTTCAAGCAACTTGATCTTTCCATAAAATAGTTTTGTAAACTTGATCTTATTTCATCTTGCTGACACTTTCAAGACCTCTAATTGAATGGAATATGATAATTTTTTATCCATATTCACTCTCCAGTGGATAGGAATTATCAAACAACCCAATATATTGGTCTTTCAGACCAATCTTTAGAACAAATCATTGTTGTCCCGAACTAGTCAAACTAGGTCAACTTGTAACCTTCTTCATGCCACCTCATCTCATCTCCATATCTAAACTAAGTATTGAATAATGTCATGTAGGATGTGTAAAATAGCCAAATGACCATAAAACATAATCACTAATTCTACAAATTCCCAAGCACCACCTAACTCCATGATTGCAAAGCTTCCATTTTTGGCCCAAAAACCAGTCTTCATGTTTTGATATGTGATGACCTTAAAAATACTTCACCAAGCTCTGAAATTACTCCAAAAAATAGAATTTATCCCCAAAAACTCATAACAACAAGTTATATTGTAGGTTAAATGGAAAACATGATAGAAAAATGAACTTTCCTGGAAACTAGCATATTTGAGTGGGCTCCACCTATAGTCATGACTTCAAACCACCACCATATGAAATATGGTAGAGTATTATCCATCCTCTAATCATCATACTTTATTATTTAATGTATTTTTGTCTCAAATCAATAATATTTCTTCCATCACTAGTAAACTAGGGTTTATGTGGGGTTTTGACCACTATACCTTATTAACAGTCATTCATAAAGCACATGGACTTATTTAACCTCATTCCAACTCTGGGATCTTCTAAAATCCATGCCTTGACATTATTGAAAGACTTAAGGTCCTATGAAAATTTTTATGTGCCAAATGATTTGATAAATTTTGAATTAAATATAATTACAGAGTAACATATATGATATACAAACGCTAAGCACTCAAGCAATGCAAAACTATAAAAAACAGTAGGGATAGATGACTTATCTAAATCCTACATAAAGTGGGACTGATATGGGAAATTTCAAGTGCTAAAAATGGTTGGAACTATGTCATAACTACTCTCTATAAAATCTATATTTTGAAAATGATGTTGGAAACGGGCACTTGGTGCTGGATAGGAGCATCTAGGAATTGGTGATTGTTCCTGGGTGCTAATGACTATGCAGAAGCTTGGAATCTAATTTCTTCTATCTCATTATAGTTTCTCTATCACATTCCATCATTCACCTAATATTCACTCTTGTATTATCAAGGGTACTTGTAAAATGCAACAAAAACCCTATCTACCTAAAAAATCTCACAAACATATCAAATTGGAATGAAAATGCAATATGTGAAGTCGAATTGACCTCGATGGTCACCCGATGAGTGAATTTATGACCGATCATTACACTACATTATATGATGCATGTAGTTATGTGTTCTTGTGTGTGTATTAGTTTCCTTGTGTTGCCCTCATGCCAATGATTCCAAGATAACGAGCTATGGCTAGATAATATGCAAATGTATGGTATGGAATTGAGAACTTCCCCTTCCTGTGCAATGTATACAACCCAAAAAAGTATTCCCTTGTAATGGTAGTGATAATAAGTAGATGATATTTCCCTTAGAATTTTTATCTAGTATACTATACTGTATGTTGTGTATATATGTGGATCTCTTATTTGAATTTCAACACTAGTGACCCAAAAGGATGACTATGAGCTCAGGATAAGGATAAGAAAGCTAGAAAGGCCAACCAAAAATGTCAAAATAAGTGAAAAGAGTAAGAAATATAGAAGTGCTCATAATGGGAAGGGTCATATGGGCACTATTGTTCATAATGGGCTTTAATATCCTAGGATAAATCATGACACATGTGAAAATACTGACAGACAAGGATCCCCGTGACCTGACCAGAATTGGGTATAGAAATGACAGACGTGAGAGAGAAAGACAAGAGAAAAAATAAAAATAAGTGGATGGACAAAAGATTGTGTCACTAGTGAATACTTATCTTACTTAAGATCCACCCATATAACAACATAGTAAAATAGTAATATGTGTGTGATTTTGTGTCTACACCAACCAAGGTGATTTCACTCACATCGAGCTAAGAAACATGCATTCTTGATCTCGATAGGACTAAAACTATCATATCTTGTAAAATTTTCCCACAACATTAGGACAACCTCTACTAACATATCCAACGTTCAACTAATCATAAATAGTTCTACATCTTCTCATCCATTAGGAATTACCTACCTAGGTCATGTAAATAGGTCTAGTTTAGACCTAGATAGAGTAACCAGACCTAATATATCTGCTTCAAATCCCTTCAAAGGGGCCCTAAAAACCTTGAGACAACAGGTCTCACTCATTTTCATGCCCTCATGGGACCACATAGCTCTGTAATTGAAAATCATGCCTTATTAGGCCTCTAAGAACCTAGACTAGGTCTAGATGAACACCTACAAACCCTACTCACACCTTGCAATCAACCCATAAACCTATATGAGTGTTTCAACACATTATCTTCATTATCTCCATTCCTTGACCATGCTCCTAAAGCCACCATGTAACTTTATCCACCATGTACTGTCACTTATGTTGACTAGGCCTCATAATTAGGCATACTAGACCAAGCCATTCTCACCTTATTCACTCTTGTAACCATGATGCACCTTGTTTTATAAATATATCACCACTACAAAAATTCTCTTACACTTATTACAACATAATTTTTCATTAATGTGCTTGTACTTTTACATTAATATCAACACACAAATACACATGCCAACAAAGCAAGCAATATGCATGACTATCATGTTACAGTCATCTTGAGAAGTGTAAAATAAGCATGTGAATATTTTTTACAAGGTGAAATTAAGAGAATATGGAGTATAATGAATCGATTTACTAGTCTACAGTGAGAATGGTTAGCTACAAAAAAGTATGGTTATAATAGAAAGAAAGACCTAGAGACCAAATTAGTGAACATAGCGGTATTGTTGGTAAAGAGGATAAATGAACATTGAAAAGTGCTTGTAAAAGGTTGATATTTATGGTGCAAGGTGTGTCAAATGTAAAAACTAGTTGGTAAATGATAAAACCCTAACAACTCAGTTGAAACCCTAAAGAAGACCTAGTTAGACCTAATAAAAAAATGTAACACCTTGTTATTACGATTCCTCAAAAACTAAGGTATTTTTTTCAACTCATTAATTATATTTAATACCTTCACATAATTTATCACACAGCAATCAAATTCCATCATACAAGATTTTATAAATCCCTTAAGTTATCTTACGCTGAAATGACTAACATCATTCACAGTAACTTTTGGAAACTGCTGAATTATTCCAATATAAGTTAACTATATTGATGCCTTCAATGATTAATATCTTATAAAAGATTAATACAACATTAATTAATGTTTATAGTCCAACAAAAAAAGCTATGATATCTAGGTGCAACTATAAGGGTTAAGCTCATAATTTATCCCCTTCAAACACTCATTACGAGCCAATATACCCAGTATACCATTTAGTTAAACCTTATTAAAGGTATTGAGAAACATGTGTATCCTCTTAGTGTTAGCTTCCCACTCACGAGACAATTTAAAATAAGAAATGGTGAAGGAAATTGTAATCAGTCATTTGCACTACTATGCACATAGTTTCTGGCATTCCACTAACAAGCTTGGTTTTGTGGCTGCACATAAGCCACTTGAAACCTATCCCTACATTCACCACTCAAACATCCCATTCATAGTATCAAGATTATCTTTGTTTCTTAAGTTATTAAGTTTGGAGTTAAAAATCTTAGGTAATCATGTTTTTAATTAACAATTTCAAGCATCGAAGCCACAATTATCATAACCCGACATTCAGGTCATGTGGCTCATTCCAAGACCACTTCGAAATCCCTACAATAAAATATGTGTCCTTGTAATAACCTTGGTCATTACATGTCCATTTCTCTACCTGTAGCCAACTCGAACTAATTCCGGTATGACATGCAATACATGAAATTCGTGTCATATTTCATGTCATCAGTTTATGAAGGGTGCATTTAAATTATTACTTGTCCTTGATTAAAGAAAATAATGCAGCAACTAGATATCATGTGTTATGACTACTCTTCTGTACTATTATGACATTGGGTTTCTAATATCATTAACTCGATTAATCATTAAACATAGGATTAATCAATGATCACTTATGAAACATATTTAATTCTTAATTATTCATGTAGTCATAATAATTAGTTTGTAAATGTACTATAACAGTGTTGTAGTGTTTTCATATTAAAATAATCAATCATAAATAATCATCAAATTTTACTTTTAATAATACATTAATAATTTGTCAAAAATTAGACTTTATAACACTTTATAAAATCAATGTACGTTGTAAAAAATATTTCATATATATTCATTTCATGGAGGATAAACCTCATCTTAATACATAATTATCATGACATTAACATTTAAATTACAATAGGATTTTGGATTGCCATATTACTTTACAAAGATTTCCTTCTAATCATTTCAACCAAATACAACATCATTTATTACAATCACTAGTCAAGTAATGAAGTAATCAATACATTTTACTATTCCTTTTTAAATCAAATTGATTGGATAACAACCTGCATGATCATTGCACATGGTCAGTTCCAACTGAACTGGCATGGATTACACTACTGATTGCCTAAGTGTTTCATTACAAAATTATTGCACACATCTTGTCGACTTAATGTCAAAATACAAGTATTTCTTTAGTGCTAAAATGAATAAATCGTGTTTATTACCATTAAAACAATCACATGATATCTTTTAATATCACACATATACATTTATTAATCCATCATTAAATTCAAATGCACTAAAATCCCAATTCATAAATTCATTCAACATCCAACATCAATTAATTACTAATTATTATTCATACTAGCCTTTAATCCTCTTATTTAATAAAACTAATAAAAGAACCAATAAGATTGTTATTACAAATTTACCCTTCATATTTTACTAATAGTCTAATAAGTTATTCACATCTTAGACAAGGAATTCTAAGATAAAAGGATCTAAGAATAGCTTCGATAATATCGGTTTTATATCCAGTAATATATATGTTATCACATTCTCCCATGCCAAGTACCAAGGAAAAAGATAATGTTATTTATGACACTAGACGATGGTGCATAGATAACTTGTTGTTATTAATAATTACAAAGTGGGATAATCAATAAATAACATTTACCTATTTTCCACGATGATGGATTTTCAACAATCTCACAAGCATCACCTTAATGAAGGCCAGAACCATTACTAGCTCTAAAAGGGAGATTTCATCATGCAATAATGTCCTTGAGCATCCAAGGAAAACATGAAGTTGGTTAATCGTCTTTCAATTATTGTTAATTAATGAAATAATACCTTTTAATCAAGTAATATTTTATTGCATGATTTATAAGCCATTAAAATACAACAAGTGAGACAAATCAAAATAATAATAACATGTACAAAAACAAAGTGAGTGTCTAAGCTTCAAAATCATCTCTTACAGCATGGTAAGTAACAATAACACGCAGTAGCAAGATGCACAACAACATTGTTATAAGTACCACTACCAAGTTGTCGAATGCACCATATTATCAAACCTAGAAAAGAAATTTCATAAAAAATCACAGCCAAAACAAGAATATGTTGTAAATGCAATGTACATTACAAGTGTCGAGCGACAAGTGTTGTTGCATGATTTTACATGTAACTACAAGGAAGTGTGCAAATCATTTTCAGGATATGCATAGACACATGTGGATGTATATACAGCTACACAACAAAGTTTATCCTCTAGCTCTCATAGCCCACCCTTTATTTACGACTTATCCCTTTCAAGAAACAGATAAAAATTATGGGATGTGAAATACTCCCCCCCCTTAATGAAACATTGTCTCGATGATTTTTACTCATTATGTAATGAGAACATTCACACATATAATATGATCATTCAAAAAAGAGAACAATCAACATTTTTATCCAAAAACTTGCAATTTCTTATATTTGAATTCAAATTTATTGGCTATAACAGTCTTTCAACCAGCAAAAATTGTCACACAGTCAAAAATATGACATATATTTTTTCATTACAACCATTCATACAATGTAATATTAGTTAATATATAATACAGATAGTCAAATACATGTTATATATCGCAGAAACAAACAAGAAAAAATTGTTTTCAATTTTTCCCCAAGTCTTCCCAAGCAGTTTTGTTTCATTAATTTGCTTGTCTTTCCTGACTTGCCTTATGCAATTCCCAATTTCTTTGGAATGCACCAGTGATTTTCCTTTTTCTGACTGGTTTTACTAAAATACATTTATGGTTTTCATCTTTCGGATATCATCATCCTTGATTTATTTTTATGTTTTTAGATTAGGTAATAATTTGGTTTTGGGGGGACCAAAAAACCCACAGTACATAGCAGTAAACGAGAGGCAAGGCAAACCACAACCCAAAAACAAGCTAGGGCCCAATAGAGTCAAAACCACTTGACCAACATGAAGGCCCAACACGGGGTGAGGCAAAAACAAACCTCAATTACATCATACAATTTTTATTTTTATAAAAAGCATACTAGAACACAGACCAAGACAAAAGACCAATAGACTAGTCCGCCAAGGGTCAACTAAAGTTTCTTTTTCTTGTTGCTCCTGGTGCGAGAGTTGGGACCTTGATTCAGGCTAACTGGTTCCTTCCTAACGAGTTGAGAGCTTCTCCTGCTTTCCATCCTTGGTGTCAACTTCGTCCTCGTCCTCATCCGAGCTACTAAGATCCAACCTCATACCCCTCCTTTGATTGTCTTGCTTAGCCAGTTGATCCTACAATATCAAGATCTTGTGTCCTGCATGGTGAAGTCTGCCTTGAGACCATTAACTCTTTTTTCCTGGGAAGAAAATTTGATGTGCCATTCCCTCATATCCTGAACCAATTGCTTGGTAACTTTGAGCAATGTATCAATAGCCTCCTCCATATTAGCCTTCCAAGAAAAGATGATGGGTACACCGGTAAACTCTTCAACAATGCCCTTCCCTTTAGATGACTCCCCCTTCTTCAAGTCAGAAAGAACCTCCACGGCCACACCCTCACTATCACTCCCCACCTTTTCCTTATGTTTCTTCCTTTTCAGTCTGTTCGCCAAGGTTTCATCATCTGAGTTAGCGGGCTAGGGGATAGGGGGTAAACAGGGTTTGCCATGCTAGAAAAGCAGCATGATCAAACTCGTGGTGCAAAGGGTTATCCACCTTCTCCTCTTTAAAATCCAAAATGGAGACAAAAAGGGACTTGAGTAAGAAGAATGGAAAGCTCATGGCCTGGTTACGGACAAAATAGTTCATAAATAGATAGATTATGGGTATAAATTTTACAGAATTTTCCCTCAAGTGTAAGATAATGCATAACCACCTTATAGACCATCGACGCCCATCTCTCAGGAAGACAAGTCCTAGCAATGTCATCGTCAAATAAGTGCACGTTTTCACTAGGGCCAAAAAAGACAGAGATTTTATGGTTTCTACATTTCTTGTCTTTGAACAATTTCAAACCCTCCATCAACATCCCAGTGACATCAGCTATATACTGTTCAGTGACATGCATCTCTATCCCCCTAAATTTAACCCTCCCCTGATCCCAAGCTTTGGAAAAATCAATGGCAAGGTCAGGATCGTTACCTTTGATGCGCTTGATGTACTCTGTGAAGCCCCCCTCCTTAGAATCCTCCAAATTGTGGCATCCTGTTTCACCACCTGAAACAAAGTGGGCTCGGTCCGCAGCCTATCACCTCCCATGTTTGGCTCAGTTTGTTCTATCAAATTTCTTCTCCTTTGTTTATTGGTTATGTTCCACTCAAAACCACATTTATCTTTTCTGACCATCAAAGTGGAGCACTTAATCTTGTTGAATCTATTCCACTTAACCTGTCTTAGTCTTTTATGGCTCGTGTGAGCTTTACTGGCTGTGCTTTTCATCATTAATAAGTTTGTTGATGTGGCTCCAAGGCACATTTCCCATCCATTCCCCCCAATCTACCAAATCATTACCTTGATTGGCCAACCCATCCGCACTTGGAATTACTCTCTCTAAACACATGGCACAACACCACATCATCAAAGGCTTCCATCATACTTCGAGCCTCAAGTATCATGTTTTTTATGTTCCAACCATACTTATATTTCCCTTCAATGGATTTAATGATTAGCAGGGAGTCTCCTTCTATCATGATTTTCCTATACTAGAGTCTCTTGGCAATCCTAATTCCCTTCACCGCCGCATATGCCTCCGCATAATTGCTAGAATTATTCCCTAACAGACCAACATATGCAATTAGACAGTTTCCAAGATGATCCCTTATCAGACCACCCCCTCCTACCTTTCCTTCCCTTGGCTTCACAGAGCCATCAAAATTAAGTTTAACCCAATCCTTGGACGGTGGTTTCCATTTGGAGTTAGTCCTATCCTTCTTTTTCTCATTCTTCCCTCTAGCTTTGGTCGGGCTTATTCTTAGAGCTTGGATAATTTTGATATCTTCCTCATCCAAGGAGTCTTCCCACCTGTGTTTGTAGATTTCAATGTTATCTCTGATATTTTGCTTAATCTTGCTTACCACCTTAGTTATGCTAGCAGTCTTATTTTGGAAGATCCTATTATTCCACTCGAGCCAAATACACCATAAGGTGTGTGGGAGCGAGCACTTCCAAATTAGATTGATGATCTTTGGCTTGAAGGCCCCTTGCCATTGTTCTAATAAATTATTTAAGCTTCCCGGGAGGGGGAGTTGGACATTAAAGATATTCATTATGTCCGCAATAACTTGAAAAGTAAACTTGCATTCTATAAACAGATGGTGGACAGATTCGGCCTCCTCCTTACACAGATAACACCTATTGATGAGGATCATTCCTTGTTTCCTCATATTGTCCATTGTCATTATTTTGTTCAGGATAGATTCCCACATGAAGAAATTTATTTTAGGAGTTAGATATTTATTCCAAACTCTAGCACAGTCCTTGTTCTCCTCCTCATTTTCAAAAGAAATTTCATAACCTGATTTAACTTCATACTCCCTTGAGTTCATGTTGACTCCAAATTATTTCATCCTCCAGTAGTCTATTAGGGATAGGAGTTCTTCTTAATCTATTTTTGAGATCTTCAAAAGGTCTGATTGGCCCACTGTAGCTAGCAGGAGGTTGAATAGAAACCCACTTTGTCTCTTGAGGATCATGGACCCAATAGTTTTGAACCTTTTCCCCAAAAATCTGGCTAAAGTAGTGTTTGAGATTGTTCCATGGCTCACTCTCCCCCAATGGTTTCTTATCCACCTAAGAGTCCTCCCAAAACCTTATTTCATTTCCTTTTCCAATATTCCACCTTATCCCTTGAAGAAGAAGGTGTTTGCACTAACAAAGATTATTCCAAAAGATGGATCCTCTTGGCATCTCATAGAATTTAGCAGAGCTAATCTTCCGCCAATATTCAACAGTTATTTCACTTGTATAATTTCAACCCACAGGCCATGTTCCTTATAGATTCTCCACCCTATTTTGGCAATGAGGGATTTGTTCATGATTTTCAAGTTTTTTAATCCTATTCCCCCATACCTTTTTGGCTTTGTTACATTCTCTCATGCCACCAATGGTATTCTAGCCTTATCTTCTGTTCCAGACCAAAGAAACCTTCTTTGGATCTTTTCAATAATATTCCTAACCTTGCTCGGGATCTTGAAAATCGACATGATGTAGGTGGTAACCCCCTACAAGGAGCTCTAGAAGGAGCTGGGACTTTGCCAGTCTTGAGTGAGTAGGGTGAATTTCCATGATGCTAATTTCCTTTGAAACCTTTCTATGAGAGGGTTCCAGGTATCCATGGTTAATCTTGATACCACATAAGGGCATGCCAAAGTAATTATCCAGAAAGATTTTTATTTTACACTCCATGATGGTCGCCAATCTTCTTTTTTGTTGGGGGTTAACATTAATAAAAAATAAAGAGCTCTTGTGGAAGTTGATTAGTTTTCTTGAAACTTCCTCATAATCCCTAGTTATATCCTTAAGTACTCTAGCTTCTTCCACCATCACTTGCCCAAGAAGGAAGGTGTCATCCAAAAATTGTTGAAGGATAATAAGGACCACACCATTGGTAACTAGAATGCCTTTGAGACTTCCAATCCTCATATCTCTCTGACATAATTTTACTTAGGGTTTCTACCAAAATTATATATAGGAAGGGGGAGAGAGGGTCTCCCTGTCAAAGGCCCCTCTCAGCTTTAAAGAACCCATGGGGTTTACCATTGATCAAGACATAGAAAAGATGGGTGTAGTAGTGCACTCCTTGATCATCTGTAAAACAAACGGGTTGAAACTAAGCCTTTCTAAAATCAAGGTTCAAAAACTCCCAGGACACTCTGTCATATGATTTATGCATATCTAACTTGACCATCATTGCCTCCCTGTTAGACTTTTCCACTGAATGCACTGTTTTATGGATGGCAATGATACTATCTAAAAAATTGTCTACCTGGGACAAAAGCTCCTTGGTTAGGCGTTATGAACTTATGGAGAACCTCCCGAAGTATGAAGGCTAGAATTTTAGAGCATATTTTATAAACATTGTATTGCACAAACTTATTGGTCTGAAATATTTCAGGTCCGTAGCTCCATTCACCTTGGGGATCAACACAAGGAATGTATGATTGATTTGTTTTAACATCAATCCCCCATAAAATAAATCCTACACCGCTTACACCACATATTTCTTAATAATCTCCTAGTACATTTGGAAGAAGAAGGTCGGGAAACCATCCAGGCCAGGGGCCTTATCCCCCTCCATGAGGAAGATAATGGCTCTTATTTCCTCCTCCTTTAGGACAACCAAAATCAGTTTGTTTCTCCTCCTCATTGATAACATTCTCAAAGAGTGAAAGAGAATCAACCATATTTCCCCTATCATCGCCTGATTTCCTTTAGCATATAGGTTTTGGAAGTAGCCAATGATAGTCTGAGTAACATCATCTTCCTCCTTAGCCAATGTCCCATCCGGTTTAGAAACTTCAAGAATTATGGTTTTATTGGCTTTAATGGAAGATGAGACATGAAATAACTTAGTGTTCCTATCACCCTCCTTAAGCCAGTTGATTCAAGATTGTTGTCTCCAATAGGTTTCTTCTTTTTCCAGCAGGTTATGAAATTAAGAGAGCAGCAATTTCTCTTGATCTTTATCCTAAATGTTCCACCCCCTTCCTCCATAATCTCCTCAAGAACCCTTAAATCTTCCATGACTCTGCTTTTTTGGAGGAAAATATTTCCAAAGAATTTCCTTATTTCACCTCTTAATGTTATTCTTAACATTCTTCAGTTTAGCAGCCACCCTATACATACTATTGCCATAGGTGAGGAGGTTCCACCATTCTTCAATCCTCTTACTTAAGTCAGGGTGCAAATTACACATCTTCTCGAATATGAAAGGCCTCCCTTTAACCTGCTGGGCTTCATCAAATTTCAATAGCAAGGGATTGTGATCTAACCATGTCCTCGCAAGAGAAGATAGTGAGTACACATGACCCTGCACCCATTACAAGTTAACCAAGAATATGTCAAGTCTGATTTTGAATCAAGTCTAACACCTATTCTTCAATTCAACCAGGTAAACTTGGAGCCCCTAAGTTCCAAATCAAATAGACCATTAACATGAAGGAAATCGCAAGGTCATCCATGCTTTTTGAGAAGGTGGTGACTCCACCTTGCTTCTTATCAGATGAAGAGAAGGGGAGTATTAAGGTCCCCTCCTATCATCCAATCTAAATATCTAAAACACTTCTTGAAGGTTTTCATCTCATTCCATAACTCTTTCCTACCCAACAAAAAATTTGGGGCGTAGACATTTGAGAGAATCCATCTTCTTTTTGCTGACTTGGTTAGTAAAGAAGATAGCTAAATGATGTCAAATTTGAATTAAGACTTCTCCTTCAACATTATTCCCATTCCAAAAGCATGCTATTCCACCTGAAGCTCCCACAAAGTCCACACAACTGAACATAGTTTCTTTCCAAAACTTCATTTTGATTTCTCTAAACTTATCACCCTTCATTTTTGTTTCTTGAACCAAAATGATATGTACATGATTATTTATCTTAATATCATATAACAATTTAGATTTCCTAGGGTTATTCAACCCTCTAATATTCCATGATGTAATAATCATTTGGGTTTAGACCCACTCTTACTTGTCAAGGATATCTTCTTCCTTCTGCCACTTCCTTCGATGCTTGTTTTTCTCTCGTTACTCTTGTAGGTGGACTTCCTACACCTTGTTTGGTCACACCCATGTCTGCTTTAAGAGTGGAATTCTTAGTAGAATGTTTAGGCTGGGTTTTTGGTGTTGATACTAGACTAAGTCTATGTATTCACTAAATCACGCACTTTGAGTCAATATTTAATCTCGATCTCATACTACTATTCATATGGTTTTTAAGTGAAGAAAGTACTAATTAACCCCAGTCCTTTGGCCATTTTACTTTTCTTTCTATCATCACTTCTAACCTCCCACATGTACTCTCCTAGTAATTTTTTTTCATTTTACATCATTTTACCCTTAGCTCGGGTGCCTAGGCCAGTACTGAGGTACCCTAGGCACTGTGGTCCCAATTTGGAATCCCTGATCCTCTTTACACTTTACATGCATCTTTTGGGAACTTTCTAACAATTTGAACGTTCTATCTTTTTTGTTGTCATCCTTTTCGGGGTTAACTATGAATTTAGAACAAGATAACCATATAAATATAAAGTTATGTGACCATAATAAGGGACCAAGCACTAAGCACTTAGTATCACACACCTAGGTTGCATTTTTCAAAGGCATCTAACGCTATAATTGCATTAATCTAGCTCCATCACAAGGCACACAAGTTTGGTTCATTTGCATCACACTTCATATGAGGGGATTATATTGTTTTCATGCACACATTTACTACATTATACATCTAGTTATTACTCACTAATTCACAAAGTGTGACTGGTATAAGACAAACCTAGGGCACGCTTGGTAAAAACACACATAAAACTACACTGGGTATGAGATGTAGTGTAGCGCTAGCCACTGAGGACAGTCTGACCCCTTCATATGTATATTTATTTTTTAGGGGTTTGAGGTTTGTCTTGGGATTTTTTAGGTCCCTCCTTCATCACTAATTTCCAGTGACATACTGCACAGTCCAGTGAAGCTAATGTAATAGGAATCAACTATAAGAGAACATCCAGTGACACCTTAGAGGAGGTTTTTTAGACTATTTCTGCAGACCACAGCACCGATAGGCTCTCATGTGCCTCTCAAGGTGTTGAAGCCCAGTCAGGGAGCTTATATATGTGCTTTTTGAGGCTTCCATGTGGTCATTTCCTTTTCTTGTTTTCTTGGTTCACACTACGCCACAACCTCACACCTTCATCAAATTAGCTAAGGAATTCCTAACCCCCTCTTGCACATTAGGGTTTTACATTATCAAAGAGTGTAATGGAAAACTGCTAGAACAAAATGGTAGTGTGTTGCAATAAGACCCCCAAAATTGTAGAGATTTCATAAATATCAAGACTAGGGCACCTATGGAGGTTCATGGGTGCCTAGGGTTCCAGTGACCTATTCAAAGCACCTGTGATTGCTCAAAAGCTATGGAGCTCAGTTTTACATGGTTGTGAGATTTTTGCATGTTGTCTCCTTTGATTGCTAGTCTCTCACTAGAATTATTTGTTGTTCTCTTGAAACCTATAATAAGAATAAGTACCTACAAAATCCCCCAAACTACATCAAATACCAAAAAATAAAGATGAAAAATGGGAGGTCAGACTATCCTCGGCTGTCAAAAAAGTGATTTTATGTCAAAACACTACACTACAGTGTAGACCCCATGTAGTTATATGTGTGTGTTTGAAGGAATCATGCCCTTGGCGCCTCTTTTGCATGTCGCAATTGATATCAAGTAATAGCTAGATGTAGAGAATGTAGATAGATGTGTGCATGAAAGAATGAACTTCCCCTCTTATGAAATGTATGTAGAAAATGTAGTCCCTTTCCCTTGAATGGATGCTAGATGGATTCTTGAATGTTCTTGTGATAGCCTTTGAATGCAACCTTAGGTGGTGATAATATATTATTATTACTTGGTTCCTTATTATGATCACATAACTTTATATTTATATGATCCCCTTGCCTGATTTTTGTAATTAATCACTAAAAGACATGCTTCTAAGAAATTAAGATTCCCAAATGGCTAGAAAAGACCCAAAAGATGCCAAAAATGTATAAATATGTCGAGGGTTCCTGGAGGGGACAGGAGTTCCTAGGAGTTGGTGTCTAGAGTAAGAAATGTTGATGTATGAAAAGAAAAACTGGGCTAAAAGGAGTGTAAGACCGAAAGAGAAAATAAATAGCGAGAAAAGGTGGCTGAAAATTGTGATCAATTAGTACTTTTATCACTTAGGAATCATATGAATAGTAGTATTTGATCAGGACTAGATAGATACCAAAAGTGTGTGATTTAGTGTCTACACATTTCATTTTTAGTTTTAAATGTACATCTACATTATTAGCAAGATATATGCCTACAATCAAAATTACTCCTATAATAGAATATCCCCCCTTTTCCCTCAAGATACCAGTATAATACAATCTCTTACTCATCACCAAATAATCAATAGATAACATAAATGTTCATTATAATAGTGTTAATACATCTTATTTAAAATTATATGTACATTTCAATGATATCCCATATTACAAAAAGCATAAGAAACACTAAATTTTTTTTCCGGTCTTGTATACTTGCAACCACTGCATGGTCAACACAACTATTTGCACGACATCAAACTACGATCAAGCACAATTTACCTTTTTGCAATTTTCTAAAAATAATGGTAATATACTTAATACACTTCAAATGAGAGTAAGAAAATACAATTTCCATTTCATTTTACTTTCGAAGCTAAGGAGAGAGATAGAGAGAGGAGAGAGAAAACAAACAATTTTCCACATTCAATTTATTTTCAAGAAATTGTCAACATTAAGTTTCCTGTAATAATTTATTCGTGTTTATAACGTTTTTCTATCGTTATTTTTCTTGGATAAATTTATATGTCACTTTTCACCAAGCAGTAGCAAGTTTCCAAAAATGTCAAATTTAGACAAGTTGCTCAAAATACAAAGTTTGAAACCATCTTTGAGACCTAAACAAACAATGGAAAAAATTCCTACCTATTCCCCTATATACAGTGAAGCATTCAAAGCTAGTGGAACCCCACACTGACAAACATGATTAAAATGACAGTCGTATTTCCAGAGCTAGCAGTCATAAATGCACCCAAGAGGCCTTGTCTCCTAATGACCGGAGACCTGTAAAACCTATCAATAAAACTAGCTTGCAGGATGTTTTTATCCAAAAGGAGGGTTTTTTAGAAATTTTCTCATATAAATATTAGAGGTATACAAAAAAAAAATCCATTTCAACACCCAAGGCCAAAGTGGCAGGTCAAACCAAACTGTATTTTTCACTTTCTGCAGTTGTTTAAAGTTGTGAACTATCCTATTGGGCTCCTAAATGCCTTACGAAATAAGGTAAAATAGAAATTGATGGAAAAAGAAGGGTTTGGTTTAACTTTCCAAATGAAAAAGTGCTCAAATAGAATTTACGTTTCTCATTTCAGAGTTTAAACTCGTGTTTTGTGCCTCATAGAAAAACAAGTTTTTATTTAAGGTTACATAAGGTCACCAAGGAGTTGTTTTCACTAATTTTCATGTTTAAAACCCACCACCCACATGATTTATGAATCCAAAACTAGTATTTTGGATTATCTATCCTTCTTATAAGGTAAAAAAGTGTAGTGTTTTCATTCCTAATCATTGGTTTAGTTGCGTACAAAAGGAGGTGCAATTTGTAATTGAATAACATGTTTTTGTTTAATTCACCTAAGAATTCATTCTTCATTTGTTGATTTACAACTCCATTAAAATTTGAAAACTAGAACACTAAAAACATGCAAGGATAGAGTAAGATGGGCCATGAATGGTTTTAGTTGGCAAGTGGCCGAACAATAAAAAGGTATGTGGTTTGGTGGTCGTCTAAGCATTCCGTCAATAGTTTTTCAGCCTTATAAATGTTTCCAAAATTTCTCAAAAAATTATAATTAACAAAAGAGAAACATCTCTTCAAGGGATTTTATCAAACAGTCCACATGCCTGAGATTACTTCTTCAATGCTACCATAATACTATACAAAACCAAGGCCATATGCCTCTTATCTCAAAGTCATGACATTATGCAATGTGGCCCAATTAGAGGTGGTACAAAAAAAAAATTTCCTACCGTAAACAAACCCCTCTGATTTTTTATCCCATAGACTCTCCAAACAAACATCACATCACTCTAGTGAATACTTTGCAGCCAATGTAATCCATAAAATCACACTTCCTTGAAGCATTTTGTCAAACATGTTCACATGCCTTGCTTATGTTCCCACACATTTTTTTCATACTCTACTAACAAGGACAACAACAAAAATAAAAACATATGACAAAATTTACTCTAACCCCATGTGCTTCGATTTGCAGTGCTTCCCATCTGGGGCTGAAGGGGATTATGCTAGTGAATAATGATGGATATAGTTATATGTCTGATAATTGTATTTTCTTTGAAATTTTATGAAGGATTTTCAAGCTCTTGCTTTGAGCGAAGGTGGAAGAGGAAAAAAGGTTTCGGTTCCTACCTTTACACATACCAATTTGTATTTTCTTAAAGGTTTTTTCTCTTGTAACAATCCATTTTATGCATATCTTGCAACCATTTCTGTCCAAAAGAGTACATTTCCATCAAGAATTTATCAACATCTCATATACATGGGATGTAGTTCCCATTCTATATAATTTTCAAATAGGGGTAGAAAACAAAGCATGATGGCCTAATAATTTTCAATGAACCTGTTTTAGGAGTATTCTACAACTATGGAATTTACACGAGCTACATTTCTTCAAAGAGTTTTTATCAAATAGTTGTGTGCCTTGTCTAAGCTCCCACCCTTTTACACGTTGTCAGGAACTTACATGCATCCAAATATGAATAAAAAATATTCTTTAAACACATGGTATAAGTCCATACCTATATGGAAGCCTCCCCCTTGGCACAGGGCATCAAGATGGTGGAAAGTTTGGTAGAATTTGACCTCAACACCTGCCCACGCACTGCTAAGACTATTATTCATTGGGGTACCTGAAAAACATAGTCCAATCACACTTCTCTAAAGAAAAAATAACCAAAATTGAAAGGAATAAAACAGAGTAATATCCATGCCAAATTTTTCCACCACCAGTCTCAACTGAAATAGGGTCATCCAAGGTAAACTATAATTAAACTTTCCCTTACACAAAAAAAATTGAAAAACCAAAAAAAAAAAAACAAAGAAAAAAACAAAAATGCAGAATAAGAAAAACCACCTCACATCAACCCTCCCCCTAAGAATCCATGGAAATGTAACATACTTTTTTTGTCACGGTCATACTCACAAAAATCAAGAAGAATTTCCCCAACATCCTCTCACGTGGAAATTCATAATACCGAAAAGAATTTTCCATTTATGATTTCTTATAATTCTTGGCACAAACCTCATAACTACTAAGAGAAATTTTACAATATTTAAACTATTTAATGGTTTAATTATATTCTAGTTATTTTTTTGTTAGAAAATTGTATCAAAAGACTATAGTAATTTATTTTTATTTTTAAATTGTTTTTCCAGAACCACATTAGCTCCCCGAAAGAGATGCTTATTTTAACACATAAATGTGAATGGTTTACCTGCCAGTATTAATCCGTTATAATAATTTGGATAATTCAACCATTAATTATTTTATATTAATCCCCTTCTGTAATTCATAAATAACCTCCCACGGCCACACCCTCACTATCCCTCCCCATCCTTTTCCTTATGTTTCCTCTTCTTCATTTTCAGTCTGGTCAACCAGTTTCATCATCTAAGTTAGCGTGCTAGGGAATAGGGGGTAACATGGTTTGCCAGCTAGAACATCAACATTATCAACCATGGGGCAAAGGGTATCATCCACCTTCTCTCTTTAAAATCCAAATGGAGACCAAATGGACTTGAGTAAGAAGAATGGAAAGCTCATGGCCTCGTTAAGGACAAAATAGTTCAGAATAGATAGATTAGGGGGTATAAATTTTTACAAAATTTTCCCTCAAGTGTTAAGATAATGCATAACCACCTATAGATGCCATCCCATCTCTCAGGAAGACAGTCCTAGCAATGCCATCGTCAAATAAGTCACATTTGTTTCACAATGGGCACGAAAGACAGAGATTTTCATGGTTTCTACTTTCTTGTCTTTAACAAGTTCACCCTCTATAACCTCCCATTGACATCAGCTATATACTATTCATGACAATGCATCGCTATCCCTAAAGTTAACCCTCCTCTGATCGCAAGCTTTTGGGACCAAAATTCAAATGGCGAGTCCGGATCATTAACTTTGATTGCACTTGATATATTTTGTGAAGCCCCCCTCCTCAGAATCCTCCACATCAGGCATCTATTTCACCACCTGAATAAATGGGCTCAGTCCGCACCTAATCACCTCCGCATGTTTGGCTCGGTCTGTTCTAAAAAAATATTCTTAATAATATCAACAACATTTCTTTCCTTTGTTTTGGTTAGTTCCACTCTAAACCACATTTATCTTTCTAGCCATCAAATGGAGCACTTAATCTATTTACATCTATTTCCACTTAACTTTTGTGAGTCTTTTAAGGCTCTTGGTGAGGCATTAATGGTTGTGCTTTTCATCATTATAAGTTTTTTTGCTATGGCTTAAAGGATGTTTTCTCATCCCATTCCCCCAACTCTACCAAATTCTTACCTTGATTGGCCAACCCACATCCACGCTATAATTAGTCTCTCTCTAAACCCGGCACAATGAATGTCCATAAAAGGCTTTCTAATCATACTTCAAGCCTCAAGTAATATGTTTTTTTATGTTCCTTCCCATACTAATATTCCTTCAATGGATTTAATGATTGCAGGGAGTCTCCTTCTATCATGATTTTCCTATATTAGATCTCTTGCATCCTAATTCCTTCACCTCGCATAATTGGCTAGAATTATTACCTAATTGGACCGACCTATGTTATTAGCTAGTTTCCAATATGATCCCTTATCATACCACCCCCTCCTACCTTTCCTTCCCATTGAATTTAAGATCCATAAAATTTAGTGTTACCCCAATCTTTGGCGTGGTTTTCATTTGGAGGTTAGTCCTAATCCTTCTTTTTCTCATTTTTTCCCTCTAGATTTTTGGTTGGGATTATTCTTAGATCGTGGCTAATTCGGATATCTTTCTCATCTAAGGAGCCTTCCCCCCATTTTTTTTTGTTTCAATGTTATCTTTTAATATTTTCTTAATCGTTCCTTACACCTTAGTTACTGCTAGCATTCTTATTTTGAAGATCCTATTGTTCCACTTGAGCCAGACACACCAGAAGGTGTCTGGGAGTGAGCTCTTCTAAATTAAGATTTATGATATTTGGCTTGAATTCCCTTGCCATTGTTATAACAAAATATTTAATCTTCCCATGAGGGGGAGTTGACATTAACGATATCATAGGATGCCCGTAATAACTTGAAAAGTACACTGCATTCTATAAACAGATGGTGGACAGATTTGGCATCCTCCTTACATAGTAACCCCTATTGATGAGGACCATTGCTTGTTTTCCCCTCAATTTGTTGAGTGTCACTATTTTGTTTTTTAGGATAGATTCCCACATGAAGACATATATTTTAGGAGTAGTAGATATTTTATTCTGAGTCTCGGCATAGTCCTTGTTCTCTTCCTCATTTTAAAAAAAAAATCATAATCGGATTTAACTTCATACTCCCCTAACTTTGTGTTGATCCAAATTATTTCATCCTCCACAAGTCTATTAGGGATGATTATTTCTTCTTAATCTATTGTTGAGATCTTCAAAAGGTCTGATTGGCCCCATTGTAGCTAGCAGGAGGCTGAATAGAAAACCAATTCATCTCTTGAGGATCATGGACCCAATATTTTTGAACCTTTTCCCCAAAAATTTGGCTAAATTAGTGTTTGAGATTGTTTCATAGATCACTCTCCCCCAATGGTTTCTTATATACCTAAGATTCCTCCAAGAACCTATTTCATTTCATTTTCCAATATTCCACATTATCCCTTGAAGAAGAAGGTGTTTTATTGACAAAGATTATTCCAAAAGATGGATCCCTCTTAGAACAATAGAATTTAGCAGGGATAATCTTCCGCCAATACTCAACAGTTATTTCACCTGTATAATTTCAACCCACAGGCCATGTTCTTTATAGATTCTCACCCTATTTTAGCAATGAGGGATTTGTTCATAATTTTTAAGTTTTTTAATCGTATTCTCCCATACCTTTTTGGCTTTGTTAAATTCTCCCATGCCACCAATGGTATTCTATATTTATCTTCTATTTCAGACCAAAGAACCTTCTTTATATCTTTTCAATAATATTCCTAACCTTGCTCGGGATCTTGAAAATTGATATGATGTAGGTGGAAACCCCCCTACAAGGAGATATAGAAGAGTTGGGATTTTCTATCTTGAGTGATTAGGGTGCATTTCCATGATGCTAATTTCCTATAAAAAATTCTATGAGAGGGTTTCCCAGGGATCCATGTTAATCTTGATACCACATAAGGGCATGCCTAAGTAATTATACAGAAAGGTTTTTATTTTGCACTCCATGATGGTTTCCAATATTATTTTTTGTTGAGGGTTAACATTAATAAAAAAGAAATATCTCTTGTGGAAGTTTGATAAGTTTTCCTGAATTTTCCTCATAATACCTAGTTATATCTTTAAGTACTCTAGCTTCTTCCACCATCACTGCCCCAGAAGGAAGGTTTCATCCACAAATTGTTTGTAGGATAACAAGGACCACACCATTGGTAACTAGAATGCCTTTTGATACATCCAATCCTCATAGCTCTCTGACATAATTTTCTTAGGGTTTCTACCATAATTATATATAGGAAGGGGGAGAGAGCGTCTCCCTGTCGAAGGCACCTCTTAGCTTTAAAGAAACCATGGGGTTTACCATTGATAAAAATAGAAAGATTGGGTGTATATGTGCTCTCCTTGATCCTCTGTAAAGCAAATGGATTAAAACAAATATGTTAGTAAAATTAGGTTCAAAACCTCCTAGGAAACTTTGTTATATGATTTATGCATGTCTAGCTTGATCATCATTGCTTCCCTGTTATACTTTTCCACTGAATGCACTATTTTATGGGATGGGAATGATACTATCTAAAAAATTTATATTTGGGACAAAAGCTCCTTGGTTAGGTGCTATGAACTTATGGAGAACCTCCCAAATTCCGAAGGCTAGAATTTTAGAGCATACTTTATAAACATTGTTTCACAAACTTATTGGTCTAAAATATTTTAAGTTCGTAGCTCCATTCACCTTGGGGATCAACAAAAGGAGTGTATGATTGATCTATTTTAACATCAATCCCCCAGAAAATAAATCCTATGCTTCTTGCACCACATATTTATTAATAATATCCCATTACATTGGAAGAAGAAGGTCGAGAAACCATCCAAGCCATGGCCTTATCCCCCCCTCCATGAGGAAGATAATGGATCTTATTTCCTCCTCCTTTAGGAATGCCAAAATTAGTTTTTTTTCCTCCTCATTGATAACATTATCAAAGAGTTGTAAGAGAATCAACCATCTTTCCCCTATGATCTTGATTTCCATTAGCATATAGGTTCTGGAAGTATCCAATGATTACTGAGCAACATCATCTTCCTCCTTAGTCAAATTCCCATCCGGATTAGAAAACTTCAAGAATTTTGGTTTCGTTAGCTTTAATGGAAGCTAAGACATGAATAAATTATTTTTCCTATCACCCTCCTAAAACCATTTGATTCTATATTGTTGTCTCCAATAGGTTTCTTCTTTTTCTAGTAGGTTATGAACTTAAGAGAGAAAACACTTTCTCTTGATCTTTATCCTGAATTCTCTACCCCATTCCTCAATAATCCCCTCAAGAATCCTTAAATATTCCATGACTCTATATTTTCGGAGGAAAATATTTCCAAAGAATTTCTTATTTCACCCTCTTAAAGTTATTATTAACATTCTTCAGTTTAGAAGCCAGCCAATACATACTATTGCCAAAGGTGAGGAGGTTCCACCATTCTTCAATCCTCTTACTTAATTTAGGGTGAAAATTGTACATCTTCTCAAATATGTAAGCCCTCCCTTTAACCTGCTGGGCTTCATCAAATTTCAATAGCAAGGGATTGTGATCTAATCATGTCCCTTGCAAAAGAAGATAGTGAGTAACGTGTGCTTGTACCCATTGCAAGTTAACCAAGAATATATTAATTCTATTTTGAATCAAGTTACACCTATTCTTTAGTTTGAAAAAGTAAACATGGATCCCATAAGTTCCAAATCAAAGAGACCATTAACATGAAGGAAATACGCTAGGTCAGCCATGTTTTCTGAGAAGATGGTGACTCCACCTTGCTTCTTATATGAGAGAAGGGGAGTATTGAGGTCCCCTCAAACAATCCAATCTAAATATTTGAAACAGATCTTGAAGGTTATCATCTCATTCCATAACTTCTTTCCTACCCACCACAGAATTTGGGGCGTAGACATTTGAGAGTATCCATCTTATTTTTGCTACTTGGTCAGTGAAGCAGATAACTAATGATGTAAAATTTGAATTAAGACCTCTCCTTCAACATTATTTTTATTCCATAGGTATGCTAGTCCACATTAAGCTCCCACAGAGTCCACACAATTGAACATATCTTCTTTCTAGAACTTCCTTTTGATTTCTCTGAACTTATCACCCTTCATTTTTTTTCTTGGACCAAAAGGATAGATACATGATTACTTATCCTAATATCATATAACAATCTAGATTTCCCAGGGTTATTCAATCCTCCATATTCCATGATGTAATAATCATTCGGGTTTTAGACCCACTCTTACCTGTCAAGGATATCTTCTTCCTTCTGCCACTTCCTTCGATGCTTTTTTTTCTCTCGTTACCTCCTTTGTAGGTGGACTTCTACACACTTGTTTGGTCACACCCATGTTCTCTGCTTTAAGCGTGGCATTCTTAGTAGAATTTTTAGGCTGGTTTTTTTTGTGTTGATACTAGACTAAGTCTATGTATCACTAATCACGCACTTTGAGTCAATATTTAGTCTCAATCTCATACTACTATTCATATGGTTTTTAAGTGAAGAAAGTACTAATTAACCCTTGTCCTTTGGCCCATTTTACTTTTCTTTCTGTCATCACTTCCAACCTCCCACATGTACTCTCCCAGTAATTTTTTTTCATTTTACATCATTTTACCATTAGCTGGGGTGCCTAGGCAAATACTGAGGTGCCCCAGGCACCCGTGGTCCCAATTTGAATCCTTGATCCTCTTTACACTTTACATGCATCTTTTGGGAACTTTCTAGCAATTTGAACGTTCTATATTTTTGGTTGTCATCCTTTTGGGGGTTAACTATGAATTTATAACAAGAGAACCATATAAATATAAAGTTATGTGACCATAATAAGGGACCAAGCACTAAGCACTTAGTATCACACACCTAGGTTGCATTTTTTCAAAGGCATCTAAAGCTATAAGTACATCAATCTAGCTCCATCACAAGGCACACAAGTTTGGTTCATTTTCATCACACTTCATATGAGGGGATTATATTGTTTTCATGCACACATTTACTACATTATACATCTAGTTATTACTCACTAATTCACAAAGTGTGACTGGTATAAGACAAACCTAGGGCATGCTTGGTACAAACACACATAAAACTACACTGGGTATGAGATGTAGTGTAGCGCTGGCCACTGAGGACAGTCTGAACCCTTCATATGTATATTATTTTTTAGGGGTTTTGAGGTTTGTCTTGGATTTTTTATGTCCCTCCTTCATCACTAATTTCCAGTGACATACTGTACAGTCCAGTGAAGCTAATGCAATAGGAATCAACTATAGGAGAACATCTAGTGACACCTTAGAGGAGGTTTTCAGACTATTTCTGCAGACCACAACACCCATAGGTGCTCATGTGCCTCTCAAGGTGTCGAAGCCCAGTCACGGAGCTTAGATATGTGATTTTTGAGGCTTCCATGCGGTCATTTCCTTTTCTTTTTTTCTTGGTTCACACTGCACTACAACCTCACACCTTCATCAAATCAACTAAGGAATTCCTAAACCCTCTTGCACATTAGGGTTTTACATTATCAAAGAGTGTAATGGAAAACTGCTAGAACAAAATGGTAGTGTGTTGCAATAAGACCCCCAAAATTGTAGAGATTTCATAAATATCAAGACTAGGGCACCTATGGAGGTTCATGGGTGCCTAGGGTTCCAGTGACCTATTCAAAGCACCTGTGATTGCTCAAAAGCTATGGAGCTCAGTTTTACATGGTGTGAGATTTTTGCATGTTGTCTCCTTTGATGCTAGTCTCTCACTAGAATTATTTGTTGTTCTCTTGAAACCTATAATAAGAATAAGTACCTACAAAATCCCCCAAACTACATCAAATACCAAAAAATAAAGATGAAAAATGGGAGGTCAGACTATCCTCGGCTGTCAAAAAAGTGATTTTATGTCAAAACACTACACTACAGTGTAGACCCCATGTAGTTATATGTGTGTGTTTGAAGGAATCATGCCCTTGGCGCCTCTTTTGCATGTCGCAATTGATATCAAGTAATAGCTAGATGTAGAGAATGTAGATAGATGTGTGCATGAAAGAATGAACTTCCCCTCTTATGAAATGTATGTAGAAATGTAGTCCCTTTCCCTTGAATGGATGCTAGATGGATTCTTGAATGTTCTTGTGATAGCCTTTGAATGCAACCTTAGGTGGTGATAATATATTATTATTACTTGGTTCCTTATTATGATCACATAACTTTATATTTATATGATCCCCTTGCCTGATTTTTGTAATTAATCACTAAAAGACATGCTTCTAAGAAATTAAGATTCCCAAATGGCTAGAAAAGACCCAAAAGATGCCAAAAATGTATAAATATGTCGAGGGTTCCTGGAGGGGACAGGAGTTCCTAGGAGTTGGTGTCTAGAGTAAGAAATGTTGATGTATGAAAAGAAAAACTGGGCTAAAAGGAGTGTAAGACCGAAAGAGAAAATAAATAGCGAGAAAAGGTGGCTGAAAATTGTGATCAATTAGTACTTTTATCACTTAGGAATCATATGAATAGTAGTATTTGATCAGGACTAGATAGATACCAAAGTGTGTGATTTAGTGTCTACACATTTCATTTTTAGTTTTAAATGTACATCTACATTATTAGCAAGATATATGCCTACAATCAAAATTACTCCTATAATAGAATATCCCCCCTTTTCCCCTCAAGATACCAGTATAATACAATCTCTTACTCATCACCAAATAATCAATAGATAACATAAATGTTCATTATAATAGTGTTAATACATCTATTTAAAATTATATGTACATTTCAATGATATCCCATATTACAAAAAGCATAAGAAACACTAAATTTTTTTTCCGGTCTTGTATACTTGCAACCACTGCATGGTCAACACAAACTATTTGCACGACATCAAACTACGATCAAGCACAATTTACCTTTTTTGCAATTTTCTAAAAATAATGGTAATATACTAATACACTTCAAATGAGAGTAAGAAAATACAATTTCCATTTCATTTTACTTTCGAAGCTAAGGAGAGAGATAGAGAGAGGAGAGAGAAAACAACAATTTTCCACATTCAATTTATTTTCAAGAAATTGTCAACATTAAGTTTCCTGTAATAATTTATTCGTGTTTATAACGTTTTTCTATCGTTATTTTTCTTGGATAAATTTATATGTCACTTTTCACCAAGCAGTAGCAAGTTTCCAAAAATGTCAAATTTAGACAAGTTGCTCAAAATACAAAGTTTGAAAACCATCTTTGAGACCTAAACAAACAATGGAAAAAATTCCTACCTATTCCCCTATATACAGTGAAGCATTCAAAGCTAGTGGAACCCCACACTGACAAACATGATTAAAATGACAGTCGTATTTCCAGAGCTAGCAGTCATAAATGCACCCAAGAGGCCTTGTCTCCTAATGACCGGAGACCTGTAAAACCTATCAATAAAACTAGCTTGCAGGATGTTTTTATCCAAAAGGAGGGTTTTTAGAAATTTTCTCATATAAATATTAGAGGTATACAAAAAAAAAATCCATTTCAACACCCAAGGCCAAAGTGGCAGGTCAAAACCAAACTGTATTTTTCACTTTCTGCAGTTGTTTAAAGTTGTGAACTATCCTATTGGGCTCCTAAATGCCTTACGAAATAAGGTAAAATAGAAATTGATGGGAAAAAGAAGGGTTTGGTTTAACTTTCCAAATGAAAAAGTGCTCAAATAGAATTTACGTTTCTCATTTCAGAGTTTAAACTCGTGTTTTGTGCCTCATAGAAAAACAAGTTTTTATTTAAGGTTACATAAGGTCACCAAGGAGTTGTTTTCACTAATTTTCATGTTTAACCCACCACCCACATGATTTATGAATCCAAAACTAGTATTTTGGATTATCTATCCTTCTTATAAGGTAAAAAAGTGTAGTGTTTTCATTCCTAATCATTGGTTTAGTTGCGTACAAAAGGAGGTGCAATTTGTAATTGAATAACATGTTTTTGTTTAATTCACCTAAGAATTCATTCTTCATTTGTTGATTTACAACTCCATTAAAATTTGGAAAACTAGAACACTAAAAACATGCAAGGATAGAGTAAGATGGCCATGAATGGTTTTAGTTGGCAAGTGGCCGAACAATAAAAAGGTATGTGGTTTGTGGTCGTCTAAGCATTCCGTCAAATAGTTTTTCAGCCTTATAAATGTTTCCAAAATTTCTCAAAAAATTATAATTAACAAAAGAGAAACATCTCTTCAAGGGATTTTATCAAACAGTCCACATGCCTTGAGATTACTTCTTCAATGCTACCATAATAACTATACAAAACCAAGGCCATATGCCTCTTATCTCAAAGTCATGACATTATGCAATGTGGCCCAATTAGAGGTGGTACAAAAAAAAATTTCCTACCGTAAACAAACCCCTCTGATTTTTTATCCCATAGACTCTCCAAACAAACATCACATCACTCTATGTGAATACTTTGCAGCCAATGTAATCCATAAAATCACACTTCCTTGAAGCATTTTGTCAAACAGTTCACATGCCTTGCTTATGTTCCCACACATTTTTTTCATACTCTACTAACAAGGACAACAACAAAAATAAAAACATATGACAAAATTTACTCTACCCATGTGCTTCGATTTGCAGTGCTTCCCATCTGGGGCTGAAGGGGATTATGCTAGTGAATAATGAGGATATAGTTATATGTCTGATAATTGTATTTTCTTTGAAATTTTATGAAGGATTTTTCAAGCTCTTGCTTTGAGCGAAGGTGGGAAGAGGAAAAAAGGTTTCGGTTCCTACCTTTACACATACCAATTTGTATTTTCTTAAAGGTTTTTTCTCTTGTAACAATCCATTTTATGCATATCTTGCAACCATTTCTGTCCAAAAGAGTACATTTCCATCAAGAATTTATCAACATCTCATATACATGGGATGTAGTTCCCATTCTATATAATTTTCAAATAGGGGTAGAAAAACAAAGCATGATTGGCCTAATAATTTTCAATGAACCTGTTTTAGGAGTATTCTACAACTATGGAATTTACACGAGCTACATTTCTTCAAAGAGTTTTTATCAAATAGTTGTGTGCCTTGTCTAAGCTCCCACCCTTTTACACGTTGTCAGGAACTTACATGCATCCAAATATGAATAAAAAATATTCTTTAAACACATGGTATAAGTCCATACCTATATGGAAGCCTCCCCCTTGGCACAGGGCATCAAGATGGTGGAAAGTTTGGTAGAATTTGACCTCAACACCTGCCCACGCACTGCTAAAGACTATTATTCATTGGGTACCTGAAAACATAGTCCAATCACACTTCTCTAAAGAAAAAATAACCAAAATTTGAAAGGAATAAAACAGAGTAATATACCATGCCAAATTTTTCCACCACCAGTCTCAACCTGAAATAGGGTCAATCCAAGTAAAACTATAATTAAAATTTCCCTTACACTAAGAGGATCAAACTTAGAATCATGGAAATGTAACCATACTTTTTGTCACGGTAATAACTCACAAAAATCAAGAAGAATTTCCCAAAAATCCTTCTCACGTGTGAAATCTCATAATACCGAAAAGAATTTCCATTTATGATTTCTTGATAATTACTTTGGCACAAACCTCAATAACTAAGAGAAATTTATCAATATTAAACATATTTAATGGTTTAATTATATTCATATTTATTTTTTTGTTTAGAAATTAGTATCAAAAGACTATAGTATTTATTTATTTTAAATTGTTTTATCCAGAACCACATTAGCTCCCCGAAAGATGCTTATTTTAACACATAAATGTGATGGTTACCTTCATTATTATCGTGATATAATTTGGATAGATCAACCATTAATTATTTATATTATTTATTACTTTAATAATAAATGCTTTAATTGTAGCCACAACGGCTCCACGCTACCATGTTTACCTTATCACAAAATTATTTTCACTAAAATATTATGTGGATTACTTTTATTATTATCTGTAAAACAATTTGATTAGGACAACAATAAACGTAGCAAAAACTACATACATATCCCAAACTCAAACCTAAAAATCCTCTCGAGTTGACATGATCATAAGAATAATGATGTCACCACATGAGCCAAAGGCACAAAGGAACTTCAAAGGTTCCAAAGCTTCATCCATGAAAGAACAATTTATGAATTTCCCTTATTATTTTATTATTGCAAAAGATTGATTTAAATTATACTATTATTTTATGAATTATTTAAAATGTAAACACGATGCTATAAAAATGAACTCACTCAAACCAAGGACCGACTCAAGCCCACACAACTATGATTGATACGGTGGTAAAGGGAGGGGAATTGTGTATCTCCCATTAGACAGAAGCACATCGTAGCACAGACACATGCCAACAATAATTTTGAGCATCAAACATCATAAAAAATCATTCTTGACTCCTTCTTAAGACCTATCCCAACCGAAGATACTAAAAAACAGACTTAAATTTTTCATACACAGACTACCAACAAATTTAGGAGTGAGATCCCTAAGAGAATATAGCACATGTGGTAAAACACGTTATAACTACCCCTGATGATATACCATCTCAATCACACTTCGTAAGAAAAATTTAAGCTTACATATATTGCATACATGCCATAGATATGGGTTATGAAAATTATCATAGTCATGTAGCAACTCTTCAGAGCTTATTGCCTTCTTTTCATGTCTTCTTAGCTTGTTTGATCATATGAATGACTTCCCCTGCAACTATAATTATAAACACCTATCACTCTACCCTACTAGCCTTCTTGACACATTATGCACATATTTTGAGTATCAATATTGAATCTTCATGACTTAAGTAGTCTTTATACACCTATAGCTCACTATTCCAGAGCTTTAATAATCTACAGTACCATGATATAGTGTAATATTTACTCATACTTGTCCTGCTACACTACTGAATTCTCTTCATAAATGAAAGGAGCATTCAAGCTCCTCCTAAACCTTATGCATCAATATTAAACATCAAAAATCTCCATGTATAGGTTGTGTCTGTACATACTTTCCCTTACAACATTGTTATCACTACAGGAATGAAATCAAAAGGAATACCCTAGTTCATGATGAAATTTGGATAAGCTCTGTAATTATTCATTAAGATGTAAATATCCACAATATAATTGCATAACGCTACAAACCTTCTTGACACTCTATACTCTACTATTACTTCAAATATAAACTTAAGAACATACCTTAGTGTTGGAAATAAAAAATTTCAGGTAGACAAAATGGTGGGTATTTTGTCAATGCTTTGGTAATCTAACTCCCTCTACTTGAATGACACAACTGCATATTATTATGCACATGTGAAATTTAACTTTATGGTGGCCTTACGACCAGGGGTCCTACAGGGGAACTCCACTGACCTTTTGATAAAAGATTGTAATTGATTTCAAGAGGGGAATTTTCTATGAGAGTGGGAAATGGAGTTAGAAAAAGAGAACAAATAATATTATAGGTAGAAAATCAAATTCCTACAACCATTAACAAGAAAATTCCAACACACATAGATTAGAAGAAATAGAATTTTGCAAATGGAAACAAGACAAGTTTATATTTTGACCACAAACTCTCACAAATCTCCTTATCAAAAAAGGCAACAAAATACTCATTTCTTCATTGATGTTATAACAAATTTGTACATAATGAGAGAAAGAAGAACATAGAGATGAGTGTTAACCATTTAACCTACTCTGAAGAAGGCTATATGTCAGACTAATGTTTTTAAGAAATTGATGCAGAGGTCATTTCAATTTATCTTGCTCTGCAATACTCAAGAGCTTGAAATAGCTCTATTATTCCATCCACCCCTTCTATATAAGGAAATCATAAGTGATTTCAGGTGGCAACATCATCTATTTGTTGTTCTTATTCCTAAATCCCTATAGGGAAGGATTACCACACATATGAACCTTAGAAGGATAGTATAGGAATGATAACGGTGAAAATCCTTACTTTGGAGAGTTTCTAACAAGGTATACCATATGAATTTTTTTCGACCCTAGGGTATGGTTTTGCCCTATTTTTCAATTGAATTTTTCGCATGCAAAACTGGACAACACTTAGATTATAAATCTAAGCATCTCTCCAGGGCCTATATCAAGATCATAACCTCCTTCTAGTCTATTATAGCATTAAAAACATATTAACTTCCCATCCCCCTATGGAGTCCTACCACAGACCCCAAAATTTCCACACACAGACCTATAACCCTTTTTAACCAACTGAAAGAAAAATATTATCACTTCCACAGAATGACATATTAATATCTCCCTACTAGTTCCATGATTACAGAAGCACTTCTTGAAGAACCTTAAAACATGAATATAATTAAATACACACCGTGTAAGCCTAGTAAAACCTCGTCATAACTGAAAAAAACTACACTTATCTCTAATGGTCTGATCAGTCATCACTCAAGAGAATGGCTTATTCTTGAAGAATCCATCATCTTTGCCCATGCCACATCCTACCATCAACATATAAACAGATTTAAAATATGTTTTCAAATACAATATGCCATACCTTGACTTCATGAATCCTTTCTTACAATCATATCAATCGTCCAATCACTCATCGTACCCCTTACACCATGGCTTCATATAGATTAAATTGTCTCTAAGAAGCCTATTCGAGACAATCTTCTTCTATCATGACAAGTCGATAAAAAAACTCGGAAAAAAAAAAAAAAAAAAAAGGAAGGTCCCATAGTCCTCTTTGACACCCTGAGCTCACCTTTCCCTTCTTTCTTCTATCTGCATCTTGAGAAACCTTCTTGTTTTTCTTTCCTATATATCTACTTGGTGAAATCACATTGTTCACTCTTGCTCAATAACTTTCCTTGCCTCCTTTCTTGAAATCTCTGGATTTTGAAAACCTTTTGGAATGCTTGGAAGAACCATGACAATCTCTATTTACATGCCCAACCTGTTGCTTTAAACACATAACATCATTCTTTACCTAACAGCTCCATTTCTCCAATCTTGACAGCATGTTCATATAGACAATACCTAGTAATAATTCCCTTCTCATGACTTTAACAGTAAATTCCTTGATTTGTCATCTCTATCTATCCCTCCATGGGTGATAATATCTAGACAATCCTCCTACATTCCTTTGACCTATTTTAAAACTCATTACAAGTATGCAATAGTCCTTGAATGATCTCTCCATAACTTGAAGCATTATTCTCTTAAATATACTTTTTATTCTAATTGTCTTTAAAATATCTCTCCTTCTGATGTACATTGTTTTTGAACTTCACTTCCTTGGCTTGGTAATTGTCATTTTGCCTCATTCCTTTGCCTTTAATAATATTCTCAACTCCAAACCAGTTTTGTCCATTTCCAACCTTTGACCCTCTATAGCTCAATCTAGATCCTAGAAATCTAATTTTTGTAATGACTATTAAGCTTTGTTGAATACATCATATAGTTCTTCCCTATAGAACTCAAACCATATAGTATTCTCCCTTAGTTTCATTCTTCTTCTTTGGATTGTAGCTTGGGTTCATAGAACTCATATACATATCACATTTTTGGAGTGTTTTCTTCAAGCTTACAATTCCCCCTATCTCCGACCCGTACTTCTCCTTAACTTCATAAATTTTCCCTTAATAATTCCTTGACTATTCCTACAGATTCTTCACATTATTCTCACCTGCTTTAGCTCTGTCCTAAACACAAATTAATTTCACTCTCAATTCCATCTCCTTCCTTCCATCTTCATAGTGCATGGATTTCGAGCATAAGATGGAGGCCATCACTCAAGACCCGCTCATAACATCCTTGCCATGAACAATACCTCATCACCCTTTTTAACATTTTCCATGTCATATTAAAGTCAGAATTCAGAAGTATATCATAAGCTACTTTACCCCTGTATGAACAACACTCTTTCTTTGACAAAAAAATTCTTGGTATTTTTTATTTGTTATTAAATTCTTTACAATTTTCTTTATCCCTTGTCATAGAACAATGGGTCCTTATTGTCATATCTCCTCATGCTCATCATATTTCATTCTTGAAGCTTAACATGGCCAACTTAATAAACAATGACCTACTTCTCCACAATTTAAAAATTTAAAAAAAATGGAGTTTACTTTATAATTTACTAGAACCAACCTTCACTTTCTAGGCAATATTCAAATAGTTCATCATCATCAATTTTTGGGTAGCAATCATCATTAGTCCTTATTATCTTTGGCTTCTTCTCAACCTTAAAATAAATTCCTTCATGATAGGAATTTAGAGCTCACATTCTCATCTCTCTATGCCAGTCAAACCCATGATCTCATCGCATACAAATAGCCTTTAATCTTTTGGCTTCCTCAATCCAAAAACTTCAGGCTCAACTAGGAGTTAGAGACTTAACACTTTTATACCAAACCTTCTCCCTTCACTTCTTCACGCTAATCCTCTAATGTCTGGACAAATTTATCACTATGAGTAAAATATGTAACAGATTCTTTTTCACCATTTTTAGGCCTTCAAACTTATTTCTAATCTTTTTTTTAATTCTCTATCCTTAACCTTGAAAATATCGTCATAATGTACTAAAGCTGTCTTCTCACATAGCTTAGAGTGTGATGTATTAATAAATACCTTCACAAGTTCTAATTAATCTAATCCTCCACACATGATTACATTCATTTCCCTGGATTGATCACTACTTAAGCTTCTTATAGTATCGGCATACTAATTGAGGAGTCTGGGAATGGTATCCCATCTAACATAGATTGCCAAATGTCAACGCCTAAGGAAATTATATTATTCCTCATCCCATCTCCAAAATGCATAATTTATTCTTCAACAAGGCGATTTACTAAAGAAGTACCACTCTGTTGAACTCCAATTTTAAGAAGTGCTTTCCAAGGATCTTATCAATTTATTCAATTTCGTAAAAGGACCTACTATGATCCAATTTTGGAATCACAATGGACGAAGGGGGTGGGTGACTTAGTCCTTTAAAACCTTAACTGATTCCTTTATTTTGCATATACCATTGAAACATCAAATTAACATTCATTGAACATTGATACATATTACGTATGATCAACCATTACACATGAATGAGAGAGTACAACAAACACCAGATATGAGTGGGAAACCTACGCGGGGAAGAAACCAACTGAAACTTTTGATTATATTACACATAAAACCAAAATACTTACTGGCATGACTATACCAATCACACGAGTTTGTTTAATGAGCACCAACCTCCACAAGGAACACCAAACCACCATTTACTTAATGAACCAACATACAAGGAGCTACAAACCCATCGGTGATTAAGAGCCAACTAATATATAAATTTTAAGACCCACTGAATATATTTTTCTTCTAATTAGTGATATTAATAAACAATTTGCAGGCTTCCGCTCTCTAAAACCCTCTTCAAACACACTCCTCCTCCTACGTTTCTCAATATACTTCTTAGCGGATGATAAGTCAATGAAACTTTTATAATCTAGTTATAACTCTCCTCAAACATTAATACCCTCATCAGCTCTATCTTTATGACCTCAAAAAACCATTTTACACTTCGCTCTAGGATCGTCACATTCTTCACAGCTCACAACTTAGTCTAGACAACAAATGACGAAATAGACATGCTTAAATACAACCTTGCTTACACATATAGGTAGCCATGAACAATAAGGTTTTTCATAAAAACACTAAAAAAATCTACAAACTCATATAAATCAACATGAAGAATCGCATATGGGTTGGCCATGCACAGACAATCTCAAATTTGACAACTATGACGCCAAAGATGATAATCCTTCTCCACCAAGCACCACATAGAATTCAAGGGAAAATAAAAAATTTTAAAGGACCAAAAGGATTCAAAAAAATAAAAACCACAATCCTCTCAAACATCCTTCATAGCTCACAAATGTCTACATCATTCCTTCTTTCTCATCACAAACACCACAAGTAGGACTCTTCCTACTCAACTGGGCATCCATAAACAGAGGCAATCTTCAAATATAAGTAAAACACTCACCAAAAACCTAAACCATGGAATGAAACGGGCACTCATGGTAATAAATTGAAAAAATTAACACTATACGCATGTTAGAATCATTACTCAACCAAAAATCGCTCAAAATAACTTCTCCCTTACAAGCAACTTGATCTTCCCATAAAGAAGTTTTAATGAACTCGATCTTATTTCATCTTTGCTGACACTTTCAAGACCTATAATTGAATGGAATATGTAATTTTTTTATCCATATTCACTCTCTCAGTGGATTGAATTATCAACAACCCCAATATATTGTCTTTCAGACCACTCTTTAGAAGCAATCCATTGTTTCGCTCCCGACCAGTCAACTAGGTTCAACTTTACCCTTCTCTTCCTGCCACCATCATCCATCTCCAATCTAGCTAACTAAGTATTTGATATTCATGTAGGATTGTAAATAGCCGAATGACTCATAAAACATAATCAGCTAATTCTACAAATTCCCAGCACCACCTACTCCGCATGATTGCAAAACTTCCATTTTTGGCCGCAAAAACTATCTTCATGTTTTGATATGTGTGACCGTTAAAAATCATTTCACCAATCTCTGAAATCACTCACTCAAAAAATAAATTTATCCCAAAAAACCATAACAAACAAGTTATATTGTAGTTAATGGAACCAATTATAGAAAGATGAACTTTCCTGCAAACTAGCATCTTGGTTGGGCTCCACCTATAGCATGACTTCACCACCACCATAATGATATGGATGAGTGATTATCCATCCTCTACTCATCATACTTATTATTTAATGTGTTTTTGTCCTGCAATCAATAATATTTCTTCTCATCACTAGAAACTAGGGTTTATGTGGGGTTTTGACGCACTATACACCTTATTAAAACCAACATTCATAAAGCACATGGAGACTTATTTAACCTCTTCCACCTCGGATCTTCTAAAATCCATGCTCGCATTATTGAAAGACTTAGGCCGATGAAAATTTTTATGTGTGCAACATGATTTGATAATTTTGATTAAATATAATTAACGGTAACATATATGATATACAACGGCTAAGCAACTCAAAAAAGGCAACTATAAAACAACAGTAGTGATAGATGACTTATCTAAATCCTACTAAATTTGTGAGCTGATATGGGAAATTTCAAGTGCTAACCTGGTGGAACTATGTCATTAACTACTCTCTCATAAAAGCTATATTTTGAAAAATGAGTTGAAATGGGCACTTGTTGCTGGACATAGATGGCATCTGGATGGGTGATTGTCCGGGTCTATGACATCGAAGCTATGGAATCTAATTGCTCTATCTCATTATAGTTTCATCTATCACACATTCCTCATTCACCTAAGCATTTCACTCTTTGTATTATCAAGGGTACTTCTAAATGCAACAAAAACCCTATCTACCTAAAAACCTCACCACACTAAATTGGCATGAAAAGCAATATGTACATTCGAATTGACGCTCGAATGGCAACGCCGTGAGTGAATTATGACCGATCATACACTACATATATGAGGCATGTAGTTATGTTTTCTTGTGTGTGTATTAGTTCCATGTGTTGGCCCTCATGGTCCAATGATTCCAAGATAACGAGCTATGGCTAATAATATGGCAAATGTATGGTGGATGAGTAACTTCCGCTTCCCTGTGCAATGTATAGCACCCAAAAAAGTATTCCCTTGTAATGTAGTGATAATAAGTCGTATGATATTCGCCTTAGAATTTTTATCTAGTATACTATACTGTATGTTGTGTATATATTGGATCTCTTATTTGAATTTCAACACATAGTGCGCGGGCCAAAAGATGACTAATGAGCTCAGGATAAGATAAGAAGCTAGAAAGTCGCAAACCAAATGTCAAAATAATGTGAATGAGTAATAACGAAATCGAGAAGTGCTCTATAATGGGAAGGGTCCTATGGCACTATGAGTTTCATAATGGGCTTTAATATCCCTGGGATTAATCAATGACACATAGTGACCTATGACCATCAAGGATCCCCCGTGAGCTGACCAGATGTGGTACGAAATGAAGACGTGAGAGAGATAACAGAGAACAAATAAAATCGTGATGGCCCAAGATTGTGTCACTAGTGATACTTATCTTATCTTAAGATCCACCCCTATAACAACATATTAAAATAGTAATCTTGTGTGTTGATTTTGTGTCTTACACCAACCAAGGTGATTTCACCTCACATGAGGCAGAACATGCATTCTTGATCTCAATAGGACTAAAACTATCTATCTTTTAAAATTTGGCCACAACATTGGTACAACCCTACTACATGATCCAACTTCAACTAATCTAAATGTTCTAGCATCTTCTCATCCATTAGGAATTACGCTACCTAGGTCATCGTAAATAGGGTCTAGTTAGACCTAGATAGAGTACCCAGACTAAATTATCTGTTCAAATCCCTTAAAAGGTCCCCTAAAACTGGAGACACAGCCACTCAGTTTCATTCCCTCATGTGAACGCACAAGACATAGCTCTGTAAATTGAATCATGCCTTATTAGGCCTCTCAGACCCTAGACTAGGTCTGATAACACCTACAAACCCTACTCAAACCTTGGCATCACCCTAAACCTATATGAGTGTTTCACAGCATACCTCATTATCTCCATCCTTGACCATAGCTCCCTAAAGCCACTCATGTAACCTTTAATCCACATGTACTGTCACTTATGTTGACTATGTCCTCATAATTGGCATATAGACCGAGGCCATTCTACCTATTCACTCTTGTAACCCTATGCATCAAGCCCCTTGTTTCATAAATACATCACCCACTACAAAATTCTCTTACCTTCTTTCACACACATAATTTTTCATTATAGTGGGCTTGTACTTTTACATTAATAATCAACACACAACCCACATGCCAAAGCAAGCAATATTCTGACATCATGTTCGTCATCTTGAGAATGTAAAATAACATGTGATCTCCGTTTTACAAAGGTTAATAAGAGCATATGAGTATAATGAATCGTGATTTACCTAGTCTACAGTGAGAATGGTTACTAACAAAAGTATGGTTATAATAGAAAGAAAGACCTAGAGACCAAATTATTTACCTTAGCGGTATGTTTGTCAAGGATAAATGAACATTGAAGTGCTTGTAAAGGTGGATATTTATGGTGCAGGTGTGTCAAATGTAAAAAAAAGTATTGGTAAATGATAAAACCCTAAGAACTCAGTTGAAACCCCTAAAGAAGACCTATTTAAGACTAATAAAAAATGTAAAACGCTTGTTAATTTAACATTCCCAAAAACCGGTATTTTTTCACTCATTAATTATATTTAATACGCTTCACATAATTTAGCACACAGCAATCAATTCGCATCATACAAGATTTTTAATAAATCCACCCTTAAGTTATCTTAACGCTGAAATAACTAACATCATTCACAGTAACTTTTTGGAAACTGCTGAATTATTCCAAATAAGTAACTATATTGATGGTCCTTCAATGATTAATATGCTTATAAAGATTATACACATTAATTAATGTTTATAGTCCAAAAAAAAAAAGGCTATGATATCTAGGTGCAACTAATAAGGGTTAGGCTCATATTTATCTCCCTTCAAACATCCATTACGAGCCAATATACCCAGTATACCATTTAGTTAACCTATTAAAGGTATTGAGAAACATGTGTATCCTCTATGGTAGCTTCCCCTCACGAGACACTTTAAAATAGAAATGGTGAAGGAAATTGTGAATCAGTCATCTTTGCACTCACTATGCCCATAGTTTTTTGCATTGCACTAACAATCTTGGTTTTGTGGCTGGCACTAAGTGGCACTTTAACCTAGCCCTACATTCACCACTCAAACATCCCATCATATAGCAAGATTATCTTTGTTTCTTAAGTTATTAAGTTGGAGTTAAATCTTGTGTCTGCATTTTTTAATGAAAATTTCAATCATGCGAAGTTCCAGCAATTATCATAACCCGACATTCGGGTCATGTGCTCATCGCAGACCACTTGAATCCGCTACAATAAAATAGTGTCGCTTGTATAACGCTTGTCCTTACATGTCCATTTCTCTCCCTGTAGCCAACTCGAACTAATTCGTATGACATGGCAAGACATGAAATCGTGTCATATTTCGTCTCGTTTATGAAGGTGCCTTTACATTATTACTTGTCTTGATTAAGAACATAATGGCAGGCAACTAGTATTCATGGTGTTTGACTACTGTCTTTCCGTACTATTATACATTGGTTTCTAAATATCATTACTCATTAATCATTAAACATAGGATTAATCAATGATCACTATGAAACATATTTAATTCTTAATTATTCATGTAGTCATAATAATTAGTTTGTAAATGTACTATAACAGTGTTGTAGTGTTTCATATTAAAATAATCAATCATAAATAATCATCAAATTTTACTTTTAATAATACATTAATAATTGTCAAAAATTAGACTTTATAACACTTTATAAAATCAATGTACGTTGTAAAAAATATTTCATATATATTCATTTCATGGAGGATAAACCTCATCTTAATACATAATTATCATGACATTAACATTTAAATTCAATAGGATTTGGATTGCCATATTACATTAACAAAGATTTCCTTCTAATTCAATTTCAACCAAATACAACATCATTTATTACAATCACTAGTCAAGTAATGAAGTATCAAACATTTTACTATTCCTTTTTAAATCAATTGATTGATAACAATACCTGGCATGATCAGTGCAACATGTCGTTCGTACGAGCTGGTCCGGCTTACACTACATGGCCTAATGTTTCCTTACACTTATTGCAACACACTTTCGATTAATGTCAGAAATACCAGTATTTCTTTCTTGCTAAATGAATAATGTGTTTATTACCATTAAAACATGCACATGTATCTTTTAATATCACACATATACATTTATTATAATCAATACATTAAATCAAATGTCACTAAACTCTCCAATTCATGAAATTCATTCAACATCCAAGAAACCCTCAATTAATTACTAATTATATATGTCTACTAGCCTTTAATCCTCTTATTTAAGAAAACTAATACAGGAATCCGATAAGATTGTTCTTAGCAATTTACCCTTCATATTTTAACTACAGTCCGAATAAGTTATTTCACATCTTAGACAAGGAATTCTAAGATAAAGGCATCTACATGCTTCGATAATATTCGGTTTTATAATCCATAATTATATGTTACACATTCTCCCCATGCCAAGACCGAAGGAAAAAGATACTTTATTTTAGGACAACATACTATGGTGTCATAGATACTTGTTGTTATTATAATTACAAAGTGGGATAATCATAAATACATTTACCTATTTCCACGATGTGGTTGTCAACATCTCACAAGCATCACCTAATGAAGGCTAGAACCATTACTAGCTCTAAAAGGAGATTTCATCATGCAATAATGTCTTGAGGCATCCCCAGGAAAACATAAGTTGGTTAATCGTCTTTCATTGTTCATTAATGAAATAATCCTTTTAACCAGAGTATATAGTTTTATGCATGATTTTATAAGCATTAAAATCAACGAGTGAGACAATCAAATAATATAGACATGTACAAAAACAAAGTGAGTGTCTAAGCTTCAAAACTGCATCTCTTACATGCATGGTAGTAACAATAACAAACACGGCAGTCGCATAGATGCACAACAACATTGTTATGAGTACGCACTCAGTTTCTCGAATGCCACCAATTCTCAAACTAGAAAGAAATTTTCATCAACAATCAATCGGCCAAACAGATATGTTTTAAATGCAATGTACAATTCCGTGTGCGATGCGCAAGTGTTCTTGGGTCATGTTTTGGCATGTACTACAAAGAGAAGTGTGGCAGAATCGTTTCAGGTCTGCTAGGACACACTGTGGATGTATATACAGCTACACAACAAAGTTTATCCTCTAGCGCTCATCGTGCCACACCGCTTTATTTAACGACTTATCCCTTTCAAAGAACATATAAAAATTGATGGGATGTGAATATCTTCCCCCCCTTAATGAAACATGTCGCGATATTTTTACCTCATATGTAATGAGACATTACACATAGAATATATCATTCAAAAAGAGAGACAATCCAAACAACATTCTAATCCAAAAACTTGCAATTTCTTATATTTGAATCAAATTTATATTGGCTATAACGTCTTTCAACCATGCAAATTGTCACACAGTCAAAAAATATGACATATATTTTTTCATACACCCATTCAATAGCAATGTAATATTATTAATATATAATACATATAGTCAATACTGTTAGAAATCGCAGAAACAACAAGAAAAAATTGTTTTCAATTTTCCTTCCCAAGTCTCCCAAGGCGGGTTTGTTCATCATAATTTCTTGTCTTTTCGCTGCCTTGGCTTATGCCATTCCAATCTTTTATGCACCATGATTTTCCTTTTCTGACTGGTTTTACTAAAATCATTACTGGTTTTTCAGCTTTCGGAATCATCATCCTTGTTTATTTTTATGTTTTTAGATTAGGATAATTGGTTTTGGGGGGACAAAAAACCCACAGTACATAGCAGTAAACGATAGGCTAAAACCACAACCCAAAAAAGTTAAGGCCCAGATAGAAGTGAAACTCCTTGAAAAAAATGAGCGCTAACCCGGGGTGAGGGCAAAAAAACTGGACTTCAATTACATCATACATGATTTTGTTTATAAAAATACCTACTAGTACACAGACGCATGACAAACATACCATAACTAAGTTCATCCAGGGTCATCTAAGATGTTTTTTTCCTTGTTTGCTCTGTGGCAGAGTTGGGACCTTCTTAATTCAGGCTAACGGTTCTTGCTCAAACGTTTGCTAATTCTCCATTTTCCGCGCTTGGTTTCTCTTTATATCCTTGCCTCATCCAAGCTACTAGATCCAACCTCATACCCTCCCTCCTTTCATTTTCTTTCTTCTTAGCCTATTGATCCTACATACAAGATCTTGTGTCTGTGCATGGTACAGTAGCGCCTTGAAGACGCATACTCTTTTTTCGCTGGGAAAAAATTTCATTGTCATTCCCTCATAGATTTGAACCATTTTTTGGTAACTTTTAGAAGTTTATTTATCAATAGCCTCCACCCTCCTCCTATTAGGTCCTTCTAGACAAAGATGATGGGTAGCCCGGTAAAATCTTCGAAAAATTCCTTTCTATTAACGAATCCCTTCCTGTAGTCATAATAACCTCCATGGGCTGGGCCCCGCCTCACTATTCAACTCCCCACGCTTTTTCTTATGTTCCTCATTTTCAGTCTGTTCACCAAGGTTTTGCATCATCTGAGTTAGTGGGGCTAGGGAATCGGGGGTAAACAGGGTTTGCCATGCTAGAACATCAATCAATATCAAACTGGTGGGCAAAGGGTTATCCACGTTCCTCGTCTTTAAATCCCAATGGAGACCAAAGGACTTGAGTAAGAAAAGAAAGTTGGCCTCGTTACGAACAAATATAGTTCAGCATAGATAACACCCAAAATTATGGGTTAAATTTTACAAAATTTTCCCTCAAGTGGCGGATTAATGCATAACGCACCTTATAGATTTTGGCCCCCAATTTCGCCATCTCTCAGGAAACAAGTCCTACTTTTCATCATCAAATAGTGCTTGTTTTCAACAAGGGCCAAAAGGACAGAGATTCGCATTGTTTCTTAGCATTGCTTGTCTTTAAACATTCAACCCTCTATCAACATTCCCATGACTAGGCTATATACTATTCGTGACATGCACTCTATCCCCTAAATTTTACGAACCCTCCCCTGATCGTTCAAGCTTTGCAAAATTAATGGTAGGTCAGGACTCGTTCCCTTTGATGCTGCTTGATATACTTTGTGAAGCCCCCCTCCTCAGAATCCTTGCCAATTGTGGCCTCCTATTCACCACCTGAAATAAAAGTGGGCTCAGTCCGCACCATCACATCCTCATAGTTTGGCTCCACGTCTGTTCTACATCCAATTCTTCTCTCGCTTTGTTTATTATTTATGTTCCACTCTAAACGCACATTTAATCTTTCTCTGCCATCAAAGTGGAGTCACTATCTTATTTCAATCTATTCCACTTATCTTGTCTGATCGTTAAGCTCATGTAGGCATTAAGGTTGTTCTTTTCCTCATTATAAAAGTTTTTGATATGGATTAAATGAATGTTTCTCATCATATCCCTCAATCTACAAATCATTACCTGATTCGCGCCACCATCCACTCTATAATTGAGTCCTCTCTAAACACATGGCACTGCATCATAAAAGGCTTCATCATATTCAAGCCCAATATCATGTTTTTTTATGTTCCTTCGCCTCTTATATTTCCGCTTAAATGTATTTAATGATTAGCCGGAGTCTCTTCTTCATATTTCTAATTAGAGCTCCTTGGTAGCCTATTCCCTTCACTGCTTCAGGCATCAATTGTCTATAATTATTACCTAACATTAATGGACGCAACATATGTTATTAGATATTTTCGCAATTGATCGCTTAATCTACCCCCCCCCTCCTACTTGCCTCCCTTGAATTTAGCAGATCCTGAAAAATTATTTTAACCTAATCTTTGGACGTGTTTCCATTTGGAGTTAGATCCTCTCTGCTTCTTTGTTTCTCATTTTTCCCTCTAGTCTTTGGTTGGATTATCTTATGCCATGGATAATTCTATATGGTCCTCATTCTAATAAGGAGTCTTCCCACCAGTGTTTTTTATGTTTCAATGTTCTCTTTATATTGTTTCTATCTTTCTTACCACCTTGTAGTTATGCTACTTCTTATTTTTGAGATCCTATTTTTCGCACTTGAGCCAGACAACACCATAAGGTGTCTAGGAGGAGCTCTTCTAAATTAAGATTTATATCTTAGGCTTGAATTCCCCTTGCCATTGTTATAAACATTATTTATCTTCCATGAGGGGGATTTGGACATTCAGTATATTCCTTATGCCGGTAATAACTTAAAGTAAACTTCTTGCATTCTATAAACAGATGGTGGACAGATTTGGCATCCTCCTTCGCTATATAACACCTATTGATGAGGACCATTGCGTGTTTCGCTCTATTCTTGCTTGTCGTTCGCTATTTTTTTTCAGATGAGATTCCCACATGAAGAAATAATCTTTAGAGTTAGATATTTATTCTAGATCGAGTCACAGTCGCTTGTTTTTTCCTCATTTAAAAAAAATTCTATCGTATTTAACTTCATACATCCTCCCTAACCTTCGTGTTGATCCAAATATTTCATCCGCCACAAGTCTATTATGGCTGATATTTCTCTTAATCTTTGTTGAGAATCTCAAAAGGTCTGATTGGCCGCATTGTAGCTAGCATGAGGCTGAAAGAAAGAAACCGCACTTCATCTGCTTGAGGATCATTGACGCCAATAGTTTTGACTCTTTTCCCCAAAAATTTGGCTAAATTAGTGTTTTGAGATTGTTTCATAGATCACTCTCGCCCCCAATGGTTTCTTGATCTCCCTAAGATTCCTCCTATAACCTTATTTCATTCATTTTTTTTCCAATTTCACATTATCCCTTGGAAGCAGAAGGGGTTTTACTAACCAGATTATTCCAAAAGATGATCCCTTAAACAATAGAATTTAACAGGGATAATCTTACTCAATATCCCACCGTTATTGCACGCTGTTAATCAAACACCACAGGCCATGTTCTTTATAGATTCTCTCCACCTTTTTGCTTTGAGGCTTTGTTCAATAATTTTTAAGAAGTTTTTTAAAAATGCCTATCTCCCTAACGCTTTTGGCTTTGTTAAATTCTCCCTATGCAACCATGGTTTCTATATTTATCTTCTGACTTTCAGACTCCAAAGAACCTTCTTTAATCTTTTCATAATATTCCTAACCTTGCTTGGGATCGTGAAAATTGACATGATGTAGGTGGAAACCCCCTATAAGAGATATAGAAGAGTTGGGATTTTGCTATCTTGAGTCATTAGGTGCTATTCCATGAATTCTAAATTTCCGTTAAAAAAATGCTAATAGAGATGGTTCCAGGGTATCCAGTTAATCTTGGATATCGGCACATAAGGGCAGTCCTAAGTAATTATATAGAAAGATTTTTATATTTGCACTCGCATGATGGTTTCAAATATTATTTTTGTTGGGGGTTAACATTAATAAAATAAAGATTTCTGTGGAATTGATAAGTTTTCTTGATTTTCCTCATAAAATGCCAAGTTTTATCTTTAAGTACTCTAGCTGCTTCTTCACACGCATCACTTGCCCCCAAAGGAAGGTGTCATCCAAAATTGTTGTAGGATAATAGGACCCACCACAAGGCACAACTCTTGGTACGAGAAATGCCTTTGATACTTCAATCCTCATACTCTCTGACATAATTTTTTTTTTTTTTAGGGTTTCTACGGCATATTTATATAGGAAGGGGGAGATAGTGTCTCCCGATCGAAGGCACCTCTTAAGGCTTTAAAGAACCCATGTGTTTACCATTGATCAAATAAACATATGGTGTATATGTCTCCTCCTTGAACCATCTTTAACCAAACGGGTTTTAAAAACCAAAAATAAATTTTATAAATTAGTTCAAATAACTCCTAGGAACTCGTTATATGATTTATGGCATGTCTACTGATCATCATTGCCCCGCCTGTTATAGCGTTTCCACGGAATGCAACTATTTAGTTGGATGGGAGATACTATCTAAAAAAATTATATTGGGACAAACTCCTTGGTTCGGTGCTAGGACCTTATGCGAACCTCCCAAATTCTGAAGGCTAGAATTTTAAGCATATTTTATAAGACCAAATTGTTTCAGTCACAAACTTATTGGTCTAAAATATTAAGGTTCGTAGCTCGCATTCACCTGGGGATCACCAAAGGAGTGTAAGATTAATTTTTTTTAAGCATCAATCCCCTGCCATAAAATAAATCCTATGCTTCTTGCAGCATACCACTATTTATTAATAATATCGCAATTACCTTGGAAGTAGAAGGGTCGGGAACCATCCAGACCAGGGGGCCTTATCCCTCTCCATGAGGAAGATTAATGGATCTTATTTCCTCCCTTTCCCCTTCCTCCGCCTTTAGGACTGCGCAAATTAGTTTTTTCTCTCCTCCTCATTATAACATTATCAAGATTGTACGATAACCATCTTTCCCCGATGACCTTGATTTCCTTCGCATATAGGTTCGGAAGTATCCAATGATTACTTGAGAGGCAACATCATCTTCCTCCTCTAGTCCCATTCCCATCCGATTAAGAACTTCAAGAATTTTGGTTTTCGTTAACTTTAATTGGTAAAGCTAAGACATAAATAAATTATTTTCCATCACCCTCCTAAACCATTGATTATAGAGTTTGTTGTCTCCAATAGTTTCTTCTTTTCTAGTGGTTATGAAATTAGAGAAACACTTTCTCTGGATCTTTATCCTAATTCCTACCCCTCCTCCATAAGCCCCTCATTTCATCCTTAAATCTTCCATGACTCTATGATTTTTGGAGGACAATATTTCCAAAGAAATTTCTAGTCCCCTCTTAAGTTATTATTTCACATTCTTCAGTTCGGCAGGTCTACGCGAATAAATACATTGGTCCAACGTAGGAGGTTCCCCACACCATTCTCACATCCTCTTACTTAGTAGGGTGAAAATTTTACAACACTCTCAAATATGTAGGAAGGCCTCCCTTTACCAAACCTGTTAGGGGCTTCATCAATTTCAATAGGCAAGGGATTGTGATCTAATCATGTCGCTTGGGCAAAGAGATTAGTGAGTAGCATGCGTGCTTGTACCCATTGCCAGTTAACTTCAAAGATATAATCAAGTCTAATTTTGACTCAGTTAACACCTATTCTTTATTCACACAAGTAAAATAACCTTGGATCCCCTAAGTTCAAATCAAGATACGAAATTAACAAATGAAGAAATACGCAAGGTCCGGCCATTTTGTTTGAGAAATGGTACTCACCTTGGCTTCTTCTTGAGAGAAGGGAGATATGAGGTCGCCCTCATATCATCCATCTAACTATTTGAAACAGATCTTGGAATGTTATGCAGTCTCATCTCATTCTCAAACTCTTGTCCTACGCCACCAGCAGAATTTGGGTCGTAGACATTTGAGATAGCCGAGCTTATTTTTGCTACTTGGTCAGTGATCATATAACTAAATACACAATGTAAATTTGAATTAAGACCTCTTCCTTCAGCATATTGTTATCCATGGCATGCTATTCCAGCATAAGCCCTCACAGAGTCCATCAACATTGAACATAAAGCTTCTTTCTAGACCTGTCTTTGATTTCTCTAACTTATCCACCCTTCATTTTTTTTTCACTTGGACCAAAAGGATATCTAACATGATTACTTATCCTATATCCTATAACATCTAGTATTTTCCAGGGTTATTAGCCTCCAATATTCTATGTGTAATAATCATTTGGGTTTAGACCCCACTCTTACTTGTCAGGGATTCTTCTTCCTTCTTCTGCCACTTGTCCCCTTCTATGCTTGTTTTGCTCTCGTTATTACTTCTTGTAGGTGACTTCCTACACGCTTGTATTGTCAGCACCATGTCTGCTTTAAAGAGTGTAATTCTTATTAGAATGTTTATGCTGGTTTTTTGTGTTATACTAGACTAAGTCTATGTATTCACTAAATCACACTCACTTGATCAAATATTTAGTCTTCGATCTCATCTACTATTCCTTATGTTTTTAAAGTGAAAAATGTATAATTAACCCTTGTCCTTTTGGCCATTTTAACTTTTCTTTCTATCATCACTTCTAACCTCCTCCCACATGTACTCTCCTAGTAATGTTTTTTCATTACAACATCATTTTAGCCCCTTAGCCCTCCGGTCCTAGGCAGTACTTAGGTGCCCGCGACCAGGCCCCGGGTCCCACTTTGGAATCCCTGATCCTCCTCTTTGACACGTTACATGCATCTTTTGGACTTTCTAACAGTTTGAACGTTCTACTACCAACACGTCTTTTGTGTTGTCATCCTTTTCGGATTAACTAGAATTTAGAACAAGATAACCCATATAAATAGAAGTTTATTTGACCATAATAGGGACTCCAAGTCACTAAGCACTTAGTATCATCATCATACACACACCTATGTTTCCATTTTTTAAAGGCATCAAATCTATAATTGCATTATCTAGCTCCATCACAAGGCAACATACAATTTGGTTCATTTGTCATCAAACTTCAATATGGGGGGTATAATTGTTTTCATGCACACATTTATACAATTTATACAATCTAGTTATACTGTCTCACTAAATTCCAAGTGTGACTGGTATAAATACAAACCTAGGGCACGCTTGGTACAAACACACCTAAAACTACACGGGATGAGATGTAGTGTAACGCTAGCCACTGAGGACAGGTCTGCGCCCTTCAATGTATATTTTATTTTTTAGGGTTTGAGGTTTGTCTGGGATTTTTATAGTGTCCCCATCCTTCATCACTACTTTCCCAGTGTACATACTGCGCCAATCCAGTGAAGGCTAATGTAATAGGAATCAACTATAAGAGATCATCCATCCAGTGAGCAGCCTTAGAGGAGGTTTTTTAGACTATTTCTGCAGCACCGGCACCGATAGGCTCTCATGTGCCTCTCCAAGGTGTTGAAGCACCAGTCAGGGCGCTTAGATATGTGCTTTTTGAGGCTTCCCATGTGGTCATTTCCTTTTCTTGTTTCTGGTTCACACTAACGCCACACCTCCCTTCATCATTAGGTCTAGTAATCCTAACTCCGTCCGCTCTTGGCATCATTAGGTTTTATCATTTCTTTTTACTTGTTTGTTAGGGTGCACTTTATTTATTTTAATCAGCTGTTATTTATTGGCTTTAGCATAACATTCTGATTACGGATATAATCATGTCCATGGTATTTATCGTCTAGGCGTCCACTATTTCTTCTCCCCCAGCTTTGGCTCGGGCATCGTCAATTTCTTTCCAGTTGCATTTCTGCAACTGTGCTTACCATATTGTTTGGATTCCTTGATTTATTAACAAGATTACTTTTTTTTAAAATCATTTAAACCTTAGTTATTTTCCTTTAGCTGTTTGTTTTCAAATACTTTATAGGATTGTTTTGTCTCTCTACCTAATAACCCTTATTTTATGTTGAGAACAAATCAAATATTATTAACTATGTCTATAAGGCCCTAATTAACTTACTTATGACTTCCAATTTCTATGGTGGAAGCTTAAGGCATTGTTAGGCGTTGGCATTAACAGACATAGGTTTGAAGTTGTAAACCAAAAAATAATTCTAATGTCAACGAAAAATCATGATTCTACTTAATGTTCTAGCTAATCGCTAGACAAGGAACCAGTTTTTTGGTTGTAAATAGTAACAAGAATTTTTCTCAATAGCCTTCCTCCATATTAGCCTTCTTAAAGAAAAGATGATGGAGTACACCGGTAAAAATCTTCAAAAATTCCTTCTATTTAGACGGAATCCCATTCTAGTAAAGTCATAAATAACCTTCCCATGCCACACCCTCCACTAATCACTCCCCACCTTTTCCTTATGTTTCTTCATTTTTTTTCAGTCGGTTCACCAAGGTTCATCATCTGATTAGTTGGGCTATGGGAATAGGGGTAAACAGGGTTTTGCCATGCCTAAACATCAACAATATCAAACCCATGGTGCACAAGGGTTATCCACCTTCTCGTCTTTAAAATCCAAAATGGAGACCAAAAGGGACTGAGTAAGAAGAACGGACAAAGCTCCATGCCTCGTTTACGAACCAAAATAGTTCCAGAATAGATAGATAGGTATAAATTTTACAAAATTTCCCTCAAGTGTAAGATAATGCATAACCACTTATAGATTGCCATCCCATCTCTCAGGAAGGACAAGTCCTAGCAATGTCATCATCAATAAGTGCACGTTTTTCACAAGGGCCCAAAAAGACAGGAGATTCCATGGTTTCTACATTTCTTGTTCTTTAAACAATTTCAAACCCTCTTATCAACATCCCATTGACATCAGCTATATACTATTCAGTGACATGCATCTCTATCCCCCTAAATTTAACCCTCCCCTGATCGCAAGCTTTGACAAAATTAATTGTGAGGTCAGGATCGTTACCTTTGATGCACTTGATATACTTTGTGAAGCCCCCCTCCTCAGAATCCTCCAAATTGTGGCATCCTATTTCACCACCTGAAATAAAGTGGGCTCAATCCGCAACCTATCACATCCCCATGTTTGGCTCAGTGTGCTCTATCAAATTTCTTCTCCTTTGATTGTTGGTTCTATTTTGCACTCAAAACCACATTTATCTTTTATAGACCGTCAATGTTGAGCACTTAATCTTGCTGAATCTATTTTGCTTAACCTGTCTTAGTCCTTTATGGCTCGTGTGAGCTTTACTGGCTGTGTTCTTTTCATCATTAATAAGTTTGTTGACATGGCTCCAAGGAACATTTCCCAGCCATTCTCCCTAATCCGCCAAAGCTCCAAGGAACATTTCCCAACCATTCTCCCCAATCCGCCAAAGCTCCAAGGAACATTTCCCAACCATTCTCCCCAATCCACCAAATCATTACCTTGAATGGTAAACCCATCCGCACTGTAATTACTCTCTTTGAACACATGGCACAATGACCACGTCATCAAAAGGCTTCCATCATACTTTGAGCTTCAAGTATAATGTTTTTTTATGTTCCTACCCATACTTATATTTTCCTTCAATGGATTTAATGATTAACAAGGAGTCTCCTTCTATCATGATTTTCCTATACTGGAGTCTTTTGGCTAATCCTAATCCCCCTCACTGCCACATATGCCTTCACATAATTGCTAGAATTATTCCCTAACAGACCAACATATGTCAATTAGATAGTTTCCAAGATGATCCCTTATCAGACCACCCCCCTCCTACCTTACCTTCCGTTGGCTTCATAGAGCCATCAAAAATTCAATTTAAAACAATCCTTGGGTGGTGGTTTACATTTGGAGTTAGTCCTATCCTTCTTTTTCTCATTCTTCCCTCTAGCTTTGGACAAGCTTATTCTTAAAGCTTGGATAATTTTGATATCTTCCTCAACTAAGGAGTCTTCCCACCAGTTTGTTTGTATGATTTCAATGTTATCTCTGATATTTTGTCTTAATCTTGCTTACCAATTTTGTTGTGTTAGCAGTCTTATTTTGGAAGATCCTATTATTCCACTCGAGCCAAATACACCATAAGGTGTTTGGGAGCGAGCAGTTCCAAATTATATTGATGATCTTTAGCTTGAAGGACCCCCTTGCCATTGTTATCCAATAAGTTCTTTAAGCTTCTCGGGAGGGGGATTTGGACATTAAATATGTTCATTATGTCCGGTAATAACTTGAAAAGTAAACTTGCATTCTATAAATAGATGGTGGAAAGATTCGGCCTCTTCCTTACACTAGATAACACCTATTGATGAGGATCATTCCTCATTTCCTAAGATTGTTCCACTGTCATTATTTTGTTTCAGGATAGATTCCCACATGAAGAAATTTATTTTAGGAGTTAGATATTTATTCCAAACTCTCGCACAATCCTTGTTCTCCTTCTTCATTTTCAAAAGAAATTTCATAACCCGATTTAACTTCATACTCCCTTGAGTTCATGTTGCTCCAAATTATTTCCTCCTCTAGCAAGTCTATTAGGGATAAGTAGTTCTTCTTTAATCTATTTTTGAGACTCTTCAAAAGGTCGGATTGGCCCACTGTAGCTAGCAGGGGGTTGTATAGAAACCCACTTTGTCTCTTGAGGATCTTGGACCCAATAGTTTTTAACCCTTTCCCCAAAAATCTGGCTAAAGTAGTGTTTGATCTTGTTTCTATGGCTCACACTCCCCCAAAGGTTTCTTATCCACCCAAGAGTCCTCCCAAAAACCTTATTTTACTTCCTTTTCGAATATTCCATCATTATCCCTCGAAGAAGAAGGCATTTGCATTAACAAAGATTATTCCAAAAGATGGATCCTCTTGGCATCTTAATAAAATTTAGCAGAGCTAATCTTCCACCAATATTCAACAGTGTATTTCACTTGTATAATTTCTACCCATAGGCCATGTTCCTTATAGATTCTCCACCCTATTTTGGCAATGAGGGATTTGTTCATGATTTTCAAGTTTTTTAATCCTATTCTCCCTATACCTTTTTAGCTTTGTTAACATTCTCTCACGCCACCAATGGTATTCTATAGCCTTGTCTTCTGTTCCAAACCAAAGAAACCTTCTTTGGATCTTTTCAATAATATTCCTAACCTTGCTCGGGATCTTGAAAATCAACATGATGTAGGTGGTAACCCCTTACAGGGAGACTCTAGCAGGAGCTGGGACTTTGCCAACTTGAGTGAGTAATGTACCTTTCCATGGCGCTCATTTCCTTTGAAACCTTTCTATGAGATGGTTCTAGGTATCCATGGTTATATCTTGATACCACATAAAGGCATGCCAAAGTAATTATCCAGAAAGATTTTTATTCTACACTCCATGATGGTCGCCAATCTTCTTTTTTGTTGGGGGTTAACATTAATAAAAAACAAAGAGCTCTTGTGGAAGTTGATTAGTTTTCTTGAAACTTCCTTGTAATGCCTTAGTTATATCCTTCAAGTACTCTAGCTTCTTCCATTGTCACTTGTCCAAGCAAGGAAGGTTTCATCCAAAAATTGTTGAAAGATAATAAGGACCACACCATTGGTGACAAGAATGCCTTTGAGACTTCCAATCCTCATATCTCTCTGACATAATCTACTAAGGGTTTCTAGCCAAAATTATATATAGGAAGGGGGAGAGAGGGTCTCCTTGTCAAAGTCACTCTCTCAACTTTAAATAACCCATGGGGTTTACCATTGATCAAGACATAGAAAAGATGGGTGTAGCATGTGCACTCCTTGATCATCTGTAAAACAAATGGATTGAAACTAATCCTTTCTAAAATCAAGTTCAAAAACTCCCTAGGACACTCTGTCATATGATTTATGCATATCCAACTTGACCACCATTTCCTCCCTGTTAGAATTTTCCACTGAATGCACTGTTTCCTGGATGGCAATGATACTATCGAAAAAATTGTCTACCTAGGAAAAAATATCCTTGGTTAGGCGTTATAAACTTATCAAGAACCTCTCGAAGTATGAAGACCAGGATTTTAGAGCATATTTTATAAACAATATTGTAACAAACTTAGTGGTCTGAAATATTTCAGGTCCGTAGATCCATTCACCTTGGGGATCATCACAAGGAATGTATGATTAATTTGTTTTAACATCAATCCCACAAAAAATAAATCCTACACCGCTTACACCACATATTTCTTAATAATCTCCTAGTACATCTGGAACAAGAAGGTCAGGAAACCATCTAGGTAAGGGGCTTTATCCCCCTCCATGAGAAAGATAATGGATCTATGATCTCCTCCTCCTTTAGGACATGCCAAAATCAATTTGTTCTCCTCCCCATTGATAAAATTCTCAAAGAGTGAAAGAGCATTAACCATATTTCCCCTATCCGATCGTGATTTCCATTTAGCATATAGGTTTTAGAAGTAGCCAATGATTAGTCTAAGTAACATCATCTTCCTCCTTAGCCAAATGTCCTATTTGGTTTAGAAACTTCAAGAATTATGTTTTTATTGGCTTTGATGGAAGATGAGACATGAAAGAACTTAGTGTTCCTTTCACCCTCTTTAAGCTAGTTGATTCATAGATTGTTGTCTCCAATACGTTTCTTCTTTTTCCACCAAGTTATAAAATTTAGACAGCAGGACACTTTCTCTTGATATTTATCCTAAATGTTGTACCCTCCTTCATCCATAATCTCCTCAAGAACCCTTAAATCTTCCATGACTATGCTATTTTTGAAGGAAAATATTTCCAAAGAATTTCCTTATTTCACCTCTTAATGTTATTCTTAATAGTATTCAATTTAGCATCCAGCCTACACATATTATTGCCATAGGCGTGAGGAGGTTTCACCATTCTTCAATCCTCTTACTTAAATCAAGGTGCAAATTTTACACATCTTCTCGAAGATGAAAGGCCTCCCTTTAACCTGCTAGGCTTCATCAAATTTCAATAGCAAGGGATTGTGATCTGACCATGTCCTCGCAAGAGAATAAAGTGAGTACACATGACCCTGCACCCATTACACGTTAACTAAGAAATATGTCAAGTCTGATTTTGAATCAAGTCTAACACCTAGTTCTTTAGATTGGACCAGGTAAACTTGGAGCCCCTAAGTTCTAAATCAAATAGACCATTAACATGAAGGAAATACTATAAGTTCATCCATGCTTTTTGAGATGGTGATGACTACACCTTGCTTCTTATCGAACAAGAGAAGGGGGGTATTAAGGTCCCCTCCTATCATCCAATCTAAATATCTAAAACACTTCTCTGAAGGTTTTCATATCATTCCATAACTCTTTCTTACCCAACAAAAAATTTGGGCCGTAGACATTTGAAGAGAATCCATCTTCTTTTTGCTGACTTGGTTAGTAAAGAAGATAGCTAAATGATGTCATATTTGAATTAAGTCTTCTCCTTTAACATTATTCCCATTCCAAAAGCATGCTAGTCCACCTGAAGCTCCCACAAAGTCCACACAACTGAACATAGTTTCTTTCCAAAACTTCATTTTGATTTCTCTAAACTTATCACCCTTCATTTTTGTTTCTTGAACCAAAATGATATGTACATGATTATTTATCTTAATATCATATAGACAATTTGTGATTTCCTAGGGTTATTCAACCCTCTAATATTCCATGATGTAATAATCATTTGGGTTTAGACCCACTCTTACTTGTCAAGGATATCTTCTTCCTTCTGCCACTTCCTTCGATGCTTGTTTTTCTCTCGTTACTCTTGTAGGTGGACTTCCTACACCTTGTTTGGTCACACCCATGTCTGCTTTAAGAGTGGAATTCTTAGTAGAATGTTTAGGCTGGGTTTTTGGTGTTGATACTAGACTAAGTCTATGTATTCACTAAATCACGCACTTTGAGTCAATATTTAATCTCGATCTCATACTACTATTCATATGGTTTTTAAGTGAAGAAAGTACTAATTAACCCCAGTCCTTTGGCCATTTTACTTTTCTTTCTATCATCACTTCTAACCTCCCACATGTACTCTCCTAGTAATTTTTTTTCATTTTACATCATTTTACCCTTAGCTCGGGTGCCTAGGCCAGTACTGAGGTGCCCCAGGCACCGTGGTCCCAATTTGGAATCCCTGATCCTCTTTACACTTTACATGCATCTTTTGGGAACTTTCTAACAGTTTGAACGTTCTATCTTTTTTGTTGTCATCCTTTTCGGGGTTAACTATGAATTTAGAACAAGATAACCATATAAATATAAAGTTATGTGACCATAATAAGGGACCAAGCACTAAGCACTTAGTATCACACACCTAGGTTGCATTTTTTAAAGGCATCTAAAGCTATAATTGCATTAATCTAGCTCCATCACAAGGCACACAAGTTTGGTTCATTTGCATCACACTTCATATGAGGGGATTATATTGTTTTCATGCACACATTTACTACATTATACATCTAGTTATTACTCACTAATTCACAAAGTGTGACTGGTATAAGACAAACCTAGGGCACGCTTGGTAAAAACACACATAAAACTACACTGGGTATGAGATGTAGTGTAGCGCTAGCCACTGAGGACAGTCTGACCCCTTCATATGTATATTTATTTTTTAGGGGTTTGAGGTTTGTCTTGGGATTTTTTAGGTCCCTCCTTCATCACTAATTTCCAGTGACATACTGCACAATCCAGTGAAGCTAATGTAATAGGAATCAACTATAAGAGAACATCCAGTGACACCTTAGAGGAGGTTTTTTAGACTATTTCTGCAGACCACAGCACCGATAGGCTCTCATGTGCCTCTCAAGGTGTTGAAGCCCAGTCAGGGAGCTTAGATATGTGCTTTTTGAGGCTTCCATGTGGTCATTTCCTTTTCTTGTTTTCTTGGTTCACACTACGCCACAACCTCACACCTTCATCAAATTAGCTAAGGAATTCCTAACCCCTCTTGCACATTAGGGTTTTACATTTCTATTTACTTAGTTTTTAGGGTCACTTTATTTATTTTATTCAGCTGTTATTTATTGCTTTACATAACATTAGATTAGGATAGAACATTCCATTTTAGTTTAATCAGTCTAGCTTCCACTATTTCTATCTCCCCCAGGCTTATGGCTTCCATCGTTTCAATTTCTTCCAGTTATATTGCTGCAAACATGTTGCTTACCAATATTGGTTTGGAGTCCTTGATTTATTAACAATGATTACTTAAATCATTTAAACTCTTTAGTTATTTTCCTTTTAGGCTTGTTGTTTTCAAATACTTATAGGTATTGGTTTGTCTCTCATACTAATAACCCATTATTTTATGTTGAGAACAATCAATATTATTAACTATGTCTTAAGTCCCTTAATGAACTTACTTATGACTCCAATTTCTATGGTGAAGCTTAAGCATTGTTAGCGTTGCATTAACAGACATAGGTTTGAAGTTTTAAACAAAAAAAATTCATATGTCAAAGAAAATCATATTTCTAATTATGTTTCTAGCTAATCGCTAGATACAAGGAACTCAGTTTTATTGGTTGTAAATAGTAACAAGAATTTCTACTTGACTTACCTGATATTATGTTAAGAAAAACTTGCTACTTTTCTTTACCCGTTGTAGCGTTGTTCTGCTCCTTGCTAGAAATTGCAACAAGTTTTACTATTTTTTTCATCCTAGTAGTCCACATTTTCTACCATCTCTTTCCACCACTTTTTCCTAAAGTTGCAAGTGAAGAAGAGCTAGTTCTCTTGTATACTTCTACTCTCTTTTTTGAGTTGGAATTTTGACTGCAGATTTTTGTTCTAACATTTTTGGCCCTTTTTTCACACTTCTCCCATAGTTGGAAAATTCACACCTATCTACTTCATCTACCCTTTTTGGGTTTAATTTCATGTTGGATTTAAGTTTCAAAATATTCCATCAAGACAGTTCAAGAATCAAGAAACTCTCTTGTTGATTGTTATCAATCCGTTCAAGTTGTTTACCTTGGTTGATTATTTCACACTTAGCCACCTACTTCAAGCAACCTTTGGGTTTCATTTGTCACAAAGGATTGTTAGAATTTTTATCTAACCTCTTTACCACCTAAACTAAAGCATGATTTAGTCTAGTTCATTCCCCATGGATCATCCTTCATATATCCATTGTTTTTAGTTAGAAAATTAAGATATTCAATTAGCGTAAGGACCAAATAAATCCAAGATTTGAAAACCTTTAGCTTTGATACAAAAATGTAACACCTCGTTATTATGCTTCCTCAAAAACTATGGAAAAATTTTCTTTTTTTTTCAACTCATTAATTACAATTAATGCCTTCAAAGATTTTAACATACAACAATTAAATTCCAACATGTAAGAGTTTATAAATCCCTTAAGTTATCTTACGCTGAAATGAGTAACATCATTCATAGCAGCTGTTGAATTATTCTATTATTAGTTAATTATCTTGATGCCTTAAATGATTAATATCTTATAACATATTAATTCAACATTATTACTATTTAGAATCCAATCAGACAAGCTATGATAACCATGTGCAACTGTAAGGGTTAAGATCATACTCGATCCCCTTTAAACACTCATTATGATCCAATATACCCAATATATCATTTGGTTACACCTTATTAAAGGTACAGAGAATCATGTGTATCCTCTTTGTGTCAGCTTCCCACTCACAACATAGTTTAAAATAAGAAATGGTGGTGGAAAATGTAATCAGTCATTTGCACTAGTTGAAAAGGTACAAGCAGAATTTCAGATAATAAACACAATAAACTTCTTCTATATTTTTTGTTAATTCATGTGGTACAAGATACACAATATATAGGTGAATTTGTTCCTAAAAATTAGGAAACAACTCATAGAAAATAATCTACATGAGTTGTTTATTTAAAAAATCCACAACTAGAATAATAATAATATTATATTATTAATAATGAGTTATAGTACAACTCATAATAATAATATTACAATATATCACGAGCACACATTTAAATAATGTGAATATTATATATATATATATATATTTCCTAACATTCCCCCCTTAGTGTGAACATGGGGAAAACATTCCTTTGTACTTGCACCTACTTTCATGATTTGGAGATTTTCATAGGATGGTCACAAACCTAATGGATGGTTTTACATACAATTTACCACAAACCGAGAATGGTGGTTTTACAAAGTGGAGTACCACAAACCAAAAAGGTGATGTTTTTGCATATGGTTTACCAACAACACAAAGTGGTGGTTTACCACAAACCAAAAAATGAAGGTTTTAAAGTGGTTTACCTATAACCACAACATGATGTGCCAAGTATTATTATCAGCCCTCATCACATTTCACTGCAGGGAATAACATATAAAAATATGCAACTCGTACACACAAAATAAAAATGGGAAATGGAACATCAGATCATGTTTCCCCCCTCAATGTGAAATTTCCATTTATTCACATAGGGACACTGCATAAATGGAACTCTGAAAAACATAGAGGAAAACATACTACAACTGAAAGAAAATAATCACACCACAAAAATGTCACCACAACATATATGTGGCCATGTCATTGGCGGCTGACGAGAGGTCATTGATTGACCTCCAACCTCCATTTTCCTCTGTCCTCTAGTTTCGTGCTACTAGCTCAACTAGATTTGATCATGGATCTCAAATACATACCTTGAACAGACGTCAAATTCCACCAAAAAAGCGTTTGTAAGGCAATTTTTTTAATTTTGAAATCTTGATTATTTACTTTGATGACTCATACACAAAAAAATGACACTTATTGGATGAAATATGACTTTATAATGAATGAAAATACACTAATGGAAGTTTGAATGTCAATAACAATCACTAACTAAACTAATGGAGCTTTATTGAAACACTATACAAAACCATTAAAATGTGTATGAAACAAATTATGGTAATGATCCAAATACAACCTATCGACCATAAAATAGTAATGATAATAATTAGACTTTGACACACAAAAATCTAAAACATGTTTCTAACCCTAACACTATTTGATGACATACAACTTGATAGGTACAACGTTACTATATATGACTAGACTGATGCATCCTAGAATTCACTATTACAAGCCTAGGCATGCTGGCACATCACTCAGCCTAAACTAAGTGCTCACCCAAAGTGTGCAAAGGTACCACACCCCTCTTTAGGGTTCCTATTGCAAGATGTTAGCATGATGAAGACTTTAAGCATTCAGATCTATGACTAATGTATCCTTCTACAGTGCATGTTCAAATCTAGATCTAGAGAATAACAGACTTTAAAGACAACCATGATGAAATTAAGCATGAAATATTGAACTATAATGATGATAACACTTTGATTCAGTCCATAATATCCATTATATTAAATTCAGTAATACACAGAAGCTTCCTTACAATAACAGTAGTATACGCTCATGCGCATATCATATTTGGCAACATAATCTCACTATACCATAGATCTCACACTCCCTCCCTATGCTACATAGTTCAATACATATTTACAAGGGTGGGGACTTTCCCTTCACTGCTTATCTAATCTCAAAATAGGTTGTATGTTATTATTAGTCATGCGCATTTACAAAAATAGCCACACATGTAAGTGCGCTAACAATAGACTAATTTTTGTTAACTGATAGTAGTATATCTATTTTCAGCTTGTATCCATACAAAATGCATTGTAGTTGATCCTCCAAAATAGCCAATGCGTGTCGTGCAAGTATTTGACTGGTTTGTGTGCTCTACACACTGTCTCCAAAAATAGATCCTCATTGTAAAAATGGCTAAGTCCCAACCTGAATCTATTTCTCTTCTTCACACGCGATCCTTTCTATTACTTTTGCGCCTTTGAATGTGCTTTGATCTTCCACGCAAAACTTCTATATTTTATTTGCTAAGTTTCAGATTTTAACTAATCAACATTATCCCACACTATTTTCATTTCCGCCCCAGCAATGGTTATCTCCAAAATGAATCAAAGAATATGAAATAGAAAAATAGAAATAATTCTGATGAATAAAAGAATGTCTTTACCCTGCAGTATCTTTTGCTTCAACCTGAATAATAAATTCGAGATATTCTACTTTTATCTTCACCTCTAAGGTCTATCAATCATTGAGCGCAACCTCTTCCTTCTCTAGAATATCCACTGCAATTGACTCTAACTCATCCCTTGCAAGCTCTCCCTTCTCATTTTTTAAGACCAACACAATGCTAGACATGGAAATCATTCTCCCTTCTAACAGGTCCATCTTTTATGCGATGAGTTTTCCAAGCTCATCCAACATTTCCTTATGAGTTTCTTGAGCTATTGTAAGGTCCTCACACTTCTTCTTAACAAGTGCTAATCATTCTGTGTGGCCCAATGTCTAAGATTTCATGGCCTTCAAGACCTCATTGCCTTCCAAAATGGTCCTAGTTCTTATAATGACTTCTAGTACTGTACAAATATTCAGTGCTTGATCTACCTTTTTTAGTTCCTCCTGTAAGCTCTGAAACAACCCCTCATATGATGCAATTTTCCACATCAATGAAGCCTTTTCCCACTCTACTTCCTGTATAGGATCCTTTGGTGCTGGCATGCATAGAGGTTCATCTTCAAGCACTAAGTCCATCAATGTACTTACATTATGTATTTCCGAAGGAAACGTTTTGGGTACCATTGGCTCTAAGTGTGGCCTAATCATTATGACATTGTCTCCAATCTCCTCTACCATGCTGATAAAAACAATGTTCTTCTTCTGTGCCAAGTCTTTTTCTTACTTTAGGCAAGCTATTTCTTCATCCTTGTTCTTGATCTCCTCCCTTAGCGCCCTATTTTTTGCATCTTTATCCATATTTCTTTGTGCCACCTATGTCGAGACTTTCACCAAAGCATTACTTACTTGCTCATCTAACATAACAATAGGCTTCACTATTATGTGTCTGGCCTAAGGTTTATTTTCAACCTCCTTGATACGCATGACTCCTCACACACATCAAAGTCCGGTTCATCCATGTGTGTGTGCATCGACCATGACAATTTCTTCCTTGTGCACAAAGTTGACATATCTTCATCCATCAACTCCAAGCCATATAACTCCTTTTATGTCATTGTTCTCTGGAAATGGGCACAAAAAATTTTACCTGTGTCCTCAGCATAACCCATGGCTGGTGGAATATATTCCCCACGTGTTCTTCTTGATCTAGGTTGTTTATTAACTTAGGCTTCATGATTTGGAACTTGTGTTGTTGTTTCTTGAGAAGCCTCAGTTGTTGTCTCATCTGCCCCTTTTTCTTCCTCTTCCAAATCCTTCATTTCTTCATCCTTTTGTTCTTCCATGTTCTCTGGAGATGTAGGAGAATTGGGCACACTTTCCTCATACTCTTTCACTTCCTCATTTAGCTTCAATTTCCTTCTTCTTTTCTCAGTTGTCTCCTTATGTGGAGAGAGTCAAAGAGATCATTGCACTGATTGGGGAGTAGCACCTAGGGTTTTTGTTCTCCTGAATACCATTTTAAAATGACACTCTCCTTGGATTGCTTCCAAGTCCTCATCATCTCTTTCTTGTGGTTGAGGTGGTGTAGTCATGTGCTTAACTTCTTCCTTATTTGGAGGTTTTATTTTTCCTCTGTGTTCCAAACCACCAATATCCTCATGCTCTTTTTCTTCATCATCTACTTGAATTTTTTATGTGGGCTTGGGCACTGGAACATTTTCCATTGTATGCTTAACCTTTAGCGGCCCTAGGAGCGTGAACTCATTATCCACATACTTAGTGTTCTCCATCTTGGGTTTGATTTGTAGGTACACAAGTGTTTCTCCAGTGTCCCCAACTACCAAGCTTAAAGGCTTCATGCTTATAATATCTGAAATAAGCCTTTCAATGTAGGTATTTCACCCTAAATATACATATTTCTTTCTTAGAGTGTGGTATTCATAATCTACCTTGTCTGCATTGAATGTTAGGTGGTGCGCATCTAAAAACTGGTGAATGGATTCCTAGAAATACCTTGCTATGAAGGCATACAGTAGTTTGCACCATGGGATAAAAGCCCCATCATTCATCATAAATCGTGCGATACAAAAATGTTGGTAAGCCAAAAAATGAGTTGCCTTTCCCACCATCGAAGGAAAATCCTTGGGTATCCGCCACTCTTCTTCGAACACCAAGTGGAGTCTATCATACCACATCTCCTCCCTTTACTTGAATGGTCCACTCATTGATCCATCGCATAAGTATTTTCCAAATCTTTCCGCAGGTGAGCTATGTTCCATGGGGTATTCCCAAATCTTCTCATTTCACCCATTAGGTACCCTAATCTCCATAAATACTAAAGACAATAGTACAGTGCCCAAACTTATTCTGTCACTTGTTCATGCTTCTTCAATGATTTTCTTTTCTGTGTGATCTGCAATATTATAGGCCACTCCTTGAGACATTTTCTTTGTGACGTGTAGCCACATTGTGTTTACCAGTGACCATATTCCTTGGTCATTCAACTTCGTTACAATATGTGCAGATACCTGCACTACTGGTTACTTTTTCAACTTGTCAATTTCCATGCTGCGTGAACCCTTGGTATACCCCAGCTCCTTTCTTGTCTCCAAGATTTCAGCCTTATCAGTTAAATCACTATCCATATCCGCTCTTGAAGCCCTTAGTCCTGTCACTATTGAAATCAAAGAAACTGTGATTCTAACCCTCTATCCTGTGAAGTAGAAGAAGTCCTTATGGACTCTACTCATCAACCATTGATACAATGGTTCATACTTCCCAAAGTATGGCAGCTCGTACAACTGGTAGACTACATTTTGCTTCAGTAAATTCTCACTAGCGTCATTGTACATTGGCATATATTTTGTTGTGCTCTTGTTCAATTTTGTGCTCAAGAACACATCGAGCTCCTTCTTATTATCTGAAGTTCGATGGTTGTAATCGTTGAATTTGCATTGATAGACATGGGAATCCGATTCTTGTCCCACAATCATGCCCTCTAGATACTACATTTCTGAGAAATTACTCTCAAGAGAACTTTCTTCTTCCACTTCAACCTTCTTCTTCCCTTTTTCTCCTGATGTGGGTGATTTCTTTAGTGCCATTTGAAAAATCTCTCTTTTCTTCCCTCTGTAACTGATAAAAATCGAAACCCTAGGTTAAATCTTTGTGCCCTAGTGGAAATCATGTTCCCTAGCTCGTTTGTAATGCATCTACTTTTCTCAAACCCTTCACCTGTGGGAACGTAAGCTTCTCATGTGCACAACCCTTCTCTCCATGTCTAGTTTCACAGTCTTCACACCCTTACATGACTGCTCGACTCATTCACACTTAGCCCTTTTCAAATTATCTCACTTGCAACAGTAAAAATGAACTCGCATCTTATTCTTATATAGAATTTCATAAATTTAGTGCATTTATTACTCCTCTACCTACCAAAAATTCTCTCATTAATTGACCATTTTAATTCTTTCTATGCAGTACATCTTCATGCCCAAACTATAACCTTCTAGCACACCCTCCTACCTTTTGGCTGCAAACTTCTCTTCAACGCACTTCCATGCGCTTGAGTACCTCATCATTGTGCCTTCTACTGGTAGTCTTCCCGACCTCTGCTTACCTCACGTTATACTTGTTTCTTCATTCCTCTCTACCTATGGTCCTTGTGTCCAGAAGAAATCTCTATTGTTTTTCAATCCTTCAACCTTGGATAGCACCCGTAGATAGTTCCTTTCATGTGGACTTATTTTCAACAATCCTGTACCTAGATCTCAATAACCTATCCCACACTAAGGGTATGTGCAGTCCTCTGCACATAAAAATAATTCAAATAGTAATTAGATTTGGGCACGTAAACATGAGTATTACACAAATATGCTAATTGAATTGACAAAGCATAGTGACAAAGAAGGAAACACATAAAGGGAATGAAAAATTGAAAACCTAATCTAAATGGAAACACTTCCTTATTACAAACACCAAGAAGACTTAATTATAGCAGGGCTTTAGCCTATTCCCGTTGAAGTAACCTGGCAACCGTATTCCATCAAATGACTCTAATTGATAAGAGTCTGATTCGAGTATGTGAGTGGTAATATATGGCCTCAACCAATGTACCTTGATTTTTCTTGGATGGCGCAAAAACTTAGAATCATAAAGGAGCACCATTTTTCCTATCTCAAGCTTTTTATCCCTGATGTGCTTGTCATGACATGCTTTCTGCCTGGCCTTCTATTGTTTTTAACTCCAACGTGCTATGGATCGTCACTCATCCAGATTAATTAACTTTTCAATTCGTGCTTCTAAGGCTTGCTCATCAGCTAGACCTCCAATATGTGCAATACACAAATAAGGTAACATAAATTCCATAGGAAGAAATGCTTCTACGCTAAACACTAGCTGAAATGGTGTGGCTTTGTTTAACCTTTTATATGTTGTTCGATATGCCCAAAGTACTGCAAATACTTTATCATCCCAATCTATCCTTCCAACCTCACAGATTTTTTTCAATTTCTAGCTCAAAATTATGTTGAACACCTCAACAGTTCCATTTTCCTGAGGATGATAGGGTGTAGTATTATGGTGTATAATCATGAATTCATCCAATAAAATTATGATTGTCTTATTAAAAAAATGTTTTCCCCTATCACTTGTCAAACTTAAAGGACATCCATACCTTGTAATAATATTTTTCCAAAGAAACCTAATTGTTGTAGCTATTGTACAATCCTTTGTAGGTGCTGCTTCTGCCCACCTTGTCAGATAATCTATGTAAGTTATGATATAGTGTAATCTAGTTCTATGTGCAGCTGGTAAAATAGGACCCAAAAAATCTATAGCCCATTTCTCAAATGGTTCTACACTAGTAATGGGTCTTAGAGGCATTTCATCTTGTTGACTTGGTTTCCCAAGACGTTGGCAATGATCACATGACTTACAAAATTCCTTACAATCTTTATATAGGGTCTCCCACCATAATCCAGTGAGTAGAATATTGTGCACAGTGGCATCACATGTATAGTGGCCACTTGTAATACCACAATGTGCTTCTTCCATAATATCTATGCGTATATGTTCAATTACACAATGACGCAATACTTCATCCTAGCCTAATTTTGTATAGGTCACGACTAATAAACATGTAGGGGTATGTGATGAGGCCATAAATTGGCCATAAATTACCATTATTTTGTCCTTCCAAGTTACTTTTGAAAGTGGATTTAAATGTAATCTAGGAACTTATAGTTTACTTAAGATAGAATATAGGATATATATCTTGTTCATTATTTATAAATGTTTTTTTTTTATCTATTTTGTTAACTAATCCTATTGATTATTTAGGAAAAGATGCAAAGTCTTGTGTATGCAGGCCATAAAGGAAAGATAATGCTACTATTGTGAAAAGTAGAATTGATCATGAATAGTACATTTAAAATCAGATCTGATTTCATATTCAGATTCCTCTCAAAAAATTATGCAAGTTCAAAAAAAAGAATCATTTAAAACCAAGGTCGCATGCAAAAGTTATAGTTGTTTTAAGTTAGCTGCGGAACTCGCAGAGTTAGTTCCAAAACTTGCAGGTTTAGTTCCGAAACTCACAGATTTAGTTCCAGAACTTGTATCAATTGAATAACAGTTAGTTCTGGAACTTTCAATTCATGGAAAATTTGGATTTAGTTCTAAAACTTGCATATTTAGTTTCGGAACTTGCATAAAAGGAATGACAGCTTTAGTTCTAGAACTTGCATCAATGGAATGATAGTTTTTGAGGGATTGTGAAAACTCAGAGATTCTAATGGGAAATCTGAGAGAGGTTTTTTTTCATAGTAATGTGTTTAAAAAAACTCATTCAAATTTGCTACAGGTTTTACCAATGAAGAGAGATCTAATTTTTAGTGAGCTGCAGTCCGAGGAAATGTGTATCACACGATAACTAAAAGTTCCATAAATAGAAATAGAAAAGTCAAATCGAAAATATGAGAGATTTTTTTCTTCATACCTATATTTTTAACAAAAACCTCATTCATATTTGTTACAATTTTTACCAATGAAGAGAGATTTAACTTTTAGTGAGATGTAGTCTGAGGAAACGTGTATCAGACGAGTACTAAAAGTTCCATAAAAAGAAACAGAAAATTCAAATGGAAAATATGAGAGAGGTTTTTGTTCATAGAAATGTGTTTAACAAAAACCTTATTCATATTTGCTACATGTTTTACCAATCAAGATAAATCTAACTTTTAGTGAACTGCAGTCCACGAAAAAAGCGTATTTAACAAGCGTCAAAAGTTCCACAATCAAAAACAACAAAGTCAAATGGAAACTCCGAGAAAGGTATTTGGACAAAATAATATTTTGAGGAAAATAATCCTTCCAATAATGTAGAGGAATAAAATCATTATGATTCTTGTTACCAAAAAGCAAGGAGAAGATTTGGGAGCAAATCTTCCTAAAATAAGTGAGATAAGATTTGACTTCAATAATATATCTCTCTCCATATTTTGTGGAGATGGAGATCTTAGTTGTTAGAATTGGAATAAAGATAAGATCAGATTGTATTTCCTAAAATAAGGATTTGGTTGGATGCATGAATTATAAATTCAACCTTCCACACGTAGATATGTAATGCTTTTCTCCAAAGAAATAAAGATCTATTCTTTCCTCTCAAATATTATGTAGTTTTGAGATCTCAGAAGTATGATTTAAATCCTCTTCCAAGGAATGAGCTGGCCACTCATTCTGAGGAATATGGATTTGTATTTTTATGTTTATATTTATTCATTTTTCTTTAATTCATTTTTTTGTATCGTTTTTATCTTTGTATTGTGAAAATTCAGTCTGTTATAAACCTGCAGGTGTTTTGATCAATTATGTTTACTTTTAATTCAGAAATTTCAATTTATGCAAGTGTGATTTCCTTTATGCAAGCGTGCCTTTATATTCCTACAAGTGTGATTTCCTTTATGTAAGTGTGTTTACATTTCTGCAAGTGTGCTTTTAAATTTTTGCATGTGTGATTTATTTTATGCAAGTTTGGATTATGTTTAAAGGATTTGTTTTCCAAGATATTCTTCTCTTAATACATACAACATTTGGACACCAACATGGATTGACATTTTTAATGGTGAGGATTAATGATCCTCATCATTATGCGCATATAGCAAGTTGTTTCTTCTCCAAGGAATTCATTCCTTCTGGTGCCATACCTGCTCGTAGAAAGTCAACAATGTCCTCTAGTTCTGATGGCGCTCGTTGTAACCTGTATAACTATACATCTAGCATGGTATCTTCAATTACCTATGCTTCTTCTCTTGAATGTATTCTAGATAGATGGTCTGGTCCAAAATTATTTTTCCCTAGTTTTACCACAATTGCGAAATAAAATTCTTGAAATAAGAGCACCCATCGACATATGCGCCCTTATAGAATGGGTTTGTTTACCAAATACTTCAATGTCATGTGATCTGTATAAAAGATGAATGGTGTAGCTAGCAGGTACTGTTAGAATTTATGTAGCTAGTAGGTACTATCATAATTGGTGTAGATAGTTATGTAATTATGTTCTACAGGAGTCAGCTTTCTACTAGTAAAACAGACAGGCTGATCTATAATACCTTCTCCAAGTTGAGCCAACACTGTGCTAATGGCCATGCTAGAGGCATCCACATGTACATGAAATGGTTGGTCACATGAAGGAAAATGCAGAATAGGCACAGTAATAAGTTTCTCCTTCAATGTTTTGAATGCACATTATTGTGGCTCTCCCCAGTAGAACGTACATTTCCCTTTTAGTAAATCCTCCAATGGTGTGGAAAATTTGGCATATCCTTTGATAAAATTTCTGTAATATCCTATATGACCAAAAAATCTATGCACCTCACTCTGACTAGTAGGCTCTCTTAGGCCTATGATGACTGCAACCTTTGTTTGATCAACCAACAAACCTTCCTTGCAGATTATGTGTCCTAATAGTATTCCAAATGACGTGGAAAATATACACTTCTTGATGTTCAAAGAAATACTCAACTGTCTACATCTTTCAAACATTAAGCGTAGATTGTCACAATGATCCTTAACTAATCCATACACTGTCCAATCATCTAAATAGACCTGTAAGAAGCTGTGAATAAATTCCTTGAATGCTTGAATTATGCGCAAAAAATACAGAAGGTGCATTTTTCAAACCAAAATGAATTACGGTATAGGTGAAGCTACCCCATTCAGTAGTAAACATAGTATTTTCCTAATCCTACTAGGAAATCCTAACGTGATGATATCCAGAGAACCCATCTGTAAATGAATAGATGTCGTACCCTGCAACTCCTTCTAGTATTTCCTCAGTGAATGGCATAGGAAAGGGATCAGTCACACATACAACATTCAGCTCCCTGTAGTCCACCCAGACCCTAATCCATCCATCCTTAATACTGCTCATCATTGGACTAACCCATTCTGACTCATCAAGGGGCTTGATAATCCTAGACTTCAACATTTTGTCAATCTCATCTTTGACCTTTTCACGCAAGTTGGGGTTCATCCTTTAGGATCTCTTTCTACCTGGGCGTGCACCCTCTTTAAGATTTATCTTCATCTCCCCTAATGATTCATGCACACCTTTAAGTTCATGGTGCCCCCTCAGGAATAAGTCATGATAATCTCTTAATAACTCTATGATTTTTGCCACTTCATAGTCTGACCAATAGTATCCAATTATGGATTCCTTAGGCTTAGAATCTAATCCAATATTTACCTTCTTTATCTTCATAAGTTCATGATATGTGTGCGTGGTCTTATCTACACTGTACAACACCTCACGCCTACTTGTTGAATGGTCTACATCCAAAATTTCTACTTCTTTGTCATCCACTAAGTAGACAATTTTTCATTTTTCTTTCTCAAGGAAAGCATGTTGAAGTAGTGTAGCATCGGCCCCTATCTCTTCAACAAGATGTGTTCCTGAGTTTCCTTGATATAATAACTCTTGAAGGATTTCTTCGGCCTTGGCACTATCTCCCATAGTTATGTTTCACCTGATTTTAGAGTGTTTCTTCAAATGTTGACGAAACAGATAAGGGTAAAGGGCTAGGAGGAATACCTGTTAAGATGTTGGTTATAGGTTGTTGCACACGTATGACTTCTAGATCCACAGCTGATCGTGAGAGCTTCCTTTTTTCTTGGAGGAACTACCTGAAATGGAAAACAAGACCACCAAATGAAAGTTAAACAATATATGCAGTGGACTGCCTAGTGTATGCTAGATCTGGGAAGAGTGATACTTCCTAGATGGTTGTCAATCCACTATTTAAAACAACTTAATGCTAATAATAAAGGAAATCCTACTATAGTTAAAATGATTTAGGTATCTCATTTGTCTACAATAAGAAAATTCGTTCACAACAGGCTAAGCTATGACTGAATCTGAAGGTCAAGGTCTTGGTTAGGGTACTGGTACTGGTCAGGGTGAGGTTTTGGGTGGTTTTTGGGTATTTGGTGGAAGTTTTAAGCTCTATTCTTGGTTTCTAGTCAAAACATAGAGACCAACGTCAGTCTGGTATGACTAATGTTGGTTTAGGTTAACGGGTAATGGTTGTGGTTAACCGGCGTCGGTATGGTCAGGGTACATGAAACTCAATAAAAACTTGAGGTGAGGGTAGATCTGAGGCTAGATGAAAGTGAAAGGGAAATGGCAAGGTTCGTGTGGGTCTTAGGTATGCATAAGAATGATTAAAATCTGGATATGGGTGGTTCAAGGGTGTGGGTGAAGGGATGGTCAAGTTTACATGGAGGAAAAATGGTGGGGGAATGGAAAGGGGGGTAGAAACTAATAATAGAAGTAAGGAATCTGCTTAAATGATAATGAACTAGTGCTGGTTAACAAAAACTTATCATTCGTACGAGCTTGATGTTTGGTTAGAAATGGTGGGTGATCAAATGGACAGAATTTGGTGTGTACCTTGTGCTTCCCCAGATGCTCCCGTGAAGGAAAATGGCTCTGTGGTTACTTCAGGTGCCAGTTATGGATGCTCTAATGAATGTACTAATGTTGGTTCTGCTTGTATGCAGCTCTAGTTTCATCACTTGTTCTCAGAATATTTTTCCAACCTCTCAAAAATGTGCCAACCTCAAAATAAGGTTGTTTTGGGGGTTAAATGGTAACTGACAATGGTTTTGGGTTGACCAACGGCGGTTTAGGGTAACCAGCGTCAATTAGGGTGGGATTTCCTAGGTTTTTTAAAATGGGTAGATCCCTTTGATTTTCTTGGATCTCGCTCACTTTTCTCCATAAATTAGAATGGAAGCTTCCTTCTAACAGACGAGAATGTGGTTAGAGGGAATATAGGCTTTGATTTTTAGGTTTTGGGTAGGTCTTAGTCAGTTATGGAAACATACTAAGAATAGGTCTTAGGGTGAAGTGGCTAGATGAGGTGTCTAGGTGAGGTGGATATGTAGGCATTATCTCAATTAGGATATTAAAATAATAAATATTGTGAGATAATGAATTAATTTAATTAAATTAATATTAGAGTGGGATGAAAGGGGCTATGGTTAGGTGAATGTGTTCAAGGTGTTTATTTGACGAGGGACCAAGGGGAGTGTGACCCAATTTTGGTGTCTACATTTTGCCCATTTTTGTTGTGTGTAGCTTGTATTGGTAAGCGACGCTGACAAAAATAAGATGTGGTTGCCCCATGTGTGGGTGAAGGTGATCCCCCTCAAACCAGGAACTGATGAGGTAGAAGGTAGAATCGGTGAGTGGTTTGATAAAAGGTGAATGTGATGAAGAGGAAGGTGGGAAATGCGAGTAAAAAAGGGGAAAAAGGTCCACTCAGGTAATCCAGGTAATGGGTCAGGGTCAAAGGTAGTAACAGTCAAATGCATGCACATGTATAAACTGTAGCACGGTACCAGGTTGAAGAGCAGGAAAACTCTACATGTCTAAGGTTGATAGGTTTATCCAAACAAAGTTGAAGTGATTCTAGTATCCAAGGTATAGGATATGGTTAGGAAACACAACACAAGTCAGGTGCAGGAACATTTAGGTATGTTCCGGTACACCAAAATTTGGGTCAGGATAAACGGTCATGGCAAGAGGCAAGGTAAGGTCAGAATTTCCATCAACACAGGTAATAATTCCGTAAGGTATAGTGAAAACATGAGGTCACAAATCACTAGCAATGTTCCAGGTCCAAGTATCTAGGTCACGGCATGGGTAGGGCCGAGGTATGGGAAAAATAATGAGTCCCTAAAAATGAGGATGAGGTGAGGGGGTTAAATGATAAGGTCAAGAGGATACAGTGAAGTGTCCAAGTGAGGTGTGGGTGGGGTAAAAAAGGATTCAGGTCAACAATTAGGGGTAGGGGGTAGGAAAAAGACTAAATAGGATGACTGATGATGGTTTAAAGCAACCGATGCCAGTCATGATGGACTGAACCCAGTAAGCTAGGGCACAAGACTGATGTCAGTTAAGGTAAAACCGTCGCCGGTCAGGTCAGGTAGGTTATAAAAAGAAAAATTACATATTTTTCAAATCATTTGTCTTTTAGCCAATTGGGAAAAATGACAAGAGAGAGAGAGAGAGAAAAGGAGGGAAGTGACAGAGTGAGACTGAGGATTGAGTTGGCGAGCCACGTGGCTGGTGATAGTTGGTCGATAGGTGGATCCACAAACTGGGTGGGATCAATTTGAGTTGATTGATTGGTTAGGAGAGTGAGAGGGTCATTTGGTGATGGAAGAGGAAGGAGAGGGATCGAGGGGACCACCAGTGCAGTGGCTGAGGTGCCACCACGCAGAAGACAACGCGATGAGGTAAGATTCAATCCTACGCTTTATTTTGTTATGAGATTGAATTAGAGGTCGGGTGGGTGAAAATGGGTTTTTCTTTTTGGGAAAATAAATTTTGAATTATGGGAGGGAAATCAAGTAAAATAAGAATGGGAGGGAGGGGATTGGGTGAAGAAGGGGTGGGGAAGGGTGTAAGGGGAATTTGGGTAGGATTGGATGGGTAGAGGGGAGTAAAAAGGGTATTTTGAGGGAAAATGGGGTTGGGCATCATGCGGTTTGGCAGGGATAGTGACCGGATTCGGTTAAAGGTTAGCCGAGGTCGGTGTTAGTGCACTAGTATCAGTCACGAAGTAGGTGACCGATGCCGAGTTGAAGGGGGAACGAGGTTGATTAGGGGTAACCGGTACCAGTCATAATTGTGGGGAAAAGGGGCCAAAAGGTGTTTGAGGTTGGGTGGGTGAGGTAGATAGGGGGTGAGAAAAGTGGTTTTGGTGAAAATCATAACATAGGTAAGGGGTGGGGTGGATTTGTTAGGGAAAAATGTATAGATGTGTAGGAAAAAGGTAAGGTCAGGGAGTGGGTCAAAATGGAAGTAGGTGAGGGGTCGGGGTGTGTGGTTTAATAGGTGAGGTGATATTAGGTTGGGTAGGGTTAGGATAGGTAGGTCGGTAGGTTAGGGTTGGGTTGGGTGAGTAGTGAGGTGTGGGTTGGTTTGGGGTGGAGGGTAGGCCATGGGATAAATGGGTAAGTAGTGAAGTAAAAGAGGTAGGGTAATGGGAATGGGTATGGGTGAATGTAGATATGGTCATGTTTGAATAATGTGATTGTTTTGTTGGATGCAGGAGAGAGATCAGTTGAGGATGTAAGATAGGGTGCCACCCCTGCTCGTGACAGTTCGAGGTGCAACGACAAGTCAAGGAGTTGTGGCATGTTGAGGAGGTGGACCTGATTGGGGTCCGATGCTACTGACATGCAGTCTGGAAGCTGAGTTTGATGGTCACCCTCATCGATAGATGGGATTTGGTGACCAACACATTCCACCTACCAACAGGTGAGATGACAGTCACCCTAGAGGACGTGTACAGGATCTTGTGGTTACCTATATTGGGTATGTGGGTATATTCGATCTCCTGAGAGGCATCGGAGGAGTTGATGCTAATGGTGTTTGGTGAGGGGATGGCATAGCTGACATTCCATAGTGCTAGCCTGAGCTATGGAGAGATGTACCTAGCCCATCCAGAGGAGATGAGGCTAGTAGTATTACTGATGGAGGTAGTCTGCTATTTTACACTGCTTGATGCAGAGGGTGGGAGATTCCCACGATCATTGATGGGAGTGTTACATGACATGATGATGGAGAGGACCAAATTTTCCTAGGTGTTAGCATTCTTAGGGTAGTTATATAGAGAGTTATGGGCGTATAGGCAGCTCCGCAGGTTTAGCCTATGTTGTACATTTATTCTTCACTATTGGGCCTATGAGCACATTGTCTGTGTGCATCTAGTGGTATGCCCCAAGTAGATGTATTTGAGTTGGTTTTGTGTGGGTGGGGTACAGGCGATGGGTGCCTATTTATAGGAGAGATGTGATCAGACAGGGCTACGCATGATGTAGCATACTACCGGTGACTATTGGAGGGATTGTCTGGGGTAGACATTATATGGAGATCGTATGTGGGTTATCCCTCATACAGATAGATGGATAGAGGGTTAGTTGGACCTTAAGCTACTCAGATGGATAGAGGGGGCATAGGGGAGCACGAGATGATCTATGTAGACAGGGTCAGATGACGGTTGCGGATAGTTTAGATTACTACAAGATATACCACCACCCTTCCCATAGTACCGGAGGGATGATGTGGAGTGATGGACAGGTATAGACTGGTGGATTGTTTGCCAGGGTGACAGCCCAGCTACGAGCAGTACCTCCCAGGCATGGGAAGCTAGATTTAGCCACCATCACTGTGTATGGAGATTCCCTACAGGGATAGGTGGTGACCTTGATTACATAGTTGGGGATGGTATAAGGGAAGCTAGCAGCATCAGAGGCAGAGGTGGGCGCATTACATGCGTAGGTGGCTAGTCTATAGGCCCAGATGACCTAGGGTGGAGACAGATAGGATGATGAGGAGTAGGTAGCTGCCCTACAAGCATAGGTTATAGGTTTACAGGGCCATTTGGCCACTACACAGGTGAAGATTTAGGCATTATAGGTGCATGGTATAGGCACAAGGTGCGAGACTGATGACACCTCCACACACCTGGGACAGGGTCCCAGTTCACAGGTAGGGGCAGGACAGGGTCCCACAGGATAGGTACAGGGGCCGAGGCCTATGGGGCCACCACAGAACCGTACCCATATCCAGGTTACGGATGCCTTAGGGGAGGCCAGATATTACCAGGATCAGCTGATAGCGGTCAGGATATATTTTCTATCCTATGGAGAGTACAGGGCATAGCAGGCCTCGAGTGAGAGGACTAGATCCTGGACTCACAACGTGGAGAGCATAGGGGGCCATCAAGCCCTGAGACAGGATTAGGGTGAGGCCACCAGCTCATGGAGGCCAGCTCTAGGTGATGTACCAGTAGGGGCCTGACCGCGACCTATGGCGGGTGATGAGAGGTTATTAGGCCATCGGCCAAGCGCTGAGGAGGAGACATGTGAGACTGAGATGGAGGATGTCTGGCAGGATGATGCCTGATGCACATCCCTTTATTTTGATGTATTTTGATTCATTTTTGATATATACCAGCCTGCGTGCCGAAGAGAGTGAGGATGTACTAGAGTTTTGTATATTTTTGATCATATACTGGCCTACGTGCCAAAGATGGTGAGGACATATATGATATTTTAGAGAGATTTGATTATATGTACTGGCCTGCATGCCGAAGATATTTGAGATTATGTATATGGAGACACACGTTTGGATATTTTTATTTATAGAGATGATGATGATGATGAGTATGGTCATTATGTGTATACATGGTTGTGGTTATCTTGCTATTTTGATGTGTATATGTTATGGAAAATATAATTTAGTGCATAGGTATGATAAAGTCAGGTCATAGGCATGGATCGAGTTAGGTTGTGGTCTAGGCATGAATTGAGTTAGGTTTTAGGCATGGTTTAGGTTGTAGGCATGGTTGAGTCAGGTTGTTAGTTTAGGCATGGATTGAGTCAGGTTTAGGCATGGTGGAGTCAGGTTGTAGTCTAGGCATGGATTGAGTTAGGGTTTAGGCATGGTGGAGCCAGGTTGTAGTCTAGGCATGGATTGAGTCAGGTTTTAGGCATGGTGGAGCTAGGTTGTTTAGGTAGGGGTGAAGTTAAGTTGTTTAGGTATGGGTGAAGTGAGTTAGGTTGTAATTCATTAATTTGTGCAATGAATGATGATATGGGCTATGATTAAGATGTTTTATAATATATGCATGATAATGGTAAAGAAATGGTATACGTAATAAATGTATGTTTGATGATGATAAAGGTGGAAAGAATTTTTTTTTGATGGGTTTAATTTCCAATTATTGATATAAAAGGAAACTAAATAGGGTATAATGTGAGTTAGGAAAATAAAAGATGAATTGGTTAGGGTAGAAAGTGGTCGAGCTAACCTCCAAGGGCCCCATGCCCTCAGAGTGTTGCCTACATAGTCCCAGCAAAAAGGGACCTCAGGCAGATGTATTTCTCCCATAAGCTAGGGAAGAATGTGAGGAGGTACTCAGTATGGGTGGGTATGTTATAGGCATGATTGGGTCTAGGTCTGTTAGGTATGGGTGAATTGTGGGAACATTGGTATAGGTGATTTTGAGTTGATTATGGGGAAAGAGGAGAAAATTACCCAAAAATAAGTCATTGAGTATCAAGTCCTGTATAAGGTAATCAATACGTAATGAAGAAGGTTTAAAATATAAGAGGCAGTAAGAAAGCGGCCTGATTAATAAGGATCATAACAGGTGGATCAAACCTTAGATGGGCTGATGAATGTAAGACCCTAAAAGCATTGCATGATTGATTATTCTAAAGGTGAAAAAGTAGTCATATGATCACCAAATGTCGTGGTACAATAGGTCCCTTGAGGTAGGAAATGAAAGTGTGAATGGTGAGAGGGTGAAAAGTGGTTAGTTTTTATATGGTACTAGGTAGCATGTGGTTTTGGCAAGAGATCCAAGGTCACAATGGGAAAGTCCATTACTAAAAGACTTTTTGTTTTGACTGATATTTGAGATATACTGATCGATGCGGGAAGTCTATATGGGATGAAGAAATTAACTCCTTGAGGTCTACGTGAAGCTGATTGATGCGGGAAGCTTCATATTTTTTTATTTTTTTATTTTTTATTTTTTTGAAAGAGCTTTACATAGCTGTCCTTTGAGGGAGCAGTCTATTTATAACAGTGATTGTAGAGAGAAAGATGTCCTTTTGAGGGAGTCATATTTTTATTGGAAGTTTGACTCAAGGAGTTGGATCCCATGTGAGGGATTTTAAGTCATGGAAAAGACTAAGGTGAAGAATAGGATTCTTGTTCAGAAAGTAAGGTGAAACGACCATGGGATCTCATCTAAAGGTAGATGAAAATTATCCATGAGAATCATGCTATGTGCAGTACCGTGGTACACATATTTAAGAGAAGATAAAAAGTGATGGGTACGCACATGATTCTTATTTAATCATTGGTGATGGCGTAGGAAGTGGATAGCACTCAATGGATGAGCATGGAAAGAGGTAGAAGGTGAGGTAGGACTAAAATTCAACAATAGAATGGTCGAAGATGCAAGGTGTTAAGGGGCTCGGGTTCGGGTTTACCATCAAGTGAAGATAAACAATAAGCATCTGATCCATAATTATGAGTCACGGTGTATGGTCCAAGCTAATTAGGAGAAATTTTTCCTGTTTACTTTTTTTTGCTTTGCTTACATGTTGATTTTCGTTCAAGACATGGTCGCCGACTTGGATGGTTCACTCATGGAAATGTTTTTCATAGGCACGTTTGATACATTTTTAGTAAACTTGAAGGTGGTCAAAAGTGTTAAGATAGTGTTCATCTAATAACTCGAGTTGTGCTAAACTGTCCTAATGAAAGTCATCATCATTGAGCATATCATGGAGAGAAATGTAGAGTGATTGAATCTAGACTTCAAGGGGTAGAAAATCCTCTATACCATAGACCATAGTTAAAGGTGTGCCGGTAGTGGAAGTGCGAATACTAGTGCGGTATGCCCATAGGGTGAAAGGAATGTGTGTATGCCATTCCTTCCCAGTATCATTAACCACTTTCATGAGAATTTTATTCAAGGTTTTGTTGGTGGATTCGGCTTGGCCATTGGTATGTGGGTAATAAGGTGATGAGAAACTTAGCTGAATGCCGAAGGTGTCACAAAGTTTTCGCAAGGTTTTATTTTTGAATTGTTTTCCGTTATCAGTGATGAGGTGATGTGGGACACCAAAGTGACATATGATGTGATGATTGATGAACTCACATATTTTCTCAGCTTTCATTGAAATCAGAGGTATGGATTCAATCCATTTTGTGTAGTATTTGGTAGTGGTGATAATCCATTGATGTCGTTGGGAAGAATGGGGATTGATATCTCTAACAAGATCCAAACCCCATTGAGAGAAGGGCCAAAGGTCATAGGAGACCTGTAAAGCATGACTGGGTGTATGATGAAGGTTGGTGTGTTGTTGGCATTTTTTACAATGTTTGATATAGTCACAACAATCATGGTTGAGGGTCGGCCAGTAATAGCCTAGCCGAAGAATACACTTAGCAACAACGAGGGCACTGAAGTGACCTCCACATATGCCATCATGAACTTCCTTAATGGTATAAGGAATTTCGAAACTCGTAAGGCACCGTAAGAGAATTCCATCGAAGTCATGTTTGTAGAGGAGGCCACCCATGATGATGTAATGAGAGACCTTTTTAAGAAAGGCATGTTGTCCATTACGAGTGAGGTCGGGAGGTAAGATGGAACGGGAAAGGTACTCTGAGTATTTTTTATACCAAAGGTCACTCGGGTTAGGGGTATAGGTTCCAATGGAGTAAATCTTGCAAGGTAAATAAGATGTTGACTGGAATCTTTGTACAGTGACAAAGATTTTAGAACTGGCAGGTGAAGCGGGGATTTGAGAAGCCAAGAAGGCCATGGTATCTGCAAATTTGTTGGTTGAACGTGGGACGGTTTGAAGGGCATAGCAGTCGAAGGTGGTCAAAAGTATATCTACATGATGTTTATACTTTTGGAGTGTCTCATTACAAAATTGGTATATACCATTGACTTGGTTTACGACCAATTGGGAATCACCAAATATGTTGATGGATTTGACATCCAAGGCATAGGCAGCTTGGAGACCTAATACGAGCTCTTCGTATTCAATAATATTTTTTGTACAATCAAAATCAAGTTTGAAAGGCAAAGACATGGGTTCACCATCAAGTGAAATGAGGATAACACTTGCCCCACCCCACACTAACACTTGGAACCATCGAAGAAGAGTTTCATTTGGTATGCTAGATCGTCCAAGGAAAGGGAAGCAATTGAATCATATGGAAAGTTAAAATTAGAAGGTTAATCCCCAGAAATAGGTGCACCAGCCAATTGGTCGGCGATGGCTTCACCCTTGATGGAATTTTGGTGGATAAATTTGAGGTCGAGGTTGGCCAAAAGCATGAGCCAGCGTGTGGCACATTGATTTTGGTAAGGTTTGGCATACATGAAGTGTAAGGGGTCGGTGTTGGTCACAACATAAGTCTTGTGATTAAGTAGGTAATGGCGGAGTTTCGTGGCAACAAAAAATAAGGCTAAGCAGATTTTTTTGGCATGGGTGTATCGATTTTTGTAGTCTAAAAGATAACGGCTTATGTAATAAACCTCCTACTCCCTATGTTTTTCATCATGATGAGCAAGCATGGCCTCTAAGGATTGATCGGTAGCTGAGATGTATAGGTAGAAGGGTTGATCATCTTTAGGTGGAATCAGTACGGGTGGTTGGAGAAGGTATTATTTTAAGGCCTCAATATTTGTGGTAGTCATTATCCCATTTAAAAGAGGCTTCCTTCTTAAAAAGATGATGAAATGGTTGACACCGATCAAATAATTGTGAAATGAAGTGGTGAATAGACTGCAACTTGCCTTGCAGGCTACGGAATTGCCTAAGATTAGTGGGTAGAGGCATTTCAATAATTAGCTTCAACAGCAGCTAGATCCAGAGGGAAGTTGTGAGCATTACGTTCGTGCATAACTTCCATACCAAGTTTAGCACGATTAATGATATCGGCCCAAGTGTTAATTACACGACCTTGACTATCAACAACAGATTGGTTGAAATTGAATCCATTTAAGTTGAATGCCATAGTGCTGATGCCTAGAGCAGTAAACCAGATACCTACTACTAGCCAAGCAGCTAAAAATAAATGTAGAGAATGGGAGTTGTTGAAACTAGCATATTAGAAGATCAATCGGCTGAAATAACCGTGAGCAGCTACAATATTGTAAGTTTCTTCTTCTTGACCAAATTTGTAACCTGCATTAGCGGACTCATTTTCGGTGGTTTCCCTGATCAAACTCGAAGTTACCAAGGAACCATGCATAGCACTAAATAGAGAGCCACCGAATATGCCAGCTACACCTAACATGTGAAATGGATGCATAAGAATATTGTGTTCAGCCTGGAACACGATCATGAAATTGAAAGTACCAGAGATTCCTAGAGGCATACCGTCAGAAAAGCTTCCTTGACCGATAGGGTAGATAAAGAAAATAGCAGTAGCAGCTGTAACAGGGGCTGAGTATGCAACAGCAATCCAAGGACGCATACCTAGACGGAAGCTAAGCTCCCACTCACGACCCATGTAGCAAGCTACACCAAGTAGGAAGTGTAAAACGATTAGCTCATTGGGACCGCCATTATATAACCATTCATCAATAGAAGTTGCTTCCCAGATGGGATAGAAATGCAGACTAATGGCTGCAGAGGTAGGAATAATAGCACCGGAGATAATATTGTTTCCATAAAGAAGAGAACCGGAAACAGGATCACGAATACCATCAATATCTACTGGAGGAGCTGCAATGAAAGCAATAATGAATACAGAGGTTGCAGTCAATGATTCATATCTGTATGTCAACCAATATTTTTAATTTATTTATGAATCAAATAAGATTATCTATAATATAGTAGAGTCTATAGAACCCTATTGATCTGGGTTGCCCGAGACTTGAACCCGGAACTCGTCGGATGGAGTGGATTATCTACTCCTTATCATTTATTTAAATGAGTAAGAAATCTCTCCCCAAACCGTGCGTATATGAATCATGTTATACTGTTTAACAACAAGCGTATATGCTTGGCAGCTTCTAATGATTAAATAAATCAAGTTCTAACCATGACCACAATTCTAGAAAGACGCAAAAGCGCAAGCCTATGGAATTGTTTTTGCGATTGGATCACTAGCACCGAAAACTATCTTTATATTGGCTGGTTTGGTGTCTTGATGATTCCTACCCTATTGACTACAACCTCTGTATTCATTATTGCTTTCATTGCAGCTCCTCCAGTAGATATTGATGGTATTCGTGAGCCTATTTCCGGTTCTCTTCTTTATGGAAACAATATTATCTCCGATGCTATTTTTCCTACCTCTGCAGCCATTGTTCTGCATTTCTATCCCATCTGGGAAGTAGCTTCTATTGATGAATGATTATATAATGGTGGTCCCTATGAGCTAATCGTTCTACACTTCCTACTTGGTGTAGCTTGCTACATGGGTCGTGAGTGGGAGCTTAGCTTTCATCTAGGTATGCGTCCTTGGATTGCTGTTGCATACTCAGCCCCTGTTGCAGCTGCTACTGTTGTTTTCTTGATCTACCCTATTGGTCAAGGAAGCTTTTCTGATGGTATGCCTCTAGGAATCTCTGGTACTTTCAATTTCATGATCATGTTCCAGGCTGAACACAATATTCTTATGCATCCATTTCACATGTTAGGTGTAGCTGGCATATTCGGTGGCTCTCTATTTAGTGCTATGCATGGTTCCTTGGTAACTTCGAGTTTGATCAGGGAAACCACCGAAAATGAGTCCGCTAATGCAGGTTACAAATTTGGTCAAGAAGAAGAAACTTACAATATTGTAGCTACTCACGGTTATTTCGGCCGATTGATCTTCCAATATGCTAGTTTCAACAACTCCCGTTCTCTACATTTATTTTTAGCTGCTTGGCCAGTAGTAGGTATCTGGTTTACTGCTCTAGGCATCAGCACTATGGCATTCAACTTAAATGGATTCAATTTCAACCAATCTGTTGTTGATAGTCAAGGTCGTGTAATTAACACTTGGGCCGATATCATTAATCGTGCTAACCTTGGTATGGAAGTTATGCACGAACGTAACGCTCACAACTTCCCTCTGGATCTAGCTATTGTTGAAGCTAATTCTATGCCACGTAAGGAAACAATAAATCCTAGGATATTTCCTGAGAGAACCACAAAGACACACTTCTTGGGCTAAAGGTGAACGTAATATTTAATAAGGTGATTAAAGAAGGTTTTTAGGACGGCGAGGTGCTTGGAGCGGCATTTAGATTTGGCTAGGAGATTTTCCATGTAATCTTCTAATATACGATGCATGATGTCATGGAAGATATAAGTCATAGCCTACTGATAGGTGGCCCCAGAATTTTTAAGGAAAAAAGGCATGACTTGGTAGTAGAAGGTCCCCCAAGGAGTGATGAATGCATTTTTTTGTTGATCCTCTGGGGCAAGCAAGATTTGGTTATAACCCGAGAAACCATCCATGAGTGATAGCATCTTGTGACCAATGGTAAGGTCAACCAGGCAAAGGGAAGTCATCTTTTGGGAAGGTTAGGTTGAGGTCATAGAATTCCATGTAAATACGAAGTCCCTTTGTCACCTTAGTGATAGGGACAATGCTGGAAATCCACTGGTAATAATCAATGGGTAAGATGAAGGAAACATAAAGGAGGCACTGAATTTATTCTTTGACCAAAAGAGCAATGCGAGGGTGCATTTTCCTCAGCTTTTGTTTGACGGGTTTGGCGTCGGGAATAGTTACGATATTGTGTACCACTATAGTGCGGTCAATACCAGGGATATTTGTGTAAGACCATGTGAAAATGTGGTTATGGTTTTTTAGAAAAGAAGTGATGGCTTCCTCTTCAGCAGCATCTAAAGATTGTCCAATCTTTAGAATGTGCGGGTTGTCCTAAGTATGAATGTTGATTTCGATAGTTAATTCATTCAACATGGTTTGCGTCTCAGATGGTAATGACCGATGAATATATGAGTCTTCAGCACCAAGGTAGGTGAGTATAGATTCATCATCCTGACATTGAATGATGTTAATCAAAGGTGTATCGTCATCTATCATTTTCGAGGTATAGGAAGGGAAGAGAAGAGGGAGCCTCGCCCTCGCATTGATAAGACAGAGGCCCCAAGGAAATGGTGTTTATGAAAAAAAAAGTTAGGAGGAATGGATTATGGATCCATTGACTCTGTCAGCAAAGGTGGTGATGGTGGTGAAGAAGCTGGAGAGGGGCTAATGTCCTCAATGAGTTCAATGTGGGCCTTCTTGGTAGGTGGTTCAACAAAGCTGATACCACTACGGTCATTATGTTTGTGGGTAGTACATGGAATAATAGTAAAGTGGCCTTGCTTGTAAAATCCAAAACCAAAACCCTTCCATGCACATCGGTGTAGGAAGGTGTGGGTGAAATGGATTGATTAGTGAGTGACTAGAAGTAAGTGGAAAATGGGTGGATTTGTGATGGAGGTTCAGGTGTGTAAGTGGTAGTATCAAGTCCCCCATAGGTGAGATTGGTAAAAAGGTGGGGAGAACCATAAAGGAGGCACTCTCCTATACGGTGATCATAGCGAGGGTGTTGGTGAAGAATTCCATACTCTTGTGGAGTAAGGAATGTGTTGACACTATATAGGTGATACTCCCCCAGAGTGAGGCATTGAAAAATTCCTTCCAAGGGATTGGTGGTTGGTATGTGTGGTAGCTAGAATGGATGATGTATCAGAGATTGGATCCAGAGGTGGGGTTAATAGATTAGGAGGCTGATGGTTCAACCATGGAGGTTGTGGCAGCAGTAGGAATGGAGGAGGTATGTGCGGTTGAGGTAGCGGCGGCACTGGTGAGTGGAGGTGTAGGTGAAGAGGCAGTGGTTGTGGAGGTAGATTTTTAATAGGTATGAGCATGTCATTGGGTCGGTAAAGCATGTTACAAGTTTTGAAAGGTGATGGGTCAGCCAGAATGGTATAGGTGTGTCCTTCATGCTCAAACTTTACACAACGATGCAAAGTGGAAGGAACACAACCCATAACATGAATCTAGGGTCTACCAAGCAACATGTTATATTGAAATTCCCCCTCCAAGACGTAAAAAAAGTCTGGAACTGTGCAGGGGCCCACGTGAACATGGAGGATGACAGTGCCAAGTGTAGAGGTGATAGCGTCATTGAATGAACATAACATGATGGGATGTTTATGCATTGCAATTGTCAGGTATGCAAATTTGAGTGAATGCATGGGAAGAGATGATATTAATGCTAGTGCCCCCATCAATCATAACATGTTGTACACGTATATCATCGATGTGGATAGAGATGAAGAGGGCTGGATCAAGGTCATCGGTTTGGTGCAGTGTGATCTCTTCCTCTGAGAAGCTAAGGGAGGCTACCTGATGAGTAGGTGGAGGTGCAGATGAAGGTGATAACTTGGTGAGAGAGGCTACATGATGAGGTGTAATAATGGAGGCTACAGGTGTAGGGTCATTGGGTAAAACCTCAATAGATTGAAGAACCTCCATGAGAGCTTGATGATGGGATTATGAGGTTTGGATGAGGTCATATAGGGATATTTTGAGGGGGGATTGGTGTAGTTGTTTGAGCATCGCGCGTGTGTGACCCCATTAGAAATAGGATATGTGGGGCCACGGATAGTGATTTTAGGTGTGGGTGTAGATGGTATGTTGGGTATAGGATTGGTTGGTGGGTCGGTTGCCTTTTCCTTTCCTTTATCCTTCTGAGCACTGGTAACAACGTGGATCATGTTGATTTGAGGTGGGGAGGTAGGTGAAGTAGGTGAGCCATGAAAATTATAGAGACAAGAGGGGAAAAAGCTAAATGGTGGGAAGGAACCTTGTGAGATGATATGGGCACACCGACCTTTGGGTGGAGGTTTGACAAGTTCTTTGATGCAAACCATGTTAATTTCAAATCTTGGAGGTGGTTCTAGGAGTTGTGGGGGTGAAGGTCTGGGTTGTTGAGTAGGCAATGAGGGAAGAGCTATGGGAATGGGTGTTGGTGAAATGGGGTCCTCATCGAGAAGGTCATCATCATCAAATTTTTCTTTGGGAGGACACAACTAGATAAGAATGGTTTTTAAAGCTTTGCAGTTCTCTACATCATGCCCTGGCACATGATGGTAGGCACAAATTTTGGTGTTGTCAAACCCTTTTGGTTTGGGTTTGAGAGGGTCATAAGGTTTGAGTAGGTGGTAATGTGATGACATAGAAGTTTCAAGGAGGTTGGTTAAAATTTTGGCATACGATCCCACTAGTGGATCACAATGGGAAGTGAAAGTGAGTTTGGGTATAGGTGTGGCTGATTGTAGAGGAAGGGTGTGGCTGACTTAGATGAAGGGTGTTTGCATGAGGGGGAGTGGGTCAAGCTATGGTTTTAGGTGTTGGTGTGATCTTGGGTGTTGGTCATGTTTGCTTGGGTAGGGGTATGGTAGATGAATTGGCAGGAGAGTGTGTGGTTGTTTTGACTACCTTATTGGAGGGTAGCATATTTTTGTCTTTAGGTTGCACCTTCTTGGGTAAAGGTGATACAGGCACACGAGATCTAGAGGGAAAGGCAGATGGTGGAAGGGGACGTGTTACCCATGGGGATAACAGAGGTGCTTGTGAAGGTAGATGGCATGGGTCATGAAGGAGACGTGAGGGAAAGAGACTGAAATTTCAGGGGTAATGCAAAAGCTATCGATGGTATTAGAGGTATGGGTGGTAAAGATGCTTGCAGGTGGGCATAAGTCATGTCGAGTTGCACTTGGGTATGGTAGAGGTCTGCGAGGGTGGAATGGGTTGCTACATTTTTAGTTTACCGGCGGGTGGAGGTTTCTTAACCATGCTGGAGGGACGAGGTCCTAGGATGGATGAAAAGGGTGCAGGTGATGAAGGTGTGATCAGTGAGGTTGGAGTATGAGATCTATGGGATTGGTTCTTCTATTTGGGTGTCCGGAGTAGGTTTGGTGTTGGCTTTGGAGGATGTAGCTAAATCTAATTTGATGGGTGGATGAGTAAGGCTGGCGGTTGGGATGACCCCTAAGGTAGTAATAGGTTTAGGCAAGGAAGATGATGTAGGTGTGGGCTTGGATGTAGATGCGTGTTGGGTTATGGGTAGGGGTGTGAGTTGAGCCATGAGTGGTATCGTGGTGGAATTTGTGATAGTTTTAGTTGTGTTTGGTTTGATTGGCTGAAATATTTTTGGGTAGATAGTGGAAGTGTCAGCAAGTGACATCTACATTTGTGTTGAGACAGGAAGTAGAAGATGCCCCCAAAGTAAGGCTCTATCCACATAATCTAGGTGATTGGCTAGGCATGAAAAAGGCACTGTTGTAGGTGAGGTTGATGAGGATCCAATGGAAATTCCCATAAAATGTGTCTTAGAGATGAGGAATTTTCTAGCTTTAGCTTCCATGGGTAAGAGAGCCGAAAGTAAGTCTACAGGATCTTGGGTAGCTGATGGAGAATGGTCACCTAGAGGCAAAGGTATTTCTACTAGATCCTCAATAGGTGGAGGAGAAAATGGGTGCTCCTCTGTGGGTGGAGGAGATAAACATGGGTGCTCCTTCTATGGGTGGAGGAGATGATGGGTTCTTCTCTAGAGGTGGAGGATGAATGAACTTCTTCCTGGGCTGAAGATGTACCACGGGTGATGGCTCTCTAGGTGGAGAAGTCAAAGGTGAAATGGTTTCGATGTTAATAGGAGTCTCCTTCATGGGTGAGAGAGGAGATGAAGGGTGTCCCTCTATGGGTGGAGGAGTAGGTGAAGTGGGTTCAAGTGTAGGTGGAGGACTTCGGGCTAAGATTTCCTCTATGGAAGGAATATGAGGTAATTGGGAAGTAATTGGTGCATCACTGAAAATAGCATGGACCTCGCGGGTATGGCTATCATGAGTTGAGGTCTCTTCGGTTTGATCATAAGAAGGGGCATGATTAAGAAATGGTTTCTTGAAGATATGTAGGTTTTGATTGGCAGGTGTGTTAGGATTATCCAAGGTTAACTCACCTTTCTCGAGCATTTCTTGGAAATGTTTTTGAAAGTGATGTAATTGCCATCACTATGACCTTTTACTTGATGATAGTTGCAGAAGTCGTGTTCTTTATACCACGCAGGTGTGGGGAGAGCAGGGTCAAAACCAGTGTGTGGTTTTATGGGAGGAAGGGTGATGGCCCCAACTTTGATGAGATTTTCTAAGACAGAAGAATAAGGTTCCCCAATTGGGGTGTATTTCCGTTGTTCCCGTCTGAATTGAAAAGTTTGGATAGGAGAAAGATTAGATGAGGGACTAACCTGATTTGATGGATGAGCTAGGCTGGCCTTGAGTACCACTGCGTTAGTGGTTCCCTTGGCTTTTGAATAATTTTTCTATGGTTTTAAGAAGAAGAGGTATCATTTGATTTGAATGTCTGAGTTCTTATTGCGTAGTTGTATTTTTTTTCTTCGATGGCCCGAATCTCTAGCTTCTGTGCCATGGTGAATTCTTCATCAAAGGTTCAGAAATTCTGGACCTACAGGGTTAATGAGATATGTCTAGCACAAGATCACATGAATATCTCTATGAGTTTAGTTTGTGGTAGTTGGAATGTGAGTTAATTGATCAGGCTACACCAACGAGCAACAAAATCTGTGATAGATTCATCATCATACTGATGTGTAGAGTAGAGGCCAGTCATGGTAACTTTCTTAACGACATTGATGGAGAAGTGATCCAATAAGGCTTGGGCTAGTTGAGTGAATGATAAGATAGAATGTCTAGGTAACCCACTATACCAGTCTAATGCAGGCCTAGTCAGAGACATGGGAAAGTTCCTGAGAAGCAAAGCATCATCATGGGCAATTAGATAACACCCATGTTTAAAAGACCGCAAATTATTGTTGTGGGTCCTCTTTGCTATTGAAGCGGTTAAATTTAGGCATTTCCCAATGTACAGGATATGGATGGAATGGATGGTGGATGGGCTCATTACAAATCTCATTGTAGGTGAGAGAGTTGTGTGTGCCAGAAATCAATGCATCCAATGTCTGCATCTTATCCATCATTAACTTGATTAGGTCGTTGGTAGGTTGTGATTGTTGGGTACCTCCTCTAGCAAAAGGAAGTTGGTGTTGGACATATGATGGAGGTGGTCATTCCTAGTATATGGTGATGTCGTATAGGTAGATTGAGAAAGAGGAAGTGAAATAGGGGGTACATACCCAGAATGAATGATAGATGAAACTAGGAGGATGCTGATAGTACGTATATGGAGGTGGAAGGGTCATGGTGACCCTAGTGGCAATGGGGGATAAGGATTGTATAATAGAAAGAACAACATTTTGAAAAGGGGTAGGGATCACCGACACTAGGGGTGGTTGTGTAACTACATGTATATATAAAACAATAGGTGCATATGAGGGTATGTTCTAGGTGGTTAGAAAAGGTATAGTGGATGTGGTGGGTGCAACAGATGTGGTAGACGTGGTGGTCATAGAAGGTATGGGGCCTAGCTGCAAAATGACTGGGGTCAAGGAAGGTGTAGGTAGAGTGGATCTAGATGAGGTTGGAGTAGCAGTAGGAGTGAGTGTCAGGGGAATATATATGGGCATGTTGTATATCAAATGACCCGAGGCATCTTGAGTGGATGAGTGAGAAAGATAAAAATGCAAGGTGACAAGGGTTCTGGTCAAGGAGTTGTGTGAACTCCTTGTCTCTTGTGGTGATAGTGATAAGTTGGGTATGATCCATAGGTGATAAAATAGAAGGTGGTGAAGGAATAGGTGGGAGTGGTTGATGATTGACATGGAATATGAGGGCTTTTGCTTGGCTTAAGGTCAGCACCATGTGAACAAGCACTGACATGGCATGATTACTTTCTGTAAGTGATACAGAAATACAACAGAGACAGGATAAATAGGTGGTAGTAGGTGAATTGGGGTTAAAATGTCAGAAGGAAAATTACTTAGGCTAACCAATGCCCATTAGGTTAAATAGATGCTGATCACAGGTAACCAGCCGTAAGTCACAGTGGAAAGTGGACAGTTGGTCAAAAAAAGGTAAAAGGTCAATACTTTTCCAAGTATGCAAGATGCTAGATGGAATTACCTAGGTCAGTGAATATGATAAGAATAATAGAGACTCTGAAAAACATAACAGGTAAAGTAGGTGTCCTTTTGGGTAGGTTGACCAAAAGAATAGTAAACCTGATGCTAGTTAGTAAAAACTGATGACGGTCAGAAGGTAACTGACGATGGTCACTGGACTAACACCGGTTGCTGTGAAATTGAAAAAATGATGAAGAAAATGTGGTTGTGAGTTAAACTTAGATGTGGAATCAGACCCAAAATTCTGAGAATGATGATAATATTGTCCAAGAACACTCAAATGAAGTTGGAATACACCAACTGTGATGAGGAGTGTACAACGGGAAATAAGAAAATGAAGAATGTGACCTCTCATCTCAAAATGCAAGCCAAGCAGAAACACTAAGAAAAATATGATCCTAAGAGTGTTTTTTCTATTATGTTTGTTTAGCTTATGCTATTTAAGGATTGACTCATGAACTTTAGAATAGATTTTTTGGTGAGTATGGCTTCCCACAAAGAAGGATATCTACAAGGAGAGGTTTCAAGTATGTTAGGGTGGGGGTGGGTCGTCCTCTGATGGGGTACTAGATAGAGATAACCAGTGGGGTGCCCACTATGCCATGATCATGTGATCATCTAAATTTTTTTTTGGGTGAGATGTTGTTTAAGAATGTGTATATATTTTTAATTTTGTGATGTTTGGTAAGAATTAGAGAGAGAAAGAGAAAGGAAGTGCTTTTCTACAATTCATTTGTCAAACATCAGCTGGGCATGACTTCCAACATATAGTTTACCCTCAATTAATGTGAGCTAATGAAGAGAAGAAAAATGAAATGAAATGAGTTTTAAACCCAAATTGAAATTTTGAATTCGATGACACAAAAAGATGAATAGGAGAAGGGATGCTCTTTCACTAATGTGATACTAATGAAAGGGAAGAAGTGTTCTTTTTAAAGCACCAAAATACAATTGATTTTAGATAATAGAAGAAGATAAGGTTCCAGGGGAGAAATTTTAATGTAAGAACCTTTTAAAAAGGAAACAAACATGCAATTTTTCACCTAGAAATGAAATAATGCAAAGAACATCAAATGGGTCCCACTGGGAATGCCAAAATGTTTCACATGATCCTAGAGCGTTTCTTTGAATGTTGATGAAACTGATAAGGGTAAAGGGCTAGGATGAATACCTGTTAAGATGCTTGGTTGTAGGTTGTTGCGCGTGTATGACTTTTGAATCCACAGCTGATTGTGAGAGCTTCCTTTTTGCTTGGAGGAACTACCTAAAATGGAAAACAAGACCACTAAATTAAAGTTAAACAATATATGTAGTGGACGGCCTAGCATATGCTAGATCTGGGAAGAGTGATACTTCCTAGATGGCTATCAATCCACTATTTAAAACAACTTAATGCTAATAATAAATAAAATCCTATTGTAGTTAAAATGATTTAGGTATCTCATTCGTCTACAATAAGAAAATACCTTCACAATAGGATAAGCTATGACTGAATCTGAAGGTCAAGGTCTTGGTTAGGGTACTGCTGGTTAGTGTGAGGTTCTAGGTGGTTTTGGGTATTTGGTGGAGGTTTTAAGCTCTGTTATTGGTTTCTGGTCAAAACACAGAGACCAACGTCAGTCTAGTATGACCGATGTCGGTTTAGGTTAACCGATGACAGTTGTGGTTAACCGGCATTGGTATGGTCGGGGTACAGAAAACTCAATAAAAACTTGAGGTGAGGATAGATATGAGGTTAGATGAAAGTGAAAGGGATAATGGAAAGGTTTGTGTGGGTCTTAGGTATGTACAGGAATGATTAAAATCTGGATATGGGTAGTTTAAGGGTGTGGGTGAAGGGATGGTCAAGTTTTCATGGAGGCAAAATGGTGGGGGAATGGAAAGGGGAGCAAAAACCAATAATAGAAGTAAAGAGTCTGCTTAAATGATAATGAACTAGTGCTGGTTCAGAAAAACTTACAGTTCGTGCGAGCTTGATGTGTGGTTGGAAATGTTGGGTGATCAAATGGATAGAATTAGGTGTGGTACTGGCACTTCCCCAGATGCTCCCATGAAGGAAAATGGCTTCTGTGGTTGCTTCAGGTGCTAGCTATGGATGCTCTAATGTGTGTACTAATGCTGGTTCTGCTTGCATGCAACTCTAGTTTTGTCACTTGTTCTCAGAATATTTTACCAACCTCTGAACAATGTGCCAACGTCGAAATAAGGTTGTTCTGGGGTTTAAATGGTAACCGACGGCAGGTTCCGGGTTGACCGGAAGTGGTTTAAGGTAACCGACGTCGGTTAGGGTGGGATTTCCTAGGTTTTCTAAAATGGATGGATCCCTTTGATTTTCTTGGATCTCGCTCACTTTTCTCCATAGATTATCATGGAAGCTTCCTTCTAACAGACGAGAATGTGGTGAGAGGGAATATAGGCTTTTATTTTTAGGGTTTGGGTAGGTCTTAGTTAGTTATGGCAACATACTAAGAATAGGTCTTAGAGTGAAGTGGCTAGATGAAGTGTCTAGGTGAGGTGGATATGTAGGCATTATCTCAATTAGGATATTAAAATAATAAATATTGTGAGATAATGAATTAATTAAATTAAATTAATTAAATTAATATTAGAGTGGGATGAAAGGGGCTATGGTTAGGTAAATATGTTCAAGCTGTTTGTTTGACGAGGGACTGAGGGGAGTGTGACCCCATTTTGGTGTCTACAGTTAAGCACTTTATAACTTTTAATGCTTCATCCACCGAAGGATTTGTAGAGAAGAATTCAAATGTCTGGGCCATTCCTGTGATTAAATCCTTCCAATTTCTAGTCTCTCTATGGAATTCTACATATACATATGAAGCACATGTGCATCCTTGTAAAGTGGAATAAAACTTGTGCACCCATAACGAGGGTGGTAAAGCTTCCTACCCTTCTTTCCAGAGTCTCTCACACTTCTAAACGTGGTGATGAATAGGTTTATTACCATGATAAGCAGATATTTGAGTACGTGCATTGCTCTTGAAGAACCTAGTAGTAAGAGCAATATTAATTTCATTCCATCCTCGAATATTATCTTTGTGGGCAACCCACCATCGTGTTGTTTTCCCATGTAGTGTATATGCTAGCATATGTCTTCTTTCCAGTGGGTCTATCCACTATTCCACAATGGAGCATAGGAATACCATAAGATCTCCTTCTCTGGTGTAACAAGATCAGAGTTGTTACATATCCTCCTGACATAATGCGGTTTTCTTCCTTTAGGAAATATGCTCTTGAATTCACGCCCTACTAACTCATAAGTGCTACAAGCCCAATTATCATAACCAACACTTGTAGTATCACTAATAGACTGTGCATCCTCCCACTGAATTATTCCCTCTTTATATGGCTTAAGTACTTCTAGATCTTGAATGGAACATACATAAATCCTATTCAGGTCTTCTTCACTCAAGGACTTAACATAGGGAAAAAATATGTCATTTGTTAAAGGTATAATAACTCTCTCCTCCTTATTTTCAAAACTAATATAACCCTTGTTGAACCAAAGATCAACATTATTTGCATAGCACCAAGGATGCCCCAATAGAGCTGGGAAGATATCTGACTCTGCCAGCACTAAAACCTCAAAATCTCTAGTGAACTTGGCTCCTTGTATGGTAATGGATGCATCTTTCAAAACTCTGATGGGAGTGGCCTTAGTCCAATTAGCGATGAAAAATACATTAGAGGATGACTACAATATGGGTATTCCCATTTGTACCCATGCATCTAAAATAAGAACATTGACTTCCGCACTTGTATTAATCAATATATCACTCAACAAGCACCCATCCACAACAGCATTCAGAGTGATTTCCTTGTCATAATCTAGGCTATGAGGGGAAAGATTTACATGTAGGATCTGTCATGTAGTCTCAACACTTGCATGCAGAGTGCTTCTTTTTAACCATTTCCCTAATAGTGGAATGATATTCTCCTCGCACGACAATTTGCACACTTTTCTTAATTCATCTACATCAGTCTAGACCATATCTTATGCTTTCTTTTGCTCCATCTTCCATGATTGGTCCTTTAAATATTATATTTCACCCTGAAGGGTCCTAAGTACCTCCATGGTTTCCTAATAAACCTCCTTCTGATGGGCTGGAACTGGGTACCGTGCATGAAGAACCTCCTCCTTAGTGATGGTAGGCTTCTACTATAATGCTTCTTTGGCGCGTGCCGCCTCAATATGGGTCATGATATTTACTTGTAATGCCTTGGAATCTGCTTCTAACTTAGGCATCCATTGATGTTCCACAACGCATTGTATCCTAACCATCCCTGCACCTTTTTTTTCTTGTTTATGCTACAAGCTCATACAAGTCTGGGCACTCCTCATAGCTATGGTTCTTTCCATAGAAAGAACATGTAATATTCTAGGGACATTCACGCCTATAGTGGTTAGGAGATCCACAAGTATAACACGTTCCGTGAGGCAACTCACCTCTTCCACCACCACGGCCTCGTCCTCCGAGTCCACCGCGGTATCCTCAACCTCTGCCACAAACACCTTCAAAACTCCCTTATTTTCGATTATAGCGCACCTGATTGTGATCCCGATCTTGATGCTCGTTCTTTCCTTTAAAGTGATTTGAGACTCTTGTCTTTCATACACCAATATCTATAGCATCATGGATCTAACTAATCATCCGACAATCTTCTGTGTCATGAGTCGTGGACCTGTAGATTTTACAATAGCTTGAAACGGTCTTCCTTATCATATGTTGTAGTAAGGGGCAGCGGCTAGCATCATGGTTTAAATGATATATCTCATAATCCAACCGTAATGAGTGCACCGATCTATGATGATAACTATCCTTTGTGTGACCTTATACTTCACAATATGTGCACTAAATCCAAGTGTGCGTCTCATGTGTTGAATTTTCTGATTGCCATAGCTGCAATCTGTGCTTCTAAAAATGGGCTCACCTAAGTTTCTATGCTCCCAACTGCCTCGGCACGTAAGGATGCTTCAAGTTCTTTTCTCAAATTAGTGTATGTATTATGTGATAATGCCCTCCTAAAAGGGGTAATCATGCCCCCAATGAACCATTGTGCATGTTGGCTTACGTGTATATCATAAGAAAGCTTAGATAACAGTGTTTTACAATGGGCATCATACTCTCTGACACTTTTAGTACTGTCTTGCTTAATATTCTTGAGTGCACTTATACTCTTCTGCTCAAACTCAGGGATGTGAAACTCTTTAAGGAATGCATTTTTTAAAGATGTATAGTCTGCGCAAGTCTAATCAGGGTCAAACTTTCTGTACCAATTGTGTGCACACCCTTATAACGTAGTAGCAAATTGGCTTTCCCTATGCTCAAAAGTCATGATTCCTTTTGTGTGCCACAATATTTCACACACATGCACATGTTCAACAACATCTTTTATACCCCTATACTTTGGAAGATGAAGACATTTCCCACCTGATCCAGGACCTCCTATGTTTCCTTGGCCTCAAAAACCACTAGATCTGTCGGAACTAAATTTACCTATTCGTCTTGATCCCAAACCTATAGCTGGGGTCAGACCAGAAGATTTACTTACATGTGCCCCAATAGTAGAACTGAACTGTACCCCGACAGTCTGAGAAGTGTTACCACTCCCATAAGTTAGTCCAAAAATTAGCACGTTTGTATTCTGTGCTGATGATACACCCGAAAAGGTACTCCCATATAACAACGAAGCCGTTTGTGTTGCCATTGTTGTGCCTTTCATAATAATCCATCCTACTCTTGCACTGATTGAATTAGCTTCCTAACTATTTGTTGTACTAGATGTTGGAAAACCAAGCACAAGGGCAAGGTTTCTAGGTGGATTCAGATGCATGCCCGTGGCCCAGGTCATCTCTATTGGCACGCTTTTGTGTGATGTTGAGGAGGGATCTCTGTCATGCTTTCCTATATGGGGGATTCCATGATGCTCTAGCTCCACATCTCCTTCATGAGCTCCAAATACTTCACGAGCCATATCTCTCCTTAATGTTATTCACTCTACAATGTCACGCTGCTTCTCTACCTCCCTCTCGCGTGCCTCATTATAATTAAGCCATTTTTCCTCTCTCTTCCTTTCTGCCGCTCGGTCTATCATCTTTCACCAAACCTTCTCTTGCCCCTACGTGTGGTGAGGTTTAGTTAGCCATCAGTTTACTCTCCAAACTCAAAGTTACCATCAGGATCTTAATCGCCAGTGGAATGCCTTGTAGGTAAGTTCCCCTTGGATATCATAAAAACTAGAATTTAGCTACCTCTGAGCACGAATAAGTGGAAATTGAGTACTCTAAGATATAACTGTTCAAAACACCACGGAACCACGTATCGATAACGTGAGTCCAAATCAGATCAGCATCATAAAGGGCCTGAAATTCTTCCTGCATCCAGACAAGTGCATGATACCTCCAATTCTGCTTTGATGCATAAGCAATTGTTAGAAATCTTATATACTATAGTGTGAACATTTACAACTCACGTTGGAATGGTTCTAAGATTGTGAGTGATCTGTGAAGATCTTATAAGTATTGGAATATGGTCAAATTCCATATTATGTGGAAATTGACTCCCTATATATGTAATGCTCAAACAATGAATAAGAACGAGAATCCAAGTTCATTCAATCTGTCTTCTCTACATATTATTGTTTTGTTTTTCATGTTTTTCTATATCAGAGTTGGCATCGGAGCGGGTTCATGCTATACACTGATGCCTCGAGATTCCAAAACACGGAGTGGTGAATTACGGCCCCTTCTATCTCTGATCCATGTGCATGCATGGTCGACAGTAAATAAATACCCAATGCATGTATAAAATGAGTCATGTTCGTGTGGAAGCTTTCTGGTGTCAGGTCTACACAAATCCTATGGCCGACGAATGGGTAGAGTAATCCACGGCCTGCAAACTTATCTCACTGCACCCATGGGCACTCGCCTATAGAGACGTGAAGGAGATCTGGTCTTTGCAGCTGTCAGGGTGACGTCCACCAAGGCCAAACAGAAGTATAAATGTTAAATCCTCTGATATGCATGTATATTTGGACGGATCTGAACTGCATGTGTACTGGATGACGAGGAGACTAATATCTTAAATACGGAGCTCATGTGCTTCCCTGCCAAAGCCTGCAGACACCTATGGAGTTAAAATATTCCATATGTTTAAAATTAGAATTAGACACTTAGACATTATGTGATCTAATTCATTTTAGATAGTCTTAGGTACTCTTATATTAAAATATATATATATAAATCCAAATCAATGTTTTGATTTATTCTTTAAGAGACCTCTATATAAAATTTAAAAAGTAATTTGAGTTTATTACTTTTTAATAAATGTAATCGGGTGCATTATCGATAGAAATCGACACCCCAAATATTTTTTAAAAAAAAGAGCGCATTTTTGGTTGAAACCGACGCTCTAAGTAAAATGGACATCCCTCTAGACAAGTTTTAACGGGTTTAAACTTTCACACTTGGAAAGTCAAAATCCAAATGCAATTAATGCATAAGAATGGAGGATTGTATCATGAGATGAATCAAAACCCACAGAAGTTGCAAAACTAATAGAGTGGGAAACAAGGGATGATAAGGCAAAAGCAATAATAGGACTTTCCCTATCAGATACTGAGCTACACTATGTGGATCTGGAAAAATCATCAAAAACAATTTAGGAACTACTCAGCAAAACTTTTGGCTCAAATGCAGTCAATGCTAAATTTTCACTAAAACTGTAGCTATTTAAACTCAAGATGAATGAAAATGTGACAATGTCAAGCTACATTAATGAATTAAGATCACTCATAATTCAACTTGCAGAAGTGAAAGCTGTAATAGAAGACGAAGATGCTAAAGCCATACTTCTAAACAGTCTTCCTCCTAAGTACAGTAATTTTGTGTTCACTCTCAAACAAATGCCCACACAATCACTTGAAGACATGATATTTTCACTTCTAAGTGAAGAGAAAAGAACAAAAGAAGATGTAAAAGAAGAAACTGCTTTTTTTTGTTAAAAAGAGATACAAGAATTTTCCTAAAAACAAAGAAGACCCTGAATGCTTCTATTGCAAGAAAAAAGGACACACATATACATATTGTAGAATTCAAGCTAAAGATCTACTCAATGGAAATCTTAAACCAAATGAAGCAAATGTTTTTGTGGAAGAAGAATCAGAATATGAAGAAGAATCAGCACTAGAAGAGCCTGACTACAATTCCGATGACTTTCTATTCTAAATAAAGATCTCGGAGGCTGGAGGCAAGGAGGAGGAGGCTGATCAGCATCTCTTGTTAGTCACCAACAAAGAGACTACTTCAAAAGTATTGGTGACCTCTTTTATTTCAGTTATGTGTTTATTTTCTATTGTAATAAGAACAAAAGTGATATTCCTATTCATATTTGTAATAATCTCCTTTTATGTGAAAAATGATGAGAGCCAATGATAGTACTGCATATCATGATGTGGTTGTAGGTAAACCATTTGTAAAACCTTCATACATGGTTTGTGGTAAACCATATGTAAAAACCACCATTCTCGGTTGTTGGTTAGCCATATGTAAAACCATCATTCTAGGTTTGTGATTATCCTTTGAAAATCACCAGTATCATGAAAGAAGATGCAGGTACAGGATCTAGGTTTTCCCCATGTTCACACTAAGGGGGGGGTGGAGGGGTGATTGTTAGAAATCTTATATATTATAGTGTGAACATTTACAACTCACGTTGGAACTTAATCGTCAATGGAATGCCTTATAGGTAAGTTCCCCTTGGATATCATAAAAACTGGAATTTAGCTACCTCTGAGCACGAATAAGTGGAAATTGAGTACTCCAAGATATAACTGTTCAAAACACCATGGAACCATGTATCCACAACGTGAGTCCCAAATCATATCAGCATCATAAAGGGCCTGAAATTCTTCCTGCATCTAGACAAGTGCATGATACCTCCAATTCTGCTTTGATGCATAAGCAATCAGCCACTCATACAATTCTACTGGAAAGATAGTGAAAAATATCTCATATAAACTATCATATAGATTTTGTTCCACCCACACGTGTGTGTTAAACTCAAATTTAGTGTTGAACCACCATGTGTATTCTTCTTCCCGATTGTGTATCCACTCCTCAATACTTTCTAAGGTCAACCGGTATGTCTTCATCGTGAACCATCCTAAAAACAACTGAAAAAGAGGTCCCGATAACGAAACCAATGATGCAGCCTAGAATTCACCAATACAAGCCCAGACATGTTAGCACATCACTCAGCCTAGACTGAGTGCTTGCCCAAAGCGTGCAAAGGTACCATGCCCCTCTTTAGGGTTACTATTGCAAGATGTTAGTATGATGAAGACTTAAGGCATTCAAATCTATGACTAATGTATCCTTCTACAGTGCATGTTCAAATCTAGATCTGGAGAATAACAGACTTTAAAGATAACCATGATGAAATCAAGTATGTAATACTGAACTATAACCATGATAACACTTTGATTTAGTCCATAATCTTCATTACATTAAATTCAGTAATACACAGAAGCTTACTTATAATAACAGTAGTATACGCTCATGCGCGTATCAGATTTGGTAGTATAATCTCATTATACCACAGTTCTCACACTCTCTCCCTATGTTATATAATTTAATACATATTTATAAGGGTGGGTACTTGCCCTTCACCGCTTATCTAATCCCAAAATAGGTCGCATGCTATTATTAGCCATGCGCCTTTAAAAAAATAGCCACACATGTAAGTGTGCTAACAATAGACTACTTTTGGTTAACTGATAATAGTATATCTATTTTCATCTTGTATCCATGCAAAACACCTCGTAGCTGATCCTCCAAAAATAGCCAATGTGTTTCGCACAAGTCTCTGACCGGTTTGTGTGCTCTGCACGCTATCTCCAGAAATAGATCCTCATCATAAAAATGGCTAAGTCCTGAATCTATCTCTCTTCTTCACACGCGATCCTTTCCGTTACTTTCATGCCTTTGAATGTGCTCTAATCTCCCACACAAACCTTTTGTATTTTCTTTGCTAAGTGCCATATTCTGACTGATTAACATAGACAAACTAGTTTTTTTAAAGTGGCTACTAATACATAGAAATTAGACAAATAAATGACTAAACGATAGGTTATGATAGGTCACTGATCTATATATCGATAGGCTGTAACAAATAAACATATATAGAAAAGGGAATTACACAAATTAAGTAACTAAGTACTATTTATCCATCCATCATGATGTTGCATGTGTGCATATGTTAGCACTGGGGTCTGATTTGGTGAACCAACCAGGAGCTATATTATCAATGTTACTAAAAATATTTTTCATGAGGAGATGTCTTTGCAAAGTTGGAAAACATGGTACAATAATCCACACAACATTTACAGTAATACATTAACCACTAGTTGATCGGATGGCATTATCAGGGTCGAAATAGATCTCAACAATGCAAGAGAAGCCACACATGTATGAGAAGATGATTGTTGATGAATAGATCAACATGGGGGTCCATGGGATAATGTATTTCAATTGGATATCTCGTGATAGAGTATAAATTTTCCTTCTCGATCAATGAATCTTCATAATAATTCCTCTTAAAATAATATATGACAGGGATAATTACTATGCACAGCAGATCAGACAACATTAATGAAATACCCTATATTAAAGTTAGGAAACACTATGGAAAAGATTAACTGGTTTGTATTATCTAGCAAATGGATCTTCAATGTAGAAATAGGCCTGACGTGAGGAACCCACATGCATAGGTTATTTTAACCTAAAATAAATGGAAGAAAGCATTCACAAGGCGTGAAGATAATTTATCAAAGGGAGTCATGATTCACGACTCATGATGGGATTTGAACAACATTGGCATAACATGCAGCAGGTGAATACCCAAAATACAAAATACAGGGCTCAAAGGCCAATGACATTGATGCAAGGAGTAAAGACCAAGAAAATAGAAATGATATAACACCAGATGTAATCACCAATTCACATGCATCTTAAGAACTAGACGCCTATGCCTGTGCAACAAGAAAAAATTTACAAGGGCACATGAAATAAAGATTGCCCCTAAGAGAAATACATTATACTTCCATGAGAGACAAATGATGCTGTAATACCAAATGAAAAGGTATAAGAAGAATTTCAAATAATAAACACAATAAGCGTCTTCTATATTATCTGTTAATTCATGTGGTAAAAGATACACAATATATAGGTGAAGTTCCCAAAATTTAGGAAACAACTCACAACAAATAAGCTACGTGAGTTATTTATTTGAAAACTCACAACTAGAATAGTAACAAGCCTATATTATTAATAATGAGTTATAGTACAACTCATATTAATAATATTACAATATATCACCCACACACATTTAAATAATGTGAGCACTATATATATTTCCTAACACTACTATGCCATATTTTTTGGCATTGCACTAGCAATCATGGTTTCATGGCTGCACATAAGCCACTTGAAACATGTCCCTAAATTACCCGCACAAACATTACATTAATAGTACAAGTTTATTTTTCTTAAGTTATTAGGTTTGCATTTAAACATCTTAGGTAATCATTTTTTTTCATTAACAAGTTCAAATAGTGAAGCCACAATTATCATAACCAGACATTCGGGTCATGTGACTCATGCTAAAACTACTTCAGAATCCCTACAGGAAAAAATGTGTCCTCATAATGACCTTGGTCATTATATGTCCGCCTCTCTACCTGTAACCAACCCAAATTGATACGGGTATGACACACAAGACACAAAAGTCATGTCATGTTTCCTATCATCAGTTTATGAAGGGTGCATTTAAATTATTATGCATCCTCTATTAAAGATTATAATGCAACAATGCGATATTATGCGTTATGACTATCTATTTTGTATTATTAAGAAATTGGATTACTGATATCATTAACTCGATTAAGGCCTTTAATCCTCTTGTTTGATAAAATTAATAAGAGAACCAATAAGATCATTATTGCAGATTTATCCTTCATATTCTACTAACAGTCTAATACATTATTCACATCTTAGACAAGGAATTTAAAGAGTATCTTTCACACTTGGCTATCTAAGATGAAAGGATCTAAGAGTAGCTTCGATAATATGCAACAAAGTTTATTAACCTCCTCATTACAAGAACAGACCAACTCATTATTCTACAGCCTTATCTGAGATATAGTTTACAACAGGTGTGTTGTCAACCTATTACATCAGAGTGGTTATGGTGTAGACAATCCTATTATCAATCCTTTCAAGAATATCATTAGATTCTTAGTAATACATTTTCACAAAACTCTACTCTTGAGGACCTACAATAGTCCTACAAGACTAGAATTGTAAAGAGGATTGATATTTGTTATTCCATAAAATTTCATAATGACTACCATACTCTACTCCACTATATCACCATTATGTTCATTCAAATCTCAAGGTCAAAAAATCTGAGTAAGCTCTCTCCATTTCACACTCTCTTTATTCCTTGGATCTTCTTCAAGCTTCTAAGGGATAAAGACTGGTATAATCTTGTCTATCAACACAATAAATGCTCTCAATACCCTAGAACATCTAGACACTTCTCCTGATATTCACCAAATCACTACTGCCATCATGCACTAATTCATTTCTCTTCCAAATCATTCTAGTACTTAATTTCTCTTACTTGACCTTACTTGTGTCACATTAGCCTTATTTACTCCATCTCCTTATTGGACTTTATAAATATTCTTTACCTTTACCCATGTTCACACATTTGCATCATTGTTAGGTTCATTATAGAAATGCATTCAAAGATCTCAAAACCTTTATGCACTTCTTCTTTGCACGAATATCTTATAAGCCTCTCTAGTCAATGGTCTTATCTCCAATCATGGTTACATACTTCTCAAGGTACCTAGATGGATTTGAAGGCTTCATTAGTTTAATTTAGGCTATATTTACATTCTCCTAAATTTTCATATACTAACTCTTTATGCAGTTCCCTATGCATCACTTTTTGGGTTTTTGCTTTCTAAACCCTTACTAAGTCTTTCTACATACACAGTCAGAAGTATTTCTATTTGGAGAAGGTTTCTATGCAAGTTAAGTGGATTTTTTAGCACTTATTGATCCCTTAATTACTCCCTTAAAGTCTCAAAATCTAACTCTAATCCAAACACAAGGTTTCTTTGTTAATCCATCTTCCAAATTAAACCCACATTGTTTTTTAGCATCTTTAGATGAGGACTGGTAAAAATATGTTATAAATTCACCACTAAAAGTTTAATTTTTTTCTTGAATCATCTTTATCATATCTTTATATTTATTTCTACCAAAATTCAGGGTGTAATTCCAAAAACCATAGGAGATATACTTATTTTAGCATGATAGACATTTTGGCAAGCATGTTGCATACATCCTCAGATCAGTCTGGAAAATGTATGATAACTCGAAAGATGCTAATCATCACTCAAAACGGTTAGATACCCATTTGCAAATTGTATTCATATTCTTGCGGTCCAAATTTCAAGTGATTTTGGGTCAAAATGAAAAATTAATTGCGACTAGTTTGAAACAGTTTATTAATTTGCAGTCACAGTTCAGTTTTCACAGTTACAAGTGTTTAAAAGTTCATAGAGAATACAACCCTGAATTCTTCCTAATAACCACAAGGTCATGAAATAAAACTTACAAAAATCATTGCAAATGCTTTAAATTCCTTTCTTACTTGCCATAGTTCTAAGTTTAATTCTTACAAGGAGACAAAGATATTAATGGAGCATGCACTATAATTTAATATCCCTTATGGGATACTACTCAAAAATGCACAAAATATATGAAAATCAGCAAAGTAAAATACTGATTTATGTATATTTTTACACTAAGGACAACAAACTAAATAAAATCAATATCTCTCAAGATATCCACTTGAATTACTTGAAAATTTAAAGAGAGTTTGATATTGTTATAGAGGACATAATAGAACTATTTTTGGAATTTTACACAAATTAAACTGCTGCCAGAAAAAGCACAGCGTGCCCTAGACAGCTGGAAAATTTTTGAGGTTCATTACTCTCTAAATACAAGAGAAAAAATAAGGGTCTCTAGAAATAACATTGAAAGATATATAAAATAATATTTCCACCTTCAAATCTAACAATGACCGACTGGAAAACCCCCAAATAAAGGCTGCAATTCGCCTCGCTTGGAATGGGGTTGGAAAATGATGGAGGTGCCTTTAACATGCTGCCACGCCCAGCCCAAATGGCTGCCACGAATCTAGTCTGGAGCCCCTCTGATTATCTTCTCCAAATGACCCCAAAACCCTTGAAATCCTTCCTCTGAAACCTCTGATAATGTCTCTGCCACATAGCCCTGAGAGCGGCTCCGAAATGACAAACTAGGGTAGATCTCTCACTACCGAAGAATGCCCTGCTAGCTAGTGATAAGTCTCTCACCACCGAAGCTAAGGTCCTTATGGGATTTGACTCCACAAGCTATAGATGCACAATAGTTGTTGCATGTGAAGGAGGCTAAAATGTAAGCGACAAAAGTGCCTTTTCTTTCTCCCCTGGCTCCTTATATACTTCTCCTCAGAAAATGAGCCCCCATAACCCTAGGTGCATTTCATTCCATGGAGGGGCCAATAAAATAAGAGTAATTATAGTTACTTTTTCCTATTTGAGTCACTATGGTCCAAAACTGACCCCCAAACGCAAAACTTGGATATTAAAACCACGGGGCCCCTTCCCAAAAGCTCCTAGCATCCACAACCCCCTGGGTTTGACCATAGTTTGGAATCGATTTGGCCCTTAGGCCATTTGGCATAGGAAAAGGGGACATTACAATCCTCCCTTCCTAAATTTTCCTTGTCCTCAATGAAATGCAAATTAGGATGTTGCAAAATCTGCTCTCCCTCCTAAGTAGCATCCTCCAGTGGCAGTCCCTTCCATCGCACCAAATACTCGGTGATTACTCTACTCCTGAGCCCCCTCTGTCTCTTTTTAATAATGGATTATGGTTCCAGCACCAACTTCCCTTCCTCATCTAGTGGCAGTAACTCTATAGATGGTACAATATGCGGTCTGAGTGCCTTCTTAAGGCATAAAACATGGAAAACATTATGTATCTTAATATGCTCCGGTAGCTCTAATTCATATTCCACTACCCCAACTCGACGAACCACTCGGTACGGACCATAAAATCATGGTTTCAATTTCTCTACACCCTTCTACTTCAGTGAGGACTGCCTATATGGCTATAAACATAGGAACACTAGATCCCCAACCTCAAAATACCACTCTATCCTATGCCGATCTACATATACCTTATGTTGATTGTGTGCCTTCTAAAGATTCTCTCTAAGAGCCTTCAAAATATCTCAGTTCTCCTATAACCAATCTCAAGCTTTCGGAACTCGGCTATCTGGTAATACAAAATCTACAAATGTCCTCACGCCATACCCATACAAGGCTTGGAAAGGGATCATACCTATGCTCATCTAGTAGGTGGTATTGTATCAATACTTGCCCATGTGTAACCATTTAATCCATGCCTGTTGATGTCCTGTTACATGACTCCGCAAGTAGCCTTCTATCCACTTATTGACTATCTCCATTTGCCCATCTGTCTATGGGTGGTAGATAATGCTAGGAGTCAAATCTGTACCTGTTAAAATGAAGATCTCCTGCCAAAAGGTTCTCATGAAGATCTTTTCCCTATCACTGACAATGTTTTTAGGTAACCCATGTAGCCTAAAAATATTGGTATAGAAGATCTGGGCCACATCCACTGCCTCGTGCCCCTTGGGTAGGTAAAAGAAATGAACATACTTAGTTAACCGATCAACTACAACATAAATGCAGCTATGCCCATGCACCAAGGGAAGTGCAGTGATAAAGTCCATAGATATACTTTCCCATTTCTTTTCAGGAATGGGGAGAGGTTGAAGTAATCATGCTGGGAAAGAACACTCAGATTTGGTTTTCTTGAAAACCATAAATTCTCAGACATGAGTAAGGACATCATCCTTCATCCCCTTCCATGCAAATATTTCCCTGCTGAACCTGTATGTTTTGAAATACCCAGGATGTCTAGCTAGTGGTGTATCATGTACTGCATGAAGAATCTTCTCCTTCATTTTGGATCCTGGTACAAGGAAAATCCTATCTTTTTATAAAATGAGATCATCCACTACTCGATATTGGTCATCCTGTATAATACCATCCATGATCTCATAGGAAAACTAGTTTTTGGAGTACTCAAAAAGTATATGAGCCTTTCAATTCGCTGAAATCTCAAACACAGAACTAAGCATAGCAGTGAGGTAAGCCCCCCTAGATAAAGCATCAGCAAAAATATTATTCTTACCTCTAGTTTACTCTATGTCAAATTCATATGTTTGCACCTTGTTCACCCATCTTTACTAGTGATCATTGAGCTCTTTCTGCCCCAAGAAGAACCTCAAACTGTTGTGATCCGTACAAACCACATATTTTATGCCCATAAGGTACCGTCTGAATTTGGCCAAGGAATGCATGATGGCCAACATATCCTTTTCATAAATTGAATACCCTCTCTCCACGGGTTTCAATTTCTAATTCTCATAGGTGATGGGATGCCTATCTTGCATGATAACTATGCCAAAACCCTCTCCTTATGCATCACACTCTAGAATGAATGGGCGGGAGAAGTCTAGTAATGCAAGGATGGGACATGAACTCATCACCTCCTTGAGGTGATCAAAAACATGTTGTGCTGCATCTGACCAAGAAAAAGGCCCCTTCTTGGTCAAATCAGTCAATGGAGTAGTCAACCAAGAGAAATTCTTCATGAACCTCCGATAGTATGTGCACAACCCCACGAATCCTCTCAATTGTGTCAATGTCCTAGGTGGTGGCCAATCCAGGATTTCCCGTATCTTCCCTCTATCCACCTTAACTGTACCCCCACCAATTACATATCCCAAGTATAGAAGTTCGGTCATGCCAAACTTCCACTTAGAGGATTTCACATATAACGAATTAGCTTCTAATATCCCCAATATCTCACCTAGGTGCCTGATATGGTCCTCCCAAGTCCTCCTGTAGACTAAAATATCATCAAAGAAAACCAATACAAACTTCCGCAAGTGGCAGTTGAACACATGATTCATGCAAGACTGGAATGTATCTGGAGCATTAGACAATCCGAAAGGCATCATCAAGAATTCAAAGTGACCATAATGGCACATGAACATTGTCTTACGCACATCCTGCTCCCTGACTTTGATCTAATGATATCTAGAATGCATATCTATTTTCAAAAAATAGATTGCACCATGTAGCTCGTCAAGCAACTCATCAGTGTGTGGTATGGGATACTTTTTCTTTATTGTCTTCTTATTCAAGGCGCGTTAATCTGGATACACATCCACAAGGTCCCCTCCTTCTTCTTCACCAAAACCATCGAAGAAGACAAAGGGCTGGAAATCAGTCTAATATGCCCCATATCCATGAGATCCTGTATAGTCTTCTCGATCTCATTCTTAAACCATTTGGGGGGTGACGGTAAGGAGAAGTGACACTGGTCTAGCATCCTCGAGCTCAATCACATGCGCAAATCCCCTATCTAGAGGTATGCCTAGAGGTATGTCACCAAACACTGTATTATGTCTATCCAATAGGCCCTGTGTATCCACATGGTACTCTTGTTGTCCATATTCTGATTTCTTGGTCGAAACCAAATAGTGTACTTCCCAATCCACCCTGTCATGCCTATAGATCCTCTCGATCATCTTGGTCATAACAACTCAAGGTGCCCCTGAAGATAAGCCCCTCAAGATCACATTCCTCCCTTCAGACTTAAACTTCAGCTCCATCGTCTGGAAGTTATTCTGAAACTCACCAAGGGAATGGAGCCACTGTACCCCAAGCACTTTATTGGTCTCTCCAATACCAACAATATAGAAATCATTGGTAACTGTATAGTTACCCATCTTGATGCTCAATTGGGGAACCTGTCGTGTGCATCTCATAGAATCTCCATTGGCTACAACCAAGTTTAAGCCCTCAAATTCCTCTATCTGTAACCCTCACCTATCAACCAATGAGGCATCAATAAAGTTTTGGGTTGCCCCACTATCAATGAGTATCACCACTTGTTGTCCATGTAAAACTCCCCTAACTATGAAGGCCTTGTACCTCGGGGTACTAGACAAGGTAGCGATAATCTCCTGGGGGAAAGTCTCGTTATCCTACTCAACACTCGCACTATCCAATGCCTCATCATCATTATCCTCTAATGGCTATGTGTCCAACTCCTCATCACTATCACTCTCCTCGAAGACCTCTATGAATTGGGCCCTCCCTCTACCCTTGCAATCATGTCCTAGAACACAAGGTGTACGGAAATCAAAACATAGTTTCTTTCACCTCAATTCCTCCTTATTCTCTCTAGATCTAAAAGGTCTCCAGTCTATATCTTTCCTAGGTGGAGGTACCTTCAGCTATGAACCCTCAGTTCTAGAATGGAAACCCTTAGGTTGTACTTGAGGTGGAAACCTCAACTTAGGAGTGGATAACTCTAGATCACGAGCTCTCCTAATAGCCTCATGCAACGAAGAAGGCTCAAATTCCCTCACAAATCTAGCAAGAGTGTCTGTCAAACTTGCTATGAATAGGGAAATCAACCTCATCTCTGTAACATCAGGTACCATGACTGATAGTCTCTAAAAATTAGTGATATACTGATCCATGGAACTGGTCTACCTCAAATGAGTCAACTCTCTAAAATACCTGTCAGGGTCCCTATTATCAAATCTGCTCACTAGCCTCTTTGTGAACTCTATATAAGTTGTGATATATATATGTCCCTGTGTAATCAACCCATGATGCCACCAATCATGAGCATCTCCCTCTAGATGTAAGATTGCAAACTTAATTGCATCTTCCTCATGCATAGGATTCAATTCAAAGTATGTCTTCAACTTCTACACCCAAGACTGTGCAATACACTTCTTAGAACTGTCAAAATGTCGAATAGAAATTTGTCCCAACCTCCTTTGCATCTCTGGTACCTATGCCTGGTAATCTCTCCTAAGCTTGCTGCCAATCTTCATTTTGCAATATTCCTAGAATGGCATGTTGTCACAAATGCCATCACTTAAGGTCTGGTACCTATCCCAACAAGACTCTTCATCTACAATATCCTCTAGCTGCCATACCTATGAAACTTATGGATCCTTCAAGAAAGAAGGTTCATGAAATCCCAGAGGCCTGGTAGAAGAATGGGGGGACCGCTGTCCTGAATGTCCACCCTCACCTCTTTGACCATATTGTCCCCTGTTGTTATTTTCTCCTCTTTCCACATGAGTATCAAACATGTCCTGTGATAATCTCTCAGTGAGTTGGCTCAAATAGAGATTGGTAGTCTCCTGCTGCTTTACCATGTTGGTGAACAATTGTTTTCATCAGATCTACCCCTATATCATCACTGTCTTTGTCCCCCATATTTCAATCCCAACAGACTGGGGAAACAACTTCTCTGATACCACTGTAATATCCCTTATGGGATACTACTTAAAATGTAAAAAATATATGAAAATTGCAGCAAAGTAAAATACTGATTTATGCAGATTTTTACAATAAGGACAAAAAACTAAATAAAATCAATATTTCCCAAGATATCCACTTGAATTACTTGAAAATTTAAAGAGAGCTTGATATTATTATAGAGGACATAATAGAACTGTTTTTGAAATTTTACACAAATTAAACTGCTGCCAGGAAAAGCACAGTGTGCCCTAAACAGCTGGAAAACTTCTTAGGTTCGTTACTCTCTAAATACAAGAGCAAAAATAAGGGTCTCTAGAAATAACATTGACAAATATATGAAATAATATTTCCACCTTCAGATCTAACAACGACCGACTGGAAAACCCCCAAATAAAGGCTGCAAGTCGCCTCGCTTGGAATGGGGTTGGAAAATGATGGAGGTGCCTTCAACGTGTTGCCACGCCTAGCCCAAATGGCTGCCATGAATCTGATCTGGAGCCCCTCTGATTATCTTCTCCAAATGCCCCCAAAACCCTCGAAATTCTTCCTCTGAAACCTCTGATAATGTCTCTGCCACATAGGCCTGAGAGTGGCTCTAAAATGACAAACTAGGGTAGATATCTCACTACCGAAGAATGCCCTGCTAGCTAGGGATGGGTTTGTCACCACCGAAGCTAGGGTCCCTGTGGGATTTGACTCCACAAGATGTAGATGCGTAACAACTGTTACACGTGAAGGCGGATAAAATGTAAGTGATAAAAGTGCCTTTTCTTTCTCCTCCGACTTCTTATATACTTCTCCTCAGCAAACAATCCCCCATAACCCTAGGTGCATTTCATTCCATGGAGGGGGCCAATAAAATAAGAGTAACTATAGTTACTTTTTCCTATTTGAGTCACTATGGTCCAAAAGTGACCCCCAAATGCAAAACTTGGATATTAAAACTACGGGGGCCCTTCCCAAAATCTCCCAGAGTCCACAACCCCCTGGGTCTGACCACGGTTTGGACTTGACTTGGCCCTTGGGCCATTTGGCGTAGGAAAAGGGGACATTACAGAAAGGGGACATTACAGATAGTAACAGTCATCAAAGAAAGATAGAGTTCACTATGAGTTTTCTTGAACCTTCATGAAAATAAATACTCCAATCAATTCCAAACCCTAGGTGTACTGACAATAATCCTTTTTCATACACAAAACAATATATTTCTTAATATTGCATGCATCACCGAGCCTTAAAATTAAGCAAACATGGTTTTACATCAAAAATGCACTCTGCTTTCATCCTGATGTATCAAAATACAAACTTACTTCATAGTTTTCTTCCTCTCCACGAGGAATACCTTCCTCTCCTTCATCCCTCACTCCCTTGGAGGATCATTAACTTTTTCATTCGAAGTCTCTTCAATTTGTTCATTCACTTTCATGTTAAACCCTAACTAATTATTGAACACTTGTCATGAGTTCCCCAATCATGGAAAGTATAATTGCAACTCTTAATTACATCATTTGCTCCCTTCACACCCATTGTGAGACTTAAGTTATCATGACCAACAACATATAAAACCTCCTAACCATCTAAGACCATGAACACTCCTTCGCAAGCCAAGAATGGCTTCTGTGAATTCAAATTCTCAAAACAACGCTTTCAGATGGAAGGTTCATTTATTGAAATTTTGAATACTTGATGCAACTACATAACAAGACATGCATTTAAATGACACTTTTGGACTTTAAGGACCGCATAGATTACTTTTTCAAACAAAAATTTACTTAATCAACCCAAAATTTATCCCAAGGAGAGATGCTCCTACATCAGGTTACATATTTTTAAGATGACAATCATAACAATGTAGGGCTTTTGTTCTAAAAATGGAAAATGAGTCTTAAGGAAATCCATTACATGCCCCAAACAACCTCTCTTAAGTAATTAAAGTAATTACACATATCCATCAAATCTCAAGAGAATTCCTCTTAAGAATAAAACCCCACACACACAAATAAATAAATATATATATATATATATATATATATATATATATATATATATATATATATATATATATATACAAAATCGATATTCGCAACCAATGTGAATCTGAAATCAGAAAATCAAATAGCAAAAAAATTAGTATTTCCTCTTTGAGTAGAGTTACAGTAATCTATAAAGGAATTGTTAATCTATCCAATCAATAATCCTTTCAATCGACATACGAGTTCTAACCAATTTTCTCTAGCCTCCAAACAAGACACGAGATTCGAATAAAAATCACCAGTGCACAGTTTGGAAAACAACGAACTGACATCTTCCATACAGAACCTGCACAAATATTGAATACCAAATATGTATATGACAACACGGTTATGTAACATAAAATCGAACCATAAACAGAATCCTTTTTCGAATAAAAACTATTGGTAAAATATCCCATATTCAAGGACCACTAACACTGCCATTAAAATGGAACCTCGAATATTGTATATATTGTCCACGTCCCAAGCCATCTATAATACTAATGTAGGTTGTTAACTTCTCAATATCACAAGGTCGAATAATACCCATACAGGTTTTAGAGCAGATAGTAAAGAACAAATATGTTGATTATTTAGGTTAATAAGCACCCAGAACATTTCACGTCATAAATATTCAAACGGAACCCAACCCAAATCAACCCAGGATCAAAATGGAATAAACGGAAGTATTAAATCTGCAACAAGATCATTAATCATCCAAATCATAAACTATCATTTCGTAAGTCAGAGAGAGGTATATTCCATGCCTTTTTAAACCGTAATCTTTCTACTTTGAAGACTCAACAACAATCCTTCATTGGTCAAACCGTAATTTCACCAAGTATTCCATATGCAAACCCTCAAAATACACAGTCTAAGATCTGAAAGGGCAATACCCAACCCTTTCTCACAACTCATGCAACTAGTATAAATGTAATGTTGGGTCGGCCACATAGGCTCCTCAACAATCTTACATGTAACAAAACCCACACTTAAGCTCGCCCAAAACCACATGCAGATCTCCAAAAAGGGAGTGAGAAAAATGCTAAAGGGACAATGAAAACCCAATAGCTCTCACATTAGCTTAACATAGAACCTTCACGAGTTTCCCCAAAAAATTGAATGTCATTAATGTTATAGTGCTACTTAGTGGCACCTCATGGTTTTCCCTTCATTTTGGTGGTGGAGTTTTAAGATAATCCAAAAATGATATAGTTAAATCAAAATCCAAGTAAATAACCATTTCATTGTAATCTATGTTACTTTTTAGTATACCTTTATTAAAATATGCATGGTCGTTGATGGCCGAACAACAATAAAAAAAACCTTAGAACTTTAGTAATTTGTTAGATGGTTCAAGCCATGTTTAAAATTTAATCAATTAACTCTGATGGGGTCGAAGACCCACAAAAACCACATTTCCATATTTTTACATGGGTTCACAAAATAATTACACTATCAAGTTTAAATCATAAGATTATGCATGGTGTGGTTGGGGCCATGATTTACCCCAAGGTAATTAAAATGCCGCCCATTTACCCAAGTCAAATCTTAATTAAGCAATCATTATCTAATGATGCTTTTGAAAATGTGTATATGATCAATAGCCTTTATACTAGTTCCCTCATAACTAAATAAATTGCTACCCTAATTGGCGACCCTTCAAATTTAATCGATGTTATCACATCGTCCCATGCCGAGTACCAATGAAAAAGATAATGTTATTTACGACACTGGACAATGGCCCATAAAGTAACTTGTTGTTATTAATAATTACAAAGCGGGATAACCAATAAATAACCTTTACCTGTTTTGCCATGATAATGGATTTTCAGCAATCTCACAAGCATTACCTTAATGAACGCTAGAACGGTTACTAAATCCGAAAGGGAGATTTCATCATGCAATAATGTCCTTGAGCATCCAAGCCAAACATGAAGTTGGTTATTCATCTTTCAATTATTGTTAATTAACGAAATAATACCTTTTAATCAAGTAATACATTACTGCATGATTTATAAGCCATTAAAATACAATGAGTGAGATAAATTAAAGTAACAATAAAAGTTACAAAATCATCTCTTACAACATGGTAAGTAACCATAACACGTAGTAGAAGGATGCACAGCAAAATCATTACAAGTACCACTACCAAGATGTCCAATGCACCGCATCATCAAAGCCAGCAAAGTAAGTTCATACAACATCAAAGAAAGAAATAAGATGTCATAAATGCAAGGTACATTACGAGTGTTGAGCGATAAACAATGTTGCGTGGTTGTACATGCAACTACAAGTAAGTGTGCAAATACTTTTAAGGATATGCATACGCACATGCGGATGTATATACAACTACACAACAAATTTTATCCTTCGGATCTCGTAGCCCACCCTTCATTTATGAATTATCCCTTTCACGAAATAGACAAAAATTGTGAGATGTGACAAAAAGGATAAATTAGTGTTGGGAGCTTGAGGATGAATTTAAGCATGAAGCAGGAACTCCATAATGGATTTTAGGAAATTCAAATACTTATTCATGAAAATTAGTATATTTTTCTAAGCTATAATCTTTGTGTGTTTTGAAGGCTACTAGGAAAGGGCTAATTTTGAATGGTAAAAAGAGAATATATTTTAAATGGCTTAGAGTTAGAACTTAAAACTTTAGGATAACCTATAATACCATAATGGGTGCCTAAAAAGATTGGAAGTGAGAAATAATTCCTTAAGGAGTGGTACAAGCAGGAAAATTTTCCTTTAGAAAGGGCTATAAGCAAACTAATAAGGTCTGAATAGTGAACTAGTATAAATGATGGTTTGGAACTTCTTGAAGTGACTAAACATGTTGGATTGGTGTATTTCAGAAGGTTTAACGAGATTATAAATCTTGAAGTAGTTAATTGAAATATTTTTGTGTGATGAGAAAATTGGTTTCTTGAATAAGGCATGTGTTTTGTGAAATTGATTATTAAATCATCAAGTTTGGTTTGAGTGTCTTGTACTTGTTATCATGTGGTATTAGAGAAGGTTTTTCTCTTTGAAAGAGAGATAAGATAAACATAGTGTTAGAATCCCTAAAAATAAGAGGAAAAAGAAAAGAGAAGGAAGAAAGTCAAAATATTAGGTGTGAAAAAGAACCTAAGTGAGACTTAAAACAAGGTGAAAAAGACTTGTTGGGAAGAGAAAACATGGAAGAATAAAAAATAGAGATGATGAAGGAATTTATTAAACTTGTGTGCCATAAGAAGAAAGAGAAAGAGGAAAAAGAGAAGAAGAGAAAAGATGAAAGAATTAACAAGAAAAAGAGAGTTATGGATGCAAGAAGAGATACAAGAATTGAGAAAGGATGCGGAGCGGATGGCAGAAATGATGGAATAAATGAGTGAAGAAGAGAAACACATTAATATAGGTTAAAAATAAATATATGTGGCCTATAAGGTTACTTGTGGAGAGACAGAAAAGAGTGTAGTTGAGAGAAATGATAAGAAATGTATGAAAGAGGGTCAAACAAATAAGAAAGAGGATAAACAAATAAGAACAAGAAGTAAACAAAGAGATAGTGTTAATAAACACTCAACAATATGATGAGGAAGATATTATAAAAATCTTCTTGAATTCTCTTAAAGAGTATGAAGGTGAAGAGTGCTTGGGTAATGAGAGCGAAAAAAACATATTGTGATATCAAAGAAGATTAAGAAGGAAAAAAAAAGAAAAGATGAATAAGAAATCTTACATGGAGTTTCTCATAAGGCTATATGATTCAAAAATGGATCTGAAAATACCCAATTCTATGCATTCTCCATATTTGATACTTGCATTATAGATTCTCATAGTACTATTTCTTCAGGAGATGGTCCAGTTAGGCTGGGGGTGATTCGGACACCTCCAAATGAAATTTTAGGTCATCGTTATTTTGTTCAAGGGATTTTATAGGTGACGGTTACACAACTACCCCATTGGTTACATAACTGCCGCTCTTCATAGAGTGGCGGTTACGTAACCGCCGGTTACAAGGGATGACGGTTGTGCATCCGCCACTCTACATTCATTGACGGTTCTATCCCTGATAGTTCTATAATTCGGGGAACTCAACAATTGTAAATTTTTGGGCTCCCAAATGATTCGGTTTGTCTTTCAATATGAACCTAGGAAGAGAAACTATAAATATAAGGTTGTAGAATCATTCGAGCAAGTGATTCTGAGTGAATTCTAGTGTGAGAAAAGAGGATAATTTAGAGTTATTTCTTGTTTTATTCATTGTGATTGAGTTACTATTGGTTGATAGTTGTAAGCAAGAAAATACAAAGAGGAGGAGTGAAGAAATCTTATTGAAGGTCATTCATTGACAATAGATTTGTATTTTGGAGAATTACATAATGAAAGGGAAGAAAAAATTTCTTACCCACTGGACTTTTTTCCACCTTGGGTTTCTCTAGGATTAATTCTTGTTTCTCCTTTTCTTTTGTTCTCTCAATTTTCAGTATAGTTGTGTTTATTTCTTACACATTATATTTATTAAAGGAAGTTAGTAATTTTTCCATTTAATTATCACTAAATTGGATATGTGGATTATGGGAAAAGGTAGTTTACGGATCATATTAGTATCAGATAAGTTAAGATTTCAGTTTATGTGTGGTTAACTTGTGTTGAGATTGTAGTTAGATGATCCTAACCCGAAAGGAAAAATAAAGTGGTGAAGGTATCCTTATTCATTTTGAAGTGAATATTTCCACCAGGAAGTGGTAGCAAGTAATCTAAGACATGACTCATAGAGAAGATGCAGATGATAGCAGAGAAGATAGTTTCTTTAAGTTGGAGATAAATGTGGCAGTTCTGTTGAAGGGTGTGGGAAGTATTTCCTTGTCCATAGGGAAGTTGGAGTCCATGGAATTACTCATGGAGAAACTTGGTATTCCAAATGAGACACCAGAAGCCCGTGAAGAATATACTCATGAGTACAAATAAGATCGTCCCAATGCCTTTCCCACATCTCCTCCATTCAAATAAGAGGATAAGATAGAGATTCAGCCTTATGATAGAGACATGAATGTTGGGAAGCTAGACCATTTTCTAGTTCAACTTGAGGTATATTTCAGTTTGCATCAAATCAATGAGAGTCAACAAATTTCCTTTGCAAGGATAAAATTGATGAATCATGCTTTAACTTGGTTTCAAAGTTATGTTTATTCATTGGTTGTTAAGAAGATTCCTCTGGATACCATGTGGGATGATTTTAAAAAACTAATCAAAAATTATTTTTATCCTATTTGTTATGAGGAAGAGAGGTCCATGTATTGGTAGTATCTCAGGAAAAAACAAGGACAAAATATGCAGGAGTACACTAGGGAGTTCCAAAAGAAAGTTTTCCAGATGGGAAAAGATGTAGCAAACCGAGACCTTATAATTAAGTATATTGGTGGAATTCATATCTACTTAAGGATACCAATTCTCTTGGTCGAGCCGATGGATGTAGATGAGGATTTTTCTCAAGCTCACTATCTAGAGATGGAGAAGAAAAAGAGTTCATCTACTTCTCAACATGCTTCAAACAAACAAGGTGGCACTAAGAAAAAGAATAAGGGAAAAGGGAAAGATAAGAAAAATGTTGCTTCTATTTCTTACAAGAATACTAAAGTTCATTGTGGGCATTTTGATGCTGACACTCATTCCGAGGAAAAATGTTGGAAGTTTCACTTGGAATTACATCGCTTTAAAAATAAGAAAAGAAGAAGGCCATGACTATCCTCCAGGGAGAGGAAGTATTTTACAGTGAAGTGGTGGATGAGACTATGTGTTGTACCTCCATCTACAGAGAGGTATGTTTGGGTATTAACAATGTTGTTCATGAAAAGGAACTAACTAAGCTTTTTCATTTAAAATTCAAGTGAAGAAATATAAGGTGGATGCTCTTTTTGATACATGTTCTCAAGTTAATTTGATTAGTAAAGAGTAAGTGGACAGGATAAAGTTGGAAACTTACAATCACCCAAGCCCATATTCATTGGGTATGGTAAAGAAAGGTGTAGAAATCAAGGTTACCAAACAATGTAAAATCACTTTTGGCATTGATAAGACATTTATTAATGAAGTTTTTGTAGATGTTGTTCCCCTTGATGTGTGTGGTGTAGTGTTTGGAAGCCCATATTTTTATATCATGGATGATATCTTCATGAGAAGATCCAACCAATATTGTTTGGTGAAGGATGGTAAGAGATACCTCAAATCATCCATTTTAGGAGACTCAAAGATCTCTTTCGTAAGTGCCACTGAAGCCTAGAATATTATTAATGCTAGTGGTAAGTTTGCATTACTTATTTTAAGGGATATGCCAAAGGATGAGATTGTTACATCTAAAACCAATTGTAATATGTTTTCTATAAAAGAGAAGACACAAATAAAGGAGTTGGTTCAATAGTTTAGATACGTTTTCCAAGAGCCTATGAGGTTGCCTCCGGTCAAGCCAATCAACCATGAGATAAAATTACTACCTGGTAGTCCTTTTCCAAACTTGGGATTATACATGTAGTCGTTGAAAGATTCCAATGAGGTAGAACAATAATTTTAGTCTTTGTTTAAACAAGGTATATTCTATCCTAGCACTTCTCAATGTGGTTCTCCTATTTTTTTGGTACCTAAGAAAGATGATTCATGGAGAATGTGTGTTGATTATAGAGCTTTAAATAAAATAAACATCAAGAATAGGTACCCACTTCCTAACATTGATGATTTATTATATCAGTTACAACATGCTGAATATTTTACTGAGATTGATTTGAAGTTTGTGTATCATTAAATGTGGATCAAGGAAGAGGACATATAAAAAATATTTTAAGACCAAGAAGGGGTTATATGAATGGTTGGTATTACCATTCATGCTTTTCAATGCACTAGGTATCTTCATGACGTTGATGAATGAGGTAATGAGACCGTTTATTGATTACTTTGTTATTGTGTACTTGGATGAAATTATAGGTTTTAGCAAAAATTTTGAAGAGCATATTTCCCATTTGCCTCAAGTTTTGCAAAATCTTAAGGAGAACTCGCTAGTGTTGAATGAGAAGAAGTGCAATTTTTCTCAACAGTCTCTTGAATTTTTAGGACATGTGGTTAGAGATAGAGAGTTGAGAATTGATCCGGCTAATATAGAGGCCATTCAGAATTGGCCTATACCATCAATTTTGACTAAGACCAGGAGATTTTTTGGTGTAGTTCAGTATTTGAGGAAGTTCATTAAAATATTTTCATCCATAACAACGTCACTACATTCAGTGACAATAGTGGGTAAGTCTTTTTATTGGGGTAAGAAAAAAAATATTAATTTTGAATAATTTAAATTTAAGATTAGTCATGCTCCAGTTTTTGCATTACCTAGCTTACAGTATCCCTACAAAGTGGAAATCGATGTCAATGACTATTCTTTGGGGGATGTCCTACTTCAGGGAGGTAGGCCCATATGTTATCACTCTAAATTGCTTAATGGTAAAATTATCAATTATTGTAGATATGACAAGGAATTTTATGCTCTTGTTCAAACAATCAAGAAATGGAAACATTATCTAATGGGAAAAAAACTATTACTCACATTGATCACCAATAACTCCAATGTCTGCAAGATCAAAACAAACTTTAGCAGGCTAGATACTGTAAATGAATGGGTTTTTTACAAAAAAATCATTTGATAATCAAATATAAGAAATGTGTGACTAACAAGTTAGCTGATATGTTATCTGGACATCCTTTTATTTCATTCGTGGGAATGTTAACTCTTCTTGAGCCTTTTTTGTGTGAAGAATATCAGGAAGGTTATGAGCAGGATCCAGATTTTGCAGATATTTTTCAGTAGAAACCTCCAAGTGAGTGATTTGCATCTAGAGGAGAATATTATTTTTAGGATAGTTTTCTCTACAAGAATGATAAACTTTGTGTGCCTAAGGGGGAAAGAGTCTAGTTGATGAGAGAAGCATGTAATTCCAGGGTAGCTGGTCACTTTGGTATGAAAAATAATGTGGTGCACTAACAGAGGTATGTTTATTTACCAAACATGCAAGAAAAAGTTTTTAAATTCAACAGGGGTTATGTTTTACACAGTAGAAACTAGCCTAATAACAAGAAGTTGGGGTTATATATGCCATTGTCAGTTCCTTCCCAACCATGGGAGAGTATCTCCATGGATTTTGTGGGTGGTTTTCCTACTTCCAAGAAATTTCATGATTATATTTTTATGATAGTAGAACAATTTAGCAAAATGTGTATTACCTTGCAAGAAGACCATTAAGGATAGTGATGCATATGAGTTATTTTTTACTAATGTGTGAGTTCACTTTGGTTTTCTTGATATGATTGTGTCACACATGGACCCATGGTTCATAGGAAAGTTTTGGTCTACTTTGTGGGATAATATGGATACAAAGTTGAAGAGGTCTACCACTTTTCATCCGTAGAGATATGGGAAAACAGAAGTGGTAAACTGTACCTTGGTCCAAATCTCGAGAAGATATAAAAAGAAACATCCAAAGACTTGGGATGAGAACCTGGTTTATATACAACATTCTTATAACATGGGAGTTCATGCTTTAACTAATAAAACTCCTTTTGAAACATGTTTTGGTTATTTCCCTAAGAGTGATTTTGATGTTGTTTTGATATTACCATGCAGAGACAATGAAAAAGTGGAATTGGAGGTCCACAAAGATAAGAACTCCATTGATAAAAGTCAACAGATGCACCTTTAGGTATATGAGAGGTTGAAAGAGTCACAAGCCAAGTACAAAGCACAACACGATCAACACAAGATTAAGCATTCCTTCCTTATTGGAGACAAGGTATGGTTTTACTTGAGAAGAGATAGGATACAGGGAAAAGGTAAGAAACTCAATCCTATTCGGTATGGCCCATTCGATATTCTAGAAAAAGTGTGTAAGAATGCATTTTGCTTAGATTTTCCTCCTTAGATGAGGATTTACTCAGTTCTGAATGCTGAAAGTTTATGCCTATTTGAGCCCTCCATGTTGGATGAAGAAGAAGAGGGATTATTGCTTCCGTATATTGAGGATATTTCTCTAGACAATTAGCTAGAATTAGAGGAAGATGTGGATAGAGAGGATGACATAGATAGGAGTGCAGGATAGGTGGTTGATTGGGTTGAAAGGCCATTCACCTACCAAGGCCAAGTGGTATTCTAGAGAAGATGTGGGGACTAAATTTCATTACCTCATCAATCCTCAGAGCTTTTATTTACTTAAAAGCCTCAAATTGCAGAAGTATGATCCAAAAATGCATATGAAAATACCTAATTATATGTATTATCCATATTTTATACTTGCAGTATAGATTCTTAGCTTATTAAATTCTTCAAGAGATGGTCCAATCAGACTGGGGGTGATCTGAACACCTCCAAATGATGTTTTAGGCCATAATTGTTTTGTTCAAGGGATTTTACAGGTGACAGTTACACAATCATCCCAACAGTTACGCAACCGACGCTCTTCACGGAGTGGCAGTTGTACAATTGTTGGTTACAGGGGATGATGGTTACGTAAACACCACTGCGGCTATGCAACCATCACTTTGCATTCACTAGAGGTTTTATACCCAATGGTTCCAGAGTTCATGGAAATCAACAGTTTCAATTGTTTGGGCTCCCAAATGGTTCGGTTCATCTTTCCATGCAACCTTGGGTAGAACAACTATAAATACAAGGTTGTAGAAGCATTTTAGAAAGTGATTTTGAGTGAATTATAGTGTGAGAAAAGAGGATAAGTTGGAGTTCTTTCTTTTTTGTTTATTGTGAGTGAGTTATTATTGGTTGAGAGTTGTAAGCAAGCAAATAAAAAAAGGAGTGAAGAATCCTTCTTAAAGGTCATTCATTGACAATAGATTTATATTTTGGAGAATTACATAGTGAAAGGGAAGAAAATTTTCTTACCCACTTGATTTTTTCCCACCTTCGGTTTCTTTAAGATAAATTCTTATGTCTCCTTTTCTTTTGTTCTCTCAATTCATAGTATAGTTGTGTTTATTTCTTACACATTATTTTAATTCAAGTAAATTATTCATTTCTCCATTCAATTATCACTAAATAAGATTTTTGGAATCTGAGAAAAGGTAGGTCATGGATCACTATATGGCCTCTATATTTTCATTCTTATATTTCCTTGTCATGTATGAATGCAAGTGATAAAACGAAAAACATGAAAATTAAAAAAAAAAATGTTGTGAATGAAAAAATAGAATACAAGAAGACTGAATATAAAAGAAGAAATGAAGAAGATGGAGAACTTACAATAGATGAAAAACTGATTTGGTAAGATATCATGAAGGAATCAGAAAAATTAGACATATTTAAAGATGAAGAAGACTATAGACAAGCAGAAAAAGAGCTTATGAAAATCTTGTGTGGTAAAGAAGGTGCTAAAGAAGATGAAGATTAAACTAAATTAGTTTGGAAGAAGCCATTGGACGATGAATATGTACATGAACCTGATTTTATGGATCAGCTGAGAGTTGAAGAAGATAATAAGAGGAAGAATGAATCTGAAGACAAAGAAGATACAAGAAAATTAATAAAACAAGAAGAAAAGAAGAAAAAGCAAAAGAATGAAAGATTTAATATGGATGGTGATTAACTAAAATAAACTAAAATAGGGGAAAGTATAATGACAATTAGTTTAATCTAGGAGGACATAAACGTTGTAAATAAATGTACTAAAGAAATATAAAGTAATTAAACAATTAACTAATAGAAATAAAACCCTAATGTGCAAGGAAAAGGTAAGGAAAGAACTCAGTTGATTGCAGATGATTGTCATAGAGTGTCCACAGTTGTGACGAGAAATTCCAAAAGCAGGAATGACTGCACAAGGGTCCCAAAAAGTGGTTGGATCTAGAGGATCTGAGCATAGATTGAAGCACCCATGAGGGTATTAGGGCACCCTGGGGCAACCCTGGTATGGCAGAATATGTGCCCAAGTCTATAAAAAAGCTCAGAAGTTTATTCTTTTTGGGTCAGAAGATGACATTGTAACCTTCACTTGTTATCACACTGGATTTTCCAGACTGTATCGAATGTACCAAATATAACAAGATGATATTGAAGACCTGACAAAAGATAAAAGAAGTATCAAAACCCTAAAAATAAAAGATGCAAATGAATGGGTCAATCTGACCTCAGCTACCACAACAGTGGGCTTACTAAACTGGGCACTGCACTACATTTCAGACCCAAATGTATTTATGGTGTGTGTGTGTGTGTGCATGTCATGCCCTAGGTGCTCTTGTGTCTAGTCACACTTTGTGAAGTACCAAGCAATAACTAAATGTAGAAAATGTAATAGTTTGTGTGCATGGAATAGAATAGAATCCCTCCCCCTATGAAATGTGTGTTGATGCAGATCTCCTAGCCTTGACGCATGGAACTATGTGGATGCAAGTGTTGTAATGGATACAACTCTAGATGGATTGATAGTAGTAAGTGATGTTAGGGCCATCATTATGGTCTCATAACTTTATATTTATAGGGTTTTCTTGATCTAATTTCATAATTAACCCTCACATGGCTGACTAGGAAAAAGATAAGGATGAAAAATGGACTAGAAAGACGCCCGAAAAGGAGGTAGGAAAGTAGAATAAGGATCAGGGCACCCCAGTACAGGCTTGGGTACCCCGGTTTAGGCTAAAACGATGGAAAATTGCTAAAACATTGAGTAAGCATGTATCTAAAAATGTGTAGGAATGACGAAATAAAAGTAAACAAGATGGCTAAAAAGGTGGGATTAATTAGTACTTTCTTCACTCAAGAACCTTCTAAATAGTAGTATGATACCAGGCTAAATAATGCCTAAAGTGCATGATTTTGTGACTACATTTTTCCCCCACTTTATGTTGGTGAGTAGAAAGCTTGGTAACATAAATTAGATAGAGATACATACCTGATTTCCATGTAGAGTGTAGTAGAAAATGTGCTGAAGGAGTAGAAAAAAGCATGGAATGATAAAAATATGGAGGAGCATGGAAACTATAGATGAAAAATGCACATATAAAAAGTGATGAGAGTGAACCTAGGGATGAACCCGTGTGTAGTTATTGTAGTGTGTAGTGTACCTGCATGGTTAGTAAGGCATGTGCCTATCGTAGAATTGTTTTTTTCATCATCATCGTTGTTGTTGTATTATTGCCCCCAATTTGACTGCTTGTTTCTCATACAGTCAAACCTATAAGGAGAAAATGATCAAGTAGTCAAATATGTATGTTTGTAAAAATGTTATGTAAAATACACATGTGTATATAAATTTGTAAAATATGCAAATGTAAAATATGTGAAATGAAAAGTGTAAATAGAACATGTGCACATGATCCATGTCGAGAGAAAGAGTGTATAAATATATCCTATACTGTTGCGATTTTTTCAGGTGATATCACATCACCATGGTTGAAAAAGTGTAGGGAGGAAATTTTTTGTGTCCTCCAAACGTTAACCTCTTCAGCTAAAATGTGTGTGAAGATATATTTGTATTGTCCTAGTTTTTTGGATGATCTGACACCACTAGCTGAAGTAGTGTAGAGAGGCACACCCACTATAACCTCCAAGCCTATAACTTCTTCCCTGAAATGCGAAGGACACCATGCCTTATCAAATCTGTTGTGTATTGCGTTTGTAAACTGGTCTGAACCCACTCATTGTATGTAAACCCACAATGAGAAGGGAGGAAAGTATATTGTACTGAACCAGTGTAGTTGTGTTGTGTTAGTAAGTAAACCCCCAAATGATGCCCCCCTCTTTGGGGGCACATGCAACATCATTGATAGGAGAATGCAGACCCAAAATAGGACCAACCACACTTTGAACTATATACCATGGAAATTTCTTGGTAGAAACCAAGGCACACACAAAGAAGAAGGCTATCCAAAGACAAATGTAAAGCAAACAATGCATGCATATAGAAAACATGTGTAAGCTACGCAAATAAATGTAGTAAATGTAAAAAAGTAAGAAAAAAAGTAATTTGCACACAGTAAGTTGGAAAAATGGAACATCACTCACGATGTCACAAGACATGTAAGGATGTCATGACCGCAAACAAAAAACAAGTGTGCACACCAAACATAGGGAAATGCCCGCAAATAATAGCAAACAATGGCAGTCAAGTACAAACAAGAAAACAAGTAGTCATGGAAACATGTAATCCTACAAACCAAGTGATGCACATAGAACACCCATTAGCATGTTAGAGAAATAACCAATATGTCAAAGTGTGTATGATAAAGTAACGTAATATTCTAAGTATAAAATGAAACAATAACACCTAGATGAGACACATGTGGATGCCCCCAATAACCAATATAGGAAGGGTAAAAGGAAAGCATCCATACTACATGTAGGATTCATGTATCTGTGATCACACTAAATAAAGGCATGAATGTGCATGTGTGGATGAAATAGATAATGAATTTATAAGATATCAATCTAACATGTGTAGTAAAGTGATCATGTAAAACAGTATCAAATAAGAGTAAATTCCCTCAATAAAATTCCCCCGAGTAGATGGAAATGTATGTAATGAGTTTCATTTTATTTTCCCCCTCATCAGTCAAGAATGACCATAAACGAGAGTGCATCATCGAGAAATGGTCGAGTAGTGTTTGTTGTGTCCAGTGAGCTACAATGAATGCCTATGTGTAGTGATGAAATGCAACATGTAGAAAGGATGTGCATGAACCCTATAACTGAAGCATATATCATGATTTGGCCTACACGTATGATCACTACAAGATTAATAGTTGGGTGATGATTTAGCACTAAGCGTATATCATTAGAAGATGAAAAGATGAGAGATGATTTATCCCTAAGAGTATATCACTAGAGGATGAAAAGATGAGTGATGATTTAGCCCTAAGCATATATCACTATGATATGAGTGGATGAGTGGTGATGTAACCTAAGGTATATACCACTACAAGATGATACGGTGGAGGTGGTGATCTAGCCTAAAGCATATACCACTACTACATGAAATTAGAATGAGTGGTGATTTAGCCTAAAGCATATGTCACTAGCCTATGAATGTTGCATGGTGAGTGTAAGGTCCATTTGATTTGTAAACCCTCGGTAGTCAAGTATGGACCAATGAAATAAAGTGTGTCATAGGGTGGTGAACGCAGTGCGTAGAAGACAAAGTAGTAGGTGTAATGATGAAAATGACCATGTGGTGAGTAGGGTTTGTAAATGTGTGGTGTGTAAAATACAATGCTAAATGGGTAGGATGTATAATATGTAATGTGTAAAATGTGATGTAATAGGTGTAGATAGACTAGTAATGTAATATGTACGGATGAAATGTAAAGATAGCCTCATATATGATGTATACTGATGCATAATATGTAAAATATGTGCATATTGTATAATGTGGATATGTATGTAGATGGCCTAATAATGTGAAGCGATAGAATAACATATGATCATAAATGCATAGATGATAGAAGTATTGGAAAACTAGTAAAAATGTGTGATCTATGAAAAAGGGTGTGGATAAAGCTATAGAATGTATGGTGTATGACACGCAATGTGTGATGAAATGCAAGTGGTAATTTATAAATCATAGTGTGTGGGGTTTGTAGTTGTAATCCCTCATCAATCAAGTGTGAACTGAAGCAAAAGAGTGTGTCATTGGGTAGTGACGCTAGAATATATGATGAGTATGCCTAATGTGAGAAAATGAGGGTATGAGAATGTGAAGAGTGTTATTATGCTAAGATGAAGTGTGCATGAATGTTGGGAGTGTGATGTAGAACTATGTAAATATGCTAGAATGAGGGGGGATTAGGTGATATGCCCCCCAAGTGTACTATGATGATGGAAATATATGCAACAAAATGAGATTTGTCATGCCATTATGGGAGAGTTTCTTCTGTGTCGTGATAAGAGTGAGGGCCAACACAATGGTAGGATGAAGCAACAGTAGGACCATGTGATGGTGGTGAAACTTGCGATGTGTCTTGACCATTAGTGGAAGGAGTGGTTGCTTTGACAAAATTAGTTACAAGCAGAAGTGGAGTAGAACGGCTTGAAAGGTTGAATGGTGGCATCTTTGGTGGTACTTGTCTTTTCGAAGAAGGCGTAGGAGAAATGGTGACAGGATGCTCAATAAGTGGAGAAGAAGCAACATCAGAAATAAGAGGAGCATGTGATGGAACTATAGTTTTCCTGACTAGGAGAGAATCATTATGCACATGTGAGTGACCATCAATATCAAGCATGTGATAAATAAGAGAATTATATAAAACTTTCTTAGAAATATTAGAAGGAGACTCACTAGTAGCTGCATAGCATGGCTAAGCAGGGGGTGAACTAATTTTGATAGTTTGTTGACTTTGTTGACATGGGGATACCGTAGGTAATTGATTAGGTGGATCGTGACTAATCGAAGAAGGAGAATCCTTAGGAGCCCATGTGAATGTAATCTTTAGAGAGGACGATGTAACATGACATTGGGAAGTAAATGAGATAAACCCTTAATGCTCAAGATGTTTGGCTCTATGTTATAAAGCATAGAAATCATTGTTAGTATGTCCATTGATTCAATGATAATTTCAATATGGACGATCCTAATATTTTGTAAGTCAACAAGGAGGATAGAAATGGGTAGGTGGCAAATTGATCAATTGATGACTAAGAAGCAGAGTAAGAATATCATGTGGCATAGTATTATGCTCAAATATGAGAGGATCTGGTGATGGCATGACATGTGGTTTAGCTATATGACATGCAATGGACATAGATTTAAGAGGAGAGGTAGAGGGAGTAGAAACATGCGATTGAGAACCATCCTTAAGCTAACGAATTTCATATCTAAGAGATGTGATTGTTGATTCCATAGCTTGAAATTTATCTTGAAATACATAATTAAGATCTCAAATTTATTTGCAAATAGATTGATTGGAATTATACTCAAGGGAGCATGTAGAAAGATGACACAAGATAACGTTGACCTGGGTAGGCAATATGTTGATAGGGAGATGCATATGCTCTAGGGTTTTTTGAAGAGCATCTTTATAGGATGGGTGCATTTGAATCAATTAAATCAAAGAGACATGGCAATCATTAGAAGCTATGGTATAAAAGATGAGAAAAATCCCTAGAATGAAGGTGGAGTCAATGGTCGGGTTCACCAAAATGATTAACTAAAATTAACTAAACTAGGGGAAAGTATAGTGATAGTTAGTCTAATATAGGAGGACATAAACGTTGTAAATAAATGTACTAAAGAAATATTAATTAATTAAACAATTAACTAATATAAATAAAACCCTAATATGCAAGGAGAAGGTAAGGAAAGAACTCAACTGATTGTAGATGAGGTCGCAGAGTGTCATAGTTGTGACATGAGATTCCAGAAGTAGGAACAACTGCACAGAGGTCCCAAAAAGTAGGGATATGGAGGATCTTAACAGACCTAAGCATCTGGGAGGGTACTGGGGCACCCTGGTATGGTAGAATAGGTGCCCTGGTCTCTAAAAAATAGCTTGGAAGTTTATTCTTTCTGGGTCAGAAGATACACTGTAACCCTAAATATCTGTCACATTGTATTCATCAGACTGTATCGAATGTACCAAATATAGAAAAATGATATTGAAGACCTGCAAGAGAAAAATAAGTATCAAAACCCTAAAAATAACATATGCAAATGAATGGGTCAGACTGACCTCAACTACCACAATAGTGGGTAAACTGATAGTTGCACTACATTTCAGACCCAAATGTAGTTCTAGTGTGTATGTATATGTCATGCCCTAGGGGCTCTTGTGTCAGTCACACTTTGTGAAGAAGAGAGAAATAACTAAATGTAGACAATGTAATAGTATTTATGCATGGAATAGAATAGAATCCCTCCCCCTACGAAGTGTGTGTTGATGAAGATCTCCTAGACTTGATGCATGGAACTATGTGGATGCAAGTGCTGCAATGGATGTAACTCTATATGGAATGCTAGTAGTAAATGATGCTAGGGCCATCATTATGGTCTCATAACTTTATATTTATAGGGTTCTCTTGATTTAATTTTGTAATTAATCCTGACATGGCCGACTAGGAAAAAGATAAGGATAAAAAATGGCTAGAAGAGGCCCAAAAATAGGTGGGAAAGTAGAACAAGGATCGAGGTGCCCCAGGGGAGACCAAGGCACCCTGGGGCACCCCACTACAGGCCTAAGCACCCCATTTTAGGATAAAATGATGGAGAAGTGCTGAAATAAACTGGGCATGTATCTAAAAATGTGTGGGAGTGACGAAATAAAAGTAAACAACATGGCCAAAAAGGTGAGATTAATTAGTAATTTCGTCACTCAAGAACCGTCTAAATAGTAGTATGAGACTAGGCTAAATGATTCCTAAAGTGCATGATTTTATGACTACAGATGGAGCTAGACCTATGAATAAAAAAATCAAGTTTATAAAGAAAAGAAATTGGAAAACAAGAGGAAAAAAAATAGAGCTCAAAATCTTCCCACTTAATGAGTATGATGCAAGAGCATCACTTCATGTAAATAATAAAATTTTGGCTTTCATAGTTTTCATAGTTTGTGAAGTTCAATTAGGGTAGGGTGATCATGGGAGGGTGATCATGGGATGTATCAAGTTCATTTGGAATATTCTTACATTGTAACAAGTGGTATTTAGAGTTTCCCTCCAAAACCACATTTCAAATATTTGAATTAGTCTTTAAGTGTTTTAGATGTATAGGTGTTAGCATAAGTTAAATAAATGAGGTAAAAGGGGTCATGTAATATGAATTCACCTAGGAAATTTTACCTACTTGATCCTAACATGAATCTAGTCCTTTAGGGTTAGCCTAATCATAGGCAAGTTAGGTGGTTTGGAACCTGAACTACCTATTTCTCACCCATATTGTAAAAAAATTAATATAATAGATAAGGGAGGTTAGTGAAAGGGTTGTTACAGGAGGAAGAAACTATGTGGCAAAGCCAAATGGCTCTAGAAATCTTGTATTGTCCAGGGAATTAATAAATGAAGGTACTTCCTTGAGCATCATTCTATATCTTAATGAATACATGTGATTTTTTGAATGAATATTGTTTAGAAATGACTTGATGAATGTTATTATAGGTGAATGAACTTATGGAATAAATGAAATAGGTATGAAAGGTATTTAGACATTCACGAAGACAAATTTTCTGCAAGGAGTATTGAGAAATGTTTTAAATGTAAGATTATGCATTTGCTAATGAGTATGAAAAATGATTTAGAGTATTGATTGTGTAATAACTTGTTTATGAATGTATAAAATATATGGATTGTTTTAGGCTTGGATCATATTGATATGAGTTGATAGTGAATGTTCAATACTTAAAACTGATAACTTTTATTGTACAGTCTTGTATTGACTGGTCTTTTGGTTTTAAGAGAGTCAATAATAATGTTCAAGACTAATATAATATGTAAAGCATTAATAAGATATTTTTATTTTCTATGAAAGTGTAATGAACCCTGAGAAAGCTATAAGAGATGTAAAAAAAAATAATGCTAAAACAATTCCTCTTTGTCTGGGAACCCTGAGCTAGGGTTTAGAAGTTCAAAAACTACATATATTAAAATATACCTAGAATAAATTGATGTTTGAGAGGGTGGACAAACAACGTTATTTGAGGGGTATAAAAAGTCTCAAGAAGAAATAAATAGTTATGTTAGGTCAAATCATGCAAAACACAATATATCTTATTACCGTGTTTGAGGGTTTATGCAAGGAAATTAGTTTGAATGTTCCTAATTTATCTTTCTTGATAATTAAGTTTTACTTATATTGTGGAATCATAAGAACCTATAGAAGGTGACAAAGTGGAATAAGAGCTTGTTTAAGTATTCAAAGATAAAGAACTATAGAAGACATAATTACTTGTACTTGTACCTTATTTTTGGGTCAAGAAAAGGATTAGATATAAGCATTTCACCAAAATAATATTCACAGTAATTTAGAAACCTAGTAATAAGAACAAGATGATCAAATAAGGTTTTGAATCGTTCACTAAGGTGGGATACAATGTGTCTTGAAAACAAAGCTTAATATACAATCGAAATATTGTGACAGTCAAGAAATTAGGATTGTGACAGTATGAGATAAGTACTTAGTGAAGATTGAATGTGTGAGAAGGTAATCAAGGAGATTTTATAATTTAAGTGACAAGACTATAAGACTTGGAAAATGATTTATACAGACATAAGAAAGAAGTATTCATAACTATCCTATTACAGTCATCTTAAGAAGCTTAAAAGGAACATGCAAATATTTGTTATAAGGTGAACTGAAGAGAAGAGGGCGTAGAATGACTTGAGTTAGTAGTGGAAAGTGAGAATGGTTAGCTAGAATAAAATTGGAATGAGCCAGAGAAAAGGTAATAACAAGGGTATAGAAGACAGTATGGTGATAAGAGAAAGAAAGTCCTAGAGACAAAATTATTGAGTATAGCTTGATTGTTGGCAAAAAGAGTAAGTGAACATTGAAAAGTACTTATAAAAGGTTGAAATGTATGGTGCAAGGTGGGTAAAAGGTAGAAACTAGTTTATAAATTATTAAACCCTAAGAAATCAGTTGAGACCCTAAATAAGACCTAATTATACCTAATAAAAAAAGAGAAATTGGTGTTGGGGGAGTTGTTCTAGGAATTTGAGGATGAAATTAACCCTGAAGTAGGAACTCCATAATGGGTATTATGAAAGCTAAATACTTATTTATGAAAATAAGTAATTTTTTATAAGCTACAAGCTTTGTGTGTTTGGAAGGCTATTAGGAAAGGGCTAATTGTGAATGATAAAGGGAGAATAAAATATTATTGGCTTAGAGTTGGAACTTAAAAATTTAAGATAAGCTATAATTCCCTAATGTGTACCTAAAATGATTGACAATGAGAGATAATTCCCTGTGGAGTGTTCTAAGAATCAAAATTTTCCTTTAAGAAGGGCTAAAAGCAAGCCAATAAGGTCTGAATAGTGAATGAGTATAAATAATGATTTAGAGCTTCTTGAAGTGACTAAACACGTTGGATTAGTGTATTTGAGTATGTATAAGGATATTATAACTCTTGAATCAATTAATTGAAATATTATTTTGTGATGAGAAAATTTAGTTTCTTGAATAAGGCATGTGTTTTATGAAATTGATTATTAATTCATCAAGTTTGGTTTAAGTGTCTTGTACTTGTTATCAAAAATGAATTAGGAGAATGCTATAGTAAATTAATGAAGGATTAAGTAGAATTCAGTTTGAGTATTGTGTTTCTAGATGAGGATAGTTGGAACGAGGAAGGATATTATATGATCAATGTGAAAGAGAATAGAGGGGAATGAATTCAATCAAACCTTATTAGTGGAGGCGTCCTAAGGAAGGTATAATCAAGAAATGGTAGAATACAACCCGTATTCTTATGTTTTTCAATGATTGGTTAATGTTTTGGAGTGGGGAAGCCAAAATAAAAGGTGTTTTGAGTGTATGTGTATATTTAAATTTTGGCAAGATTGACTCTTTGGAGAAGATAAAGGAAATAACAAAGAAAATATATTAGTGGATTTATCAATAGATAAGAGATATAAATAATGGAATGGAGAAGATAGAAGTGCTAGTGGAAAGAGTGAGAAAATAATAGCACCAAGGAGTTATAAGAGTGAGGAGGAATAAAGTTAAGTGGCCTATAAGGTTTCTTGTAAAGAAGAAAATAATGATGAACCTAAAAAGGAAATATAAGTTGAATACTAAGCTCAAGTTTGAATATCTCAAGGTAAGTTTTTTATATCTAGGAAGTGAGGAGATGTTAGGAGAAGATGGTTTAGTTTAAGAAGAGAACCTGATAAGCCTCATTAAGGGCATGAAGAAGGATATTGTGAGACAAGAAGTGTCCAAGGAAGAGACATGCGAAGAGAATTTAGATTATTGGTTAGTGTATGAAGGTGAAGAATAGCTAGTGGATGAGACACAAGATCTTGAACAAGATTTGTATGGTTATGAAATGAAGTGTGATGAGGGACCAACTGAAGTATTGTTTCAAAGGACTGAAAATGAAGGAGAAAATAGGTCAAATTAGTTACGGAAATAGAGTGCAAGGTGAAGAAACAAGAGGAGATGAAAGAAATACTTGATGAGACTCAAGATTCTCTATATTTTTCATCTTTTTTTTTTGTTGTGATTGTGTATGTATAGGTTTTCTATTTGAAGAGTTGAAATCCATATAAGGATAATCTCTTAAGAGAGAGAAAATGCAAAGTGACATCCTCATCTTGGAGGAAAATAATATTAGGAAGATGATTAAAGAAAGAGGTGAAGAACCAAAAAAACATGTTGCTGATAAAGAGAAAAATAGTACAAATGAAAAAAGAAGTATTTTGAAGTTACAACACAACTAGAAGAAAAGAAATAAGAAGAATCATTTGAGTCGGAGCTCAAATTCTCCCACTAGGGGAGTATAATATGGGAACATCCATAAACCTTTAAAGTGTCAATATCTTGGTTAATGTAATTATGGTATGTTAGGTAGTGGATTTTTCGAATGTGTAAATAAGTGACATGTTGTAATAACAAGTTTTTTCACCCATTTAGTGGGTTACTCACGTTTTTAGCTAGTTGAATAGCTCTAGTTAGGTAGTTAGGGGTTTTGGTAACTCCTCTACTTTTGGTGCATATGAGGAGGTATTCGAATGAAGAAAAGGGAGAAAGTCTATTTTAGAGCTAAAATATGTTAGTAGAGAGAGACGAGCTTTGAAAATACTAAAAAACTCCATGATTTATCTATAATGAACTCATATATGGCAGGGTTATTATAAATAGCCTTGGAGTTTCTTGTAAACATGAATAATGAAAAATTATGATTGGATTTTTTCAATTATTCCAAGTATCTATGAATTTCTAATGATCCATGAATAGGTTTCGAGCATAGTTCAATATTTGTGTCAATGAAAATCAAATATACTAGTTTGTGAAGAGACTATCTTTCTTATGGCATGATGAATGTATATTTGCAAAAATTGATATGGTTGTAAGTTTCTTTTTCTCTGTGTATGGGTGGAAATTATATGAATGGGATTTTAAGAATTATATAACATTCTATTAGCTTTGGGACCACTTAAGAAATAAAGGTATTGAAGTCGTGGAAGGTAAGTTGTTTTGGATGGTATTTTTACTAGTTTGTGAAGTTTGAAATTTAAAAATATAGTAAAAAGGAGTGACATAAGTTAAGAAACCTGTATTCATCATTCAAGAAGGCTATGTAGGTGTCTTAAGTAGTTTTTAAATACCATGATAGTGATTCTATTGAGAAAGGTAAAAATTGGTAAACTCGGATAAACACAATCTCTTCAAGACTATAACTTAAAATTTAGAAGGATCTAAAAAGGGTTGCAAAACAATATCCTTGAAGGACATTGGATATTGTGAATAGGACCTTATAGGTGTTAGTAAACACTTTTAAAATAGTCTAGTGTTAACAAAACTTAAATTTCACCTAAATTGTTAGGTCTAGAGTCTGGGACCACACTAAAATGGGGCTTCTATATAAGATTGAAAATAATATATCTTTCCTCCAATTAAAGTATTGAAAACATTGAGGATAATTGTGCTAGGGTAATTAAATAATGTCCATGAACATTCATAATGAGAAACTACGTTTTGAATGGTGCATGTAGAATAACTCAGTCTACCTGAGTCATTTACTAGTTGGGAATGTAGCAGGGAAAATAAAGGGCTTAATTGATAAGTTTAAGGAGAAATAGCTATGTGAATAGTGTATTATGATAGTGGGAAAGTTTCCAAGACTATTTGAAGGAAAAACTATGGCCTATTAAGGGTAAAACAAGAGCTCTCTAAATAGTGGTTACATGTCAGGCTAGAGGAATATTTGGGGACTTTCATGCTAGGGAGGTTTGTGATTGTGGGAGCACTTAGATATATGCGAGAAGAAGTTGTGGAAAAAATTTTAGGGAGAAAATTGTTGTCTAAGGGGTAAAGACTCAAAAAAAAGTCAAGAACACTTTTATTGTCTAGTCCTAGAGCTATTATAGGAAGAAATAAATCTAAGATCTTATGTAGTGAAGGAATATTAGGTAGGTTTTGATAAATGAAAGGTGTTAAAGGAAATGTAACAATAATAATAGGAACCAAGAATAGGTAAAGGGAACCTTTATAGGATAGTGCTACCAGCAATACCAATCAAAAGAGAGCATAGAGCATTCAATTGTACCAGTGTGCACCCAAGAATTCAAGTTCTTAAGAGATGTATTGAGGTATGATTTGAAAATGTTGGGAGATAAATGAAGTAATATAATTCTAGGCTAAGTGAAAAATGAAGACCAAGAGGCAGAGTAAGGTGGAAAATAAAGAGCTAGAAAACAAAGTGGGGAAAGTTGACGAGAAAGATATGATTATTTGAAACTTGAAAGAGGTGAATGAATTGAGAGAATGTTACTGTAAATCCAAGATGGATTAAGTAGAATCTACTTTGAGTATTTTGTTTCTCGAGGAGGATAATTAGAATAAGGAAGGTTAATAGATAATAAATTTTAAAGAGAATCTAGAGGATAATGAGGTCGATAAAACCTTATTAGTGGAGGATTCCTAGTGAAGGTATAACCAAGAAAGGTTAGGACAAGGAAAAATATAACATGTATTCTTAATTTTTAAATGATTGTTGAATGTTTGGGGTAGGGAAGTAATAATAAAATGTGTCTTAAGTGTATGTGTATATTTTCCTACATCACCAAATGAGATTAAGTATCATAATTTCATGTATAAGGAGAATCAAGGTTCAAATACGCTATCACCTCCCCAAGGAGTACTAAAATAACTAATTCATACCATCAAGTATTTCAATGGTATATCTATTGTTAGAGCATACATGACCCAAAGTAAAATATCCTCAAAATAATCCACCTCTAGAAAGAACGTCATGTCTATGAATGTATCCAAATATTTTGAACTAAAATAACATATCTTCCTCAAATTAATTAGCATCATAATTGAGTACATAAAAACCAAGCACCATATTCAACCCACCAAATGTACTGAATATCATAAAAAATCACTCCACCAAGAAGTAATGATTATCATAAAATTCACTCCACAAAGGACAACTGAGTATCATAATAATAACTCTACCAAGGAGGAATGAGTATTATAAGAGTCACTCCAACAAGGAGGATTGGGTATCATATTATCTAAGTGATGTCAGATCACTCCATGGTCCTAGACATACAAAGCCTAGTCAAATAAACACCAAGGGCATAATGTCTTATAACACCAAGTAAAAAAATCTATGGCACCTTGGGAATACCCCCATACAACATAAATTCACATTATGAGCAATGTATAACCATATCATCAAACAATTAAGAAAATCTACATCAACATTCTTGACGATGAGTAGCTAAATGCAATAAAAAACATAAATATTTGAGATGTGAAAATAATTGAAACCAAGAAACCTCGTAAACCAAAAATAAATTTCTAAGTATCCACTTCTAAAATATCTCATAGAAAATAAAAAGTAAGGAATAATAACCTCAAAGATGAAAAATAAATCAAATAAAATGTCAATTCTGAGAAAGTAAAGTTTATAAATAAAATACACCTATAGGGGTACTATATCATTGAGCATATACCTCAGCATACAAAAGGGCATCAGATCTAGTCTAACATTGATTATATATTAGATATAAGAATAATAGACTAATAAAAAAACTCCTACTGCTAAATATTATATCTAAATTGTCATCCCCAAAAATATTTTAATAACTAAAACAAGAGAATTCATCTCCACTAGTAGACATTTATATAAGGGATGTCACACTAATAGGAACAAGGGTATCCAATAATTTTATCACTTAGATAGAGACATAATCATTCAATAAGGTAGTCCAAGAGTGATTGTTATGATGTCAAAGGTTTAGAGTTTTAAGATCTTAGAGAAAAGATTTGGAATTGTTCAATGCATCAATGCATGATGAGGTATCATAGAAATTGCATGATTTAAGAGAAAAAAAATTTAATGTAATTAATTTTCCATCTAATTTCAGGATAAGAGATATGGTTATCAATAAAATTTCGATGAGATTAGAATTGTATTAGTGATATCATCATGATAAGTCAATAATATATCTATAATGTAGTATAAGGTAAAGTAGAGCAAGGTCAAAGACCAAGTCAAGTGTTCCAAGAAGGAGATAAGTTTCTCAGGTTCCAAATACTACCAAATTTCATATGAAACTATCACAACCATTAAATAATATAACTCAAGAGAAACTCACAAATATCTAGATACCTCTCATACCAATCTCTATATTCCTCCCACATTACAACTACCAAAGAGATTCACAAACTAAGAAGTGAATAATATTATCCAAGTGAATCTCCCTATAAAAGTGATCCATAGTATTTGAGAGAAATATAATCAAAAGGTTCTTGTAAGGTCAAACATAGTATTGTTTTAAACAACACAATTCTACATCACAGGAAAAGGGTATTCACTATACACCATATTTTCAAGGAGTCGCATGTACAAGTATAATAATTAGCACTGAGAAACATCAAAATAACTTCACATAACACAGTAATAACACATCAACATGAATTGACATGACACTCATGCTACACACATACATTCCACATCATATGAATCATTCCACATCTAAGCCACACGTTCAAGTGTTTGAATCTATGCTCTGATACCAAATATAATGCCCATATTTTTCACCCAAATTAACTTAGTTTAAAATGTAAAATTATTTCTAATAATTTTTCTCTCTAACAAGGATCTTCAGTTACACAACTATAACCTCTAGGATTTTCAAGAGCACTCCTCCATTGAGTTAGATTAATTTATTAACACAATATACCACCAAGGCCATTTACCCAATATAAATTCAAATTAATAAGGAGTTTCCAAGTTAATTTAATGTTACCAGTTACACAAGTCAAAAGTTGAGTCAAATGTCATAAGTGAAAAATGTAAAGATAAAGGAGAGAACTTGGATCAAATTTCTCACCATTGTAGATATTATATTACCTATATTTTTAACCTAAGTTTCCTTATGGGTTGTATACAGTTTTATTTCTATTTATTAATTACATTTTTCTTGTTTTTTTTGTTGTGTTGGTGAAATAATTTATCATAGGAAGATTTTTTTTCAGCAATGGTCATAAGGCTATGCCCCTCCTTTTTTAGTATGTAGAGGATCCCATTTACTGAATTCAATGACTAAATAAAAGTGAGGGGTAGTCATTAGGCTGGGATGACACAAGAACACTCCACCAAACCTATGGTAAAATTCTTGTACAGTGTACAAGGGTGGAATTTTCTTGGAAAGAGGTAAATGGAAGTAGAAAAATAGAGAGAGGGGGTTAAGATTGTGAGTAGGCACTAGGTTTCATTTTAAGAGCCCCCCTCCAAAAAATCATCATAGAATGGGTGGAAAATATCCAAATTTTACTTTTGAAACAATTACTAATATCTATAAAAACATTTCGCAATAAAGGAGATTCGATATTGTGAAGATTTCCGTGGTTTCAAAAAATTAGATGGGTGTAAGATGGATGTCTGTGTAGTATTAGAAAGGGGTTAGGTTGGATGACCGTCTCTGTCAATGTACAGGGTTGGACTAGGCTAGGTGACCATATTTTGACATTGTGTTGGGTCAGATGGTCATCTCTTGTTTAGATGGGTGTCCAACAGTCACAGTGAGGTCATATGGGAAAGAGAGGATAGAATGAAACTTATTTTATTTGAGCTAACACAAAATTCAAATATATTAATTAATTAATTGAAATCTTCCCTCATCTCTTACAACTCATTGCATAAATTTAAAGATGAATCAATCAATCATTCCCATTTTTTACCCTAAATTCAAATCCTCAATTGTATGCGGAAGTGCAGAAAGCATGTTGCTGAAGATGTTGAGATGTTTAAGCTTGGTAATATTTCCAATGGAATGAGGAAACAATGTCAAACAGTTTGAATGTACATCAAACGTTTCGAATGTAAACTACTAGATTCAAAATATTTGATAGCTCTTTCGTTACAAACTACAAGAAAAAACCATTTTTAGAACATACCTAGAAAACAGTCAAATCGGAAATAAAAAGAGTAATTTTGTAAAAAATATTTAAAAATTACCTCGAGATCATTTTTAGAGAGGTCGAGGTTAACGATGGAATTGAGTGAAAAAATGGATGATGGAACGTATTGTAGCATAAAGCTTCTCAAATCAAGCGACGTAGTCATGCCATTTTTATCAATTGTAGTAAATTTCTACGAGTGTTGAGCCACAACCTCTACAATTATTTTCTCTTCCACATTATATATATATATATATATATATATATATATATATATATATATATATATATATATATATATATATCATTTTGGGTGGTGTTAGATATCATGACAACTATCTAACAGGTTAGAACGATGCTGCATAAGACATCTCTCTAAGAGGTTAGATGGCGTTGCATAATAAGACCATCTAATAGGCTAGACGGGGCTGCATAAGATTGCCATCTAACAGGTTAGATGGTGCTACATAAGATGAATGTCTATGTACACGTCTATAGTTGTTATCATCTATTTGATAGTAGATGGTTGTCTACCATGCTTAGATGACATTGGGTTGGATGATTGCCTTTTACATCCATCTCTCTCATGTGCACATGCATCTCTTTCATTACCATCATAGGTGTAGGACGAAAGACTTGGACGGTCCCTCTATGTATTAAACCTTAGTGAATGTGAGTGCACTTTGATTTGAAACATTGGAGAAATACATGCGTAAATTCATTTCTAAGTCTAGATAGTAGGTGAATTGACCATAAAAATGACCTATTGGCCAAAATTTTTGGCAAAATGGGTAGCAACCGACTACTGAAAATTCACCATTTCCAATTTCCAAAACCCCTAATATTCGTGAGTGTACTAAAATTTGTCACTTAAATTTTCCCTGGTCGGCACTAGTAGATTATCACCAATATTAACCAGAGTAGATTCACATTCGATAAGAAGAAATCAACCATGTAAGCAATAACAAAAGTAATAAATCAAAGACACAAATTTCTATGGAGTTATTAATTAAAGACATAAAAATACTTCTTGGTTGTATAAGATTACAATTCTTACAAATTTGGAAAGTAGATATTATACAAGAACATAAGAAAGGAGATAAAACAATTTATCTTATTATGTGTAGTAGTAGTGAAAGCTAACATCTGTTAACAACCAAAAAATTCCAAGCATTTAGAATGGAGAAGACATTACAATTTATATCTTGAAAAATATCTCGTCCTCTCCTCCATGTGAATTTTCATCTCACCACCACTTATTACCTTTCCCATTCCTTAGGAATGGAATTAATTCATTTTCTTATGCTTGAAAAAGGAACTTTTACAATGTAACATTAAGTAAATTAAGTGAATAAGATGAATGAGTGAAAAATTAAATTCCCAATGAAGAAATAGAATGTTAGAGAGAGAGGGAGAAGGGAGAGAGAATAAGAGAGAGAAGTGAAAAATATTGATATGAGAAATATTCCTGTTGATGAAGAAACTTCTTTTGATGGATTTTAAGGAAATGCTTCATGAATGAGATTCCTTACCTCTGACCTATTACTGACTGGAATCACTGAGACTATAAACTCCTCTTGTGAGATGTGGACACTTTATAAGGCATTGAATAAGTGTTCAAAAACACTGGAATAAAATATTTACTGAGCTGGAAAATTTATGATCTTCTTTGATCATAAGGTAGGAATTAGAACATGGAGATCACTACCTTACTCCTCTTGACCTAAAAATTCACCTTTTTGAAAAATAACTCTTCTTTCTGAATGGAATCATATTTAAGATTCTCAAACATTTTATTGATTTTTTTTACTCATTGAAAAGGTATTATCCTCCTAGATAGAATTATTTCTCCCTCATTCAACTATAAGTGCATATTGTGAAAGCTTGAGTCTATCCAATCACCATGATGTTACACAACTATTCCAAACATATCTAGTTCTATTTATTTATCATGAGAGGCTCAACATGCTTTTTTCTTGACCAATATACCAACAATTACTATTTTTAGTTATCCTTAATGTAGAAGTATATTTTTAGTCATTGGTTTCTCAATTTGACATTTTTGAGTTTTCCTGACGTGCAAGTAGCAATGGAAACTCTAAGAATGAAATTTTTATTGTAATTTATATTTATATAATATGAGGCTTAAGAAGGCTTAATATTTTTAGAAGTGGATCTTCCCGATGTTATAATGGAATGAAAGTGGTCTCAAAATTATTTTATTTCATAAGGATGTTTTGCTCCAATTTTAAGAGGATTCCAATTGCCAGAACTTTGTAGATGTAAAAAATGAGTTTTTATTTCTAGAAACTTTGTTTAGCCATTAAAAATAATGTATAATAGCATTAGATAGAAGATTGGGATCATTTAATTTTTTTTTTGAGAAGTGGTTGTTGTTATAATGTCACAGGGATTAGACAAGGGGTTTGGGAGATATAAGTAGCTTTCTATTTTTAGCATGAGAAGTATCTGACACCATTTTAGTATCATAATAGAAAGGTGAGTGGTATTTTGGAGGGAAAATGGAGCTTTAGAATTCAAAAATGGAGGATTGTATGGACATTATTTTTTCATCTCACATACACACTTTAACTCAAGCTTGAATCAAATAGGCTTAATCAGGGTTAAATGAGGGTTCATGTGGAAAGAGTGAGCACAAATTTGTGTCTCCCATGTCCCTTTTTCTATTGGGAAAAATGTGAGGGGAAATTACTAGCTGAGAAATGTGCCATGGGTCATGGAAAAATGAGGAAATGGGAAATGGTTTGAGAAGGATGTAAGTTTGATGTTTCATAGGGGTCGAAGTTGTGTTTTCTAAGTTGCAGAGGGAGAGAGACCTAATGGGGGAACACACTTTTGTGTCTTCCATGTCCCTTTACACCTTGAGGACAATCCAAGGGGACCACAAAATGCTTAAAATTTTCCATGGGGTCCTAGGAACATGAGAAAGGGGGGAAAATTTTGACTAAACTTGAGCTTGAACGTCCAACACTCGCAAACACTTGAAGTTGATGTTATTAAGTGACGAAAAAATGAAAAAGGAAGGGGGGGCACAATTTGTCTCCCCCATGTCCCTATTAATATTGTAAATAATCCAAGAGGGCACAAACATGCTCCAAAATGTGCCAACATGGAGTTCATCATGAGAAAGTGGTCTATTTTTGCATTGTGCTCACCTAACCACTTAAGTCACAAGTTTTAAGTTACAAAAACATAACATGCATAGGGAGAGAAATATTTTATGTCCCCCCCTATGCCAATTTTCACCTTGGTGATAATTTCAATGGGGCATATGACCTTGTAAAGTATGCCTAAGCCTTTAATTGATGCTGACATCATCATCCCAACGTGAAATTAGAACATGTTGCTTGCCTTTTCTACCCCAGGAGAAACAATTAGAGCTCAAAGGTGAAATATTATTATTTATTTTGAATCCATAACATAAATTGAGTTAATTCCAACCATTTTAAGACTTTATTCATCCTGGAATTTTATTTTTAGCACCATTCAACCTTTTAACATGAAGGAGCAGCAGTAGTGACTTGAGATATCACAAAATATCTCGAAGGCTTAGAATTTTTTTTATGTTTTCATCATGTGGATAATTATAAGATATTTATATCTATTATCTTATGAGATTGAAAATCCTCTCAGATCTTCTAGAATCATCAAAACAAGGTGACTTTCTCCATTGGAGCCTTCATTCCCTATGCCTAAAATGGCCTGGTGTTGCTTAACTTGTTCCCCGACATAAGTTATCTCCTCATATTTTCCATAAAATAATTAAAAATTATCCTTTCTCTCCTACACAACTTCCATATGGGCTTGATTCTTCCCTGTCAACTTCTGGAGGATGTTTCTTATGTTGTAAAATGGCTAAAAATAGCCAATTTAGTGCTTTTAGAGAACACTATTCCACCTCATAACTTAGCATTATCATTAAATAAAACAAACTTACAAACCATGTTATCACATTCCTCTTATCCAAAATGAGGATGACACATATCCAAAGGTGTTGTGTGAGTTGATGGGATGGCTAGAGGAAAGGTTCATAATGACCGATGAGAGGGGGTTTTTCAAATGGTGGGCTTAGTTATCATGGTCGTTGTTTCAATTTTTCATGCTAGAATTTTTTCATGAAAATAATTGACTCTAGCTCAGGGACATTAGACTATAATGGGTATTGAATAACCTGTCAGGATTTATAAGGGAGATAAAATAAACTAATTATAAATCCATAGTATAAATTTCCAAAGATTATAGATTATGATGTAAAGATTACATAATGTAATAACAAGAGTTAAAAGAAAATAACCAATGAGTAAGGAGACAATAACACCATATTTATAATGGGGTAACTCGAAGGAAAAACTGCACTAAAATAAAGCACTTCATGTATTAAGAATATCGAATACAAGTTTTACCCAGTAGTTCCACTTCACTCCTTGGTCTCACAGTATAATTGTGGAGCTATTTTTCATAGTCGTTCAATGCTATGCAATCCCATACAATCCTATGATCATAAATGATCTTGTCAATCTGATATCTCTCTTCATATCTCTCTAGTACAAATGTAGATGTTACTCATATCCAATCCTGGAGAGGGATCACCCTAATCAATATAGGTGTGGGTGAATCGATAGCACCACTTCACTCTTAAATGTGGAAGACCGTCATAATAAATTTTGATGAATAAAATTTAAAATAATATGGGGTGTAAAGAAGTGGTAGATATTACACTTGACATTATCATCCCAAAAACTCCCCCTTAATGTTAAGTGGGAAAAAAAACAAAACATGCCAAATTACTTTTTTCTAGAAAAGGATTTACAGATCTATAAATCATCACCAATGATTTAGGCTAGCATGTAAATAAGGGAAAATCATAAATATCTTCCCATAAAAAAAATTCATAGGACCAGTTCTTTATATATGAATACTTATATCGTATTATAGATCCTTTAATAAACCAAGGCATACCCATAAACTAATGCTTCAATGGTATTTACAAGTAAATTCACATAGTGTGACACATTTACTTATTAAAAAATGGAGGAAGTATTGGAAGTTTACAAAAAATAGTTAAGAGGAGGAAATTTTCATACACACTCCCCCCTCAATGACAACTTTGATAGGCCCAACAAGGCATGAAATTTGTAGAACTTTACAGAACACAATGGATTTGTGAAGATATTTGTAACTTGATCTTCAATTGAACAAAACTTGAGATCAATATCACCATTCAGAACTTTTTCTCGAAGAAAGTGCATAAGAACCTCTATATGCTTTGTACTTTGATGTTGAACCATATTCTTAGCAAGAGAAATGTAACTCTGGCTATCACATAGAAAATTAGTTCTCCCTTTTATGTCCATATGCAATTCATCTAACAGTCTTTTCAGCCACATATCTTCCTTTGTAGCTTCCATAGCACTTCTATACTCTGCCTCAATAAAAGAGATAAACGTTGTTGGTTTCTTCTTCTACTCCAAGTGATGGCACATGCACCCAACATGAAAACATATCCAAAAGTAGAATTTCTATCTACAACATCACCAGCATGGTTAGAATCACAATTTCCAAATAATTGTGCATCATTAGAGGAAGAATAAAATAGACCATGATTAACCATTCCTTTAATATATTTCAAATTTATTTTTTCCATTTTCTAATTATCCTCATAAGGATCCCGCATAAATATTGAAACAACTCCTACTACATATGATATATCAGGTCTTGTAGTAGTCAAATAAATTGAACTACTAACTAGTTGTTTACACAAAGGAGGATCAAATTTATCACAAGTAGGTTTAGGATCTAATTTAACACCAACTTCAATAGGAATGACAAAAGGATTAAAATCAATCGTGTTAACTCTTCTAAGTAAATTCATAGCATACTGATATTGACATGCAACAATAGACTTATGATCTTGAAATATAACCATGCCAAGAAAATGATGAAGAAAACCTAAATTAGTCATATCAAAATGTTGTTTCAACCTTTCTTTGATTCTAGCAATTAAATTTTTATCACTGCTATTAATTAAAATATCATCAACATACAAGACAATAATGATAATATGCTTATTTTCAAACTTAATAAATAAATATTTATCAGAATAGTAGTTAGAGAAACAAAGATCCTAAAAGAAACTATTAATTTTACCATACCAAGCTGTAGGAGCTTGGTTTAGACCATACAAAGAATTTTTCATGTTACAGACATAAAGTTCCTTACCAGATTATTCAAAACCTTTAGGCTGACGCATGTAGATTTCTTCTTTTTAAGTCACCATTTTAAAAATATTTTTTGACATCCCCTTGGTGAATCTCCCAAACATATTGGGCAGCCAAAGCAAGAAGAATTCTAACAGTGCTCATTTTAGCCATAGGAGAAAAATTCTCAACATAGTCAATACCAGGTTTTTGAGTAAAACGATGAGCTACTAGCCTTTCATCGAATTAATAAATTTCTCCTACAGAATTATACTTGATCTTTTACAACCACCTAGATCTTACAATGCTTCTCTTAGAAGGAGGGGGGGACTAGTTCCCAAATATTATTGTTAATCAAAGCATTGTATTCATCTTTCATAGCTTGAATCCATCTATCATCAATGTTACAATATTCTTCAAATATTTTGGATTAACATTATAGAGGGTGATTAAGGCATGATAAGAATGTTGACTACGAGTTACCTTTCTAAGAATAACAAGATTTTGAGCCCATTTAGGAATCTTGGTATGTAAGACACTTTGAGATGACTCCCCCTCAATCTCCATCATATCTAGATCATGATAATCATCCTCTTGAAATTATGTTTCCATAATTTTAGGAGAAGGATTATCAGGTTCTATGTCAGGAGAAACAGAGGAACGTTAATAAGAAGTATCACAAAAATGTCTTTTCTAAGACATGAACATTCATTTTTTCAACTATGTCATGCTTGAAACGGTCATAGACTCTTAAACCTTTAGTTTGATAACTATAACCAAAAAAAAAAATTCAAGAATAAGAGGTTGGGTCAAACTTCTTCCTTTTAACTTTTGGAATGAAGATAGAAGCAGGACTACCAAATATTCTTAAGTGAGAGATAACTAGTTTTTTCTCTGTCCATAATTCATGAAGAGTAGTTTGATGAAGGGATTTTGAGAGAAATTTATTAATAATATAGATAGTAGTATTCATTTCTTCTTCCCATTAAAACTTAGGCACATTAGATGAGTGAATCATATTCCTAGCCATTTCTAAAACAATCCTATTTTTCCTTTCTACAATGCCATTTTTCTTAGGGGAATAGGGAGTTTTCAAATCATGTTGAATTACACATGACACATAGAACTCAAAAACTATTTTTAAAAAATACTCACCTCCATTATCGGTTGTAATTATTTTTCTTTTCAAATTAGAATAATTTTAAACAAGGGCTTTAAATTCTTGAAATTTAGACAAGACATCAGACTTTTTCTTAATAAAATAAGACTAGGTCATCTTAGAGAAAACAACATAGAAAGATCCACTGATAGAAGGAGCTTCAAGTGGACCTCTTACATCACTATGAATTAGTTATAATAACTGAGAAGATTTTGGATCATGATGTTTTATAAATGGTTTAACATGTTTCTTACCATACAAGCAACTTTCACATGTCTCATCGTCAGATTTCATCATAGGAATACCAACAACAAAATTTAGTCTAGACATCTCATACAAACTTCTAAAATTAACATGACCTAATATTCCATTCCAAAGCTGAATATCATTCCTAAATGAATAAGATAAACAATATTCATACACAAATCCATAAAAAATATATAAACCATTTTCCTGAATACCATAAGTAATAACATTACTGAGATTATCTTTTACATACCATTTATCTTCTAACAAAACAACTTTACAGTTTTCTTTAGTTAACTGGGAACAAGATAAAATATTCTTTTTCAAATAAGGAACATACAAGACATTTCCTAATTATTATATTTTCCATTTTAACATTCCCACAACCTTCAAATCTAATGATGGAATTATCTCCTAACTATATATTTTCCTCATATTTAACAACATATGAGAGGATACCAGGAGTAAAGGTATTGTGCCTAGAGGCACCACTATCTAGGATCCATTCATTGTCATTTGAAGCTGAGAGGGAAGTATACAGGGAAATAGACTACTTAACATTATTTGCATATTTTTTCTTCTGATTATTTAATTTACTAGTTTTAGTATTTTTTAAAAATGTGTTGGATTTTAAACGGTAGTCAGACTCTTTATGAACAAACTTTCCAAATTTGTTATTTCACTTTAAACTTCTGATTGTTCTTAAGAAGGTTGGATTTAGGATTGAGTTTAAATTTTGATCTAACATTAGGTTTCTGATTAGGATTTACATTATTTCTCTTATTAGAGGGTTTATGATTATGAGAGAATAATTCCTAAGTAGTAGTCTCTTTTGAGTCAAAATACTCCACTACATTTTCTTCTTGAATTAACAAAGAAGACAAAGTATCCAAAAGAAACAGATTAATCTCATTCTAATATTTACATTTAATGATGGAGATGTAATTTTTGAAATTTTCATGAATATTTATTTGAATAATTAAATATAACAACTTATCTTGAAATAGTTCATAATTACAGCCATCCAATTGAGCTTTAATGTTTTTAATTTTATCCAGATAATTAGCAATTTTCTCATCCCCCTTCATGGGAGGTATAAAAAATTCCATAATTAGCTTAATTATTTTTGACAGGTGAATTCCTTCATGCATGGTTTTTAATTATTTCCATGCATCTGTAGGAAAATCCATATGACCTATATGCAGTAGGAATTCATCTTTTATGCTTTGTAATAGGATGGAAAAAGTTTCCTGAGATCTTTAGGAAAAGGAGCTAAGGTTTTCAGGAGTTGCTTTTCTTTTGGTGGGTCTTTTTTCCATACTAGGTACTAGATACCATAGGTTCTTAGCCATAAAACAAGATTTCAATCAAACTCTCCAAATGCTATAATTTGTTCCATTCAATAACTGAGACTTATCCAACGAAAAACTAGTAGAACTAGCCATTTTTAATGATCATATGGAAATGGAGACAAATATAGCTAAAAATATGAATCAAGGAAGCCAAATGGAGGAAAAAACTAGCTATAAATCATCTTATTAGTTATACAAATGTAAATAACTCTGTATTAATCAAAAATAACTTGATTTGATCAAGTTTAAGATTGATTTATCTGATCTTAGATGGAAATGAGCTACACACTATTTAACAGATTAATTAACTAATTAATTAGTTAATTAATTAATCAATTAGTTAATTAATTAGTTACTTCGTTAATTAGTTAATTAATTAATTAAGAGCTTTAAAAGATCTTTTAAAAATGTGGTAGATCCTCTAGCGGATGCGAAGTAAAATAAATTAAAGTCAATGTTATTTTGGGTCCATAACAAGGTTATAAAACAATTACGAAAAAACAACAAAACACACGACAATAGATTTAAATATGACACCTCAAAAAAGCTAATATACTAGTCGATTTTCTATTAGCTCGTACTTCATAGTGTAACAAACAAGTCGAAAAACAATTAATATAAAAAATAGATTGCAAAAAATAAAAATATGTGTTGTTAATTTATTGGTTCACTTTTTCACACTATGATAGAATACAAACAATATGCGAAAGTAAAGACTTAGTCAAAACGATGCCACTTGTTTAAAATCTAATGAATAAAGACTAGACATTTGGTGGCTTTCTGCCAAAATTTTAATAGATGGCTTTGGGTGGACTTAAAGTCCCTAGAATAACCCAAACTTTAAAATAAAGTTTGAGTATGAAATTAAATGATAGGTGTCATAATCTTAGTGGCAAAGATAAAGTAGATACTAACACCCCAAAAGATAGATTCTAACATTTGTGAAGACTGACACAGTGATGAACCCCTATTTTGTCATGTTTATCCCACGTAAAACCCTATGTTATTTTGGTATCATTTTACACAATGTGTAATATTGACATTTTAGAGTTAATACTTTACTATGTTTTGGAAGGAAATGTTGTGCATATTAATGTTATTTTATCTCGTTATTTCTTCTTCAAATATGGCTTAAATGAGTCCTTTTATGAGTATTAAAAATATATTTGGAAAATCACATGTTTAGTCATCACATGAGTTAATTTCAGAATAGTGCATGACTCATTTGTACAATGGTGCAAGACTCACCTTTGCATTAGCATAGGACTCGCCGTAGAGCACTCATATAGATCATTAATTCAGACTTCCTTAGAAGAAGGGACTTGCAAAAAGGAGATACATATCTTGAATGGAAAAACTATGAGTTGATATAGCTAACACAATAGTTAAAACAATGACATGAGCATGAAATGTGTTCCATTACCTCAACCCACCTTCATGCGGATTATGAGGCCCATTCAATCCAAGTTTAACTCCAGTTTCTTAGAGATGTGATGTAGACAAACCCTTATGGATTTATGATCACCATGATTCTCTAGAATCAATCCAGGATCCGCAGTATCATCCAGTACTGATTGACTCTCTCAAAGGATTCAATTACGGGCCTCATCTGTAGTTAACAAGATCAGGTCAAATCAAACACTACATAGATCACTCCTTCCACAATCGTAATTCTTAGAACAATAAGTTATTTTCTAGTTAAGTAGATGTTATTAATTATAAATAAACTAGTTCTCTCCTAGAGGGACTAAGATTGCTATAATATAACAGAGCTAATGTATTGAAGTTTGGTTTAGTTAGTGGATTATTGTAAAAAATCAATACTTTAATAAAATTATAGATTCAGGGTAAAAATTTGTTGTGTAATTTGTGACGTTGAACCCGATCGAAGGGAAGGAGCAAGGGCCATTTCTCCTAAATGAGAAGGAAGAATCTAATGTTATTTCTTTACCATCATTTTGTATTCATTTAAATTTTTACAATTGCATTACTTTTATTTCCTTTAATTTTATCTTTAATAAGTCTTTGTTGTTGATTCATTCCATTTTCTAATGGCAACTAGAATAGTATTCAATTAATTTCGTTGTTAAAAAAGTACCGAGAATGATTCTCGTTGTTCCCTTTGTTGCAAACATTCATGAACACCACCTTGGAATAAAAGATATAAAATAATTAAAGTACGAATATCAATGATGCTCATCACGTTTTGGTGTAATTTTCATGGAATTCAAGGTGTTATCAAAGGTTGAGGTGCTAACTAGAAGTATTGTCTAGTTTTTTGCTAAGTTTCCATTTAGAAATTTAATTTCCATAATTCTTGTAAAATAATAATACCTTGTAGTGACAACAATAATCCTCTATGATTTTGAGTATGTGGAACACAAATAATCAAGATAAGTACTGATAGTTAGAATATTGTCCTCAGTATTATAGGATTTTATGTTTAAACCTAGATATCATAGAGGTAGATTCATTAGAATAAATTTTCAAAACCCCCCTCAAAACCGGCCTGTGGAACATCTTTTTGACCAAGGAAGGGTGGCCGATGAAGTAGATAACCCCAATGGTGTAGAAAATAGAAACCCTCTAGCTGGAAGAAAATTTACCTACCTCATACAACTAGATCCTAACAATTAGGATCATATGAAAACATATCCCCTTTAATTTTACCAACCTTCCAGGGATTAGTCTCGGAAGATTTTGAATAGTTTATTTTTGAATTTAAAGTTTTTTGTCAAACCTATGATTATAGTTCTGATTCTCATAAGCTCAATTTATTTCCCTCCACTTTAAAAGACACGAATATGAGATGGTTTATGGCTTTAACCCCTAAATCCACCCACAGTTGGGAGGAGATGGAGTTAGTATTCTTGGAAAAATACCAAAACTACTGTAGAGTCCAGGATAGGAAGGAAGAACTTGTTATACTTCAATAGAAGGAGGGTAAGAGTGTGGAAGATTATCTTGATCGGTTCCTCTTCTTTCAAAGGAGGTTTGGTATTATTCTGCATATTAATATACTCAAAACTTTAATCCTCAAAGTATTAGATGAAGATGCACAAGAGGTCTTCAATCTTATGGGAAAGGGATACATGAACAAATTATAATTTACAGAAATCATTGACCTTTATAGGAATTACTCCCAAAATTGCCCCAAACTTCACAGATAGAAAGGGAAAATGGCTAATGGAGATATATCCAAACTAAGGGAAGAAATTACAAATTTGAGAACAAACCTCTTAGTTCAACTCAATGCAACTATGGATAGGGAGAAAGCAAAAAATATGGAGCCTTTGTTCATCTCTACGTAATATGTAGGGACAAACATGAGCTTAAATACTACCCCTTAGACAAGACAAAAATATATCTTCTCTATGAATTAAAGTATGCCACAGACAAATGTGGATTACTTCTCTTGCTAAAGAACAATCTAAAAAAAAACACACAAGACAAAGCTGAATTAAACTATATAGCTCAGAGGAAATGAGGGAATTTTGAATCCAATCAAAATCAATCCTATATGCCAAAATCACAATGGGTCCCAAATCAATTGAATACACCATGGACATACCCCCAAAATCAGACTCAACAAGTCCCAGACGAGTGGAGCCCACATTGGAATGCACTACCAAGTTACTATCATCAACCTAGGGCTCCACATCCAAAAATTCCACCATTTCAACAGTTTAATCCTCAACACCAACAACAATGGAATGTACCTTAAGGATCCAAGCAACGATATTATAATCAAAGAAGAACCCAAGGTCAACAAGATTTTTTGACTGGACATATAAATGCTACCCCATCTAAACAATCTTCTCATCCACTAATACCAACACAAAATGTGGCAAATCCCAAAAATATGAGGTAGGGTAACCTAGCCTACACTATGGAATTAGATAAAAGTCCCACAGTAAACTCTGTGGATTATAGGAATATTTTGTTGCATTTAGGGAAGGTTACTTGAAATCCTTCATATCCTGTCATAGAATAAATACCTGAAGATACAAAAAATCCAGAAGAAACGTAACCGATTCTTGTTGTTAAAGAAACATCTCAACCAAACTCTGATATTCACTTTGCATCCAGACTCTCAGAAGAACACAACACTATAGTTCTTGAACAACTAGAGTCATAATTGATTTAGGGATTGGGGAAATTAAGTATTGGCATTCCCCCATTGCAAGATTTTAAGGAAATTCATGAGCTAAACAAAACCATCAAAGATCTTTCTTTTAATACTACAAGAAGAAGAAATAATCATCTTAAAACCATCCATGTTGATGGGAAACTTTCTAGTATACTGGAAGTGAATATTCCCCCTCCTAAATATGGAGAACCTCGAAGTCCTATTGTGACATTTTTCATAGGAGATGTCCAAATCCCAAACTTCCTTGTTGATCTAGGAGAAACCATCAATGTGATGACTACGGATACCTTGTCCACACTATCACTTCCTACACCGCAGTAAACCTCCATAGTTTTAAAAATGGTAGATCAGTCTGTAAATAAGCCAAATGGAATTATAGAAGATGTCACTATCACCATTGAATCATGGGATTATTCGGTATACTTTATGATCATAAAAATGCAAAATAAAAATATTGGATAGGATTCCCTTTGTTAGCCAATATTTCTACCCTCATTGATTACATAAAAGGGAATATGGTGATTACAAATGGAAATGATTCCAAAAATTTATCAATTTCCCCTACCACAATTTTTTTTTCTATAAACAATAAATAATGGTGTAAGGAAAATTCAGATGATTCAAAGGACGTCATCTCTACTTTGTCTATGGTTGTAATTAAAGAACACTCAGACTAAATCCAATATGGGAACCATGAGTCCTTCGCTAAACAAGGTATAAGTCATGTGCCTGAGTCCTACACTATAACTATTTCTATTCATGCACTACAACTAATTGAAACAAGAGATGACGTTATGGATGAAAACAACCAGCCTATCACATGTCCTTTTGCATGGAATATAGATCTGATAAAGTTCATATTTTAAAACATCACTATTGTTCACATATTACTTACCCACGGGTGTTCATTGAATTAATTATTGAGAGAGTACCCTTTTGTATATTCTCTTCATCCGGGCACTAAAGAACTATCTATTTTCCCAGGGAAGACATTGACGGTCAATAGTTGGCTGATTAGTCAGGAAGAAATACCCTATTTAAACTCTTATTCTCTCATCCTCAATATTTTTCTTGTGAATATAGAAATATGAAGGATATTTATCCTATTATTTTTACACACCATATCTACACCACTGATGCCAGACCAGTTAGACAACCCCAAAGAAGGATAAACTTTTTCTTAAGATACATTGTAAAAACTAAGATTGAAAAAATTCTTAGAGTGGGTTTCATTTATCCAATCTCAAATAGTAAGTGGGTTTCTCCATTAGTTATAGTTCCCAAAAATAATGTGAAGTGGAGGATTTGTGTGGATTTTAGAGAGTTAAACAAGGAAAATCATCGAGATTATTTTCCATTACCTTTTATTCATCAAGTCTTAGACAATCTATCTGGAAAAAGGTAATTTTCCTTCCTTTATGGGTTCAGTAGGTACAATCCAATAACAGTAGCACCTAAGGATCAAGATAAAAACCACTTTTACATGCCCATGGGGGAAATTTTCTTATAGGGTGTTACCTTTTGGTTTATGTAATGCTCCTATCATGTTTCAAAGATCCATGTTGGAAATATTTTCTGATCTCACCCATGATTGTGTAGAGATTTAGTTAGATGATTTCATTGTTTATGGAGCAACATTCCAAGAGGCAATTGACAATATCGACAAATTCCTTTCTAGGTGTGAAAAATACCAATTATCCTTAAACCATAAAAAATGTTTATCCATGATGGAACAAGGGATAGTTTTAGGTCATCACATTTTAGCAGAAGGTATCAAGGTAGACCTTGACAAGGTTAGTATCATTGTCAAGCTCCTATATCCTACAAACCAAACATAGGTAAGAAGTTTTCTTGGCCATGCTAGTTATTATAGAAGGTTTATTTCAGAATTTATCAAGATAACTTCTCCATTGTTTTTTCTCCTAACTAAAGACTCTTAATTTGAATGGATAGAAGCATGCCAAAAATATTTTTATGTTATAAAATAAAAATTAATAAACACCCCAGTGTTGAGAGGCCAAAATTGGAAGCTTCCCTTCCATATAAAAATAGATTCTTCCAGTGAAGTAGTAGGGGTTTTCCTTGGACAACAAGAAGAAGGGGAATCTATGCATGTTATTTATTAGATAAGTAAAAACATCTCCCCTTCTAAAAGGAATTACACCACCACATAGAAGGAATTTCTTTCGGTTGTATATATAGTCAACATGTTTCACCATTATATCACAGGCTATGAAGTGATTGTTCACACTGACCAGTCTATTATCAAGTACCTAATGAATAAACCTTTAGTACATGGTAGATTTTTAAGGTGGTTGTTGTTTCTGTAGGAATTTAATATTAAAATCATTTTTTTATTATTGGCAAATAGTTTTTTGAAAGGGACTATACCCTTGAGAACAAAAGAGGGCCTAGAAGCCAGAATAGGAAAGAGAACCAGAAAAAAAAAGGATCAAAATCTAGATGGGTCAATGAAGCCCAAAGTAGCCAAAGAGCAGCTACCACTAAAAAATCAAAACAGAGTGAAAACTACAACAAAACTACAACAAAAAAAATAGCAATAACTACACAAAAGTGTAGCAAAAGCACCCCCAATTACTTCTTAGCGGCTTTGTTGATGCTGGATTTGATAGTTTGCCAAGATTTGAACATCCCCAAGGTCGTCATGTGGGCCGAGTCATTAACATCCAGCTGAGCAATGGTCCTTTTGCTTTCCTTATCAGTTCCCCAAAGGGTAGCCAGAACCCCATTGAGATTGGAGACACTTCGGACATGCTACTCAATGAACTCCTCAATAGTAGTAAAAATGGCCATGTTATAATCATGGCGAGTCTTGGCCTTCCCTAAATGGGAGTCTAAGGAGTTCAGCTTCTTGTAAATATCTTCAAGCTAGCTATTATCCATAGCCACCTCCTACTCCTTCTTCCTCTTACCATTTTGTTTTTCCATGTTTTTAACCTCTTCCCTCAACAGCTTCATGTCAGCTTCTAAGGCCTCCAGCCTTTTTGTGGAGCTCTCCATAATGTGCTTCCTGAGAACTAGCACTACTAATATGAAGGAGGTTATGGGCAGTTTCAATCTCCTGAGGACCCTTCCCCACAGTAGGGATATCAAGATTTAGTCTTCTAGAGGACCTGGTAACCGGTCTGGCCGAAGTGGAAGTCAAAGGGGGTGGGGGGCAGAGGTGGGGGGAATGGGAGATGGAGCCGCGAAGGCAGGGAGAGGGGTGATAGTAGCAGTGGTGGGGATAAAATGTGGAGAGATGGGGTTGGTGGCTGCTAAAGCGGGCAGAGGGGGAACAAATCCAGGGGAGGAAGGGAGGTTAGGAGACCGAAGAAGACATAATTTATGCAGCAGGAAAATAAGCCCCTGGCGTAAAGGAACAACACGAGCATGCTTTTGAAACTCCAAAATGGAGCGCTCAAGAGAGCTAAGCAAATAATGGGGGAAACATACCATGTGATTCCTACAGAAGTGATTGAGGAAGACAAGATGTTTAGCAGGTACAGTGACGAACCTCCCTTCCAAAGAAATGAAATGCACCATCATGCGGGTAACCTCATCATAGGGCGAGGGAATTGAATTGACAAGCAGGCCCGCCATGACAAAGATCATCTTCTCAGTTCCTTCAACAAATCTCCTCTCCTCAGCTTCTCTATCAACCCTTTTATTAAACAACAGTATCCGTCCATTGCCAAGGTCCAGTCACTTCAGCAATCCAGCTCCTCATTGATTGCAATCTTCTGCCCCCTATACTCAACAGTTTGATCCTTCTAATCTTTTGCAAAATGCACCGAAATACTTTGATCATGGCCCTGAACCTTCTCCATAAAGTTGGTGATGCCTCCCTAGCTTAGAATATTCCAAAGCTCCACATTATCCCTTCAATCCCGGATCCGCGATGGGCTTGATCTGGCAAGGAGGGGCCCCCCATTGTCCACTGTGCTTAACTACTTGCAAAAAATATTAGAAACCTTAAGAGAACTAATACCAGTCCGCCTTTTGCTATCATTATTCACGTAGTGAAAATGCTGATGAGAATATCCATTTATTTTCCCACAAATACCCGCATGACTGCTGATTTTGAACCTGCGGAAGTTTGCATGTGGATAACTACGGCCCTTATTGCCATTTTGTTTTCTCTATCATCTTTACCAATGTGTTTTGTGCCTTATTTTTTTGTAGGGATTTGCAGCCAGGTGAGTTGTTTGGATTTGAATGTTGCCCGAAAGGGCGACTATCCTGATTCAATATAGGATCCACTTGAACTTACCATAATTCTTCATGACAAGAGGTGAGGAGATTCGATTCAAGGTTTGGATAAGCTTAGTCCTGTTTGAGTTAATGCATTTGTGCAAGGAGGGAAAATAATCCACTCGGTGAAGGCTTTGATGTTGGTGCCAGAGATCTTGAATGTGTTTTCTTCTATAGATGAAGGGATCTCGAATGTCTCCTTTGCAAGCTTGACTTAGGACCCTCACAATTATCCCAACTCACATGTGAGTTAGCCATTACATGCCAACACACCTTCCTAGATGCAGTCTTACGCTAAACACAACTTGATAGTCACCCAACTTAGCTCCTTTTACACAACGTGTTCTGATAAGGACCTCAACTCACTCCCACATTCCTGTCATGTACTTATGGAACTCTCCAGTATAAACTTACCCTTTTAACTGTTCCAGCATGCAGGTGAACATTGATAGCCTAATATGATTAGGGATATCTGCAGTTAGTCCCCTTTAGGATTATGCAGCTAGCATTTAGGGATAGTATGTTTCTGGGCAATGTGACAGGCACCATTAAGTATGATAATGCTTTGGCAAAATGATGCTGGCAATGTTTTCCCATCTGTCCAGGATGAAGAGTAGCAGATCAGGGTACCTTTGAGTTTGATTTTGAATAAGACTTTGTTTACCTGTTATTCTAGTAAATAGGGTATTCTCTGATTTAGTAGAGCCCCATCAAAGAAATAAGAATAAGAAATAGATCAAAACTGCAGTTACAGGATGCCATTCTACTTAAAGAGTGGCTATCAATATTTTTTCATTAACTTGATTGCTAAGGCTAGTGACAATTGTCAGGGATCTGATCGGTATGGCTAAGATCATGAAATCTTCATATGCTGGATAACCCTTAAAAGGTAGAGGCTCTGATAAATCTGGTATCAGCTATAATTACTCTCTAATAGTCATTAGGAAATTTTACCCCTATTGAGGAAATAGTTCTAATTGTTATTTCTAAAAATAATATCATATCTATCTTTCCATATCCTCCAAACTGATATGAGAGTTAACTAGATTCCAGATTCCTAGTTTAGGATGGTAGTGACTAAGTGACTATATCCTGGGTTCCCCATAAAGTCCATAACTGATTTTTTCTGCTGAATTATTTGGCACACATTCCACAGAGCTTCATATAGATTTTAGATAGGGCAAAACTTGGAGATGTAGGGATGGGGATAATGCAGCAATGTATAAACAGATGACTGATATCCTCAGAGTCTTTTTTACAAAGATGACATCTATTAGGCATTATAAAACCTCTTCTCATCAGTTTGTCAGTGGTAAGAATCTTGCCTCTGATAGCCAGCCAAAGGAAGAAATTTATTTTAGGAGTTAATTCAGCCATCCAAATCCTATTCCAATTGAACTCAGATTGACTTCTATCGAAGAAAGTGTTATATCCAATTTTGAAAGAATAGTCCCCATCAATGGAACTATGCCAGACCATCTCATCCTTAGTATCCAGTTGACTTAAAATCATTGACAAGCTAGGGAAATCAAATTTTGTAGCTCATTTTCTTTCAAGGATGACCACTTTAGAAGAAGAAGATCAAGTCAATGATGATTTTACTGATGAACATATTTTTGTAGTTTCTACTATTTCGCCTTGGTTTGCAGATATGGATAATTACTTGGCTACAGGGAAGTTCCAAACCTTTTTCACACAACAGAGAAGAAATAAATTGATACTAAACAAAATTTGATGTATACATGGTTAAATGGAATTATATTTAAATGCATACTTGACCATGTTTTACATGGGTGTGTAGATGAAGATGAAGTATTTGGACATACTTAGGGCATGTCATGATGAGCCATCAGGAGGGCATTACTCAGTACAAAGAACCATTCGCAAAGTTTTAGGAGCTGGTAACTATTTTCCTTGTTCAAAAATGTCAAGAAGTATGTTTGGAGATGTGATCAATGCCAAATAATTGGGAAGCCAGTGTTTACATTTGAGATGCCATTTAAACCTAAATTTGTCTTAAAAACCATTCGAGAAGTGTGGATTGGATTTCATAGGGCCAATTGACCCAAATACTCAAGGGAAGGAGTACATTATGGTTTGTAGAGACTATTGCCACTAAATTGGGATAAGTTTCAAGCACTACAATATGTAGGAAATGAGAAAAGTTGTAGATTTCTTATATGAACATATTTCTTAGAGGTTTGGAGCACCAAGATCCATTATTTCAAATCAAAGACCACAATTCATGTCAGGTGTACTTAATTTCTTTATGGAAACATACTAGATGAAGCACAAGAATTCATCACCATATCATCCACATTTCAATGGTCAAGTGGAAGTTACTAACAAAGAGTTGGAGAATATCCTAACAAAAAAAGTGGACATCTCAAGGAAAAATTTGTGTTCCATAACTACCTTAAGCATTTTGGGCCTATAATACTTCTTAGAAAAACAACCATAGGGTTCAATCCATATGGGTTGGTTTATGGAAAGAAGCCATTATTCCCATATAATTTGAGATTCAAAATTTGAGAACAACTACTGAAGTGGTAATTGAATTATCAGAGGCATAACAACCAAGGATTATTCAACTAAATGAGTTGGATGAGATGATACTTTAAGAATTACATCAAATAGATATCATTCAACATTAGAGATATGGTATGGCATGATAAACCCATTAAGCCGAGAAAGTTCCTACAAGGAGATTAGGTTATGTTATTTGATTCAAAATACAAGGATTTCAACGGGAATCTGCAGACAAGATGGATGGGCCCATATCAAATTAAAGAGGTATTCAACAATGGGATAATTCAAATGATTCCAATTGATGGTGAGAAGCGAGTGATGTTGGTTAATGGACATATATTGATGCTATACCATAAACCATCATCCTAAGAAGAATTTCATAAGGTGGTTCAAGAAGATTCAGCTCTAAAGTGTTTGGAAAAAATTTAAAGAGGAAACTGACTTAAAAATATAAATTGATGGTCATCATCCTCTAAAGCATTAGACTGAAAACCAACAATGGCAGCCACTATTTCTAAAAAAAGGAAAAAAAAAGAGTAGAAAAATTAAAATATATATATAATAAATTCATGTGGCCGAAAACCAGCAATGGTGGTCATCACCCCTGAATTAAGAAAGTAATAAATGAAGGAAAACATGTGAATGGGGGATAAAATTAACATTGAGATGGTGGCCAATGACATGACAAGAAAATTTAATGAGGTATATGCATGATATGCCCTTCTTAAATGTTGAAAAGTTTAATTTATGTACTGTTAATTATTGTACTCATGAAAATTTACCACCTTCTCCATTTCCAATGAATTCCTATGCTTTAAATATCCCCACAAATACATCATCCCTCTCCACATTAATCACCACACGTACCTAATTACTACCCCTACTACTTCAAGAATTGTACAAACATTTCCCAATTTGTGTTGTTTTGTGTATAGCCATTTTGTAGCCCATGTCTCTTTCCCAATTTCACCATCACTCCCACACCACTAATCACTACAGTCCTATGCTTAATTCCACTACATTTCCAGTCTTGTACTTTGTTCTTTTCCAATTACTTTCTCTACACGCCATTCATGGGGTTAAGAGTTACACATAAACCAACCAATTTAGTATAACTTTTAGCTGATGTAAAGTGAGTAAAAATATATTGAAAAGGTGGGATGGACTGATTTGTTTCTTGCATATGAAGATTTCTAGCACAAAAATGACTAGAGGAATTCACCAAAAACATGGAGGAAGGTTACTCTTTTGTACAAGGTAAGAAAATCCCATTCAACCCCATTGTAATAATTCATCTTTTAGGAACACTAGAGGAAGGTCAATCAATCAGTAATATGGCATTGTATTATGAAATTATTAAAAGTTTTCCCAGTTGGAAAAAAGGAAAAATTAGAACTAGTGGTGGACGATAAGGGGAAGAAAAAAGGTATAAAATAAATACTCACCTGAGCCTTAGGAAGAATTTGTTGAATAGGTAATGAAATATTTCACCTGTGAAGGAAAATATAAGATCATTCTGGGACTTGTGTTGAGGATTATGATACACCTTCGTCATGGCCAAACTAAACCCCCAACACAAAATAAATCTTCCTTAGTTTTTGTATGTTTATTTATTTTTGGCCACTGAGAAATTCCATTAGGGTATTTCCTACTTAAAATTCTAGGGCCTAATACATTTAATTTACAAATATCAGTTTGTTTGAAAGAGGCATGGCCCTAAGAAATGGTTGAAATTTAAGAAGAAGTGTGCCCTAGAATCTGATTTGGTATTATAGCGAGATCCCTCCACTTCTGAGCAACCTAAGAAATGCCATAGGACCTATAAACATGCATAGGCCCTCAATGAAACACCAACTGAAGTTGTTCCTTCTCATGGAGAACAAGAAGTAGTGGCCATTATGTAGAGCCTACTTAAGACACCACCTATGTATCCTCATCAATATGTGTCACCTTCTGTTCCTGTTATGGAAAAAGAAATTAAACACACCCCAACCACCACTGTAGACTCACCCATGGTAGACAAAGGTAAGGAACCTATGGTGGAAGGAGAAACTATTTCTCCCCTTGAATCTGACACAATTATGCCATAAGTATTGTCACTTTCTAAAATTCATTTTGAGCTACAAGTAGGATATGAGTGAACTGCACATCTCCAAATCCTCCTTGAAGCTAAGGAATCTAGTTTCTCCTAGCTAGAGATTGAGAAAAATCCAAAAATCCAAAAAATACATCATATTGTAGAGTAGAAGCAAGAGGAAACTCTTCAACTCCAACATGCTCTGAAAGAAAAAGAACAATAATTCCACTCCCTTCAAGCCAAGATAGATTATCTTAATGCATCCCTTATAGTTTTATAAGAAATTAGGAAGGAAGTAGAGCCTATGGTCACTAAAGAGAAACCAACTCAAAAAAAAATTGTATTCCCCCATATTATTTTCTTGAAAGTTATGGTTAAATGGATGGAGGAATGTTATAGGATCAGGGAAGTTGTTGATGAGAACAAGACCTTGAAGGAGGAGAACAAATTTCTCAAAGATAATGTTCTTACTGTCTACCAGTTGTATAATCAGGTTCATTCATGCATGCCCCCATCTAATTTTTATGAACTATTCTTGAAGGAACAATTCCTAAAATGGAAGAATTTTTAGAGCCCGTGTTACGTAATATATAGAGTTTTATGAAAATAGGCAATTTTTTGGTGCATATACATCAAGGAAGTGATGTTGAAAAGAATTTACTCTGTTATTTTATGTTCACAAGTTTCTTCTTCCTGAGAAAATTAAGATTCCCATAAATTTTTATGTGGGTGAAGTACAGTTAAGGGAATTTATATCTACTGTAAGAAACCAGTCTGAATGAAGGGAACAACAGGGGATATTTTTTCAAGGAGAATCTAATATAGGCCTCTTAATGATGCATGATCTTCAACAAATTTCAGTCTCAAGTATATTTCTTACAGTTGGTGGATCGGTACAAAGATATTCTAAGAATTTGTGTGAGAAATTTTAGGGAGAAAGTACTCCTAATGTTCAATGAATATTTCCTTGTATGTCAAGTAAGGTATGAGCTTCTTGCAAATCATTATAAGAATAAGGAGCTAATTTCACCTACTAACCTTTGTGTCTCATTAAAAAGGACCAAAGATCTCTACAAAATCATTCTAGAAATGTAGGAGAAATGGATTGGGATGAGGTATAGGCATCCATTAGTCATTGCACCAGTACCATGATGGGATTCCATAACTGATCAACTAGAGGGAAGTTACAACACTTGGAGGAATTTATTCATTATTTTTTTGGGTTCTGTAATACTTAATTGGATGAAAACATTTTCCAATGACTATAATTGTTCAAGGATAGTTGCACAATTGAATAGGTAGTAGGAGGAACTACTAAATATTAAGTGTGGGGGGGTGATGAACCCCTGTTTTGTCATGTTTATCCCAAGTAAAACCCTGTGCTATTTTGGTATGATTTTGCATGATGTGTAATACTGACGTTTTATAGTTAATACTTTACTATGTTTTAGAAGGAAATGTTGTGCATATTATTTTTATTTTTTATATTGTTATTGATTCTTCAAATATCCCTTAAATGAGTCATTTTATGAGTATTAACAATATATTTGGAAAATCATATGTTGAGTTATCACAGGAGTTAATTGTAGACTAGCACATGACTCATTGTGCACTGGTGTAGGACTCACCTTATAGTGTAGGAATTGTATTTTCATTAGCATAGGACTCACCATGGAGTGAAGGACTCGTCTAGATAATTAATTCAGAATTCCTTGGGAAGGGACTTACAAAAAGGAGATAAATAGCTTGTATGGTCAAACTATGAGTTGATGTAGTTGGTACATCAGTTAACACAATGACATAAGCATGTGATGTGTACCATTACCTCAACCCACCTTCATGTTGATTATGAGGCCTATTCATTCCCATTTTCTTGGATACGTGATGTAAAAAGACACTTATAGATTTATGATCACTATGATTCTTTAGAATCAATCCATGATGTGCAGTATCTTCCAGCACTAATTGACTCTCTCAAAGGAGTCAATTACGGGCCTCATCTATAGTTAACAATATTTGTTGAAATCAAACACTACATAGATCACTCCTTCCACAATTGTAATTATTAGAACAATTAGTTATTTTATTGTTTTAAGTAGATGTTATTAATTACAAATAAACTAGTTATATCCTAGAGGGACTATGATTGTTCTAATGTAAAAGACCTAATGTATTGAAGTTCAGTTCAGTTAGTTGATTATTGTATAAAGTAGTACTTTCAATAAAATTGCATATTTTGGCTAAAATTTTGTTATGTAACTTGCAATGTTGAACCTGATCAAAGGGAGGGAGAAAGGGCCACTCCTCCCCAATGAGAAGGGAGAATCTATTGTTATTTCCTTTCCATCATTTTGTATTCATTTAAATTTCAAGCATTTCTTTACTTTTAGTTCATTTCATTCTATCTTTAATAAGTCTTTGTTGTTGATTCATTCCATTTTCTAATTGTAACTAGAATAGTATTCAGTTAATTTCCTTGTTAGAAAAGTACTAAGAATGATTCTGACTGTTCCCTTTGTTGTAAACAACCATGGAAACCTCACTCGATTGAAAGATATAATATAATTAAAGTGTGAGTATCAATGATGCTCGTCACACAATAGAAAAATTAATATACATGTCCAAATACAATTGGTTCGCACTCCAGAGTGCTACCAAAATGACTAAGGAATAACTGGACACACATGGAGCCTTCTTAATAACTGACTTTTCACAAGTTTGAAAATGACTAAAAAATGAAAAAAGGTGGCTAATTCTTATTGGATAACCACTGCCACAATTGAAAAGACTAATATTTTTGAAATGGGAAGATATTTGGAGCTATTTTAATGTCTAAAATTTCACAAATGATAGAAGAAGCAAAAAAAAATACTGAAAATACGAAATACAGAGCTACTTGGAGAAATCTTATTAGCTCAACTTTCACATAGACATAAGCAAGAAAAAAAATTGACAATGTGAAATAGAAAATATTTTGTGATTTTCTATTGGATCAAACTACACATATGTCAGAAACACACAAACACAATACTGACAAAGTGAAATACAGAGTTGCCTTGGAGTAATCTGATTGGGTCAAATTTTGCAAAGAAAGAGATAAGCTAATAAAAAGACTGACAATCTGAAATACTTAGAGCACTCTTATTGGATTGGATTTCATAATTGTTAAAAACAAGCTTACACAACATTAAAAATGGAAAAAAAAAACAACTTAGAGCTTTCCTATTGAATTTGATTTCACAAGTAATAAAGGAAAGCTAGCACAAGTCTGACAACGTGAAAAAAATGTGGAATACCCTTATTGGTTCATACTTCACAACTAAAAAAAATCAATAAATTTGACAAGGTGAAGCTACATGGAGCTTTATGATTGGTTAAAGCTTTAAAAAGAAAAAAAAGACCAAAAATATTGACAACTCAAGGCTAGATGGAGAAAAATGAATGGCTCGAGCTTCGCAGCAATGGAGCTTTGTATGAAACAAAAAAACAAAGACTAACTCAGAGAAGCCACTTAGCATTTTATGGTTAGTCTAAACTTCACAAAAATAGATCTAATAAAAAATAATGTTATTTATAGTTGGAACAATCTTAGAAATTCCAATCAAACTAGATCTAAAGAATACTTTTAGATCCATAAGCCAAGAAATAACTAAAACAACTATAAAGACGTGAAAAACTTAAAACAAACTCACAAACGATAAATTCAACCGTAAACGATTAAAGAAAGATGTAGGAACATATATATAAGCACAAAATTTCTCAAACACAATCTAAAATAGCCATTTAACCAATATTTCAAAAATATTTGGGTGAGAATTGGAATTTTAAACCTGATTAACTTGAAGATGACTGTTGAGCAATTAGAGATACACATATCCGTAAATAAACTTCAAGCTTCTTCACTCTAGAAAATTATAAGCTCTAGATCAATCCTACACACACATAATCACCAACTCCGATACCATCTCAGGATTTATAAGGAAGGTAAATTTTTGTAATGCAAATGTGCAATAAGGAAATTGACAATTTCCAAGCATGGCAACTATACCCCTGTGTCAAAAATTACAAGTTTTACCCTTCCAAGAACACCCCAGTTCTACCCAGTTAGTCCAAGTGACCTCCCAATTGATGTTAACTCATTCCCCTAGGTGATTTAGGAAAGTCAATTCAAAACCCCTAGGTGATTTTAGGAGTTCATTGAAAAATGTCAACTTCGAGGCAGTTGTGGGAAGGGCTATCACTTGCCTTCCTAGGACTGGAGCAACCCCATGGAGCAGAAAAAAGAATCCAAATAGAAATAGAGGTGAATAAAAGGAATAGGAACATCATGGAAGTGATTTAGGAAGATTCAGGAAGGATTTGAAGAAGTTGAGGCAATTTCACCAAAATTAGGGTTCACAGGCCTAGGCAAGTGCACAGGATCAAAAGAGGTTGTTGAGATTTGGAAGTGATTCCAAGAGCTCTAGATGGAGTTAGAAGCCAAAAAAACATCATCATAAATTTAATTCCAATCCATAAAATATGGTGAAATTATATTTTTCACAACACCTTGGCGAAATAGGATTATAACTAGTTTTTTTCATGCACAACTAGCAAGCCAGATCAAAAATCTGATTTTTTAGGGATAAAATGGAGGAATCAAGACCTGGTAACACCACCATTGGATTCATAAGGCCATTTTTAGTCAATATCATATAAAATTTCATCAAAAATTTCCATCGAGAGCTCAAGTTATTCACCATTTCAAGTTGCCCTCTAGGAGCGAGTTTGAGAGTTAGCCAAATTTTGAACAGGACATGTGTCAACTCCAGGAGCCTGACACAATTTCATGTCCCTTAATTCCCTCAAGAAAATGGACATAAGGAACAAAAAATTTTCCCAGTCCCAAAAATCCCTCTACATCCTCATACGACCTCTTGGACTGCCAGTTCAGCTCCCAGGTGCTTGTCAAGCATCATTCCCTTGCTCGCTCAGATTGTGACAGTGGCGGCTTCTAGCGCACTGTGAAATTTGATGTCCCTCATATACCTTTGTGCTGGGGGAAATCAGGGAAAATAAAATTCTACCAGCCCTAAGGAGACTCCTAGTCAGATATGTGACCCCTTCAAGAGTAGTTTTCTAACCCCTCAAGTGAGCTAGTGGAGCCTTCATTTCTTGCGTCAGAATCTACACCACATGTCATTGACCTGACACCATGACATTTGATGTCCCATTTGTCCCTACCAAGTGCTGGGGAAAATCAAAACAAATCCCTCTCACCCCTGCCTATCCATTTTGAGGAAGCCTCATGGTTCCTCAAGTGACTAATTTCTAAGCCCCTCCAGTGCTTTAAAGCTTGCTTTTTTGGGCTCAAATCCCTGCCGTTGGATCTCCTCCATGTGTCGCAACCAGGAACCGCCATGAGAAATTTGATGACCCTCTCACATCCCTTAATTATTAAGGGACATGATGGACATGAAAATGTGCTAAACTCTCATGCTTTGAAATTTTTGAAATATTCTTCATGCTTCCCTGCTTCTAACTTCTAACTTCTTACTCTCCCTGCACAACAGCTTCACTTTGTAACTTGATTTGTAGCTTCTCACCACCACTCCACCATTGCTGAAAATTGAACCAGCTCAACTCAATGATTCATGAAGATACCTCCATGTCCATGAGGTAACATACCAAGAAGTCGAAGGATTGAAGAACGAAATGAAGAATAGAACGAAGAGAAGAAACAGAGAAAATCCTCCATTGTCGTGAAACAGAGATTTGAAGAAATCTTGCAAACCAATGCATTGCAAATGACAAACCATTTTTTTCTGTTCATTCCTATCTCAAAAACCATTAAAAACTCACCTTCAAATTCTCCTATTTCAGCATAGAACACTCATAGGGAAAAATTCTCTTTTCAGCCCAACGAAGAAAAAAGCTTGATTTCCCATCAACCAATAGTCGGATTAAAGATAAATTTCACTGGTGGAGATCAAGAAGAAATTACCCATATCAAAAATTTAATTTTCATCATAAATAGAGGAGAAAACCAGACCTGCTAATTTTGAGGTCCATTAATGGTTGTTACGTTCAGAAGCACTACCAGAGTCAAAAATTTAAAACTTTAAAATCTCTCAAACCATTGATCCGAGTAAGTCTAAGATTTTATAGGGGTGATATTGGGCAAAACCCATATATCAAAAAACTTCATTCCACAAAGACCCAACCTATTAGAGGCTCACTTTCTAAAAATAGTAGTTTTTCTACATAGAGGAATTTTATTTTGGGAAAGTCACCAACTTAAGCATATGTGAAGGAGGTAGTGAGCACATAGAGATGTATTACAGGGAAAAACCATCAAAATGTTCACCTCGGTCCAAATTTGACACTTACTAAAAATAGTAAGTGGTCTCACAAGCACCTACCAAAAAATAGAAAATTGATCTAGAAGGTGAGAGAGGAACGTAGGGAGAAAGGGAAATCTGAGTTGCAACATCCAGTTGAGGTTCAAGGAAGATGATTTTTCATACTTACTAAAAATAGTAAGTTAATTTTTCTGAAGAAATCATGAAGCATAAATGGACAGGGAAGAAGCTGGTGCATCCTTTCACTTTTGAGTAAGAGATAGAAAAAAGTGTAGTCTCTATCATCATACTATGCAAAGTAGGTGACAGTGAGGATGTCAACAGTGTCTTTCGACACTCATTTCATGCTTCAATTGGTATGCGGGAGGTGGAATTCACAGTTCGACACCGTCAGACCACTCATAATATGCTTCATCGGGATCATGTCCAAATCATATGAGTAGTGCGGTAAACATTATAGGGATTTAGGGAAAGATTCGTTCCAAGGCTCTAGTCCCTTCAAAGGAGGATCTTCATGAGTGATACTCATGACCATCGAATGAGTCATTCAACAACTGTTTTTAAACACTTAGTTCATGGTGTTCACATGTCATCCAAAGGAAGTTTTTTAGTGTGCAAGATTTCATAGATTCAGATTTCATCACATTGGAGTGTTTCATCAAGTCATCTAGAAGGATCAATGGGCTTTATTAGAGGAAGAATCTATCATCATCAACATCATTCTTCCTTCTTCTTCTTTCTACTCTCTCTCTCTCTCTTTCTCTCCCCCGAACTTTCTCTCTCCATTTAATATTATAATCTTGCGTTGGGGTTGCAATTTTTTGCACACCTTAATGTTTTCTAATGTAATAAGTCACCTTTCAGTTATAAAAGGGGACTTAATGTTTTCCTAGGAATGTTAAAAGTTTCAAGGCATATGAAGCATCATTAGGGGTTATTGAAAAGTCTTTTCTCTTCCTATAAATTGTAAATCCATTCCCATTTCAAAGGGTTGGTGATTGATTTTGTATACTCAAGAGTGCATTGAGAGAATAAAGGAGATAGCCAAATTCTTCCATTCCCTCATTCTCAATTTCCTCCATTTCTCCACTATGTACAACTTTTATTTGAGTAATCAATACAAGAAGGAGTTTCTAGATTTCTTTGACTAAGGGATTTCTTGATACTTTGTGATCATTAAATTCTATTTGGTCTTATTGCTACTTGTAGATTTGTTTCCTCTTAATTTTAGTGCATGTGATGAAACTCCTTATTAGTGTGTGCAGGAATTTGATTTTCTACCTATAACATTATTTCTCCTACCTCTGTTTCTCACTCCCCTTTACCTCTCTTCAGACAAATTATTCCCTAGAAATAGATTGCTAGCTTTTTCCACAGGGTCAGTGGAGTGCCCTTGTTAGATCCCCAACCGTAAGGCCAACCCAGAGAAAACTCACTTTCACTCACACATGCATATACAACAGTTGTACCGTGATTAAGTAGAGGGACTTAGACTCCTAGACTGTTGGCAAGAAATCCAAAAATTTGTCCCCCAAATATTTTCTCACCAAAAGTTTTTGGCACCCACCGTGGGGAAAATTTAGCAGACATCTGCACCCAAAATACAACCACATGGTCCAAAAATACAAAAAAAATCAAATATTGAAAAACAAAAAAGAAGTTCATGTAGAAATCCATTGTTGAAAGATACATTGTCAATTCCTACACGTGACCTTTCATATTCCACAATGTCCTTTCATATTCCCACTGCAAGAATTTCCAAAAGCTATGGCTGAGAGGAGATACACCAGGTTGAATAGATCGAGAGGAATTATCAACCCCACTTTCAAGGCTTTGAAAAATCAGCAAGAATGAGTTAGAGACAATCCCTACTACTTTTCTCAAGCCTCATCCCCATCTATTTCATCAAGTAGTTCACCTAGAAATCCCATCCAAACTCCTGTTGATACTCCCCCTTCAAATTATCCCATTTTTCAACCACCATTGAGCATTGAGTTCCCAAAGGAAGAAGAAGAATAATTTGTAGAAGTAAGAGTTGAAGAAGATACAAAAACAATAATGGTAGACGAAGTAGAAATACCTCAACCCATTGTACCATGGGGAAGAAATACAGTCCTTACTCACTCTTGAACCACCTCTTCATGATCTACCAACAGGCTCCCACAATAACTTTCCAAAGTTCAAAGGTGATGGCACACAAATTCTTGAAGAACACATTTCACCACTTTCACCACATCATGTGGGATTCTTGGAGTTGAACATGAAGATGTTTCCATGAGATTGTTCATGGAATCTCTCTAAGAAAAAGTCAAAACAATGGTTTTACCTCCTTCCTTGCCCGATCCATCACTGGTTGGAATGACATCAAGACTTTCATTCGAGGAAATATTTAAATCAACTGAAGACTGTCAGGACCTCCTGGTGTAGTTGGATCAAATGAAGAAAGGAGAAGGTGAAACTATGAGAGACTTTGTGGCTCATTTCGAATTGGTTCTTTGTAGGATACCAGAAGAAGATTCAGTCGTCTGAAAACAATGTCAAGAGATTCTTCATCAATGCTCAATCACCAAAGGTAGGATTTTTCCTATAAAGAGTTTCAACCAAGGAACATTGTAGAAGCACAAAGGATGGTCCATTGAACTTGATGATGATCTCATCCTCTTTGGAAAGATCAAGAATCCATCAAAGGGAAAGGCCCAAGCATCCTGGAGATGAGAGAACCAATCCATTGCTATGTAAAAATTAGCAAATGAGATGGCATATTTTAAGAGGGAATTATTTGAATGAGTATCTTCTCAAAGAAACAAACACAAATCAAATTGCAGGAACACCCCAGAAGGCTTTCCTTGGAGGCCCCACCCATGAACGCAAATTGCAGAATTCAGGAAAGTGAAGAGAGCTTGAAAAAAAAGTGAAAGGTGATGATTTCCTAGAAGTTGATGAACTTGAGAATGATACACAAATCATAGATTTTGTGAGTATTTTGGAGGTGATGAAGATGATGAAGAAGATGCACCCAGTTTCTCATGTGTGGTATTCACTCGTTCTTAGTATGAGAAAGGAGCCTCTTCCTCCACTGTTGTCTAAGAAAAAGAAGACCGAAGATCCTCCTAGTGGTGACTCCTCACAAAAAAAAAATCAGTTGAGGATCTCTGCTCCCACCCTCCATGGAGTCCGACATTATTGAAACCTTGATCTTGTAGCAAGTAAGAAGGCTCCCGCAATTCCAAGTAAGTCTTCTGATGCCTCTTCTAATTCTAAATCTAAATCTTCTCCTATAAAATCTAGTACTTTGAAATCTCCTAATGTACCATTCAAAATTCCCTCCATTCCCCAAGAATCAAACCTTGCTTCCAAACCTACCCCATGACTCCAAAATCATTCCCTTCATTCCCCTTGTCCACATCTACTCCCTTTGACTTCATAGAATATGTGAACAAAGCCAAGGTGTAGATTACTGAAACTGAATATTTACGAGACTCACCCTGAACAATTCGAGAGATTTGTTCAATACATCAGGAGTGGTAGTTTAACACCCAATGTTATAGCTCCTAGTTCTAAAGGAATACTACCAAACCCACCTACATCTCCATCATAGAACATGATTTCATTGAGTGCATCCAAGAATGATAAGGTTGAACCTTTCTATGTCTCCCTGCTTATTGGAGATTATGTATTGAACAACCGCATAATATATTTTGGTGCCTCTGACAATGTAATTCCTGTAAAGGTCCCCAAGGCTCTCAAACTCACCATGAATCCACCTGATGGCTCTTGTTACTCCCTGGAGTGAAAAGATAGGTCCCACTTCTAGGGAAAGGTCATAGATGCACAGGTGGCTCTTGCCAAATTTCTAGACAAGAAGGTTTCAATGATGATTTTGGTAGTAGACATTCTAGCTTCATTTGGAATGTTGCTAAGTAGGAGTTTCTGTCATCAGACTTGGGAGGCAAAATTTAGATGAATTGGTCTTCTCACAACCATACGAGTGAAGGGAGACATGGAGAAATTGTTTCTAGAGAAGAAGATGAGGTACACAGTGTGAAATTCTGGAAGTCCAGGAACTAACATCTTGTACCAAGATACCAAGAGGATGAATAACTTTCATGAATGACTGAGGAGGAAGAGGATATTCCCATATTGATAGGGTCCAGACATGCCTTCCTGGAGAGGTATGGACCTTGAAGAAGCATTGAGGAGATTCGAGTTACAAAAGGGCAACCCCGAATTACTAGATGATGCAAACCATGAATAAGAGGAAATGGTTCTTGGTGAATATCAAATGGAGAAATCAGCTTATGTGCTTACCCCAAAGAGGATATGTTCTCATTCCCATTTAGAGATGAAGATGATCTCAGCCATGCCATTCATGGAGGGACAAGATCCAGCTTGTGATGATCCCATGAAAGAGTTTGAAAGAAATCATCTGTACAAGAACTGCTTTAGAGCCATGGAAGAAACATAAGACCCTAAGCTAATTTTCTTGAACTCCTGATGCAAGCCATGAATCTACAAGACAAAGTGTGAATCTGATTTGGAAGCCTCAATCTAGTGTGAAGGTTGGCCATGTTGAAGTAAAGCAAGATGAGAAATCCAACATCTCTCCCAAGCCAATAGTTGATGGATACAATGATGAAATGGAGGTATTTTCTTTCCCATTTGAAGAAGAAAACTCTTTCCATGATGAAAAATCTGAAATAGATGGTGTTGAGGTCATGAAGGTGAAGATCCCCTTGAGAAAGAAGTAGTGGAATGTAATAAGCTTAAGGGAAATCAATTAATCCATCTAGATAATTTCCTAGAGCTTTAAAATGAAGATTCTTCAAAGAAGTAGAAAGGATGAACCACGGGAAGAAACAATAAAGTATAACTCTGTGTAAGAAATCTCTGGATGTGGTAGAAATAATGGAAGACCCTGAGCTAATTCAAGATCTCTTAGCTTGTGTCATGGATGTGCAAAATTCAAGTATGAGGTTACTTCTGATCCTCCATTCAATCTTCAGGAACTTCATAATGGAGTAGAGATAAAAAAAAAATGAATCTAAGGTTTATCATGGAGAATATGTCAATGACCATAGATATGGGAAAGAAAGTAACTTAGAATATTCAAGAAATTTGCTTGAAAATCAGCTTCGTGGAATGAATGGGATGATAAATGGAGAATCAACTATGTGGATAAACACACAATGCAATTGGCACTATGAAAATGATTTCAAAGAGTGTAAGGCAAATGGGATTTCTAAGCGAAGGCCAGAGCATCAAGAAGCTCATGTAGACTCACTCCTACCAAGTACATAGACAATCATGAAAGCACCTGGATTTCACAAACAGTTAAGGAAAGGAGGCTACTTTCTGGAACGAGTGAATGGCTTCACAGAACAACATCACTCATTGTTTCCCACTCAGGGGTAATTTTTGAGAAATGAAAATTTCTTCAGTGACAGGGAGTTGTCATCCCATCTGGCACCATAGACACATTGTTAGATGTATTTCACTTTCTATTGGTTGTTTTTTTTTCCTTCCCCGTGTGTGTTGTGTGTTTCCTTTAATTTTTTTTGGTGACATGAGTGTTTCCTTCTAACACGCTATGAAATTTGATGTCCCTCTTGTCCAACCTTCTGCTGGGGGACACAAGGGATAATAAAATTCATCCAACCTCTAAGGAGACTCCTGGTCACTCATGTGACCCCGTCAAGAGAAATTTTCCAACCCCTGGGAGCTAGTGGAGCCTTCATCGCCTTGCCATCGGATCTATGCCATATGTCATCGCGAGGTGTGTCATGTAATTTGATGTCCCCTTTATAAATTTGTTAAAAGGGACATAGGGGACATAAAATTTCACTCCACCCCTGATTGGTCCATTTTAAAAAATTCCTATGGTTCTTCATACAACCATTTTCCAGCCCCTCAAGTGCTTCCAACTTGCTATTTTGCGAATTAAACCTGCACTGTTAGATCTCCGCCACTTGTCATCACTAAGTGCCACTGTGTGAAAATTTATGTACACTCTCATCACCTTCATGCTTAAAGGGAAATGAGGGACATGAAAATTTGCACCTCACTCCCTTTTGTGATTTATTTTTAATTTTCTTCTAAACATTCTCCTGCCGCTTTTTTCCCCTCTTCTAACTTCTAACTCTCCCTGCACAACTTCACTCTATAACTTGCTCTCTATAGCTTCTCACCACCACTCCAACCATTTTTTAACCTCAAACTAGCTCTATCACAGACACTATTATACTCCAATCCATGATAGCATATAGGTATCGGAAGAAGAGTTGACCAAATAACAAAGAAGAAACAAAGAATGAAGAGAAGAAACCATTAAAATATTCATTGCCGTGAAATAGAGATTTGAAGAAATCTTGCAAACCAGTGCACGGAACAATTTTTTTTTTCTGCTCTTTCATCTCTATAAAAATTCATCAAGACCTCACCTTCAAACCCTCCTTCCATAGCAGTACTGAACATTCATAGCAAAGAAATCCTCTTTCCGGCCCAACGAAGAAAAAATACTTGAGTTTCTCGTCGATCAAATTGGTAGTTGGATCGAAGAGAAATTTCACCGGTAGAATCAAGAAGGAAAAAACCAAAATCAAATACATGTATTTTTTTTTTGAAGTGGAAGAAAAAAACTAGACCTAAAATTTTTGAGGTCCATTAATGGATGGTGTGTTTAGAAGCGCTGCCAGGTCAAAATTTTAAAACTTTAAAATCTCCCAAACTGCCGATCGAGAAAATACAAAATTTTAGAGGGACGATATTGGGAAAAAAAAACTATATCGGATATTTTTTTTCCACAGTCGATCTAACCACCGTAGGATTTCAATTTCTAAAAATAGCAGGTCTTCTACATAGAGGAATGCTATGTTTCGGGAAAGTCACTCAATTGAAGAAACTGCGAAAGAGGCATTAAACACTGAAGTATGTATTGCAGGGAGTGATCCATCAAAATGGTCTTCTTAGTCCAAAATTGACACTTAATAAAGATAGTAAGTGGTCTCACATGAGCACTTTCCAAAAATGTAAAGTTGATCCAGAAGGTGAGAGAAACGCGAGGAGAAAAGGAAATATGAGTTGCAACATCCAGTTGAGGTTCGAGGCAAGCTGATTATTTCCATACTTACTAAAAATAGTAAGTTGCTTTTTTTTGAAGAAATCATGAAGCATACAGTGGACAGGGATAGAAGCCAACACAACCTTTCACCTTCTGAATATGAGATAGAAATATAGTGATAGTCTACTGCATGGATCTAAATGACCTGAAATCCCACGTGACTGCTAAGGAAAGGGGAACCAATGAAGTCTCTATCTTCATGGATCTAAAAAGTGTCTTTTGAAACTCAATCAACATGCTACGATTGGAATTACGACAAGGTTTGAATTCCAAATATTTAGTCTGTTCAGAAATGATCTTCATGAGTGATGCTCATGGTCACCAATGGAATCATTTGATAGTGTTTTTAAACACTTAGCTCGAGTGGTGTTCATGCAGTGTATCTAAAGGAATCCTCTCATGGTATAAGACAGTCATGGATCCAAATTTCTACTACATTGGAGCATTGCATGGTTCTAGGTCATGAGTGTATACTCATATGCCAGGGTGGAAGTTGTGGTCATTAGCGAAACAAGTCCATTCAACACTTCATTCATGATTGGTTCTGATGTTCCTATCTCTTCGAAGTCGAAGCATTTTCATTGTTCATCAAGAGTTCGAAGATTCATATTGAATCACATTAGTTTGTTAAACACTCATTCCAAAGTCATTCAGTGAAGCCAATTAGTGAAGGAGTTTCTCAGGAGGAAACAAATTCACAAATTTAGATCATCAGTCGCACTATCATTTTTCCATCAACAAGGATCATCAGACTTCTATTCCGAGCAACATCTCTTTTTATGTCTCTCTCTCTCTCTCTCTCCCCCAAATTTATCTCTCCTTAAATGTTCTAATTCTTGTGTTGGGGTTTACACTTTTTGATACACCTTTAATTCATCTAAAAGTTATTTTAGAAACATTATGTAAATTAAGTCACCTTGATTTTATAAAAGGGGACTTAATATTTTCCTAGGAATATGAATAGCGTAAAGTCAGAAATGAAGCGTCATATGGAGGGGTCACCGAGATGATGAATTAGTTTCTCCTCTTCTTATAAATTGTAATGAGCCATTCCTCATTTCTAAGGGGTGGTGAATTATGAAATTATTCTTATCTATTCTTGTGAATTCACAAGGGAGATATCCTTTTGAAGAGAACAAATAGATAGTAAAATTTCTTCCATTTCCCTCATTCTAAAATGTCTTCCACTTCTCTAAGTTATGTACAACTTTCTACTTGAGCAATCAATATAAGAAGGAATTTCTAGAATTTCTTTGACTAAGGAGTTTAGTGATACTTTGTGCTCATTAAATACTATTTGGTCTTGTTGCTACTTACGCAGATTTGTTTTCTTCTAAATTATAGTGCATGTGATGAAACTTCCAACTAGAGTTGTGTAAGCATATGATTTTCTTACTTGCAATATTAGTTCTCCCTTGTCTAACATTCTCACTCCCCTTTCCCCGTTATCCTTCAGACAAATTATTCCCTTAGCAAGATAATCTGTAGAGCTTTACGTACAGGGTCAGTGGAGTGCCCCTGTTGGATCCCCAACCGTAAGGCCAACTTGGAGAAAACTCACTTCACTCACGCATGCATATACGGACAGATGCATCGGTTAAGTAGATGGAATTAGATTCCTAGAGTGTTGGAAAGAAATGCACAAGTTTGTCTCCTGACAAATTTTCTCGCCAACAATAAAATAAACTAATTATAAATACATAATATAAATTCCTGAAGGTTATATATTATGATGTGCAAATTACATAATGCAATAACAAGAGCTGAAAGTAAATAAATGACAATTAAGGAGATGGTAACACCATATTTATAGTTGGGAAACCCAAAGGAAAAACTCTACTGTAATAAAGCATTACCTGTATTAATAATCTTGAATAAAAATTTTACCCAACACTTCCAATTCACTCCTTGGTCTCACAGTATAATTGCCGAGCTATTTTTCTCATTTGTTAAATGCTATGTAATCCCATACAATCCTATGATCATTAATGATCTTGTCAATCTGGTATCTGTTTAGTACAAATGTAAACATTGCTCATAGCCAATCCTGATAGGGATCACCCTAATCAATAAAGGGTGGGTGAATCGATAGCGTTGCTTCACTCTTAAATGTGGAAGACCATCATAATAAAATTTGATGAATAAATTTTAAAATAATATGGGGTGTAAAGCAGTGGTAGATATCCCACTTGACATTGTAACCCCAATATAACCTTAGATATCTCATGAATTAGCAAACCAGTGCCTTATCCATTGGTCCATAGAGCCACCATACTAAAAAACTAGCAAGTATACTAACATAGCCAAGATGAAAATAATATTAACACATAATAGAGAAAGGAAACACATGAGTGTAAGTGAAACAAAATAGATATGGAAACCATGATACAACATACCTAAATTGCCTATGATACATGTGGGGTACAACCCACTTTCACTGTAATGTTGATTCTTCTCTGAATGTTTACTTGTGCATGGGTAGAACCAAATACCTTTGTTCCATAAATCCATTGAGTGGCTACGTGAAATATGACCCCTTTCTCAATTTCTTGGGAAAATTTTCATGATTTTTTAGTAAATGAATGTCCACCCAGATAGCTCATTGTATTTTTTGATTCGATATTTTGTTTCTTTCTACTTATCAATTTACAAATTCCTTCCAATTTCTAGTTTTTATTACTGCTACAAGTATGGGTCTTGATCACACAAATCTTACCAATTTCACACCAAGGTTTATGGTATATGATAGATACTTTACCTTTATTTTTTATCTACTTGATGACCATGTTTTCTATGAGATGGTCTCTATGAGATGGTTTTTGGCATCTATTTTGAGATTTTGAACACTATCACAAGCCTCTTGATGCTCCATATTTCTTAATTGCTTCAAAAAAGTACTCTTCACATAAATTATCTCACTTTAACCCACCTCTCGCTATGATGTGATATGCAGATTTCTTCATTATCCTGAAAATAAAATGATCACAAGGTTAGGAATGAAATATGTAAATCATCATTTCCCCCATCTTGACCATTTTGAGCCTCAAAATACAACTCCATGATGAGGACATCCTTTCCTTGAGTAGAGTCGACTTTGAAAGACTCAAACATCTTCTCATTCATAAATTTCTCATTAAGAGAATATTCATCTCTTGATGGGAAAGAGAAGGACTCATATTCACAATCATCTTGATTGAACAAATCTTCATGCTCAGCGTTGAGAACGTGATTAGAAACATGGAGTTGATATTCCAAGAAGTCATTTGACATTAATTTTTCTTCATAATTTGCACTACTCTCCACCTCATGATTTATTTTTTCTATAAGTCCAGAATTATGTGACCATCATCACAACCAAATAGAGATTTTACATTCATGCTCAATGGAAAATACATACTATCCAATTTTGGATCCATCATGTCATTATGTTGTTTATTAACCAGTTTCATCCCACCACGTTATTCTTCCATCAACATGGGAAGCTCATCGTATTCCTCTAAAGCTATAAAAAATATTAGATACCTTGAATACTGAAATAGGATGTCTGCCCTTGGATCATTTCATTTTAAAACCACGTATTTAATTTTCCTTATTGGAAGGAGCATCTTAATATTATCATTGATTGATATGGTAGCATACACCAAATCTATTTGTATATCTCAACCAACATCCCGACATAAACGTTGGCTTAACAACATACCATATGAAGTTTTCATGTCTAGCACAAGTATTTTCATGTCTAGCACAAGTATTTTCATAGTAATCTTCTTGTCAGGAAAATATGTAAATAATACTTGGAAATATTTCACTCGGCTAATGAAAGTTACTTATTTGGTTTCCATGGAGTAACAATAAACAGTAGCGGGGGTGAGATTAAGACCAAGAACTTTAAGAATTTTATTGGGCATGACATTGTTAGAGGCACTTGATTCAATGATACAATTGTTTAATTTATTCCAATTGACTAGAAAGGAAAGATAGAAAGATTCTACTTTTCAGGAGAGGGAGATGTTGAGGAAAGAAGGTTTTGGGAAGGAGTGGTGCTTGAAGTGAGAACTAGTTCTTTGATGTTGACATTTTTAAAACATGCATTTGAACTACTTCCTTCGATAAACTAGATAATCCTATCAAATTTATCGGGGCGGGTTTTCAAGTACTCCAACTCAGATATTTTAATTTTAGCTTTCTTGACATGGTTAGTGATATTAAAAGGTGAATAATTTGTACGAACATCATGAACTATGATAGGTTTCACATGATTAGGATTTACATTATTAGGAAAAATGAAAATAGAATTTGATTTGACAAGAGGAGATGAAAGATACTTACCAAGAGAGATAGATGGATCCTTTTCTAAGGTAGTATCGATCTTCATCTTAACTGAACCCATGGAAGTGGTCAGTGATGATCCTCATTTTTTTTTTTTATTGGAGTCATCGTTTGAGGATTCAAATGCTTTTCTTGGGTAGCAAAAGAAGAGGCTTCTTTCTCCATTTGTGAGGATGTTAACACTATAAAAGAGTAACTATCCATGGATTCTTCAAAATATTTGTCATGTAAGAATTCACAATACCCAATGTTTACATATCCATATTCTTATCTTTCAATTTCTAATTCAAAAAATGCATCTCCTTCATCTTCATAGGTTCCACATACTATATTATCTGGTGGAGCTTCCAAGGCAAGACTTTAGGGTTCTCCTATAATCTGATTCCTATTCTAGTTTTGGTATGAGGCATGTAGTCAAATAATTGACCAATTTTTTGTAGAAACAGATCAACACTTCCATCTTTAAAACTCTGGACCTTATTTCTTGCTAAATAGTTCTTGATTTTCTCTGAAATGATGAGGTCATCTTCCATACAAATGGAAAGTTCTTGAGCATTATCCAAATTATATGATTGATCTCTCTATAAAATAGAACTAACATTAGGTAATTGATAATTTTTGAATAACCTCTTTTTATTATCTACACTAGGACGAGCACCAATAGGAATTTTATTAATTTCATCTTGTTAAATTTTCTACAAATTCTTATGGGATCTTGTAGTTCTTTCTTCATCTGAGTTAATTTAGAAAGGATGTCATGGGAATATTTGATAGTATTAAATCTTGATTCAAACCTATTTTTCATGTCTTCCCAATAAGTAATTGAATGTGGTGGCAAGTAGTAAAACCATTCCCACTATGGAAGCATGCATTGACTACAAAAATAACCACATGGTGACATTTACATGTTTCACTCCAATAATTCCACATGTTGTGATGAAAGTGGTGATATGATCATCTAGATTTTGATTTCCATATCTATAAAATTAGGGAAAGTTATTTCTTGATCCCTTTGGTAATTCATGCAGAGGAGGAGTCAAAGATAGTTGATCGGTATTCTATCCCCATGGTACATGTGCAAACATTTCTAGAGGAAGAGTATTAAGTGGTTATGGGGAGATTGGAAGTACAACGAGACTAGTAGTAGGATATTTAAGTATATATTTAGCAATTTGTATTGGAATTTGTATAGGATAACATATGAAATTGTCTTGTTCTTGTGGGTCAAACATAATATTATGAAATACTACAATTCCACATGTTTGGTTTTTTTACTGAATCTTCTTCTACCCATTTTTCTCATAGCATTAGATATGAGTGAAACTACGAAAGTACAAATTTTTCCATAATACACAACAAGGCTCTTAAACATTTAGATATGTAATTATGATATTTTTATTTTTATGATTGTTATGGATTTTTAGAATATGCATTTTTTAGATTTTCAAAGATATTTTAAGGGTGCACAAATGGAAAATTTTCCCTAGTTGAGTCACCCAAAATCGTTTCTGAAATAATTTATCACAAGAAGATTATTGGTTTTCACCAAACAATCATGGGGTTGGGCCCCTCCTTCTTGGGTATTGGGATGCTCCAATTCATTAAATTCAAAGAATAAATAAAATTGTGAGGTGGATTTTAGGCCAAAGATCAAATAGGAATACTCCACTAAACCTATGGAGAAGTTCTGGTATAGTGTACAAGGGAGGAATTTTCTTGGAAAGAGGTAAAGGGAATTAGGAAAATAGAGAGAGGGGGTTAAGAGTTTGAGTATGCACTCACATATTCTCACCAATATTAACTAGAGTTGGTCCTCATTTAATATGAATAAATCAACCTTGTAAGAAATAACAAGACTAATAAATTAGAGACACAAAGTTCCATGGATTCATTAATCAAATACACCAAGTTTCTTCTTGGTTGTACAAGATTACAATGCTTGAAAAGTTGGAAAGTAGAGATTATGGAAGAACATAAGAAATTACATAGACTAATGTATCTTAATCCTTGTAGTAGTAGTGAAATATAACATATATTAACAACCAAAAAATTCTAACCATTTGGAAATGGAGAAGCCATTCAAATTTATAGCTTGTAAAATGTCTATTCTTGTCCCCCATGTGACTTTTCATCTCACCACCACTTGTGAAATTTCATATTCCTTACGAAATGAATTAAGTCCTTTTATTATTTTTGAAAAGGGGATTTTACAATGAAATAAAATGAAATGAAAGATTGAAAAATTACATTCCCAATGAATAAATATAATGTTAGAGAGATAGGGAGATGAGAGAGAGAAGTGAAAATGTGGAGATGGGAAAGCTTCTTGTTGATGAAGAAAATAATTTTAATGGATCTTTTAGGAAATGCTTCATGAATTAGATTCCTTACCTTTGACCTCCTATTGACTTGAAGATAATCAAACTACAAACCTCTCCTCCTATAAGATGCATAAACCTTCCAAGGAATTGAATAAGTGTTAAAAAAAACACTATATATGAAATATTTGCTAAGATGTAAAAATGATGATCTTCTTTGATCACAAGGTAGGAATTATAACATGGAGATCACTACCTTACTCCTCTTAGCCTCAAAATTCACCTCCATGAAAATGATGTATCCATTTTGAATAGAATCAACCTTCAAGATGCTCAAAAAAAATCTTGATTGTATGTGACTCATTAAAAAATGTCTCCTCCTATAGATAGTAGGATTTATCCCTCATTCAACTGGAAGTACATATTGTGAAATCTTGAGTCTATCTACTCATTATGATGTTCTACAACTATCCTAAACATAACCAAATTATATTTATTTATCTTGAGATTCTCAACATCCTTGTTTATCAATTTCCCAAAACTTACTTATTTAGTAATAATTAATGTAGAAGTATATTTTTTAGTCATAAGTTGTTCAATTTGACACTTTGGAGTTTTCCTGATGTGCTAAGAGAAATGACAACTCTGAGAATGAACTATTTACAATACTTAATATTTATATAATACGAGGCTTAGGAAGCATTAATTTTTACAAGTGGATCTTTCCAATGTCGAAATGGAACAAAAGTGGTCTCATAAGGTTTTTTATTTCATAAGGATGATTTTATTTTATTTTTAGAGGATTTTCAATTTCCAAAACTTCGTAGATATGAAAAATGGGCTTTTATTTTAGGAAAAATTTTCTATCCATTAAAAATAATTTAGAGTACAATTGGATTCAAGGTTGGGATCAGATCTGAAATATGTTATTAAGAAGGGTCTATTGTTAAAATTTCATGGAGATCGGACAAGGGGTTTGGGAGATATTGAGAAAATTTCCATTTTTATCATATGAGGTCTCTGACACATTTTTAGCATCATAACAACATGGAGAGTGATTTTATTGGAGGAGAATGGGATATTTAAAACTCAAAAATGGTGGATTGTTTAAACATGAAGCTTTTTGATCTCACTTGCACACTTTAACTTAGGCTTAATCGTGGTTGAATGAGGGTTGATGTGGGAGGGAGAGAGCACATTTTTATGTCCTCCATCTCCCTTTATCTATTAGGAAAATGTGAGGGGACATCACTAGCTTAAAAAATGTTCCATGTATCATGGCAGCATGAGGAAAGGGGAAGTGGTTTGTGAAGGATGCAAGTTTGATGTTTCCTAGGAGTGAAAGTTGTGTTTTTGAAGTTCGCGAAGAGAGATACCTCATGGGGGGAGTGCACTTTTATGTCCCCCATATCCATTTTCACCTAGGGTATAATACAACGAGACACAATATCATTAACAATTTTCCATATTCTATCACGTGATAATTCTTCTTTAAGAACCGAAAATATGTTGGACCTACATGCTTCTTATTTCATATAACATGTACATTTATCACATTTTTTTAATTTTCAAAAAGGGTCAAAATACCTCATACATGAATCATAAAATAAGAATAGATATAATTTGATACATATAAAAATAATTAGTAACATAATTTTACTATGAGTGTGATGAGAATGGGCATATGTCCATTCTCATAAACTCAATATTTTCTCCTTATTTCATACAACATGTACCCATATCACATTGTTTTAATTTTTAAAAGGGATCAAAATCCCTAATATAGGAATCATAGAAGAAGAATATATAAATAAGATTTTCATTTTAATTACTTGTATCTACTATGAGTTTGATGAGAAGGGGCATATTCCCATTCTCATAAAATCAATATAGAATTAGGATCATACTTGTATGGCATAGTGTAAATATTGGAATCCAATATTACATTGCTTAAAAACAAATAATAACAATATTAGAATCTGATATCACACTAGATAAAAACCAATAATGGAAATTTAGGAATCCAATTTCAACAATTATAAAATAAAAAATGATGATATTATAAATCTATAATCTTGGAGAAAATCTCTAGATTTAATGAAATTATGGTTATAATCAAGAAATGCTCAGTTGAGTAAAACATTGTGTCATTTCCAAAAGTAAAGGGATAATTCCATAAAAGTAGAGGACCAAACCATGGAAAGATAAAACAATGTCAATGTAAAGTAAAAACAAGTGTAATCAATCTATATTTATATTACTTAGGAATAATGCATAAAATAACATACTTTGAGACAAAATGTAATATAAATATGTGCATATGTTTGTGTCTATTCTTTTCCCCACTTTATGATAGTGAATGAATATTCAATTGGTATAAAGTAGATAGGAAGATCGTACCTTGTGGAGAGCTGAAGGATATTGTAGTTGATAATGTGCCAAATGAAAATTGTAGGATGTGTATCATGGAGTATAAGAGGGGATAATAACCTTAGGGGTGACTTATGTTTGTAGTGAAAAATATACCTGCAATTGTATCTGGATATTTCCTTTTCTTGAGTGTTTTGTGTTTGAGATTTCTCCTTGTTTTAGTTGTGTTACCTTTTATCGGGATAAGGATGGAACTTGAAAAGAAGAAAAGTGTATTCACTTTTCCTAGTATATGAAATTGAGCTTTAACTTAGAGAAATCATAATTATATGCATAAAAATGTGTAAAATAAAAAATTGGATCAAGGATAGAGTACATGTGAATTCTAATATAAAAAGGATAGAATGTCCCTATGTATTTTTTCATTGGATAACATTATCTTAGAGTTTGTAGGATGGGTGGAGAGTGATCAATTCCCAAACCGATGTGAAATCTCTTAGGACTTGGGCATCCAAACACCAGAGGAAGAGTGTTGAGAGATCGATCATCTTTTATCTTTGTCCATGAAACTCCCCTAAAACCCACGGATAAGTGCCACTGCAGATGGTCACCAACCCAATAATAATTAGTCACGAATGACACTTCATTTCAGACATATCATTGTCCATGCACATGGCCTAGGTTCCACTCCTCATTAGATAATGGTAAGAAAATTGTGAAATGAGAAAGAAAATAGGTTATTTCCCTTTCCCAAATTATGAAACATGTTATTTATTGTATTCATTTGTTATTAATAGTAAACTGAAATTGAATGTATTTTGTTAGATTTTGTAAAAAACTATCACTGAGAAACTATGTCAACTGTCAAACTACATGTTATTTTCTCCATGATAAAAACTCTCAGGTGGGAGAATAGTGCCCATCATTATTGTCTGTCCTGGGTAATTTAATACCTAATTTTTTTATGGCCCATGTCTTATTCAAGACCATTTTTTGAGTCTATATTCATCCCAATTCCGTTGTGTACCATTCTAGCTCTAATTTATCTCCCTTATTTTAGGTTTGTGAGATGGATCAATGCATCTGATGTGAATATTTGAATAATTATTCCTACAAGGGGAATATGGTATGTGCATGGTAACAACCATGGCACATGTAAAATAATGGAAAGAAATCTAGCAGGAATTGTTAGTGATAAACATTCATGGCATAATGTAATAGAAACAAGTCAAACACATAATAAAAAATCAAGAGGACAACATAGTAGATGGTTTAAAACATGGGACACCACTCAAAATGTCACAAGACATTCAATTCCTTCAAGTCCATACAAGAAAGAAAATAATCAATCATAGGTAATATCCTACAAACACGGGAAAATAAGTCACAATCATATAAGACAAGACACAAAAAAATAGTATAAGAAGATAACCATGGTTGGAAGAAATCCTACAAGATAAATGTTAGATGTGAAGCACCCATTAACATGTTAGAATAATGAATAATATGTCATAATGTATATATCTAAATTAAAGAAGCAGATATTGCAATGATAGCACATGAATGTAGAAAGGTAGGGAAGGTAGATGCCCCCATGGGCCTCATTGGTAATGGTAGAGAATATTTTCAGGCATCATGCAACATATGATAACTTGTATATATCTTTAATTCATCTCAAATTATTATGTTAATTCATATGTGTACATATAAAAATGATATACCATACTATGAATCATACTAACATGATAGGAAAAATGCAACATGGAATAGTATAATCAAGTAAAGATACCTCAAACCACGATCTAAGTTAAAAAAAATATTTTTTACAAATATCTAAATGTTTTTTATATTATTAAAATATGACATCATTTGATTACAAAATGGAAGAAAAGTTTCCCCCCGTATGTATGTGTGTAAAGTGAGGTTCATGTAGATAAATTTTCCCTCAATCGTCATGTTTGAACCTAGAATAAGAATGCATCATTAGGTAGTGAGGGGGGAATTACATGCACCCAAGTGTAAATGTCATATTGATCTATCTAATGAGGGCATAGGGTGAGGTCCCACTATCTTCTAATTTCAAATAATAATGTATGTGAACATGATCCAAAGACCTAGGATCATGTGAAAGTACATGTGTCATGGTATGTGGAGTAGGAATGTGTCATGTATACAGTGGAGAATGAGACTGTAAATTGGGCCTATATGTACAATGTGTATTATGTATCATGTGTTGGTACCTAGTCCTCTGAGGGTGGGTTATGGCACCGATAAATGTATCATGGTCACAAAACAAGAACCTCATGTGTAGGATATCTATGTAGAGATGTCAAACTAGCACTAGGAGTGATAAGATTTCTACATACCGTAGTAGTGTATGTCAGAGCCACGAGATGATCATCAATAAGTTTATAATTAGGTTTAATAGGGTTAATATCAAATAAATATGTGGGATGATATGTTTCATAGATAAATGAGTCCATGGTGGGATGCCTTGAATAGTGGTAACATGATTCTCATGTACAAAATTGAGACATAAATTAACTATGGATGGAACAAATTTATTAGCCTTCGATTAAAGAAGTCCTAAGACCATGTCACAATGTGTAACCTTAGATCTAATAGAGAAAATCATAGACATAGTAGGATGCCTAAATATTATTTGAATAACCACATGCCCATAAGAAGTAGGTGACCTTCATGTTATTTGGGATAATGGAAAACAAATATCCCATAAGAAAGCTAGTGAACATGCATTACGTTTGAAATTATGATACACCATAAAATTGTGAAAAAAAAAATCAATACCAACATAATAATACATGTGAATTTTATGTGATGAAAAATAAGTATAAAAATCTACATCAATGAAAGTAATAATAGATGGTAGAATATCATTAGTATCAACAAGAAATTGAAGAGGGTGATCAGAAGACGATGGAGGTGGAACTACATGATAAACATGATTACAAGAATAATCAAGAACTTCTTTTTCATGTTTGGGTAATGGATCATCAAAAATATTAATGTTGTTATTGTCATTTGTAGATTTAGAAATAGTAGGCTCATGGAATTTGAGTTCATTAGTATCAATCAAGTATTGAATCAAATGTATAATCTTAAATCATATATTAGTAAAATTTCCATTACATATATGATAATCACAGTGTTCTTTTCAATCAAAATTATTACCATGAGGATGATTAGGATCTAACTCAAGAGGGGATGGAAGATAAATCAAATTTATTTCATGAGCTTCAGAAACAAGATGTGAGGTGGGTATGTCATTCTAGTAAAAATGATTCATATATGTTATCTTTTGAGCTTTATTGGTTAAGATATAAAATTAACAGTAGGCTTAGGCTCATTTAAATTTCCCTTAAACGTATATTTACTTTAGAATTTTCTACTAGATTGATCAGAATTATTATCACCACACTTAATCTTTCCCTTAGAAAGTAACATGTTTTCACGTTATTTAAGAGTATGACATAAATGATCAAAAGAATGAAAATAATAAAATATCTAGGGCAAGAGACTTTGGATAAATAGATCTTGTAATTCATATTCAACCAATACATTGTTCATTTTAGTAATATTACTCTTATAATGTAAAACATAGCCACTATGATGCTCATTAGATCCTTGCTTCATGTTTTTTTTTATTAAGGGAAAATAGTTTTGAAGGGACTATACCCTGTATACAAAAGGGCTCAAAAGCTAGATAGTAAAGATGAGAAAAGTAGCCCAAAGAAGGGAAAAACAGTCAACCAAGGAAGGCTCAACAGCCAAATATTACAATATATGTGAAAAAAAGGATCAAAACGTACAAAGATCCAGAGAAAAGAAGGCAAGATCAAAAAGAAACCAAAAGAGAAATAGCATAAAGTGCTCCACCAAAAAACAGCTCCAAAACTACCCGATGACAGCCACATCGCAACCAAATAACAGCATCACAACAGCCCGTTACTTGATGGCTCTGTCAATTTTGGTCTTGATAGCCTGCAGTGACATGAAGAAAGCAATGGCAGTGGCCTGAGAGGAGTCTTGCAAATCTGCTTGGGCAATTGCAATGTCCCTTTTCTCTTTAGGGCCCCATATGTCCTCATTAATCCCACTTAAACTGCAAACACTGTGGACATGTTGTTCAATGAAATTATAAATGCCTTTGAGGGCAGACAATATGCAATCATTACGGCTTTTAGCATTCCCCAATCTGCCATCTAAGGACTGAAGTTTCTTGAAGACTTCACCAATAACCCCCCTCTTCCTCCTCACTTTGAAGGATCCTTTTACCCTTTGCTCTTTTCATGTTTTTTATAGCCCCTTTGAGCTCTTGTATCTCCTTCTCTAATCTGTCCACCCTATCCATCAATTCCTCCTCTTTGGGCTCCTCCACCGGCTTGCTAATATGTAGGAGGCTTTCAGCTAGTTCCAAGTCTTTGTGACTCCTTAGGACTCGTTGGGAAGCAGGGATTTTAGCTTTGAGGCTCTTGCTTTTCTTGCTGGAGACCCCATCTTCTTTCTTTCTTTTTAGTAGGGGGGAGTGGGAGTAGTGTGGGCAGGTGGAGGTATGGAGGAGGGAGGTGGGCTAGGATTCACGGGAGGGCAGTTGGAGAAATGGCGGTGAATCAAGAGGATAAGGCCCTGGTGCAAAGGGACAGCGCTAGAGTGGCTTTGAACTTCCCTTATAGATTTCTCCAGAGAGTTAATCAGATAGTGAGGAAATCTGATAATGTTATTTCTACGAAAATGATTCAAAAAAATCAGATGCTTATGAGGTATAGTCACATATCTTCCTTCAAGGGTAACATACCTTACCACCATTTTGGCCAGTTCATCAAAAGGTTCAGGGATCGACGCCACCTTGAGGCCAGCAGTCACAAACTCAATATTCTCCCCCTCTTCCAGAAATTTCTTGGTTTCCACCTCCCTGTCTACCTTCTTATTGAAGAATTTTGTGCCTTCCAGGCTGAGGCCCGTGATCTGAGCTATGAGCTCTTCCGTGATTTCCATTTTCATGTTACTATATTTGACTATTCTATTCTTCCAACCCTTGGCGAATTTGATAGAGATGTCTTGGTCGAAGCCTTGAATCCTTTCAATGAAATTAGACAGTCCCCCGATTTTCTTCATGTTATCCATTTGTACATGTGATATTTTAGTTCCAATGTTCATGTAAAAATGTTCCAAGAATATATTTTCTAGAGGAGTGAAATATCTAATAGAGGGTAAAGGTAAATCATACAACCATTACAAAGCATACTCTTGTAAGCTTCTAGGAAACAACTTTGTCTATAATGTATCATCACAAGTGTAGTCCAAACATGAAACATGAAATGACCTAAGATGTTCTTGTGGATTTCCATGAATGTCAAAAAGAGGAAAATTGGGTGATACAAAATTAGGGGGAAGTGGGCAAGAATAAACTTCAGGTGTAAGAGGACTATGTAGGAGAAGTAAAGAATAAAGAGAGGGAGAAGAATAAGAATAGGTGTGTTGTTATTTAAAAATTTGAGCATGTAAATCATGGTACATGGATTCTAAGGCATGAGTTCCTAAAGAGCTACTAGACTGGACATGAGATATACTAGGGGAAGAAAAGTGAGTGTTAGGTGTGGGAATAGGAATATGGATGGTGGATACCTCGAGTTGGTAGGAGAGAAAAAATTGATATAAAGGGTGGGGTAATAACAATGAGCCCTAAGTTACGAATCATACTGACATGAGAAACACTTTCATGAGCATTATTTGAAGCGAATAATGCATTAAGAACATGTGGTACATGAGTGGGATTTTCATGTAATGTTGAAAAAAAAATTAATAAGAGCATCAAGTTTTTCCTAATCAAAATTAGTGTCTTCATCAGAAGAATATTCACTATCAGAAGCTTCTATCTCATTAAAGGGCATGTTATTAGAATTAAGGAAAGGATCACTGTGTGTATATTTAACCATAACGTTGGAGTGATTATGAGTAAGAGGGAGGAAATTAGTATGTAATGAAGTACCAAATCAACCACTATGGGTAATGGGCGTAAAAGAGAAAGCATGCAAAACATATAGCCTTTAGGGTTTGGAAAAGAATATATCTGATAAATAACATACAAGATTTGGGTTCACCAAATGATTTTTAAAAAATAAATCGTAATCATAGGAATAGTGTAAATTAGATATATCATAAACATGTAATATGTCAAAGTACAATGATGAGAAAGTGGAACCAATAAGATGATAGGAGTGACTTAGCTGATTATTGGTTGTTTGAATTGGATATGGGCTAAAATGAGGGTGGAAAAGGATCACTCTAAATTGTGTATGCTTCATCTAGAAAATTTTGATATGGAAGTTTGTCTAGTACAATATTACCTAGGTCTTGATAGTATCTCCTAGTGTTGGTGTCTAAATTGGGTGGCGATAGATTTGGATCTAGTTATTTCAGTTTCTGATAATGTTGTCTTTATTTCTCTCTATATTTTACCCAATTATTTTTAGGGTTCTCCTTTCACACTTGTTCCTACAAAATAAACCCTAGCTACCTACACAAGACTCAAGCACACAATAAACTAAATAAAATGTTGGGGTTTTTAATATTAAGTGGGAAACTACTTAATTAAAAAACTTGTCAAAGACTAATAACCTTGGCTTATACCATGGTGGATCCCCATATCGGGTCAACACATGTTTAAATTTAAAATATAAGAGTGGATCTGAACCACATGCCCTATATATAACAAGGTGATATCATTTAAGATTAGACACACAAAAATACAAATGTAACTAATTATGAATTTTACATTTATTAGCGACTAGTCATCAACCAATAAGGATGAACTATCATGCAATCTAGATGTCAGTTGATAAGTGAATGTAACTGTGTTGACTCATGGAAATAGTGGGGTGCTGGGTGAAATTCAATTCTCAATAAAGATATATGATATTTTCAGTGATTTTAACCAAAAGGTTTTCCCACTTAAATTTTATGTTTTGTATTTATTTACTTTTAAGTTCATCCATGTATTCTAATATTTAGTTCATTATGTGATATAATATATTATAAATTATTGTTTAATCATAAACTATAATCCTTGGCTTGTTTATTTTGGTGGATATATAAATTTTTGTTATTATTTATCCCTATGTTTCCTTACATGGTATTAGACAAGATATTTGTGGTTGTATATGATAAATTTAGTTTTCGGTGTAAGACCATCTATAAATCAGTTTGAAGAAGATAGCTTTAAGTCTTCAAAACTTGTGAAACCCTAATTTTGAACATTCGTGGCTTTGTCAAAGACTACATGTATAAAATTATAATTCCCTATTGACTTAATTAAATTTGGAAGTTTTGGAAGTTCAAATTAAGTTTTGAAGATCAAAATCAAGTTTGTATTTGTGTTCCTTTCTCCTGTAGCCTTTTGAGTGATTAGAATTATGTTTTTCGGTCATCCACATCCTTCCTTAGATACATCTAGTCTTTCAGAGTTATTTGTTGTGATTCGTAACTTTTTGCTGTGTTGTCCGTCATACTTGCATTTTTCACGTATTTTCCTTATCTTTTTGGCTTATTTAAGTCTTATAAGGCTTATTTACATGTTCCATGGCTTTTCCTTGTTGTGTGGTATTTTTGCGTGTAGTGCAAATTTTATTCGCTCTGCGACATTCTGCCCTGTTGTGTGGAATTTAATTTTCTCTACAAAATTTTTCTTTATTGTGTGGAACCTTTTTTGTTTTGCAAGTTTCTTTAAAAATACTTTATTTTGTGGACTCTCTTTGGTTCATCGAATTTCCTTTGTTTCACGGATTTTTTTGTGATCCTTTATTAAAAGGATTTTTTAATGCATTCCTTTATTCCATGGTTTTTTCCTTATTTTTTCATGGAACACTAAAAACATTAAAAACCCAAGAAAAATTATTCCTTTGTTTCGCAGGCTCTCTTTGTTTCACAAACTTTCCTTTATTTCGAGGATTTTTCTGCGATCCTTTGTTCCACCGATTTTGTTCATGTTCCTTTGTTCCATGGGATTTTCCTTATTTTTACATGGAATACCAAAATCCTTATAAACCGATGAAATATTATTCCTTTTTTGTGGCTTTTACCTTATTATTCTACGGAATACTAAAAGTTCAAAACCCACAAAACACTATTTCTTTGTTTCAAGGATTCTGAACGTGTAAATTTTTATATATTTTTTGTTCTTTCCTTGTGGAATTGTGTTTGTGTTTTACAGCCTCTCTGATGAGTTTTCATATCTTGTTTAAAGGAATTCTTGAATTTGTATAAATCTTCATTTTTATAACTCCACAAAACATTGTTTCCTTGTTTCGCAGATTTTAAAATTTGAAAAAGATATATCGTTTTATATGTTACATTGTGGCCTCTCACAACTTGTTCTTTGTCTTTTTTTGGCCTACCTTCTTGGTTATCATATCTTGTTTGAGTGTGTTTATTAATTTGTAAGCATTTACCTTTGTTCCAAATCCATAGAAGTTTATTTTCTTGTAACTGCAGATATCTACAACTGTTAAAACCACATAGCTCTATTTTTTCCAAATTTGATAAGTTTTTCAAATCATGGTTAGTTCATCTAATTTCTCTATGGATAAATCTTATTCGTTGAATCATATTAACTGTGGTATTTGGGGAGTTAGGCTTGAATCCATATTTATGGAAAGAAATCTTTGGTATCTAGTTAGTGGTGTTAAAAAAAGACCCACTAGGAGACAAACTAACCCTGAAATCTTGAGTGTCTTCTCTCAAAAATCCCAGGAGGTTGTACCAATCATCTTGCAAAGTATCAAAGATGAATTTTTATTTCACATATGACACATGGAGTCTCCAGGTGACACATGGATGCAATTGAAAAATATGCATGAAGGAAACCACCTTTCTAAATATAATTAAACTAATCATGTAATTTTTTTACATCTCTAATGAAAGGGGATGATGTGGTAGTTAATTATCAGGCTAAGATTAAAAATATTAAAGAACAATTAGATGGTTGTAACTATGAATTAGTTTAAGATAAATTGCTATATTTTATCATTTAGATTAATATTCCTAAGAAATTTAGAAATTATATCTCTATTTTAAATTCTAAATATCAAAATGGATTTGATTTACCTAGTTTGGATACTATGTCTTCTCTCCTTGTGTATGAAAACAGAGTAATAGAGAAATTTGATTCAAAAGAGAATATCTCTCGAGCATTTTTCTCTCAAAATGTGAAATCTATTAATCAAAATAACAACAATTCTAATTAAGAATCAAACTTTAAATATAGGTTCAAAACTAATTCTAAAAATTATGTAAAGAATAATAAGAATTTCCAAGGTTAAGTTTGAAGGTACTTGTACCTTTTGTGGAAAATTTGGTCATACAGAATCTGACTATTATTCTAAATCACATAAAAATTCTCAAATTGAGAATAATAGAAAGAAGAATAATCACAAGGACCAAGAAAATATTGTTGAGATACTTGTTGCTTTATGAAAAAGGTTCTTGGTAATGTTATTTATACATCTTTAATATATTTTTATTGCATATTTTATAGATACATGTCTTAAACATGTTTTATTCTTCTTCTCATAATGTTCTAAAATTTTGGCATGAATTTTTTAGGAATATATATTCTATAGAGAAACCATGTTGTGTATTGACCTCTTAACTCTCCTATGTTTTCTTCTAAAATAGAAATCCTAGAGTTTCTTAATCATTATTTAGACAATTTGGAAACGGATGAACAAGTGGATGATCATCATTCTTTGGTTTTGATGGATTTTGATATCAAGGGGGAGTCATCTCAAAATGTATCTTTTCCTAGAATTCCTATATGGGCTCAAATCGAGGTTTTATTCATCTTCCTAATAACATAAGGAAGATAACCCATAGACAACCTTCTTAACATGCTTATTTGAGGTTGTATCTTTTTTTGAAGAATTTTTTCTTGTTGAAATGTTTTGAAACCTTTTTGCATCTTGGTTTTAATCCCAATCAGTATCTCCAAACCAAAGTTGAGAACTTTACATCAATTCTTGTGCAAAATTTATGTTTCTCCTCCTATAACCCTAGTTAAGGGTTTTCTAGGCACCCGAGAGACAGAAAATTTATCTTGAGAAATATAAGGTTTCATGATCTAAAATTGAACACTAAAGTTTTGTTTCATCCTCTTGCATCTTTCCTTTTTTGAGACATCATGCCAAAAATGCACTAGATGCTCTAGACAATAATGTTTTTTCCAAAACAGAGCATGTTTAACTGTTCTCGGGCTGATTTTGATTGGAAATATGCATTTTCTTCCCATACATAGTTTTTAACATGTTCTTAAACACTGAGGATCACCTCATCATGCAACTTTAATTGGAAATAGATGAGTCTTTATAGCTTTGTATACTAAAATATTTTTCTTCTTTCAAGATGTTTCTTTGCAAAATTTGTCTTGATGATTATGAATTGTAAAATTTGAAAACAATCATATTTTTTATTATTGTCTTATATATGATCTCTTAATTTCTTGTAGTAATAAGAATCTAATTCATAAAATAAAAAAATATATTAAGACAATGTTTTTAAATCTACTGATTTAAGTTTGCTAAATCATTCTTTTAAGCATGGTTATATGTCAAGATCACAAATATGTTGTTGCATTTGTTTTGTTGTATATCACTAACTTACTTCAAATAAGTTAGAATCATTGGTTATAAACATGTATGTGATAAATTTATTTAGCTATCACTAATATCCTATGAACTAGGAGTTGCTCCTAAAATCCAAGTAGGATCCTTATGAGGACCATTGGATAATGGAAAAAAATATTTTGAGGTATAATCAATTATGTTTTATATTATTTTGATAGTAATAATGAAAAATTATTTGGTTTTTTTATTCTAACCATTTTTCATAATATTTTAGATAGAATATCTACTTCTAGATATGATTATTTCAAGTTGAATGCAGGTGCAATCGCTTGGAATAATAAGGAGAAATAAATATGTACTATATAAGCAACAAAGAAATTTATGTAGTTGAAAAGACTATTAATGGACTTCATATGGGTGTCAAAGGAATCATTATTCCTCTGAGTGACAATCAGTGTTGCATTGATCTTACAAACAATCCATATCGGCATTAAAGAATGGAGCATATCAAGTTGGTGTATATTTCAAATGGTGAATATGTTCTCCACCTCTAAATCTAATGTCCATGTGGAATACCTTGATCTCCACCTCTGAATATAATGATTATGCAGTAGAATTTAAATCAAATGATCATGTGGCTGACTTTGATCTTCACCTCTGAATTAGATGATCATATTAACTTCCATATTTTCATTTGAGGGTGAATGAGCATGTTAATGCCACCTCATAATGGCCTAGTTGTGCCTAGTGAAAACTCCCTATACTATTTCCATTTTTTTAAAGTAAATAATCACAACATGTGAATTATTTTACTTGTAATTGCGAATGAAGCATTAGATATGAGATATTATTGTTTTATAAAATAATCCATGATCTTATGTAAGGATTCATACATAATCATTGTATCTTGAGAATTATGTTTTGTTCATGTGTATCACATTTTTTTGTCTTTCCAAAAACTTGCGAAACACTATGCAATGTACCGCATAATTTTTTATTCTTTCAAATATCGCAAAACATTTTTTTGGGAAGTGTAATGCAGCTTTTTTTTGAAAAACCAACAGAACACTAGCTTTGTGTTTTCACTTTTCTGAAACCCATGGAGCACTAACCAATGTACCACGTATTTTCTAAAATCCACATAACACCTAGCAGTATACCACGAATTTTCTAAAAATCTATAAAACACTTGCTTTATCCACAATATTTTCAAAATACATAAAAACACTAAAGCTTTATCTCACAACATGTTTTTTTTTTCAAAACAGACGGAAGACTAAAGCTATGTATTAACATATTTTTAAAAATTGTAGAACAAAGAGCTTTGTTTTTCATACTAGCCAAAATCATTTCATGATTTATGGATTCTAATTCCTTTTATATAAAAAGGTGACTTGACATGTTTTTTCGGAACAATAAGATGTGTTTGCATGCTAGCCTAAATCTTCATTTGATGATTTATGGATTGAAATTCCTTTTGTATAAAAAGGGGATTTGACATGTTTCCCTACTTAACATTAAGGGGGAGTGTTGGGTTTTTTATTATTAAGTGGTAAACTACTTAATTAAAAAACCCACCAAAGACTAAGAACTTTGGATTATAACATGTTGGATCCCCATATCAAGTCAGTACATATTTAAATTTAAAATATAAGAGTGGATCCAGATAACCCACCTTATATATAACAAGGTGATCTCATTTGAGATTGGACACATTGAAGTATGAATGTAACATATTATGAATTGCACATATATTAGCGACTAATCATCGACCAAGAAGGTTGAACTATCATGCGAACTAGATGTGATTCAATGAGTGAATGTGATTGTGTTGATTGAATGAAAAATAGTTGGAGTGGTGGGTGAAATTCAATTCTTAATAAAGATAAGTGATATTTTTAGTGGGTTTTTTACTAAAAGGTTTTCCCACTTAAATCTTGTATATTGTGTTCATTTACTTTTAAGTTCATACATGCAATCTAATATTGAATTAATTATGTGATATAATTTATTATAACTTGTTGTTCAATAATAAACTATAATCCTTGGCTTATATATTTTGGTGGATTGTTTTATTATTTATCCCCATGTTTTCTAACATAAAATATACAAATTCTTGAGTCAGATTGACCTCGGAAGTCACCCCAATGTGATTATCACCTAGAGTTACACTACATTTCAAATTCTATGTACTTCTAGTGTGTGTTTGAAATAGATAATTTCCCTTGAAAATAGGTTTCCCTTGTGTAATTTACACCTAGATAGTGGGCTACAACTAATTTTCCCCAAGATGATATGTGTCCTGGAATTTAGAATTTCCTCCTTCATGTGTAGTTAATAATGCAGTCCATTGCTTAAGAATAGTTTCCTTAGTTTCTAGATAGGTCCTTAGTAGAAACTTTCTTAGTTCCCCCTTATCTCCCCTTTATGTATAAGTAGGCTATGTATATATATGATTCCTTTTCTTGAATTTTAACATTAACAACCATAAAATTTGAACCAAAGTAATCAATATAAGTTTAGAAAAGATAAAAAAGGACATGTTGTAGTTCAAAATATAATAACATAAGTGAAGGGACATAAGTTCCCATAGGGGACAACAACATCGACCGCTATTGTACCTTATTGGACACTTATGTCCAAAAAGATCCAAAGATGAATTAAAAAATGCTCAGATCGGTAACACATTGTGTCATATCCAAATGTAAAGGATAATTCCATAATATTAGAGGATGAAATCATGGAAAGATAAAACAATGTCAACATAAATAAAAAAACAAGTGTTATCAATGTCTAGTTTTTTTCTTAGTAATCATGCATATAAATGCATACTTTGGGACATAATGTAATCAAAATACGTGTATATTTTTATGTGTGCACTCATAAATTATGCATCTCAAAATATTTCTCCATTTCAATATCATATTTTAGCCACATCCCCTATTACTACTCTAGTGTACTATGGTAAGACTACTCTCTTCAAATATTTAGCCAACTCTATCTTAGACATTTCCCTCTAAGGCGCCTATCCAACTGCTTGATCAAGTACATTAATTAAAACCTTCTCATTTCTCCATCACCCTACTTGGCCCCATTTCTCTTATCAACATATTCATTTGGTTATTTTTTTGGTTATTAAACTGTAACCCTCTCTAAAGTTAAATAATCCAACCACGAGTGTTAGACAAAATTCTAAGAATTTGGTCCAACTTTTCTTGTTTCTCATTTGCATTATTATTATCATCATTGTTGGAATTTTCGTTGCCACTATTAAATGTTGATCTTGTCCTTACCATTTCTTACTCTTGGGTAAGACACAACATTATAACTTTTATAAATGTAGCAAAAAAAAAAAAAATCCATAACATTAAACCAATGCAGTCATACCGAGGTGTAATGACCCCTCAATGGGTGACTAGAAAAGCATGTATTTTTTTTGTAATCAGAATTTTCAAACACCCTTACACAACCAGGGACAGAAATAGAACCCTCTTAGTTTCCTATTCTTACGCATACAATCAAACACACAAGTACTACAAAGTTCTTTATCAAATTACATTTAATTGTGTCACTTTATTATAACTTGTATATTTTTCTTCCCTTTCATCATAACTGAACGAACTGTGCATAAAAAATTTGAGTACAATTACCTACATGAGTTTCACATTAAATAGAACTCATATAATTAAACTAATTCATTGCAGTTAATTCATTAAACATGTTTATACATCTTATTTATTCAACTCATTCCATTTATATGAACAAGAACATTTTAATTAATAGTTTCATTTGGTTGAGTTCATTCAATTACCTAACATAAGCATCCATCTAGTTTATTTTATCATTTTTATCATAATTAAAATTCATCTTAAGTATATGAAAGTGTATGTTTTCCATTTATCCACAAATGTAACATTGTTACATAAATTTACATATCAAATATAAAAATCATCTTTTATTACATGTGAAATATTGGTTTTCTTTACATAGTGGTTTCTGATACATAATAAATTTCTCAATTTAAATTACAATCTTACAATTTATTTTTTCAATGTACAATATAATAGATATCACCATATAACAAAAAATAACAATCAATCACTACAACACAATCATCAAGGTTCATTTTAAGACCCCCGTCTGAAAAATTAGTTTAGAATTTGTGGTGTATCTCCAAAATCAACTTTTGCCTCGATGGCAAATTTCTAAAAAAATGTTTTCTGGAAAAGCCGACTAGGTTGGACGGTCGTCCATTGTCTTCCGTACAACCTACGTTGGATGATGTCTAACCTATATTTTATGATAGATGATGGATGGCCATCCAACATGGGTTGGATGGCCATCCATTGTCTCTCGTCCAACCCAATCATCCAACCTAGGTTGGACAACCATCCATTGTCTATCGTCTAACCCAGCCATCCAACCTGGGTTGGATGGTCATCCATTGTCTATCGTCCAACACAGCCATCCAACCTGGGTTGGATGGTCATCCATTGTCTATCGTCTAACCTAGTCATCTAACCTATGTTGGACGATTTTCCATTGTCTGTTGTCCAACCTATCCATCCAACTTGGGTTGGACGATCATCCATTTTCTTCTTTCCAACCGAGTCATCCAACCTGGGTTGGACAGTCATCCATTGTCTGTCATCCAACTCAGGTTAGATGGTTGGGTTGGATGACTGTCCAACCCAGGATGGATGACCATCCATCATCTGTCGTCCAACCTAGGTTGGATGACATACAATGCTTGTCCTTCCAACCTAAGTTGGACGGACATCCACTCTTTATTGGATGTTTGTATAAAACGGGTACCCCCTGCAACCCCCCAGGCTATGTATTATACCTCGGCAAATACATGCATAAGTTAATTTTTACATATAAATAGCAGGAAAACTGAACCATATAAATTACTTGTTGGTTGAAATTTTTGGCGAACTGGGTGGCAGCTGACTGCTAAAAATTTACCATTTCCAATTTCCAAAATCCCTAATATTCATGAGTTTACAAAAATTCGCCACTAAAATTTTCCCTAACAATCATCACCTATCATTAGAGATCCATCCTATTGTTGAACTGCATTGTGAAAGAAATAGTATTATTGGATGACTTTACCTTCAACCATGGGCCTTACGGATCCCTGCACACCTCCCACTAAGTGAGAGTGGACCTACCCTTCACGAGAAGCAAGATACAAGAAATCAATAAGTCAAGAGATAATACTATGTATTATAGTCACCCAAAGAGTGGTAGACTTATAAACATGGTAAGAGTATAAAATCTTAGAAATAATATAAGTATTGAATATACTTTTGGTTAAAATCATTAATATAACATAAGTTACACTTTCATAAAGAAATAAGACAACTTACCATGGCATGAATAATCCTAACTGACTAATCATGAGAAAAGAACTTGAGTATGTCCGCAGTCCATTCTTAAACCCTAGCACTTTTCATGTGTGATCCACTACATTAGGTTACCTAACCCATCCATATAGGTCACTCCCTATTCCAATAACACAAATCTCAAAACATTCACTTTTACCCACTAAAAACTTAGAACAAGACATATCTATCTCCATTTAAACTTAGAAAAACTAAAACTAGAACAGAAATAACACTGACCTTATAGAACATCCCATACCACCCATTCACATTAATTCTATAAGGATCTTAATCCTAGTTTGTGATCCCCAAAACAACACAAAATAAAACACGAATATGACACAATAAATTACAACCTTCTTAGATGTCTCATGCCATCCAAAGAATTTGTTATTATGAGAATCCTAAGCCTAGTTTGCCATTACATACAAAGGAATATAAATTATCTATAATAATTTCCATATACTTATCTTCTAGTTACACATATTTCTTGTTTAATAATACTACATAAAGGTTTATAAACAATATCAATCATTATCTCCTATCTCATCGATATTAAATTTGTAAAATCATATTGTTTCATAATCCACATAATTACATTAACCATGTCATAACCCATATTATAATAAATACATTACATATTATGATTTAATTGTAATATGTCGAAAAGGGTTTTTGTAATTTACCCATCACTTTAGGTGTATAAATCATAACCATTATTTAATTTAGCATAATGGATTTAACTTTGTATTTCACATTTACCATCAAGTATGGTCATAATCTTTATATTTGATGTCTTAACATGGTTAAAATCTCTATAATTCACTTTATCATTAAATATCCTTTATCATGATGGTATAATTTTTACCATGTCCATATAGGTTATGATATTTGTTCATGGTTTCAATAATTATACGTCTTCACTTAATCCAACAAGCAACTATTTTTATTTTTCAATTTATGTTTAGATAAGGTTATAACTTATCTCATACGGTTCAATAGGTAAATAAAACATTGTAAAATACATCGTTTATACTTAGTGGACCTACATATTCTAATGATTTATCAATTTAAAAACAAAAAAAAATCCAATCTTGGTTTACAATCAATCATATACCCTTTTAAAATTGTAATAATTGTCTCTCCATTTAATTTCATCTATTCCAAAATAATATAGGGAGGGATTCAAGCCCGAAACTCCTCCCTTTACATATATAATCTTAACCATTTGGCCTTAATTGTTTTATTGTTTTGTCTTAAACACTTGTTATTCTTATTATAGACAAGTATCTAGGTTTAGTTTTAAGTTTAAATAAAATACTAAGGGAGTGGAGGGATTTAAATCTATGACCCCTCACTCCCAACACTCTTCTCATTTCCATGGTGCTAAGGTTCACAATTTATTCGAAATGTGACCGAATGGCTATTTTACTATGATTTTCTATTTTTGTTTAGTTTACTATTTAAAATGTACAAGTATATGGGTTTCAAACATTACACCTTCTAATTACAAGCCCAAGGAGATAGCCATCAACCCACCCATTTACTCATAAAAATTAACAAAATTAGAAACATATAAGGAGATAAAATTTGGAATCTTGAAGTGAATTTGATTTCCTTCCTCCTTTGCCTCTACTTTCTTTATGTGTTTCTCTCTCTCTCTTCTTGGCTTGATCCTCTTTCTATGCATGTAAAATTCATGAATAAACATATGTTTCTATCTTTGGTATAAGCTTGTGTGTATCTCTATGGTTTTTTATGCCCTTAATAAATAAGCTTCATCGAGCTATTCTTAGCTATTTTGTTTTTTCTTATCTTATCATGCATTTTTAGATTTTCTAAATTTGGAGTTATAATTCCTGTTTAAAATTTTCACTAAATCCTTTCTTATCTATTTCTAGATTTTATTATTTTAGAACACATGTTTCTAATTCCATACAACTCTCTTTTTCAAATTGCATGCACTTATTTAATTCTCAGTAGTTTATTTTCACCACCCTTAATTTATTTCTTTGTGGCTAAGTTTATCTTTTCCACCTCCTAAATTTGTTTCCTTGTAGCTAATTTTAGCCTATTTAAATTTCATGTGAGATTTGGAGGTGGATTTAGCTTGGTGGGGAGTCCACTGATTGGTGCCACATATGGTCCATTGATGTTCTCGTGTCCCGCGCTTTATCTCCCCAAGAATTCTATTGAGGTTTCCTAGGTGGTGTCACGTCATACCAGTTGGTGTCCCCATATATGGCTTCATTGTTATTAAATCCTTCCTAGACTAAGGGGGCTTCTGATTAGTGCCATATTGCACTAATTGGTCTTCCTGCATCCTATTCTCATTCTAGATGCGATGTGTTCTTTAGATATAGGTTCATCGTTGTGTGACACGTCATGCCCATCAATGATCCTTCTACACTGTTACCTCTTCCCAAGTTTTACTCTAATATGTGTTGTCCAAAATAACCCTCATGGGCTATTTTGACAGCTTACACATTGATTTTTTGGACTTGGGTAGTTTTTACATTATTCTGGAGTTGGAGCTTCCATTTTTAAGACTAATCATCCAAACAGTTCATAAAAATATCTCCCCAATTAGATATTTGGCTGATGTAGAGCCCAAAAAGGATTTTCCACTAGTCATGCTCACTTTAGAGCATGAGGATGAGATTTAAATTATCAAAGGTCATCTACAACACCTCCAACTAAATGCAAATCAGAATGATGAGGTATTATTTTTATTTCCAGAAAATACTTTAAGTAATGAGGCTAGAAATCAATTTTTAAACAAGTTTCCACTCTCATTAAAGACCATGTTAAGTGTCAAATCAATTACATGGTCTAATTTTGTAAGAAAGGGAAGTTACTTCTTCCAACCAGTTATTGGTTTCATTTAGCTTCCTTTCTATTCGGTTAGAGTAGAGTAGGTAGGTTTGCTTTTTGCAAAAGAAGTGCATTTTCACACTCTATATGTTTCCATTTTGAACATGTATGATTTTTCATGTTTGTATATAGTTTTTGTTCCCTTTTTTGTAGTTTGCAGAGTCAATTTCAAGGCTCATGGTAGAAATAAAATGGTTGGATTAGTTTCAAAGTCTCATTCAAAACTCCACATATTAGTTTTAAGTTCATATTCCTCAGTACCCCTTCCTTGGCAATGAATTCAGAATTTTTAGATATTTTGCAAAGGTTGGATCAGAAACTCCAAAAATCATCTTTCAAGAGCATCCCAAGGTATTTCCAAACCGGTTCCAAGTCCAAGTAGTGCTTCATACAAGCTCAAGGGTAAGCTTTCAAGTTTAGATCATTTTTCAAGTTTTTCATGCAAACTCCATACCCAATGGATGCTTCAAGGCCATTGATCTTTCTATGTAGCACGCAAATGACCCTATTGAGTTGTCAAAAATGTTTTCTAAAAAAAACCTCAGGCTATTTTGACAACTTAAACATTGATTTTTTGGACTTGGATAGTTTTTACAATGTTCTGGAGTTGGAGCTTCCATTTTTGAGACCATCGGGTTTTCGGGTCCTTCGTGCATCAGAATATGGAGACCCAAATGTATGTTCCATGTCACATGTTTTCTTCCCTTGAAATTCGATGGTTTTTCTTTGTGTCAGGTTTTTGGGTCCTTCATACATTAGGACATGGTGACCTAAAAACATGTTCCATGTTTCGTGTTTTCCGCTTCTGAAACTCGATATTCTCCTTTATTTAGGGTTTGAAGTTTCATTTACATTGAGACATGGCAATCGAAAAGCATGTTCCATGTTCCGTGTTTTTCACTTCTGAAAACCGTCTGTCTCCTTCAATTTGGGTTTCAAGTTTTATTTGTATTAGGACTTGTCAAGGAAATTACATGTCCCATTTTGCATATTTTCTACTTCCGAAACTTGATGGTCCTTAGTGTTTCCTGAGTTTTCGGGACTTACTTGCATCAGAACATTGCGGCCAAAATGTATGTTTTGTGTCATGTGCATTTCGATCCCAAAACCTGATTTTCTCTTTTGTATCGGGTTTTCAAAGGTTAACGACATCAAAGCAGGTCAAACATGTCTCATGTCGACTACTTTTCGATCCTGAAAGGCACTCCTCCCATGTGTTGGACTTTGCAAGGTGCTTGACAGACATAGTTTCTTGACAGTGTTTGGGGTTTCTCATGGTGTGATTCAAGGTCAAAGTTATGATAGTCTTATCAATGTGTCAGGTTTCCGGAGATGTTCGACATGGTCACGAATTCAACAAGGGAAGTTATTGCATGTCAACCATTTGTATTTATTGAAGTATGGCACCCTTGGCTTCTCCAGAAAGAAATGTGACATGGGGGAATGGGTTTGGGAGGGTGCCCATGATGGTTTTCAGAGATTTAATGCATGTTGTTGGTTGTTGAAGGTAGAAATTTGATTTTTCCTCTCTTTTCTCTCCTCTCTCTTACCCATTTTCTATAAATTGTAAACAGATTCCCCATTTGCAAAGGTTGGACCCTCTTAGATTACACTTGAGAATTTTTAGAGTAGTGTATCCTTTGCATTTTTGAGTTGTAGACCTCAGATTTAAGCCATTGCGTGTGGATTATTTCCTCCTTCCACCATTGTAATCTATTGTGCATTCATCAAATGCAATAGACATTCTGTATTGTGGCTATATTCTTCCCTAACTCATGTTTTATTGCATCTTCTTGCAGGGTTTTTAATTTTTTGTGCTCCATGGAAATGAGAGTGTGAGTGCTTTTCTAGATTTTGGCATGCATGTCTGACCTTTCTTTTCCCATTTCCCCTCATTTTCACTCATATGAGAGTGTTAACCCCCTCTTCTTGGTGCTATCACCTATGTTAGCTTAGAATTTTTAGTTTTATGCATTTCCTTCTCACCCTGGTCCTTTAGAATCATAGAGTAGCATTAGATATCAGCATTTTCCTTCTTAGGAGTAGTTTTGGTAGTAGGAATAAGAAAAGGAAGTCAAACTTCTGCGGAGATTTGTCTCAAGAGTAAGTCCCACAACTTGGAGATAGTCCTATGTTTTCTCAAATCCTTGGATCTTCATGACTCAGGTACATATGAAATTTTGAGCTCCAACAATATACACAAAGGGTTAATATTTGTAATTCTTTATAATTTATGTCGATCATTTTTAATTTTTCTCCTTAGGAATTTTGTCAAGATATACTCGTGTCTTACAAGCAAGCTAGTGTATATTTATCCCTATCTCGTTGATCTATTACTTATGTGCATTAGGTTGTGATGTAATGTAGCTATATTGTGTAATGATCTATGATCATTTAACATGTGAGCTCTAACAAGTTGAGTAGGTTGAAATAATACAACATAAATCAATTCCAAACATAACTTGGATATATTTTAATATGATCTCGATTCCATACATGTAATTTTCAATGAGTTTATTTCAATGTAGTTCAGTTCTAATGTGAGAAAAAATGAGTTAGATGGTTTCAATGCATCTCAATTGCATAATGATTTGAGCCCAGCTATAATAAAGTAATGTGAGTTAGTTATAAGAGATCAATCAATTTAGTAACATTAGGGATGTAATCCCACATATTTTCTAATGAAACCCTCAATAATACTTAATTCTTATACCATACGACATTATAATGTTTTACGAATGCATATAACACAACACATAAGATAAAAAACAAAATGTAAGTGTGTCATTATCATAATATGACAATGTACCACTTGGATAGAAATGTAATGTAACATTGCACTCCCATTTGCAGGGAGATTGTGAAAAAATATATCATTGTTATAGTGCAACCAAATAAGTCTCCTTGTAGAATATGACACATACAAAAATAAAGTTGAACCACAAAAGGGAATCTATGATCAAAACTTATGGTTTGACATTACTTCTCGTGCATTGAATCACACATGTTTTCTACATCTTTCCACCTCTCTATGGTGACACCCTTTTTCAAAACCTGAGAATACCTGCACACAAGAAGATAAGAATACCCAATACATTATCCATTCAAATAATTAAATCAATTGAAATGAACTGTAAGCAACATACATGTATAAACAATAATACTTAAACTATAATATGAATCAAATCATCATCTATTGCTAATCAATCACTTATAACAACTATCTTACTCCCAAAACATGTCATATTGTTAATTAAAACAAATAAAAACAGTATGGCATGTGTTTTATCAAATGTGACCACATACACCTAGTCTTATAATGTCTCCAAAATAATAAATGCATTAATTATGGGTTGTGAAAATGTTATGGTCCAAGTCATATGGTTCAATCCCTACTCCCCAATATATCTTTTCTCAATCTAAATAATTTGTATGGTTCATTTTGTATCTTATAGATTGGCCTCAATGCGATATCTAACCTACAAATCCTATGTAAGGAAGTCTAATTTACTTAAGGGCTCACCTGGAACTTAAAAGAGATACTATTGCAAATACCATTACAAAAATAGCTATCAAGTTATCCTCTCTCTATCTACAGTAGGATAACATCTTTAGGATCATCCCATATATCATGTTTTAAGTATTCAACAAGGTTGAAGAGTCTAGCTTCTCCATCTATGTTCCAAGCCATATTCAAGGTGTAGTGCCCTACACCTGCTCACCTTGAACGATGGTTGATGTGGGCTTACTCTCACAAGTTGTTGATCCAAGTTAGTATCTCTATTAGATATTAAATGTTTATTCTGATCCAGCTTGAACTTTTCTTGAGCGAGCTCTCCTCAAGTCAAAAATTATATGTTTTTTATCGAGTACTCTCGTGGGTGTTAAGGGTGTGGAATTACTTGTGCAAGAAATTTGATACGTGGTTGAGATACAATGAAAAAGGGCCAAATTATGTGGAGAAAATGTAAACACCCATTGAGAAATTATTTCTTAAAATTAGAAGCCTTTAAGTACTTTCCCAAGTTACGTGAGTTGGAATTTTGGTGTGGATGTGCATTGCAAGTTGTTTTGACCTAAGATCCAACCCCAACATGAAATTATGCATGTCTACACTAATCTAACCCCTTATAAAAAACCATGATGGGTATTTTCACTTATGATTGGTAGTATTTATTCTTTGGATGACTGGACATATCCATTTTATATGTTACAGTCCCTCAATAGCCTGATGGATCTCATATTTGGAATTTACTAATAAGACAGAGAATGGTATGGCCTCCTCAAGCTCCCTCTTAACTTTTTACCTTACAACAAACTAAGGGGTTGGTATCTTGGTACTTTTCTCTCTGGTGGGAGATAATCACAATTTGAAATACAAGATTTAATAATTAAATTAATAATAATATGATGATGAAATGAGGGGCTGAATTGGGTTTTTAACTTTGTTTGGTTGTTTTCAAGGTTGCAGAAGTGGCTTCCATGAGAAGAAGCCATCATCAGATGTGTTGGAATGCCATTAGCATGATATATGGAGATTGGGTTTATTGGAAGGGCCTTGGAAAGTTACAGGAAAATTCATTTTGTAGGTGTAAGGCCAAAATCCACTCCCACGCTAGCATACTCCATTCCTTCTTTAGAATGGGAACTTTATAACATCTTGTGGAAACTCATATAAACATAAAGGAAAGTGTAGTCTCAAAATCACACATTTTACACATTATTTATTCCCGATCTCATACTACTATTCATATGGTTTTTTAGTGAAGATAACCATATAAATACAAAGTTATGATTCCATAATGAGGGACTAAGCACTAGGCACTACTATCATCATCTAAGGTTGAATCCATCTAGCTCCATTGCAAGGCACAAGGCCGGTTCATCTGCATCACACTACATAGGAGGGAATTTTACTCTATTTTATCCACCATTATATTCCATTTTCTACACATAGTTATTGCTATCTAATTTCACAAAGTGTGACTGGCACAAGAGAAACCTAGGGCATGATCACACACACACACACACACACACACACACACACACACATAGAACTACATCAAATCTGAGATGTAGTGCAACGCTTAGTTAGTAAGTCCACCATTGTGGCCGCTGAGGACAACCTGACCCCTTCATTTACATTTACATTTTTAAGGTTTGATGTTTATTTTGGGGTCTTGCAAGTCTTTCTTCCATCATTGATCATTGGATACATTTGCACAGAGGAGTGAATTACATGCGACACACAGTGAAGGATTCAGATCATCATCCAACCCTCCAAAGCTAGTTTGTGGACCTCCTACACATACCAGGGCACCCATAACTCATACTAGGGCACCCACAGGTACCCTGATCCTCTCCCAGGCACCCCAATCTAGCTACACAACCCAGATATGTCCTTTTCTAGACCTCTACATGATTGTTCATGCTTCCAAAATATTCAGTTGATTTTACAACATAGTCCAGATCAGCCTCCAAACAAGCTAAGCTCCTTCCAACCCTACTTTTCAATCAGGGTTTCACATTTTCATTAGTTTAGTTGCTTGTGTAATTTTCTATATTTATTCATTGCATTTATTTATTGTTGTTCCTAGTTAGATTAACTACTCCACATACTACATTTTAGTTAGTCATAAAGTGTATTTTTTTATTTTGTTGCAAGAAACTTGGTTCTGATATATGCAAGATGTGGTGTGTACATGGGTGCATATAAAATAGTAAATGAGCAAGTAATGGGAGAGGCAATGATCCTACTTTAGTTTGAGAGTATTTGAGCAGGTGTAGTAGGATGGCATGACATCTCATGATTACATCTTATTCAAAAAATGGTGTTGTTAAAAAGCTCTTGCAAAATTTTAAGCAAACAACATTGAAGGGGTTTGATCTAATGCCACAAATTGTGCCAACATACTCATTGCCCATGGAAACATTGGAGCTTTGAAATAGGGTATAGACATTCATTGAGGCATAATAGGAAGTGTTTATGCACATAAATGGGAGCTTTAAACTGGGTGTGCATGTCCATCCAACCATCATGGAGAAAGGATTTTGGTTATTTGTTGTAGTTGTAGGTGTGTCTACAAAATGGGGAATCATTCACATATATGCAAATTTATTACAAAATGAGCTTTTTTTAATCACCATAGAGGTATTTTAAGCAAATGTCAATGGCATGTTTAAATCCAAACTTGATATTCCTTGGTAGTATACTCCAACTTTTTCCTGAGTGGAAGCTTTAAAAAACGATATGGCCATTATACACAATACACTTTAACTAGTTTAGAAAATACCTCTAATGGTGGATTATTAGAATGCATGTTTCAAACCAGTTATGGACCACCTCTCATAAATCATCCTTTCACATTTGTAGACACATGTCTCTCTCTATGATGTTGTGCTTTCATTTATGTTACATTTGTAATTATTTTTGTTATTTGACATATGTGAGTTAAAAGAATGGTTATTAGTATATTTTCATTTTTATAAAGGTAATGTATTAAACACTTGTTGATTAATGAGAATTGAATTTGGAAAATGATCCCTCTAGATACGCAAACCACCTTGGAAACACACTTAACTCATAAGACATAAAATGGGCCTCTAGTGTGGAATTTAGTTCACACGAATTCCATAAGATGAAACCTCGACCACTTGAAAAGAACCTTGTTAAAGTTATAAATTTAGTTTGGAATCACATTGTCTTAATCGCTCACAAGCCAAGAAGTTACCATCTTCCAACTATAACTTGTTTAATTACATACTGGGATTGTATCCCCATAGTTGGTTCTATTATAATTGTTTAGGAGGTGGTTTTTCTATGTGAGTTTTGGAGGCACTTTGTTTTATGGGTTACAAGTGCAAACATGTGACTTTTGATATTTTCCTTTGGAATGATACCTCCAAAATGAGTATCGTTTGTCATATATTAACCCTATCATTTTCCCTACATTATCGCCATATATGAGAATGGGTTAGAAGTGACATAATCACTATATGGATATTCGATGACCATTTTTCAAGGTCATTTTGTGTTCGTTTGAGCTACTTTGAGCTATAGTGTGACTAAATCCATTGACCCAATTTTTGGTCTTACAAAATCGATTTGGAATCACCATATAAAAAAACTTTTGGATCAAGAAAACCCATCCTACCAACTAAACAATATTTTTTCCTGCATTGAGAATTGTGATCCATATTTAGTTTCTAGTTATCTCGTTACAAATCCTTGTTTCCATGCTAGTTTTGGAGCTTAGTTCCATAGAAAACTATGGTCATATATCCTTATGTACAATGTTGTCCCTATTTATCCTCCAATTCTAGTTTCCAAGATGAAGGGCTTCCATGTCCTCTTCAATCTACACAACCATTTTACACACCCAAATCACTCTATGTACCATTGTATTCAACTGAGTGCAGTCTCCCTCTTGTGGTTTCATGTCTCTTACATATCATTATACCTATTTATCGTTGGAATTAAATTTATAGTTATATTTTGAGTATTGGATCATTTAGGTTAGTAATCCGATTTACATGTTATACATGTTGCTAACCCTTAATCAATAGAATATAAGTTAAAGGAATTAACCCTACATTTTAATTCAATTTTGATTAAATCACAAATGAGGGTTTGTACAATGTGGTCCATAGTAAAATCAAAGCACAGAAAATGATAAATTTTTTGTTGACTTTTTAAATTGTTTTGACATATGATTTATTTGTGAGTAGTAGATAATATTGTTGTATGTAGTACTTCTTCCTCAAATGAACCATACTGCTTTTGTATTTACATACAATTGATTGTAAATTAGGACCTATTGTTGTGCAAAGATGGAATTTGATGAGTAAAGGTGAAAAATGTGAAGATAAAGGGATAGGTATACCCTAACTTACAAAATCCCAACAAAAATGACTAGGATTGTTGGGGTGCTTCTACCATATAGATCCAAAATATTTGAAAGAGAAAATAGGGTTCTAAGGAGTTAATAAGAAAGGGGAACCTTCCAAAATTAGCAAACACATCAATAGTTCTTAATTTAGATAATAAGTTGACTAGTTGACAACCACACCAAAAATAAATGAAATAATACATAATAAATTCCTTAGGGGGCATTTTTAGTTGTCTTAATAGCTTTGTGTTCAAAATTTTAAATGTGGCTCATACTATCAAACATGCTGACAACCTATTTGAGAAATATGGATATGATCAAGATTTGGTGTTAGGGGCACCAAAAGTGTTGGAGAAATTCTAGCATAATGGTAAACAACCGAATTCTCAGCTAACAATTGGGTTTGTCTACTTCAAATCTTATTTTATGTGTTTCAATGTGTGTTAGACCAATTTGTGCTTTTAAGGGCTGTGTTATGCTTAGTGACTAGTGTAAGAAAAATTGTCTATCTACTTGTCATGCCACTAAGGAGAGACAAAATTCATGAAAAACATGAAGTTGCATAAATAGAAATTATAAAAATATAAATTGTATAAATAGAAGTTACATGAATAGAAATTTACATAAATGAAACTCACTTCAAACTCAATGTTACAATGGAACTTCACTATAAAAGTAAATCTCAGTCAATAATAAATGTTATGTTAATTACTTTTGTTTTGACATATGTTATTTTTGTGAGCATTAGATAGATATCATATGTACTTTCTCCTCAAATAAACTATAATGTTTTTGTATTGACAAACAATTGATCTTAAAATAGGACTTTATTGGCATGTAAAACTGACCTTTAATGAGTAAAAGCAAAAAGGATGGAGATAAGTGGATAGGTATACCCTAACTTAAAGAATCTCAACAAAAGTGACCAAGAGTGTTGGAACACTTGTGTGTGTGTGTGTGTGTGTGTGTGTGTGTGTGTGTGTGTGTGTGTGTGTGTGTTTGCATGTGTGTGTCTATGTGTGCGTGCGTGCGTGCATGCGTGTGTGTATGTGTGTCTGTGTGTGTGTCTGTGTGTCTGTGTGTGCGTGCACACGCGTATGTGTGCGCACGTGCGCGCATGTGAGAAGATAGGGTTTCGAGGAATAAAGAAGAAGATAGAGAACATTCCAAAATTAACAAACATACCAATAATGCTTAATCTAGACTATAACTTCATAAATAAACAATAACACTAAAATAGATGAAATAACACATAATGAATACCCATTTCAGGGGTCTTTTAAAAAGTGTGTTTTAAAGTTAAATGTGGTTCATACTATATGTTTAGTTTTTATTTTAAATTTGGTTTGCAGATAGTATTCAATGGATCAATGCAAATATATTAAAAACTGGTGGAGGAAAGTTTGTGTCATAAATACAAGCAAAGCTATCGAATAAAGAATAGAACTAACCTTAAACTTGGTGTAGCTCCTTTTCTATTTATGATCTTCACCTACTTACCTTAAACTCGGTATAGCTCGTTTTCTATTTATGATCTTCACCTACTTTATATCTTTCTTTTTGTTTTTTCTGGTCTCCGAGTTATAAATAGATTTATTCATATTTTCATAAACATTAGCAAGACATTAAGCATTAAATTTGGACCTCTGCATATTTTAGCATTACCAAGATGCTGCTTTTTTCTGCTACTTGTCATTTTTGTTATTAAAATTTACATGCACGGGGAAAGTTCTCTTCATTTGAAGTATAATCTTCTAAATCTAATGATACCATGTTTTTTTTACATTCATTGCTGAGCTCAAATGAAGACATTATTCAGTGAAGAATGCAGGCCAAAATTGACATAAAATTATTCTCAAGTTTCAACCATAACATATAAATCAAATGATCTGAATGAAAATTTATCAATGGTGGCCATTCATTTTTATATGTTTGGTTTCTGCTAATTGGAAAACAAATCATTATGCCATGACAAAGACAAACATTTGAATATGATATGTTGATGAAAGAAACATTCGAACATTGGAAACAATAGAACAGGAAGTATGGAATTTAATATTTTTTTCATAAACTTGTAGCCAATCCCGTTGTTTTGGAGCGGGAAAGTACTTGTATAGATTGCATTTATTGCAGCAGAAAGATGTTTGACTCGCAGATAAGGTTGTTCCGTCTTTTTGGAAATCATGGAGGGATTTGAAAGCAGTCCACCAGATAAGTTGTACAAACATTAAAAAAGAATGAAGAAATTGGCAGTTACAGCTGCTCTAAGACAATTACCAGTACAACCAAGGGACCCAATTATAAAGTCTCATAGCAGGATGCAATTACTGTGTTAAACAGACACCCACATGATCTTTCATGCCTTCAATTAATGTGTGCCCACATTTGTACATTAACTTGCTTAGGTACCCAGTGACCACCGCAGGTTGTGCACTGAGACAGCTACCTTTTGAATGTGGGGATTGTGAAATCCACGAGAATAAAAAGGAAGCTATAACACCCAAATCAAGATTCCCATTCATAAAAAGCAGGCAGGCGAGGGGAGATGGAGACACCCATTTAAATTATGTTGTCAGTTTTTGGAATCTCTCTATCTCGTCCTTAAATTGGTTCTTTCTGCAATGATAGCAGCTGCATATCTTTGTCTTGTTCAAAAAAGAACATGCCTTTGCCTAGTGGTGTGTATTGGCCTAGGGCACAGGATTCTTACAAGAAAGATTGGTCTGTGGCTCTCTTTCTCTCTTTTCTATCCACCCAACTGCAAAAAAAAAAACCAACTCGTGCCATCAGCCGTCCAAAGTTTCTATGCATCTCGCTATCAAACTCATGTTTCTAAATCTGAGTGCCTATGCAAGTTTTGCAACCATCTTCTCCAAATCATGAACTTCTATCATTACAAGGCATTGCATGGTTGTATGTTAAGAGCCTGCATCAATGGCGCAAGTCTCTTCCCATGTCTTTGGAGCACGCCTGCATTATTGATGTCATACAATCGTTCTTTAAGTAGATAGAGATGGAGATTTTAATAACATCTATGAAGGCAAAATAATCTAAAGAGCCTCGAGAACAAAAGCATAGCTAAAGTAGTAAGGAACTGCCAAAATAACAGTTTTTGCTTCTGAAAGTTCATTCTTCAACTGTAAATTTCAATCAGAAATTCTCTTTTTCACAACATTTTCTTCTTGATTATGGTGGACAGAAACACCTTGTCGGCCGTATATGTAGTTAAATTGAACCTTCTCTTATGTGAGAGCATTCCATGAGATAGAAAGTTCATTTTTCTACTCTAAATTTCAATCAAAAGTTATCCTTTTTACAATGTTTTCTTCTTGATTATGGCAGAGTACAGAAACGCCTTGTAGGCCATCCAATAAGTTAGCTTGAACCTTCTCTTATGCGAAAGCATTTCCATGAGATAGTGTCATTCCTCTCTAACAGACCCTATGCACAGAAAACATATATTCTTTCTGCCTTTTCGGATTGCAGGGTAGAATTGCTACAATGCCGTAGTCCACATGATATTCCAAACCTCGAGAGTATAACAGGTGCCATTCAAGTACTTGAAAACAAAGGCTCTAAATCTGAAAATCCAAAGGTCTGTCAATTCTTACACAATCAATTTACATTTTCTGATCATATGTATTATGTGGGTATTCGAAGAGAGCAGTTGGGTATGCCTCCGATTTCCCTTTCTAGAAGAAAATATAAACATAAAAACAAAATGACGCAAGTGGGTCCTCAAATTTCCATATAACATTATCACAGCATGCCATTAAAGAAACATTTTCATTGATATCTTCGGTTGGGGATGTAAAACAGTGGAGCTTGATAAGAACTTGTGGTTTTTTCATACAGTCATACTACAATGCCTCCATCCTGAATTGCAAGTTATTAAAAAACACAACATGATGCCATCAAAGTGAGACATTTTCATTGAGATTTTTCTCGGTGAAACATTAGAGATACAAATTGCAGGAAGAGCAGAAACCATGGCAGTCACAATGCAGCCACATACCAGCTACTGACTACCATTAGTTTTCCTGTAGATTCCCAACTGCCTACTTAAATTAATTTACATCCAAGCTATGTTACATTAAACTGGATAAAATCTAAACTAAGTAGTCTAAGAGAAGCTAGATGGACGTGCGGGGAATCCAAGGATGCTGGTTAGAGAAAAATGAAAAGTAAAAAAATATTGTCTCTACTGAATTTTATGGTGTGTTTCAGTTGGCAATTGAGCAAAGGAAAAGAGAAAGGGAAAAATGTAGCTTATTGTGAGCTGCATTGTTCTCTGTTAGACTTGGCGAGCACATGAGACTTGTTATTGTGCATCCACACCTTGAGGACATGTCTTTTCACGCCAACGTCCATGCAAAACTGTTGCACGGCGGCCTCGTCCTGCTTCTGTATCCTCCACCCAAGCTTCTCTGCAAATACGCTCATTTTCTCCTTCTGCTCGCTCGTGAACTTGGTCCTGAACCGCTTCTTCATCATGCTCATCGCCATAGCTCCTCCTCCTCCTCCGCCGCCGCCGCCGCCGTAGGCGTTCATGTATCCCCCGCCGTCGTCGCTCTCGCCGCTCAGCGCCATGATCATCTGGTGCGGAGGGTACCTTGAGGGCGCCGGAAGTGCCAAAGGCGGCGCCGCGCTCTGCAGCAGCGGCGCCATCGACGACGCCCCTCCGCCGCCGCTCCTCCGCCGTGCATCCTTCCGAGAATTGTAGCAATAATAACAAGGAGGCTCGCCCTCCACCTCCCTGCGGTGGAAATTCCTGTGGCAATTACAGGCTGCGCATTTTAACGCCTCCAGAGTGCCTTCCTCCCCGCTGGGCATGAAGTCCCCGCACCCGTCTATCGCGTGCCCGCCAATGCTGGCCGCGTGATTCTTCAAACACTCGCGGTACCTCACGCTCTTTTTCACAGGCTGCAGGTCCCCGGTTCGAGTCTCGTCCGACGAAGTTCCAGTTCCAGTCCCAGTCCCGCCACTGCCGTTCTGGTGATGATCCGCAGACTTGGGCTTGGAAGACTCGTGTATGTTCGGCGGGGCGCCATAGCCGCTCACCAGCAAAGGCAGCGGCATGCCGCCTATGTCACCTTCCTGCTCCCCGAGCTCCATTTATACTCACCCAATTCCACCAATACAAAAATTTAAAACTTTCTCACCTCAAAAAAAACCAGATTTCTTTCCGCACTCTGATCTAGGACCAGACATTACAAAAAAATCTCTTCCCAACTTCGAATTCCGTCCAAAAAAATTCCTACAGTAACTCACAAACGAGGATTCAAACCCCCAACTTAGCGCTAACTAACCCCGGATATATTAGCTCGAATTTCGCCGCTAAAGAAACCCCGGGGTTTTAGCGCTAACGAATAAATAATAATCAGACAAAACCCCACACACACACCTGAACAACAAAAAAAAAAAGCCCTTTCTTCACCCCGACAGAAGAACAAAAACTAAACAACACGGCGTGGATTTGCAAAAACAATAATACTCACTCCACAACACTGCTCAATCAATCAATCAAATATTACGCAGTCGAGGAGGAGAGGGCGACCGGCGCTGACCGGTGGCCCTGCGCCCCACAACCCGTTACAACTTTTTTACCGCTTCTGACACCCCACACATGCTTCCACACCCATAACGTCAACGTCCGCCTTCAAACGGTCCACTTCGCATAAATTACCGCTCCGTGACCGTCCGGCCGCCGGAAATTTAAAAAATACCCGCCAGCATGGGTTAAGCGTCCCGGGCGACCGTATTTAGTGGTCTCATGACCGTATTTCTGTGTTTTTATAGTAAAATAAATAAAACATGACATTTTCGCGGGTTGTGTTGCATAAGTAACATCATCCCGAAAATTAAAGTCCAATCGTTCTATTGTGTAAAATAATTAAATATTAATTAAAATCATATCAGTCCAGTCTTCATTTCAATCCAGCTATCTTTAAGAGTACAATTTGAAATTTATATTTAATAATTAATTTAATATTTTTAAAAATCGTTTCAAGCATATTTTACATCTTTCCATGTTTTCCTAGTAAAATACGTAAAGTAAATTTATAAAATAAGTGTTTCCTATTGAAATTTTGTATATATATTGATGTGTATAGTAATATATATATATATATATATATATATATATATTTTTGACAATATGCGAGTTTAATATTGAAAATTTCCTGCTACTCAAAAATTATTTTCTCGATGTAATGGGCAATTAAATTTGAAACTTGCACTCAAAATGACCACCATGACAACTTTTAATTTAAATTGCTCATGAAACCCTTCAACTTAACATTTGTAACCACATTCTTTCTCGTCTAAATGATACATCTTGGCTGTAGAAAACAAGAGGAGGTGAACGTTATATCTTTTAAGTTAATTAATTGTAGTGCATCGTATGTGACACCGTCCTTTCATGTTTCACCGTCTACTGATGAAAATGCACTAGAGTATTTGGAAGCATATCATCATAAGAATTAATTGCTTTTGCTTTAATTGAAATTACTTGTTTTAAGGAGAGCCCTCATATAGTCAAGAAGAATAGATGCTTTGGATAATATGGATATTGTACATATGATATATTGTTATAGACACGTAAGTTTCATACTAGACCAGTTAATTGCTTTGGTGTTAGTGTATTTTTGTGTTTATTGATCATCGGTCCAAGTCATGCTCTTATTAGTGCATTTTTCTTATGTTATTCAACCTCTAAGTAATCTCTTTTATGCTTTCAACACTTTTAATCTTGTGTTGATCATTTTCTACCTTGCCTTCCTCTTATCGATTCCTTATTCTTTTTCATGCAATCCATATCTAACTCATTTTCCAATAGTTTCTTTTATTTCTATGGTTTTCTTTTCTCCCCCTTCTTTTTAACTTGTTATGTACATTGTACGGAATTGGTCATTTTTACCCATGATTTGTGTAATTGAAGGTTTTAACCCAGTTTTATTGACCTTTTTTTTCCCATTTTGTATTACTTTACATGTCAATATGGTCCTAATTTGAATTCATCAAGTCTATAAATGCAAAGGCGCACTAGTACATTTAGGAACAAATAAGCACACAAAAATATAAACAAAATATTTAAAGTCCTAATGAAATAATTCCTCTATTTATAAAGTATCCATGTGTCAAAATAAATATACTCAAGCATATATAGAATCATACATATCTTACTAGTCTTTTACATCCATTGAAAAGATAAGGGTTGGATCACTTGCACTATAAATGAATAATTGTTCAATCCATGGGGGGAGGGGGTCGCCTTAGTAAGGTAGTGCATAACACGTGTGATTATATAATGGGCAGGTTTTATTTACATTTTTGCACCAGTATACTTGCATAAAAAGGGGTAGGGGTGTAAAAGGGGGGCCCGATAATGAGATTATATTGAGGGAAATCCTAAAAATAAGGGGTGATATTTAAAATCACATGATTGCACATATTTTGGGATTGTTGTACCAAGTTACCCTTACCACCTTATTCCCCGATGAGTGGCCTAAAAAATATAAAGGAAGATTAATTTTTCTTTGGTTTATCACATGCCCCAAAACACATTTTTTCCTTATAAATTATATTGACCTAGAATCTCAATTAGGGTTTCAATTAATGAGGAATTTTTCTTAATAACTCATGTATTGAATACGATTACAGAATGTAAGTTTTATTAAGCTCAAGGACCAAGGAATACATTCACATAATATATTTCTCAATATGGTGCAGGTGGACAACTTTGTACTTCCTATGGAACTAGTCAGATGGACTATATAGTTTGAGATGTTTAAGTTCAATTTTTGTTGCTAGTTGTACCTATTTCTTGGTGTCTATCAACAATGATTGTCTCTAGATTAAATTGAAATATAGAATTACACTAGACTGTAGATACCTGATTTTGATCTTAGACACTTAGCAATGTCAATTTGTACACTCTTTGACACTTGTAGACTATTTACTCACAGTTAATTCTTCATCACACCTTTTCCCCTTCTGATTATCCATAAAATTTATTAGTCATCTCTCTCTTCAAATTATATTGTATCAAGATCACCTCCAACTTATATAGGAACATCATTAAAAACTATAGAAACATTCTACATTATTTACAAGCACGATTCTTTCTTCTGCACATTACTGACCACCCTAGATAGTACAATCCACTAGTATCGTGAGAAATAACTAGTTTGTAAACATAAGCACTTTCGTTAGGTTGTCCTGGGCTTGATTCATGGGTCGGCTTGTACGGGAAATTAATGAAGATTCACCCATATATAAAAATGACCCTCAACGTCATTAGTATTGAGATATATTAACACTACATTAGAGATCACTTTACAAAATACTTATACACATTTCAAATCTAAAGCATAAGGGTTTGAAGTTACATTTTGATGAGTTTTAAGGATAATTCTAAGTTGTAAATCAATTTCTAGTTAAATTTTTAGATGGGACTTGAGATAACTACTCCCATATTGATTCCTCTTCAAGGTGTTGGTATGTACTATAACACATACATGCATTGGAGCATGTTGAGGTCGGTCCATCCCAATATCTCTAAAGGCATTTCATTATGGATTATTTTTTAAGTATTTTGCAAGGGTTTAGACAAAGGAGTGGTCCAAATAAGCTTTGGTGTATCGTATTTCAATGTTCTATTATCTTAATCATCAATTACAAGAACAATAAAATAATCCCAACAAATTACAATTTCATCAGACACTCTTAGATACTATTGGCCACCAAGAACAAATTGCAATTCCATCAGACACTCTTAGATATTATTAACCACCTTGGACACTACCGTCTATTGGCACTATATGTCTTTGTTAACATTTTCCAAGAATAGTTTCAAATAGTGAAATTAAATAGAGTTCTCGATGACACCTTTCTAATTCAGATCTAGGTATATTGTCTATTATGTACTCATCTTTTAGGTAGAATCAGGTTGGGTCTTTTAATTGTACATTATTTAGCATTTTCTCTCTACTTTCTTTCTCTAGATTTTTCATATTTACCCTAGTTTAGGTTCATATTATGGCACTTAATTTTCTTTATTCATATAATTAAAATTAGATATAATTTTACTACAATTTTATGCCCTAATGTGTTAAATAGTCAAATCAACTATAACCTCGAATCATATCTACGTGGCTTAAATTGCTTCTTATTTTTCCTATGATGAATCCATTTAAATTTTGCAATTAGGAATTATTTAATATTTTATCTTAATTAAACATAATTGAAATGTGTTATAGTTATTCACACTGCATTTATTGATGTAATACCACTTTTCATATCTATTTTTTGTGAATGCATGTTTATGTGGAATACCCAACTGAGAGTTTTTGTAGACACAAAATCACATATTTATTATTTACATCACGCCTATAAGTAAGTTATTATATGCATATTTCTTAAGCAAGAAAACTAAACATTAATAACACTTATTTTTCTTTGTATTTACATTATTTTATCTTCTTATACTTTTTTCCTTAGTTTTTATGGAACTGCACCTTTACTTTTGAACATTGGATAACATGTGAACCATATTAATATTTTCCACTTTATCCTCCGAACATCCTAGACAACACTGCCCATTAGGGATAGGAGTACCCAAGTGTTATTGTCGTCTTTGGGAGCTTCTATCATTTTCCTTCCTTTTCTCAAATTTGAAATGTCGCATTATTTATATCTTTTCTAAAACCTTTCTTATCCATTCAGATAGGTTTTTTTGGTTTTCAATGATGAAATACAAACAAGGTAATCATATATATGCATGACTTATTCACTATTATTATGGGTTGGTCAATTTGGGCTATTACTTCGTATCTATTACTTCGGAAAAGAGAAAAATTCAAGGACTACATTTTGGGATGCATTATTCACTGTAGAAGAGGATATATTTTTGAATTTCATCTCACACATTCATCTAGGGAGAAAATTAGTTGTAACCCGCTATCTTCGTGTAGTTGGAACAAGGGAAACCTAGCATCAAGGGGCGTCATTCTATCACACCCACAGACACACACACAGAGACACACACACACACACACACACACACTAGAACTACATAGAGTTTGACATGTAGTGAAACACTTGATGAAAATCACATTGGGGTGACCATCAAGATCAACCTAAAGTTAAGAATATGTATTATTTATTTCATCTAGTATTTTCTTGAGCTTTGTGCAAGTAGCTAGTGTTTATTTTGCAGGTTTTCGTGTAACAGTAAAACCCTATAAAGAAGCTATAGTGACAAAGAGAGAAAGTAAGAATACAAGTGTGCATCCTAAAAATATCAGAAGCAGAGATTTCTTGAGGACACTAATGCCCTAGTGGTCATGTCCTTGTTTGGGTGGTTCTGAATAAAGGAGTCTCATTTTTTAGTTTTCTAGATGAAGCATACTTTATCCATATCCATTCGTTTCCACTCAATTTGCATCCTAAAATCAAGCCATATCTCCATATACAAGCAAAGTCATTCTTATCTCACCATTGGTTGTACACTTGCTTGTCTTTTTACATGATAGATCTTGTTTGTTACTATTATATCTATTTGGTCTTAGTCCTTTGATAAGATTTAATGTCATTAAATAATTTGGAGAACCCGTTTATTGATCGAACCCTAGATTTCCATAGGATCCCTCATTTTATTTTCTTCATCATATCCCTAACCCTTGTAACCTTAGGGTTTCTTTCTTTGGTTGTGGATTTCAATATATTTCCTTCATCATGCTGACTATCAGGGATAATTATCAATATCTATCTAGCTTCACCACATCTCCTAACTATCATAGCTCCAATGCATCTTCATCTAGCACACAAGCTCTTAAGTCTATTGCTCATTCCCAAACAATTGTTGACAATTATTATTCATTGTATATTCATGTTCACATTCGTAATGTGCTTGTTAAGCGTGTTTTAGTTTATAATCGATTTGGTCTTAATATATGCAACATTTCCTTTCTCCATAAAATAGGACTTTCTATTACTAATTTAATTCCATCTAATCTACGTATTTTTGGCTTTAATAATACACTTAGACAAGTATTGGGATAAATCTCTCTACCCATTATTGTCGGATCTTGCACTCTTGATGTTTTATGTCATGTTAAGTCTAATAATATCAATTATAATATTCTTTTAGGTCATCCTTGGTTATATATTATGCTTGCATTACCTTCTACCCATGCCATATCATACAATGCCTTTGCTACACCTTTTTCCAGGGATAATCCTACAATAGATTCCACACCTCATATTATTACTCTTTGTGATATCCCTCTCATACATGATGATGAATAAAATACTTATATTACACATCGTTCTCCTTGTGATGGATGATAGTGATATTGATTTACATGATCAACTTTCTCATTTTCGATGCACTTCTATTGATCACATGCTTAGTGATTCCAATGTTACATCCCTTGCTACAAATTCTTCATCACAAGTTAGAACACATTGTGTTGATTGGATTCTTGATGCTCTTAATTAACTCACTTTTCAAAATTTTATACATGACTCATATACTATCCCTTATCTTATTACATGCACGGGGGAAATCAATTCCCCTCTTTTTACATTTATGTCTATGATCATAGACGCTAGTAAATATAACTTTAATGCTTCCAATATTACCAAACTATATCTATTTCTCAACATGATCCTTGTGTATCTCCCCCTATTGTATGATTTTGATACTTCCAAGATTCCTAGCACTACATATGTTACACATCTTTTGACTCACACATTGATCCTTATGTTTACACTTACTTTTTCCACTATTGCTAACAAGCTCAATGTTCCACCTAATCTATTATCTCCTAATGAACACCCTCTTATTAGTCATACATGTCCTACGCATGAAATTGGGATCTTGGACTCTATACGGTTCTCCCCTCACCATGTTGACATTTGTTTATCTAGTAGATCTTATGTTACCCTTGTTACCTGATGAAACACTCTTTCTCTAGGTTAAAACATGATTGTTGAGGGCACACTTACCTCCATAGACCTCACTTTACACACATACACTTGGGAGAAACCTTTGTCCCCTCTCATAGTCATAGAAGTTCATATTATATATTCAAATATTTGTAAAAAAATCTAAAATCATTAGCTTAGATCTCGATTGGATGTATCATTGCTCACTTATACTATTTTATGTTGCACATCGCTTATCATGTTACTTTGATTCATAGTATGCTCTATCATTTTCACATACACACATGCATGTTCACATGGTACTTTGAGGTGAATGTAGGCCATCTACATGTTATCACATGATGCATGATGCTTGACAGTGCTCCCTACCAATTCCACTGAGGCTCTTGGGTGCATCTAAATTTGCATACTTCTCTATATTCCAGTTTTATCATTACAATATCTACTACTTCCATTTCCATTTCAACTATAAACTTGGTGACATACTATCAATTTTGCTAACATGATAACGGGTGTTTCATGCGTAGCATTTGTCTTAAAAACCTACTTCCAACCATTGTTATCTGATAAAAAATTGGTTCAGAATCAAACTTGGGCCAAAAACATATCAAGGACAAAAGTACCCAATAAAGACATGAATAGTGGGCACTAGTGTCCCATTTAGATGGTTCTATCCTGGGGGAAGAAATAGGTGCAATACAAGTTCAACAAGTTATTAGTGACAAAATTCTTCAATTTTGAATAGTACTATCAGGTACAAAAGGAACAAAATCAATAGTGATAAGTTACATACTTTGAGCAAGGGAACTAATTACAGTTTATTTTCTTGGGATTAAATAAAGAATGACACCTAGAGCAAATGCTAGAAAACAATATGCCTAGAACAATGTGTCATTCGTGACCACTTTCTATGGGGTTATTGACCATCTGCAATGGCACTTATCCATGGGAATCATCAATAGTTGGAGGGTAAATCCTACAACTCTCCTAATTTTATTCCCTTTGTGAAAGGATTCCTAAATTCTTAGTTTGGCCAAAATAATCATAAATCCTCATTTTGGTGATAAGATGCCTAAATCCTAAGTACTATTCCAACCATATCCAAGGAAACAAACACATAGGAATAATTTTATCTCTTTTCTCATGACATTCAGGTGCATTCTATCCTTAATTCACTTTTTTTCAATACAAATTTCTATTCTCATATTCTCTAAGTTAAATTTCAATTCCTTTTATCATGAGAATTGACTACACTTATCTTCTTTAGCAGGTCCAACCTTTCTCTAGCAGAAGGCAACACACAAATGGAAAAAGGAGAAATATCAAGCACAACACACTTAGGAAAAGGCATTATCCAAGGAAAAAAGTAGAAATCATTTCCATTATGCACACAAGGTCACCCCTAGTATCCTTATTCTCTCTTAGATTCCACTATACACAATCTACAATCTCCATTTGATACATTATTAGTTACAACTCACTTCAGCTCTCCATAAGGCACACTCTTCTTATCTATTTTATGCTATTGAATATTCATTCACTAGCATAAAGTGGGGGAAAATGTAAACACATAATCACACACTTACTATTTACATCATGCCTCTAAGTATGTCATCATATGCATGATTCCTAAGTAAGAAAACTGGACATTAACAACACTTATTTTACTTTGTATTTACATTGTTTTATCTTCTTATACCTTTTTCCTTAGCTTTTCTGGAACTACATCTTTACTTTTAGACATTGGATAACATGTGACCCACCTCAACATTTTCCATTTTATCCTCTGAGCATCTTGAACACTACCGCCTATTAGGGATAGGAGTGTCCAAGCGTTATTGTCCCCTTTGGGTGCTTCTATCCTTTTCTATCCTTTTCTCAAATTTAAAATGCCAAATTATTTGGTATCTTTTCTAAAAACTTTATTATCACTTTAGGTTTCCTTTTTGTTTGTTAATGATGAAATTTAAATAAGGGAATCATATTTATGCATGAATTACTCACTACTATTAAGGGATGGAAAATTTGGGATATTACTTCCTATCTACTACTTGGGAAAAGATCAAAATTCAAAGATTGCAAATTTGGTTGCGTTATTCGATGCATAGGAGGGGTTATTTATAAGTTACACCTCACGCATTCATATTGGGGGAAAATTAGTTGCATTCTGCTATCTTCTTGTGACTAGCATAAGGGATACCTAGATTCAAGGGACATCATTCTATCACAAACAATCTAGAACTACATAGAGTTTAAAATGTAGTGTATTCCTCGGTGAAAATCACATTGGGGTGACCACCGAGGTCAGTCTGACTCAAGCATATGCATTATTTGTTTCATCTAATTTTATCTTGAGCCTTGTGTAGGTAGCTACCATTTGTTTTGTAGGTTCATGTGTGAGATTAAAACCCTATAGAGAATCTAGAGATAAAAGGAGTGAAAAGAAGAAGATAAGTTCATACCCTAAAAATATCATAAGCATGGCATTTACTAGGGGAATAACACCCATTTTGGACACTAGCGCCTGAGAGGTCATATTATTCTCTAGGAAGTTTTGTTTGAAGGAGTCTTGAATTCCAATTTTCCAAATGAACCATATTCATTTCAGATCCATCCTATTCTACTCAATTTCCATCCTAGATCTCCAAATACAAGCTAATTCATTCTTATCTCACCATTGCTTACACTTGTTTGTCTTTTCACATGAAAAATCTCGTGTTTACTATTATATATGTTTTATATCAGTCCTTTGATAAGATAAAATTTCATTAAATCAGTTTCTTTATCACATCTTTCTAAGGTGTAGTATGTAAATTAGGTTCATGTTGTTAATTAGTTATTATTAGTTGTAAATGATAATGTATAACTAAAATATATTAATAAAATAGTCTCAAATTATGTACAGAAATCATATCATAAGATATGTCATTAATATAATAGTGAAAATACTTCAAGGGTTTAGGGTTCAAAAATATATGTCAGGACTCATCGAGTTTAGTATGTATGATATTGGGCTAGAAATAAATGGTTAAGCTATGTAAACTATCATAAAATTATTGAAAAAATGAGAATTGCATAAGACATGTTTATGGCTAAACCTATCTAGGGAGCTAAAAATGTGTCCTCTTGGGATCTGAGTTGCAATTTGATTTTGGAATCTTGTTTTGCTATGTTTTTAGACCTATTTCATGTATCTAGATTAATGAGTTGATATTTTTTTACCTAGATATGTCTTAACTTATCTTATTTACCTAGAAAGGGGTTAGTCATCATTTATGTTAGACTATCCTCACCATAACTCCATTGATGTAATGAGCATCACACTACATACCAATCCTCTAAAGAGGTATCAGGCCACATGAAGTTATCCTAATGTTGTGATGATATGGAGAGTAATCTAGATTTAAGATAAGATGGATCCCTTAATTCATATCACACACTTGGAAATCAACACTTAACTTGATTTTAGTGCCTAGATGTTTTGATCTAGGGTTACAATTGATATCTATATTTATAATTTCGATAGTTTTTTTTGGTTTTCTCTAAGGAATAAGTGTTCCATTTTTCTCCCAATTTTCTCCTTAGAGTTTCTTTTGATATGAGATCCTTAGATACCCCTGATAGATTAGGGTGGATTTGTTTATATAAGTGATCATTCAAATTCCTTCCCACTCGACTAACTCAAAACTATTACCTAGGTTGACTAGGCTAAATTGTGAATTTGAAAATATGTTATTGTCTTGTATAAAATATGAGTTTATAGATGTTGAAAATATTCTTTGGGGGACTACAAGAGATTTTCAATTTTCTTGTTTATTTTCCATTATTGTGTTTTTCTATAGTTTACACCCTCACTCTTTACTTGAAGAATTAGAGACTCTTTTTGAATTAGAACTTCACTCTTGTTCTATACTCAAATAATGTAACCCCTCTTGTAGATTTCATGCATTTCATACACTTATCACAATGAAAAATAATTTAATATTTGATCAAACTAAGAGATGCACATGCACAATCATGTTTCTTGAGGTTTTCTAAACATGCAATAGAGAATATATCAAGAGACTTAACCTTAAAAACCATACAAATGTCACTTCACTGCCTCCTACCACGTGATTACTATTAAAATGACCTCATTATTTGGATCATAAACCAAATACACCAAGAAACTTTTCCAAGAACTTAGATTCATTGTTTTACATAGTCCCATGCATTGACCTATATTCTAACCACAAGGTATTCACAACTCAACCTTAATAAATGTTCAATAAAAACAACTCTCTCTCTATACTCATGAAAGAATCTATTGTGACAAGACCAAACCTTCATACATATAAATTTTTGATAATATTCTCAAAAAAATTTACATACTCCTAAACATAATTCACTTCTCACTACTTACAAGCTCTAATATCTCTTTTGCCACCTTTTCATTTTTTGAATTTACAAAAGAGAGGTTTGAAATTTTGACTCCTTGACCACCTGAGATGGTTTCCACACATCCTAACATACCTATATTAACCTCCTCAACCAAGGAAAAAGGATAACTTTCATTTTTGATGTTCATGTATCACCTTTTATGGTGAGGGACACTAACACTTATCACTCATCTTAAAAGATAAAATTGTTTAGTATGTAATATGCATAATTAAAGCATCGAGAATATTAACCATATAAGAAAGTGTGCTTAAACATGGTTGTAAAAGTAATATGTGTAAGATATGATCAATAGAGAAAAAGTAGTACATGTTTCATCTCATGGGTCTAGGAATATTGCAATATGTTCACTAATCCATAGAAATTAGTATATAATAATATAATGGTAATAGAAAGAGTAGTATGTTAGTATACATACGACTCAACACTTAAGGATAATTTGAGATTCATGCCATGACATGAAAAAACATGACATTATGGGTCAAAATAAGACAAAAATGACTAAAAATACATTGTGATGATGAATCAATCATTATTGGCAGTAGTTAGTTGAGTGTGCTAAAAAAGTATGCATCAAATAATGAACATGTGCATGGAGATGGGGGACCAAAAAGCGGAAAAAAATATTTTTTTGACCATTTTCGCATAATGAAAGTGTGTTATGGTTCGATCACATTATAACACAACCATGTAATGAAATGATCGTGTTATAACACATTCACACTATGACGCTTTTAACACAAACGCATTTTTTACTATGTAGATTTGAATTTTTCACTAAGAAAAACAAATGCGGGTGCATTTTTTTCTTTGGCTTAGAAACCACCCATCCTTTGGCCTGAATATATAAGCCTCAGGTTTGGACTATGTAATATATGAATAAATCTATGTTTTGTAGATAAACATAACAATCTCAAGTGTACACCCCAATTTCTCATGTGTTATAAGACAATATTACAAAAAAAAACATGACTGTGACGTCAAGCTCTGTTTTAGGTTTGTTTCAATGTATTTATTTCTAAAATATGATTAGTGTTAAAGATATAATTTAAAATACTCTCTATATTTAATATTTCAATGATGTAAGGATGCCCTTAATATAGTAGGTTGAACCCAGGGATAGGGCGTGGGAAGTTGCAAAATAATGTGTTTTATTGTTCGTAGACTATGTGTATCTTAAATTTTCTTGTATATATTACAAGGATCAATTGTATAAAGAGTTCAGATGTTTATTTTGCTAAACCTAAATAGAAACAATGTCAAATTATTTGTAATGAATTAGTTAGTCAAATGTAGGTCTTGGTTTTTTATTTTTCCATATTATACCATTTTTAATTCATAAGGGACAAAATGAAAAATGTCAACTCGTAATGTAGTAGAGGAGATGGGAATATGTTATAAACAATAGAATAAAATGGATGAGATCCTAAATAGTTATGGTTCCCCTTGAAATGTGTTGCATCATCAAGTTACACCTTAGTGATGATCTATTAAGTATGTATTATAAGAATGAGTATAGTGTGAGAAGAAAATCTCATTATTACCAAAGCAAAAGAACATGTATGTGTTGAATAAGATATGTACATGGGATTGTGATCATAACTAGGAGTAAGAAGGTCAGGATTGGAACAACAACTCTGCTCCTTGTAGGCCATCAACCGGAGTTGATATCGTTAGTTCACACATTTCCACCCCGACAGTCAGTAGTAAACTGAGGATACCTGGCCATGACGACTCCACCTCTATCTCTATTATCATAGAAAGGTTGTCCTATGTGTAATATAAAAATTAGGGTTATTCTAAGAATACTTCAAATGTTAATGATGATATAAAATGGTAAATAATATAAATACAATAGTCCTAAATCATATGAGAATAAATATTAAATCAGAACAAATTATAAAAGTAGAATACACATTATTAAAATTAGAGTTTAGATAAATTGCACCATTTTAGAAGGTCTGGAAATGTGAAAGTGATATAAAATTATTAGTATATGCTCTAGAGAGTGACATAATTATGCTAGTAAATTTTTGAGACATGTAGATGAGATATGGACATAATTACCCAATGTTTTCATCCTTTGGTGGTTGATTTCATCCTTTATTGTTATGATAATAAACTCAACTTTGGCACCTAGTGTGCATGTATCTAGTTTGAGGAACTATTCTTTAAATCTAGCGATGGAACTTCTCTACCTACATAATGTTTTCTTCTTGTATTTAAACCCTCAATCCCTTCTTTTGATCTTAAAAGGGGTTATTCAAAATCTAACTTCAACCACCAAAATGAAACCTCTTCAAAGACATAAGGTGAATATATGGGAGTATGAAGATGTATATTTTACAAGGTGCATTAGTTCCAAAAGTGCTAAGCTAAAGAATAAGTGGTGACCTTGTGGACTCAAAGTGCAGGAACTAGATGAGATGCCTTTGAATTTAGTAAATAAATATATAAATGGGATTATGCTAGAATAAATAGTAAATGATTATTTCCAAGTCCTTAACACCAATTTTCAAGTTTTGTACTATAATCCCATTAATGTGATGATTGTATAAATATCATGTATCAAGTGGTGTAAAGCATGTGGTATCTAAATTATTTGTGTTATGGATAACATAGTCATTATATGATTCTAAGGTGTATCCATGTGAGATATAGTGTCCTAAAATATTGGTATCAATAATATGTGAATATGCAAGTCATGGGTCACTAGTAGTTGTAGTAACTTAGTGTTCTTGATGTGTAATAAGATAATGTACCAGTATCTGATATGGTTCATCCTCGTAAGGTTGTTGTAAGAGTATGACATGTTGTTAATATCTCGTTAACACAGTGTACTAGAGGAAAATATATTTTCAAAGCTTCATCAAAATAATTCTATATCAATGTATGTTATGGAGTTTATATAAGAATAAGATCAAGTATATATCAATCTTGATGTTGAATTTTTTCTAATAGTTGTAATTGAATGCATGGTACTATATGTTTTAATTAAGTGGCACTAGGTAATGTGAAAGGATGAATAGGTAGTTCATAAGGATAATCGTGTATGGTAACCACTATGTTGTTGTGTGCATACTTTAAGCATATGTGTAAGTTAGAAAGGATAGCTTTCTTCTGACAAATAAATGGGCATTAAATTATGTTATTATAAGGGAATAATAAAAATCAGGTGGAAATCTTCTTACACCCAACCTATAAAATTAACACCATACACCAAGTAGATTCTGGCTTTTTTTGTCCAATATTTGAATTTCATATGTTGTATTGATTTTCTATTAGTATATCTTAGAGTATTGAGGAACATTATAGTGTTCCTACTAGATCCATTTTCTATGTAAATTTTATGAGAATCGATATGTTCTTGAATGAACAATGTTATACTACCCTCCTTATCATGAGGAGGAATCTCTCTTTCATTAAATGTTGTTATAAGTGTGAATTATGATATATTTTAGTCAAGCTAATGATACCATTGATAAGATGATGTTTTGTAGTGTAAACCTATGGAGGAGGTACTACATGATAATTCATGAGTAGTTCATCACTCTTATACGTTTCTATATGATTCAGAAATGGACCAATGAATACTTTTAACTTGGAATTTAGTTTTGAAACTATTGCATTGGTAGGTGTGTCTAAGTATCATGTAGAAATAGTGTTGTTTTCAATTATCTCTTGGATCTTATGGCATAGATGATAGAAGTTGTTTGTGATGTGACTAGTGCACATATGGAAGTTGCAATATAATTTGTTATTTAATATTACATTTTTTGTCCTATACATGTTTGTGTAGTGGGTGGAGGTAGCTAGGTGATATTTCTTTCTAGAAATGTTTCCAATATCATATTAGGAGGTTTTGAAAAAAAAAATCCATTATTTTTTGAATCCAAATACAAGATGATAGGTGGAGCCTATCGTATCACATTGAAAAAAAATCATCACTCTTCTTATTGTCATTTTTCCTACCTCCATATGACGACTTCAACTAGAATGTTGGTCCAATATATATATGTGTATTATTACCATATTTTAACATGTTAGATGCAAGGAATTTAGTATCATATACTTTAACATTAGGGCATGGGTATTTAAAGGATATTAAGCTAGAGAACATGACCTTATTTATATGTTGTGGAATAAGGATAGTGATGAACACTTCTTGTAACTATGCCTCAACAATATGCTTAGGTCCTTGAGAGAGAAAGGTTGAGTAAGGTGAGAAATAGTCTACAACTTGATCATAGGATTATTTCTTGACTTGGATAATTTAAGAAAAGGGTGTTGGTCAATGTTGATGAAGAAATGAGAAAAAATTATCATCCAAAGTTTAGAATGATCACATTAAACCTTGAGAAATGTTATAAAACCAATCTAACACATATTCTCTAAGACTTTAAATGGAAAAATGTAAGATAATAAGTTATTATTATTTGCATAGTCCATACATGAAGTGATAAATGGTGAAGATGTTTTGGATTAGTCTTGCCAACATATATGGATATCTTGGGTGGTACAAATCTAGGTGGTAATGGATAAATAATTACCTTAGGTACTAATGGATTACCAAGTAAATTAATAAAATTTGTAGAATACTGTTATATTTCTTATGCAAAAAGGTATAACTAAACTACATGTCTTATAGTTTTTTATCACAGGGTTAGGAAGAGGATTTACAATGTGTGTAGTGATAGGTGTTATAATAGAATCCATAATTTGTGTAGTAATAGGAATGTTAACTTGGGAAGTAGTGTGTGATGCATCCATGGTAGTAATACTCAATGTGTGTAGTGATTATGTAAACATATGGGTATTATTCCCTGAAGGGTAAGGAAAACATATAGAAGGTGGATTATGATCAATTATAACTTTTTCAATCTTGGATTTTTGTGATAGTTGTACCTTATGAGCTTCAACTAGTAGTGTTAAAACTCCATTGATGTTATTAGGTTTCTATTAATGAAATTATTTAAATATCTCAAAATGAAAATTATGTGGGAGTTGTTGAATGATAGGATCTTGATCATTTTTAGTATCATATTTATCTCCCTCATGGTCATGGATTATCTCAAGTATAATAGTATCCATGTTGTATGTGTAGCATCCCCATCAACATAAAAAATGTGATTTGAAATAATTATAACATCCAAATAAGGGTTAATAGGTACATTAGATGAATTGGTAATTTTCTTAGGATTGTGTAGAACTAAGGGTACTTAGATGTAATCAATGGGAGTACTACTCAAACGATCACTTTGTTAAGTTGAGGTGAGGGAACTAAATTGATTATATGGAATAAGAAAGGATCATTTGAGTATGTACATAATTTTGAATGGATTTTATAAAACCATAAAATTAGAAATATCAAGCCCAAGGTTATAAATAATAGATTGAAGTCTCAAAAATATAAGGGAAAGAAATGAAACCTTAGGTTTCATGAATTGATCGATAAGTGGGCTCAAAAAATGTGATATGTAAATTGGGTTAATGATCCTAATTATTTATTACTAATTATTGAATATATTTAGAACATTAATATAATTATTCAAACCATATTGAATTATGTAAAGGGATCATGACATTAAATATGCCATAGATATAGTAATGACAGTACAATAAAGGTCTATGGCTAATAAAGAAATCACCATGCATTGAGTTTAATATGTGTGATAATGAATTGAAACTAGATAGTGACTTTGTGTGAACCATCAATTTTTTAATGTAAAATATGGGAACCTAGAAATGTTCATAGGACAGGTTCGTTAGGTAAGGAACAAGTTCATGGCTAAACCTATCCAAGGAGTTAGAAAAATTTCCTCTAAGGATATGAGGTACAATCTAATTTTGAGATTTAGTTTGCATGTGTATTTATAGGTCTATTTCCTATATGTCAATTGGTTTAATGAAAAATTTGTACCTAGATACATGACTTCTCTTATTTTATTGACCTAAAAATGGGTTACTCGTTATTTTCATTACACTAACTTCACAACACCTCCACTAATGTGATGAGTGCTACAATATGTACCAATACTCTAAAGAGTGATCATGCAACATGTATTTATCTTGATCCTATGATGATAGGGATATTAATAGATAATAAAATTAATGTGGAGCCCTCGATTCATCCCTTACACTTGGTAATTAACACTTGGATAGATTTTATTGCCTTGATTTTGTGATCTATCGAAGAAATAAATATGTATTTATAATCTGAGTAGATTTTTTATGGTGATATCTAAGTAAAATGATCTTAAATTCTTTACACAATGTATTTCTTGTAATATCCTTTGATATGGATCCCATAATACCCCTAATAACTTATAGTGGATGTGTTTACATAGGTGAGCACTCAAATGTTTTCCCACTTGCTTGGTCCAAACACAACACCTAGTCTAGCCAAGATAAATTTTGTAGTTGAAAATATTGTCATCTAAAGTACAAGGGATGCATTCATAACACATGGAAAAAAATCAATTGAGCTTGACCTGGGCCCACAAAATTGTCCAAGGTAAAGTTGGAATTAATTATGGGACTAGAGATAGTTTGTAGAATTATTATGTGAAGTGTTAAATGATTATCAAAATTCCAATATGGAGAGTAGTTATGACCTAGTGGAATCATGGTTTGGGACATAGTAGGAGGATTTGATTTGGTCAATTAAATATACCTAAATGAAATAATGGAATAAACTTTTAATTGATAATACCAAGTACACATGACCAAATTTTGGGTATTACATAAGGTTAGGTCTTGCATCTTTGGTGATAAATTTAATTTATTTAAGGATTATGTATATAAAATACTTTTTATCTATCGCTCATTATTGTATGATTATTGTTATGTTTTTTCTCATTGTCATATCTCTTGTATCTCTACTCATCAATTCTAGCATGTGCTGTAAATTTTGTGCATTAACTATTTATATGGATATATGTATTATATGTAATGTTAGCTTCATGTTATTTTAATATATGTAATATTCCTTTAATGTGTATATTAATATTTAATATATTATTATTTGTTACTAGACTAGTTTTCTAACAATATATATGAAATATCCCTTTTCCGGATTTATTTTATATTCAATATTTCCAACCAAAATTTCACAAATAACAATATGATTTTTATGACAAAAGTATATAGAAAAATATGACAGCAAATTACAATTATGGCAACAAGGTTTAAAATCATAAAATAACCAATATCTTCACTTTTATTGCAATTAAAGTAACATGTAACAACATGCAAGTAACATGCATCAACATGCAATGACATGCAAGTAACATGCATCAACATGTAATGACATGCAATAGTTCAAGAAGTTTCCACTAATAAAATAGATAATCTCTCTTACTGAATATGGTTGTCTTCTCTTTCTGGACTTGAAACTAGATTAGCAAGCCTCTGAAACTCTGAATCTAACAACCCGATATGAATAAAATCCTCAATAGTAAACTAGGGCTGGATCTTTCACCACCGAAGAGTGCTCTAATAGCTAGGGGTAGATATTTCACTACCGAATCTAGGGTTCCTATGGAATTTCACCTCCACAAGCAAATAAAGCAATCTGAAAGCTCTAACATAAGATGGAAAAATGATCCCTGATCCTTTTTCCTCCCCAAACACCACCTTTTATAACTTTTTCCATCATAAAAGTGCCCATATAACCCTAATTCGACCCCCATTGGAGATATTTCATGTTTTAATCATCACTTAAAGTGACTTTATTTCTCTTAGGCCAAATAAAGGTCCACTTAAGTGACCCCAACAAAGAAATAGAATATTACCCCACCTTTTCCACTTAAGTCATCATAAAGTACATGCATAACACTAAAACATAACATATAAGTGAAATGTAGGTGAAAACTATGCCCAACAACCGTCTACGCCACTAGCCCCTTGGATATGACAAAGGCTAAGAGGGAAAACCAGCTGCTAGACCATGGAGGTATGATTATTGTTATGTTTTTTCTCATTGTCATATCTCTACTCTTCGATTCTAGCATGTGTTGTAAATTTTGTACATTCACTATTTATAAGGATATATGTTCCTATATGTAATGTTAGCTTCATGTTATTTTAATATATGTAATATTCCTTTAATGTGTATATTAATATTTAATATATTATTATTTGTTACTAGACTAGTTTTCCAACAATATATCATGCATTTTAATCTTTCCTTTATGGAAATGTTATGATTATATATGATACGAAACCTATGGAGCCTTCAAGTGATATGTATTATTTATCTTATTCTATAATGGCTACCCATGAGGTGATCCATACCATCAAAAGGAGGGATGGAGAAAATAATGCAATACTCACTCTTACGATTCCTTCACCTCAAGGTGCAAACAAATAAAAATATCTCACAATATTCTAAACTTAAATCAAATTTATAAAAGGACCATGATATTATGGATAAATCACAAAATGCTTATGCTAATATATTTATCCTTGATTTATATACTAAATCTAATGTGTAGAAGGATATTATTTATGAATCCTTGATGGATACCACATTACCAGTGATATCGAACCTTACAAATTTTAGTCTAGAATGTTGGATCCATGACCAATATTGAGAATATTACATCTTTGATAATTTTGAAGTACCTTTACAAGATATTATTGATCAACATCTTCTCTTAAACATTAAAGTTACTATCAATAATATATGGATCAAAAGGGTTCTCGTAGAAAATGGTTTAATATTGAACATTTGTAGTGAGAAAATTATCATACACTAAGGTATTGGTATACATGCCCTTTCTAAATATGATATGATCATTAAGTCCTTTGGAAAAAATCCTAGAAATAGCAATCGTGTTAGATATCTCTTAGTCTTAAGATTGTTTCCACAAAATCTCAAATTTATACCTAATGAATTAAGCTATAATATTCTACTTGGGAGACCTTAGATACATGATACATAAGTTTTCATTTCTGTATTAAACATATGTTTCAATTTTGTACATGACATATTTATATATACATTATGCCCCATAAATGATGTATCATTAAGACTTTGCAAAATGATTCAATTTCATAATGTCATTGAGCTCATTTGAAGGATAGTGAACTAAATGCATTAGTACCCAAGGAGTTACACAATGTGATCAAGTGGGTAGATTCAAATTTTTTGACAGTTGTAAGGTTCTTGATGAAAATGATAAGAATGATAATTATCTATCTAGAGTTAGTTTCATACCAAATGGTCTAGGTTACTATAGAAATTATATCAATGTATTTGACATTGGAGCTCTCCATATCACTCTTAAATATTATGGATGAACAAACCAATCATGAAATATTACTAATGATACACCAATTATTGTTAAGGGAAAGGAGTTTATGATAGATGATAGTTATACTAAAAATATGTCAATAAATAACATTGGATTCCAAACTACCATAGAGAGATATAAATTTGTCCTTAATTTCATATAAATATGGGGTAAAAGGGTAAAGGCCTCAATGTAGGTGAGATTGAATAAGGATTTGGATACAACACTAAAAATTTAAGAAAACATCATATTGAATAAAAACATTCTAGTAAAGATCGTGGTGATTTGGAACAATAAATCATAACACACCTATAATATAATCAATAAATACAATACTTGTTCAATTTTATAAGTCTAAAACACATCACTCTACTAAGATAACTAAAATAAATCATATTATAGAACTTGTTAAATACCCCATGTTAATACGACTTGATCCATCATGTGTGATATCATCTATTCACACATTTTCACATGATGAAGTTTTCAAAGAATATTTGGGAGCTAATGAAAATCTACTTATATATCATCACATGAATAAATTGTGAAGTATATATGGTCTAGATTGAGGATCCATTCTAAGGAAATACACACTGACTACTAGGGATTAAATTCATATAATAAACCCAAACTCTTATATACTGATTTAACACATATTTGTAATAGTAAAACATAATTTTTTTTTTATTATTGGTAAATAGTTTTGAAGGGACTATACCCTATTTACATTGATGGCCTAAAAGCCAGATAATATACTAAGAAGCTCCACAAAAAATAAGGATCAGAATCCAAAATAGGCATTGAATCCACAGGTAACCAAAAAAGAGTTACATCATAACAGCAAAACAGAATGTACGCTGCAACAAAGCAGCCAAAAAATAGCAACAAAACAACAAAAAACATGATGGAAGTCAGCATTTGCAAAGAAGATCATCTTTACTTCTTGGCGGCTCTGTTGATTCTGGATTTGACAGTTTACAAAGAGGTAAACAAGGCCAACGCCATCATGTGAGTGGGTTCCTTAGCATCCAGCTTTTCAATGGTCTAACTGCTTTCTTTATCTGTACCCCACAGAGTTTTTGGGATCTCACTAAGAATAGAGACACTGCGTACATCCTGTTCAAGGAAGTCACCAATTTCATTAAAAATTGCCATGTTGTGATCATGGCGATCCTTAGCTTTCCTTAAATGGTTGTCCAGGGAATTTAACTTTTTATAGATGTCCTCAATTTGTTTATTTCCGAGATTAAAATCCTCCTCCCTCTTCCTTTTGCCTTTTTTCTTAGTCAAGTTCTGCACTTCTTATTTCAGATTGAACATATCTTTTTCTAAGGCTTCCAGCCTTTAGGTATTACTCTCTGTGTGTAATGCCACTTGATGGTCTGCACTACTAATATGAAGGAGGTTTTGAACATCCTCCAACTCCTGAGTGCTACGAAGAATTCTCCCCTAAACAGGGGTGTCCAGCTTGGGTTTCTTTTGAGACCTAGTTCTAAGTTTGGCCATGGTAGAGGTGATGGGGTTGGGAGCCGTGATGGAAGGGATGGGAGTGGGGGTGGGAGCCGTGATGGAAGGGATGGGGGTGGGAGTGGGGGTGGGGGTAGTGGTGGTGGGATGAAATGGAGCAGAGCTGGGGGGAGATGGGAGGCTGAGAAACTTTGAGACACAAAGCTTGTGCAACAAGAAAATTAGACCTTGATGTAGGGGGACCACACGGGTATGTTTCTTAAACTCTAGAATCGAGCATTCGAGAGAGTTTAGACGGTAATGTGGGAAACATACCATGATATTCCTGTAGAAATGGTTAAGGAACACCAGATGTTTTATGGGCACTGTGACATAAGTATTTATCGCAAGATATTAAGAGAGTTTCTAAAATTATATAAATATATTTGGAAGAGATATTAACTATCCACTCTAAATCATAATAGATTAAAACATTGTCTTATAACTAAATAATTATAGTAAATTTATCTCAAGTTAAAAAAATCTAACTTAACATCTACTTTAATATATAGGTATGTGAATAAGAGTTTCATTATAGTCTAAGAAATAATAATATCCTTTCAACATACATAGATATGTAAATAGGAAAAATATTATGATAAGATATCTACTAGGAGAATAGTTGATAATCATAAACAACTCATTTGGTCCACCCTTCCAATTCTAACTAATCTAGGTATTATATCATTTTCTATTAGAATACCTTCCAAAACATCATCTCACAAGAAATACATAATCAATGTAAAGTTTGCTACTAATGTTCTTAGAGATATAACAAAATATTTGAATTCCCCCCAATACTACCATTTATTTTATGCCATGATTTTGCATATAATTGTAACTTAATGAAGCTAAATTGTTACTCTTATATAGTGGCCCTTACTCATTGTCAGGATCATTCACAACCCTTGGAATAAATGGAACCTATTATGTTAAGTTATTTAACCGAATGTGGGTTTTTTTGGTAAATTTAATTCTTAAATAACCAATTTCCTGGTAAACATATTTTCTTGCCTTGATTACTCGACATAGGGGAATTTGTTGATTATTGGTATCTTTTACCACTATATCTAAGACATTATCAATATTTAATGGTGTTAAAAAAGACATGATTTAATTTTATGACTTGTAATTATTCTCTAATATAGGAAATTTCCAAAAGGTTGTAAAATATGGTTAGAGTAGTTCCACATTAAATGTTGGATGTGATCCATGATACGGTATAAATTTTAAATCAAATCCATAAGTTCCTCCTTTCTTGATGATTGTGTAGGGATAACATAAAAGAGGAATAAATTTCCTACTTTATCCTTTAAAATTTTATGTTTGAAAATATGGTCATACATTATCACAAAGATTGAAATGGTGAGGGACTGGATTCTAGTCATGGAATTGCTTATACTTTTAGCTAGTTATATGAAGGATTTCATGCATCTTAAATTGGATGTTATGGATATGATTTAAAAAGTTTATTTATTTTTCATACTCCTATACATGTAGATAATATAGCTCTAATATAGTAGGTAATGCCACATCAACTATTGGTAGCTATTAGAAACAAAGATAAACACGAAAAGGGTTATGTCTTATGGATTCATGAAGAGATTGATTATATCCATATTTTTAAGCCTTAATTAAATATATGTTATGGAAAGTACATAGTAATAAATAGGATCTAAGGATTTACACATTAAAATACTCTAATGCAATTAATTCACCATTAACTATTCATAACCAAAATAATGGATTGATACTTACAACAATTGATAAAATGATAAATAATAGCTCAAATACATAAGAGGAGAAAGAAACTTAGCTATATAAGTTAAAGTAGAGAATATATGGATGTGCATATAGGTGGGAAAGGTAGATATGAGATTGGGGATGAATTGGTGCAAGTTATGGAATTGGAAACTAAGCAAGGGTAGGATTATACAACTATTTAATGGTCTAAAATGGAATTATATGGTCTTGAATTTTATTTGTATAGTTTTGGACCCTTCAATATTCTGGGTCTAAAAATTCCTACGTCATTTTTTCCCCTATAAATGACCTTGTTTGTATGTCAATATTTCTCATACAACTTCAAGATGACCTATAATCACATGTAACAAACTAGAAACCCTAGAATCTTACAGAACCCTTCATCAGAGCATTAGAAAACCAAAATGAGAAAAACATATGTGTGTGTGGTGAGGCTAGACTACCCTATCTTTTGAACCAATCTAAGGTTTTTTACTACATGTCATCATTACATGATTACACATAGTGTAATTTTCCAAGGTGTTTATGCAAGTGTGAGTACAAACTATCCAACCCCAAGGGGTTCCCTTGATCCTATTGACATGGAGATAGTGGGATAAATGTATAGTGTAGAACATACCTAGTATGGTATTCATGTTATGTGACCTAACCCTTTATTCCTTAAAACCCTTGAATAATGTTTGGAGTTACTTTGATCTTGCTAAGACATAACTCAATGACCTTTACATTATTGAAAAATTGAGGAAGCTAGAATATTTTACCTAATTGATTGCTTCATAAACCTATAGTGTGGGGCTTATCTAATTAATGTACAATTGATTTGGGTAGATTTACTAAATTCTTGATTTCTTTTGTAATGATATTTGTAATATGGTCTTGTAAGAGTGTTAGGTGAGTTATAAAGTGACATTAACTTTCTTATATAACATTCCATAGGTGAAATATTCTAATAATGCCAAACCTAGGAAGATGAAATAACCCAATAATGATATTCACATTGAAAACCGAGTCATAACTACAAAGGGGTAGGACTATATATTTTAGTCAGGACTCGACCCCACATCCCAACCTTTTACACAGTCCTAGACAAGAGAGATGAAAAGTGAAATATAAATTTGTGGCATGAATTACATAGGTTGTTTACTAATTTTATTTAATAATTTTCCTTGAAATGACAACAGAGTAAAGTGTAAAGATAACCACTTCATAGAAGATCTAGATATAGCTATTAATTAGATCCTAAAAGTGAGCATTTGTCTTAGAAATGGAGCTTAGTCAAAATTTGCATTACAGAATGATATGTTACTAAATTGTAGTGTCTATATTTCCCCCATTTAAGTGTGCAATTGAAAATTACATGCTTAAAGGAAAAACATTCTTGCATGTGCATACACACTTTGTCTTTTCTCGAAATTGGTTCTCTGATGTGTTCATTTTGGAATTTTGGAATTTTTCATGATGAAACATGTAACAAAATTATATTCAATTTTTATGATAGAAACTAGACCATGGCTCAAGATATAGATAATTATTGTAAATTTTAACTTGAAAAAAGTAAGCAAAGGAGATGTAAAACATGGAAAGAATACACTTGTTCAATTTACAGAGGGAAGATATCCCATTCTTGTCATGTCTTGGAGACTTGTGATTAATTCTGAGATGTCAAATTATTAGGGTTGATCAGTTCCCAATTTATGCTAAAAAGAGACTAGGGTGTTGAGTACAACCCAACACCAGAGAGAGAAGAGGAGCCAAAGTGCCCCTTTTAAAACTTTGTAAAGAGGAAGGTTGGCCTATGAAGAAATTATTTTCTCTGATACATTCCACATTTGATAATATTATGAGATAAGAGAAAGGACATCCTAATAAGAACTTATCCACATTGACACCTTCCAAAAAATCCACAAACCACACTATTGATTGATTGATCTATGTATAAGTTTATATTGATGCAACCACTAAGTAAGATAAAAACCACAAAAGAAACGGAAATTTACATGTCCCATATGGTGTTATACTACTGAAACCATTTAAAATGGTTTAGGAGAGAAGGATGCACATGCCCCAAAACTATGCTCTCAAAACTGATTTTTAATAGTGTAGTGGAGAAGGAATAAAGTACTCATGACCCCTATATCAAGCTATAAACTAATTCACATGTATACGAGATTGCATAAAAAATATTTTATATATCTAATAGAATTTTTGAAAATTAAAAACTCCAAATAATATGCCCTATTTTTGGGAAATTCACTTTTTTCCAATACCATACCACTATCATGACTGAACTCTATAAGGTATTGAATTGTTTTGGATTCTGTACATTTTAGTATATGTGTTTGTTTTCAAGGATATAAAACCTATAAATATTTTTTCTTGTATCTAAATCCTTTTTGTATATGTAGAATATATCTCAATGAATTCCCCCTCTTTTGAAACACAAGTGATAAAACATTTGAGCATGTAAATCAAAATAATAGAAGTGTACCCATGTGTAATAAGTGTGATAATCTACATGTAGAATCACATAGAAGGCTAGAATGGTGGCCACCTTTGGGATCTTGTAGCCTAAAAATGGCTTGCACATGATGGAAACCAGACATGTACAGAAAACAACATACAACAAACAATAATGCATGTGTATAGAAGTAAAAATAGCATAGAGAAGTGACAGTCACATCATGATCAAGAGTAATAATATCATTGGAAACATCCAAGTCTAAATCAAGTGTGTCATAAACCAAAGTAAAAATAATATAGAAACAAAATATTAAGTCATCAAACATGTCATAATCTATGGTAGTGATAGTATAGAAACTTCAAAGTAAACAATGAGCATTTCAGAATCCATAATAGTAATAGTATATAATAGTAGAAACATTAATGGAGATCTAAATAAGTAGTAGTATATAAATATATAATCATATGTAGGAATAGATATATAAACATGGGATACCCACAATATCATAAAATAATCAAAATAAGAGGCATGATGTGCCACATACATAGAAACAAGTTCATAATCACAAGATATGCATAAAGCCACAAACATGGGACACCATGGTGTCACATGAAAATCAAGGCACTCATGCCTTTGAAGTAAACCATCAGAGAATTGTAATCAAACAAGATAATAGTCATCCATAAGCAAGGGGTAAACCAACAGAGTAATAAATCAAGAAAGTAATTCATATAAGCAAGTAGGGGAAATAATGTATGAATAAAGTGTAGAAAACAATAAAATTAAAAACAAAGACAACAAGATAGGATAGAAATGTACGAGAACATGTGTTATGATTTTTATCTCAAAAGATAACAATAAACACTATATATATATATATATATATATATATATATATATACACATATAAACAACCAAGCATGATGATGAAGGTGTAAACTAATTGTTACAAAATAAAATATCTTGTATACCCTGGGGGTGCCCTTAAAGAGTAGTGTAAGGAACCAATATGAAACTTATCATCATGTATCAATCGGTGCATGTTATGTATCAAGCTCAATATACCTTATAGACTCAAGGCATATCCTACATATATATGACCGCATGAACATGATCTATACTGCCACATTCACTCCTATAGGGTCCATATATATGCCCTATCCTCTACGTATTATGCCTACAAACTCATCAATTTTGATAGTAGGTAATGCGTGAGATTTTTCCTAGGTGAAGGCTAGGGCATCCATGCTAACTCTTCTCAGCTCTCATATTGTTCACTTTGAAGTACAATGTAGGTGGCATCTGCCACAACCACCGAGTCAAACAAACATGTGAACTCCCCAATGACACCATTAGCCTACTCTAACATCCCACCTACTCCAACATAATTTGGGATGTTCTTAGTCAATGTCCTTGTGGTTTCATAAAAGATCATCATCCAATATGTGTAACTTGCCACATAAGGCAACACATATACTTTTTAGCCACTACTCACTCAATATTTTCTGCATGTATCACATCAAATCACTACAAGCTACTATATGTACAACCAAAATATACTTATATTAGGAAGTGGTTATGGCTAGTAAATCATTTTTGGGGAATATCCCTCACATGTACCATCCCCTCCAACATATGGGGGCATATATACCCCATCTCCTCCTCTTTTATGGGATCGACTTCCTAGGCCTCCTATGATAACAAGAAATAATAAAACCCATCGAAACTCCATCTACCACTAATTATAATTTTGAATACATCCCACATCATTTATAGCACCCATAACCACTACTAGATCCACCTTGTCTATCAGTAGGGGAAATAAATCAGTGGTTGTTTGTTCCATATTACGCCTATCTCTCAATGTTGTGTGTTTCAATCTCCTCCGCACATGCAGTGTTAGAGGCACTTATTGTACTAAGCCAAATTGGTGTATCACATTCTCATACTAATAAATATACCCTACTCTAGGCTACTAATCCTCCAAATGCATCATCTTACAGAATTGTCGTAGGTCTATGAAATCCTCTTCTTATCCCCAATATTCTAGTTATTGTTTGTCCACAATCCCACCAAGGGTCAATCTATCTAATATGGCTTGATATGATGTGGTGTTTAGAGTTTGCTCCTAGGTATCACCCACCATCCACAAATATCTTTGGATGGACCCAATCGGCCCTACGACCTCTAATTGGACACACTAAAATAATATAAACATAGGCCCATATGTGCAATAATGTCACTACTTCTACATCACCTATGTGATTCTCCAAATTAAACCTATACAAATCCTTGTATCTGTGGGCTAGCACACACCAACCACAAACATATATGACACTATCATCCTTTGTCGACTATCATATCTACCACATCCTATATAAAATCAATACCCCACAACCATTTATTATAAAATAGATGCTAACAATACTACAATAAGCTTATGCAATCGAGGAACCATAATTGAAATAATAGAATTCGATTGAATAGTCGGTTTTGTGAGGCCTCCTATACCCGACCAAAATATGTGTTATATGCATTAGAAATGTTACGTCAGTAAGTAATATCTTCACCCTATCTCTCACTTTTGGGAGCCTTATACTATGATATATATCCTCTAATGTCACATTCATATCCCTTTTCGGGAGCCAAAATGTGTAAGTATCTAAGTTCAAACACTCACACAATGCAATGATCAAGTGCATGTTTTGGGTGACTTCCCCTAATATGGATACATGTTTTAAATTGTCTCTATCTAATACATCCCAACAATCCTTATCTAACCCCATTCTAAGAAGGGTCTCCATATTGCAACCATCAAAATAATCTCTTGGATGAAAATATCTCTACAATCACAGACCAATCAAATTATGTATTAGATCATTTATTGATAAAAAAAAACCTTTGCGAAAATATCATACTATGATAATACAAAACTATACCCCTATTTCATGCACTTTTTCCAACATTAGGTTAGAACCATATGAATACAATCAAGATTATACAACTTTGGATTAAAATCCTACAAAATTGTATGATTCCAAATCTAAATTCAAAATCGAACAATTCCTTCCAATATTCATGAATGATATCAAATTTAAAAAAATAAGTAATTTTATGAGAATATTGAAAATCTCTATTATTTTTCAACATCATAAGTTTTGACACTTACTGGCTCATTAGCTGTCTGCAACTAAATAGCATCCACCACCCAGTCAAATCACAAGAGCATGGTGTCTCATGCATGTGGCATCCTATATTTCTTAAAGAAACTATTAAAAAATGAAATTACTATTTGAATTTCTACCACACTATTTATAATAAATGGGCCCCTTTGGGGCCTATGGTTATATATCTTGACCAACATTTACCAGATTTTTAATACCTCAAATTTCCACACCCCATATCTTAGTCCATGTTTCTTATATTTTTGCACTAGGATTATTATTTCCCCTACTTCCTTACTAACATACGACGACACTTTGTTTTCACTCTATTTGGGTCCCAAGATCATCTTTTCTCCATAATTTTATCTACATAATATACACTTATGTTCTTAGTACATTTTTTTCTAAGTTTCTCTTCGTTGCAAATTCAATACTCTTCTATTTTATTCTATCAAACTTGATCTCTCTTGCATAGTTTCTACAAATTCCATACTGTTTCATTGGACACAGTCTTTGTTTCATAAAAATTATACAAATTCAATACTACTTATATGATACATTTTCTCTCTTTCATATCTATAATCTAGAATCCACACTGTATACCAATGCATTCGCTCTTTTTGGTCACTACCTCTATTATAGACACTCATAAGAAACATGATGTCACTCCAATTTTCTATGAACAAGCTCTTATCCTCAAAAACTATATTTAACTCTAACAATATAAGTTCATCTCTATCAACACTTTACTTCATCTCAAGCTGATTATATTTTCTATCATCCCTTTTATTGAAAGGGGGAAAACTATTTGGGATCAATATGAAAGCCCATCCTCTCCTACACAAATCAATACACAAACCTAAGGACCAAATAGTCAACTCTATATAAAAACATGAAAACAATACTTAGTTAATAAGTTACGAATTAATATGCCACTACATTTCTTTCAGATTTGGGGGAGAAAAACACCTATCAGAATCTACAAGTTATTAATATTATAGTTACTAAAATATACCCATATAATACATAGTGACAACTATGTTGGGTTTTTTCAAAATAGTGTTTTCCTCTAATGTGGGAAGCATTATTTTGGGCCAATTGGGATTCCTTGTGATACTCTTTACTTGGTTTCAAGACACCTATTTCCCATTGAATTATCAAACACATGTTGGGGATTGATCACCCCTAACTCTTTAAGAATTCTAATTCAAATATCTGCATATCTAATTATTCCTTTTAACATCTATTACACCCTGTGACACTTATAACACATTACTCCTCATCTACATTTGGGTCACACCGATGGACCACATTGTTCTCTATGCTTTGGTTACTTTATTAACACACCTAGTAACCTCTTATGATTCAACACTATCAAGTAAACTCTTTTTCTCCTTCAAACTAGTAAATTTTATCATGAGCATAAAGGGGGGAAATGTAAATACTAGAATCTTAATATATATATATTATTACAACATGATTTTAGAAAAATATATGTAGGTGGGACTTCAACGATGAAACTAAGTATTAGTGGCACAAGTATTTTTTGGTTTTAATTTTACATCGATGTTTGGTTCATCCTTTAATCAATGACTCACTTGATCCTTCTTTATGTTTTTATTTCATGTCATGGAGATCTCTAACCTTTGTAACTGTTTGTTTTAACTATGGTGAGTTTCATACATGACTATATAAATTGATCAGGACCATGGTACAGTCATTTATGAGATGTACTATCTTGAATATTTTTAAATTTTAGGTCCTTTCTATCCATTGGGTCTCTTTATTATTATTATCTCTTTCGTATATTTTATTTTTGATCACCTTTGTGCACTGTTAAGAATCAAATTTCAAAATATGTTGTCATGCTAAATTTTTAGTATGAAAAATTTGATTTTTTTATCATGATAACTTAGCCCTCATTTGAAAATCCCTCTCTCGGTCAATGTAAACTTGTCCTCCCGCAAACTTATTTATTGTGTTACCCTCATAATGGCCAGGAGCGATGTGTTAATTTTATTTTCAAGCGTGTTTCATGTGCAGGGGATATTTTTTAATATGATTCATGAAGATATCTATATATACGAGAAGATAAGTGCTTATGAAGGCTCCAAAAGGGATTTTTTTGGCCTTTCTGCACCTAGTGAATAGCCTCTTGGAATGTACAGGGAAAATTTAAGTCACCTAAGAAGTGTGTGGCAGAGCTATGTAATCATCCGGGTATTTTAGGAAATTTCTGTGAGAAAAATCAGGACTAAGAACAAATTATGTAATACTAGGGTATTTTTAGCATGGTATAAGGAAATGAAAGTAGTGAAAAAGCTACTTCACTTGTTCCAGATATATCAAGATCCTTGTGAGGAGTTGGAAACTAAACAGATACTCATTGGAAATCTAAGGATTTCTTCTTCATTGTGCAAAATGTTTAAAGGGATTTTGAGTAGCAGGTTTGTAGATATTGGCCAGTAGTGCAGAGAAAGATCTTTGATTCTAGTGGAGATTCAAATAAGTATTATGATATTTCCAGGGAGATTTAGAATCTTATTTAAAGGAAAAATAAAATAAAACGGAACCCTCTACATGTACCATAAGTTGATTCGGAAAAAGGAAAGATTTTTCTTCAGTAGTAGTTTGACCTTCTGGGAACCGCCCGTGACCAAAATTGAAAAAGGGCATAAAGTTAAAAGATAAAAATGATGTAATTGGATTATTTTGGTGTTTTATACTCAAAATTATATAATTTTTTCCTAGGAAACACTAAGGGAATCTCTCAAGGAAAGAAAGCAATCTAGCATGTTATTTTTAGCAGTGTGATGATGAGAGCAAGTTCTAAAAATGGAAGGAACGCATCTTAGAGAGCCTGGTGTCCCTTTTACCCTATGAATAATTCAAAAATTACATCAGGGAAACAAAATTGCACCACCATATGAGAAATATAAGTTTTTTCACTTAAAGAACAACTTGGCTAGTTAGGAAAAGTCTTCCTCTCACCTAACCCCACCTACCCCCTTCCTCATGACATACAAGCCCTTGGCACATTTTAGAGGACTTGGTTTCATATTTTCCATTTTATAGAGGTAAATTTGGGACACAAAAATTTTCCACAACATGAGATATCCTTCTCCATCACTTAAAGTTCACAACTTGGTGATTAGGCAGGAGTTTTCAAACTCATGGATGATAACATCATTAACCCCTTCTTCATGATCCTCCTACACATGGTGCATTTTTTAGGAGATGGTGTAACATTTTACTTGTGTACCCTATTTTTAGGGTAAAAACCTGAGTATGTGGTTTCTCTTGGGTTGGATTGACCTAGGTTAGGTTTAGGGCGAGTTAACATTAAAATTCAAAAACAAGCAAATGAGGGGGAAAACCCATTTGAAAATGGATCAAGAAAATTTAAAACCAACATGGGCTCAAAACTTATAAATTTATCCATTTTTCTCCATTAGTTTAAACCACAATCATTTTTTTCATGAGTGTCAAGAAAAACCAGACATCCACCATGGCCAAATCACTCATTTGCTCATTGTTTGCAAACCCCACCTTTGATAGCCCTCAAACTCAGATTGTGGATTCCCCATGAGAAATAATTTGGAATGAATATTTATTTTCCCATATTCATTATTTAATTTATTTTTATAGCCTCCAAATTTTTCCAACCTCTGAAAATATCTCCTCAAATCTACAGAGTTGGAATGATCCAAATTGCCCTCAAAATCGGAGCATGTGATCTACAAAAAATCAGATTTCTTTTGAGAATTTCCTTTTCTCATGAAATCGAGTGTTCCTAAAGATATGGATGACTATTATTTTTTAAATTCTTCCCCATATAAAGGTGAAATTGGATATCTATAACTTTACTTTATTTTTTTGCAAAGATCCGCAAAAGATAAACCCCTGAAAATTGGAATAGAGCATCTCGGTGTGAGATAGAATTTTTGGAAACCATTTTCACTCTGATCCGACACTCTGTGGACAATGTATATTTTTATTAAGTTCTTATTCTATCCACTTAATAATAATAGGAATTAAAAATAAATAATGTATTCAATTCATTCAGTTCATCCTCCTAAGAGGAATGCACTCAAAAGTGATAATTTGACAAAAATGCCAAAAACAAGTCACTCTCGAAGAACTTACTAAAAATAGTAAGTTTCTAGAAGAAAAAAATGGTCAATATGGTAATGGTTTTTCATCCTCCACATACCTCACTAATCCTATATTCATGGAGTAAAAATTCCTTCTTGTAAAGGGTGGTCAATGGCATTGTGTCTCAAGCAGAAGAGGAGCCCTCTAAGTCACCAATTTTGGTCATGATGGTGCATTTTGGTCTTGGTGTGATTTTCAATTCATCATATGGGTTGATCAAAGGATAGAATCATATTCCATCCAATCTCCCACCTTCATTAATCTCATAGTTGGAATATTCTTCACATCATCTCTTTATTCCCTCCATTTCCCAAGGGTCAGGATCATCATGTTGAATTGTGTGGAAAATGGTCTCAAGTTGTATCAATAACTTGGTAGTTTGGAGGCATGCCAGTGTTTAAAATGTTGGAATCCTTGTTTAAGTGAGGGAAGGAATCCTTCATTGTCTTCATTGGTCAAATTTTCATCATCTCCTTTTTCAATGAGTCCAAATGTGCTACAGAAGGTGCACCATTCTAGGGAGGTCTTGAAGGGGAAAAGTTCTCAAAGGATCAATCTTCATCAGTGGAGCATCATAGTGGAACGTCATCTTATATCAATATTTCATCTTCATCATCATTAGAGTTGATCTCCATCAAGGGTGGAGGTACCTTCATCCATGTTTGGGAGGAATATTTTTATCCCCTCTCTTTATTCTTTCTCCTCTTCTCACCCTTTCTAATCCTTCATTATGTATGATCATGGTATTTATCTTATTCACTTAAGTGAATCTTTAATGTTGCATTTTAAAATTCCCTTTTGATTTATAAAAAGGGGACTTATTTTCTCACTACTAACGGAAGATGAAAATTCACAAGTGGAATAAGAACTTAACAAGCCATGTGAGGGGTAGAGGAAGAGTTGTCATGTAACGCTATAAATTGAGGTGACCTTCTCACTTCATGAGGATGGTTATTATTTTTTCTAGCTCTCATTTTATCTCTAGAGACAAAGTAGCTAATTTCTTCCATCTTCTAGTCTAATGCACTCCTCTCCTTGCAAAAAAACACTCCATGAGCTTTGTAATCTTGTGTACCATAATGTAATGAGACTTTTCTCTTCTTGTGCCTTGTTCCTTATTCTATGTTAATGGTTTCTTCTCATTGAAATCATGGATGTATTCATGTTTGAATTAATAAATTATATTGCATTATGTATTTTTAAAAACCCTCTCACTATTCTCTTCTCACCTCTCTCTCAAGATTTTCCCTTCCTTGTAGTATCTACAAGAATTTTGGCATAGGTGTAGGGAAGCACCCTTGTGTGATACCTGGTCAAAAGAGCATTCCCAGTTATTAGAATATTGTACATAATTTCCATGTTTTCAATAAATGAAGCTTCCCCATTTAAGTAGAGGGACTTAGTCCCGTGCTATTGGTGAGATATCCCTAATTTTCCCATGTGAAAAATTATTTCGCCAACAATTTTTGGCGCCTACCATGGGGTAGATTTAACACTTTTGCATCCATTATAGATTCCAAAAAATCCATAAAAAGTATATATTCCAAAAAAATAAGAAATATGAAATTCCAAAATCCCCACAAAAAGTGTGAGTATAAATCTGACTTGAGTTGAATTTAAACTTGCAATACTGGCTGAAAGAAGATATAGCAAATTGAATAGATCGAGAGGAATTATAGACCCTAATTTTGAAGCTTTGTAAAATAAAAAAGAACAAGTCAAAGATAATACATATTACTTCTCTCAAGCTTCATCTCCATCTAATTCATTGAGTGGTACCTTTACGTACCCAAAAATTTTAAGGGTACTACACTGCCAGAACAATGTTACACGTGCCCCAATGATGATACAGGTCTCCTTGTAAGGTGTTCGGGATCTGGAAAATCTCTCCAAGTGTATGTTAACATCCTGCATACCCCACTTAGCCCCTGCATGCTTTTTTTTTGCTCTTTTCCCCCTCTTTTCCTTTGTGTTTTGGTCTTTAGTTATGAAACCACCACCTTGCGTGGGCGGCAGTCTCGTGACCGCCACCCAGACAGGGTGGCGGTCCTGTAAACCGCCACCCTGCTCAGGGCAACGGTCCTTCACGCATTTTTCTAGAACATTCATTTTATCGCAAATCACGTAAAATTTCAACGTTTACCAGCTTTTTTCACCACCTTTGCTCGTATTTATGATTTTGGTTCCTTGGAATAGTGTTTTTCCATTGTTTATTGTAAAGGAGTTCAATTTGGTTTTCACCTTTGGGTAAATGGGAATTCTATAAATAGCTGGTTTGATTACAAGCAAATGGCCCCTCAAAATTTGCCTCTCATTCTCTCATTTCAATTTTAGTCTTTCAATTCTTGCTTAGGAATTGTATTAGTTTTATTTGTTGCATGCATAGTTAGTGTTGTTTTGCTGTTTAGAAGCTATATGATCTTCTTGTGCTAGTGTTATTACTGTTTCATACAATCAATAAAGATAGGATAGTTTCATTTTCAGTCTGAAGCCATTAGAGTTGCAGGTTTTGTTCGTCAAGAAGGATAGTTTTAGGTTCTAGATGTTCTGTGTTGTATGACTGGCAATAAATCCCTCTAGGAATTGCATAAGCCAAGCTCTGTTCTCTTGCGCTATCCCTCTCTTACTCACATTGTATTCAATCTACACCCAAAGCTGCCATTATTCCAATACCTACTTCTGTTGATGTTAGCATTACACACTTTTTTGAATTTACGTGAGCACGAAGGAACGAGGAGACCACACTGAGGGGACAAAGCCACACACAATCAGATTCGCCACTGTTCTGCAAAATCCAGGTTCAAGCTTTCAAAGTTCTAGTTAAAATATACCAAATAGAAAAGTGAATCGTTTCATTTCAGTTAATTTCACTATCGATATTGCCGAGGAAGCTGTGGGGATTGATAGTTTTTGAGAAACTATGATTCATTCCTCACTTCTGAGGTAGGATCAAGATTCTTTCAAATAGATTAGATCAGTTATTTCGTTATTTAGAATAGATTTACAATTGCACATGCAAGTAGCTATACTTGGCTGCCTTGTTTGTTTCAATTTCGTTATTAGTTTAGTTGTCAATTTCTAGATATTTTAAATAATTGCTCTTTCAATAGTTTATCGAAAATACAAAAATCAAGGAATTTATATATATGCTATGGATATACTTCGTATAATTAGTTTAATTTAACTTAGTTAGATTTATATTGTTTCTTTCATATGATAATCGTGGGATCTAGGGAGCCCAGAGAATACATATTCGAGCCAATCGTGCCTCGACCCAATCTTGTTACAGCAATAACTGATATAGATCAAAATATTAGAATCCAAGTCTTCTGAACAACAACAGACCTATGAGAAATCATCCCACAGTTAATAGGATTAAACATAGAAGATGACCAAGCACATGCATTTTGGACAAACCAGCCAAACTATAGATTTCCCTAAATAAATATCTGCATGACTGTAGAAGGGCTTGAAAGAGAGCAAGTGTTCGTTTGTGATCCTTTGGTCCCACAACTAGATGCAGGAGATATCCTCATTGACATAGACACTAGCCTAAGAATTCAAGTTGCCAGAATGCCTGTAAGGTGCTCTGAGAAGATTGCACAACTTTTAGTTCTAAATATAGAGGCCGAAAAGGCATACGACTATTGGATAGTAGGGATCAGGAATTAATTCCACACAATGACCATAGGAGGTCCACAATAACCACAAACTTACGGCTGTGATTCATAGATCCCACAACCCAACAAGTCCATAGGTCAATCAGACGTAGATGCTGGTTTACACACATTAGTATTTAGATCTTCTCCACTTCCACCAACCATTATCGCACAATTATCTTCACAAGATATAATAGCTAATCAAGCTAAGGATTTCTAGACTAGACCAGAGAATCACCCATAGAATCCACTATATATCCATCATCCATCTTATGACCCTATCTGGAGATATACACGAAACAATTCCAGGTCATTTTCCCCGTATCCCACAACCTATAGATCGGATCACACCAGAGCTCGATATTGTTTGGAGCCTTCGAGAAGTCATCCTCATCGACCGATTTATCACATCGATTCAGGTTAGGAGAGCCTTATTTGTCTTAGATTCACAGATTCCATTAGTGTGTGTCAAAGATATAAGATTACCTAACTAGTTTTCCTATACCCCACGTATATTCTATCCCCACCAGATGTCTTGGCACGACCTCAGGAGGTCGGGTGCGAGGAAAAGTTACTTGTAGATTCCCATGCTCACTTTTCATTTTTACATCGTACAGTACCCCTATAAATCCAATCCAAACTCCTACTAATACTCCTACAAATCCTCTTCATTCTCCTATCTTTCACCCACAATTGAACTTTGAATTCCTAGAAGAAGAAGAAGAATAAGAGGCATTTGAGATAGAAGATGAAGAAGTCCAATAACCTCTCCCTTGGGGACAAAACACAGGCCCATTGGCCTTAAATACAATTCATGAACTTCCTAAAGGCTCAAGGAAAATTTTCCCCAAGTTTAGAGGTGATGGGAAACAACACCCGGATGAGCATATTGTTTCATTTATAACTACATGTTGTGTGTTGGGAGTTGCTCATGAAGATGTATATGTTCATTTTTTTATTGAATCACTTTAAGATGTCATTGATGATTGGTTTTATAGTTTACCAAGAGGTTCCATTACAAGTTGGGCTCAAATGAAAGCTAAATTCAAAGCTAGACTCAAGCCGACAAAAGATGTCCATGTATTACTTGCTCAATGGTCATAATTGAAGAAGGACCCTAATGATTCAATAATAAAATTTGTTGCAAAGTTCAACAAATTGTTATTTAGAAATTTTGAGGTTCCAAGAACGAATGAAGGTAACAAGTTAATATTCTTCACAAATGCACAATTACCTAAAGTAAGATTCATTCTAAGAATAACCAAACCTAATAGTCTTAAGGAAGCTCAAAGGATGAAAATTGATGTGGAAGAGGACTTAATCATTTCAGGAAAAATCAAATGAGGAATAGGTAAAGATAAGGCATCAAGTTTAAATTCTACTCCTACTAATCCTTTGGTATAAAAACTAGCCAATGATCTTATTACTATAAAGAAGCATTTGGCCAATAGTACTCTTAAAGAGGAACCAATAAAGAAATTCCATAATAGAGGAATAATCGAAGGTTCACCTTGAATATTTTTTCTAGAAGCATTGTTTATGCAAAATCACAACACCCCTTGAATGGACAAGCTAGAGATGGGGCATTCGGTGTGATTTCCAAACATGGAGCAATCCTAAGTGTGGGACAGTGCACAATGGGATAGCTCTCTGGAGAAGGTCGGTTCCTGCTCCTAATTATACCTACCCCAAACTACTCGTAATGGAAGCAAAAGTACTAACTAAACCTAATCTAAAGCTTCCAAGGTTACAAGGAGAGAGATGCATGTAAAGTAAAACTACACTAAGAGCGGTGATACACTAAGAAAAGGAGTGCTAACCACTTCCCCAACCTACAAAACAATGAAATAGATGAACCTAGAGAGGGTGGTCCTACAACATAAACTAGATCACATGAAATGCATCATTCCTAAAATAAACACAACCCACCAAACCTTGCAATGAACATGGAGTATACAGAACCACCTGTTTAAACAATGAGAGGTAAGAAGAAACAAAAAACCATGGAAGGCTAAATAATTAACACAAGCATGATTTTGTTGCTCCATTAAAATTTACATAGTACATTATCAAATAGGGGAAGGCATGAAGCCATTACAATGTTTGGAAGAAGGATTAGATCCCCAGAAGAATAAGGGTGGCATGGGAAGAAAAAATGACCAACCTTTTATTTTGTGTAACCCCTTTACAATTTATAGAAGAAATCTTTAGAGGGGAGAGAAGAAATCCATATTTATTCCTCCAAATCACCTACCAAGTCCATCATTACACCTGCAAGAGTGATGGAAAATATTGCAAATCCCATACCCACTGTACCTTTCATTTTGGAGGAAGAAAATAGGCCTATACCCTCATTAATGACCTTCACCTACTCCCCAATATTGTACATTTTACATGAATTTTGGAGATCCAAAACTTCTAAAATTCAGATTTTGATATTGCCATGTTGTAGATATCCTTCCCATAATTCTGATTAGTGGTTTTTTTTGCATAAAATACACATTTTGTGCTCAATTTATGCCATTTTAGACTTTTGCGAGCTTTTGTAATTTCAGGGTTTCAAAAACCTCTGAAAATTGCACTTTTCATGTCTCCATTTTGTCAGGTTTTTCCTTAACTTTCCATTGACTACATTTTTGCAAAGAAACAATTTCTTGAGCTCAAGTTATATCCTTTTCTGAGAGGGGAGGATTTTAGCCCCTTTCGAGCTCTGTAACAATGTTAGTTGGCTCGACGAGCCAAGGGGCAAGTTCCTTTTGGATTTGTTTATGGTGGTGTTACCCATTTCCCCGACCATTGCTTTAATACCAAACTCATACCACCGAGTCATCCCCTTATTTTCCTGGCTAAGCTCAATGTTGCACACCCAACCGATCAACCTTTCCTTTTCTACGATCCTTGAGTGGGCTTCTCTACCATCATCGAACCCAACATTTTCTGGGCTTACACAGTCTCCATACACACGTTCACGAGCCACGAAATCAACGCCAACATTGCATTTTGTTGATCGATCAAACTCTGGCACTTAGTTGAGAAAATACAGAAGGTCCACGCAGGAAAATAGGGAATGTTCAAAGGCACAAACAGATAAGGGAAATACGCACATAGAGGATAAGTTCATATTTCAGGACTTAGCCATTTTGGCACATAAGGATCTATTTTTAGAGGTGGCGTACAAAGCACATAAACAAGGCAGAGACTTGTGTGCCACACATTGGCTATTTTTGGAGGATTGGCTATAAAGCACTTTGCATGGATGTAAGCTAAGAATGGGTTTATCATTGTTAGTTAACTAAAGGAAGTCTATTATTAGCACACTTGCATGTGGGGCTATGGCTGTAAAACGTGCGTAGCTAATAATAGCATGCGACCTATTTTAGGATTGGATAAGCGGTGAAGGGCAAGTCCCCACCCTTATAAATATGTAGTGAGCTGCATAGTAGAGCATATAATATAAAAGAATCAGTAGAGAGACATATATATGTATGTATGTGTGCAAGAATGGACTACTGTATCAGATATGTGCACGTATGGGCATAGAATGCCATTACTGTAAGAAGCTTCTGTGTAATTGTCATATTTAATATAATGGAGGATATTGGCTGAATCTAAGTGTTAATTCTGTGTGTATTTGGATCTAGTATGTTCTTGATTTCATCATGGGTAGTACTTAATTCTATTCTCCCTTAGATATGATTTGGCATGCTCTGTAGAATTATGTATTAATAATGGAACTACATGTATTAAGTCTTCATCATGTAAACATCCTGCAAAAGCAACCCTGAAGAGGGACATGGTACCTTTGCACACTTCGAGTGAGCACCCAGTCTAGGCTTAGTGATGTGCCAGTGCACCTGGGGTCTTACTAGTGAATTCTAGGATGCATCATTGGTTCTATTTTTGGGACCTCTTTTTGATTTTTTTTCAGGATGGTTCACGATGAAGACATACCGGTTGACCTTAGCAAGTGTTGAAGAGTGGATACATGATTTGGAAGAAGAATACACACAGTGGTTTAGCAGTGGATCTGATTTTAATGCATGTGTGTGGGTGGAACAAAACCTGTATGATAGTTTGATTGAGAGATTCTTCGCTACCTTTCCAGTATAATTGTATGAATGGTTGATTACATATGCATCTAAGCAGAATTGGAGGTATCACACACTTGTTTGGACATAGGAAGAATTTCAGGCCCTTTATGATGCTAATCTAATTTGGACTCGAGCTATGGATATGTGGTTCCATGGAATTTTAAACAATTATATCTTAGAGTACTCAATTTCCACTTATTCATGCCCAAAGGTAGCTGAATTCCAGTTTTACGATATCCAAGGGGAACTTACCTGCAAGGCATTCCACTGGCAATCAAGATCTTGAAGGTAAATTTGAATTTAGAAAGTAAACTGATGGCCAACTAAACCCCACCATGCGTGGGAGTAGGATCAAGTTTGGTGAAAGATGGAAGACCTAGCAACAAAAAGGTAGAGAGAGGAAAGGCAACTTAAGTATAATGAGGCGCGCGAGAGGGAGATCAAGAAGCAACAGGAGGTTACAGAGAAAATGGCGTTGTATAGAAAGATATTTCGTTAAGGAGTTGAAGTTCACGTAGAAGACGTGGAACCCGAGCCACAGGAACTACCCCATTTGGGAAAACATGATTGGGAACCCTCCTTAGCCTCACGTAGAAGCGTGTTAACAAAGACGACCTGGGCCACGGGGGGCACATCTCAATCCACATGGCAACCTTGCCCTTACACTTGGTTTTCCTGCATCTAGAACAACAAGTAGTCAGCACACTAATTGAAGAAGTGGAAGATTAGGAGTAAGTCTTATGAAATGCACAGTAATGGCAGCGCAAATGGATTCGTTGTTATATGGGAGTACTTTTTTGGGTATATCATCAACGCAAAATACAAGTGCATTAATTATTGGACTAACTTCTGGAAGTGTTATCACTTCGTAGATTAGTGGGGCACAGTTCAGTTCTACTATTGGGACACAGGGAAGTACATCTTCTGGTCCAGCCCCAACCACAAGTTTGGGATTAGGAGGCATAGGTAGCTCTAGCTCCAGTGGATCTGGTGGTTTTGGAGGTAGAGGAAACATAGGAAGTCCTAGATCAGGTAGGCAAGGCCTGTAACAACCCCAGAATATTTAAATGGAGATGTCTCTTCGTCTCCCAGATTATAGAGGCATAAAAGATGCTGCTGAATATGTGCACATGTGTGAAATATTATGGCATGCAAAAGGGATCACAACTTCAGATCGCAAGGCAAGCTAATTTTCTACCACATTACAAGGATGTGCACATAATTGTTGTAGGAAGTTTGACCTTGATCAAACTTTCTTGGATTATGCAACATTGAAGGATGCTTTCTTAAAAGAGTTCTATATCCTGAAATTTGAGCAAAAGAGTATAAGCGCGCTCAAGGATATCAAACAAGGCACTACTGAGAGTGTACATAATTATGATGCCCAGTTTAAAACGCTTCTATCGAAACTCTCTTATGATATTCACGTAAGCCAACATGCATAATGGTTTGTTGGAGGATTGATTACACCATTTAGAAGGGCTTGTGTCATATAAGAGATACACTTATCTGCATGAAGCATTAGAGGAAGCTCTACATGCTAAGGAAGTTGGGAGTATTGAAACTGGCATTAGCCCATTCTTAGAGGCACATATTGCAGCTATGACAAAGCAGTTAGAGAAACTATTAGAAAATTCGGCCCATGAAACACGCTCATGGATTTGGTGTATAGATTATGAAATGGAAGGTCACACCAAGGATAGTTTCCCCCCCATATCCATACATTCATTGTTGTTAGACTGTGAGATTTTTTATTTAAATCATGATTATAGCCACTGTCCTTTGTTACAACTTGCGATAAAAAATAATGTTTCAAGCTACTGTAAAATCTATAGGTCCACAAATCATGATACGGAAGACTGCCGGCTGATTGGTCAAATCCATGATGCTATAGATATTGGTGTATGACAGACATGAGTTTAAGATAACTCTAAGGGAAAGAACATGCATCAAGAATAGGATCGTAATCAAGTACGCTATGAATAGAATGAAGGGCATTTTGAAGGTGGTTATGGCAGAGGACGTGGATTACCGCGGTGGATTTGGAAGACAAGACCGTGGTAGCGGAAGAATTGATTTCCCTCATGGAACATGTTATACATGTGGATCTCTTGACCACTAAAGGTGTGAATGTCCTCATAATATTACATGTTCATTTTGTGGAAAGAACCATAGCTATGAGGAGTGCCCAGACTTATATGAGCACCTTAATAAGTAGCATAAAATAGAAATCAAAGGCGCAGGAATGGTCAAGATACAACACGCTATGGAAAATCAAAGGATGCCTAAGTTGGAGGCAGAGTCTGAGGAGTTGCAAGTGAAGATCACGAACCGCACTGAGGCGGCATGCACCTAAGAAGCATTCCAGCAGAAGCCTACCATTACTAAGGAGGAGGTTTTACATACATGTTACCCAGATCCGGCCCATCAGAAGGAGGTCTATCATGAAACCATGGAAGTTCTTAGGTATCTTCAAGGTGAGAAATAGTACTTAAAAGAGTAATCATAGAAGATGGACCAAAATAAAGTATCAGAGATGGTCCCAACTGATATAGATGACTTAAGGGAAGTGTGTAAAATGTTGCGCTAGGAAAATATCATTCCATTGTTAGGGGATTTGTTAAAGGGAGACACTCCACGTGCAAGTATTGAGACTGGACGAAAGATCCTGCATACAAATCTTCCCCCTCATAGCCTAGATTATGACAAGGAAATCACTCTTAATGATGTTGTGTATAGTTGGATATTGAGTAATATACTGATTGGTACAAGTGCGGAAGTCAATGTTCTTACCTTAGATGCATGGGTAAAATGGGAAGACCCACATTGTAGCCATCCTCTAATGTATTTTTCATGGCTAATCGAACTAAGGTCACTCCCATCAGAGTTTTTACTGATGCATCCATTACCATACAAGGAGCCAAGTTCATTAGAGACTTCAAATTTTTAGCGCTGGCAGAGTCGGAGGAAAGCACACTAAATTCTCTTACTAATTATTCCTTCTTTAGTTGGCTCAAGCATCTCTAAGTCTTGGATGGTGCGTACATAAATCCTATCAGATATTCTTCACTTAAAGGCTCAACATAGGGCACAGATCTTCCATCTGTTAAAGGGATAATAACTCTCTCCTCCTTGTTTTCAAAATTGATAAAACCCTTTTTGAAATGAAGATCAACATTATTTGCATAGCACCAAGGACACCCCAATAGAGCTGGGAAGCTATCTATGACTGAAATAGGAAAAATACTTGGCACAGAAGAAGAACGTTGTGTTTATCGACATGGAAGAGGAGATTGGTGACAATGTCATGAAGGCTAGGATGCACTTAGAGCCAAAGGTACCCAAGACTTTTCCTTCCGCAATACATTATGTCATTACGTTGGTGGACTTAGTACTTGAAGATGAACCTCTGCGCATACCTGAGCCAAAGGATCCAACACAAGAAGCAGAGTGTGAAAAGGGCTTCAGTGATGCGGAAGATAGCATCATATGAAGGATTTCTTCAAAGCCTCCAGGAAGAACTCAAGAAGGCGAATCAAGCATTGAATATTTGTACAGTGCCAGAGGTTGTTATAAGGACCAGGACCATTTTAGAAGACAATGAGTTCCTAAAGACCATGAAGGATGAGACATTGGGTCATATAGAATAGTTAGCACTTGTTAAGCAGAAGCATGAGGCCCTTACAGCCACTCAGGAACCTCACACAAAAAGATTGGATGAGCTTGGAAAACTCATCGCTCAAAAGATGGACTTATTGGAAGGGATAATGACTGGCATGTCTAGCATTGTGTTGGTATTATAGAATGAAAAATGAGATATTGCAAGGGATGAATTGGAGTCAATTGCAGTAGATATTCTAAAGAAAGAGGAGGCCATGCTCAATGACTGGAAAACCTTAGAGGCGGATATAAAAGAGGAATATCCAGAATTGATTATTCCGGTTGCAGAAGAGGATACTACAAGTTGAAGAGATTATTTCATTCATCCCAAATTATTTTTATTCCTTTATTCATATTCTTTGATTTATTTTTGGAGACAATCATTATCGGGGCGGAAATGAAACTAGTGTGGGGTAATGTTGATTAGTCCAATTCTGGCACTTAGTTGAGAAAATACAGAAGGTACGCGTGGGAAAATAAGGCATGTTCAAAGGCAATGAAACTAGTGTGGGGTAATGTTGATTAGTCCAATTTTGGCACTTAGTTGAGAAAATACAGAAGGTACGCGTGGGAAAATAAGGCATGTTCAAAGGCACAAATAGATAAGGGAAAAACACACGTAGAGGATAAGTTCATATTTTGGGACCTAGTCATTTTTGCACATAAGGATCTATTTTTAGATGTGGCGTGTAGAGCACATAAATGAGGTAGAGACTTATGCACCACACATTGGCTATTTTTGGAGGATCGACTACAAAGCACTTTGTATGGATGCAAGATAAGGATGGGTTTATCATTGTCAGTTAACTTAAAGAAGTCTATTATTAGCACACTTGCATGTGGGGCTATGGCTGTAAAAATTACGTAGCTAATAATAACATGTGACCTATTTTAGGATTGGATAAGCAGTGAAGGGAAAGTCCCCACCCTTATAAATATGTAGTGAACTGCATAGTAGAGCATATAATGTAAAAGAATTAGTAGAGAGACAACTATATGTATGTATATGTGCAAGACTGGACTATTGTATCAGATATGTGTGTGTATGGGCATAGAATGTCATTACTGTAAGAAGATTATGTGTAATTGTCATATTTAATATAATGGAGGATATTAGTTGAATCTAAGTGTTAGTTCTGTGTGTATTTGGATCTAGTATGTTCTTGATTTCATCATGGTTAGTACTTAATTCTCCCTTAGATATAGATCTGGAATGCTCTATAGAATCGGTGTATTAATAATGGAACTGCATGTATTAAGTCTTCATCATCCTAACATACTTCAAAAAAAAACCCTAAAGAGGGACTTGGTACCTCTGTGTGCTTTGGGTGAGAGCTCAGTCTAGGCCGAGTGATGTGCCAGCGCACCTGGGATCTTACTGGTGAATTCTGGGTTGCATCACATTTTACTTTTGACTCTACTTCCTAATACTTTTGATTATTGACATGCTTGGTACTTTCATCCATCAAATCCACCTATCATGCATCATCGTGCCTCATGTATGCACGTTGACGAGTTCATTTCCACCTTTGACCCCATGTTTCACTTTTTTCTTGCTGTTGGCGAGATCCCATTGCTTATCCTTGGTGTTGTGTTTATTTGTGCCTCAACTAGCTGATTCTCTGTATCGACCATCAAGCCAAACTTACTCGACCAACTCAGTTGGTTTCCATTTTCTTGGTTTGTAACCATGGGATCCTCTGAAAGCATTTTCCCATACATATGTGATGGCACTTACCTCTGAAAACTCTGCATAGGTGGACATGTGGGTGAGCCACATACCCCAGCTTGATCTTCGATCCATTCACATGTGTCTTCACTCTAACATGCCTTGACATCAACCCTTCCTCTTAGTGTATTAACTTAACCAAATTCAGAATGGCACAAATCTCAACCCCTCTCTTGTTTGACCGAGTCAACTTTGGGAAATTTCATTCTTGGGGATTCAAAACTTTTAACTTCGGAGGTTGAGAAAGGCTCATATGTCTATCTCCCTAAAATGTATTAAAATCCAAACCTCTGAAGTCCAAAATTCAGAGTTCAGAGTTCAAAACTACAAGCCCACTCATGAAAGCACTGTTCATCCGGCCAATCCACTCGAGAAGTCTGAATCACTAAACCTCCAAAGTCTAAAATTTGTACTTAAAAGTTTAGAACTCGTCAACTCACCGCGTGAAGCACTATGCATTGGCCTTGGAAATTTTTTTGATTTCTTGAAGTCTGAATTTTAGAATTTGGGCTTCGGGCCTTCAACCTATCTTTGAGTGCATGGGGGCTTCACTAAGCTATGATTTCAAGGACATCCGAAGTCTGAAAGCCATGAGCTCCCTCTTTTCTCGAGCTCGTTCATCCCATGTGTGTTGAAAATTAGCTTCACTTTCTCTGATATTTTCTCCCCATGATCAGGCTCGCCATTACCTTTCATAAAATTTCCACTGTGTTGGCCAGGTCAATCCTGAATCTTCTCATGAGCTCACTTGAAATTTTCATTTCCCGAACTGTCATGTGCGTTGATTTATGCCATATAATCTACAAATCTTCGTTCATTGCATGCCCACCCCAAAGTTTTGGGCAACACTCCATTTACTTCGAAATTCATAGCGAATCGGCTTCACTTTGTTTATTTCTCATGCCCTAGCTGACTTCAAACCAATCCGCTCAGCTCATGTCATGGACTCATCCTTCACAAACTTCACACCACCATGTATCTTTCTCGTGAGCTCCCTTACGTTGCTCAAACTTCCACTTGGTTAACATTTCTTGGCCGAATTGCCACATCTATGTCAACTCATTCAATTTTATAGTATTTTCAATCTTGACTCAATAATTTTATTGGCACATTGTTGACTCATCCCATATATGCTCTACCCTACGAGCTTGATGCCTTATTATATTGTGTATTTAATCCCTCGAGATGACTCATTTTCTTTTTTCGAGCTCTTCCTCATAGCTCAAACTGTATTTGAGGTGGCCTAACTCCTTTCAGCTTTGAACTTCCAAGTGTTGGCTCAATTTTCATCCTCTCTGAGAAACTAGTGCATTTTTTGTCTCCTCGTGCATGGTTTGTGCTCACCAACTTGGGGGCACCCTAAGATCCTCCATAGTTCCTTTCCCTTTCTTGAGCCAACATTTGTTTGAGCTCACTTTTCATCTAAGGCCAACTCACCACACTCCACGCTACATCCAAACTGAGCTTGACCCATTGTTCATTATGACTCAACTCATTGAGTAGCTGACCAAGCTACTTCGAAATCTCTCCCTTCACTTCTTGGCTTGATGATCTTCCTCATGAGATCCCCGCTCAAACTTCCATCCCTACGGCCTAGTGGTTGATTAACATGTATGACCCCGATCCTCATCAGAATCGAGCCCATTTCCCTCTACGACTTGGTTCAGTGAGCTAGAAATTTAATTTGGCCTAATAACGACTCCCCACTGACATTTTAACCCAATTCTTTGCATTTTTCAGAGGTTTTTTTAAATTTTCTTAGCTGAAAGAAGGCAGTGGACACCTGAAACTTGGAATTTCACATTTTCCCAAAATGGCAATTTTTTTGTCTATTTGAGCTAGATGCGGGCCTCGGGGCCCCATTCTCCCTTCTTTTGTAAGTTGACCTTTAGGCTCAAAACCTAGAAGAGGAAAAAATACTCTTATGACTTCAACCTTCCTACTGATTCCCAAAATCCCTCAAAACATTGATAAATGTCCATAAATCCATATTTCTCCATGTGGGCCCCTTTCTGTTACTCAGGTCCTGTACTCCATGTCCATTTTTCCCCAAGGGAAAAATTGATAAGAATTTGGTGACTCGAGGGGGTGTTTGCCTGATAGATGTTCTATACTAGTAGCTTGATGCATCCATTGGGCATGGAGTCATAAGTGATAACTTGTAACTAATCCAAAAATTTGAACCTTCACACCCGGAGACTAGTTCCAATGTTGCTAAACATGGACCTGATCCACCACTGCTTTCATTCCCAATTTTCATTAGAAAATCATGAGGTTCTCATGAGTGGAAAAATTTTTTGATTTGAAAATTTCTTTCTTTTCATTTCCTTGCAACTAGATTGTCCTAAATTCTGATACCGTCATGTAGGTAGTACACTAGAACCCATGATTTCTCAACATATATGGCTCATTGAGGAGTTTAAGTAAGGAATTCTCTAATTTTTTTACATTATGGAACTCTATTAAAATTTGAATTTCTTTCTTTCTCTAAAATTTTCTCTTCGACCCGTTGCTTGGAACATTGTGGAAGACTTCCTGCAAACCCATTAAATATTCAATTGAACTAAACTATGTAAGGGTTTGAGGTTGATATTTTTCTTTTGAATCATAGGGAAACCTTGAATGGTGAGGGGCTATTCTTTGAAGCTTAGATCTACTGCTATTATAACATGTCATTTGTCATGCAACAATTGTCCTTGGGGCTTACTTTCTAGTCCTAGAATCTCAATGATTGATTTGAAGGAATGAGAGAATGAAACTTATAAACCTATCCCTTATCTAGTTTAGTTGCTTTGCATTTGTTTGAACTTGAATATTGCAAGTGTTCCCTATAAGTATGAGCTTCTTAATGTGACATTACTCACAGGAGGCCTACTGAAAACATGGTGCACTATGTCAGAGAAAGGACAAACACAACTATGTACAAAATGACAAATCATACATGCTCAAATGAGACATGCAGAGTGTGTTAGAGCACTTGTTATGCAAAAAGTAAATATACTCCTATCCTACACTAAATGGAGGAGAGAGAAGACTTCAAAAAAACCTTGACACCAGTAGGGTAAAGTAGCTTCCTTTTCATACAACAAAAATCCATGTAAATGATTTGACAATGGACATGGTTGTGCATATGAGTGAAAAATTGTCATAGAAGAAACTTCTCACCCACATCATCAAGGGTACCAACCAGAAAGAATACAAATACCTCCTCAGAATGATCTACATGGGGTTTTTGGAGGTGTTGAAGCTGATGTGGTTGAACCTTGACACTATGAAGCTCACCCTCATGCTTAGGAACAAGCATGACCGGTTGTGGAAACTCTAATTCTATCTCTAATGAACCTAGATATCTTATAGGGCATGGCTTAGTCCACCAAATTTTCTCGTTGCTTTGAGTTCCAATCTCAATAATAAATTCTTCATCGGAAAATTTCCTAGAAAAGGTGACTGTTTGTAACTTTATTTTCTTCTTTTTGAACATTTATAAACAACTAATGTCCCCTTTGAGTCAATGGTATAGAAATGGTGATTTCCTCATTCCCTTTCTCTTCCTTTCCCACTGTGAAAATTAGGAAGATTCAATTCCTCCAATCCAGATCCAAGAGAATTCTTATTTAAAGTGGGATGCCCTGGCATAATCTCTTTTGTGGCAACAAGAAACTCTCCCATGGTAACATGCAACTCGTTAAGATTTATTACAACCTCTAATTGAGATAGTGGTGATTTTCTGCAAGTAGTTGTATCTTGCTGCTCACTATTTGGACTTTAGAGTTTCTCTTTCTCCTCTTAGAGGCAAGGCTATCCTACACATGCATTTCCCTCTTCTAAATTGAAGTTTGAAAGGTCAAAATCCTCCTTTTGTTGCTCCTGAGGGATGCTATGGATTTTTGGATCCTCAAATCTCTCCCCCGTAATGGATTATTTGGACAAGCCATTTTCAATTAGAAATGAAGGAAGAGGGAAATTTGTATTTTCATCAACACAAGAGAGTAAGAAGATCTCTATGATCTCTTCTTCCTCTAGAGTCTCTGAAATTGGCTTGTTCTCCTCCATAGTAAGAACATGATCATCTTCTTTTGGATTTGGAGCTTCTTTCTTTTCCTTTGCTAACTTTGCAGCTATTGATTGATCAACAATTCCTGAAAACAAAGTTCCCTCATGGACACAACATCTTGAGCATTCTGATTTTCGATCATCTTCAACCTATTTTTGCTCTGTTACCATTGCTACCGTTGTTGTAACTTCAGTTTTCACCACCTGTTCTTCCACCTTGGCTTCCTCCAAAGGCTTAACTAACAAAGGGATCTTCTCAATTCCAAATATTAAGGATAATCTTACCAAGTTTTTCATCATTTATTATTTGTTTGGCTCTTCTTTTTGTTGCTCCTCTTGACTAGTTTTTTGGATTTCTTCCCAACATGGGTTCAGCATTATGAGAGGAGTGGTGGGTGGGGTATCCAATGATAATTTATTTGTTGGTGGTGGAAGAGGAGGTTCATTTTATTGCTCCCATGGAGAGGACTTGGGATTGGAAGGAAAAAGTGAGGAAAATTCTAGATGAGTGAGAAGAGTGGAAGATGAAGGAGTGGGTTTCACAATGGGGGCACTAGATGTAAAACTTGGGAATTGATGCCTAGGTTTAAATGACACTGATTGGGGAAGGAATAAAGAACTGTAAGATGGAAATGCTAAATTTTCCCATTGATCTGCTTAATATTCAATGTCCTTAGTCCATTCCTCCAGTTGGGGCAACATATCAACTATGAAGCCAAGTTTCACTTGCGGGATGTAATGATTTGGAAAGGGGCCTAATCATGAACAGGGGTCCTTGAATCCAATCTCAAATGCTTTCATTTGGGATGAAGCCCTAGACTGCACCATACCTACTTCTAATTCTTGAACCTTTTCTTATTGTTTGGTGAATAGACAAACTGATCTGTATCCTGCTCATATGGGTATGCCCACTACTAGTTTCCATCATAGTATGGACCCAGAGGTGGTTGATAGTAATATGAGAATATATGTTGCAAGTGTGGAGGTAAGTTTAGATAGCATTCTTGCTGCTACATGTGTGAATTCCATTGTGTGAATGAAGTCATTAGTACAAAACTTCATGGATGGAAGTGGGTGGAGAAGACAGAGGAATCATCCTACTCAGAGATTGGGTTTTTGACCAAATGGAGTCCCAAGTTGTGCTTTACATGTGCCTCTAAAGGCAGTGATCCCACCAAGAGCTCAACAAACTTGATGGAATATAATGGATAATTAAATCCACACCTTGAAGGGCTCAAAAATAGTTGTGGGGTTGAACGGGTTCAGCTACAAATGACCTCTGAAATTCTGAAATACCACAGCCCCTGAAATCTAAAGTAGAAAAAATATGAAACCTAAAATTGCAGTAGTCTCCGAAAGTCTAAAATGCCAAAATATATGAAGTCTAAAAAACTCTGAAAACTCAAAATTTTGAAATGCTAAAAACTTTGAAGTTTCGAAATTTGAAAATTTCTGAAGTCTCAAAATTGCAACAATTCTAAAATCTTGACACCCTAAATTTTGAAATTCAAAAAATCCCAAAATTCTAAAAATTATGATTTTGAAATTATAAGGATACCCTTTTGATCTTCAGCCCCCGATCTATCATCTGTGAAAGTTTGAGCCCATTTTTCACATGTTCATCCCTCAAAAAGTGATTTCAGAATTTAACCCTAACAAAAACCCTAGAAATCCAAAATCTGTAACTTACAAACTCTGAAGTATGAGGGAAACTTCGAAATTGACTTGTTTTGAACTTAGCTTCAATGTGACTCATATTTTCAATAGAAAAACTTTTTACAAAATGAAACCCTTAACTTCTAGAGTTGTCCCACCAGGCATGCCAAAACTATTTATGAACAATCATAGCACCCCCCAAGTGGCCAAGCTAGAAATGGGGCATTCAGTTTGATTGCCAAACATGAAGCCATCCAAACTATGGGATACTGAGAAATGGGATAGCTCTCTGGAGAAGTACAGATCGTGCTCCTAATCCTACTTTCCACAAACTACTCCTAATGCAAGAAAAACTACTAACTAAACCTCATCTAAAGCTTCAAAGGAGACAGGGAGAGAGATGCATGTAAAGTAAAACTACACTAAGAGTGGTGATACCCCAAGAAAAGGAGTGCTATCCCCTTCCCTAGCCTACAAAACAATGAAAGAGATGAACCTAGAGAGGGTATTCATGCACCACAATATAGATCGCATCAAATGCATCATTCTTGAAATAAACACAACCCACTAAACCCTACAATGAACATAGAGTATACACAACCACCTGTTTAAAAATGAGAGGTAAGAAGAAATAACAAACCATGGAAGGCTAAAGAATAAACACAAACATGATTTTGTTTCTCCATTAAAATTTACACATTACATTTCCCAGTTGGGGAAGGAACGAAGCCATTATAATGTTTGGAAGAAGGCTTAGAGCCCCAAAATAATAGGGGTGCATGGGAAGAGAAAATGACCAACCTTTTATTTTGTGCAACCCTTTATAATTTATAAAAGAAATCTTGAGAAAGGAGAGAAGAAATTTAGATTTCTTACTTTAAATGACCTGTCAAGTCCATCATTACACCTGTAAGAGTGATGGGAAAGTTTGCAAAGACCGTACCCTCTGTAGTTTTCCTTGTGGAGGAATAAAATAGGTCCATACCCTCATTAATGGCCTTCACCTACCCCCAATACTATACATTGTAAATCAATTTTGAAGATCCATAACTTTTGAAATTTGTATTTTGATATTTCCATGTTATAGGTTTCCTTCCCACGATTCTGACTATTGGTTTTTTTTGTAGAAAATAGGCATTCTTGGCTCAAGTTATGCCATTTTGGACTTCTGAGAGCTCTGTAATTTTGGGGCTTCAATAACCTCTAAAAATCCCACTTTTCATGTCTCCATGTTGTCGGGTTTTTCCCTATCTTTATATCCACTACATTTTTGCGATGAAATGATTTCGTGACCTAAATTTATCACCTTTTCTGTGAGGGGAGGATTTTAGCCCATTTCGGGCTCTACAAAAATATTGGTTGGCTCACCAAGCAACTGTCCGAGGTGCTCAGCGAGCCAAGTGGAAAGTTCATTTTGGATTCATTTATGGTGGTATCACCCGCTTCCTCGATCACCGCTTCAATACCAAACTCATACCATCAAACCATCCCCTTCTTTTCCAGGATGAGCTTAATGTTACACACCCAACCGGCCCACCTTTCCTTCTCTTCAAGCCCCAAGCGGGCTGCTCTACCATCACCAATCCCAACATTTACCAGGATTACATGGTCTCTATCCACACATTGGTGAGCTGCAAAATCAACCCCTACATTACAGTTTACTTCTGACACTACTTTTTAGTACTGTTGATTTCCGACATGCTTGACCCTTTTGTCCATCAAATCCACCTGTTATGCATCACCGAGCCTTCTTTTAGCACGTTGATGGGTTAATTTCCACTGCCAACCTTGTGTTTTCATCTTTTCTTTCCCACTGAAAGGCTCCCATTTATCATCACTAATGTTGTGTTGGTTTGTGCATTGACTATTCGAGTCTCTGTATTGACCATCGAGCCAAAATTACTCAGCCAACTCAGTTGGTTCCCATTTTATTGGTTTGTAAATGTGGGCTACTTTGAAAGCATTTTCCCTAGCATATCCAATGGCAATTACCTCCAAAAACTCTATATAGGTGGGCACATGTGCGAGCCACATACCCTAACTCGATCTTCAAGCCATTCATGCATGTCTTCACTCCAACATGCCCCAACAACCACCCTTCCTCTTGGCATGTTTACTTAGCCCAATTCGGTACGACACAACTCTCAACACCTCTCTTTCTTGACTAAGTCAACTTTGGGTAATTTTCTATTGTGGATTTGAAACTTTCAACTTCGAAGGTTGAGCATTGTTCATACGCTAAGCTCCCTACAATTTCTGAAAATCTGAACCTCTGAAGTTTGAAATTTAGACTTCAGAGTTCAAAAATCCAAGCCCACTTGCCAAAGAAATGTTCTTCCTCCATCCCACTCAAGAACTCCGAATCACTAATTTCAGACTTCAGATTTTGGAACTTCTTGACTCATTGCACAAAGCACTATTCATTGGCCTTGGAAAATTTTTTGATTTCCCGTAGTGCCGAAGTTTGAATTTCAGACTTTGGGCCTTCAACCTATCTCTGAGTGAGTGGGCACTTCACCAATCTCCTATTTTAAGGATATCCGATGTCTGAAAGCCATGGGCTCCCTCTTTTCTCGAGCTCTTTCATCTGTTGTGAGTTGAAACTATGTCGAGCTATTGTGAAACTCCGCTTAACATTTTCTAAGCTTCTCTCTCCATGACCAAGCTCATCATTTCCTTTCACGAACTTTCCACCATGTTGGACGGGTCAATCCTAAATCTTCCCACAAGATCGCTTGAACGTTTTTTTGCTCGAATTGTCATGTGCTTGATTTCTGACATCTACTCTATAAATCACCATTTTTTGCATGCCCGCCCTAACGCTTCATGCAACACTCCCTTTGCTTCGAAATGTGTGGCAAATCAGATTCAATTTTTTTATTGTTCATGCCCCCAGCCGACTTCTAACCAATCCACTCGGCCCTTGTCACAGAATCATCCTTCATAAACTTTGTACCACCATGCATCTTTCCCACGAGCTCCCTCACGTTACTCAGCCTTCCACCTGGTTAACATTTATTTCCCAAATTGCCACATTATTGGATAGAAAATTTGTTGAGTGGACAAATATGTGGATTTCTTTCCAACTCTTTAGGAATTGAAGTCCCTCTACTTAAATAGTTCAGCTTCTATATTTTCATGCACTACTAAAGGTGGACTTTCCTAGTGGCATTGCAACCGAGGATCCAATAGGGGAACTCCATTTTCCCTGTGGAAAAGATAAAAATCACTTGTTAGATAAGACTTTATCTTGAGAGAGGGAAATAGAGTGAGAATATGAGGTAGGAGAACTAATGTTGCGGGTAGAAAATCATATTCCTGCACACACTAGTTAGAAATTTCAACACATGCATTTATGAGAAGAAACAACCAAAACATCCATGCTACTGGCTATAGGAAACCATGCATAAAAATATGCACACATTCATATGCCTTGGAAAAGAAAACCTTCTTCCTTAGCATTTCAATTAAAGTTATACATAGTGTGGGAATGGAGGAAAAATAGTACGGGGAAATGGAAGAAAATGGCTATCTCCTTTGTTCTCTCTAAGTGCAATGCATTCTCGAGTTTACAAAATCAACCACCAACCCTTTGAAATGGGAATGGATTTACAATTTATAAGAAGAGAAAAGACTCTTCATATACCCTCTAATGACCCTTCATATATCTCGACATGACTTAAGAATCTTTGCCTTCTTAGGAAAACATTAAGTCCCTTTTTATAACATAAAGGTGACTTATTTCATTAGGAATATTAAGACATACAAAAAAGTGTAACCCCAACGCAAAATTAAAACATTGAGAAGAGGGAGAAAGTTGGAGGGAGAGAAGAGAGAGATAGAGAGAGAACATAAAGAAGAAGAAGAATGATGTTGATGATGAAAGATTTCACTTCCGATAAAGCCTGCTTATCCTTCTAGATGACTCGATGGAATGCTCTGATATGATGAAATCTAAATCCCCAAACTCTTTGTACCTTAAGAAACGCCTTCAACTTGGCTCTTGGATTATTTGGATTGAGTGTTTAAATTTTTTTTTTAATGTTTCTTCCAATGACCGCAAACATGACTCATGAAGATTCCTTCAGAAGAGATAGAAACTTAAAACTCACCCTGCCAAGTTGAATGAATTGTTCCACTGATGACTGCAACTTCCACCTTGCGTATGATATACCTGTGACCTAAACCATGTAGTGAGTATCGAAAGACACTATCAGGTTCCCTAGAATGGATCTCGAATTCCCTGTGAGAAATTCGCATGGATGATCCTGAATGATGATCCCCTTATATTCCATTGTGCCTAAATTTCCCTCTGAGTATAACTTGCCATTAATAACAAGTGCCCAAATGGAAGGCTTACTAATTTTTCTAAGGGGTGATTTGTTCCTCTTCTTGACCATCTTGATTTGATGAACTCCCTCATTCACTCTTGTGCACAAAACCTTCACCTCGACCAATTATTGGGGTGACTTACTATTTGTAGTAAAAACCCATATAGGGGGCTTACTATTTCTAGTAAGTGTTCATTTTTCGTTGGTTTCTTCTCTGGACAATCATTCTAGCTTCCTAGTGATCTTCAATGCATACTACCTTTTCCATAACCACTTTTGAAGATGAATTTACAAACATAACAATTATGTATAGGAGAACTTACTATTTTTGGAAAGTGGATTTCTAATTTTCAGTTTGCAATGGAACATTTTTCTTAACTCGGCTCATCATCGCGGTCACGTCCTTCGAATTTCACTTGATTTCTCCCACTAGAATGCTTGGAAATAAACTTTAATTTTTTTTCTTGGTAGCGGCTTCAAGCCCAGAGTTTTTATGGAGGCCATTAATGGGTCTCAAAATTTACAGGTATGGTTTTTTCCTCCGATTGTGATGAAATTAACTCTATTGCGATACGTTTTTCATTTGGATTTTGTGTGCAAGTTTGTAGCTTGTTTCCATTTTTGGATTGATGGGAAATCAGACGAATGTGAGCTACGATACGAAATGGGGTTTTTGTTGGAACAAATGATTCTTCACACCATTCAACCTCCCATTTTTTGCATCTTGATTGTCTTGAAAAAAGAGGAAGTCTGCAAAAGACAACATCTCAATCCAACTTGTATTTTGTAAGATATGAAGATTTTTTGATTGGAAGACTTCGTGGTTATTTGGCGAAAAATATTATTTTTCTCTTCATTCTTCATTGTTTCGATCCATTTTTTCTTAAGAGATATCTGAATTTTAAATTTTAAAAATACTTTGAGGATCTGGTTGAGTGCAACAATGACAAGGAGAAGAGGAATCCAACATTTGAGATTTCACGGGCATGTGTGCATGTAGCACTAGAAGTAGCAAGAAGCAACAAAAGAGTTATATTTTTTACACATTTTGATGCCTAGGTTGGGCAATTTTTTTTCCCTAATGTCTCTTTAGATAAATAGATGAAAAGGACATTAGTTTGTACATCACACCTCGAGCTGACCCTTGGCAGTCATTTGTGCACTGTGAGAATAGGCTCCTACAGGCTCCTGGGGGCTACACTAGGGATGCAGAGGGTCCTATGAGTGATCAGCGGGATAAAAATGGTTGTGCACATTTTTATCATCCCCTATGTCCATTTTCTAAAGGGATGAAAGGGACATAAAAATGCGTCAGGATCCTGGAGCTGACACATATCCTCTTGAAAATTTGGCTAAGTGTTGAACGCATTCCTCGAGCCAACTTGTGATGGTAATAAATTAGGCTTCCGGATGAGTTAGAAGGTGAAAATTTATATGATATTGACTTAAAAACACTCAATTAATTGAATGGTGATGTTTTAGAGCTCCAATTATGACTGAATCACCTTAAAATTACCCCTTTTCCCTCTAGATAGCCAGTTGTGCGCTGGAAGAATGAGTTTCCTAGGGAAGTGTATGATGCTTTATGGGGTCTCATTTTTCCCACCATTTAGGACATGGAAAATACCTTCAATAGGTACTTTTTTGGGCTCTTGAATATTTATGAAGATCCTAGAATCCTTTCTTGAAGCTCAAGGACTCCTTCGTGGTGTATGCTCATTTAGGCCTGAAAACTCACTTTTACTTAATTGAATCCAAAAAGGCTCTGCCAAATCGATCTCGATGCCTTTGAACCCTTTAGAACACTTCAATCCTTATTTTTTGACGATGTATTTCCCTTTTTATTCAATTTCTATTTTTATTATGCCTCACCATGGACACATTTTTTTTATTAAGTGATTGCGGTTGTTAGATTTTGACAAAACAAGTCTTGAAATTCTAGGTTTTATTCTGGGGTTCCACGCTCTAAATTTTGGGTAATCTCTTCATCTCAACAAGTGGGAAAATGATATTTTCATCAGTGAGGAAAAAATACTGATAAAAATCATAGCCCTCCATATCCCTAAAAAAATAGGGACTTTATGGTGTAAATACTAGTTTACGCAAAACTAGAATTTTCAATGATCATTCCCTCTAATTTTCATGTGATTTCACCCATTGGAACCTTGAGAGGTGAAGAGGTAGCTCCTTGAATTTTTCAATATTGTTCTTCATGTGATAGGGAATAATTGATGAAAATGCAGTCATCCATATCCCCAAAAAATAGGGACTTCATGGTGCAAAACCTAGTTCATGCAAAACTAGATTTTTCAATGATCATTCCCTTTGATTTTCACGTGATTTCTCCCACTGGAACCTTGAGAAGTGAAGAGGTAGATTGCTTCCTTTTTACTTGTTGTTCTTCATTTGACAGGGAAGAATGTTGATGAAAACCCAATCCTCCATATTCATAAAAAAAATAGGGACTTCATGGTGCGAAAACTAATTCATGTGAAACTAGATTTTTCAATCATCATTCCCTCCAATTTTCACGCAATTTCACTCACTAGAACCTTGAGAAGTGAAGAGGTAGCTTGTTGCCTTTTTCACTGTTGTTCTTCATGGCAGTCATTAATGGAGTCTTCAATATTCAGATATTGTAGAGGGGGTGATGGAGGATAATGAATTTATTTGCAGTTGAGAATGAGAGGGAGGCTAAGAAAAAGCATTTAGGAGCTGAATTTTGGACGTATGGAGGACCAGAAGTTATTCCAAGGGATGGACACATTTTATTGTCCCCTATGTCTTGCCTAGGCCTAAGAACCTTGTTTCTAATGAATCTGAAAACTCTGAATCAGATTTACATTGGAAACAATACACAGGATTATTATATTACTTCTCTATCACTTGATGTTCAAATTCATTTACATATATATAGGACATATAATTCCTATATTTTAGGAGGTAGCCTTAACTACTTCTCCCACGAATATCTCCCACACTCTATATACGTGAGTGGTTAAAACTCACCAACAAATAATTGTTATATGTTGTTTTATATAACAACCATATAACATAATATACTAACTTAAATAAATCTTACACACAAATAATGGAGCACTAATAAATATATTTCCCAACAGAATCTGCCCCAAAATTTCCAAATCTTCCCCGAATCTTCCTAAATATTTTCCTTGATGTTCTTAGACCTTGATTACATCTCCATGTTGAATTTTCCTCCTTCGTTATACTTGAGGGGGTTACACTAGCCCCGAGAAGGCCAATGGTAGCCCTTCCCAAGACTGCCCCAAATTGGCATTCTTCAAGAACTCCTAAAATTTCCTAGGGGGATTGACTCGAATTTCCTAATTCACCTAGGGGACTATGTTGACATCCACTGGGGGTTCAATGGACTAACTAGATAAGATCAATGCTAGGGATGGGTAGAACTAGGGGTCTTGGAAAGGTAAAATTTGAAAAAAAAAAAAATGACACAAGGGTATTGTTTTCATGCTTGAAAGTTGGGAATTTCTTGTTGCACATTTTCATGACAACAGTTGGCTCTAGCTTGGGGGCATGGTATGGATTGAGTGCAGTGAATAAATTACATGAGGAATCCTAGAATTTCAACTTATAACATATTGACCAGTGCCTTATCCATTGGGCCTATGAAGTCATTTACAACTTGCGAGAGAGAGAGATAACAAGGAAGAACACACACACACACACATACACATAGAGAGAACAAGGAATGAAACACACAAAACACATGGAAAGGGAAAGAAACGCAACAAGAAAGGGAAATTATATACAAGGGGGGGATATTTATAGAGGTGGGAAAAGAATATACACATACCCGACGATGGGTTGGGAAAAGTACATGCCATCATGGAATAAAGGAATGAAGTGTGATGCTTGAGATAAAAAAACTATTATTGGATCAAACAATGCTTTTTTTGATGGCTTCACATGGCTTGAGAAGAAGAAGACAAACCAATATTTCATCTTCATATTGATATTACACTGAGAATTTTCTTACAGTCACATAATACTTCATCACTTTCTTAGAACTCTTGTATCTTGATGCTTCTACTTGACGTCCTGTGATCATGGTACATCGTTATTTCATGTCTTCAAGAGTGGAAAAATATTCATCCTCTTTTAATTTCCACATTAAATCACCTCTTACATCAGCATGATACCTGGAAAGAGTGAGAGAAAAATTATTACCCTCCCATTCGAGAACTTCTCTTAACATCCCCCTTTGTTGTTATAAGCAAGTGTTTTCAATATCCATCTACTCGAGGCTCATCTTGATATCATTCTCAAAATTACCACCCTCAATTTCTACATAGAGGAATTCTTTACCCTCTAGTGTATTTGGCCATATGAACTCTTTTTTTGCATTGGTGGAGTATTCTAAAGTGGCTAGAAGTATTTAATTTCGTAAAAAATCCAAAGAACCTTGCAACTCTTCACTTTTCTCTGAACAACTTTCTTCAATGAAAATCAACTCATTATTCTCTATGTTATCTTCTTCCATAGAAAAAAATCATTTTCAAGATTGATGATATTCAAGAATCTTCATCCTTTTTCATTCACGAACCTCGTCATAGTCACGTCCTTCGAGTTTCACTTGATTTTGCCCACTAGAATGTTTGGAAATAAAATTTGAAATTTTCACTTGGTAGTGGCTTCGCACTCGGAGCTGTCATGGTGGCCATTAATGGAGCTCAAAATTTGCAAGCATATTTTTTTCCTCTGATTGTGATGAAATTAACTCCATTATGATAGGTTTTTTGTTTGGAGTTCGTGTGCAAGTTTTTAGCTCGTTTCCATTGTCAGGTTGATGGGAAATACAACGAATGTGAGCTAGGGCACGAAATAGGGTTTGTGTTGGAACAAATGATTCAGACCACAATTTGACCTCCCATTTGTTTCATCTTGATCTTCTTGAAAAATTAGGAAGTCTACAAATGACATAATCTCAATCTGACTTGTATTTTGCAATATATGAAGATTTTTTGATTGGAAGACTTCGTGGTCTAGCGAAAAATATTTGTTTTCTCTTTGTTCTTCATTGTTTTGATTCATTTTTTCTTCTGATATATCCAAATTTTTAATTAGAATAATATTGAGGAGCTGGTTGAGTGCAGAAATGGTGGCATGAATAGGAATATGACATTTGACCTTTCATGGGCATGTGTGCAGCTAGCACTAAAAGCAACAAGAAGCAACAAAGGATATAGAATTTTTTGCACATTTTGATTCTTGGGATGGGTGAATTTTTGTGTCCATGGTGTCACTTTAGATAAAGGGACTAAAGAGACATCATTTTTCACATCGCACATGGAGCTAACACTTAGTGGTTATCCGTGCATTATGAGAATAGGCTCCGACAAGCTCCTGGGGGCTAAATTGGCGATGCAGAGGGTCCTATGAGTGATCAGGGGGATAAAAAGGGTTGGGTGAATTTTATTGTCCCATATGTACCCTTTTCTAAAGGGATGTAAGGGACATAAAAATGTGCCAATCACTTGGAGCTGACACGTGTCCTCTTGAAAATTTGGCTAAGTGTTGAACGCGTTCCTTGAGCCAGCTTGTGATGGCGATAAATTAGACTCCCATATAAGTTAGGAAGTGAAATTTTATATGATCTTGACTGAAAAACAATCAATGAATTTAATGTTGATGGTTTGGAGCTCCGATTTAGACTGAATCACCTTAAAATTTTCCCTTTTTTCTCAAGATTTCTATTTGTGCGCCGGAAGAATGAATTGCTTAGGGAAGTGTATGATGCTTCACGAGGTCTCGTTTTTTCAAAAATTTAGGGCATGGAAAATGACTTCCATATATACTTTTTTGGGGTCTTTAATATTGATGAAACTCTTATAATCCTTTCTTGAACCTCAGGGACTCCTTCGCAATGTATGCTCCTTTAGGCCCAAAAACTCACTTTTACTAAATTGACTTCAAAGAGGCTCTATCGAATTGATCTCGATTCCTTTGAACCATTTCAAACACTTCAATCCTAATTTATTTATGATGAATTTTATTTTTATCCACTTTATATTTTTAGTAAGCCTCACCATGGACATGTGCTATTTTTAGGAAGTGCACTATGGGCATCAGATTCCAACAAAACAAGTCTTGAAATTATGGGTTTTATCATGGGGTTCCATGCTCAAAATTTTGGGCAATATCTTCTTCTGAACAAGTGGTAAAATGACATGTTCATCAGCAGGGGAAGAATAATGATAAAAAAAAGATCCCTCCATATCCCTAAAACATAGGGACTTCATGGCATAAAAACTAGTTTACACGAAACTAGATTTTTCAATGATCATTCCCTCCACTTTTCACATGATTTCGCCCATTAGAACCTTGAGAGGTGAAGAGGTAGCTTGCTTCCTTTTTCACTATTATTCTTCATGTGACAAGGTATAATGCTGATGAAAACCCAATCCTCCATATACCTAAAAAATAGGGACTTCATGGCATGAAAACTAGTTCATGCGAAACTAGATATTTCAATTATCATTCCCTCCAATTTTTGCTCAATTTCTCCCACTGAAACCTTGAGAAGTGAAGAGGTAACTTGCTTCCTTTTTCGTTGTTGTTCTTCATGTGGCAAGGAATAGTGTGAATGAAAAATTAGTCCTCCATATCCCTAAAAATAGGGACTTTGTGGCACAAAACTAGTTCATGTGAAACAAAAAATTTCAATGATCATTCCCTCTAATTTTCACACAATTTCACCCAATGAAACCTTGAGAAATGAAGAGGTAAATTTCTGCCTTTTTCATTGTTGTTATTCATCATAGCCATTAATGGATTCTTCAATCTTCAGATATCACAGAGGTGGTGATAGAGGAGAATGAAGTTATTTACAGTTGATAATGAGAGGGAGGCTAGGAAAAATCATTTAGGAGATGACTTTTGAATGTATGGAGGACCAGAAGGTAAACCTGGGGTTTGGCGCATTTTACTATCCCCTATGTCCTACCTAGGCATGAGAACCCTGTTTCTTATGAATTTACCCCAAAAGTTCCAAATCTTCCCTGTATCTTCCTAAATATTTTCCCTTATGTTCATAAACCTTGATTGCATCTCCATGTTGAATTTTCCTCCTCCATTCCACTTCAGGGGGTTACACTCGTCCCGGGAAGGCCAGTGGTAGCCCTTCCCAAAACTACCCAAAATTTGCATTCTTCAAGAACTCCTAAAATTTCTTAGGGGGATTGACTTGACTTTCCTAATTGACCTAGGGGACTGAATTGACATCTATTAGGGGGTCATTGGACTGACTGGGTAAGATGGGTGTTGAGGAAGGGTATACCTGAGGGGTCTTGGAAAGGTAAAATTTGAAAAATTTGACATAGGGGTATCATTGTCATGCTTGAAATTTGGGAATTTTATTGCTGCACATTTGCATGACAAGACACATCTATGTCGGCTTATTCCATTTTGAATTATTTTCCATCCTGGCTAAATGATTTGCTTGGCCCATTGTAGATTCATCCCATGTATGCTCTGCCCTACGAGCTTGATGCCTCATTATTTTGTGTATTGAATCCACTGAGCCGACTCATTTTATTATGTCAAGATCTTCCTCATAGCTCAAAATTTATTTGATGTGGCCTAAACCCTTTCATATTTTAACTCCTAAGTGTCGTATCTCTTTGCATCCTTACTGAGTGATTGGTTCATTTTACGTTTCCTCGTGCCATTTTCCACCTCAATCCCCAATCCACCAAGTGCTTGATTTTATGCCTGTGAGTCATCCTATGTGCATGGTTCATGCTCACCAACTCAAGGGCACCCCAAGCTCCTCCCTAATTCCTTTCCCTAGCCTAATCTAACATTTGTTTGAGTTCACTTTTCATCTAAGGCCGACTCGCCACACTCTACGCTACATCCAAGCCGAGATCGACCCATTGTTCATTATGACTCAGCTCGTTGAGTAGCTCACTGAGCTACTCGACAATCTCTCCCTTCGCTTCTTGGCTTGATGATCTTCCTCATGAGCTCCCCGTTCTAACTTCCATCCCTACAGCCTATCGGTCACTTACCATGTATGACCCAGCCCTCATCAAAATCAAACCCATTACCCTCTATGACTCAGCTCACCTAGTCGCTCGATGAGCTACTCAGTGAGCTAAAAATTTAACTTGGCCTTATCATGTCTCCCCATGGACGTTTTAACCCAATTATTTGAATTTTATAAGGATTTTCTTATTTATCTCATAAGAAGGAAGGCAGTGGGCGCCTAAAACTTGGAAATTCACATTTTCCCGAAATGGCCATTTTTTGCCTGTTTTGAGCCTGATGAGGACCTCGGGGACTGTTTTCCCTTCTTTTCCAAGTGGGCACCTGAAACTTGGAAATACTCTGATGATTTTGACCTTCTGAATGATTCTCGAAAGATCTTAAAACACTGGTAAATGCCTGTAAATCCATATTTTTCTATGTGGGCCCCTTTCCACTAATCGGGTCATGTACTCCCTATTGTCTATTTTTCCCTAGGGGGAAATGGATAATAATAACCTCCTAGAAATATAACTCATGAAACTCATGAGGAGGAAGAAGAACTTATAGATCGGGAACAAGAAAGTGAGGATAGCAATGTCCTAGAGATTGAAGAAGTGGAATATGATACACAAATTAGATTCCTCAAATATTCAGAAGGTGAAGAAGATGATTGTGAAGATACACCTAGCTTATCATGTGTTATGTTTACCCACTCCCAATCTCAAAAAGTAACCACCACTACTCCAAAAAAGAATAAGACTGAATATCCTCCAACGGCAAGTCAACAAAATAGAATAATCAATAGAGGATATCCACTTCCACCTTCCATGGAGTCTACAAAGGAGAAGCCATATCTCATGGAAAGCAAGAGGATATATTATATTCCATGTAATTTTCCCAATTCTCCTCTTAGTTCTAATTCCTTTTTTTCAAAAGCTTCTAGTGTACCTACAAAATCAGCCACTTCTCCTCATACATCTTCTCCCATTGCTAAGTATGTTTCAACTCCAAAGGTATTACCTCCTTCACCCCCCAGAGAACCTTTTTTCCCATGGGTATATACCTCATCTACACCCACATATTTTGATATCATATATTTCTGAATTTGAATATTTACATACTCGCCCAGGACAATTTGATAAGTTTGTCTGTTATATAAAAGGTAGTAGTTGAAAGCCTAATATTGTGGTTCCTAGTTCCAAAGGATAAATATCAAATCCAACTACTCCTCCATAACAAGATATGCTTACTATGATTACATCTAATACCAATAAGATCGATCCATTATATCTCTCCCTTCTCATTGGAGGATACTAACTAAATAATTGTATAATAAATTCAAGTGCTTCTAATAATGTAATTCTCGTTAAAGTTTCCAATGTTCTCAAACTTACCTTGACATGAGCTAATGGTCATTGTTACTCCATTGAGTCCAAGGAAGCCCCACTTTTGGAGCGGATCAAGGATGCACAGGTAGCTCTCAATGACTTTCCAGATAAGAAAGTATTGTTAGCTATTTTGGTAGCAGATCTTCCGGCATCATTCAGAATGTTGCCAAGTAGAAGTTTCTATTACAAATTGGGAGGTGAAATACAAATGTAATTGGTATTCTGCAACCATTATGATTAAGGCACAAATTAAGAATTCACTTCTAGTAAGAAATATGAAATACACAGTACAAAAATCAGAATATCAAAGAGTTAATATCTTGTACCAAGAAAATAGGAATTGAAATTCCTATCTTGATAGGACAAAGTACTCATTTCTGGTTAGGTAATGGTAATTATGAAGAGTGGAAATATATTAAATTGTAATAAAACAATCTATAATTTCCAAACGATGCAGGACGTGAGGAAGATGAAGTGATTCTCGATGAGTTCCAAAATAAAAAATCAGCCAATGTATTTGTTCGGGCCAGAAGAGGTGTTCTTATTTCCATTCAAAAAAGAAAATTCTCTTGGGGATCAATGTATTAATAAAAAAATATTTTGAGCCTCTCATTGATGATGCCAACCATGAAGAAGAGAGGCTAATTTGTGATGAGCCTTTGGAATATTTGAAAGAGGAATATGTATAAGAAATGTTGAGATTTGCAAAAGAAATAGAAGATCCCCAACTCAACCTTGAAATCCTAATGTAAGCCATGAAAATGTAAGATAGGTATGAATCCAGTTCTAACTTCTTAGTTAATTAAAAAAATCATGATGAAATAGATAAAGATGAAAAATATGATATCTCTCTTAAGACATTAGATGACATGTGTGAGCCTGAGATTTTATCTTTCCCATCTCTCAGGAAAGATTGTACCCATGATGCATTGAAAGAAGAAAATGACTTATGACAAACTCATGTAGATGATATCATAAATAAGCTTCATATCTCCATCACAGGGAGTTTTGTTACAACTCATGAATGTCTCAATAAGTTAATTCATGTAATGGAAGTATAACATTTGGACCAATTAAGTGGAGTAAATCAATTGAAAGTCGTTGATGGTAGTGATGCAATGCTTATCATGGATCATGTTGTCGTGCAAATGTGCAACAGGGAAATTGAGAAGTTTCCAAGCACGACAACTATACCACTGTGCCAAAATTTTCATGTTTTATCATTCCAAGGCACCCCAAGTCTATCTAATTAGTCTAAATGACCTCCTAAATATTTAATGTCAAATCCCCCTAGGTGATTTATGAAATTCTATTCATTCCCCCTAGGTGATTTTAGGGAGTTCTGAAAAGATACTATCTTCTGGCAGTATTGGGAAGGGCTATCGATGGCCTTCCCAGGACTGGATCAACCACTTGGAGCAGAACAGAAAGGGTAAAATTAAACATGGAGGTGAATTGAATACCTTAAAACATCATGGAAATTATTTTGGAAGGTTTTGGGAAGTTTTGAGAAACTTGGAGTAGTTTGAGAAAAAAATAGGGTTCACAAGCCTAGGCAGTACACAGGCCTAAAACAACTGTTGGGATTCAGAAGATGATTCTAGGAGCTCTAGATGGAGTTAGAAGAAAAAAAATACCTACTGGAAATAGGATTAAAATACCTACATGATGGTGAAATCATATTTTTCACAACACCTTGGCACATAGGATTGGAAGGCAGTTTTTATCAGGTACAAGTGGAGTCTCAAATCACAAATCTGATTTTTAAGGGATCAGATGAATGAATAAAGACATGATACCCCCACCATTGGATTCAAAAGGCCATTTCTAGTCAGGATCATATAAAATTTCACCAATAAATTCCACTGGGAGCTCAATTTATCTTCTTTCTAAGTTGCCCTCTCAAAGGCAGTTCAGGACTTAGTCATTTTTCGGGAGGACACGTGTCAGCACCAGGAGCCTGGTGGGATTTCATGTCCCCAACGTCCCTAAGGTCAGGTAAAACAACCCTTGAAAAATGTTTCCAGCCCCCATGTGACCTCTTGGACCCTCATATGACCTCCAGACTTGACAGTTCAGCCCCCATGTGCATTTTTGGAGCATCCATTCCCTGCGTCGAATCAGGTGCCACGTGTCAGCTCCAAGACCACCGTGGAAACTGATGTTCCTTATTTTCCTAAGGTGAGGGACATAAGACATGAAAAATGTTCCCAGCCCCTATGGGAGTCATTTGGACACCCACGTGACTGACTTTCAGCTCCCAGGTGCATTTTTTGAGCATCCATTCCCTGTCGTCAGATCTGTGCCACGTGTCAGCTCCAGGACCACCATGTGGAAACTGATGTCCCTTATTTCCCTAAGGTGGGGGACATCAGACATGGAAAAATGCACCCATCCCCTATGGGGAGTCATTTGGACACCCATGTGACCAACTTTCAGCTCCCAGTGCTTTAAAGTATCTTTTTCCTCCTTCATTCCCTGTCGTTGGATCTAGTGCCACGTGTTTTCCTCTTGAACACCATGGAATTTGATGTCCCTCATGTACCTTGAGGTCAGGGACATCAAACATGAAAAAATTCACCAACTCCAACTCAAAAATTTAAAAAAAAATTCTAACTGTTAGCTGCTTCTAGCTACTTTCTCCATTACCAGAAGAAAACTTGTAGAGAACACCAGTCCACCACTCCACCATTACCAAAGCTTGAACCATATCCATTAGAGAAATAATCCTTCACTCCATGATGGAACATAGGTCTCATAATAAAAATTCATTGAGATAAGAAGAAGAAACAAAGAATAGAGAAGAAGAACAGTGGAAATCCCCATTGCCATGAAATGAAATTCGAACATATCTTGCAAACCGGTGCTCAGATTGACAAACCATTTTTTGTTGAGTTTTTATCTCTTGAAGGCATTAAAAACACACTTTCAATCCTCCCTGGTGGTGCATAGAACATTCACAGTGAAGAAATCTCATTTCTGGCTCAACGAAGGAAAAATTGAATTTCCTGTCAAACCGTTTGTCGGATTGAAGGGAAATTTCTCCTGAAGCATAAGAAGAAAAAACCTATTGCAATGGAATTGATTTCATTGCAAATGGAGAAAAAAACTAGACCTACAATTTTCAAGCTCCATTAATGGCCCCCATGACACAGTAATGGAAAATTAATCAACTTTAGCTACCTCTCCACTTCTTAAGGTTTCGGTGGGCCTGAAATCTTCGAAAAATTATTGGAAACAATCGTCAAAAAATCTAATTTCGTGAGAACTAGTTTTCACACCATGAAGTCCCTATTTTTTATGGATATGGAGGGCTACTACATTTTTTATCATAATTCTGCCCCTCCTTGAAGAAATCAAATTCCTGAAGATCTGACAAAGGGTGAAATCATCCAAAAAATTGGAGGGAATGATCTTGAAAAATCTAGTTTCACGTAAACTAGTTTTTGTGCCATGAAGTCCCTATTTTTTAGGGATATGGAGGACTGATTTTTTTTCAAGTATTCTACCCCTGCAATGAAAACATCATTTTCCCACTTGTTCAGATGAAGGAATTACTCAAAATTTAGAGCGTGGAACCCTAGAATAAAACCCATAATTTCAAGACCCATTTTGTTGCAATTTGACATTCGTGTCACACTTACTAAAAATAGCATGTCTCCTTGCATAGGGGTATGTTACTTCATTAAGCCACCATTTGAAGATGCCATGAGTAAGGCTAGTGAACATAGAGGGAGCATCACAGGAAAGGTCATAAAAAAGGTCATCTTGGCTCGCAATTCACACTTACTAAAAATAGTAAGTTACACTCAAAAAGTAGTTTTGGCACAATGGGTCATACAAGGATAATCATTCAGGGGGACATCATTGTTTAGGAGAATCCTAGTCATTTTTCATAGGGAATTCAAGATCCATCTTAGTTCATTCAACTTGGCGAGCATTCATGAGCTAATTTGGAGGAGTTTCACAGTGTGCAAGGAGTTCAAAGATTCAGAGTCTCACTGCATTTGGAGCTTTCCATCGACGAGGATCAATGGACTTCATCAAGAATGATGTATCCTCTTCTTTCTCTCTCTCTTTCTCTCTCCTCTTTCCCCCAACTTTCTCTCTTCTCAAATGTTCTAATTTTTGCATTGGGGTTGCACTTTTTCATATGTCTTAATGTTCATAATGTAATAAGTCACCTTTATGTTATAAAAAGGGACTTAAAATTTTCCTAGGAAGTTGAAAAGTTTTAAGTTGTGTGAGGACATATGAAAAGGTCATTGGGGGGTAGATGATAATTCATATTCTACTCTATAAATTGTAAAGCCATTCCCATTTCAAAGGGTTGGTGATTGATCTTGTAAACTCAAGAGTATATTGTACTTTGAGAGAGCAAAGGAGATAGCCATTTTCTTCCATTTCCCCCCCTTCTCAATTTCCTCCATTTCTCCACTATGTACAACTTTGTTTGAGAAATCAATACAAGAAGAAGGAGTTTCTATCTTTCTTTGACTAAGGGGTTTCTTGATACTTGTGTTCATCAAATTTCTATTTGGTCTTGTTGCTATTCGCAAAGTTGTTTCTTCTCATAAATGCATGTGATGAAGTTTCTAACTAGTGTGTGTGCAGGAATATGATTTTCTACCTACAACATTAGTTCTCCTACCTCTTTTCTCACTCCCTTTCCCACTTTTAGACAAATTCTTCCCTAGCAAGAGATTGCTAGCTTTGTCCACAGGGTCAAGTGGAGTGCCCCTGTTGGATCCCTGGTCAAAAGGCCACCACATAAATCCACCTTTTCATGTGCATGCATATACGGCAGCTGCACCGGTTAAGTAGAGGGACTTAGATTCCCAGAGCATTGGCAAGAAATCCACAAGTTTTTCCACCTGAAAATTTTTCTTGCCAACAGTTTTTGGCACCCACCGTGGGGCAGATTTAGCAGCATCTGCACCTAAATATGACCGCAAGGTCCCAAAATACAAAAAAAAATCAAATATTGAAAAAATAAAAAATTTAAAAAATAGTTCATGAAAATCCATTTCTAAAAGACACACTGCTGATTTCTGCACGTGTCTTTTTGATTATCACATTCCACATTGTCTTTTCATATTCCCATTGCAAAGTTTTTCAGTGCTGGATTTGAAAAAGGATTTTTCTAAAGCAAGAGCTGAAAAGAAGAAGAAACAATGGAAGATGAAGAAGAAATACCTCAACCCATTGTTCCATGGGGAAGGAATATAGGCCCGCTTTCTCTTGAACCCCCTCTTCACAATCTACCAACAAGTTCCCGCAAGAACTTTCCAAAGTTCAAAGGTGACAAACACAACATCCTGAAGAACACATCACTGCTTTCACAACATCATGTGGAATTCTTGGTGTCCAACATGAAGATGTTGCTGTGAGATTTTTCATGGAGTCCCTCCAAGAAAAAGTAGTAGAATGGTTTTACCTCCTTCCTGCCCGATCCATCACTGGTTGGGATGACATCAAGACTGCCTTCAAGGAAAGATTTAAATCAACTGAAGACTGTCAAGACCTCTTGGTGTAGTTGGCTCAAATGAGGAAAGGAGAAAATGAAACCATGAGAGACTTCATGGCTCATTTTGAATGGTTACTTCGCAGGATACCTGAAGAGGATTCACCATCTCAAAACAATGTCAAGAGATTCTTCATCAATGCTCAATCATCAGAAGTAGGATTTTTTCTATGAAGAGCCCAACCAAGGAACATTGTAGAAGCACAAAGGATGGCCATTGAACTTGATGACGATCTCATCCTCTCTAGGAAAGATCAAGAATCCATCAAAGGGAAAGGCCCAACATCCTGGAGATGAGAGAACCAATCCATCGCTACAAAATTTGGTGAATGAGATGGCCTCTTTGAAGAGGGAATTATTTGAACAAGTATCTTCTCAAAGAAGCAACATAAATCAGATTACAGGAGCACCCCAAAGGCTCACCTTGGAGGCCCCACCCATGAATGTAAATTGCATATTTCAAGAAAGTGAAGAAGAGTTTGAACAAGAAAGTGAAGGTGGTAATTTCCTAGAAAATGATGAGTTTGAGAATGATACACAAATCAGATTCTGTGAGTATTTTGGAGGTGATGAAGAAGATGAAGAAGATGCACCCAGTTTCTCATGTGTGGTATTCACTCATTCTCAGTCTGAGAAAGGAGCAATCTCCCTCCACTGCTACTAAAGAAAAATAAGGTTGATGATCCTCCTATGGTGACTCCACAAAACAAAATAATCAGTCGAGGATCCCCACTTCCATCTTCCATGAAGTCTGCATTGTTGGAGCCTGATCCCTAGTAGCAAGTAAGAAGGACTCCCACAATCCCAAGTAAGTCTTTCTGATGTCTCTTCCAAATCTAAATCTAAATCTTCTCCTATAAAATCTAATACCTTGAAAGCTCCTAGTGTGCCTTTCAAAATACCATCCATTCCTCAAACATCAAATCCTTCTCCTAAGCCTATCCAGACTCCAAAATCAGTCCCTTCACCCCCCTTGTCCACATCTACTCCCTTTGACTTCATAGAATATGCAAACAAGGCCAAAGTGCAGATTACTGAAACTAAATATTTGCGGACTCATCCTGAACAATTTGAGAGGTTCGTTCCGATATATCAGGAGTGGTAGTCTAACACCCAATGTTGTAACATCTAGTTCCAAAGGCATGCTACCAAACTCACCTACACCTCCCTCACAAAACATGCTTTCTCTGAGTGCATCAAAGACTGATAAAGTTGAACCTTTCTATGTCTCCCTTCTTGTTGGAGAATATGTACTGAATAATTACATAATAGATTCTGGTGCCTCAGACAACGTGATGCCTTTGAAGGTCACCAAGGCTCTCAAACTTACCATGACTCCACCTAGTGGCTCTTGTTACTCTTTGGAGTCAGAAAGGTCCCACTTGTAGGGAAGGTCAAAGATGCATAGGTGGCTCTCACCAAATTTCTAGACAAGAAAGTTTCAGTGATGATTTTGGTAGTAGATGTCCCAGCCTCATTCAGAATGTTGCTGAGTAGAAATTTCTTCCGAGACTTGGGAGGTAAAATTTAGATGAATTGGTCTTCTACAACCATACCAGTGAAGGGAGACATGGAGAAATTACTTCCAGAAAGAAGATGAGGTACACTGTATGAAAGTCTAGAAGCCCAGAAGCTAACATTTTGTACCAAGGTAGTAGGTGAGATGAATCACTTTGTGGACAACTGAGGAGGAAGAGGATATTCCCATCTTGATAGGGCCAGACATGCCTTCTCAGAGAGATTTGGACTTTGAAGAAGCATTGAGGAGATTCAAGTTACAAGAGGGAATCCCTGAATTTCCAGATGATGTAAACCATGAGGAAGAGGAGATGGTTCTTGATGATTTTCAAGAAGAAAAATCAGCTTATATGCTTTTCCAAGATGAGGAGTTATTCTCATTCCCATTTGGGGATGAAGATGATCTTAGTCAGGCCATCTATGGAGAGACAAAATCAGCTTGCAATGAGCCTTTGAAAGGCTTGAAATAAATCTCCATACAAGGACTGCTAAGATCCGCAGAAGAAATAGAAGACCCTGAGATAAGTCTTGAACTCCTGATGCAAGCCATGAATATGCAAGACAAACATGAAGCTGACTTGGAAGCCTCAACTAGTGTGAAGGTTGGCTATATTGAAATAAAGAAAGATGTGAAATATGATGTCCCTCTTGAACTAATGGTTGATGGATACAAATGACCAAAATCGAGGTGTTTTCTTTCCCATTTGAAGAAGAAGAACCTTTCCATGATAAAGAAACTAAAGAAAAGAGTTTTGAGACCTTTGAAGATGAAGATATTTTTGATGAAGGATTGGTAGAGTGTAGTGATTCCCAAAATGATGAGGTAATCCCTCTAGATAGTTTCCTTGAGCTACAAGATAAAGATTCTTCAAAGGCGTACAAAGAGGAGCTGCAGGAAATGATGAAGCATAACTCCATGCAAGAAATCTTGGATGCAGTAGAAGTTGCAGAAGATCCCGAGCTGATTCTTGATCTCTTCACTAGTGCCATGGACATACAAGACAAGTATGAGTTTGCATCCAATCCTTCCATCAGTACTCAAGCACCTCATAGTGGAGTGAAGGAAAAGGATAAGTATGAGGTTTCTCATGGAAAGGATGTCAATGAACATAGACCTCAAGAAAGAAAGTAACTCAGAATATTCAAGGAATTGGAATGAAAATCAGCTTTGGGGCAGCGATGAGATGCTTGATGGAGAATCAGCTATATCGATAAACATGGAAGGAAACTGGCACTATGAAACTGACTTCAAAGAACATGAAGGCAGTGGAATTTCCAAGCAAGGACTTGAGCATCAAGAAGCTCACATGGAATCACTCCTACAAAGTAAAAGGAAAATCATGGAAGCACCTGGCTTCTATAAACAATTGAGGAGGGGAGGGTACTTTCTGGAACCCATCAACGGCTTTGCAGAACATCATCACTCAGTGTTTCCCACTCACGGGGTAACTTTTGAGAAATGGAAAATGCTTCAGTGAAAGTGGGTTGTCCCCCTCCCTGTACCATAGGTGATTGCTAGGTGTGTTTCCCTTTCTTCCTTCATTGTGTGTGTCTTTTTTTCCTTTCATTGCTTTTTATGTGTGTGTGTGTGTGTGTTCCTTCTTCTCTTCTCTCTCTCTCTTATAGGTTGTACATGACTCCACAGGGCCCAATGGATAAGGCACTGGTCAACGAATTATATGGTCTAAAATTGAGATTCTAGATTCCCATGTCATGTCTTCACTATGCTCAGTCCATGTCATGTCCCCAAGCTAGAGCCAGCTGTTGTCGTGTAAATGTGCAACAGGGAAATTGACAATTTCCAAGCATGACAACGATACCCCAGTGTTAATTTTTTCAAGTTTTATCATTCCAAGACACCCCAAGTCTATCCCATCAATCCAAATGACCTCTTGAATAATTTATCCATCCTAGGTGATTTAGGAAATCTATTCATTCCCCCTAGGTGATTTTAGGGAGTTCTGAAAAGATACTATCTTCTGGCAGTATTGGGAAGGGCTATCACTGGCCTTCCCAGGACTGGATCAACCCCTTGGAGTGGAATGGAAGGGTAAAATTCAACATGGAGGTGAATTGAAGACCTTAAAACATCATGGAAATTATTTTGGAATATTTTGGGAAGTTTTGAGAAACTTGGAGCAGTTTGAGAAAAAACATTAGGGTTCACAAGCCTAGGCAATACACAGGTCTAAAACAACTGCTGGACTTCAGAAGATGATTTTGGGAGCTTCTGGATGGAGTTAGAAGAAAAAAAAATACCTCTGGAAAGAGGATTAAAATACCTACATGATGGTGAAATAATATTTTTCACAACACCTTGGCGCATAGGATTGGAAGGCAGTTTTTATCAGGTACAAGTGGAGTCTCAAATCAAAAATCCAATTTTTTAGGGATCAGATGGATGAATAAAGACATGATACCCCACCATTGGATTAAAAATTCCATTTCCAGTTAGGATCATATAAAATTTTACCAATAAATTCCACCGGGAGCTCAAGTTATCTTCTTTCTAAGTTTCCCTCTCAAAGGCAGTTCAGGACTTAGTCATTTTTCGGGAGGACACATGTCAGCACCAAGGAGCCTAGCGGGATTTCATGTCCCCAATGTCCCTGAAGGTCAGGTACACCAACCCTTTAAAAATTTCCCATCCCCCATGTGACCTCTTGGACCCTCATATGACCTCCATACTTGACAGTTCAGCCCCCAGGTGCATTTTTGGAGCATCCATTCCCTACCGTCAGATCTGGTGCCACGTGTCAGCTCCAGGACCACCATGGAAACTTATGTCCCTTATGTTCCTAAGGTGAGGGACATAAGACCTTGAAAAATGTCCCATCCCCTATGGGAGTCATTTGGGCACCCATGTGACCGACTTTTAGCTCCCAGGTGCATTTTTGGAGCATTCATTCCCTACCGTCGGATCTGGCGCCATGTGTCAGCTCCAGGACCACCATGGAAACTGATGTCCCTTATGTCCCTAAGGTGGGGGACATAAGACATGGAAAAATGTGCCCATACCCTATGGGGAGTCATTTGGACACCCATGTGACCAACTTTCAGCTCCCAGTGCTTTAAAGCAACTTTTTCTCTCCTTCATTCCCTGTCGTTAGATCTAGTGCCACGTGTCGTCCTCTTGACCACCATGGAATTTGATGTCCCTCACATCCCTAAGGTCAGGGAAATCAAACATGAAATTTTTTTCCCAAATCCAACTCAAAAATTTAAAAAAAATTCTAACTGTTAGCTGTTTCTTGCTTCTTCTAGTTGTTCTCCATTACCAGAAGAAAACTGCAGAGAACACCAGTCCACCACTCCACCATTGCCAAAGCTTGAACCAGCTCCATTACAAGCACATCATCCTTCACTCCATGATGGCACACAGGTATCATAAGAAAAATTCATCGAGATAAGAAGAAGAAACGAAGAACAGAGAAGAAGAACAGTGGAAATCCCCATTGCCATGAAACCGAAATTCGAACATATCTTGCAAACCGGTGCTCGGATTGACAAACCATTTGTTTCTGAGTTTTTATCTCTTGAAGGCCATTAAAAACACACTTTCAATCCTCCCTAGTGGTTCATAGAACATTCACAGTGAAGAAATCTCATTTCTGGCTCAACGAAGGAAAAATTGAATTTCCCGTCAAACCGTTTGTCGGATTGAAGGGAAATTTCTCCTGAAGCATAAGAAGCAAAAACCTATCGCAATGGAATTGATTTCATCACGAATGGAGACAAAAACCAGACCTGAAATTTTCAAGCTCCATTAATGGCCTCCATGACATAGTAATGGAAAAAATCAGTGAGCTACCTCTCACTTCTCAAGGTTCCGGTGGGCGAAATCACCCAAAAATTGGAGGAAACGATCATCAAAAAATCTAGTTTCGCGCGAACTATTTTTCGCACCATGAAGTCCTATTTTTTAGGGATATGGAGGGATGTGTTTTTTATCAGAATTCTTCCCTCCTTTGAAGAAATTTTCAAATTCCTGAAGATCCGACGGGTGAAATCATCCAAAAATTGGAGGGAATGATCGTTGAAAAATCTAGTTTCACGTAAACTAGTTTTTGTGCCATGAAGTCCCTATTTTTTAGGGATATGGAGGACTGATTTTTTTCCAGTATTCTACCCCTTGCTGATGAAAACATCATTTTCCCACTTTTTCAGATGAAGGAATTACTCAAAATTTGGAGTGTGGAACCCTGGAATAAAACCCAGAATTTCAAGACCCGTTTTGTTACAATTTGATGTTCATGGTGCACTTACTAAAAATAGCATGTCTCCTTGCATAGGGGTATGTTACTTTGGGTAAGCCACCATTTGAAGATGCCATGAGTAAGGTGGAAAACATAGAGGGAGCATCACAGGAAAGGTCATCAAAAATCTCATCTCGGCTCGCAATTCACACTTACTAAAAATAGTAAGTTACACTCAAAAAGTAGTTTTGGCACAATGGGTCATATAAGGATAATCATTCAGGGGGACATCATTGTTCAGGAGCATCCTAGTCATTTTTCAAAGGGAATTCAAGATCCATCTTAGTTCATTCAACTTGGCAAGCATTCATGAGCTAATTTGGAGGAGTTTCACAGTGTGCAAGGAGTTTGAAGATTCAGAGTCTCACTACATTTGGAGCTTTCCATCGACGAGGATCAATGAACTTCATTAGGAATGATGTATCCTCTTATATTCTCTCTCTCTTTCTCTCTCCTCTTTCCCCCAAATTTCTCTCTTCTCAAATGTTCTAATTTTGCGTTGGGGTTGCACTTTTTCATATGTCTTAATGTTCATAATGTAATAAGTCACCTTTATGTTATAAAAAGGGACTTAGAAGTTTTCTAGGAAGTTGAAAAGTTTTTAAGTTGTGTGAGGACATATGAAAAGGCATTGGGGGGTAGATGAAGAGTCATATTCTACTCTATAAATTGTAAATCCATTCCCATTTCAAAGGGTTGGTGATTGATCTTGTAAACTCAAGAGTATATTGTACTTTGAGAGAGCAAAGGAGATAGCCATTTTCTTCCATTTCCCCCCCCCTTCTCAATTTCCTCCATTTCTCCACTATGTACAACTTTGTTTGAGAAATTAATACAAGAAGAAGGAGTTTCTAGCTTTTATTTGACTAAGATATTTCTTGATACTTTGTGTTCATCAAATTTCATTTGGTCTTAATGATTTTTACAAAGTTGTTTCTTCTCATAAATGCATGTGATGATAGTTCTAACTAGTGTGTGTGCAGGAATCTGATTTTCTACCTGTAGACATTAGTTCTCCTACCTCTTTTCTCACTCCCCTTTCCCACTCTTTAGAAAAAGTCTTCCCTAGCAAGAGATTGCTAGCTTTTCCTTAGGGTCCAGTGGAGTACCCCTGTTGGATCCCTGGTCGAAAGGCCACCACAGAAATCCACCTTTTCATGTGCATGCATATACAAAAGCTGCACCGGTTAAGTATTTTGTTTATAGTTGAATTTAAATCAACGTCACTGAATTATTTGACAGTAATCACCAAAGAATCTTCCAATCTCTGGAATTTATAGTAATCATCTTTGATTCTCTTCAATCGACTGCAATCCTCTCTGATCGCCAATGATCACTGTGGTAAAGAGACAATGAGTTTATTTTCATATTTCTAAGTAAGTGTTTCTATTTTCCAATGGACATGTCAGTTCATTTAGATAAATTCAATGGTTTTTAATTCCATGCTTGTAAAGTAAAATCCAAATGCAGTTGATGAATAAAAATTTGTGTAGAATTGTGAATAGTCAAGAAGCGACTGCATCAAATCAAAGTAAATTAGTAGATTGGAAAAATAGTGATGATAAATCCAAAGCCATTATTTTCCTAGTGCTTTCAAATTTTGAGTTACATTATGTTGATCTAGAAAAACAATATCATGAAATGTGGGAAAAATTAAACAAGTTATTTGGAGTAAAATAAGTGTAGTCAGTAAATCACACACTTTGAATCAATATTTAGTCTTGGTATCATACTACTATTCATATGGTTCTTGAATGAAAAGAGTATTAATTAGCCCATGTCTTTGGCCATTTTTCCATTGCTTGTGGTCATATTTTTGTTCTTACACATGCACTTTCTCAATCTGTTTTGTCATTTTACATTCATCATATTTCTGACTGGGGCACCCAGACAGGACTGGGGTACCCTAGGCACTCTAGTCCCCTCTAGGTTTCCTGATCCTCTTTTTACTTTTCTTTCATCTTTTGGGAACTTTCTAGCCATTTGAGCTTTCCATATTTTTAACGGTCATTTTTTTTAGGGTTAATTACAAAATTAGAATAAGAGAACCATATAAATATAAAGTTATGAGACCATAATGAGGGACCAAGCACTAAGCATCTACTATCACCATCTAGAGTTGCATCCATCAAAGGCACATAAAGCTAGATTTACATCCATCTAGCTCCATCACAAGGCACACAAGGCTGGTTCATCTGCATCATGCTTAATAGGATGAGATTTTATTGTTTCCATGTACACATTTACTACATTCTACATCTATTTATTTGTCACTACTTCATAAAGTATGACTGACACAAGAGCAACCTAGAACATGATTTGTACACACACACATAGAACTAGATTGGGTCTGAGATGTAGTGTAGTGCTCAGTTAGTAAGTCCACCATTGTGGGTGCTGAGGAGAGTCTGACCCCTTCATATGCATCTTTCTTTTTTGAGGGTTTTGATGCTTTGTCTAGGGTTTCACAGGTGATTCCTTATTGTAGGTATTACAGTGACATATGATGCATTCTAGCAACTTTAATGTCACAAGAAGAAAATATAGGTGAAAATCTAGCAACACTCCAGAGGAGGTTTTCTGGTCATTTTCACAGACCAAGTCACCCACAGGTGCCCCTATCCCTTTTTAGGTGCCTAAATATGGTCGAATAACTCAAATCTGTATTTTCTTGGGATTATTTGTAGTTGTTTCCTCCTCCTGTTCACTTGGTATTCACTTAACACAATCCCGCACCTTTGTCAAATCAGCTAAGGACTTCTTAACCCTCTTTACATATATTAGGGTTTCACTTTTCTATTTACTTGGTTGCTTGAGTCATTTCTTTTATTTATTTAGTTGTCATTTACTACTTTGCACAACATCAAATTACACTAGAATAATCCCTTTTCAATTTAATCATTTTTTTGAACCTGACTGATGCAACATTTTCTTCTAATTATGAAATCACCCTATCACATCATGGTTCAATCATCTTACCCTACTTTTGCACCTACTAATATTTCTAGTATAGTCACTGCTACTACTGACTTCATGCAAGTGCGCACTCAACATCCCCTCACTTTTTCATGCCTCAGGTTTACCCTTCCATCAATGTAGTTACTACCTACTGCACTCATCCTCCTATGGATCCACCTATTTCAATTCCTCCACCTATCACTTCCTCGGCTCCTCCTACTACCTCTAAGGGTTATGAGATCATTGAACAACTTAAAAATACATCTGGTAATATTTCTCTTTATGAATTATTGTGTAATGCACCTGACTTTCGTAATACAGTAGAATCATCCCTTCATGTTATCCATATAGAAAGCGACAAGTCTATGGTAGCCTTTACACATCTCATCCAGTCTCTCAGAAATGTGCCACATGCTCAATATTTCACTTATGAGTACCGATCACCTTTGGTTCAAAACAATCCACGTACACCCTTTCTCATTATTTTCGTCATTAGCACCACTTTCATCAAGTAAGTACTTATTGATAATGGGTCAGCCATTAATCTACATGCTCATTCTCTTTTAAAACAATTGGGTATTAACAATAATCTGATTTCTAAGAATTCTACTTTCATTTGAGGTTATGATTCTACCATTCACACATGTCTAGGGACTATTTCATTTCATATTTGAGTTGGTCCTAAGACCATTATCAATAACTTATATGTTATAGATGCTTTATTTCAATTTAATTAGGAAGACCTTGGATTCACGTAATGTAAGTGGTCTCATCTACTGTGGACCAATGTGTCAAGTTCTTACATGATGGCTATGAACACACTATTACTACAGATCCTGAGCCATTCAAATACTATCACATAGACCCCATTACTGTTATGCCTATTATGCCTTTGCAATGTATCCCATACAATATCCTAAACACATATGATATTGGTCAATCTAGTGCTTTGTAACCTTCTTTAACCACTTCAAGTACTATGGCTATTTCTACTCACACTAAAACAATTATCTCACCTACCTTACTTGTTCCAGTAAGTAATTTTTCCCCTCCTATCGAGAAACTTTCCATTCCTCCACCTAGTGTAACTCCTAGAAATATACTCGACAAATTCATACAACATGATAATGCTCACACAGATGATTCTAAGGACTTTGATGATGAAGTGGACGTTGTCGAACTCACTGATGAAGCATTAGGCCAGCTAAACTTCACACCTATTGACATAGATGAATCTTACTTTAAAGAAACATTTATGGCTGACAGATTGAGTTAATATAATTTTAAGACACTTCTACTAATGTTATGATACTTTATCTAGGATTTGTTAACACTGTATAGGTTTTTCCATCTCCTACCATGCAGTTTGCGTCTCCTCCATCTCCTTTCACATGCACATTACTCATCAAAAATTCCTTTTGGCCTAACATTCTGATCGATTGTACTTGCTCAGATATTATTTGCACACTTGAAGGCCTACCAAAACTTGGTTTGAAGCTTAATGAAATCATACAACTGATTCAATCATCTCAACTATATCATGATTATTGTCACATTACAGCCGCCTATGGCCTTCATGTGTTTCACTTGACGATATTTATTTCCTCATGCTCCTTGCACTTATCCATTGACACTGGGGAAATCTTCACTTGACTATATTGGTGGTAAATTAGATCATGACCACAATTCTCTCACATTTCCTATGCCATTTGGCACCATCTTCATTGGTAATGACTCATCTCCTACTTATTCTCATAATCTTTCTCGTTGGTACGCACATGACTTTCCACTCGTTCCCTTCACCGATGAAGAATATGTAATGAACATCTACACCCTATGTTGTAATGGTTCTTTGTATAACCCACCTCATTTTATTTCTTATCACGTCTCTAATGCTGCACCGGTAGGATTTGATCACGACAATGATAATTTGTTATCCAATGTTACATGATTATAATCGCCTCTACACATTTGGGGGGCATAACATCCACACATACCCCATATTAGCATCAACACTCATCTCATACTCACATTTACACACATCCACAAGCTAGCATTCACATAGTCATCTACATTACATACATCATCATTACCCTATGGCACCCTCTTGTGATTTGGTCCACACTAGATTGTTGAGGGAATTTTCTACACATGGACCCTGCACTTTGCACAATAGTTACTAAACATTAGGCATCACATATCATCAAATGATCCTACATCATCTACATATCATGCACTACATCATAGGCTATAGGCATTGTGAGTCTTCATAAATTACACACTTTACATCCTACATTATGTCCTACATACACCATACACATAATACACATGATTCATACACTACACCATAGCTGCCACATATTACATGTTTTTCACACATCATTATACATTCCATTTTACATATTCTATGATATACATCTTAGGGAATGGAAAAATCATACATTACATCATATTCTATAATGTACATTCCACATTTTACGTATTCACTTCTACGTGTTGCACACATTACCTGATGCCTCACTCTAGTCTCATAGTCCATATTGGACTATTGACGGTATATATCAAAAATGAACATCATCACCATTACATGTTCATCATTCAATCTCTCTCTGATGAGACATTCCTAGGATTAGTGATATACACTTTAGGCTATAGGGTCACTTCTCCTCGCATCATCTTGTGATAGGATATATCATCGCTTTCGATTACATCGTTTAGTGGTATAAACTTTAGGCTAAATCACCACCTCCTTTATATTCATTTAGTCATGATATATGCTTAAGCTATAGAGTCACACATAGTTCATCTCTACATCACATGTCATCACCGCACACTCATCACAATGTGCTACATATAACACATAGTTTGACCATTTCCTAATGACGTAGTCTCAGTATTAGTTCATTGATTGCTGAGGGGGAATAATAAATGAACCTCACTACATAAAATTACATTCACTCAGGGGACACATGGCTTGTATCACTCACTCTGTATTCCATCCATCAATAGTATACTACATTTTATGGTTGTATTTACTCTTTGTTAGACTTTCCTTTACATGTTCATTCTACTATACATATTCGATAAATCTCTTGTATGTCATTATCTTTACCATACACACATGTGCGTTCACATCCTTTTCTAGTTGTGATCGTAGATACAAAGATTCTACATGCAACACAGATGCTTCACACACTACCTACTAGGGGCATCCACATTCGTACACTAAAGGTGCTATTGTTTCACTTTGTTTCATATCACACTACTTTATTGGTTATACATGATTTGACATACTTTCTATTTTTCTAACATGCTAACGGGTGCTTCATGTGCAACTTTTATTTTTCAAGATTACTTGCCTCTATGGCTATTTGTTAGTTTGTTCGCTATTTTTTGTCTCTTATTTGCTATTATTTGTGGGCCTTGTACTTTTTGTGTGTACAATCTTGCCTGTTTATGGCCATGATGGCCTTGAGTGTCTCATGACACTGTGAGTGGTGTCCCATGTTTGCAACCCACTTTGCATGGTTTATGATTGTCTCTTTGAATGTTTACATTATATTCTTATTTTCTATCTTACACATTGTTTGTTTAGCTTTTACTTGTTCTCTATAAGTATGCTTGTTTGTAATAACACTTGTTTTCCTAGCCACTTGTTTGTGCATGTGTTAGTATTTAGCAAGCACATTCCCTTCCCCTATAGGGCACAACTTCAGTTCATGCGGTCAGTCCTCTTTTGGGGCTGCATTTTCCTATCTGCGACGTCGCATGCACCCCAAAAGAGGGGGGCATAGTTTGGTGTTTACACATGGTACCAATACAGTTTATTCTACATTTCAGTCTACAGTCATCATCCATGGCATAATTTAGTTTACAGCGAGTGGGTTCAGACCAGTCTACAAACCCCATACATAGTGGTTTTTGTAGGGTAGATTGTCCTTAGCCTTCTGGGCAACAGTTGCAGGTTGGAGGATACAATGGACTTTCCTCCCTACACTACTTTGGCTTGTGGCGTCAGATCATCCAGAAAAACTAGACAATACAAATATTTGTTCACCAATCTTAGGGAAGAAGTTACAAGTTGGAGAATAACACAACTTTCTCCCTACACTTCTTCGACCATAATGACATGAGATCACCCAAAAAACTCGCACTTCACTGACAGTTACCGAATATCCTTTTTACACTATTTTTGTCTCATCACGAATCAGGTGCATATGTTATTTTTCCATTTTTGCACTTTCATTTATAGTCTTTTTACTAAATACATGCATTTTTACACATATACATGGGTATTTGACTACTTGATCATCTTTTCTTTTACAAGTTAGTTTGTATGGGAAGAAATAAATCTATAAAAACACACAAACATGGTGAGTACATCACACACGATACTATTATCAGCCAATTTTGACTTCAGAAAATTAATAAAAATGAAAATTTTGAATTTTTTTAAATTTTTACTTTGCATGTTCTATTGCTCTCATTGCGTTCGTCTCATTTTTGTGATCGTTCTAGTCTTCATTTCATCCATTTCAGGCGAGAAATCCTCCTGTCAGGTCTTAAAATGCATTAATAGTTAATTAATTTATTATCCTTTATTTGATAAAATCATTTTTTTATTAAATTTAGGGTTTTTAATTAAATAACTATTAATATAATAATTATTAAAAGTCATTCGACAATTTTTATTTTATTTCCGGGGAAGTAAGCTTCTGCTTCCAATTGCCGGGATGCCAAATTGGCTTCCCAGACCCAAATTTCCCCTTTCCTGGAAAATTTATTTTAATTTACCGCTTGTCGGATTTTTTCCACCAATTTCCAAATTAATAAATTGGAAAACAGGAAAAACATCTCCTGATGTCCCACATGGGGAAATAAAATGGGGATTTCTAGCCAGCCTTGCCATTTCCGTTGGCAATTGGCAATTTATTTCCCCACTTCCCCCTAGCAATCAATGCCACTACCCGGGAAAGAGGGAAGTTGTTTTAACAGGATGAATTAATCCTCATAAAATCCTTCTGTCAAACTCATTGGAAAGAGTCGTGCAAAGCTTTCCAATTTCTTCTTATTTCTTTTGGAGGAATGTCTCAGAGTAATATTTTATCACATCCCTCAATGAATTATTACACATTCACTAGGAGTTCTTAGAAGATACGCATTGGAAGAAGTTTCAACATAAGTCTCTTTCATGTGCATGACTACACAACAGGAGGGAGACCAATGTGGAGGGAGGAGTTGTTAGAATTTATAGAGGAGGAATTTAATGTCCATGTTCTAGCAAAGGAGAATCCCACGCATCATAAGACAAGGAGGGACAACTGAAGATCATCACGCAAGTGAATGAAATACCACGTATAAGCTATTGGCATTGATCAAAGACAGGTCCACACACCCAGGAAAATAAATTCCATGCAGGTTTAAGGAAATTAGTTGGAGTTTGATTCCCACACAGGGGGGAAGAGGAAGCATCCCATCCACACACCAGTAAAGGAAACAAACACGGGCCAATGTGCTAGAGGTTAGAGGAAAGCCAATGTATTAGTAAAACCAGTCCAAAATCACACCAAAAGAAAACAACAAAAAAGAACACTTTTCAACACTTAGGAAGAAGGAGCAGTTGAAAGCATTCCCATGCATGCACTATTTTTTATTCTATTTCAACCGCAGATCTAAAGACAAAGTTTTAAAAAGAATTTTCAACACACTAGGGAGAAGAAAGCAACAATCCTCCATGATTTGGTAAATATACTTGGTTCATACAAGTCAAAGCTAAAAGTTTCCAACGCCTGGTCAAAATATCCAATGCCCACATAGATAAAATAGTCCAAACATTGTTGTCACTCAAGGGAGAAGAACTAAGCCACAGGAAATAAGCTCTCACACTGTCCAAAGAACAATACTCACACATTGGTCAAAAGCTCTTTAGAAAAGAATCCAAGCATAATCCACACATTTTTTGTAACTCCCGCACATTCAACAAGCAGTTTCAGAAACCACACATTCAGATATCGAAGATAGTTACACACATTTGTCAAGAAAATGATATATACTTGCAACCCATGCATTGATCAACAGTTTGGTCGCAAGAAAGAAGCCACATCAAATATCTTCATGCATTCTCCAGGAGTATCAACGCATTTGCAGGAGGATTCAGCAAGTATACTCATGCATACAAGGGAGAATTTTCTCTGAAAAATTATTTGTAGCCAGCACCGATTATTATTATTATTATTATTATTATAAAATAATAATAATAATAATAAAACGTATCATATTTTTTCTTGCATTTACGGGGGTTTAAAACACTGAGACCCAACCCCAATTGCATTGTTTTACGTGCCTAAGTCATTTTTATGTGAAATTCATGATGGACAAAAAATCTATTAAATCTATAGGAAGATCGAGGAAGCCAGTGGAGAAATCAAAAATAAAAAAAATCCACGCTCAAGTATGAATTCCAAGGAATCATCCCTCCTAGTTCCATTAAGTCAGCATATGACAATATCATTGATACGAATCTGGGTCACATCAATGTGCAACAATTTTGTGAATGGGTGAAAATTTAAGGCAAAACCATATTCTCAGATAGGCTTTACCATAGTGGTCTACCCCAAGCAGCAACATTTCTTGTCTCGGTGCAGTGTCCAGAGCTGGTTATCACTTGCGCGGAGCATTATGATCCTGAGAGATGAGGAATTTTTAAAGATAATCGTGAGCCTTTCCTCTTAATCACACCGGAGCACATTGAGGAATTTCTCAGCATACCTAACTTTCCTGAGAATGTGGATATCACTTATCAGTCAGCATAATAATTTTTGGATGAAGAACCCCTCAGGTGGAGCAAGATGGTTAATAACAATTGGTTAGTGACCAAGAGGCCTTGAATTGACCAACTTCCTAAAGAACTGTACCATGTTGAGTTCATGGAAGAAATCGGGGACATGATTACTCTCCTAAGTCAAGTTTTCAGTTTACCCTCTGCCAACCTTTTCCACCCATGGATGTATCAGTTTATCTATATCATCCTTGCCAAGAAATGGTTTATAGATTGTGCCACCATCATCAGTGATACCCTTCACAAACAATTGATAGAAGTTAAGATGATTGGATGCTTCTACATGACATCGTATATGAATTATGTAGTGGCAAGAAGAAATTTATTTTCTGGACTCGAAACAAGAGGAGTCATGGGGCCATCAAATAATTTTTTTCACTATTACCCGCAAAAAAGTTTCAAAAATAGCTCTCACCATTTCATAAGGGTCAACAATGCATTTACTTTCCACGTGATTCGGAACCTGAATAGGAATACAAAGGAAAGATTTTCCAAAGAAGCCATGAATGTCATTTCCTAATGGGGAACATGGTTTATTCAATTTTCATCTTTTTTCTACATTCACATAAGTGGCTTTGTGGATACCCCATGGAAAATTCCTAAGTACGTTAGTGACAAATGGGCATTAATGGAGCTTACATGGAAACTATTCCAAGATCATTATCTTCTCAGTGACAAGCATTGTTCAGGAATTCATTTCCCAATCCAAATCGGGGAATACCAATGTCCAAATATTTTCAGTACACAACTCATGGAAAAAGAGTTCGCCCTCATCACAATTCATCCATATGTGAAGAGATCCTAGTTTGATATCAATGGATATATGTAGAAGATTCTTGGAGAAAAGTATCAACATAATCCTACCATGGAAGATTTTTGGGCTTCCTGTTATGACGAGCATGAAGTAAGAAGATGAGAGTTTTCTTTCCTAACCCTTTCTCATATCAAGGCCTTTCACATTAACAACCCTCTAGATTCATTCGTAAATGATGATGAAGATGTTATTGATCCTTCATATGATGTAGTTGCTTTTACCCCATTGCCTCAAATTGACTGGACCAAGAGAGATGAATTTTCTCTTGATAGCAAGAATCAACCGATCCTTAAAAGAAGCATATCGTGGTACGAAAGAGAACTTGCCAAGTTATAGTCAATTCAATATCATACTTCAAGATCATAAAAATTTCCAACTCGAGGAGGTATTCACTCAACCAAAGCCCCTTCTCAATCGACCTTCATGCCATTTATGTTTCACTCGGAATGTTTCGTTCCTTTTAGAAACAGATAAGGGTTGGGGCTAGGAGGAATACCTATAGAATGTTGAGATGATGTGCGCATACCGTAGAGAAAGATCAGGCTGACTGCGAAGAACTCCTTTTTGTCTTGGAAGGACTACCTGTTTATAAGAACACAAGACCACAAGATTTTAATTAGACAATAAATGAGGAAACTGCCTTGGGCCCAGGAAATATAAAACTTCCTTTCGAAGGTGGTCAGTTCCCCTGCTAATATGAATTAACACAAAAGACTATAAGATATCAATTAAATTGCTTTGTTGAACTGGGTAGGGGAAAGGCTGGTTATTGGTTATAGTCAGTATAACCGATGCCGGTTACTGACAACCGATGGCGGTTACTGATGACCGATATCGGTAGAGTCTAGGATCTGAAGGTTAGTTGTTTTGTGGGATGGTGGTGTTATTTGGTAGTTGTGTTATTTGTAAGGCTGTAAATGGCTGATATTAGGAAATGAGGTGATGGGAGGTAGATGAATGATGGTTAGATGAAATGGCACGCTGGGTAGTGGATTCAGAAATGGATTTATGAGGACTGTGATTCAAAAGGCATAAGAAATGTTATAACAGAAGACATGCAAGATGTGACTTACTGGTTTTGACGAAGATGCAAGTTGATCTCCTTTGCTGTAAACGCTTTTGGTTTCTTCACTTGTCTCTGCTTGGTCAGGTGAAGATCTGGACTTTGTTGATCGCTCCCAATGATCTCTATTGATTCAAAATCCTTTCACCTCATCCAAAAATGAAATTCCGGTCCTTTGTTTTTGGTTTGGGGAGCCCATTTACAGGGAACCGATGGCGGTTATGTAACCGACGGCGGTGGAGTAGGAACCGGCATCGGTAAGGAAAAAGTAGGCTATTTTTAGTAAAATCGTCCACCTTCCTTGCTTTTCTCCCGAGAGATTAGTTGCGGGCTTGGTCAAGTGACTAGAAGGTCGGTTTTAGGTGCGAGAAAGGGGTCCTTAGTCATGGGTGTAGGTGTAGACCAAGTTTTAGGTTTTAATTAGGTTAGTTTAGGATTAGGGCTAGGTCATGATGAGGTGGCAAAATGAGGTGGCAGGTGAGGTGATGGGGATTTATCAATTATAAGGTAATTAATAAATAATTGTGTAAGGTTTAGGTAATGAGGTTAGGTTGCGAAATGGGATGCGGGTCACAAGGGGTCGTAAGACATGAATTTGGTGTCTACATTAGCCCCTTATTGTCGTGTAGCTTGTGTTGTAAAGCTGCGCGGACAATAATATGAAGTGGTTTCTCCTGTTAAAGATATAGGTAATCCCCCTCAAATCTATCATGGATTGAGTGAACGGGAAATCAGGGATAGGGTTGATAAAGGGTACATGTTGTAGAGAGGATGGTAAGGTGGTGGGGGAGGTCCAAGGCAGCAGACGCATGTTGAAATGCAATAGTGCGACTAGGGTACATGATTTGGCGAGCAAACCAGCAATGTATAGGCAAAGGTCGATAGTTTATCCAAACAAGGGTGATATAATCCTGGTATCCAAGGCATAGGAAGTAGCTCCAGGGTATATAATAGGTAAGGTACATGAACGTTTAGGCGTGTTCGGCAGTACCAAATGGTTGGTTTGGTTGAGATAAACGTCACGGTCGAGGTCTAGGCAAAGTTGGTCGACAAATCAAGTCAAGGACCCTAATCATGCTAAAACATGAATAGGTGAGCTCGATTGAACAAAAGGTATAGGATGGATGGATAAAATAAAACGTTGATTGTGGGTATGGTATTGAAGTGATACGGCCGTGGGTCGGGGCCAAGTTGTTGGGTTACAGCCTTGGGTCGGGCCGAATGGTTAGGGTGAGGCCTTGGGTCGGGCCAAATGGGTGGGGTGGCCGGCTTGGGGTCGGGTCGGATGGGTAGGGTGAGGCCTTGGGTCGGGCCAAATGGGTAGGTTAAGGCCTTGGGTCGGGCCAAATAGGTAGGTTGAGGCCTTGGGTTGGGCCAAATAGGTAGGTTGAGGCCTTGGGTCGGGCCAAATGGGTAGGGCGAGGCCTTGGGTAGGGCCAAATGGGTAGGTTGAGGCCTTGGGTCGGGCCAAATAGGTAGGTTGAGGCCTTGGGTCGGGCCGAATAGGTAGGTTGAGGCCTTGGGTCAGGCCGAATAGGTAAACAAATGGTGTTCAGCAAAGGTGGATATAGGCGATATGTGGTTAAAAAGGGGCAAATGGTAAATAAGGGAAAAAAATTGGGGGAAAGTTGGCAGAAAAACCGATGTCGATTCTACATGACCGATATCCCGATACCGTTCATTAGGGCAAAATGAAACCGATATCGGTTATGGGCGAAAAACCTATAAAAAGAAAAATACGGCTTGTCATTGTCACTTGTGTTATTTGAAAACCAAATTGATTTGTCTGACGTGGAGAGTTGAGATTGGAGGTTTGATTGAGTGAGGTGGAGCTATTTTGCTAGAGGAGTGAGTTGTTTGCGGGCCCGAGTGAGGAGGAGGCAGCAGTTGATTGGCCGGGGACCCAGCAGATCAGAATTGGAGCTATGGCACAGGCATGAGGAGCAGGAGGGGCTGGACCAGTTGGACCACCACCACCCATCCCACCACGATGACGTGTCGTCGTTCGGGTAGGTTCGGAACTCTTGATTTTGTGCATTTGAATGGTATTAAGCTAAATTGGGGGTTTAGGTAGGAATTTACATGTTTTAGAAAATAATGAGTAAATGGACGTAATTTGAAAAACGAAGAGGATAGATGGGTAAAATAGGGCAAGGCGGCTGGGTGGGTAGGTTTTTAGGGTGTTTGGGTGGGTAGATAAGTAGAAAAATGTAAAAATGTGGGTGGGGGGGGCTGCGCGGGGGTTCGGCTCCGGGAAATGACAGTGACCGATGTCGGTCGCTAAGCGACCGACATCGGTCGCAAAATTTTAGGGGCTGGGTTCTGTGTGGTTGACCGGCGTCGGTGGGAAGAGGGCCGTGGTCGGTTGTTTGGGACCGGTACCGGTCCGTAGTGTTTGTGTTGTTTTGTTTTGGTGTGTTTTGTTTGTTTTTTTCTTTGGCTTGTGTGGGTTTATTGGGGGTTTGTGTGTGTTTGTTTTGTTTTGGGGTTGGGTGGGTTTGGGTTTGGGTTGGGCTTGTTTGGTGTTGGGGTGTTTTGGGGTGTGGGTGGGGTTTGGGTTTGGGTTGGGTTTGTTTTATGTTGGTGTGTTTTGGGGTGTGGGTGGGTTTGGGTTTGGGTTGGGCTTGTTTGGTGTTGGGGTTTTGGTGTGGGTGGGGTTTGGGTTTGGGTTGGGCTTGTTTTGTGTTGGTGTGTTTTGGGGTATGGGTGGGGTTTGTTTTGTTTTGGGGTTGGGTGGGTTTGGGTTTGGGTTGGGCTTGTTTTGTGTTGGTGTGTTTTGGGGGTGTGGGTGGGGTTTGTTTTGGGTGGGGTGGGGTTGGTTTTGGGTTGGTTTGTTTTGGGTAGATTTTGGGCTTTGGGTCGGGTAGTGGTTTGGGTGGGTTGAGTTGTGGGTAGATATGGGATTTGTATGGGTTGGGGTTGGGTAGGGTTTTGGGTTGGGTGGTTGAAGGTAGGTTGCTAGAGGGGGGTGATAGAGAGTTGGGGTGTGGTCGGGGGGATAAAAAGGGGGTTTAGAGGGTAAAGTAGATGTTGTGATAAAGAGTAGGTCTAAGGATGTGGGTTGGTTTTGCAGGCACGTCAGCAGTTGACGATGCGGGATAGGATGCCCCCGCTGTTGGTGCGGATGCGGCCACATGTATTTACGGCTCATTGGGCGATCATGCGCGAGGTGGGACTCGGCGGAGTCCAGCGATACAGAGCTATTGATAGAGATCACAGCCTGATGGTCGCCCTCATCGAGAGATGGGATCCGGCGACCAATGTGTTCCATCTCCCGACTGGGGAGATGACTATCACATTGGAGGATGTGTATCGCATCCTTCGACTGCCGATCGAGGGAGAGGCAGTGTTCCAGGTAGATTTGGAGACAGCGATGGACAGCATCCTGTAGGTTTTTGGAGATGCAGCCGCGCTACTTACCTATCACAGCGCGAGTATCGGGCACGGTAGAGATGGTGGAAGAGCATACTTGCTATGCGTGGGCACCAGTGTATCTGGTGCAGCTATACAGAGAGCTCTGGGGTTATCGCCGGATGTGGCGATTTGGTATTTTTTTGACTTTTTTACTTCACTGTTGGGCATATGAGTACATCATATGCATCAGACCAGTAGGGTTACCTTAGCAGCCAGGGCCACAGGTTATATACAGATATGGCTTTTAGAGGTGGTTGGGAGTCGTGGGGCAGCCACGAGCAGTGCTTGTGGGGAGAGACGTTGGCTACTATAGGCATTTATTAGAGGGCCTGACAGCGGTAGATATTGTATGGAGACCTTACAGAGGTCATGACCCTCGCGGAGGAGTCCACTTACAGTTGCGTCTGATCCAATACACATTCTGGATAGCAGGACGGAGGCCGGGAGAGTACGAGAGGATACCCCTAGAGAGGGTACACAAGTAGATGGGGCTGCGAAATGACGAGCCACCTCCCTTCCCTCAGTACAGGAGGGATGATGTAGAGGCCCCACTTCCTGCACCACAGCCCTTGGATCCAGATTGGGTTGCTGAGAGGCCAGCAGATGACACAGTAGATGATGTTGGTTGTACAGGAGCATACATGGTGTGGTGGGCTGGTCAAAGAGCGGCGAGGGTAGCACAGCCTGCACAGCCAGACTTGGCAGCTGTGACAGTAGAGAGAGATCAGCTCAGGGGTCAGGTGTAACTCTTACAGGGGCAGCTTGCTGCTGCGCAGGCACAGATAGGAGTCTTACAGGGGCAGCTAGCCCAGGCTCAGGGACAGGCACAGGTAGCACCACCACCAACAGCACAGCCACAGGTGCAGGTACAGGTACAGGCAGCAGTACCAGCAGCAGCACAGGTACCGGTACCACTGCCAGCAGCGGCACAGCCACAGGCACCACCAGCATAGGCACAGGGGGTACTAGTATTAGGTGCCAGGGGACCAGCCCCAGCTCCTTCAGTGGCTCGAGAGCGCTATATGGAGGTTAGAGCGGAGGCCCGATACTATCAGGATATTCTTGATGGTACCGGAGTTGAGTATCAGCCTTATGCAGCTCATAGAGCAGAGACCTCTCACAGCCAGAGATCTCAGGGAGGTGCAGCCACAGCAGGCATGTCTTTGACAGGCAGGAGGCGAGAGGCACCACAGGGACCAGCAGGGAGAGGCGCTGAGGGCGGTGGGGAGAGCTGAGGGAGCCCGACATGGTTTTTGTATTTGTATATTGGATATGGGCACCGGTCTGCGAACCGGTTATGTTTATAGAGGCCTGCGTGCCTACATATTACTCATTTATTCATTCATTCATTTATTGTATATCGGCCTGCGAGCCGAGTACGGGTTGTACAGTTGGGTACCGGCCTGCGAGCCGAGTATATTTTTGATATGAGGGACCGGCCTGCGAGCCGAGTCGAGATTATTGATAGTTATTGCGGCCTGCGTGCCGGCTTTGTTGGATTATGAGATCACAGAGGCCCCGATGTAGGGCACAGTGTATATTTGAAAACTTGTATATATATATATATATATATATATATATATATATATATATATATAGATGATGTTTTGATCCATATGCAGTGTTGAAAATGTTTTTAAGTATTTCGTCAATGGTTTGTGGTATAGAATATATGATGAGTTTAATTGACATGTTGATATATGGATGATGTGTTATATGATGAAATGTTGCATGTTTTGGGCTGGTTTTATGACATTGTTATATATGTATCTGATGAGTTGGATTCAAATGAGGTATAGATAGATAGTTTTTTGTTTTGTTTTGTTTTGGTTTGGTATCCTTAGCTGATGGCTGGTTTTTTTTTGTAAAATAGATGATGTTAATGAAATTGTAATGATATGTGTGGTGGATGGACAAATATGGATAATGGTGTTGTGATGCAGGAAAAGAGGCGGGCGCGACAAAAATTAGGTAAAAAAATGAAGAAAAGACCATGTTTCAAAAGGCCAGGTGTGTAACCGATATCGGTTAGATAACCGACGGCGGTAGTTAGTAGACCGATATCGGTTACATGACCGATACCGGTTATTTAGGTATGAGCTTTTCTAAAAATAAAAAAGCTAGGGTGGTAACTTAAGTTCTAATTTTGAGAGCCATGCAAGATGTTAAATACGTGAATGCGACGCTGTTTTAACGACTGGGACATGTAATTGCATGAGAGATTTGAGTGATTAGAAGTGAAGAGCCAGGGAAAGTCATTGTGATCTGAGATTCAGAAGACAAAAAGGTAGGTTTGAAAAAGGTGGTAATAATGGCAGGACGAGGAGAAACATCCAGCAGGCAGGGACAAGAGGGAAGACAAGGGCCACCTCAAGCTACTGCAACCCAAGAGGTAACGTTTTGTTTGTGATTTGACTACTGCATGTTTTGTGAATAAGATGGGGGAGAGTATGTGGGTAGATATGAGAAAGAAAAGATGATAACAAGGGTTATAAATGGGGTGAGTGTTACGTGGTAGGTAATCAAGGGTTTCGGGTATGTCTGTGTATACAGAGAGGAATAAACGAGCAATTTATTGTCGTAGGTGGTTGTTTTAGGAAAGGTGTATGAAAGTAACAGTGACCGATATCGGTTAGGGATAACCGGTATCGGTTACTCAACCGGTACCGGTTAGCTGTAAACGATACCGGTTGCTGTAGGAATTTCCAGAATTTGAGAAAAAACCCGGGGGGATTTGAGGAATTGAATGGTTGGTTGTTATTTGGATGTATGCAGGCAGAGGCAGGGCTAAGGATGAATGATAGTGTACCAGCGCTGTTATCATGAATCCGAGCGGATGTAACACCAGCTGAATGGATGTTGATAAATCGTTTGGGGTTAAGTGGGATCCGATATTATTCACGAATTGCACGGAACCATGCTATGTTGCAGGCATTGATTGAAAGATGGAATCCTGAGAAAAATACCTTCTATCTGCCAACAGGGGAAATGACAGTAACATTGGAAGATGTGTTCCGTATTTTGAGACTCCCAATTACAGGAAAACCAGTATATCAGGCATTACCTAGCGCAGCACGGGGAGCGATAACAGCAGTATTTGGTCCATACGCACGAGATTTAACACAGCGAGGTTTGTCATTCACATATGGGATAATGTATGCAGCACACCCTGAGGAGACAAGGTTAGCAGTGATATTAATGATAGCGGTAGGGTATTACGCGTTACCGAGGGTGGATGGGGGAAGATTTCCAAAGGCATTGATGTGTGTTATTTGGGAGATGATAGAAAGGAACGTGACTTTTGCATGGGCACCTGCATATTTGGCGGAGCTATACAGGGGTCTATGGGCTTGTAGGTGAAATCACAGGACGACGCTGGATTGTTCATACTTATTACACTGTTGGGCCTATGAGCACATTGTTTGTGTGCGACCAATAGGCCGACCCATCCAGTCAGGAGAGACCGGAGTACAGAGGTTGGGATTCAGACGATGGGTCCAGACAGAACAAGAGGCAAGATCTCAGGCCGTGACGGGTGACATTGAGTATTATAGGTAGGTATGGGAGATGGTGACGATTGCTGATATCTGTTGGAGGCCTTACGGGAACTATATGGTAACAGAGAATATAGCTGAGGAATTGAGGGGTGTAGAGCGATTGAGGTGGATCGCAGGGCACAGGCCGGGTGAATATGAGAGGATTCCTATAGATCGCGTGCGGTGACAATTTGGATTTGTGCAGGATATACCCCAGGCTTATAGACCCTATATGAGGATCGATGCAGAGGCAGTATTCTCACCTCCCCAGCCAACACCTCCAGAAGGGCCTGAAGAGGTAGCAGCCGATCGCAGGGTAATGGATGCAGGAACGACAGAGGCCTATAGATTATGGTGGGTAGCGGAACTGCGAGGTGTACGTGATCGTCCTGACATAGCGGTGATTACAGCAGAGAGGGATCGTCTACAGAGTTTGGTTCAGCAGCTCCAAACGCAGGTGAATGAGACAAGAGGATTGTTAGTGGTCGCGGAGTCACGGGCGGAGAGACTAGAGGCTGGATTCCTCCATGCGAGAGGGCGTATTCATATGTTACAGGAGAGATTGGCAGATCAGTGGGCGGTACCAATAGCCGTGGTACCCTTGAGGACAGAGAGGCCTGGCGAAAGGCGTCGACGATCACGATCATCACCTGGGTCGGGATGAATCGTGAGGGTTTAAGTAAATGTTATAGAGGTATAACAATAAATAAGATGTCCGACCTGCGTGTCGATGATAGAGAAGATGTATTTGTTTAACATCTAAATAAAGCTGAATATGTATGTTGATTTGAGTTACGATAATAATAAGAATGTTTGTGTTTTGATTTTCGGTGTTTTGAAAAAAGGATAAAGAGGAATGTGATGAAATAGAAATACACAAAAATATTTATATTTACCACACATGATAGGTTATGGTAGGGGATGGTCGAGCTAACCTTGGGAGACCCCATGTCTCCGAAGTGCTGCCTACATAGCCCATTGCACAAAGCAAGGAGGGGCCTCAGACCGATGTAGTTCTCCCTTAGGATCAGGGAGAGGCGAATTCAGGTAATTTGGTACGGTTTAGGCAATTGGTTGGTTGGTAAGAATATTGATATTAATATTGGTAAGGTAAGGTTGTTGGTGTCGGTAATGAATTGGTGATGTTGTAAAAGGTATAAGGGAAGCGAAAGTTAGCCTACCCAAGTAGAAGGGAACCATGTCCTGATTAAGATCAACACACAATCCTAGATGCGAGGCAAAGCGGAAAGAGTGCTCCGTAGGTGAAAAGAGCTAAACAAACCACACAACGTAGAACGAGCTTGAAGCCCTAGGTACCGTGCATAGACGAGAAGTCAATAGGTGAAAAGAGTTGTATGATCACAATATATCGGGTGTACGTTACGTCCCTTGAGTTGAAACAAATGGTGAGGTGAGGTGGATGATATAGCTGAGGTACGGAGAACTTGTTACAAAGTGAGTGTTCTGACGAAAGAGAACCTACCCTAAATAGACAAGTCCATGACCCAAAAAGTTCTTTTGAATGAGGCTTTTATTTGACTGAATATAGACTGATCGATGCGGGAAGTCTACAAGGGATATTGATTGTACTATTCTTGAGGTCTTCACGAAGCTGATCAATGCGAGAAGCTTCTGATAAAGGCTGACTGTGTATAGCTGTCCTTCGAGGGAGCAGTCTATTTATAGTAGCAGATATGATTTTAATGCATAGCTGTCCTTCGGGGGAGCAGTCTATTTATAATAGCAGCAATAATTTGGCATATAGCTGTCCTTCGAGGGAGCAGTCTATATATAATTTAGATAGCTAGATGTTCTTTTGGCGTGAAGCATCTAGTTTTTGTAGGAAGTTTGACTCAAGAAAATCCCATAAGAAGGTGGTATTTTAATACTTTGAAGTCATGGACTAGACTAAAAAGGGCAAGGCATTGTTTGAGGGGAGGTGAGAAGTGAGCTTGATTTTATTTGGAGATGTAGGAAACAAAATGTATGTAGCGGTAAATGAGCTCAAGGGACGAGCAGTAGGTAGATAAGAAGTGATATAACACTAAATTCAACAGTAGAATGGTCGAAGATGCAAGGCATTAAGGGGTTCAGGCTCAGGTTTACCATTAAGCGAAGCTAAACGATAAGTGCCTGATCCATAAGTGTGAGTGATTATATAAGGCCCAATCCAATTGGGAGAAAATTTTCCACGTTTGCTCTTTTCTAGTTTGGTTACATGTTGATTCTCTTTGAGGACAAGATCACCAACCTTAAAGGTGCGCTCATGAAGTCGCTTATCATAAGCACGCTTGATACGTTTTTGATAGATTTGAAGGTGATCAAGAGCTGTAAGACGACGCTCGTCAAGAAGCTCCAATTGGGCTAACCGCTCTTGGCGGAAATCATCGTTGGTGAGAATATCCTGAAGAGATATTCTAAGGGAGGGTATTTGTACTTCGAGAGGCAGGACAGCCTCGGTACCATATACCAAAGAAAAAGGTGTGGCATTAGTGGAGGTACGAATGCTAGTACGATAAGCCCAAAGGGCAAAGGGAATGTGATCGTGCCAATTTCTTCCGGATTCATTGACAACTTTCATGAGGATTTTGGTTAGGGTTTTATTAGAAGATTCAGCCTGACCATTGGCCTGCGGATAATAAGGCGATGAGAAACTAAGTTTGATACCAAAGTTGTCACAAAGGTCTTGTAACAACTTGTTTTTAAAAGATTTACCATTATCTGTTATTAGGCGATGAGGAATACCAAAACGACAGATAATGTGATGGTTAATGAATTCGACAATTTTTTCCTTTTTGATTGAAACGAGTGGAATGGCCTCCACCCATTTTGTGTAATATTCGGTGGCTGTGATTATCCATCGGTGACGTTGTGAAGAGGACGGGTGAATCTCACCAATAAGGTCTAAACCCCATTGTGAGAAAGGCCAAAGATCTCGTGCGACCTGCAGCGGATGGCTAGGAGTATGTTGAAGGTTAGCATGTTGTTGACACATAACACAACGCTTAACATATTCGTAGCAGTCGTTATTGAGAGTAGGCCAATAATAACCTAGGCGAAGGATTCGTTTAGCCACGGCAAGGCCACTAAAATGTCCACCACAAATCCCATCATGGACTTGTTGGATGGTATAGGTGACCTCCGCGGTGGTTAGACAACGAAGGAGGATACCATCAAAGCCACGTTTATAGAGGAGTCCCCCCATGACAACATAACACGAATTTTTTTTTTAAGAAAAGCACGTTTTCCATTACTAGTAAGGTCAGGTGGGAGAACAGGGATTGTAAGATAGTCGTGAAATTGGTGGTACCAGGTATCCTGCGAATTAGTAGACACAATATTTATCGTACAAACTATCGGGGTTGAATAGGATGGGGCAAAAAGTTGTTGGACCATGACAAATAATTCAGAGTTAGTTGATGAAGCTGGAATTTGCGAGGCTAAGCAAGCCATAGTATCCGCAAATTTGTTAGTGGAGCGGGGAATGGTTTGGATAGAATAGTGAGTAAATAAGGCTAGAAGTGAGTCCACGTAGTATTTGTACTTTTGAAGTTCCTCATTTTTACATTGGTAGATACCCATAACTTGATTGACTACCAATTGAGAGTCGCCAAAAATATTGATAGATTTGATACCTAAGTGTATCGCAACTTGGAGACCCAAAACAAGGGCCTCGTATTCCGCTGTATTATTAGTGTAGGGGAAATCAAGCCGGAATGAAAGAGGCATAGGTTCAGCGTCAAGAGGGATGAGAACAACACCGGCTCCTCCACCGTGCTAGCATTTAGATCCATCGAAGAATAGGGTCATTTGATACGACTCTTCCCCGAGTGAAAGAGTGGCGATGAGTTCGTCAGGGAAATTAAAATTGGTGAATTGTTCCCCAGGTAAAGGGGCCTCCGCAAGTTGGTCTACAAGTGTTTGTCCTTTGATTGACTTCTGTTGTATAAACTCAAGGTCGAGGTCGGCAAGGAGCATAAGCCATCGAGCGATGCGTTGGTTTAGATGTGGTTTGGCGTACATATAATGAATGGGGTCCGTGTTGGTGATGAAAAAAGTTTTGTGATTCAGGAGGTAATGTCGGAGTTTGGTGGCTACAAATGATAGGGCTAGGCACAATTTCTCTACATGTGTATACCTAGTCTCGTAATCCATGAGGGTACGACTTATATAATAAACGGCTTGTTCTCGACGTGCCGAGTCCCGATGTGCGAGCATAGCTCCTATAGCATGGTCAGTGGCGGAAAGATAAAGGTAGAAAGGGCGGTCGTCCTGGGGTGGGATAAGCATGGGTGGCTGCAAGAGATAGGATTTGAGAGCTTCGAAGGCTTGGTGACACTCCTCACTCCATTGAAAGGCAATGTCTTTTTTAAGAAGGTGATGAAAAGGGTGACATCGATCCGAGAGTTGGGAGATGAAACGCCGGATGGATTGAAGTTTACCCTGCAAACTACGCAATTGTTTGAGGTTTTTGGGTGGGGGCATTTCTAGGATAGCTTTTACTTTAGATGGATCGACCTCAATGCCACGCAAAGAGACGATAAAGCCAAGAAGTTTTCCTGAAAGAACACCAAAGACACATTTCTTTGGTTGAAGACAAACAGAATATTGCAACAGGTGATCGAAAATAATGGTTAAAACATCGAGATGTTCACTGCGATGTTTAGATTTGCCCAGAAGATCATCGACATAATCCTCAAGGATAGTGTGCATAATGTCATGAAAAATGTAAGTCATAGCCCGCTGATAGGTAGCACTAGCATTCTTAAGGCCAAACGGCATGACACGATAACAGAAGGTTCCCCAAGGAGTTATGAAGGCAGTTTTGTGTTGATCGGCAGGGGCAACCAAAATTTGGTTGTATCCTGAAAAGCCATCCATGAGAGAAAGCATTTCATGACCCGCAGTGAGATCAACAAGTTGATCAATACTTGGGAGGGGGAAGTCATCCTTGGGGCAATCGAGGTTAAGGTCTCGAAAATCTGTGCATATCCGAAGTCCCCCCATTGCTTTAGTGACAGGTACGATGTTAGAAATCCATTGAGGATAGTCAATAGGCAAGATGAAGGAAACAGAAAGAAGTCGTTGAAGCTCTTCTTTGACCAAGAGGGCAATGCGTGGATGCATTTTTCTCAGTTTTTGTTTGACTGGTTTGGAATCGGGGTTTAGAGTGATGTTATGGACGGCAATGGTAGGATCAATTCCTGGCATGTCAGCGTAGGACCAAGCGAAAGCTTGGTTGCGAGGTACGGAGGAAAGGTAGTAAAGGCGGCTTGTTCTGATGTGTTAAGGGATTGTCCGATCTTCACAATGTGAGGATCCTCCTCCGTGTGGATGTTGATTTCTATAGTAGATTCGTTCAGCATGGTTTGGGTTTCAAATGGTAAAGCTCGTTGAATATAAGAATCATCCGCGCTAAGGTAAGTGAGGATGGAGTCGTCATCCTGACACTCAACAACATTAATCAAAGGCGAATCCTCTTCGATCATGTCTGGATACAGAAGGGGAAGAGAAGATGGGTCCTCATTATCGCATTGATAAGTGAGAGGACCTATGAATATAGCATTTATGAAAAAAAAAAGTTAGGAGGGATAGATTCAGGGTCTATAGATTCTGTGGGTGATGATGGCAAAGTGGGTGATGATGGTTTGGTAGGGGTGACGTCGTCTTCTTCCAGAATATAGCTAACAGGAGGTGTCTCCTGTGTAGGTGTTTCAGGAAAACCGAGACCACTGCGATCATTGTGTTTGCGGGTAGTCACGGGAATGAGTGTATGTCGGCCTTGTTCGTAAAGACAAAAACCAAAGCCTTTCCAAGCACAACGAGTCAAGAAGGTGAGGGCGAAACGACGATTTGTCAAGTATTGAAAATCAGATTGGAAGGGAACCACACCAAGAGGAGGTTCAGGGGTAATGGAGGATGCGTCAACACCCCCATACGTTAGGTTGGTGCGGCAATGGGGTGGTCCGTAAGGGATTACCCCCCCCACGCGACGGTCGTAGGTGGGATGTGCATGTAACTGTCCGTACTCTTGTGGAGTATGGAAAGAACTAACGTTATATAGGCAGTACTCCCCCAGTGTAAGGCGTTGAAAAACATCTACTAAGGGGTCGGAGGTTGGGATGTTAGCTGCGGGAAGGGAAGTGGTTTTTGCGACGGTGGTTTCATCAGTTGAAGGCGTAGGTGCGGTTGAGGTGGATGGTTGAGGCACATTTGAAGAGGATGGTTGGGTTGAATGTATGGGTGTCTTGATTGGTATAAGCACATCGTTAGGGTGGTATAACATATTGCAGGTTTTAAAGGGGGGAGGATCAGCTTTTACGGTGTAGGACTTCCCCTCGTACTCAAATTTTATGCATCTATGTAATGTTGAGGGAACGCATCCCATGGCCCGGATCCAAGGACGACCCAGCAATATATTATATTGGAACTCTCCCTCAAGGACATAGAAGAGTTCGGGTAAAGTACGTGGTCCTACCTGAATGTTGAGGATCACGGTGCCTAAGGTAGAGGTAATAGCGTCATTGAATGACCGCAACATGATGGGGTTGGCACACATGTAGCTAGAAGGGATATTCATTTGTTGAAAAGCTTTTGAAGAGATGATGTTTAGGATAGCACCCCCGTCAATCATAACACGACGTACACGAATGTCCCAGACGTAAGCTGAGATGAACAGGGCAGGGTCAGGATCTTCTGTACCAAAATCGACAATTTCATCTTCAGAGAAACTGACTGCAGCAGCTTGTGGTACAGAGACAGAAGTGGTTGGGGCGATAGGTTGTTTAGTGAGCGATAGCAAACATGATTGGGTGTTAGAATGGAGGTAACAGGCAAGGTTTCATTAGGTAATAGCTCTATCCCTTGAAGGATCTCAACGAGAGCTTGTTGATGAGATTCAGAAGTCTGAATGAGATCATACAGTGTCAATTTTACAGGTGATTGGTGAAGCTGTTTGATCATAGCTTCGGTGGTTAACTCCATTAGAGACGGGGTAAGCAGGTCCACGAATAACCACTTTGGGTGGTGGTGCAATCGGGATGTTGGACGGAGAAGGAGAGGACGCAGGTGTGCTTTCTTTCACTTTCTCATTGTTTTTCTGCGCTCGAGTAGCAACACTAATCATATTAATCTCGTAAACCTGAGATGAGGAAGATGGTTGGGATAAATCATGGTCTTCGAGAGGTGGGGTTGTAATAATGATAGATTTTGGTGAGGCGGGGACAGATGGTATAGTAGAGGGAATTGGAGCTAAAGGTCTCTCCCTTCGTAAGTTGTCTTTCTTAACCTTTGTATCTGGGAGAGGTGACTGACGAAGGATGGTTTTTAAAGCTTTGCATCCCTCCACATCATGTCCTGGTGTGCGGTGATAAGCGCAGATCTTAGACTCATCATAACTTATAGGTCGAGGTTTAGACGGGTCATAAGGTCTAAGTGGGGGTAGGGAAATGGTCGCATTCTCTACTAACATAGCAAGGATTTTGGCGTAAGATCCTTTGAGTGGGTCAAAATCAGAAGAGGATGAGGGTATTGATTGTCTGGGTTTCGATAATGTTTGGGTATGGTTGGTTTGTGCAGGTGGTGGTTTAGCCAAGGGGTGTTGACACGCGGTTTTCACTAAATGTGGTTTCTTTGGCGCAGAAGCTACATTCAGCTGGTTAGATGATAAAGCTACAGATGATGTGGTAGTGGGACACAACCATGGAGAAAGGGGAGTAGCAGAGAATAAATCCTTTGATGATGGAGTTTGTTTAGGGTTGATTGGTGGACCGGATGCGTGGGGTGATAATGTTGATATACCCTTTGATCCCTGTATGGGTGCAGAAGGCGTAGGTCGTTTTGAAGAAAACGCAGGAGGTATGACATATTGGTGCAAGGTGGAAGGATGAGGTCCCAATATGGAAGGTAGGTATGACGATGATGGTTTTGATTGTGATAGAGACACGGGTTGAGTGTGTCTCCTAGGTGGCGGGGCGGCTTTATTCTTGGACAAATCTAGTCGCTTAGGCGGGTGTGTTAGACTGGGTATTGGCGAGGTCCCAAGTGTAGGGGATGATTTGGTTAGGTTGATAGAGGTGGATGGGATATTGAGTATAGATACGGGGGGTGAGAGTGAGGACATAGGCATTTTGAGTTTCTGTAAACACTTCGGGTATATGGTAGAGGTGTCAGGATTGGTCATTTGCATTTGAGTAGAATATGTCGTACTCAAACGTTCCCATAGGGCCTGTCTATCTTCTGTGGAATGACAATCCTCACGTGTGAATATGAACTTTTGTACGGAAGAAAGATGGGTTGTGATTCCAATCCACTGTGGGCATGATACAGGGGGTAGATGAGGCACTGTATCAATAGATGTTAAGAGGTCGACTGGTCGTTGAGAAGATTTAGGTGATGAAGGACTAATAGGTAGGAGGGCGTGTTTGAGAGGATCTGTCATATTTAAAGAATATGGTGATGTCGGTTTAAGAGGTTTCTTGTCTAAGGATGTCAAAAGCAGTGGCGTACCTTCCTCTTGTGCAGCAAGAGGGGTAGAAGGGGAAATCTGGGAAATAGATAGGTTAGATAACATCCGTTCGCAATCTTGTAGGGATGTGGTATAAGAAGACTCATCGATGGGCAGAGAAGTCTGGGCAGTCAATTCCTTGATGGGTAAAGGAACGGCAAGGACTTCAGTTTGTCTTGATGACGAGGAAGGGGGTTCGGTTTCCTGCGTTAGTGAAGAGGCTTGATTCAGAATTTGTTCGATAGAGGTCTTTGGCTGAGAATCAAAGACTGCATGGATCTCATGAACACTCTCCTCGGCTAAGATATCTTGATTTAGATTACTGTTAGAAGAATGATTCGGGAATGGTTTGTTGAATATTTTCAAATTTTGGTTGGCAGGGGCATTAGGATTATCGAGGGTTATATCCCCTACGTCAACCATTTCTTGCACTATGTTTTTCAACATCTTGCAGTTTTCATGACTATGTCCTTTTACGCGGTGAAAGTTACAGAAGTCATTTTCTTTGTACCAGGAAGGTATAGCGCGGGTGGAGTCAAACCCAGAGTGAGGTTTAACAGGAGGCAAAGTGATAGCTCCGGCTTTGAGCAATTTTTCCAAGATGACGCCATAGGTTTCTCCTAAGGGAGTGTAATTGATGGGCTCGGCTTTGTACTTATAGGTGGTTTTTGGTGGAGTATTGGACGGCGCTTGAGATTTGACCATCACCGCGTGGACAGCTCCTTTTTATTTAGAAGAAGTGGACGCGTGAGGAGTGGTGGTATTTGGTTTATTGGTAGAATCAAGAGTTCGGAAATTGGGGTTTTTGTTACGCAACCGCAATTTCTCTTCCTCTAAGGCTCGAATCTCTAGTTTTCGAGCCATAGTAAAGGCTTCATCGAATGTACGGAAAGTTTGAATTTGGAGGGTAGGGGAGATGTGCTTAGCGCAGGCCCGCGTAAACAGCTCGATAAGTTCGGTTTGAGGCAAGGCATACATAAGTTGGTTGATAAGGCCCTGCCATCATCCAACGAAATCTGCGATAGATTCGTCTTCAAATTGTCGGATGGCATAGAGGTCGGTGATAGATACTTTCTTGGCAATGTTAATGGAGAAATGATCCAAGAAAGATTGGGCTAGTTGGTTAAAAGAGAAGATTGAGTGCTGGGTTAAAGCACTGTACCACTCCAAGGCAGGTCTTGATAAGGACATGGGAAAGGTACGGAGTAACAAGGCATCATCATGGGCAATCAAATAACAAGCATGTCTAAATGATCGCAAGTGTTGTTGAGGATCCTCTTTATTATTAAAACGAGTAAATTTCGGCAACTCCCATTGAGGAGGATATGAGTGAAGGGGGATAGAAGGGTGAATAGGCTCCCAACAAACTTACTCGTATGTCAAGGCGCTACGACTTCCCGACACAAAAGCCTCCAGATTTTGCATTTTGTCCATCATTTGTTTGATGAAATCCGTGGTTGGATGGGATGATGGTGCGGTTGTGGTAAACAGAGGCAAATTGGGCCAAGGACCACCGCTAGACACTAGTGGGGTTAAGTGTTGATAAGGTGTGGAGGATGAATATGTTGAGGCAACCGAATAGGGATGTCCCATATAGGATGTTGAGGTTACTGGATACGTGTATGGGAATGAAAAGGTAGGTGGAGCTTGAGAAGGAAAGCTCGTGTGGATAGGTGGCAGAGAGCAAGTCATGAATGGAGTGGTCTGCAAGAGAGATGAGGTAGGGGCAGTCGGTGGTAATGATATGTGGGGTCCAAGATTAGCCAAAGGAAAGCCAATCTGAGTCGTATGAATTTCTGAAGCTGTCGGATTGGGAGATGGGGCTAAAGGTGCAGGAAGCAAGGTGGTGTTATCAGGTGGAGTGGGCGCTAAATGAGCAGCTATATTAATAGGCATGCCAACAAGGAGCTGACCATCAGGTGTACGGTCAGGGGCATGAGACAAATAGTATTGTACAGCACTAGGATTAGCATCTAGAAACTTGGCAAAGTCCTTATCTCCCATAGGAATTTTAGGAACCTTGCTGGTATCCGTAGGATTCCCCATAGAATGTGAAGGGGGTGATTCAGGCAAAGAAACAGAGCAAGCAAGTGAAACCATGGCGGCGGCTTGCTTTCGAGTGATAACAACCATGGATAGGAGTTCACAGTAGGGTTTCAATCTGTTAGGAACAGAAACAAACTTAGACTGGTAAAATTGGTAGGTTGCTGGTTTGTCAGGAATTGGAAGAGACAGTAACCGATATCGGTCTAGTAACCGATGTCGGTTATACTATAGCCGACGTCAGTCAGGTAACCGATGTCGGTGTAAGAAGTCTGGGCTAACAAGATATAAAAAGGCTGCTAATTTGATTTTTAACAACGTTTAGTATACTTGTCCAATTATTGATCACAGAAGATAGAGTATGAGAAAGAAAACAGAACTAAAAACAAGCAAGATGCACACGCAAATCCAGAGATTAACCCTAGGGTTAATTTTAATTATCGTGGGCTTATGCCTTTAGACGTAGAATGATGTCATAATCCTAAACAAGAGACTTAGGGGAAATGTCAAGTTGTTTTGGCTTATAAGGTTACCTCAATCGGGCGGAGGAATACCGCGGAAAAGGGGGGATGTTTGAGCTGTTGTGTTAATTGTGAAGTGATTCGGTATGTGTTGTGTAGTGAATGTAAGATTAATTTCCTATCAATACCGTGGATATCACCCCCACGTGTATGACCTGTTACTTAATCTACGTTCACTAGAATTGAAAAACAACAAGCAGGAATGCAATGCACGTGTTTTAAACCCAAATCAAAAATTATGTTCGATGAAGCAAGAGAGATGACTTTCACTAATGCGAAACTAGGAAAGCAAGACAAATTCTTTACGAAATATATAACAAAAGCAGCAACAGCAAGTATGCTTCCTAAAATGAAAATAAGCAAGAGAAACAGAAACCCAAAATGGGTCCCACCGGGCGTGCCAAAATGTTTCACTCGGAATGTTTCGTTCCTTTTAGAAACAGATAAGGGTTGGGGCTAGGAGGAATACCTGTAGAATGTCGAGATGATGTGCGCGTACCGTAGAGAAAGATCAGGCTGACTGCGAAGAACTCCTTTTTGTCTTGGAAGGACTACCTGCGAATAAGAACACAAGACCACAAGATTTTAATTAGACAATAAATGAGGAAACTACCTTGGGCCCAGGAAATATAAAACTTCCTTTCGAAGGTGGTCAGTTCCCCTGCTAATATGAATTAACACAAAAGACTATAAGATATCAATTAAATTGCTTTGTTGAACTGGGTAGGGGAAAGGCTGGTTATTGGTTATAGTCAGTATAACCGATGCCGGTTACTGACAACCGATGGCGGTTGCTAATGACCGATATCGGTAGAGTCTAGGATCTGAAGGTTAGTTGTTTTGTGGGGTGGTGGTGTTATTTGGTAGTTGTGTTATTTGTAAGGCTGTAAATGGCTGATATTAGGAAATGAGGTGATGGGAGGTAGATGAATGATGGTTAGATGAAATGGCACGCTGGGTAGTGGTTTCAGAAATAGATTTATGAGGACTGTGATTCAAAAGGCATAAGAAATGTTATAACAGAAGACATGCAAGATGTGACTTACTGGTTTTGACGAAGATGCAAGTTGATCTCCTTTGCTGTAAACGCTTCTGGTTTCTTCACTTGTCTCTGCTCGGTCAGGTGAAGATCTGGACTCTGTTGATCGCTCCCAATGATCTCTATTAATTCAAAATCCTTTCACCTCATCCAAAAATGAAATTCCGGTCCTTTTTTTTTGGTTTGGGGAGCCCATTTACAGGGAACCGATGGCGGTTACGTAACCGACGACGGTTACGTAACCGACGACGGTTGAGTAGGAACCGGCATCGGTAAGGAAAAAGTAGGCTATTTTTAGTAAAATCGCCCACCTTCCCTGCTTTTCTCTCGAGAGATTAGTTGCGGGCTTGGTCAAGTGACTAGAAGGTCGGTTTTAGGTGCGAGAAAGGGGTCCTTAGTCATGGGTGTAGGTGTAGACCAAGTTTTAGGTTTTAATTAGGTTAGTTTAGGATTAGGGCTAGGTCATGATGAGGTGGCAAAATGAGGTGGCAGGTGAGGTGATGGGGATTTATCAATTACAAGGTAATTAATAAATAATTGTGTAAGGTTTAGGTAATGAGGTTAGGTTACGAAATGGGATGCGGGTCACAAGGGGTCGTAAGACACGAATTTGGTGTCTACAATTTAATCATACATAATCAGAAAGAAAGGAGTGGTTGTAAAAATCCCCTTTGCCGAATAATGTGTCACGAGGAGAAAAACCTAAGGTTCCTATCCCCAGGGAGGTAAGAAAGTGTGTATCAAGATTTTCTACTTCAAGTAGAGATTCTTCTACTCAAATTTTTAATAGTTCTTAAAAGCTAGTGATAAAGGATCCTCAGCCATGCCTTGCACAAACATCCAATTAGGTACAAATAGTCCAAATATTAAACACTTAAGAGCATGCAGTTCATGAAGAGATTTCCAAAAATCTCCCAAATGAGTAGGAGGTGGATATCAAGGTTATTTCTCCTGAAATTGGGGTTGTGGAAAGGGTTCTTGTAGAATCTCATGATGACGAGAATAATGAGAATGTTATTTTGAGCTCTAGGATTTTGTATGCAAAAATAGTTAATGATACTCCTTCCTGGGTTGATTCTGAGGTTAAGGAAAGGAAGAGGGTTGTCAAGGCAATTGACATTGATTTTGATGCCCTTTTCAAACTTTCTAATGATGTCATTCCCAAGAAGCCTAAGGTTCTTTCTCGAATAATGGTGGATAATGATGGAAATAGGTTTGTAGATCTTGCCATCCCACAAGCTGACAAGGAGCGTGATGCCATGACATATGCTGATTATGAAGTTTCTAGACTTGGAATAGGGAGTTCCACATTGGAAAGTGACATGCCAATGGCTCGAGATTCAATTGATATCATGCTAAAGAGACTTGAGAAATATAAGTCTCAGAACTCTCAACTTAAGGCCAAAAAGAATCAATTGGTGGAATATGTTCAACATCTGATAAATCCCATATCATCCACTTTCCCAGTACCTGATGCAGTGGCTGCCCCTGATGAAGAAACTCTCAATTTATCAAAAGAAATAAACACATTAGGCCATGTCACTAAAACTTGGCTTTCAAAGATTCTCGTTTTAGGCCAAGGGATGATCAAAACAATGGTTAAGCTCCATGAAGATGTCAGTGTGTATCTTGATCCAATTCTTTCTTTCAAGGAAACTTTTTCTTCTAACGTATCAAATTTTGATGGGATATTTCCCAGTCTACAGGAGATGACGAGTATGGAATCTTCATTTTTATCCATTGAACGAATTCTCGAATTTGAACATCGAGGGACATGTTTTCTTTGGTGTCTGCATCTGAAATCAAGGAAGACACTTCTTGAGGATTATATGATCCATTATGAGAGCATATGCAATGAATCCTTCACTTCACTCACCTTGATTCAAGAATTCATAGCTGAGATCCCTTGCAACCTCGTAAATGAACATAATCAAAGGTGTTCATTGGAACAAGTGGAAGAGAAATTTTCACATTTGTTTAAGGACATGTACACTCCCACCAATAATTTCTCATCAGTCTCAATGGAGCCAGTGCATCAAATTAAAGAACTTATTTGACAGCGCTCAATCAAAGATGGTTAATTTAAATGATATGCCAAGTAGGATTCTTGAATTGTAGGTATTTTTTGAGGATATTCTTTGACCAAATGATCCTCTAGAAGAAGAAAAGATGTTTTAAAATTTGGGAAGGTTTAGATCCTTTCAACTAGCAAAAGCGGTAGATCCTAATTTCACTGACGGTTCAGGGAGATAGTTTTCTTGGTATCTAACGAAGTGGGAGAGTCCATTTCTCATATGTTTGAGATAGACAGAACCCATTTCATTTAATGGATAAGGCATTGGTTACTATTGTATATTTTAAAAAGTGGATTTTTAAGAAAAGGATGTTGTTATTTGCTTTCGGGAAGCTATGGATAACTTAAGTGATTTCTATTTTTAGGTTGTTTTTAATAAAGTTGGTTAGAAAAAGTCAAATCTCACTTAAGTTCCTTATTTAATGTTCATGTAAAACCCTAACCACTTTGTAACCAAATTTTGGGTTATAAAAGGAAGTGAGGGGCTCATTTGTAAGGATGACTTTGAGAGAGGAGAAGAAAATAATTTTAAGTACAAGCTTTGTTTCAAGAAGAAACTTTATGTTCTTTTGTGAAAACATTTTGGAGTTAATTTGAAATACAAACTTTTTGTCTCATTCATTATCTCTTGTAACATTTGATGTTCTTATGTTCATTATATGTTAGATGTTTGAATCTTGCATGAAAATATTTTCTTTGATCTTATTGTAAATGTTATTAAGTTGTTGTTCTTGTTCATAGTGATCAAGCTCTGTTATTTACTTGCTCATGTGTGTTCCCTTTTACTCATTCTCGTTTAGCTGATGCAAACTCTGTTTTATTTGTGTTAGTTATTATTTGTTCTTCTCCATGTAATAATAGGCTCTGTTTTACCTAACTCTTGAATGTTCCTTCTATTCATATCTTTCCATATCTTTCTTTCATTCCATTTCATCTCCCTCATTCACTTTTCTATTCATTGATGTTCCAAAACACCCCCCCACATACAATTTTGAATGTACAAGTATAAATACAGTTTTAGTTTTCAATAAAGGAAGCCTCACCTTCATTGAGGAGGGACTTTGTTCCCACACTATTACATGTCATTTTCATGCATGAAAATTCATATGTTAATAGATAATAACCATACATATACACTACACACATTGGTATCTACACACGCGCTTCCGCCCAGGGTTCACTCTCATCACTTTTTTATACTTTTGCATTTTTAGTCTCCACGCTCCATCTTTTTGTCACTCCACACTTTGTCTAGTCATTTGACGTGTTTCGACATCACATTACATGGATTATCAGGTGCACATCTCTATTTAATTTATGTTATTGATATTTCCACTCACCAACATAAAGTGGGGGAAAATGTAGTCACTAAATCACGCACTTTGAGTCAATATTTAGTCTTGGTATCATACTACTATTCATATGGTTCTTGAGGTAAAAGGGTAATAATTAGTCCATGTCTTTGGCCATTTTTTACATTGCTTGTTGTTGTATTTCTAATCTTACACCTACACTTGCCCAGTATATTTTATTATTTTTCGTTCATCTTATTTCTAGCTGGGGCACCCTAGTCCCCTCTAGGTACCCTAATCCTCTTTCTACTTTGCTTTCATCTTTTGGGAACTTTCTATCCATTTGAGATTTCCATATTTTTAGTGGTCGGCCTTTTTGGGGTTAATTACAAAATTAGAACAAGAGAACCATATATATATATATATATATATATATATAAAGTTATGATACCACAATGAGGGACCAAGCACTAAGCATCTACTATCATTATCTAGAGTTACATCCATCAAAGAAACCTAAAGCTACATTTACATCCATCTAGCTCCATCACATGACACACAAGGCTGGTTCATCTACATCACATTTCATAGGAGGGGACTCGATTGTTTCCATGCACACATTTACTAAACTCTACATCTAGTTATTGCTCGCTACTTCACAAAGTGTGACTAATACAAATGAAACCTAGGGCATGATTTGCACACACACCTATAACTACTGGGTCTGAGATGTAGTGCAATGCTCAGTTAATAAATCCAATATTATGGATGTTGAGGATAGTCTGACCCCTTCATATGCATCTTTATTTTTTTAGGGTTTTGATGTTTTGTCTAGTGTTTTGCAGGTATTATAACGACATCTGAAGCAGTCCATCAACTTTAGTGTGATAAGAAGAAAACACAGGTGAACATCAAATGATGCTCTATAGGAGGTTTTCTGGTCATTTATGTAGACCACAACACCTAGATCTCATACCAGGGTGCCCCCCCTATCCCTTTTCAGGCACCCCAGTTTGGTCAGACAACTTGGATCTACATTTTTCTTGGGCTTTTGTGTAGTTGTTTCCTCCTCCTATTCACCGTGTATTCACTTTGACACAGTGTCGCACCTTCGTCAAACCAGTTAAGGACTTCTTAACCCTCTTTACATATTTAGGGTTTCACTTTTCTAGTTACTTAGTTTCTTGAGTCATCTCTTTTATTTATTTAGTTGTCATTTACTACTTTGCATAGCATCATATTACACTAGAATAATTGCATTTTAGTTTAATCAAGCAAAATTTTATTTAAAAATCTAGTTGTTTAGATTTAAAATGAATGATGGGATCACCATGTCTAGTCATATCAATTATTTCAAATATCTCACTAGAAAATTAGCAGAATTTAAAGCTATAGTTGATGATGAGGATGTAAAATCTATATTGTTGAATAGATTAACTTCTAAATATAACAATGTGGTTTTTACTCTTGGATAAATTCCTTCATAGTCAATGGAAGATATGATATCATCTCTTCTAGCTAAAGAAAAAAGAACCAAAGAAGAGGTAGAAGAGGAAACATCAATGTATGTAAAAATGAAATACAATTTTTTTTTCTAAAAATAAAGAGGAAATGGAATGATTCTATTGTAAGAAAAAAGGGACATACAAATTCATTTTGTAGAGTTCGAGCTCAAGATCTACTTAGTGGAAAACTCAAGGAAAACGAGGCCAATATAATTATTTAAGAAGAATAAGAGAATGAGGAAGAACAAGTAAATGAGAACAATGGATTTGAGGAATTTTTATACTGAGCAAGGTTTCATCAAAGGTTAGAGGTCAATCAACAACCTCTCATAAGTCACCTATGATAGGGCCACATCAAGGTTTGGTGGCACATTTTGTTTCAGTTGTGTTTTTTCTTCCAGTAGTGTGTGGTGTGTTACAGTTTACAGTGTCCATGTTTGAATGAGTGGAAATTTCACATTGGGGGAACATAATCCAATGTTCCATTTCCAATTTCCAGTTTGTAATGTGTGAGAAAACTTTCCTATGTTATTCCTTACAATGAGATATTGATGAGATGTGATAATAGTTCTTGGCACATCATGATGTGGTTGTAAGTAAACCACTTGAAAACCTTAATTTTTGGTGTGTGGTAAACCACTTGCAAAACCACCACTCTTGGTTGTTGGTAAACCATTTGCAAAACCATCACCTTTTGGTTTGTGGTACTCCAAATGTAAAACCACCATTTTCGGTTTCCGGTCAACCGTTTGTAAAACCATTTCTTAGGTTTGTGATTATCCTATGAAAATCACCAGATCATGAGCAAGCGTAAGTATAAAGGCATGTTTTCCCCATGTTTTCACTAATGGGGGAATGTTGGTAAATAAATGGTTAGTTCTCAACATATATGTGTGTGTAAATAATAATTACATTAGTAATTATTATTATGTAAGAATGTAAGTTAGTAAATTAGTAGGTAAGTTAGTAATTTGTTATTAGTTGTTATGTAAAACAAAAATAACAAATTTATATTCGGGGAAGTGAGCTACAAACAACTCATGTAGGAGGTTTGAGTTATTATAGCCACCTCCTATATTTTAGGATGGCTATTTCCTATATATTTGATGTGTGTAATATGAAAGTTAACAGAGAATATTGAATATCATTCTTGGTTAATGGTTTTATGTATCTCTAATCTCTCTACAATTATTTTGTATACTATTCAGCAACTGCATTTGGTGCACAAGTAACACCTTCAAAAAAAAGAAAAGTGCTTTAAAAAAAAGGGTTATCCCCCACCTATACCATATGTGATTTTAGGTTAAGTGTTTCCCTTTCCCATTGTTTTCATTTCTTGTTGTGTGTTTTGTTTCCCTTTTATTTTTTGTGTGTTTGTTCAATAAATTAAGCTTCATTGTATATCTCTGTTGTGATTTTATATAAGCCCAGTGGATAAAGCATTGGTCCCCATAGTGACTTGAGATTCTGGAGTTCCTATTTTTCATGTTCTCACTAGATTTGTTCCAGAACAAGTCACCAAGAAAGATCCAACTATATTCATGCTAAATAGTTAGCATGAAAATTTCAAAAGCTTTGTCATGACAACCTAGCTCTCATCTAAAAATACCTTTCTCGATTAATGTAAACTTGTCATCCAACCAACTCAGTTACTGTATGACCCTTATAATGGCTAGGAGGAATGTGAAATTTTTTTTTTCAAGTGTGCTTCATGTCCAAGGGATCTTGATCAATACAATTCATGAATATATCTAGATCCAGGAGAAGATAAGTGCTTCTGAAGGCTCCAAAAGGGCTTTTTTTTTGCTATTTTGCACCTGGTGAACACCCTTCGAGAACCTACAAGGAAAATTTAAAGCACCCAAGAAGTTTTTGGTAGAGATATGTAATCATCCAAGTTATTTTCAGAAATTTTTATGATAAAAATTAGAACTAGGAATGAGTTATGTAATACCATACTATTTCTAGCATGGTATAAGGAAATGAAAATGGTGAAAAAGCTACTAGGCTTGTTCCATATATATTTGGAGCCTTGGGAGGATTTGGTAAACAATGAAATACTCATTTGAAATATAATTATTTCTACTTCATTTTGAAAATGTTTTAAGGGATTCTGAGAAGCAGATTTGCAGATATTGACCTGACACTGTGGATAAAGACTTTTGATTCCATTAGAGATTCAACTAAGGATTCTAAGAGTTATATGGAGATTTAGAATCTAATTAAAATTCCAAAGTAAATAAAATGTGACCCCCTACATGTACCATAGGTTAATTTGGAAAAAAGGCATATTTTTCTTCAGTGGCAGTTTGACCTTTTGGGAACTGCCCATGACCAAAATTGAAAAAAGGGCCTAAATTTCAAATATAAAGTCATAATAAATTATTTAAAATGTTTTAATTGTATACCTTTTGTGTTTTCCACTCGAAATTATTATTTTTTTCCTAGGAAACACTAATGTAAGCTCTCGGGGCAAGAAAGCACTCTGACGTGATATTTTTAATAGTGCAATGGTGAGAACATGTTCTAAATTTGGAAAGAGTGCATATTGGATAGATTTATGTCCCTTTTTACCATTTTACTAAATCAAAAGGGACATGGGGAACAAAAAATTATGCCACCACATGTAAATAGAAGTTTCATCACTTAAAGAACAACCTGGGTAGCTAGGAAAAGTCTTCCTCTCATCTAACCCCACCTACCCCCTTCCTCATTACATGCATACCCTTGGTGAAATTTAGAGACATTTGTGTCCCTTTTTACATTTTACAAACAAACATGGGGGATGCAAAAATTCACCACCACATGAGAACTCCTTCTCCGTCACTTAAAGTTCACAACTTGGTGGTTAAACAAGTGTTTTCAACCTCACATATGATGTCATCATTGGCCCCTTCATGATCCTCCTACCCATGGAAAAAAATTTAGGATATTTTTTCCCCTTTTCCCTTTATACCCTATTTTTAGGGTACAAACATGAGCATTTGGTTTCACTTGTTTTGGATTGAAATGGGTTGGGTTTAGGGTACAAAACATGAGTATGTGGTTTCACTTGTTTTGGATTGAAAATGAGGTTGAAAACCCATTTGAAAATGGATCAAGACATTTAGAACCCAACATGGATCATCACTTAGAAATTTATCCATGTTTATCCATTATTTTCAACCACTCTCCATTGTTTTACTGACTGTCAAGAAAATCCAAGCATCCACCATGGCCAAAACACTCATTTGTTCATTGCTTGTAAACCTTGCCTCTAACGGCCTTGAAACTCAGACTGTGGCTTCCCCATGATAAGGCATTTCGAATGAATATTTTTTTCCCTAATTAATGTTTTTATATCCTCCCAAAGTTTCCATCCATTTAATATGTCTCCTCAAATCTATGGAGTTCCAGCTCCAAATTGCTTCAAAATAGGAGCATGTGATCTACAAAAAAAAACTTTATTTTGAGCATTTGCTTGCCCCATGAAATTGAGTATGATTAAAGATATGGATTTATGTTTATTTTTACATTCTTCCCCATACAAAGCTGAAAATTCATATCTACAAGTTTACTTTCCATTTTCACGAAGATCTAGATAAGAGAAACCCCCAAAAATTGGAGCAGAGAATCCTAGTGTGAGATAGAATTTTTGGAAACCTTTTTCACTCCGATCCAACACTCAGTGGATAACTTATATTTTTATTAATTTCCTATCCAAGACACTTACTAATCATATTAATTCTGAAGAAATAATGGATTCAATTCATTCATTTCATCCCCCCAAGAGGAAGGCACTCAAAAGTGATAATTTGACATAATTGCCAAAACTAGTCACTCGAGAAGAACTTACTAAAAATGGTAAGTATACGGAAAAATGATCAATATGGTCATGGTTTGTAATCCTCCACATACCTCACTAATCCCAATATTCATGGATGAAAAAATAATTCTTACAAAGGGTGGACAATGGCATTGTGTCTCAATTAGAAGAGGAGCCCTCTCAGTCCCCAATTTTGGTCATGATGGTGCATTTTAGACTTGGTGTGCTTTTCACTTCATCAGATGGGTTGATCAAAGGATAGAATCATATTTCATCCAATCTCACACCTTCATTCATCTCATAATTAGAATATTCTTCACTTCATCTAACTGGTTAGTCCATTTCCCAAGGGTCAGGATCATCCTGTTGAACTGTGCAGACAATGAAACAAAGTTGTATCAATAACTTGTTAGTTTAGACACATGCTAGTGTTTCAAATGTTGGAAGTATTTTTTAAGTGAGGGAAGGAATCCTTCATTGTTTTCATTGGTCAAATTCTCATCACCTCTCTTTTAAATGAGTCGAAATTTTCTACAAGGTGACTCATTCTAGGGAGGTATTGAAGGGGAAAAGCTCTCAAAGGATCAATCTTCATTGGTGGAGCATCATAGTGAAAGGTCATCATATATCAAGATTTCATATTTTTCATCATTGGATTTGATCTCCATCAAGGGTGGAGGTACCTTCATCCATGTTTTGGAGAATATTTTCTCCCCTCTTTATTCTTTCTCCTCTTCTCACCCTTTCTAATCCTTCATTGTGTACGATCGTGGTATTTATCCTATTCACTTAAGTGAATCTATAATGTTGCATTGTAAAAGTCCCTTTTTATTTATAAAAAGGGGACTTATTTTCTCACTACTAATGGAAGATGAAAATTCACAAGTGGAATAAGAACTTGAAAGTCCATGTGAGGGGTAGAGGAAGAGTTTTCATGTAACGTTATAAATTGAAGTGACCTTCTCACTTCATGAGGATGGTTATTTTTGTTTTCTAGCTCCCATTTTCTCTCTAGAGACAAAGTATCTAATTTATTCCATTTTCTATTCTAATGCATTCCTCTCCTTCTCTACAACATCCATGAGCATTGTAATCTTGCACAACATAATGCAATGATACTTTGTGTTTATGTCTTGTTCCTTGTTCTATGTTAATGGTTTCTTCTCATTGAAATCATGGATGTATTCTAGTTTTAAGCAGTAAAATCTATTGTTATTTATTGTGCAAAAACCTCTCAATATTCTCTTCGTACCTCTCTCTCAATATTTTTCCTCCCATGTATTATATACAAGAATTTTTCCACAAGTGTAGGTAAGTACCCCTATGTGATCCCCGATTAAAATGCCACCCCTATTTATTAGAATAGTGTACATAATTTCATTTTTTTTCAATTAATGGATCTACCCCATTCAAGTAGAGGGACTTAGGCCCACACTATTGGTGAGAGATCCCTAATTTTACCATGTGACAAATATTTTCTCCAGAAATTTGATAGACTCATATATATACAAGCTCACCTTAATCATTTATGATCTAGAAATAACCTATCTAATTAACAAATAATGATCTAAGAAAATAATATTACTATATTTATATTATATATCACATCAATGAGGGCATAAATTTGTTTTGTGTATTTATGTATAAGGGATTCTATGGGAAAAAGTTAGCATAGCTTATTATATATGTGGAAGAACAAGGGAAAAGCTAGGACAAGGGATTATATTCCATGCACACTCACACAACAAACTAGGAGAACTACATTGAGTCTAAAATGTAGTGCAATGCTTGGAGACTCACAAGTGGGGTGATCATCATGGTTAGTTTGAATCAAGAATTTACATCTTTTATTAATAAGTTATTATGGTTCTAATAGGAGGATTTTTTTTGTAGGTATATGTACAAAAACTAGGGTTATAAGAGAATATGAATATATTAAAATGTGATATAGGTGATAATGAAAACAAAAAAAAATCATAAAATTTTTCATCTACTAGTCTAAGATAGTAAAATAGGTTTGGTTTTTAAAATCTGATCCTAACCTTTTTTATGGTCTTGCCCGTTCATGTTTTTTAACAAGAAATAGTTGATCAAGGAACCTTCAAAATTATTTATATTTTCTTGATTTGGGGATGATATATTCAGATATCAATCTAAATTAGTTAAATCACCTTTCAAACCCTAATTCTTCTAATTATTATATTAGTTTGAAATGCTTGAAAATAGTTTAGTTTCCATTATATAGATATGAATGATTGAATTATTATTTTCCATGTAACATATATTATTCCATCCTAATTAACTTAATATTATTAATCTCTTTTGATTAAATTAGGGTTGATAAACTATATTAGATGTGTGGTAATCTATATGGATGTTTTTTGAGTGATACATATAAAATATATGCACCACTATGGTTTAAACCAATTTTGTTTTCCCACATTTTTAAAGATGAAAAAGTGTGGACATGGTAGCATTTATGTCTATCATGGACCTAATGTAAACTATAAAATGATATAAAATAGGTTATTCCTATATAAAATAATGTTCTATGGTGATAAAAAGTGGAACCACACATGTTTGATGTAAACCCTTACAATATCTTTAGATTGTATACCCTTAGTACAAAGAACCAACACTTACATCATAGAAAACCTATCAACCACTATAAATACATGGTCATGACCATACTTAGTCCTAGGAAACCCTAACATGAAATCCAAGAAGATTGACTCCCAAGTTCCATCAAAAAATTGTAAACATGTTTTAAACAACAAAATTTGGCACAATCCTTGCTTGCACAATGATTTTGGTGCGAATTATATTTATATATATATATATATATATATATATATATATATATATATATATATAAATAATCTAGATTAGATAATTATTATCATGATTATTATATTTTTCATTGCTTTACTTGTTTTAATATATTACACATTATTTTATCTATCATCATTTTCAATATTTCATACAAATCACTTGTTTGTATAATCCACTTCTTCGCCTATCTGCAAGCTTGGAAAATTATATGTAAATTCATATAGTGTTGTTTTATTGGTATATATTGAGATAATTGTAGTGTCCCCATAAGTTTTATAACTCTTCTATAGGTTTTCACTCTTGGTGTCAACTTCATTAATCATTTTAGATTTATTTATGCCAAAAGTTGTGAATAATACCTCCCTAATTCAAACATGAGATCGCTATATAAAAAAATCCCTAAATAAATTTCAAGGGAAATCATAAAACCCCTAACAATAGGATCACCTAACTAATTTCTAATAAATATTTTCTTGAACACACAATTCTGAATTTTCAAAGGAAGTGAATATGGCTTCACATAATATTTGTATGCTTAAACCAAAGGAGGTCCTAAGAGAAATTATATTTATACTTTCATTGACATGATTTGGAACAAACACATAGAGGTGGGAGAGCTACAAGTGTAAGGCATCTTTAGAGTATTGTTACGTAGGAAACACTCAACCATTATGGGGTGATTAAGAAAATCCAACTTAAAACACTAGCCATGTTTTTGTAAGTTTTATTTCACAAAATGAATCTTGTTAGGGATGCAAAGGATGAGGATAAATTTCATTTTTCTATGTAACATCAAAAAAATATGGGGAAGAAATATGAAAAATAAGGTAATGACAAAAATATCCGGAGGGATTATGAATTGGCAGATGCTTCTATTTTAGCACACGAGCCTAAAGTTACTAGTAGTTTACAAATGGTCATGAGTGTTATTTTCACTTACATATATACTTTTTCATCATATTATGTTGTGTATTTTACAATCCTTTGGCTTCTTCATATATTTATTGATATTTCATGTGAACTAAGTCTTTTATCCTTATAGAGTGTATTTATCACCCAAATAATTTTTGTTTATCTATTTCCCATTAACAACTATATACAATTATTATTGATTCTATTCATATTTACGTTTTTAATTTAGTCTCATTTTTTCATTTATTTTATGCCACAGGTGTAAAAAACCAAAAAAAAATAGTGAAAATTATCTTTTATTCCAACACCCTAACCTTAGGTTTCCTTCCATTTTATGATTTCATTTTTTTTTTTCAATTTTTAGGGTATTATCTTCACACTAAGGGTTTAATTATTATTCTCTCATGTTTATACATTTTCCACCTTATTAGGGTTAGTTCTTACGATTCAATTCCTTATATATTTAAGGTTTAACCACATTTCTACATGGTTACATACTTCAAACCCCAAGGTACCTATAATGACTCATCCCTTGGATTTTTTGTTATCCACACATTCCATGCCCTATACATATAAAAATGTATGTACAAATATTTATACATATAATGGTGATACTAATTATTATGATGAATCTATAGGTGATGATTTGTATGCTAAGGATAATGAAGAATAACTAATTTAAATTATTGTTTTAGCTCAAGTATAAAAGACTAGTTATCCTTCCCCTTCCTTGGAAACCCTTAATAGTCAAGAGGTAGAATGTGAAATTGTAAAATTACATTAACTAGTGAAATTATTGATACTATTAAACTTATGAATTCATTATATTCATGTTTTTTATATGCAATAGCATAAATGGTATATCTATGCCCCATGTTTATATTGATGCGCTATGTGATAACATTAAAATTATGCTCCTTGTAATACTTATTTTATTGATATGTCATGTGATAAGTTTACTAAGAAAGGTGGTGATATTCACGTTCTTACATGTAATGATACTTCTACACCTATGTTTTAAATAATTGGTGAAATGAGACCTATGAATGAACTCTTCCAATTTATTACCATTTTAACCATATGGTATTCCTAATACACATAGTAGTAGAAATCCAAAAGTGGTTTGCTATATTATCCTTAGAATCTATAGCATGTAATGCTTGGGCTAAATTATATGTTATATAATAGAAATTTATTAGGCATGGATATCTCAATTATTCTTACCCAAGAGGATATATCATGCCTAGATTGTGCCCATTCTTTGACATAGAAATCCTCATGCCCGTCTATCATACTTTAATTTTTTCTTAGAAAGCATGCACTTGATGCCAAATTGTTGCTAATTTTTTTACATATAATCTCAAAGGTTCATGACCTAGATTTGTTATATACTCTACTTATTAAATATATATACTCTTTATGGTTAGAAGAAATATAATTTTATATCGTTTTAGTGATAATAAAGGTCCTAACCTTACATTAGAGAATCTCAAATCCCTTCAACAAGGTCATGGTTAAGGCATAAAGTAATATATTCTAAGTTTAATTAACATATTACATCGCTTAATATATCAACCTATTGAATTATAGAGGAAAATTATATTTCTTAAGATTTTTTTTCTCTCACTGAGTGAAAATGAACTTTATCATGCATACAATTCTTTTGTTACAATTTTCTTTGACATTTTTTTTTATTATGAGAGTGATTTATTACACTCACACACTCTTTATTATGATAATATGACCTCCCAAGAGTCAAAAACCTCAATCCAACAAAGTGATTATCCATTTAATACCTAACCTATATCTATAACAATATTAAGGACACATTTATCGCAATTCTTACAAATATAAAATAAAATAACCAATAATATTTTGAAGGCTTAAAGATAAATCTAGTGTTATCTTATTAATATTACTATACAAGAATTTAATCACATTACCTTTTATCAAATATCATCCTACACATTTTTTTACCATGAATGGGGATATTTCATCTCGTAACTATCATCGAATGAATGGTCATAAGTATTACCACTATTTTTTACTCCAAGAAAATGAGGAGATCTTGGATGATGGTTTAATCACATTTAAGAAACCTAAGGATAAATATTTAGACTTGAATCCTCCACATTCACATGTTTCACAACTTAATAAAACCAATATATCCCACTTAGTTTCTAAATGTAATGTGTCATAATATCTACCTAAAAAAGAATTAATGGTCATTTGAGATTTCAAAGAAGTTAAATATAGGAAATGGATTGTTATCAATGATAACCTACCATATAACACACACACAATCAACTTTATAAGGTAATTAGGGAATGAAGAGGATGAACTATAACATATGAACACCCATGAGGGGTCATTAGAACATATCACACTCCCATAATTTTGGACCTTGTGGAAACACTATTATTTATAGTGCCTACCATGATAAAATTCAATTCTTTAATTTGAAAATAATGGTTAGAATAAATGGAATAAATTATATATAATGTAAGGAATAATATCTCATTTGAATTCCAATAATGTGATCATGCTTCAAAGAGATAAAGACATATGTAGAAATAAGAAAAACATCTGACTATGGATTAAAAAAATGTCTCTCAAAGAGAACAAACACAATTATTAAATCAAGGCAAGTACATATAATCAATGAGGAACAAAATTAATATTTACATATTATTGTTGCATATAACGATAAAAATAAAATAAAATATCCAAATCCAATAAAGGATCAAATTCCAACAAAGAAATTATCTCAAGAAACTACAAGACAAATATATAATAAAAAGGAAACTATAAATGTAACATGAAACATACCTACATCTAATGTTCATACTCATGAGATAGATCATTTGGCTCCACATAAGAAATTAATAAATGTGGACTTATTTTAATCACTATTTGGCCATGATATGCCAAATATCATAATATTAAAGATACATATGTCTATAAACCATTCATGTCACCCCTTCAGTGTGGTTTTGAAATTAATTAACTAGGTATAATATACTAATTTGTTTTGCTTGGAGTTTATTAAATAGTATAGGTATTTGTATTGTAATTTAATTAAATCCATTTATTTATGACACACTTACTAATTCCATAAAATGACTTTAAAAAGTAGGCACCTAAATTTTGCATTCTCTAGACACATGGTTTTGGTAAAATACTTATTATTGTCATGTTATTAATGTTATTTTGTGAATGTGGATCATCAGTTAAAATTAAGCTCTTATTAGTTCTTTTTGTGTATTTATTTAGATATTTTCTTCTTCATATTTTCATGTACTTGTATTAGTAAAAATCGATATCAATTTTAAATTAATAAGATGAAAACCGAAAATGGACCAACCTCACAAGACAAAATGGTTTAACAATACCTAAGATGTGATTGAAGCACTTGAACATAAGATAATATTATACTAAAGGGAACAGGAACCTACGCATTGATAAAGATGCAACAGGTTGCTTAGAAAAGGACAATCCCAGGAACCAAAGGGCTTCCTTGAAGGGTGTTAACTCATTTTTACAATTAATTGATAATGATAAAGATAATTGACAATGACAATATGATTAAAGTTACAGAGGGATAGTAAGATCGTTCTCCGTGTGATAAGTGACCATGTGAGGGTTATGACTAACTATAATTCCAGGAAGTAATCAAACCATGCCTAATTTGTAACTTATTTTATTTCTTTGATGACTTCAATGTCTTTGAAATTGGGTGTTAAAGCAATGGCACATAGGATCAGCTCGTGTGCATTGTCAAACTGCTCCCAAGTAAAAGGTTGTGGAAAAAGGGGAAGGTCATAGATGCTCATGATTTGATATAGCTTCCATGATACAATCATCTATAGAGAGAAAAAACTTACAAATAAGAAAATTAGATAGAAAAAATATTGATAATTGATTGTAAATAGGAAAATTGTGATTAAGGTGACAAAATGACAGAGATCATAAGGTCATTGGTGATTTAGGGTAAATCATTGGCAATTACTGTGTTGAAATTTTATTCTTTGATAATGTGTGAATTAGATCAAAATCAGATGACGTATGACTTGATATAGGATTTTATGTGATATAAAAATAGATTAAATTTGAAAATAGATGATAAATACTGACCTCTGCTTGATAAATGTTGAAAATGACGTTGTAAGAACCTTAAAAATACTTTGGGGTTTCCAAAGAGTTAGGAGGGATGCAGTAGGTGCCTAGGTGAGTGTAGTAATGTCATCTACATGACCAATAAGTGATAAATTTGCTACAAAACGTTTCAAGATCTTAATTCATAGAGTTTGATATTACATTTATAATCAATGACAATTAGTTAGAATCACTTGCGACCTGAGGAATGTGGGGAAAACCAACTTGAAATTGGTTTCAACTACTTCCAAAGGGTTAAATTGGGTATGAGAGTGAGTGAATATGGTTAGGAATAGTTTAAGGATATTAGGAGATTAGATGGTTAGGGTTAAAATGGGCCAGGATGAGTTTTAGGTGGTTATAGTGGTTTAGGTGAATAAATAAGTAATATACTAAGAGCTAAAGTGTAATTTTACAAGGGTGAGGACATTATTAACAAGATAATAGGATAAGTTTGATATTTTGAGTGTGAATGTGAGGCATATTGATAGAAAATGTAGGGTACCAAAAACATGTGTCTACATTTGCCCCTTTTTCTCAAGTGGTTTACGATGGACAAGCTGCTGGACAAAAATGAGTGGAATAATTGATTTTTTGTTGGATAAGTATCCCCCCTCAAACTGGGGGTCATTACGATGAAGTGAAATGGTAATAAGTTTGAATATGTTGTTGGATGAGATAGGATTGTGTGATGTTGTGTTTTGATTTAAGACACCCCAAGAGCGGGCATGAAAATAGATTCCCACAAAGGTGGGCTTGTGCGATTGGAAAGTCAAATTAGGGGAACCAATGGGTTCACAACCTATATATGTATGAATTATAGGAAGCATTTAAAATTTTATAGTGTCCATAGTGTATCAAGAGACATGAGCTAGATAAATGATATTACCACAAGGGTGGGCTTATGCGGCCAATAAGTCAAGTGATAAGGGAACCAATGGGTTCACAACCTATAGACATATGACTTAACAACGATAAAGGAAATAAGTTTTCCTGAAAGGAAACAAAATCTGAAATGGATTCAATAAAGGTAGGATCTGTATAGATTGATTGATTTTAGATTTTAAGAAGGTTTTATGGCCCCAAAGAAGGAAGCACATACTTGAAAAGCGTTCCCTTTTTTATCAAGATGAGTAAAATGGTGTTTTGGGGAGGATTGAAGGCCAACCAATGATGTTTTGGATAAAGGCAAGGTAATCACTAACATTTACTTGTGAGTCTGTGGAGATTTGAAAAAATCATCAGCAATTAGCCCAATCGCAAGTGATCGGGTAGGATGGAAATATTTATATATAAAAGGTGGTTTGGAGGATTATTAGGTATAATTACAATTTGAGAACCTAAGAGACCTAACAAACCCTAATTTCCATTTTTTAATTTTTAGCAAGATGGAGGTAGTTGGAGGTGTGCAGAGGTGATGGAGGCCTACACATGCTGAGGTGGGTGGTGGTTTTGGATTTTTTATGATTTTATTTATTTGTGTTTTGTTTGGTTTTTGAAATTTTGAATCCGCTAAGAAACCGCTAGCAATTTTGCATGAAATCACTAGCGTTTTTGGGGGTTACTGGCGATTTTGATTGGGTCACAAACAATTTAAGTAGAATCACTAGTGATTCAACTGAAATGTTAGAAATTTATGATTGTTTAGTTTTATTTTGTTTTATTTGTGTTTGATAAACTTTTGTTGGTCTTTTGTGGATGCAAGCTATGGAGAGATTTTGACTACGCTGGATAGGATCCTAAAGATACTGGATGATGTTCGAGCTCAGTTATCAGATGTTGATTGGGATCACTTGGAGGAGGTTGGATTAGGATGGATTCATCATTATAGATGCATCTTAAAATACATTGTTTTATTAATAGCTTTTTTGAGTGATGGTACCATGCCATAGGAACATTTTGGTTACCTACAAGAGAGATGACAGTGACCTTGGAGGATATAAATGGGATATTACACTTACCAGTAAAGGGTGAGTAGGTATATGTGATTGATGAGGCATGAAGGGGTATTGTGATGAAGATTTTATATGGAGATGATGGATCTGATATACTTTATACTTCTGGGGATTTTTCATGTGGAGCATTATATAGTGATGACAAGCATGGTCGAGCTCTAGTCATGATAATGATGATGGGTATTAGTTGTTATACCTCACTAGATTCAGTCAGAGGTTGATTTTCATGAATGTTGATTAGAGTGGTAGTTGATATTATGATCTATATTATAAATTTTTCTTGGTCCCCTGATTTTTTGGCACATGTTTACAAGGAGTTTTGGTCTTGGAGTATAGGTCAAAGATTTGGGGTTGATGTGTGGCTCTTTTTGGAGTGTTGGGCATACAAGCACATTGCAGTGGCTCATCTAAGGGGTGTGTTATGGATGAGATGGATTGAATTGGAGTACCAAGTGGGTTTTATGAAGTGGCATTCAGATCATGCAGCCATGGGGCCTCTTATAAGTGATGATTACTACAAGAATCTTCTAGTTGGCTTACAGGGTGGAGACGTTATTTAGAGGCCTTATATAGGTTTTATGGTATGGCCTGGTGTGGAGGGGGAGTTGAGGGAACTATAGTAGGATAGGTGGGTATTGGTTCAAAGGGAGGAATAGTGGGATTTGATTATATTTAGTCATGTTAGGTAGTATTTTGGATTGATTTAGGATGTGTTGAGGGTCACATTGGCCTATCGAAGAGATGATACAAAGTCAGATGTAGCACTACTAATTATTTAGGAGGCATTTGATATTGTAGATGAGGAGGGGGAAGGGGTGAGGTTGGATGAGTAGGGGGCAGTGGTGTGGTATGATGATGCCAAAGTGATAGAAGCCTACACTGCATGGTGGTAGGGGTAGCTAGACGGTTTTGAGAGACATGTGCGGGCCCATGTAGAGGTTGCACCTCAAAAGGGTGCTGGTGGTGAGGGTGGAGAGGAGGGTGATAGTGATTATTCAGAGGCTACCATAGCTAATTTAGAGATCAAGAAGGCCGCATTGCTAGCTGAGTGGGATACACTAGTGGCTAAGAGGGATACTATGACTGGGGAGAGGGATGGGTTGGGCTAGTAGCTCATAGCTATACAAGAAGAGCTCATGCAGGACAAGGCTAATCAAGATAGATATAGATGTGACAAAGAGGCCTTTTGGAATGCCTTTGGGGTTATTGGCCCATCTATCTTAGGGTTTGAGTTACAGGCATCCAGATCCTAGAATAATGGTAAGATAAGGCCACCTAGTGATGTAAGTGTGGTGAACTACCAAGAGTTGTGTGATGAGATTCAATATTATGAGGATATAGTGAGTTAGAGGCTTCCAAATGAGCCTCACTATACTATATTTTTGGCTCAAAAATGACAAGTTCCTTTAGGTAATGGCACAAGCATGGGTTAGCCACCTATATGTCCAGATGAGGGATCATCCATAGGTCTAGATGATGATTAGGAGATCAGTACCCGAGGGAGTGTCTGATTGATGAAAATTCAGTGTACTAGATAGTTTTGTAGATTATGATGATATTTTTTTATGTATGAGGCTCTTTTGAAGATATTTTTTATGGTGTATAGACATATGATATATGATGCTCTTAAAGCCCTTGATGATGTATAGACATTATATATATATATATATATATATATATATATATATATATATATATATATATATACATGGTTTTGATGTTTGAGTTATGATTTTGAGTTTTGTAATTATTGCAATGTGATAAATATAGCTGGTGATGATGTTTTATTTGATGATTTTGATCATACAAGTTATGGATGTATGTGAAATGTATAATTATTTTTAGATTAGAGATGTGTGATGTGATTTTGATGATGTTGGATATGTTTTTGACAGATAATGATCTTGTTGTTGGATTAATGCATTATAGATGGATAAGAACAAAATGTGAAATGTTTGTCTCTTTACTGTTATGGACACATATAGTATATGATGGTAAACTGATTTATACGTACGACACTACACATATAGCCTTGTAATGAGCACTAACATATGACTCGCAATAGGTGTTCATACTAGGATCATACATAGATATGAGATATTTATATCCATACTTTTCCAACATGGAAAAGGTTTACATGTAGCGAGCATGAGGAAGCAAGTTCTTCTTGATAGTTCCCACGGTTTTCCCTAACTCTAGATATGGTACAAGTTGATTGATGCGGGAAACTTGCATTTTTTGAAAGTTGGTCAATGCGGGAAGCTTTCATAGGATGGATGCTTTTTTATTTTTAATGAGGGTTTATCAATGTGGGGAGCTATTTTTTATATGTAATTTGATTTGAGTAGCAATCCTTCAAGGGATTGGTCTACAATTTTGTTGAACTTTTTATTTTTGTGGTAGCCGTCCTTTAAGGGAGTGGTCTACAAATTTATTTGACATAATTGTACTTTTTAGATATCCTTCCTTCATGGGATCAATCTATATTTTTATTGTATCCATCCCATGGATATTTTGATTTTGAGTTGGAGGCACGCTTGGGTAAATTTTTAGAAGGAGATAAATAAATGTATAAGTTTCATGTGTTTCCTCATCATGTCACTAAATAGGATAAAATAGGGGATGGGGAGAGTAATTATTACAAGGTTACCTAGTTGTGAACAAGTAACTTTTCCATACATAATATGCTATGGGTAGAGATTTGGTGCCCATATTTAAGGTCATGATAGGTATGTTGATGAAATACCACATGATTCCAAATCATTTTGAAATTGATAAGATGTAAGGATGATGGATGAGGATCTTAGTATAACTAAGGTCTCATGGGTTGATATGTTAATAGTAGAATGATTGTAGATGTAGGCCATTAAGAGGCTCCTTTTCATTTTTACAATCAAGAGAGGCTAAATGGAAATCTTTGGACCCATACTTGTGAGTGATAATATATGGTCCAATGCAGTTTAAATCAAACTTCCCATGTTTTCTCTTTTCTATGTTAGTGACATACTGATTTTATTCAATAATAATATCACTGGAACATTGAAGTCACATTTTTTGAGTTATTTTTTGTATGTAAGTTTGATTCATTCTTGAAAGATGTTGATATGTTCAAGTGCAGTTAGATGATGTGCATCTAACAGTTCTAGTTGTGATAAATTCTCTTGATGATAATCCTTATCATATATGAGGTCTTGAAGAGAGACACAAAGATATGGAATCAAAAATTTAAGAGGAAGAACAAATTCAATTCCATAGAGTAAAGAGAAAGACGTAGCTCCCATAGGGGTTTGAAATCTAGTCCAACATGCCCATAATGTGAATGGGATTTGAAGATTCCAATCCCTACCATCCTGATCAACAATTTTGGTAAGGATTTAATGAGGACTTTGTTAGATGCTTCTGCTTATCTGTTTCCTTCTAGATAATAAGGTGAGGAAAAAATATGTTTGATATTGTAAGTGTCGTAAAGTTTTTGGAATTTATTATTTTTGAAGTATTTTCCATTATCTATGATGATTTTTTGAGATACATAAAAATGAAAAGTAATGTGATGGTAGTGAGATGGGGATATCTTCAACCTATTTTGTAAAATACTCAATTGTTGTGATGATATAATTATGTCATTTTGATGAGAGAGGGTTGATGAAACCAATAATGTTAAGCCCCCATTGTGAAAAAGGCCAGAGGTCTTGAGCGAGTTGAAGAGCATGACTGGGGATATGTGTGAGGTTGGAATGTTGTTAAAAATTAACGCATTTCTTAACATAGTCACAACAATATTGATTAAGTGTAGGCTAATAGTAGTTCATTTGTAGGATCTATTCAGCAACAACTAAACCATTGAAGTGTCCACCACATATGTCATAGTATACTTCTTCAATGACTAGAAAAGCCTTCATATTTTTGATACACTGGAGGAGGAGGCCATAAAATCCTATTTTGTAAAGGATACCCCTAGGATGACATAGCGAGATGCACATTGTTAAAAGGATATTTTTCCATTTTTGGATAGATCCAAAGGTATTTTTCTAATGGATAGATGATCATATATTTGTGTGTACCAAGTGTCAGATGAACTGTCTTCTATGTGATTAATGGTGGAAATATCAATGTTTGTGTAAGATGGTTGATCGAGTTCATGAACAATGACAAAAAATTTGGAGTCGTCGGGTAATAAAGGAATGAGTGAGGCCAAAGAATCCATTGTGCCTATGAATTTTTTATATGAGCAAGGGGTGGTTTTGATTTCATAATGGTAGAATATTTTTAATAAATCTTTGACGATAGGTTTATACTTTTGTAGGATCTCATTTTTACATTAATAAGTCATCTTAATTTGATTGATGACTATTTTTAATTCCCCATAGATGTCAAGGATTTTTACACTGAGAAATGTGGTGGTCTGGAGTGCCATACTGAAGGCCTTGTATTCCTTCATGTTATTAGTGCATTAGAAGTTTAGTTTGAAAGATATTAGAATAGGAGTATCCCAAGGGGCTATTATAACTATTCCAGCCCCTCCCCCTACCTACATTTGGACACGTCAAAGAACAAGGTCATTTTAAGATGGGTGTTGTAATGATCAAGAGTGTTGATTGACTCATCAAGGAAGTGTTCACAAGGTAATTTTGACTGGTAGGAAGGGGATATTCTATGAGTTGATCAGAAGATGACATGTCCTTTAATGGATTTCTAAGAAATGAATTCAAAATCAAAACTCAAGTCATGAGCATGAGCCATATAGTGATATGATCATTGTGATATGGATAAGAATGCATAAATTTGATTGGATTTAAATTTCATGAAAACAGTTTCTTTTCTAATTGAGAAGGTAGTGATAGAGTTTAATAAGCTGCAAATTATAGGGAACATCATAACATTTTCTACTTCAGAATAACAAGTCTTATAGACTCATGAAGGGTGTGATCTTATGTAATAGAAAAAAATGTTAATTACCTTATTCATGTCTCGATATGTACAACATGGCTCCCAAGGCATGGTCATTAATGCAGAGTATGTAAAGATTGAATGGCTCCTCCTCAAGTGGGGGTGTAAGCACTAGTGGTGATAAAATATATTTTTTAAGGGCATCAAATTCTTGTTGAAAATTATCATCCCACTGTGAAGTGGGTATACCTTTCTTAAGACGATGATGGAAATAGCTTAACAAGCGATCTGATAATTGATAAATGAAATTAATGAATAGCATTGAAATATTTCGTTACAAGGCTATGAAGTTGTTTAACGATTAGATGAAGTTGGGGTCATTACAATAATAGGATTTGAACTTTGGAAGGGTTGAATTTAAATTCCCCGAATCGACTACTATAAATCCATGGAGTTATTCCTGTGATAACTCCTGAAAACACACTTAGTAGGATTGAAATGGAGGAGGAACTAATTGTAAGAGATGTGCAAATGATCACATCTAAGAAAAACTAGATGATCCCTTCTATTTGGTTGTTCATATTTTTCCTAGGATAGTTTTCGACATAGTATTCCATGGTTTTATGGATGAAATCATGAAATATGTAATTCATGACATGTGGTGATATGTGGATATTGCATTTTCTAGGCCATGAAGGGAATTAATCGGTAACAGAAGGTTCCCCATGGGGTGATAAAGGATGTCTTGTGTTGAAATTATGCTCCAGCTAAGGATTTTATTGTAACTAGGAAAACCATCAATAATAAAAACACGTGATCTGTCATGGATGTTAAATAAGATCAATGAATTAGTCGATGTTGGGTAAGATGGAACATCGTTTTTAGGGGGAAAGTAAGGTTAAGGTCTTGAAAGTTCCACACATATTAGCACAATTTTCCTAGTGGCTGTTTAGTGACATGTATGATATTAGAAACCCATCTATGGATAACCATATGGTAAGTATGAAGTTGGATGAAAGGAGAAGATTGAAGCTCTTCTTTCACTAGTACAATGCAACATGAGGATGAATTAAAAGAAGTTTTTTTTTCATAGGAATTAACATATGGGATGGTGATAATATTATGGATAATGATGTTAGGGTTTATACCCAACTTGTCAGTTATAGGACAATGTGAAGGATTCAGTATGTTTTTGGATAATAAGGAAGTGAAAAATCTTGGACTTCAAGTGGATCTAAGGCTTGGATGATTTTAACAACATGTGGACTCTTGTGACGTGCCAATATTAATGTCAATGGTTAATTTGTTGAGAAGTGCAAATGTTCTAGGAGGAAGGGACTTTTAAATATAGGTACAACACAGTTAACACCCATGTAGGTCAAGATGATCGTCATTTTCATGGATAGTGAAGAACCTCGATAGTAAGGGAAGTTCTCCTCTATCATGTGTGGTAATGAGAGGGGAATAGTTTTGATTTTTACCATTATCTTGATAAGTTAAGCATTCCAAGTGTGATAGTATTGACTAAAAAAAGTTAGGAGGGATAGATATAGTATCATTATTGTCAGAGTGTGGATATGATAGTAATGATAAGGGTGTTGAAGGTTTTTTTGTTAATGATGACAAATCTGAAGAAGGCACTTTAAAGCTGAGGCCGTATTTTTTTGTAAGGTTTTCTCAAGTCTTCAAAGGGTAAATCATGAAAACCCCTACTCATATTGTCTCAGACCGAAGCCCTTCCACACACAACGTGGGGAGGTATGTCTAAGAAAACTGAGGTTTATCCAAGAACACAAATTTCGAGGAAAATGGTTTAACATTTGGTTGTTTATTGAGATGAGATGATGGTGGTCGATGGCTCCATACACTAACCGTGTTTGAAGGAGAGGGATACTAAAGAGAAATGACATTTCCAACATTAGGCTTATAGAGCAGTTTTTTATCGAGTTTCCCATAGGTTTTAGGTGTAGGGAGTGCATTAAGGGTTAGGAGATGATACTCCCCCATTGATAGAAGTTGCATGTACATATTTTAAGAAGTAATCGTCTAGTACTTTAGATGTTGGGATGGAATAATTTGTAGAAGATTGATTTGATGATGTGGATTTTTGTAAAGGAAGCAACACGTTATTAGGTTTATAAATTATGTGATAAACTTTCAAATGGTTAGTATCAGCGGGAAGGATGAAGGTTTTACCATTGTGTTCACATTTTAGATAGCAATGTAATGTAGGACGGTAAGAAATTGGGAAACTATAGTGTTGGGTAGTTGAAGTTATTTAAAGGTGTGTGATGATATAATGTTGATGGTGGCAGCATTGTCGATCATAACTCTCTTAATGAGAGTGTCATTGATTTGGGCGGTGACAAAGAGGGGAAGATCACGATCTTTTGGTTGTAAGGAGGGGATTTAAGAATCCTCAAATGTGATAGTGTCATACATCTTGAGTGAGCCAACAAGGTTTGAAAATTGTTAGGTATCATCTGATGGTACAAAAATGGATTAAAGAGCCTCAATCATTGCTTGTCGATGTTGTCAAAAGTTCAAATGGGCTCATAAAGGGACATCTTAACAAGAGTTTGATGTAACTATTTAAGGACAATGTTCTATATAGATGTGTTAGATTGATTGTGTAAAGTGGAAAAGAGTGAAACCTTGGTCTTAGAGGGTCATGGGCTAGGTGATTCAGAGGGAATAAAAAATATGGAGACCTTTAGGCCCATTTTGATTTGGGGATTTTGAGTCTTATACACAATATCTTGTGGTTATGTAGATGGCATCTATCCGATGAAGAATGGCTTTACTATAGGAAGCCTCATTTTAATTAGATATAATGTCAAGTGATGGTTTTGAATTGCTACATTTTTGGGGCTTGAGAGATGGGTTTAATTTTATGTTTGGATTTGATTGATTTGAAATCAGAAGGTGGATGATTTTGATCTACATGAAGAAGTCCTTTGTTGGTGAGACTTTAGATTATAGCATGGAGTACTTTGCAGTCCTTAGTGAAGTATCCTAGTATCTGATGGTGAGCACAAAACACCTCATAGTTATACCAAGAGTTTTTCCATCCACAAGGGTCAGAGGGCTTAATAGGTAGTAATGTTATGATTGATGATCGGATAATATTTTCAAGGATTTTGGTATAATATCCTACTTTGGTTAGATGAGATGTAGATGGAGGTGAAGGAAATTGAATACTACTATGATGTTTTAGGGGTTTGAGAGAACAAAGAGGTATTCTATGAGGAATGTTTAGGAACTAGTTGAGGAATAAATTTAGATTTGGTGATTGTGATGGAAAGTTTGGATGAAGGATGAGGCCCCAAAATAGATGGCAAAGGTTGTGAGCTCTTTGACATGCCTATTTGGTGATTGTCTGGTAGGATTTGTGTCTTTCTAGATGGGTGATTTCCATGTTTTTGAATTAAATTACTAAGCTCTTTGATGTGATGATGAATGACATGATCTTAGAAATAGCTATTTTAGATTTTAATGACAATTTTATTTTATTGAGATCTTGAAGGGATAGTAGGGGAAATTTTTATGGGAGGAGATGCAGTAAATTTTGTATGTTGTGATGTATATGGACTCAAGATCTCAACATTGATGAGATTCAAAGAGTCATGTGGTTAAACTGGTGTTTTAGTTGTGGAAACACTGGGTAATAAGGGTGTAAGTGGGATATCATTAATAATGTTGATGATATGATGGGACCCGACGGCGTTAGATTGAGGTTAACTACTAGATGGGGATGATTCATGAAGGGTTGTTTAAACACATCCAAACTTTGATTAGGAGGGGCATTTGGTTATCAATTTGTAATTCGTCATGGTCGATAAGATCTTGGAGAGAGAGAGAGAGAGAATGCCTATACTTCACGTATGTTTACATAGTAAATGTTTTAATATAAAGTCATAATTTCCACATATTTCTTTAATAATGCTTACAACACAGTGGTAGGGTATGTGACTTGTAAACCACATGTTAAGGGTTTGTTTTTTTACATTGGTTCTAGTTTGTGCAAACATACATGATGTTTGGGCTCTTCCAAGGTGAGGTATATGAATTTTCTTTGGATCTTCATTGGTTCCTTTCTGATCTTGAAATAAAATTCCATGCTATGAGTATGTTTGTTTTCTCATCCTTTATAATCCTACCATGATGAGTTTGAATTTTTATTCAACCTTTTCTTTTATTCCTTTGTGTTTTTTATAATCTTGGAATAAAAATCCTTTCCAATTAACCCAGAATACATTTCTTACTACTACTTGAAATTGCTTTTAGGATCTAAATTCTTCATGCTCCCAAATCCTAATCTCAATCAATGGAAACAATACTGCTTACCTTTTTGTATACACATTTATAACAAATATTAGATATGGAAATTTCTATGTAAATTTTGTTCAGAGAAAAAACATTTGACTACACTAATTCACTTTCATGAGAAAATATAGTTGTATTTTTTATTGTTTAATATTGAACGACATTGGAGTTGTAACCTAAATTATTGACTAATTATAATATTCAATACCCATGGGAAAAAATTGTCACAAGATAGCCAACATATTATTATAGTAATTTTGGAAAAAAATATCAACCACAGTGTAATGAAAGAAAAGAAACCAATACTACAAAAAATAAGTACAGGAAACTAATCTGAAATATAAAATAGAATTTTTCTCTAGTTTCTTTCAAAATGATATTATCTGGTTGGATGAAGCTCGGATGAAATCACATAAGATATGTATGAAAAATAAGGATAAATGAAGAAAATATTTGAGAATAAAACCACCTCTAGAGAGTTTGAATTAAGAAATTTGGTACCGCTTTGGGATAATAGATATGAAGATAAGGGAAAACATGGAAAGTTTGATCCACAGTGGATTTGACCATATATAGTAGATATCCACGTTTTGTATTTTCTTGTCAACAGAAAACATCTCAAGATTTTTTTCAACTGGATGTAACAAAAGTGAGTCCCTTTACAAAGTGTATATGGTGTGTTTTTTTTTCCTTTTTTTGTGTACATATTTATTACTTTGTGTTTTCTTCTACCCTATTTCCAAGGATTGTTTTTTTGTTTTTATTACATGACTCTTATTGGCATTATTTATATTTAGATGGTTTATCACATTATAATTGTCTATACTCATTTGTTTAAAATAATCCACCTTGTAGAATGTTGAAATTGGTGCCCCTCATTATGTATTGTTAAATGTCCATGTGTAATTTTTTAGGCTATTAAGATTATAAAAACAATATAGTTTATTACATACTTAAATAGAAATATTAATGTAAATGGAAAAATATTGATGTAAGAGATTTTTAAAATTAGTCTAGTAGTTTTGGTAATTTAGTATGTTACTTCTTATTGTTATGAAAGTTAGAAACATGCTAAAGGGTTGCAACATAATAATATTCACTTTTAAGTATTCTAAGGCCACAAACCACTCCAATATCTCTACCAAAAAGATTGAGTTTAGTCATATGAGATTTAGAGATCTTTAATTTTTATTAAATTATTTTTATAAATGTTTTTTTCCCTAGTAGGACACACGATTATGAATTGGCCTTAAAGTATTGTATAGTTAAATATATTTATAATATAATTTTTTTATTAGAATTTATCCTATTTTTTCACATTAAATAAAAATAAAATATAGGTTTCTAAAAGAGAAATCAACATTATTCAAGAGGTGTCCATAGAGATGAAGAATAAATATATATATTTGTAGTAAAATAAGTTTTTTGAAATATATTTAACAACCATGTAAAATTATTTGTTTAAGAGGTTTATTTGTAATTTAATGTGAATACTAAGAAGTGGCATAAGTTGACATTAATGAAGTGGTAATTTAGAATGTCTTATGTTCTATGAAATAATTCTTGGTGTCTTATTTTCATAATGATTGTGAATTTCAATAACTTTGTTGGTCCACCATGGCATTTACAGACTAAAAATATATGTATAAAAATACTATGCAAAACAATGTGTGTGTGTGTGTGTGTGGGATGCGAGGGTTCATTATAAGAAGTTTTCTGAATTTATTAATTTACAATTAACCATGCATAATCATAAAAACCCATTAAACACTTGAAACAATTATAGAATGATAGAATGATAACTTAAATACACAAGAGTGGATGAATACTTATTTGTACATAGTGGAACAAAGGAGATTTGGATGTGCATATAGGAGAACAAACTAATGTAAGACTGGAGATGCTTTGTTTTTTAGACTACAACTTGAAAATGACATGGTCAAGGACCATACAATTGTTGTATGGCCTCACCCTAATTTTGTATGATACTGATTGGTATTTTTTGTTGCTGGACCCTTTTGAAATCAACTTATATAAATTTCTATGCATTTTTCTTTCCAAGGAATTTACTTTTTTGTATTTCATTCTTGTTTACACAACCTCGACACTTGTTAAGGCTTGCAACAAAGTGGATACCATATATTCTTGTAACACCCTTCATCAAAGCATCAAATAACAAAATGAGAAATTAGTGTGTGGTGATGCTAGACTACCCTTAGCACTTAACTCTTATCAAACCAATCCAAGTGTTACATTACATGTCGTCATGTGGGATCAAGCCTCATGTAGTTATCATAGGTGTATACATCAGTGTGATTCTAATATAATCTAACCCCATATGAGCGCCCTCATGTCTCTTGACATAAATATATTGGGATAAATTTAGAGTAGGTAATTGTACCCGACATGGTAGCAGTGTGATGTAGTGTGCTTCAGGTACATAACTAAACCCTTTTATCCTTAAAGGACCTTTAAAAATGCTTAGAGTGATTTTTATCTTGTTTAGGCATGACTCTAAGACCTTTTGCATGCTTGGAAATGGAGAAATATAGACTCTTTGACCTAGTTGAGTGCTTTAGACGTATATTAGTAGCTACTAAATGACGTGTAACTAACTTAGGAAGATCCATGAGAACATTGTATGATTTTGGATTGATATTTGTAATAGAGCTTGTGAAAGTGTTGGGTGAGTAATAAAGTGATATTGACTTGCGTATATATTCTTCCGTAGGTGAAAATTTATGATAAGGACAACCCTAGGAAGATGAAATAATGTAATAAAGATATTCAAATCGAAATCAGGGTTGGGAGATGTAAAGGGGAAGGACCGTATAATTTGGACAAGACCATATAACTTATTTTGACCAAATTGTATGGATTTGGACAAGAATATTGTGATACAAAACCAAAAACTCTGGAATGATGCATGGTGATGAATTAATTATTATTTTTTATTAATAATTCTTGAGTTTGTGATAGAGAAGAGTGTGTAGATGAGAAAGTCAATAAAGAGCTAGGGAGATGTTATACTTGGACTTAGAATTTGAGAATTTGACATAGAATGTAAGAATAACCAAACTTATCATTGTTAAAGGATAAATTACCAAATCTAAGTGTCTACATTTCCCCCTTAAGTGTGTAATTAAAAAATTCATGCTTGAAATAAAAATATACCTAATTGTGCACATAAACTTTATCATCGTTCGATAGTCATCGTTAGATGTATTGGTGTTATCTCTCTCCATGGTGAAACCTGCAACACCAAGTGTAGTCAATTCCTATGATAGAAACTAACGTATAACTCAAAAATGTAAATAACCCTTGTAAATTTTGTAAAATTGAACTTACACAAAGTAAATTTAAAAAGATGCAAAAGATGGAAGGAATACACATGCTCATATGTAGATGGATGTGCTCTCATTCTTGATGTATTTTGAATATTTAGAGTTTTCACTAAAATATCAAAAGATTGGGGCTGATCAGTCCCCAATCATGCCAAAGGAGAAAATGGAGTGTTCATTGCATGTAACCTAACACTACAGAGAGAGAGGGATTAAAGTACTTTGTTAAGAGAGAAGACCATATATCATAATGTTTAGTAACCCTAATATCTTTCCCTTTACATTTGAAATAGGAGAGAAAGGAATGGCTATGAAGAACGTATTTTCTTTGATACCTTCCAAAACCCCACGAACCACACTACTACAAGATGGATCTAGGTCCAATTTTATAAATAAACCACACACTTGAAAAGGAATAGATATACCTTGCCCCACTAGTTATTATACAACTTATACTGAGTATATGAATATTGGAATAACACAGAAGATAAGAAGGCCTGTGTGCCCAGACATTTTTTTGTAACTATATCCAAGTATTGTAAAGGAGAAGGAATGAAGAACATGTGCCCCCTATATAATGATTTTTACTTTGTACTTTGTGTCTAGAATTAAATTAGGAGTCTGAAAATATGTGTAGGAGTACAAGACTATTGGAAATTTATGAGAATATGTCCCTCTGCTTGTTAATTTCCAATAGGGTCATGATTGTACTTCGGTCTTGGCTAAAGTGTATGTTTTTTACTAGTATCAATTTATGCTAGTTTTTAGTTTATATAGCCATTTTTTTTATTATTTTTACCCTATGAAAACATGTTCCTTTTTGCTATAGCATTCATGTACCAATTGTAGATGTATAATATATCTCAATGAATTTCCCCTCTTTTGAGGCATGTTTGATCAATTACTTGAGCATGTGACTCAAAAGAAAATATATGTAGTCATGTTGGATATATCTGAAAAATGTATGTTGGATCACATAGAAGGATAGAATGATGGCCAACATTGGGAACCTAAACCTATAAAAAGGTTTTATATGTGGTGAAGAAGCAATATGCAACATGCAACAAGAAAGAAAAACAAAATTACATGTATATAAAAGTAGAAACAACAATGAATAAGTAGTTAATCAAGCTAACATGAGAAATAACATACAAAATAGTCACATAAAGGAAGAGATACACACACAAGGGACACCCATGGTGTCACGACATAATCACAATAGATGGAACTATAGGTTGCATACAAATAAGCATGTGTATATACACAATATAGGAATAGAGACACAAACATGGGACACTCATGTTGTCACAAGATCAGCAAGGCACTCAGGATGCATACAAAAAAGTAAGTACATATATCCAAGATAGGCATAGAATCAAAAACATGGGACACTCATGGTGTCATATGACAATCAAGGAACTCATAACATATAAAATAAGAAATCATTGATCAAGAAATCAATTAGTCAAGAAAGTAGTCTACATAAACAAGTAATGAAAGAAAAGCAACAAGTAAGTATAGAAAATAATGATACGAAAAACATGGATAACAAGATTGGTTATCTTTACATAAGACATGTGTATTATTCATGTTAGCTCAAAATATATTGCATATGTAGTATATGGAATTAAGTGTAATACAAAAGTGTGAAGCAACTAAAATGAAACAAAAGCACATAGTGTAGTAGATGTGCCCAAAGATTAGTATCAATGGGAAGGGACTAAGCCTACATTTTCATCATGTACCAACATGTATGTGTCCTACATCAAGCTCAAAATACCTCTCAAATGCATATGTGTAAATATTATATATAAAAACTATGTTATCCATCAATCCAATATGAAAAATGACATGTGTAAGTAACAAGTCAACCAATCCAACCATGACCAGGTCTTGACTTTGTAGTTTTTGCAAATATGTGAATGTTTAGGTATTATATGATTATTTGAATGTTATTGAATTGTTTTGAAAATAATTGTGTATAGGGAAGGGGGTAGTGTAAGAGCTACCCAATAAGAGTCTCATAAAGAGGCATGCCAAACCCAGAAGGTGAAGGAGGCTTAGTCTCCATTAGTATCTGGAGAGAAGAAGGATGTGCATGTATAATCTATGTAGAAAGCATAGTATGTAACATAGGAGAGAGTGATCTACAAAAGGTAGTTTGCGATCTAGAGGGGCTAATAGAAATCCAATGAGAGCATGATCCACTACAAGTAGCGTTTGACCTAAAAGACAAATGCAGCTAGATGCATTAGGAGGGAGTACCATACTAAAATTAATATGTGAACTAGAAGCCCTATTCATAGGCACACTATGACTAAGAGTGGTAACTATATTTGTTAATCCAAGCTACTTAGATATATGATCCTAAAATGGGATACCCCTAAATGTAACCACTTATTGATTGTGAATAAACTTAAAACATTGATTTAATATAAAGGGGATATCCATAAAAGTATGTATCCAAGGGAAACTTAAAAACATGTCGTGTGAGGAAATAGAAGAGGCAACCAGAAATTGAATATCCATAGTACAAATCCAACTATGATAGGGAGAACAATATTCCCCATTTTTGGCTAAAGATCAAATGTTACTTGATTTTTAGTAAATCCAAGAAAACGAAGCCAACTTAAGAGTGCATATATTATGTTAGGAAATTCTATCAACCAAAACACTATGTATAGGAATTTGATCAACAAAAGGAAAAATGTAAAATGTATTATAAATACAACTATGAGGCATATGAGTATCATCATAAGTGATAACTAGAAAAAATGTGGCGCACTAGTAATAGTACCAATAATAGCATCCAATGGGTGATTATAAGAAGGTGAGGGTGGTATAGTAAAATGAGTATGGTGCACCTTTGAAGTAGATTTAATAGTGTTGTGATCAAGAAGTGGGTCATTATAAATATTAAGATTTGCATTGTCATTAGTAGTATTATATTTAGTTGGAGTATCATACTCAATACTATTAGCATAGAGAAGATCTTGTGAAACATGAAAAATATTAATACATCTATTAGTAATATGGAAAATGCATCCATGATTAGTCAAAATGAGCATTAACATCAAAACTTTTACCAATAGGTACACTTGCATTAACCTCGACTAGTGGAGGGATAGATACAAGGTTGCACTCAAGTAATTGTTTAAGCACCATATGCAGTGCACAAGGTAAACACGTGAATTACCAATGATGAGCTTGTAATTATAGCTTTATGGGTTGAGATACAACATTGACCATGGCCTTAACATTATATTTATCATCATTAGGCCTTCTTTTGAAAGTAGATTTTCCTTGAAATTTATGATTAGATGTGCTTTGAGGATTAACAACATTGTTGAGATTATTCATGTTGAGGATTTTAGCTTCATAATCTTTCAATGTATGGAAAAGATGATCAAATGAATTATCAAAAATAAATAATTCTTGGAATGATTTATAAGAATTTGTGTAAATATATCACGCATCTCACTATCGTCCAAAATATTATTCATCTTGGTAATCATAGTATTGCAACATAAAACATAATCACTGATGTTCTTATTAGAACCTTTTCGTATTTTACCCATTTGAGCATATGAAACTTTGTCTCAAATATTGTTAGATAATTGTGCAAAAAATTGATTAGCTAAGGGAGTGAAAGTATTAACATAATGCATAGGGACATCATAACACAGTTATAAAACAAAATATTTTAGGATCCGAGGAAAGAACTTAGTAAGTAATGTATTGTTATAAGCATAATCCAAGCAAGTAAAATGGAATGTAACAAGTCTGAACAAAATTGATAGGAAAGGGATAAGATGATACTTCTAATACAAGTGAGTTATGAAGAAATTGAGTAGAATTCATAACATGAGAAGAAGTAGATGTGTATTGTATTAATTTTAAGATTTGATCTTGCAAAACATGAATAATGGATTCAAAATTCTGCATGCTAGAAGAAGAAGAATATGAACCACTATGATCATAAAGAGGATATGTAGGAATAGTAGTAGTCATAGGAATAGAAATAACACCAATGTGAAGTGAAAGATTAGGTGTTCATAATGAAATAGGCATCGTAGATGTAGGAATAAAAAATGTAGGCATATTATATGTTGTAAGAGGGGACAGCCCAAAAAGGGACCTTTCATTAGATGGTTGATCACAAGAGAGTTTAACAGAAAGAATAATTTCGATAAGAGGATCAATATGATTAGGGTTCTCATAAATTTGCACACAAAATTTAGATACAAGCATAACTTGGTCTTTCTCCACATTGTGGTCCGCATCATGATCATAGTCAAAAGAATGTTCACTATTTGTTTCCACTTCTTCCAAAGCCAGCTCATTAACATTATGATCTAAAATAGAAGGAATTATAGAAACATGGGGTGGAGAAAATGCCATGATGATTTGATGCTTGTAAGTAGCAGGAGAAATATTCGTATGATTAATGGTTTGATGATAAAACCATTCACTACATTGGAAGGGCATAGAGAGAAAGCATATACAAACTGAAAAAATGAAACCCCAAGGCCCCAAGGGTTTAAGAAAAATGTTATATTTATTTCAAAAGTTGGGTTCACCAATTTTTTACACCCTAAAAATAAATGTATGCAAATGTTATACAAAATAATATATATGATCTAAGGGTTCTTAAATTAGGTTCTTCTGAATTAATTAATTCACAATTAACCATACATAATCATATAAATGCATTAATAATTGCAAAAATGATCAATGATAGAATGATATCTCAAATGCACAAGAGGAGATGAAGCCTTAGTTGTACAAAGTGGAACATAGTATTTCTCGATGTGAAAATAAGAGAAATAGAATGGTGTGAGACTGAATATGCTTTTGTCTGAGAGTGGAACTGTAATATGACATGTTGGAGGACTATATAATTATTATACAATCTTTCTCTAGATTTTTATAGTCTTACTGGTAATGTACGTTCTTGGAACCTTTTTATTTAACTTAGGTAACTTTCTGTACTTCACTTTCCTAGAAATGTGCTTTGATATATGTTTTTGTTGTTCGCATAACTTTAGCACCACCTGCAATGACCTGCAACAAAGTAAAAATCTTAGATACATAATGTGCTTTGATATATGTTGTTGTTATCCACATAACCTCGACACAACCTACAATGACCTGTAACAAATTAAAAACCTTAGATACTTATATTACCCTTCATCCAATAATTAGATAACAAAATGAGAAAAAAATGTGTGGTGAGACTGGAATACCCTTGGTGATTAACCTTTGCCTAGAAAATCTAATTTTTTCACTACATGCCCTCAAGTGGGATCAATCCCCATATAGTTCTCTTAGGTGCCTGTGCAAGTGTAAATGTGATCTAATCCAACCCCCTATGAGTTCCCTCATGTCTCTTAAAACAAATATGGTGGGCTAATTATATAATAGAGAAATGTATCCAATGTGGTAGTAGTGTGCTTTGACTACATGATTAAACCATTTTTCTTTTAAGGACCTTTACAAATGCTTGGAGTGACTTTGATCTTCTTTATACATGGCTCTAAGACATTTGCATGCTTGGAAATGGAGGAAGATAGACTTTTTGGCCTAGTTGAGTGATTCACACTTACAATATTAGTTCATCTAAATGATGTGCAACTGATTTAGGAAGATCAAGGAGATCCTTGAGTTCTTTTGAATTTATATTTACAATAGGATCTTATGAAAGATTTAAGTGAGTAATAAAGTGATATTGAATTGCTTATATAGACTTACATAGGTGAAATATTACTATAAGGCCAACCCTAAGAAGATGAAACAATGCAATAAATATTTTCAAATTGAAATTAGATTTGAGAGATGTAAAGGGGTGGGACTTTACAATTCAACTAAGGATGTACAACATGTTTTGACCAAACTATATGTTATTGGACAAGAAACTTGTGATACAAAACCAAAATTTTTGTAATGATGCACAACTTTAGATGATTTACTACTTTTCTTAATGGACAGTTCTTGAGTTTGTGATAGAGTAGAGTATAGAGATGAGTAATTCAAGAAAAAGCTAGGGGGATGTATTGATTAGGCATATAATGTGAGAATTTGTCTTAACAAGGGAGCTTAACCAAACTTGTCATTGTCAAATGATAAATTACTGAATTTGAGTGTCTACAGATGGGATGTAAATAATCTAAACTATGTTTCAATCATGCTAGAAACATGTGGAAATCATAACTAGGTTCCACTAGAGAAGGCATGGGCTTTAAAAGTTCATAAACCTTTCAAGGTTTGACATTACAAAGGGTAATAATATACATTTGCAACATTGATTGATAAGATTTTACTTTCATTGCCATATTAAGAGTTAGTTCACTTAAAGACTATTTCTCATCTGTTTTCATTCAATAGCTATACAATGATTAATGATAATTTGCATGTCAATAATAGAAAACAATCAAAAGAGAGACTTCATTGAAAAATGATTTTGCTAAAAGTTGTGCTCACCATTTAATAGAATTTCCTATTTACAACATCCTTTATGTTTCCTTTCAAGATACATAAATTACATGAGTTGTTCATTGCAATGGATGTTAAATAAGACCTAAACATTGATATCATGATTTTTTTCCATGTTACATTCTTAATGTGTATGTAAAGGACAAGGGAAATACAATCACTCCAATAGAAATGTGAGAGGAATAGACCTTGAGAGATAACATTTTATAAATATAGCTCATCATAATAAGATTGAGATCTCTAGGAAGAGTAGATGAACGATAGAATTTTTCAATATATATGAGGCATTGATAATATTAGGGTGTTTATGAATCATGGAGTTCTGTACGAAACAACTAGGATGATGGTTAAAAAAGCACAACAGTTCTCAAAATATTCTCTTATTAATGGTATTAAGGATGCAAATTTTCTTGAGTAATGTGCAACCAACTTATTTCATGACGAACTAGTTGCTAGGTTGGGGGAGAGTGTCTTCATTGACCAAGTAATTCAAGCAATGGAGGATCCTTTTCAAATCATCCAAGACTTGATACCCTAAAAAATTTCTAACCCATTAAGTATAGACCATTCTCTTCGAAGATACTTAATACCCACACAATACATGAAGATGTGGAACATTTCAGTTTTTATTTACTAGAAACCAAATGAACTAAATGATGCAACCTTTAAAGTAAATAGTGGTTGTGGAGGACATAATTATAGGAAAAAAGATTGATGCAATATGTTGAAAATTGGGTATTAACATTATTAGTTATGGAGAACCTCACCTTGTTAAATTCATTGTTGTTGTTCTCTCTGGCTTAGACAAGATGGTGAAATATAATTAAACAAAATTAGGTTTTGTGTTTCATATTAGTTTCCTGGATTCAATTTTTACAGTATTGGTTTCTTGGGTTTCATTACATTCTGGTTTGTCTTGTTAACCAAACTAAATTTAGTAATATGTTGATTGCCTTATGACTTATGTTGTTCTTCCGCAAGGATATCGACCATTATAATTTCTCGATAATGTAGTTTTAAACTCAAATGTGGTAAACAATAAAGAAAAATACTAAAAGTCTCTTTATTCATAGAAGGGAAGTAGTGTTCTAAAATGTAGTCCTTGAGAAACAAAATTTATGTGGAAAATACCATATTTAATATTTATACCAAAATGGTTAGTAGTATCATTGCCATCGCAATTGAAAGTAGGATTTGCGAGCTTGAAGATTTAAAGAGCAAAGAAGTAAATTCAAGTAATAATAAAACATGTGTATGTAGAAATAATTGAAAGAGGATTTTCTTTTTAAAATTATGAAGCCACAAAGAAAGGCAGAGGCTATTCTCCTGATAGAATACACCTATGTGCATGAACACAACATCCTTTCATGCCATGCATACATGGAAAACATTTAAACACTTAGTTTTTAGTGTTTTTTTTTTCGGTTGAAAACCACACCATTGTTAATGTTCAAAAACACATTTACCCTCATTACTTTTCGTGGGATTCGACTATGCAACCTCCAAATTGTCAAAGCGCAATGTTACCAACCGAGTTGTTGTTGTTGGCATGCACCAATGGTTTGTCAAAAACTTATATTTAAAAAAAAAAATCTGTTGAGGTGACCCCTACCCGTGTGACCCATGCATGGGCATGCATGTACTCTATGGAGGCATTTATACACAGGGGCATTCTATCGGGAGAATAGCCTCTGACACAAAGAAAGAGGGAGAAAGACCAAAATAACAGAGCAAACATACATACTCATCATGGTGGTAGGAGAGTCAAATACGAAATATTATTCCAAAATAGAGAAAGAATCCAATGAAGACAACAAAATTCAGAAACCTCGCCCCCCTCTCAATGTGTTGAATACATACTTCTATCTCTACACAATTTATAATATACATTTATCGTCTTAGAGGCTATATTAAGATCAGAAAACATTTATAGATTTGCTGCACACTTAAATAGGAAGACATAAGTATGTATATCAGTAAATAATATTTGCTGTTATGATATGATGATATAAGTATGTATGCGTAGGAGCAAATTTTAGCGGCGTCAAATATCATAACCTAAAATGGAGAGAAGTAGAAGAAGAAATAAAACTGTCAAGACCAACGTCACCTTTGATCCGTTCCGTTCAGTTCGGCCTCCGAAGGCGGAGGTCCCGGGTGGAGAGAAGGATGGTATATCTTCTGCCCGCGTGCAGAGTGCCGGGAATTTGAAGCCGGTGTTCCGGGCGGGTGACGTCATGTAGAGGCGGGCAGAAAGGCCGGCAGACGTTTTCATTCGTTCACCGCCCAGTCCCACACGCAATTCAAGGGTACCTGCGGCCGCATTAATACTTGATTGCAAACGTGCACGTGGAGGGATACCAGTGGTGGCCCGCCGTTGACAGCGACTGGATGACCGGTCAGTCGGGGCACCCCCCGTGACCACTCTTCTGCCTCCCCCTCGTGGAGCCATCAATTGGAGGTGGGCCCCACGGACAATAACAGAGACAGGTCTGCCCCCGGGGGCCCCGCCACCCAGCCGCGACCCGTTCCCTTCCGGCCACCGGCACGGCACGGCATTCTTTTTCTTGCAGTGAAGAAAGAAGAAAGAAGAAAGAGAATCTGTGTATAATGAAGGGACGGGCGTGCACAATGTACGGTCCCGGTAATATAGGGGCGTTCGCATGCGCGACTGCACCACAGCCTGTCTCGACGTGGCTGTCACACTTTCAAGAGCGTACACGTGTCGGGGCCTTTTCTTTTATTGACTAACTAGTTGCTAATAGGTCGCTAAATTGTGGCTTCGGATTGGATCCGCGTATTTAATCGGATCGGATTTCGTTTTTAAATAATGATACCTTTTTTCGGATCGGATTTCGTTTTTTAAAATGATGCCCTTTTTTTTAAGCCGGAAGGTCACATGGGAGGGGGGTGGTCGTGGAGCCTTTGGCTAGCTTCAAGTCCGGGGTTCTCTTCTCAGTCCATCCCTCTCGTGGTTTAAAGTAAGTATGCTCCTTGCCGCCCAAAATCTGTGTTTTTCTTTTTAAAGAAAGAATAGGTTCTGCATTACTAGTTCTGCATGACTAGCGGAATATGCTCCAGGATGAAAACATGAGACATGGATTCTTCTTTCTTTCTCTCTTTTTTTCGGCCAACGAATAATATAGATATCAACATCTTTGTCCATGTTTTGGATTATACATAACACGATACACTTTCTTAAAAGAGCATATATTTAAATCAAAACTTTCATTCGGGTAAGCAATTGCGACTAGAGGACATTCAATCTGTCAAAATCACCCATGGAACAATTCTTGCATCATCTATTTGGCTCTCTATGTCACTAGAGGAACTTGTACCCTGTGAATGGCTTAACAAGATAACATCCTCACCATTGGACTACAACCCTTTCTATGAGAGATGGATTCTTTTCAATCATAACTTGTAAACTATGGACTAGAATCTTAATTATAAAATATCGATTAATATAAAGTGATTTTGAAATTACATTTGATATATATATATATATATATATATATATATATATATATATCTTAAAACTAGCAATCACACATGAAATGTACGATGGAAATGTCGAAGGGGATCTATTGAAGATTTCAAAAGAAAGGGAGAGAAGAGTGGTGAAGAGAAATGGTTTCAATGGTGGAGAAGTGTGAGGGCAAAGAACATGAAAATGAGGATAAAAAGTGAAATCCAATCCAAGTGCTTCCTATTGAAGCTTTCCATATATCCAAATATATGCTTACATTCTACATTCAAACTACCAGTTGGTATATTGGACACAATACACGTAGTGCTCTACTTGGGTGATGGTAGAATGAGTCGTCCAAGGTAGAAATATGACTTGGAAAATTCTCAAGTGAAACCACGTGAATGGGCACTGAAACAAAAACAAGATCTGTCATGTATGCGTTGAAGATCAAATTTATAGAGCGGAAAATATGTTGCAGATACTACACGCACATAGGTGAATCTGAATTTGATGAGTAATGAAGAACTTATAAAACTCACCTATGTAGGAGCTCGAACAATTCAAAATGCAGTGCCTTCAGGAACGCAATGGAAATTGCACACAATGTCTTTAAACACTACTAGATTGGCCGAATTTGACACAAATCTGCCACTAAAATTGTCAACACGTGCCTGCACATTTGGGTGCTCTAAACATCATAAATAATATAATCAACGGTGGAGATTGATTTCATGAATGACCATAGGGTGATTCTAATAGGGACAAACGCCTTCGGCGTAATTATTTAAATGAAAAATGTTAATATGTATCAAATTTTAAGGTTTCTATCTCTTATTTGTCTCCATTATTTGCATTGGAAGGTTTCATATTGATTAACAACTCTATCAATTTCTCCACAAGTTTCTTTTTTTTTTCCTACACTATTGTGTTGGGATAAAAAAAACTCCAAGAAAAACAAATGGGCTCCAAACTCCACCATATGTCCAAGATATCATGATTTTTCAACCATCTTCTCTAAACAAGAAGGGAAAATGACCTATAATAGTCAAATGGATGTCATATTTAATGTCATCCATTTTTACTGAAATATTACACTATTACACGCCATCACTACCCCTACTCCCAACTATTACCCTTAACATTAATGATTTAATTTCTCTTGGTTAAAGTATTTTTTGTTTTTAGTATTTTCCAATAAGCTTAAATATGTTGTAAATGATCATACTTTTGATTTCAATTGTGGAGTCTTACCTCTTAAAGAAATTGTGATTTATTCCACCTATCAATGTATAATTTTAGCATGGGACTAGTTATTTGCTTCGATTTTTATATTCTGCAAGTGTATTTGTGTGTTTATTGATTATTTTTCCATATTAAGGTTCTTGTTAACTCATCTTCCTTGTTTTTAATCAGTCTCTAATGTGTTTTCCTTTGTTTCCTTCTTTTTTTCTCATGTTTTATCACTCTTACTCGGGATTTCTTGCCTGGGATTCCCTAAATTTTTTGACTTCCTTTGCAGAAACATAGTACAATTCTAATCAATGGCCAAAATCATATTATATTTTTGGTTTCACATTTTTTCACTCCTTAATTTCTACTCTTGTTCTAGGTCCCTCAAGGTTTTTGGCCCTCCTTTCTCATCCTTTTCCACCTATTGCATGTTGGCATGTGCATTAGTAGGGTTCTAATTTGAATATAATAAGTCCATAAATACATGGGTGCAATACTAAAATTTGGAAAGGTTGTGAAAGTAATGATTTATTGATTTGAGTAATGAAGAAACATCCATGTGCCAAAAGTAGTTGCAAACATTTAGAGGAGAATTCAACATTTACTTGTTGCATTGATTGTAGCATTCATAGTAATACGGGTCAGAAACTTGCATTACACTAGAGTCTTTGTTGAGCTACATTACAATTGGTGTGTTCTTATTAATACTTAACAATAGGATTTTTTACGGAACCCTCCTTTAAAAAACTTATAGATCGAGTGGTGAATATGGTTGGAACAAGATTTTCTAGTGTGGTGAATCCTAAAAAAATAATTTTTGTGATTATAGAAAAAATGGTGGAATTTTCTTTAGATGCAAAGGCGAACCTTCACTGATATTTATATTTTAGTGAAAAAATTGGTGAATTTAGCATTTACAATAATAGAGGTTACACTAAAGGAATGGAACTTCATATCGTTGTTCTAGTTGTGCTCTCAATTTCATTCTTAATTTTTCTAATTTGAGTTTCATTTTGATTGTTATTACTGTCCAAAGACAAATGAGATGACACAAATGGTTTTTCTTATTAAAAGAAAATATTTCAACTCCTAAAAATGTTGCATTGGATTTCTTTCTTGATGCCTTTAATATGATCGGATTCATTTTAAATGATGTTTATTTAAGTCGGGAGGTCACATAGGGGATAGTCGTGGAGTTTTGGCTAGCTTCAAGTCCAGGGTCCCCTTATTGATAGATTATTGTATCGCTTTAGCTTTGTGGTGGTTTAAAGTAATTATGCTCCTTGTTGCCTAAAAAATTGTGTTTCTTTCTTTATTAAGAAAGAATAATTTTGTTGATGAACAATTTCTATGTTCCAAGATCAAAACATAAGAGATGGATTCTTCTTCCTTTTACCAACGAATAACATACCTAAACATCTTTTTGTGTGGCAGCATATGTCTAAATCAATGGTTTCTTTTGGATAACTAGTCACAAGTAAGGAACATCCAATCTGTCAAAGTCACCCGGGGCCATGTCTGTTTGAATCTCTATGTTAGGTATCTAGAGGGACTCATACCTTGATGAATGGATTAACAAGATAACATCCTCACAATTGGACTACAACCATTTCCATGAGTGATGGATTCCTTTGAATCGCGACTTGTAAAATATGGACTAGAATGTATATTATAAAATATCAATTAATATAAAGTGATTGTGATATTACATTTGAAATTTAAAAAGAAAGTTATATAATATATTACATAAATAGTGTAGATATATTAAAAATATTTATATGAAAAATGTTACTATGTATCAATTTTAAGGTCTCTATCTCATATTTGTCACAATTATTTGCATTGAAAGGTTTCATAGTGATTAACTCTATCACTTTCTCCACAAGTTTCCTTTTGTTTTCCTTGCTATGACTAGCTTGCACCATAGTGTTGTGCTTAATAAAATCTTTTCAATGGGCTCCAAAATCTACCATATTCCTAATATATCATGATTTTTCAACCCTCTTCTTCAAACAAGAAGAAGAATTGACCTATGATAGTCAAATGGATGTTATATTTAAAGTTGTCCATTTTTATTGCCACCACCACTCATCCTCCCTATTATACGTCAATTATAATGTGATTTTACTACCCTTGAAATTAATTAATTATTTAATTTCTCTTGTTTAAAGTATTTTTTTAGTTTTTAGTATTTTCCTATAAGCTAAAATATGTTGTAAAAGATCATACTTTTGATTTCAATTGTGGGGCCCTACCTCCCGATGAAATTGTTATTTATTCCACCCATCAATGCCTAATGTTAGTATGGGACTAGTTATTTGCAATGATTTTTAATATATCCCAATGAATTCCCCTCTTTTGAGGCACGCTTGATCAATTATTTGAGCATGCGGCTCAAAAGAAAATACATGTAATCATGTTGGATATGTCTAAAAATCTGTGTTAGATCACATAGAAGGATAGAATGGTGGCCATCATTGGGAACCTGAACCTGTAAAAAGGTTTTTTATATGGTGAAGAAGCAATATGAAACACACAACAAAAGAAAAACAAAAATACGTGTATATAAAAGTAGAAACAACAATGAATAATTAGTTAATCAAGCTAACATGATAAATAACATAGAAAATAGTCACATAAAGTAAGAGATACACACACACGAGATAGCCATGGTGTCACAACATAGTTGCCATAGATGGAAATATACGTGGCATACAAATAAGCAGGTGTATATACATAAGATAGGAATAGAGACACAAACACGGGACACCCATGTTGTCACAAGATCAGCAAGGCACTCAGGATGCATAACAAGAAGTAAGTGCATATACCCAATATAGGAATAGAATCACAAACGTGGGACACCCATGGTGTCATAAGACAATCAAGGAACTCATAACATATAAAATAAGAAATCGTTGATCAAGAAATCAATTAGTCAAGAAAGTAGTCTGCATAAACAAGTAATGAAAGAAAAGCAACAAGTAAGTATAGAAAATAATGATAAGAAAAACATGGATAACAAGATTGGTTATCTTTACATAAGACGTGTATTATTCATGTTAGCTCAAAATATATTGTATATGCAGTATATGGAATTAAGTGTAATACAAAAGTGTGAAGCAACTAAAATGAAACAAAAGCACATGTATAGTGTAGTAGATGTACCCAAAGATTAGTATCAATGGGAAGGGACTAAGCCTACATTTTCATCATGTATCAACCTGTATGTGTCCTACATCAAGCTTAGAATATCTCTCAAATGCATATGTGTAAATACTATATATAAAAACTATGTTATCCATCAAACCAATATGACAAATGACATGTGTAAGTAACAAGTCAACCAATCCAACCATGAATAGGTCTTGATTTTATAGTTTTTGTAAATATGTGAATGTTTAGGTATTATATGATTATTTGAATGTTATTGAATTGTTTTGAAAATAATTGTGTATAGGGAAGGGGGTAGTGTAAGAGCTACCCAATAAGAGTCTCATAAGGAGGCATGCCAAACCCAGAAGATGAAGGAGGCTCGGTCTCCATTAGTGTCAGAAGAGAAGAAGGACGCGCATGAATAATCTATGTAGAAATCATAGTATGTAACATATGAGAGAGTGATCTACACAAGGTAGTTTGTGACCTAGAGGGGCTAATATAAATCCAAGGAGAGAATGATCCACTAAAAGTAACGTTCAACCTAAAATACAAATGCAACTAGATGCATTAGGAGGGAGTAACATACTAAAAGTAATATGTGAACTAAAACCTATTCATAGGCACACTATGACTAGGAGTAGTAACTATATTTGTTAATCCAAGCTACTTAAATATATGATCCTAAAATGGGATACCCCTAACTATAACCACTTATTGATTGTGAATAAACATAACACATTGATTTAATATAAAGGGGATATCCATAAAACAATGTATCCAAGGGAAACTTAAACACATGTCACGTGAGGGAAAAGAAGAGGCAACCAGAAATGGAATATCCATAGTACATTTACAACTATGACAGGGAGAACAATATGCCCCATTTTGGCTAAGGATCAAATGTTACTTGATTTTTAGTAAATCTAAGAGAACATAGCAACTTAAGAGTGCATATATTATGTTGGGAGATTCTATCAACCAAAACACTATGTATAGGACTTTGATCAACAAAAGGAAAAATGTAAAATGTATTATAAATAAAACTATGAGGCATATGAGTATCATCAAAAGTGATAACTAGAAAAAATGTGGCACACTAGTAATAGTACCAATCATAGCATACAATGGGTGATTATAAGAAGGTGGGGGTGGTATAGTAAAATGAGTATGATGTACCTTTGAAGTATATTTAATAGTGTTATGATCAAGAAGTGGTTCATTATAAATGTTAAGATTTACATTGTCATTAGTAGTATTAGATTTAGTTTGAGTATCATATTCAATATTACTAGCATCGAGAAGATCTTGTAAAACATGAAAAATATTAATACATCGATTAGTAATATGGAAAATGCATCATGATTAGTCAAAATGAGCATTAACATCAAAAAATTTACCAAGAGGTACACTTTCATTAACCTCGACTAGTGGAGGGATTGATACAAGGTTGCATTCAAGTAATTGTTTAAGCACCATATGCAGTGCACAAGGTAAACATGTGAATTACCAATGAGGAGCTTGTAATTATAGCTTTATGGGTTGAGATACAACATTGACCATAGCTTTAACATCATATTTATCATCATTAGGCCTTCTTTTGAAAGTAGATTTTCCTTCAAATTTATGATTAGATGTGCTATGAGGATTAACAACATTGTTGAGATTATTCATGTTGAGGAGTTTAGCTTCACAATTTTTCAATGTATGGAAAAGATTATCAAATGAATTATAAAAAATAACTAATTCTTGGAAATGATTTAGAATAATTTGTGTAAATATATCACGCATCTCACTATCGTCTGAAATATTATCCATCTTGGTAAGCATAGTATTGTAACATAAAACATAATCACTGATGTTCTTATTAGAACCTTTTCGCATTTTACCCATTTGACCATATGAAACTTTGTCTCAAATATTGTTAGATAATTGTGCAAAAAATTGATTAGCTAAGGGAGTAAAATTATTAACATAATGCATAGGGAAATCATAACACCATTATAAAAAATATATTTTAGGATCTGAGGAAAGAACTTAGTAAGTAATGTATTGTTATAAGCATAATCCAAGAAAGTAAAATGGAATGTACAAAGTCTGAACAAAATTGATAGGAAAGGGATAAGTGGCCACTTCTAATACAAGTGAGTTATGAAGCAATTAAGTAGAATCCATAACATGAGAAGAAGTAGATGTGTCTTGTAGTAATTTTAAGATTTGATCTTGCAAAACATGAACAAGGGATTCAAAATCCTGCATGCTAGAAGAAGAAGAATATGAACCACTATGATCATAAAGAGGAGATGTAGGAATAGTAGTAGTCATAGGAATAGACATAACACTAATGTGATGTGGAAGACTAGGTGTTCATAATGAAATAGGCATCGTAGATGTAGGAATAACAAATGTAGGCATATTAGATGTTGTAAGAAGGGGAAGCCCAAAAAGGGACCTTTTATTAGATGGTTGATCACAAGATAGTTTAACAGAAAGAATAATTTCGATAAAAGGATCAATGTTCTCATAAAGTTGCACACAAAATTTAGATACAAGCACAACTTGGTCTTGTTCCACATTGTGGTCCACATCATGGTCCACATCATGATCATAATCAAAAGAATGTTCACTATTTGTTTTCACTTCTTCCAAAGCTATCTCATTAACATTATGATCCAAAATAGAAGGAATTCTAGAAACATAGAGTGGAGTAAATGCCATGATGATTTGATGCTTGCGAGTAGGAGGAGAAAGCTTAGTATGATCAATGGTTTGATGATAAAACCATTTGCTACGTTGGAAGGGAATAGATAGAAAGCATATACAAACTGAAAACATGAAACCCCAAGGCCCCTAAGGTTTAAGAAAAATGTTATATTTATTTCAAAATTTGGGTTCACCAATTTTTTACACCCTAAATATATATGTATGCAAATGTTATACAAAACAATATAGATGATCTAAAGGTTCTTAAATTAGGTTCTTCTGAATTAATTAATTTACAATTAACCATACATAATCATAGAAATGCATTAATAATTTCAAAAATGATCAATGATAGAATGATATCTCAAATGCATAAGAGGAGATGAAGCCTTAGTTGTACAAAGCGGAACGTAGGATATCTTGATGTGAAAATAAGAGAAATAGAATGGTGTGAGACCGTATATGCTTTTGTCTAAGAGTGGAACTATAATATGACATGTTGGAGGACCGTATAATTATTATACAATATTTATCTAGATTTTTATAGTCTTACAGGTAATATACGTTCTTGGACCCTTTTTATTCAACTTATGTAACTTTTATTGCTTCTCTTTCCTATAAATGTGCTTTGATATATGTTTTTGTTGTTCGCATAACTTTGGCACCACCTGCAATCACCTGCAACAAAGTAAAAATATTAGATACATAATGTTATTTGATATATGTTGTTATTATCCACATAACCTCGAAACAACCTACAATGACCTGTAACAAAGCAAAAACCTTAGATACCTATATTACCCTTCATCCAATAATTAGATAACAAAATGAGAAAACAATGTGTGGTGAGACGAGAATACCCTTGGTGATTAACCTTTGCCTAGAAAATATAATTTTTTCACTACATGCCCTCAAGCGGGATCAATCCCCATATAGTTTGGTTAGGTGTTTGTGCAAGTGTAAATGTGATCTAATCCAATCTGTAAGGAGCATCCAATCTGTCATAAGTAAGGAACATCCAATCTGTCAAAGTCACCTAGGGCCCTGTCTGTTTGAATCTCTATGTTAGGTATCTAGAGGGACTCATACCTTGATGAATGGATTAACAAGATAACATCCTCACAATTGGACTACAACCATTTCCATGAGTGATGGATTCCTTTGAATCACGACTTGTAAAATATGGACTAGAATGTATATTATAAAATATCGATTAATATAAAGTGATTGTGATATTACATTTGAAATTTAAAAAGAAAGTTATATAATATATTACATAAATAGTGTAGATATATTAAAAATATTTATATGAAAAATGTTACTATGTATCATTTAAGGTCTCTATCTCATATTTGTCACAATTATTTACATTGAAAGGTTTCATATTGATTAACAACTCTATCACTTTCTCCACAAGTTTCCTTTTGTTTTCCTTGCTATGACTAGCTTGCACCATGGTGTTGTGCTCAGTAAAATCTTTTCAATGGGCTCCAAAATCTACCATATTCCTAATATATCATGATTTTTCAACCCTCTTCTCCAAACAAGAAGAAGAATTGACCTATGATAGTCAAATGGATGTTATATTTAAAGTCGTCCATTTTTATTGCCACCACCACTCGTCCTCCCTATTATACATCAATTATATTGTGATTTTACTACCCTTGAAATTAATGATTCAATTTTTCTTGTTTAAAGTATTTTTTTAGTTTTTAGTATTTTCCTATAAGCTAAAATATGTTATAAAAGATCATACTTTTGATTTCAATTGTGGGGCCATAACTCCCGATGAAATTGTTATTTATTCCACCTTTCAATGCCTAATTTTAGTATGGGACTTGTTATTTGCAATGATTTTTGTATTATTCAAGTGTACTTGTCTATTTATTGAATTTTTTCAAGATTAAGGTTCTTGTTAAATCGTGTTCTTTGTTTTTAATCGATCTCTAATGTGTTTTCCGTTGTTTCCTTTTTTTTATCATGTTTTATCTCTTTTTCTTGGGATCCTTTCCCTAATTATTCCAACATCCTTTCCAGAAATGTAGTACAATTCTATTCAATGGCCAAAATCAAACTATGTTTTTTGTTTCACATTTTTTCTATCCTTAATTTCTATGTTTATTCCAAGTCCCTCAAGGTTTTCCCCCTCCTTTCTCATCCTTTCCCACCCATTTCATGTTGGCATGCAAACTAGTAGGGTCCTAATTTGAATATAAGAAATCTATAACTAGATGGGTGTACTCAAATTAGTGAAGGTTGTGAAAGGAATGATTTATTGATTTGAGTAATAAAGAAGCATCTATGTGCCAACAAAAAATTAGAGGAACATTTAAAATTTACTCGTTGCATCGATTGGAGCATTCAAAGTCATACGAGTTAGATAATATCATTACACTATACTCTTTGTTGTATTGCATTATACTTGGTGTGTTCTTATCAAGACTTAACAATTTAGGATTTTTTTTAAGGAACCTTCCTTTAAAAAACTTATAGATCGAGTAGTGAATGTGGGTTCTAGTGTGATGAATCCTAAACTAATATTTAGAATTTATTGAGAAACTTGGAATATTTAGCATTTACAATAATGGAGGTTACACTAAAGGAAATGATGTCACATTCCGTTTTGGATCCCCAAATTTAATGTCCGTGTAAGCCGTCAATAGGATTGATTTGATTAATGTGATATCGAGCAATTAACCAATTAAATATTGATTTAATATTTTCTTAATAAAGTTTAATAACCACCACGAGTCTTAACTCGCACCGGCATCATCTATTAAAATATTGTAACCTTATTTATTGGGGCATTATGCTCTCGAGAAATGTGATTGTATATTTGATACTAGTGTATGTTGCTAACCTTGATGGTCTCACATGTGTTAAGAAAACAAGAGGTTTATTATATGTATTGAGTATGATGACCTCATATCAAAGAGACCTTGTGATTGTTAATAATTACCTTATGTTTCAGTAAGTTTGTGATAAGAACAAATGTCTATGACTAATAAGGAATCATTTCATCAATCGATATGTGTTGGTGTTGAATAACATAGCTCTCATGCTACCATTAAGTGATTATTACATATATAGTTCGTATCCATAATATCACATCAGTGATAGTTGGACTACCTTGACTAAGAATAAAATAATAAGTTCATAAAGTATGAGCTTTGGTTCCTATTACATTGGTAACTTTTCCGTGAGAAAACGATGGTCATTATGACCCTAGTGTGATTTATATATGATAACATGGCTTATTGGAGACATGAAGTATAAGTTTAAAATATTATGATAATTATTATTAAGGTACATGAATGAACTGGTTGTTGCATTATAACCACCTCCTTGAGCAGTATCAACCCTGTGAATATACTTAAAATCCTTTTTAAGGGCGAACATTGTATATGTTATAAGCATTATCTTTTGGCTTGCATCTTATCAAGTTTTCCTAATTATTTGGAGTTGATTGTATTGTTTGACATTTGAAAACCTGAGATATCGGTTGTAAAGGTAATTGTATGTTGTATGTTTATTAACCTTGTCTTTAAACATGTTGTTGTTGTTTTGGTAACATGGTAAAAGGAAACATTTCATTGAGATTGTTTTGCATTGCATTCTTAGAGTTTCTCTTCAGATGTTTCATAACCTTAGTTTTGTTTCCACCCTCAAGCCTTGTGAGACATTTTCACATATGATGTATTAGTTGATTTGGTAATTAAAGTTAGAATAAGTGTTATGTTTTCACCTCATGGGTTATGAATGTTATGGGCATGATTATTTTTGGAACATCAATATTAGTTTGATTATGACTTGGAAGTTGGGTGTTTTAACCCTTTATATGGTAATGATTAATGGTTTTGATCAATTTAATAGAGGGAATTATTATCTTATGGGGTTTGAATTGGTTTGAGGAATGATTAAGATTGTTTGAATTAAACACCTCTGCAAAGAACTTTGGGAAAAGTTTGGAATCCATTTAATATGGGCGCATTTGAATTTTTGTATAAACATTTGGGCATTGAGTTAGAAAGGGTTATTTCTTGAGGAGTTGAAACCCTTTTATTCCCTCAGTTGCATGGAGATGTCTCTATTAGTATGAGCTTTAATGGTGGAAGGTGTATGTTGGATTCAAGCTAGTTATGTCGCTAATGGAGGCATTGTTTATTTCTTTGTTGCATGCATTTTGGTTTGGAAATTTGGGATTTTTTAAATAAAAAACCCATTACGGGCGAAGTAATATGGGGTAAATAGGAAGTTGGAAGTTTGTAAGGGCATATGGTAGGAAAGAGGATGTCTACAGGAACTCACATCTTGTTTTGGGCATGGCCACCATTTTTGTTACATCATGTCTGGTTAATTTTGCTTTAAACATGCATGGCCTCTTATGGGCATAAGTAGTTAATTTTTTTTAATAGAGAGAATTTGGGCAACAAATGTGTATATTAGTCATGAGTTGATATTATCTTGTTTCAACTCTCTCTCTCTCTCTCTCTCTCTCTCTCTCTCTCTCTCTCTCTCTCTCTCTCTCTCTCTCTCTCTTTCTATATATATATATATATATAATTTGCATGGTATATGTGTATACACACACACACAAACACACACACATGCACATGCACATTATCACTTAAATGTGAATATAGACTTTTATACATGTGTACAAATTTACGTATGAACTATGGTATGTGTATAGATTGTTTGAGGGTTTGACTTGTACGGATGGGGGAAAATATACCTCGGATGGATGGGAAGATTTATTCAAGGTCCACACTATTGGGTTTCTAAATTTTAATGCAATGATATTGTTGGGTGAAGAAAAATGTGTTATAGCATGCTAATCTGGATTCATTATTTGTGGAAATATAAAGGTTTCTATTTTTTTCCTGGATGGCATTGTATGTTGTTTTCTAATGGAATGGATATTGTGTATCTCTCACTCTCTCTGTGCTTGATTATGTATGGCCATGATGATACTTAAAGGAAATAAAGTTCTTTTCATATTAAAAGGAATGATGTAGATTCAGAGACGAAAACATCATGTAGATCAAATACAAGAGTTTGGGAGGCCTCCTATGGACCTGACACCGGTATATAAAGAATTTTTTTTACCTTTAAGTGCATTCATAAGTATTTATAGCTAGGGAAAAATCATGGGGTTGTGTTAGTGCAAGCCCTAGAGCACGCTAGTACAAAGGGGTACACTGGTGTGAACATGAGCCTCTTTAGATCATGAGTAATCAAATTAGCTATGTGTTTGATCTCCAAAGAGAGGGAAGGATAGTCACCAAGAAATGGCTACAAGGCCATAGCTTAGATCTTCCTTTCTACTCAACAATGGTAGAATGGATGCAAAGATGAAGTAGCTATTCCAAAATAATGGAGAAGGCTCTTATCATAAGTTTATATGAAATCAACTAGGCAAAATTATGGTGTAAGGTGTGAAATCATGTAGGAGGGTCCTTAGATATAGATTTCCAATTTAGGAGAAGCTTGAATCCCAATGAATGTGGGATAAAGGATAAAGTAGATTTAGAATATTTTAAGCTTGATTAAGAGGAATTAACAAGTGATTAACAACTCATTGGAGTTGGAGATGATTTAATTAATCAACTAGGATTAATTAATAGGCTACGATAAAGCTTACGAGAAGCTATTTGGAGGTGATTTAGGAGGGAATTTGATATGATTTGAAGCATTTGATAGACTAGATTTAACCAATAAAAGAGTTTATTGACTAAATACAATGTTAAAAAGGCTTAATTAACTCATAATAGTTAATTAATTGATTGGAAGAGGATTATAACAACATGAAGTGTCGTTAATTGGCATCCTCAGGAGTGTGATAAAGACTAGTTAATTAACGAAGTTTCGTTAATTGACCAAAATAGAGGGAAACATTAGTTAATTAGCATGTAATCACTAATTATAATGGAAATGATAGGAAAGAGGGTAGTTAGTACAATTTTAGCAATAAAAACTGTGTAATACAGATTTTAGGTGTCTACATTTTAACCCTCTCATTGGGGTGGCGTACTTGATCATTCCTGACCAAGACTGGCACTTCAAAGATAGTATTGATAATTATCAAACATTTAGTAATTTTTGAAATTTATCAAGAAATAATAGTAGGTATAAAGTGATGCCCCCTCAAGTTGTTATGGGGTTGATAGAAAGCGGTCATTGATGATCGAAAAGAAAGCTAAATGAAACATTAGGTGATTAGGGAGGGATAAAAGAAATTAGCCCCAGGTGAAGAACATGAATTAAATCACCTAATACGAGCATTCTTAATGAATGTATGGATTGCCTATAAAACTATGAACCTATTCATATCATGAGTAATCAAATTTGTGTTTTGATCACAAGAGAGGGAAGGATCTCACTAGAAATGGCATACAAGGCCATTCTTAAACTATCCTTTACTACTCAAAAGTGTAAGAAATGGATGCAAATGAAAATCTATTCCAAATAATGGAGAAAGGATCTTAATCATATGCTTATATGAAATAACTCAGCAAAAGTATGGTATAAGGTGTGAAAAAAGAAGGAGATTGGTCCTTTATATAGATTTCCTATTTGGGAGAAGCTTGAAACGAAATAAATGTGGGATAAAGAATTTAACTTGTTAATCTTGATTTAGAGACAAGTGATTAGTAGCATGAGAATAGATGATTTAATTTAACAAGCTTATAATTCTCAACTGGGAGTTCGAGATGATTTAATTAATCAACTAGAATTAATTAATAGGCAGAATAAAAATTTTAGGCTATTTGGAGGTGATTTAGGAGGAATTTGATATGGTCATTTGAAGCATTTGAATTATGAAATTTAGCTAAAAAAAGGGTTTATTGATTAAATACAATTGTTAAAAAGGCATAATTAACTCATAATAGTTAATTAATGGAATTGAATAGGATTATAAATAATGAAGTGTCGTTAATTGGCATTGCAAGAATGTGAGGAAAATAAAGATAGTTAATTAATAGAAGTGTTGTTAATTGACAAAAATAGAGGGAAACATTAGTTAATTAATGCAATACTAATTATAATGGAAATGATAAGAAAGATGATAGTTAGTACAATATTAGTATTAACCAACATTACGTAAGTGGATTTTAAGTGTCTACATTTTCCCCTCTTTGAGGTGGCGTAAGTGACACCACTTCAAAGATAGTAGAGACAAGTATAAAAAATTAAATTTTGAAGAAAATTAGTAAAATGAAGGATTCCCCCTCAAGTGTCAATGGGGTGATAGAAGAGGTCGATCAACGATCTAAAAATGAAGGAAATGAGATAGAAGAAACAAGGTGGGGGAGGGAGGGATAAAAATGATCCCTATTCCCCCAGGTGTTTTTGGAAGAAAAATTGATAGTGATAAGACATGATAGTGAAGAATATGGAAATATTTTGCATCCGGACTCGTTCAATAAATAATTTGATTCATCACTTTGCTCATATGATCTACATCATTGGCTCTTATTAAAATATATGCATACAAAAAAGTGTAAAATAACATGAAAAACTATAATACTAACATTTTTTCATTGCTAAAACACCTAACTCAATGCAACATACATAACGTAATGCAAATACGAGAAAGTAAAAAAGATAACCTAACAGGGAAACAAGTACAAACACACATACTCAAACAAATAATGTTTAAGATAGTTGCACCAATGTTTTTGTTATCAAGCTTCAGTTCCCAAATGTTCAAGTTAATGACAAGGGTTAAAAATGCACCCAAGAAAGGATACATGTGAGTGGAATAAACAGAGGACACAAGGGTCCTATGAAAAATAAATCATGTACTATGAAACAGTACCAAACAACTCGTTTGTGCAAGGGAGTACAAACATAGTAAGAAAACTGAACTTTGTTAATGGAGGTAGATCAAGATGATTCATGCAAGTCATTGTATGCAAGAACAAGTTGAGGACGTAAAGAAATATGTTTTGATAGGAAAAATTTCAATGTTTGAGGAAGATGCATCTGATACATGATTCAGTTGCATGCATGCCTTTTACCAATTTTTTCGATTTTTGAAAATGAATTTACCAATTTTTTGGTTTTTTTTTAAATTTTAACAATGATTTTGGATTTGTTGATGGACATTTAACCAATTTTTTGGATTTTTTGAAAATGATAGAAAAATGATTATTTAATAAAAATAATTTTAGGATTTTTGATATTTTAGCCCATTGGATTTTTAGGGAATGTTTTACCAATGTTTTGATTTTTAATGGTTTTTGATGTTTTTGCTTTTTTAAAAAGTTAAATTACCAATGTTTTGTGATTTTCTAGAAGGTTTTCTGATGCTATGTACAAGAAAATGAAGAAACATGGATTCCCCAGTGATAGATGGGATGTACAAGGGAAGAATGCCAATGCGTATGTGCAAGAAAGTGAAGATGCGAAAATGCCCCCAACGTTAGATGGGAATGTACAAAGAAAAACTCTCCACATATATACAAGAGGAAGATAATCAAGATCAAGGCCAAGATATATAGGTTCAATGTGATGATGAACACAAGCCAATGAAGAGCTAATAAGGAGTGAGCATGCCCCCAGTGCAAGCTGGCCAAGAAACACATGATAGAAAAGAAGTAGAAGATTGTTTTATTTAAAGAAGGGACAAAGATTCCCTCAAACATGGTAAAAAGGAAATATTATACACATGGATGTTCTAAACGAAGTAGAAGAACAATGAATGTTATGAAAGGATATGGAAAATGTAGCTAGAATACTCATGATGAAAAAGTGATTAGCCAAAGGCACAAAATGTGAGACAAGATACAGACTAAAGAAATAGTCTGAACAAGGTCTAAACAACACTTGGTAACATACTAATCATGTTTTCTCATCAAGATCCAATGTGTGCACGTGGAAATTAATTACCTCTTGCAATCGAAGATTTAATAGGCAATAAGTGAAGACAAACTAGCCAATGTGTAGGAATGATTTATTTTGATAGGTGTTTTGTGAATGAAGGGTGGAAGGAGAGTCGTACATTGCTCTGCTACTGTAATCCAAGGTGTCCATAGCCCCGACATGAAGATGTATTTGATTCTAGTCACAACATTTCTCTACTGCCAACTAGGCATCCATAGCCCTGATAGAGATACTGGAAATACCCCAAGAGAGAGTTATATATTGATTTACTTTTGCTTTTTTTTTTTTGATTGATTTTTTTTTTCTGAAAATTTATTTCAGCTCTCTTGATTGTTTTGATAAGGGGTTAAGAACCACTAATGGCTTGATGGAAGGATGTGGAAGTGATTGTGATGAAAAAATTGGCTAGTGTCAATAAATACATCCAAAATTTCTTCACAACAAGTTTATTAGATGTAGATAGTGATAGGATCTCTAAGAGGTTAGTCGTTCTTTAATTTACCAAGGTGATGAAAGACCAAGGTCAAACAGATACCATAGAGATAAATGTCTCAAAATGAGTGTGAATAGACTAACCAAAAGATCATCGAAGGGATGAAATGGTGGGATAACTTGTAGAGAATGGAAAGAAAGGGAAGAAAGAACATCCATGTGTATGCAATACCTGATTGCAATGTTTGATCTTTGTACCTTTGATTTTTTTGTAATGTTTTAATGTTTTCCTAATTTTTTATTGTATTTATTTTATTTTTTATTTGATTTTTTTAGATTTTGGGAAATTGGGACCAACAATGTCACTCTATGTGATAGGATCCAACAACAATGTTTGTGATTTATTTGATAAGGGAGACTAGGAGTATTTTCTTATCAAGAGTAATATTATCTCCAATCTCAATGACCATAGTGAGATCATATTCGATAAGTGACTGTGACTTATCTTTCAACATGGATTTTGTATGTGGGATCTTGAGTTCCCTATCCATAGGTTTTTGCACTTTGCACCATACTTGATGGTTGCATTGGTGTGCATTCTTGAATCACGTTTGATTTTTAACTTTATGGTTGTTTGACTTATTGGGAGATTTGGAGCTCTTTGAATTTTTTTTAATCTTAGCTTGATGAAGAAACTGTTTGGGTTTCATATAAGCTAATGTGTGATTTTTTTGATCTCGAGAAGTGGGAGAAGAAAGTGGATGTTTAGGATTGATGAGAAGAACATTAGGATGATGGTGGGCTTACCACAATTTTTGATAGAAGGATGATATGATGGAAGAAGAGGATATGGTCCAAGAATTGAAGAGGATGGGCTACCAGGAGGTGAGCCACAAATAGAAGATGAAGGGATACTAGGATGTGGCCCCAAGATGGAAGAAAATGGGCTACCAGGAGGTGAGCCATAGATAAGATGAAGGGCTACTAGGGTGTGGCCCAAGTACCCAAATTGGTTACTAGGAGGTGTCTCATAAATAGAATATGGAGGGCTACTAGGATGTGGCCCAAGTATAGAAGATGAAGGGCTACTAGGACGTGGCCCAAAAATAGAATATAGAATGGATAAAGGGGTACCACATATAGGTGACCCACAGGTGATAGAAGAAGAAGGGCTACTAGGAGGTGGCCCACATATAGAAGAAGATGATGGGATACCAAGAGGTGACCCAAGGAGAGATTGTGATTAAGGAATTGTGATATGTAAGGAATGATTGGGTGATGAGAAGATAGGCCAAGGATCAATGACAGACCTAGGCATTTCTCCATGTAATGGGGAATGTGAAAATGGAAGAACAAGAAGAGGATCAAGTTTGATGATCTTAGGATCTTCCTCTATTTTCTGACAAAAGGAATCAACCTCTTCCCCACAATACATGAACGCATCGAGGTCTAAAGAGAATCCTTGCTTCATAATCCTCTAGAGGAATGTCATCATGTAGCCCCATGAATTCTCTGATCACTTCTTCATTCTGAAATAAATCGATCAGTATGGGTCGTTGTTGGTCGACCATAGTAGGTTGATTGGAAGAAAGAGGTCCAACATGTGTGGAAGATTTAGAAGATGTTTGATTGATTGATAGAAGAAGATGACTCAAGAGATGAAGTAGATTTGGATTTATATGTCTCACGAGTGGAAGAAGATGTGGAATTTGGAATAGGTTGGTATTGGTTTTCCTATAAGACGACATAGTGTAGGTAGACAAAGAGGATCACGTAGAAAATTCAGTAGATTGTGACGTAGGGGTCGACTTGGATGATTGATTAGAGGAAATTTGAGTCACAAGATCTTCAAAAGAGGAAGAGGTCATTGAGGTGACTGATAAAGTGGGTCCTATGTGAAGAAAGGGAGGACTGTGACTCAAGAGTCGAATTAGATGTTTGATGGAGAGAATTTGGAGTCAAACAAATCCTTAAAGGAGGAAGACGTCATTTAGGAGACTGGTTATTCCTTAGAATAAATTTGATTAGATGAGGCTCAGGAGACTGAGGGGAATCTGAATAATAGTTTGGATTAGAATAATTAGATGGGGAGGAGACTAAGGGGAATCCAGAAGAATAACATGGATTGGAATCATCAGAATCATACCACCAATTATGAGATGAAGGTGGGGAAAGGGGTAACCGAACGGGTTCTCTAGCGTGAAGAACCAAATGAGGTTTAGTCATGATGGGAATATTTTGATGTGAATGCCTAAACCTAGGTTCCCTATTATCGTAAGTGTGAGGAACCATGTGATAGTTAGTCATTGTTGGCATTGTTGGGTCCAAATTCCTAGACCTAGATAGTATGATTGAAATCCTTTAAATGGAAGGAAGTTCTATGTCGATTTGGGAAACATAACGGTAACCAACTAGACATTTTGTAAATATGGAGATGCTCATGTGTATTTTTCCAAAGGGAATCTAAGGAAAATAGACATCATGATGACACAATTTTGACAAATCAACAAGGTTTGCAAAACAAGTTACAAGTGTAAATGTCAAAATGGTTTATCAAAATTTAGCAACACAACGGTGCAAAGGAAAATTTTCCAATGTTCAAATTGTCTCAAAAGTTTCTTGATAGGAAATGTTTTTTCTAAGGTTTGAAAATGTGTACATGTACTACAAGGACCCTAGGAAAAATCAAGCAGTGTGATGACTGCAAATGTCACAAAGAATGTCAAATAATTAATGGAAAAGAATCCAAAGAATCAAGGCAATATGAACCAAGGATACCAAAGAATAAATAATGACACACTGATAGGGTACCATAGCAAGAAGTATCTAGGAAAAAACAATCAAGTACAAGACTATGATCCAATCACAAGAATAGCTACTCCCTACGTTCTCAAAGATAGGTTTGGTGTAAATAATGACAACACAATATCAACACTTAGGTCAAGTTTAGAATAAACAATACCTAAATACTAAGAAGGTGTTGACGTGATCTCCAAACAAGGTATACTAAAACAAGTTTAGATACAAACAAAGTCCAAGTCTTGAAAATGGAGGCTACAAATGTGAGCAGCACAACAACACTATTTGGACACGTTAATCAAGATTTGTAGACAAAGAAAGATTTTAGTATCAAAATGATGTTACCACAATGCGAGTAGCATAATGATGACACTTTCAAAACTCAAGGAAATGTTGGGATCAAAACTAAGTCTAAGTATATCAAGAAGTTGTTATTTATGTGAGCAACATAACAATACAACTTAGAGACTTAGATCAAGTTTCACAAAGGAAACAAGATGTAAGTATCACAACTGTATTGATATGATACATGAGCAACGTAACAACTCAAAGGAAGTCAATGATGAAGACAACCTAACTACAATGATAATGAGTCTCAATATGGATGTGAGACAAAGGGCCTACTAGAACATGAAGACGTACCATTCACACTTTCAACACTCACATTTTGGCATTGCAACCTAGTCATGTGAGTAGAATACAAAAGTGGTGGACATGATTATTTCTAGCATATCCATGTATGTATGCTTTCTTTTTTCCCAAATGGGAAACAAGAAAACAAAGGAGTAGACCAAGTGGTGATGAAAAATACTTAGCCTAACTTTGGCAGAGTTTCACCTTGTCTTAGGACAAGGTAGAAACTAAGACAAAGTAATGCCTTGTAAGTTTCATGATGAATAACACACGGCTTCAAACTTCAATGGACTCTCTCCTTGTTCGAATAACAAGGTTTTGAATCCAAAAAGTTTTCACTTTGTGAGAGCTCAATTAGAACACATGGATAAAGTCAAGTTGGCCCCAATGCCAAATGGTTCACCTAGGATTTTGTTCACAAACTCACAATTATTTCCTAAAGGAGGCTACGTATTTCTAGAATTGCTTCTAGATAATAAACCATTACCCCACAATCAAATTAATGAACATTGGGGCCCCATACGGGAAACATGAAGTTTTCTCACAAAGGTTTCCAACTAGTCAATTGGGTAGCGGGGGCACTTCCCATTTCATCCACCAGTTCTCTCAAGGTGTGGACTACTTTGGGGTTCCTGGGGTAATCCTCATAATGATTTTTATGGCTTATGCCAAGATACTTCCCCCAATTTAAAGCGGACGAGTTGTAGCTCTTAACCAAAACCTGCAAATACAATGTGTTGAATAAAGTGGTGTATTTTTTATCTTTTGATTAAAATGAGGTTTAGTACACCATTGCAACCTGCAACACACGTGTAGTTAGAGTTTGTTTAGATCCCAAGTCTTTGACAAGTGAATTAGGTCCTACACACAAAATATTTAGTAGTTTCCAATAGAAAGTGAACCAAAGTTGCTTTTGATTCTCAAGATCGTCCAAGGACAAAGAGAAGAGCATACACAATATTTTGATTCAACTAGATAAATGCAAAGGAAAAATTTAAATCAAATGAACTTTAAACAATAGAAATGGAAAACTTGATAAATTTTCATTCCCTTAAGCAAAAAAATGAAAGATTAAGTTTCCAATTAACCAAATGTTAGAAAAATGAAAACTAAAGTTGTTTTTGATTCTCAAGATCACCCTAAGGTGCAAGAGAAGAGCATACACAAACTTTAGTCTAACTTAAGTAAAGCATGGAAACATGATTCAAAGGACATTAAAGCTTAACATGTTAGAAATTTGATTAAAAATGTTAAAACCTAGAGAAAAGTAGTTAGGAAAACCTCATAAAAGGTGCAAAAAATGTCAAAAAAATCAGAATCTAGTAAACCTTGAAATTAGAGCCAAAATTCAACAAGAGCACTTAGACATGATGTTAGCAAATGACTAGTTTTCTAATAATGAGGATATAGCTCAAAATCGCAGGACAAGCTTCACATAGTGTCAAAATAAAAAGTGAGCCAAGATGCAAGTCTGAGACAAGTTAGAGTAGTGCAATGCCCAGGGAAAGCAGTAGTTCATTTGTTTACAACCTAAAGTGTCATAGCGCAGAGCCATACATAGAATAACAAAAATCAGGCTGATCAAAAATCATAGGACAAGAAACTGCACTGTGCACAAGGTACTGTCAAGTGGTAGCGCTAATCCTTTAAACAAACCACATAGAGCACACTGAGCTTTTGTAGTTTCTCACAAGCTTGTGCTAGTGGTATCACAAGGGTTTTTCTCACAGCTAGTGCTAAGGCAAAATTCCTGTGTAACATCAAAAAACACGGATTTGAAAAGAAAAAATGTCAAAAAAGCTCAAAAATTTGTCAATTTGATCTAAATTTTGGCAGCACCTCACCTCCTTTATAGCTGTAAAGAGCAACAAAACAAGGAAAACTCAACTAATCTAGTTAAGAAACACCATATTTATCTAAAATATGCTAAAATGAGGGTTAGTAACAAAAATTTGAAACTAATCTAAAAATATTTGAAATTAAATGCAAAGGACAATGGAGTAAGTCCCACCGGGTGCCAAATGTGTTCATGTTAAATTGACTATGCTAATTGAAAGAAACTAACACCTAGTAGTCTCAAAGAAAAGCTAAATCTACCATTAACATTATGATTAGAGCTTAAAGGAAACTAGCTATCTTGCATAAACATGAATTAAATCACCTAATGCTAACCATTCCTACTCTATTAATGTATGATTACTCTAAAACATGAGCCTCTTTAGATCATGAGTAATCAAATTTGTGTGTTTGATCTCCAAAGAGAGGGAAGGATCTCACCAAGAAATGGCTACAAGGCCATGCTTGGATCTTCCTTTCTACTCAACAATGGTAGAATGGATGCAAAGATGAAGTAGCTATTCCAAAGAATGGAGAAGGCTCTTATCATAAGCTTATATGAAATCACTAGCAAAGTATGGTGTAAGGTGTGAAAGGAAGTAGGAGGGTCCTTTATATAGCTTTCCATTTGGGAGAAGCTTGAATCCCAATGAATGTGGGATAAAGGATAAAGTAGATTTAGACTTGTTAATCTTGATTAGAGGAATTAACAAGTGATTAACAACTCATGGGAGTTGGAGATGATTTAATTAATCAACTAGGATTAATTAATAGGCTAGAATAAAATTTTTAGGCTATTTGGAGGTGATTTAGGAGGAATTTGATATGATTTGAAGCATTTGAAAGAGGATTTAGCCAATAAAAGGTTTATTGATTAAATGCATTGTTAAAAAGGCTTAATTAACTCATAATAGTTAATTAATTGATTTGAAGAGGATTATAACTAACGAAGTGTCGTTAATTGGCATCCGGAATGTGATAAAGGCTAGTTAATTAATGAAGTGTCGTTAATTGACCAAAATAGAGGGAAACATTAGTTAATTAGTGGGAAATCACTAATTATAATGGAAATGATAGGAAAGAGGATAGTTAGTACAATTTTAGCAATAAAACCGGTGTAGCTATCGTATATGCATGTGTGAAAAGATGTGGATTACTGTGGTGGCCTTTCGACCAGGGGATCCAATAGGGGCACTCCACTGACCCTGCGGACAGATGCTTGTAGTTATCTTCAAGGGGGGGAATTCACTATAAAAGTGGGAAAAGGAGTGAGAAAATGAGGTAGGGGATAACTAATTTTATAAGTAGGAAATTAGATTCCTGCACACACTAGTTAGAAAATTCATCACATGCATTCATGTCAGAAGAAACAGCCCTGCAAATGGAAATAAGACTGACATAAGATTGTGAATTCAAATTTTATAAAATCTCCTCATCAAACAAGGCTACAAAATCCTTCTTATTGTATTGATGCTTAATCAGAGGTTGTACATCGTGGGGAAATGGAGGAAATTATGAAAAGGGGGAAAATGGAAGAAAAATGGCTAACTCCTTTGTTGTCTCTGAGTACCATGCACTCGTGAGTTTTCCAGATCAATTTTCCAGCCCCTACAACGACTTTTAGAGTCCATGATATAGCCCACAAGAAAATATTACAATTCCTCAAGCCAACAAGAAACAGTTACAATTGGGTCTAACTGTTAGCGCCCCTTCAAATTCTTGATTTGCAAAGAAACACTTATGGTAGAAAGAAATAGTTTGAAAATACTCTGTCGTTATATTATTTTTCTAGTTAAAACATGGGCCATTCGATTTGCTTTTATAACTTTAAATCCAGGCCACCCACGTGGAAAGAATTGATTGGAATGGGCCTACAGATGCATTGACTATCTACCTTTTGTTTGGCAGGGGCCGTATATATGACTCTAGATGCATGGCGGGCCAGCACTCATTTAGAACCTACCTCTAGTTTTCTTTCTTTGAATTTGTGTTAGGATGACGCATGGAGAGCTCCGCTAGTTCCTTCATCCTTAACTGATAATGGCTCTATTACTCTTTGACTCATGTTTACTCCTAGACATGTGGAGAGCTGACACTAATTTGAGTTTTTTTTTCAGAAGCACCTTCTGAAATTACGCCAGGCCGACACGTGTCTCCTTTCACCGAGGTTAGACTTTTCAATGGCTGACTCTGTCTCTCCAATAACTCTGACCATGTTGAAAGTTGGCACTATTTGAATACTAGCTCTTGGATTTTTCTTTTAAAATGGCATCATGCTGACGTGTGACAGCCTCCACCGATCCTGACGTGGTGATCTGGCACTGATTTAAAGATGGGCCCTTTTTGTTCGCTTCCAAAATGCATCATTAAGGCACGTGGAGGCTCCTACAAACCCACTCATACTTATTCAATTTCAATGATTAGCTCTATCTCTTTTTAGGCCCAGGACACATGGTGCAAGTTGGCACTACTTGGAGACTGACTCCTTGGATTTTACTTTTGAAATAGCATCATGCTGACGCATGTCTCCTTCCACCGGGGTTAGAATTTTCAACGGCTGACACTATCTCTCTATTGACCCCAGACACATGGAAATCTGGAACTCATTTCGAAATTGGCCTTTGATCTCACTTTCATAATTGCTCCATTGCAACATGTGAAGACCTCCGCCGAGCTCACCCATACTTAGCCAGTTTTAGCAATCGGTTATGTCCCTTTTGGACCTGGGACACGTGAAGGAATGGCACAATCTTAAGGGCTGCCCCCAGATTTGAATCTTGAAACTACACTGATGAGGCACATGGAGGCTCCCACTGAAGTCTTCCATGCTTAGCCGATTTTAGCCTGTTTTACCTTTGATTTTGTACCTGGGACACGTGGAAAGCCCGCGCCTAATTAAAGATTGTCCCTTGGACGCTACCCCTAGAGTTACATCGATTTGGACACATGGCTACTTCCACTGGACTTTGAAATATTACTGAACCACATGTAATCAAAGATACCCACATACCACTCGTGGATGCTGAGGAAAAATTTAACGGGGAAGATCTACCCGTCACTCCCGACTGTGGAAAAATGCAGAGAAGAAGAAAATTCCACCATTTTGCACCCAATTTCAAATTTATTTCATGATCCAAGGAATTGAAAACAATACAAGGTTTGATGATCCAGGGTCATAAAATATTGACAATTTCATTCAAATGAGGACAACAGTAAAATTTTCACGCGTCCAGACAGGAAAACGGAAAATTTGTCAAAACAAGCAAACTGGGGATTTGAAACAACTCTGGGGCATGGAATTTTCTATCTCTTCGAACTTTTAACTTGTCCTAAATACTTTAGGAGGGAGAGAGCTCAAAATTTTAAATTTAACTTGGAAAACAAAAAGTGGTTTTCAAGAGACAATAGCTGGATCTAGCTTGGGGACATGGCATTGACTGAGCATAGCGAAGACGTCATATGAGGATCCAAAATCTCAATTTTTACATGGTATAACATTGACCAGTTCTTTATCTATTAGGACTTGCATAATCATATACAACTTCGAGAAAGAAATATTAGAAAAATGAAACACACACGCACACAAAAGGAAGGAAACAAAACCACACAACAAAAAGGGAAAAAAACCAAGAAAACACCTATGGTACAAGGCGGGGGACAACCTGCTTTCACTGATGATACAGTTTAAAATATTTCCCACTTTGTGGTGATTCCAATAGAGTTCCATCCAAGTATGAGAGGAGAAAAACATTCTCACCACAAGCTCCATAAATTTGGAATGGGTTGAGCTACAATGAATCAAATTTTCCATGGCTGCCCTTTGGTTCTTTTCTCTTGTCCCACAACAAGCCAAAGTCTCCAACCTTGAATTCTCTTGCCTTGGCCCTCTTTTCAAAGATCTTCTTCACTTTCGATTGGTGTTCTTTGATTCAATCCACCACCTAGAATCTATTTTCTTCCAGCTTCTCCAGAAATAGGATCCTTTTGTCTTTGGAATCTTTCTATTGACCATCTTCTATTTCATGTAGCAACTTAAGAGCTGACATCTCAATTCTGAGGGGAATTTCTGCTTCAACTCCTAATAGTAGTTGGAATTGAGACATACCTATCACCTTCTTGGTAGTGATCTTATCTACCCACAATGCATCATACAACCTTTTGTGCCAAATTCCTTTGATTCTCGTGCACAAGCTTGCGGAAAATGGTCACAATGTTCTTGTTGCTTGATTTGTCCTATTCGTTTCCTTGTGGATAGTAGTCAAAAGAATGACCTATGGATATTTCGTAGTTATATAGTAGAACTTAGTCAACTATCTTGAAGAGAAATAGGTAGCATTATCTGCTACAATATTATGTGGCACTCCGAAATGGGCTATGATATTCTCCTTGATGAAGTTGCATATTGTTTCAGTGTTGGCTTTTTTGGCCAAAATGGCTTCCACCCATTTGGTGAAGTAATCTATTACTGTGAGTACATAGGTGTTCCCCACACTTGAGTGAGAGTTCAGAAAACCAATGAAGTCTAGCCCCCATTATTGAAATGGTTCTTCAATAACCACAGGCCTGAGTGGTAATGCAGCGAGTCGTGGTCTTCCAATGAATTACTGGCATGATTTGCATTTAGAAACCCAATCTTTAGTGTCTACAAAGATGGTGGGACAATAATACCTTCCTTGGAGGATCTTGTGTGTAGTGACCATCGCTGAAAAATTTCCACCACATGCTTGGTCATGGTATGCTTTAAGAAAAATTTCTTGTTTGCTCTTTATCTACTCGCCTGAGGAAACAGCCATCTAGGCCTCTTTTGTAGAGCGCATGATTCCATATTACAAATTTAGCTACCTTCAGCTTGAGTGTTCTCCTTTGCTTGTAATCAAGATGGGGAGGGCATTCTCCATAAGTCAAGTAGTAGGAAATATCAGTGTACCACTCATCGGTAGTGGTGACAAAGAGAACCTGTGGGTTGTCTTCTGAACAAGTTAACTAGGTGTAATTTCCTTCACCATGTTGAACTTCGAGTGTTTCATCTTCAGCAATCAACTTACACAAACCATTTCCCCTTACCAGATTTGAGGTTTGAATCTCCAAGTCATATTCTTGACTCTTTTCAATCCAATTCCCTCTTTTAGCTCTGGGATCCTGCTGTGTAAAGATGGACTTAATTGCGCTGCTAAGGACCATCACCACTGTATAAGAATTGAGGATGTAAAACCTGAAGTTTTTTACAGCCTTGACCACTGTGTAGGCATGTTTCTCCAATTAGATGTACTTTATCTCATGCTTTCTTCAAAGTATAAACTCATGAAAGTAATAGGTGCTTCAACATCTTCATCATTTTTCTGAACAAGAACAACAAAGAGTGTATGCTCTGATGCATAACAATAGAAGATGAACTCTTTGTTGAAAATTTGGATAACATGAGGGTTAGAGCCTTGGCAATGGCTTTCTTTATATCTTCAAAAATTTCCTTCCCTTCATTGTTCCATTTGAAACTTGCTTGAGGTTTCATCATGGAAGTGATGTGTTTTGTCAATTCAGCAAACTCAGGCACAAAACAACAAAGAAAGCTTCACCTTTCCAAAGAATGAATGAACTCCCTTATTACTTGTGGGTAGGGCTAATGCTTGAATGGCTCTAACCCTCTTAGGATCAATATGTGCTCCATGTTTGTTCACAATGTGCCCCAATAACTTGCCTTTTGTGACTCCAAAAATGCACTTTTTTGGATTTAATGATATGACATGTTTCCTACACCTTGCAAGTACATGTTCCAAATGATAGATATGATCTCCCCTCTTCTTTGAAAATACTATGAGATCATCCAGATATATGACAATACAATGCTTCATATCTTTGAAGGCCAAATCCATCACCCTTTGGAATGTAGCTACCGCCGTTGATTAGGCCGAAAGGCATTCTGTTGTACGTAAAAGTACCCCAAGGTGTTGTAAACGTTGTCTTGGTGTGGTCTTCCTTTACTACTTTGATTTGATTATATCCTAAGAATCCATCCAATAAGGAAAGCATTTCAGATCTAGTGACTGCTTGCAGAATATGGTCCATGATAGGAAGAGGATAATTGTCCTTTAGTGACACCTGGTTGATATTGGGAAAATCTACACATATCCTTATCTCACCATTCTTCTTCCACACTGGCACAATGTTAGCTACCCATGTTGAATGGTGGATGGGAAAGATGATCCTTGCATTAAGCATCTTCATTACTTCCTCCTTGATGGTATCAGCAATCTTTGGGTTATCCGGCCTTTGTTTCTGCCTGAAGGGCTTAGCACACTGCTTCAAAGGAATTGAGTGGTGCATTTCCTTTGGCTGGAAGGATTTGAGTTCATCATAAGAGTAGGCCAAGACATCTGAGTATTTCTTAAGTAAAGTGACAAACCTTATTTTTTCTTCAGGTGAACAACATTTTCTAATATTGACTATCCTTGGCTCCTCTGGGGTACTGATTTTTTCTTTATCAAATTCAGTTGGGCACCGAGAAGATTGCTTTTTTTTTTCTTGAATGAATATATCATGTTAGTCAAAGAGATCTTCTAAAGAGGCTAGGCCTTTGGGAATTTTGTTTCCTTTCAATTTGATTACTCCCTCATCATCAATCCCTTTAATTCCTTCCATCTCTTCTTTGGGGGCTGCTTCTCGGTGTGAATTTTCACCTCCTTCAAAGAAGAGACTGTTGAAATTATCACTTTGCTATAAAAAGGCTAGAATTTGGTTATCATCATTGAAGACTTACCAATGGTTTGTATTGTCTAGTACACTAGGCATGAATACCATTTCAATGGTCACTTTGTCTTTAGCAAAAGAAGGATGAGGTGTCACTAGGGAAGTTGACACTGGCAAGAGAATCATCCTTTTCATTCTTTTCCCTTAGAATAGATTCAATGGAAAATGCATCAAAAGATTCAATACAATCCCACACTCTATTTATGTAATGTCAAAGTCTTGGATTCTTCACCTGATATTGTTGGTGGACCTACTTTACTACAAACCTCTACATCACCTCGGCATCTCAGCTTCTTGATTCCCATGTCCTCTGTTGTACATCATGCCTAAGAGTAGTGCTTCATACTCTATACTGTTGTTTGTATTATCAAATTGTAGCTTGTAGGCAAATGGGTACAGCTCATTGGAAGGAGAGTACAATACTACACCAGCTCCCAAGCCTACTCTAGAATGACTACCATCAAATTCCATTTTCCAAATTTGATCTTCCTTTTCCTCCATGAGAAGAGGAAAGTTCTCCTCTTTTTCTGATGTGAGGAAGTAGTTTCCTAGCCCACAATCTTGAAAGAGAATGTTACTTTCAGATCATCAGACTTTCATACTGTGAACTTCATCTTTCTTACTGGTAGCAACTTCTTCATCTCACCTTTTACTGGGATAGTTATAGATGACCAATCCATTTTTATTTCTCCACCCAGGTCTCTACAGAAACTCCTACTCAAAAGCATACCAAAGGATGTTGGGATGTCTACTACCAGTATGGTTAGGAGCACCTTCTTGTCTAGAAAATCAGCTAGTGCTACCTGTGCATCCTTGATTCTTCCTACCAATGGAGCTTGTTTGGATTCCATTGAGTAGCATGTGTCATTTACCTGGGTCAAGGTGAGGCCTAGAGCATTTGCAACTTTGACTGGCATCACATTGTCTGAGGCTCTAGAATCTATGATACAATTATTCAGCTGGAAGCCTTTAATGAGGAGTGATAGGTAGAAAGGTTCAACCCTGTTGTTTTGGAGGCAATGAGGGCTAGCATGTTTTGGGAAGGTGGTGTGGATGGTGTGGGTAGTAAGCATTTAGAATTTAGGACTTGAAGAGATAGGGTTACCGCCACGAACTATATTGATGAATCTGTCAAATTGGGCAGGATGTGTTTGTAGGTATTCTATTTTGGAGAGCTGGACTTTGGTTTTGCTTGCATGTTCTACAAAGTCAAATGGGAAATGGTGGGTGAGGAAGAGGCTCCTGAAATGGAGGAAGATCTACATGGTAGATATTTTGCTACTTTTGGTGTTGGGTTCTCTTTTTCAGCTGTAATAATTGGCTTGGAAGGGGGTGAGGGTGTAGCCTTTGACTGAACTTTAGATGTTTTTGCAGGACCAGCATTTAGAAGAGAATTATTCTTAGCAACTTTTGAGCTGGAAGAAGGATCAAATGACTTACTTGGTATAGTAGCATGCTCTTTGAGCAACCAGTGAGTCTGGTTTTTCTTTGGCTGACTCCAAAGAAGGTGGTAATGGTGATCCTCTGCTGATGATTTTATTTTGTGTAACCTCTGGAGGAAAATCTTCTTTATTCTTCTTCTTATCCTTTATAACTGTTGGGGCTGAAATCCCTTTCTTAGATTGAGCACGAGTGAAAACAGCACATGAGAAACTTGGAACTTCTTCATCACCTTCATCTTCATCATCAACATACTCAATCAGGCCATTGTGCATATCAACTTCCTCAATCTCAAGATAGTTTTCATAATCTTCCATGTTTTCTTCTTTCAGTTTCATCAATTTTTGCTTCCTCCTCTGGCTCTTTGGTGTCACATATGGCATTAACTGGTGGTGCTTCAAGAGCAAGACAACAAGGAGGTGGGGCAATCCTTGGCCTATCTAGAGGGTTTGGCCTCCTTGAAGCATTCCGCATTGTGATATGAGATAGCTGCTTCTTCAAGGCAACCAAGTCATTTGCCATTTTTTGGAACATCAGATCTGTGGTGACAGAGTTTGAATTTTGACCCTTTTGTTTCCCATTGGGGCCTTTCACCTTTCCAGAAAGTATTAGATCATCATCAATTTCTATTGCAAAGTCTTGGGCTTACCTCAATGTTCTTGGTTGGGATCTTCTGAGGAAGAAACCTACTTCTGATGGCAGAGCACTGATGAAAAACCTCTTCAAATTATTTTTGGGAGGCACCACATCTTCAAGGATCCTTCTTATCACTCTATCTTATCTTTCTATGAAGTCCCTCATTGACTTGGAGGTTTCTTTCTTCATTTGTACCAATTGGACCAAAAGATCCTGACAATCTTCCATGGTCTTGAACCTATGTTTGAATGCACTTCTTATATCTTCCCAACAGGTGACAGACCTCGGGGGTAGCATGTAGAACCATTCGGCAGCCTTTTGTTGAAGTGACTCCACAAAGAGTTCAAGCTGACATGTCTTCGTCTTCAATACCCAACACACCACAAGAAGTGATAAAGGCTGCTACATGCTCTTCAGGGAGTTGAGAACCATCCCCTTTAAATTTTTGGAAGTTTTTTCTTGAGCCTCTCAGTATCTCATGGAGTGGTTGAGAAAGATCCAGTGGACTGGTGTTTCCTCCCCATGATACATTAGGCCTATGGGCCTCATGATCATGTTCATGCTCATGATCACGATCTCCCATTCTATTATTTTTATCTTCTAGAAGGTTGTGGCTTCTGTTGCTACTCTTTCATCTACCTTGTTGAAGTCTCTCGATTTCTTTGAGTTGAGCTCTTATTTCCTCTTTCGCTCTTGCTTCTCTTTCTCTAGCTTCTTCTTCAGTCTCTACGTCGGTGAAATCTTCAAGGTTCTCATTGATGTATGGAAATTCACCGTCCAAAGGATTGGCAACACTCAGGTTCCCAACGTGACCAGTTGCTTGAGAAGGAAGCCTCTGGATTCCGAGTAGCTCTTGTCTCCTTTGAAGTTCCTTAAAAATGGGATCAATTTTTCCTCCTTGTCTCTATTGCCAGGTGTATCTTTTATCCACCAGCTTGAAAATCTATGCTCTTATTCATAGTACTTGGAATTCATCTTTGCCTCTCCAATTCAGCAGTGTGCCTTCCTCTTCAAGGTCCATAATTCTCATGGCAATGAAGTAGTGATTGGCACTTTGTCTATTATACTCAGATAGCTTCCCTCAAATCTGAAGTGATACGTCTTCTTGGATGTGGAAGAGTGATTCAGGTCTTTCAATAGGAGTATTTCTTGGAATAGCCATGGTTTGTAAACCATGTGGCTCATATAGCTATTCAAATTCAAGAAATTTTTTCCTTTGAATTTTGAATTTTTTGAATTTTATTTTTTTCAGAACTTTTGGTCGTATTCAGGTGCAGATGCTGCTAAATCTACCCCATGGCGGGCTCCAAAAACTATTGGTGAGAAAAATTTTCAAGTGAAAAATTGGTGGTTATCCTTGCCAATGCTCTGGGAATCTATGTCCCTCTACTTAACCAGTGTAATTACCATATATGCATGCGTGAGAAAATGTGGATTACTGTGGTGGCCTTTTGACCGGGGATCCAACAGGGGCACTCCACTGACCCTACAGAAAATTCTTGCAGTTATCTGCAAGGGGGGAATTTGCTATGAAATGTGGGAAAAGGAGTGAGAAATAGAGGTAGGAGAACTAATGTTGTAGGTAGGAAATCATATTCCTACACACACTAGTTAGAAAATTCATCACATGCATTCATGAGAAGAAACAACCCTGCAAATGGAAACAAGGCGACATAATATTGTGAACTCAAAGTTTCTAAAATCTCCTCATCAAAGAAAGGCTACAAAATCCTTCTTCTTGTATTGATGCTTAATTAGAGGTTGTACATCATGTGGGAAATGGAGGAAATTGAGAATGGAGGGGGAAAATGGAAGAAAAATGGCTAACTCCTTTGTTGTCTATAAGTATCAGTGCACTCTTGAGTTTTCCATATCAATTTTCCAGCCCCTACAATGAATTTTAGAGTCCATGATATAGCCTGCAAGAAACGATTAAAATTCCTCAGAGCCAACACGAAATAGTTACAACCTGGGTCTAACTGTTCAGTGCCCCTTCAAATTCTTGATTCACAGAGAAATGTTTATGGCAGAAAGAAACAGTTTTAAAATACTCTATCGTTACATTATTTTTCAAGTTAAAACATGGGTCGTTCGATTAAATTTTACAACTTTAAATTTGAGTCACCCATGTGGAAGGCATTGATTGGAATGGGCCTGTAGATGCATTGACTATCTACCTTTTGTTTGGTGGGGCTGTATATATGACCCCAGATGCGTGGTGAGCCAGCGCTCATTTGGAACCTGCCTCTAGATTTTTTGTCTTTGAAGTTACGCCAGGCTGACGCATGGAGAGCTCTACCGGTTCCTTTTTCCTTAGCGAATTCATGCTTTGTTCCTATTTGACTCATGTTGACCCATAGACATGTGGAGAGCTAGTGCTGATTTGAGTTTCTACTTTGGAATCACCTTCTAAAATTGTGTCTGGCCGACGCGTGTCTCCTTCCACCAAGGTTAGACTTTTCAACAACCAACTTTGTCTCTCCAATGAATCTGACCATGTGGCGAGTTGGTGTTATTTCAAGACTAGCTCTTGGATTTTACTTTTAAAATGGTGTCATGCTGGCACATGGCAGCCTCCACCGATCTTGACGTGGTAATCTGGCACTGATCTGAAGATGGGTCCTTTTTGTTTGCTTCCAAAATGCATCGTTGAGGCACATGGAGGCTCCCATAGACCCGCTCATACTTAGTCAATTTCAACAATTGGATTTGTCTCTTTTTGGGCCCAAGACACGTGGTGAGTTGGCACTACTTGGAGACTGACTCCTAGATTTTACTTTTGAAATGGCATCGTGGTGACGCATGTCTCCTTCTGTTAGGGTTAGAATTTTAAACGGCCGACTCTATCTCTCTATTGACCCTAGACGCGTGGTGATCTGGCGCTCATTTAGAAATTGGCCCTTTTGATCTCACTTTTAGAATTGTGCCATTGCGGCGCGTGGAGACCTCCGCTGGCTCACCCATACTTAGCCAATTTTATTGGTCAGCTCTGTTTCTTTTAGACCCTGGGACACGTGGAGTACTAGCACAATCTTGAGGACTTCCTCGGCTTTGAATATTGAAATTTTGTCGATGAGGCATGTGGAGTCTGCGCACTGAGTCTTCCATACTTAGCTGATTTTAGCCTGTTTTACCTTCAGGTTTACACCTGGGACACGTGGAAAGCCTGCGCCTAATTGAAGATTGTCTCCTTGGACCCTGCCCCTAGAGTTGCATCATTTGGATGCATGGATGCTTCCACTGGACCTTGAAATATGACAGAACTGCATCCAATCAAAGAGACCCACATATTACCCGTGGATGATGAGGTAAAATTTAACGAGGAAGATCTACCTGTCCTTCCTGGCTGTGGAAAAATTATAGAGAAGAAGAAAACTCCACCTTTTCGTGCCTGATTTTCAAATTTCTTTCGCGAGCCAAGGAATTGAAAAAAATACAAGGTTTGACGATCTAGGGGTATAAAAAGGTTGAAAAATTCATTCAAATGAGGACAACAATAAAATTTTCATGCGTCCAGGCAGGAAAACGGAAAATTTATCAAAAAAGCAGACTGGGGATTTGAAACAACTCTAGGGCATGGATTTTTCTAGCTCTTCGAACTTTCAACTTGGATTAAATACTTTAGGAGGGCGAGAGCTTGAAATTTCAAAACTAACTTGGAAAACGAAAAGTGGTTTTCGGGAGACAATAAGGTGTCTACAAAAAGTGATTGGAAAAAAATATGTATTATTTTTTTCTCTCTCTCCCTAATGCTCTTGGATGATTTGCACATAAGAATTTATGTATGTTTATAGTAATGGAAATCATTCTAGTTCTTTGAAATGAACCAAAATCTAATTCAGGTACATGTCAGAAAAATGGGAGAAATAATATTTGTTGTTTTTTACCTTGAAGTATTTCACCATACTGCAGTGAAAGAAGAATAAGGGGCATGTTTATACAACTTAAAAGGAATTATATTTATTTCATTATGATTTGTACATCTAATAAATTGTAATAATTCAACATTTACTTGTTGAGAAATATATGCCATTGTAACTTGTTGTCATTCAATATACTTGGCATTGTTTTTTTTGTTATGTATATTTGAAAGGAATTTAATGTGTAAGGTTTTAACTTTGATTGAGTATCATACCTTTTTGGTGAAAAATACTTTATTGGGAAGTTATAACCTTAGTTTATAGTTTGAAATAATTGTGATAATTTAGTAGTACACTTGTTATGCTCAAACTTAAGTATGTTATTCTTATAGTAATTATATTATATTGGTTATTATCTTTGATTACATATAAATTGATTCCAATACCCCAGTGTCTCTTTTATACACCACTTTCATATTGCGATTGGAACTTGTTAAGGCTAATTAATCCACATATTAGTTTGGAATAATAGGGATTATTCATCTAGTAAATATGAATATGTAAAATGATATGAAGTCTATCCTCACTTGATGAAAGAAATGTTTTATAAACAAAAATGTTTAGTTCAGACTAGACACATACAATAATGATCTTATATAATGATGGTGCCTTATACACCTTGAGTGAAAGGGTGGAGGATGAAAAATCTTATGGATTATTTAATAATACCAACTCACATCAAGTTAACATAACTGCACAGATCTATAAGTAATAAATTATATGAGTGTATTCTTCCCTTGAAATAGAAATGTGAAGGAAAAATGGTTGGTATACAAATAAACTTATTAAGACTTTGTTGTGATACTATAAGGACTTGCATAAACACTTTGTGATTATAATCTTATTTACTTAATTGAGTAAGTCAACAAGACCTTTTGTTGGATTGCAACCAAACCTTATAAGACATGGTCTCCTTTTAGAGGAATACTAAAATCTTCCTATAACAGGAATTAGATGTTTACACTTGAGTTACAAATTAATAAAATGAAGAAATATAACATGGAAGGTTATTATTATATTTTTAATTACTTTTATGTGATAAAATTCAAAGTAATATTAAATCGAAATGAATTCGATAAGAAATGATGCTAGTTATAGATACTTTTGAGTTAGTTGACTAGGGGATCTATATTAAGTATCCCTAACTTGTACATGAAATAAGGAAGTTTTAGTAAAGAGAAAATCATCTTATAAAAGTATGTACGGTGTTATTGTAAAGATTACAAATGATACTCTTTTATGATAACAATCATAGAGGTTGAAGGAGTTTGGTGAGAAAGAACGACATTCGATGAAACATCTTTTCTTGTTGTAATTATACTTTGCCTTTCTCAAAATAAGAGGACTATACCCTTAATTGAGAGCTAATAACCCAATTAATAATAAAAGGCAAAAAGTAAGAATCTAAGTAGTTATAGCTGACATAATTCCTTAATAAGAAGTTTAAAGTCTTGAGTCGATGGAACAAAAGAATATAATTTATAAATGATAATGTTGTATGCATAGAGATGACCTTAGAAATAATTTTCTTACCTATAGTGGGTTGGGGTAAATGTACCTTGAATTAAATGTTTTGGATCCAGTTGAGTAAATTCTAAGGGATAAATGTTTGAGAGAATATTTAATAAATTTTTAACAAATTCAATAGGAAAATAAATAACATTATGGTTAGTACCATAACTCATCATGACAATATCTATCTTAGTTATTAAATAATGGGATGAAGCTTTTTTGGGTTATAATAAAATTGATAAGTAACTATATGTCTCGCCAACATGGTGAATAATCCTATCCTTTTATGAAGGTATGAATGGGACATGAACCTTATAAAATGAACTAAAATACATGATGATAACATATAACCTTGAGTAATGAATTAAGAAGAAAACTAAGCCCGTAACTTTAATTATATGGAAGATGCTAGTATGAGCGGAGATTAAATGAGAATATGTTATACGTGTTAATTATAATTTTACGTCATCCTTGAAGCATTTTTATTGAGGATATTAGCATTGTTTCCTTTTGTAATGGAAATTTTAACCTATGTTGTTCTTGACTCTAGACATGTTGGTTTATTAGGATAAACCTTCGTTAAAGGACTAAAGCATAACTATCATCATATAAGACCTTGATATGTAACTAGCTAGAGGAATGGATGAAAATAAAATTAGCACCTCTCTTCCAGTAAGGCGCAAAAAATCAGTTGTTATTTTCCCGAAACTGGAAGATAGGTCACAATAAATGACACCTCATTTAACTAGTCTAGTTGTGCTCTCAATTTCATTCTTAATTTTCTAAGTATATTTCCATTTTGATTTTTATCACCACCCCTTTAAAGTGGTGAAGACAGATGAGATGAAAAAAATGGTTTTTCAAAATAAAATGAAATATTTCAACTTTGAAAAAGTGTTACAGTATTGGATTTTTTTTCATGATATTTCTTCGTTACCTACCATTTTCATATAAGGAAGGTTTTTGTGTTGCTATTAGAGATTGGAATTGTTAGAGAAACATCACAACATTAAAAAATTAGGGTTGGATTAAAAAGAATCATATTATTTCTAAAAATGTATGGATTTCAAAAACATTTCATTCCTACAAAAGCACAAGATTACTATTAACCATTGCATGCTTAGAACATTGTCATGTTTCCTTAAAAATAATCATGATACTACAAAAGCATCACAATCTCAAGATGAGGAAAATAATTGAATTCAAGGAAAATCATCACATGCTTGGAAAATATTTGCATACATGGATCAAAAAGTAACTCAAGAAAACATTGAAATACAAGAAAACATTACACGCTAGGAAAAGTATTTCATGCATGGAAAAGCATCACATGTGTATAAAAGATTCACATGTACTGAAAAAAATCACAAGCTGGGAAAATAATTGGAATATGGGAAAGGTATTACATACATGGAAAAACATCACATGCTAGGAAAAAATTATAGAATTGTAAAGTATCTGGAACTTGAAAAACATCAAAACTTAGGGGGAAGAACTCTATATAATAAAAGTCACAAATGTATTGAATTTCAAAATTGATCACAAACATGTTTTAAATTTTATCAATTGATTTATCTATATTCTATAAACTATAATTCTAGAATAATTTTGATTCAAATAAACAAAAAAAATTCAATCCACGAGTGTTTGATTTATTTGTATGTTTAGTTACCAATGTACTAGGTCTTTTTATACTCACTGAGTCACCAAACAATTTTGAAGTCACAACTTGCAATAACGAAAAATAGTGTTTAATTTCAACTATATTTATAACTATATTTAATACATTTGGGTTGGGTATAACTGGAAAATTTAATTATATTTTAAAATTTCCCTCTTAAGTTTTAGAAAATGTAATCTTAGGGCCCATAAAGTTTATACAGATCTTAACATTTTTAAAATCATGGATCATCAATTTTTCAGCAATCCAAAACAAAAAAACTCATCAGGACTAGAAATCATTGGGTTGTTCAATTGAGAAATTATAACATATATGATTTATTTGGACAAGTTTTATACAATCCTACATTCTCTAAAATACTGATCAAAATTCTAGAAATCCTTGAAATTCTCCTAATAATGAATATTGGTTGCTAAAATTTTCCCTCCTTAACAAAATCATAAAGGCTTAATAATAATGGAGGAATAATACATGCATCTAATTAATCCCTCCAATTTTAATGGTTTCATAAGTTTTATAGGAATGTTAGGGCTTCAAGGAACATGAATAGTTTCATAGAGTCTCGTAGTGAATTCAAGAAAGAGAAGTGAGTTTTTTGAGCTCAAGAATAGGCAAAATGGTCATAAAATTAGATATAATATTCGATGTTTGTTTCCATGAATGTACTACGATAATGGAAAGGGCTATATGGTTTTTTCATGTTACTCTATGTTACTCATTTTTTAGGTTTTCTTTTCCTTTTTGCCTTGACTTATAATGTGTTCTTTGTGTCTAATGTTTGTCTTTAGAACTGTAAGAAACCAAATAATACTCTATAAAATTTGTCAATTTCCTATGTTATGAGAATAAAATGAAATATGCACGTATTTAATTAGGATTGTTTTTTGTTTTGGTAAATATATTTATATCTAATGGAATATTTTACAATTATTTAAAGTGTATTGTTGTGTAAAACCACTTTCCATATCTACAATTTTATGAACCCACATTTTTTTGTATGTTTTTTTTCCTTATGGATTAAATATTTTTTTATCAAGGATAAATAGTTTTTAATGGACTATACCCAGAGTACAAAAAGGCTCAAGAAGCCAGATACCAGAAGGATAAAACCCAACTAAGAAAGGCTAAGTGCCTTAAACATATAGGCTCAAAAGCTAGATATATCAGTTAAGTGAGTACAAAAAGATCCATCCAAACAGAGATCCGAAGAAGAACAAAAGGACCAAAATACATCAAAGAGGGATCCAAAAAAGGGCATCCCAGCAAGAAAACAACAACAAAATCTCCGAAAAAGAACAACTTCACAGCAACAAAACGACACCTGAGCACTACACTATTTGACTACCCTGTCAATCTTGCCCTTAATTTTCTGAAGAGAGGTGAATAGCGCAATGGCCGTGGCATGAGAAGGATCATTCATGTCCTCCTGAGCAAGTACAAGGTCACGAGTTTCATTAGAATCCCAGACGTCATCCAGAATGCCACTAAGACTGCAAACACTTCTCATGTGCTACTCCATAAAATTATAAAACTCTTTCAGTGTCGAGATGATGCAGTCGTGATGTCCCTTGGCATTGCCCATCCTAGCATCAAGTGATAGGAGCTTCTTAAAAATCTCAGTAGTAGTATCATTGTCCTCATAATTTTCTAACTTCCTCTTTCCTTTTGTTTTTTCCAAATTCCTAGGAGCATTTTTAAGGTCTTTAATCTCCTCTTCAAGCTTTCTAACCTTGGTAAGAAGATCCACATCTCTGCATTCGTCCACAAGTTTACTGATATGCAATAAGTTTTCGTCAAGTTCAATATCCCTACGGCTACGCAAAATCCTTTGAGAAGAAGGAAGGTAAACCTTAGCCTTTTTTCCTTTCATCTTTCTACTAGATATTACTTTCTTTGATGTTAGATATTTTTGTTCTAGGGCGTATTCTAGTTTATTTTCCCAAAATATATTATCCCTAGCTCATGCATGTTACATTCCAAACCTAGTCAGATTGTAGGAGTATTTGGGTTCATAGGAAATCTTGTATCAACCAAATAGTTCAATAGTTAGAGTCAATCAGTTTTTGCATTTTGTATGCATTTTAATTTTGATAGTAGGTCATGCATTCAAGAAGTATGTTGTTGGAAAATGAAAAAGTAAATGTTGCACTTTATAGAGTGCATGAGTCCATTGTGCAATGTTTTTAAGTGTGGATTTTCATTGCATAATGCATGGTTGGTTGTGCAATCATCCCAATATGTAAAATTGTCTACACAATCATGTTTGTGACAAAAAAATAATTAATTGAATGTTTAAATGTACATGTTTAAGGAAAGGTTGGATACTTATTCTTTGGGTTTGTTATTGGGTTCTTTAGAATTTGAATTTGAATTCCACAAGTTTAAGAGTCTTAGGAAGTGGCATGAATGACTATATAAGTAGAGCCAAATTACCTAAGTAAATCAGTTTGAGATGAGGAGCTCAAAGTTTTCTATAAGAGTGAAGTGTGGATGTGAGCTTAAGGCTTAGAGTAACATTGTTTGTAAGTGATTAAAAATTACATGAAATAGTTGAGTATTGTGCCATAGTTGAACGACATGACCTAATATTATAATGATTATATGAAGTATATTTATATGAGACTAAATAACTGGTGATCAATTTATTTGATTATATATACCATATTTTTATTTTTGTTTAAATTTTTGTTCATTTGACCTTTCTTCCTATGCACGTTTTATTTTTATTCGTTATTATTCTATTCATATTCCAAGGGTTGTGAGGAGTAAGGTCGATATCCATTGAGGAACCTAATCACATCTGCGTCATTTGGTATTAGAGTGAGGATTTCTTTTCTTGAAAATATAGGCATGGAAAATATTTACGGATTTCCACATTTGTGATTATGGGTGGAAAATTTATGCAAACTTATTCCAAGAGGTAGTTGTTGGGTAAAATGTGTGTGAGAGTGACACAATAAGTTTTGTGGCTTTCCATGATGTGAATTGTGGGTATAATGTCATTGTAGTAATATTTCATCAAGATAATTATTTGGTAGAATATTGCATAGGTCATTGATCTCAAGTTTTTAGAGGATATAAATGACACACTAGAGGAACATGATGGGAGGACACTAGATTCAAGGTCCAATAATACATGACCTAGACAAGATGATGTGAACTATGCAAGCTCACTTAGAAGCCATGGAAGTAATACAACGTTAATGTGTTCTTATGGAAGATCATAATAATGATGAAGGTGTACCCCTACACTACGGAACAAAAGACACAAATGCAAAAGAAAATGTTGTGGAAGAGGAAGCACAAGATAGTCTTAAAGATATAATGTTTCACGTAATTAGTAGAGTAGGTGTAAACTAATATTGGACACCCCTTGTTATTATAGTAGCTTGGATCCAGCAAAACTCATTGATTGGATTAAAAAATAGAGAAAATTGTGAGTATGAATATATGGAAGTTCCCAAGAAGTTCAAGTTTAAATGCATGAAGTTGAAATATTATTGCATCTATTTACTGGGAACATATCCATACCAATTGAGTGTACTATGGAAAACATAAGATCAAGACATGGGATATGTTTGTGGTGAATCTCAAGGATTACCAACTCATCTTGTTTAGAAACATTTGGATTATGCGACTGAGAGAGACTAGTGTGAAGGAATACACTAGAAAGAGTTTTACTAACTCACCTTTAGAGCGAGACATGTGGAAGATGATGTGGAGAATATCTCTAGGTATATGACTAGATTACAAGTTACAATTCAGGATGAGTTGAACATATTACAATTTTATTAATGGGATAATCCTATCCATATGCCATTAAGGAAGAGGGTAATATGTCACATAAACAACATAGTGCTAACTATGGAAAGGGGAATTATACACAAGGATTTTGATAGAGAAAGGGTAGAGATATTTTTTACGAGGTGAAGGAAGGTAATATTCATTGTTTTAGAGTGAAGGGACATCTCGAGGAGGCGGAAATACATATATGGGTAGAATATCATTGGGGTCCAAAAGAGGTGACATATTTAGTAGGGTGTGTTACATGTGTGGAGAGACAAGGAATATAGCATTTGAGTTCCCACACACCTAAAATGTTGGTAAGAAACGTGTGCACATTACACAAGGAGAGGAAGATGACTTGATAATTAGTGAAGAGGAGAAAATATGGGAGAATCACTAATGTTAAATTAAATATTTTTGAAACTAGGGGAAAAGGTTGGTCTTGAGAAGAGAAGAAATTTATTTAGGATGACATGTATGTTAGGAGGAAAGGTCTATAAGGTGATAGTGGATAGTGGACATTGGAAGAACTGATAATTTTATGGTAGAAGATATGGTGGATAAGTTGAAGTTGAAGATAATTGAGCATCAAAATCCATATATGTTTTCATGGTTACAAAAGGGACTCCATTTGTTAGTGAAGGAGTAGTGTTTGGTTAAATTACAATTGGTATGTATGAGGCAAAGTGATGTATAGAATCATGGCCATTGAAAAATGTTATGTGTTACTTAGTAGGCCTTAACATTTCAAATATAAGGCTCAACATGATGCCTAAAAAAACACCTACATTGTAGAAAATGATGGAAATAAATACACACTAAACCCATTATAGTAGAAGGGTGAGGTAGAAATGAAAGTGAATTTTCTCTCAGGTAATAAGTTCTTGAGTGAATTAAAACATGATATTACATGTTTTATACTCATAGAAAGGACCATGCAAAGAGAATACATAAAGGAATTAGTTAAAATAAAGGAAACAATGTCACATGAATTGGAAGTAATGTTATATTAATTTTTGCATGTTGTATCTTGTGAGTTACTTGAAGGGTTACAACCTATGAGAGACAATATTCACCACATGGATTTAATTCCAATATAGATTTTTCTAAACAAGGTGGCTTATATGATGACACCACAAGAGAATGCATAGATACAGAGGCAATTCCAAGATTTTTTGGATAAGGGACTCATTAGGGAGAGTTTGAGTCCATGAAAAATACTGAATATTTTAACACCATAAAGGTGGTGAATGGAATATGGGTGTTGATTCAAGAGCCACAAACAATATTTCCATCTAATAAAAGTTTCCATCAATGCACATGAAGGATATTATGAAATGTTTGAGTAGAGTGATGTGTCTCAGCAAGGCTGATTTAAAAGTGGATACCATTAGATACACATAAGAGAAGGAGTTGAATGGAAGAAAACATTTAAGACTCAATAGGGATTGTGTGAGTGGTTTGTGATGTCATTCAAATTGATAAACACATGAAGTAATTTCACGAGGTTGACGAGTCAAGTCCTGAAATCATTTGTAGGAAAGATTTTGATCATGTACATGGATGATATTATAATTTTTAGGAGGACATGTGAAGATAGTATCCAACATATTAGGAAAGTGTTTTAAAGATTTTATGTTGATTAATTTGAAGAAACACGTTATTTATGCAAGATAAGCTAGTATATCTAGAATCTATTATTTCAAGAGAAGGACTAAAGATGGACATTGAGAACTTTCACACAATTATGGGTTGGACATCACTATGGAGGGATTGTTAATCAAATATTTCCCATGGGTTGGATAGATTCTACCATAAGTTCATCATGAAATTTATTGGCTTGTGTGTGACGATTACAAAATACGTGAGAAAAGATAGAAATAATTTCATATGAAGAATATGTGTAGAGAAGTTTTTTATTGAATTAAAGAAGAAAGTTACAGAGTAGAAAATACTGACATTACTAGATTTCAAAAAGGTATTCCAGGTCAATTGTAATGATAGTGGTATATCCATTGGTGCAATGTTGATTATTTCGGTGAAAAGTTTAATTATGTGAGGAGAAACTATAGTTTTTATGACCAGTAGTTTTATGCCATCATGTAAGTGTTGAAGACTTTGAGGCATTACCTATTTCCAAAAGAGTTTGTGTTGTACAAAGACCATCAGGTGTTGCATTTTTTTAATAGTCAAGGAAATTTTAATTAGATGCATATGAAGTCGGTAGAGTACGTACAAGGATAAACATTTGTATTGAAAAAAAGAGTGGTAAATAAAAGAAGGTGGTTGATGCACTTAGTAGGTGTAGTTGTTTATTGAAAAAGGATAGTGGAAGTTATGGGTTTTGAGTCCATGAAGCAGTTATATCCATATGATAAATATTAAAAATAAGCTTGGGAGGTATGCATAGTACCTACAAGTGTTTATAGGACACCTTGGCTGGACTAATTTATGTAAGAAGGATTATTGTGTAGGGCGAAGATAGCTATGCATATTGTTGGGATCAATACACAAGAATTCAATAAGATAGACATGATGAAATATTAATAAGGCATTTTTTATTAGATAGAAACTTAGCACATCTAAGGGAGAGTTACTTAGGATACATATGAGTGTGGATATGTGTAATTATATGTAATAATTCCATGTCTATTAGTTTGTTAAAGGAATATATTAGAATGTAGGGTTGTAGATCAAAATTTTCTCATTCAAGGTATGCCTTGGGGAGACATAAATATAGATTTTCCTAGGATGCAAAAGGGTATTGATTCCATTTTTGTCCTTGTGGACATATTTTCAAAGATGACACAATTTATTGCTTATAAGAAGACCAATGATGCAACACATATTGAAAATATTTTCTTCAAGGAGATTGTGAGGGTAAATGGATTACATGTAGTAGATTTTTCATAGAGATATAATTTTTTTTGGTAATATCTGGAGAACATTGTGGAATATGTTATATATACAATTGTAATTCGACTCATATTATCATCCAAAAATTGATGGATAAACATAATTTTTGAGCAAAATCCTTAGGTTTTTTCTTAGGTGTTTGGTCAAAGGTAAGTCACGAACTTGGGTTTTGGATTTATCAAAGGAGAAATTTACTTATAATAATTCAATAAATAGGATAAAAATGAATTCCAAATTATATATGGGAGCAACCCAAGAGGACTTGTGGATTTGATAGACTTACCATGCACTGAAGAGAGGAGTTATAAAGTAGGAGAATTTATAGAACACATGAAATAAGTGCACCAATAAGTTCATGATTAGTTGTAGAATATGAATGCACAATACAAACAATGGGTAGATGAGAGATAAAGAGAATATGGATATCAAATTGGAGACATTATATTAGATTATTTATGGAAGGAAATGTTTTCGAAGGAACATACAATAAGGTTAAGTGGAAGAAGATTGGGCCATCTAGAATCATCACGAATGTAACTCATAATTCTTATTAGATTGAGGTACCTAAAGGAATTGATATCTCTAATGTCTCTAATTTGGCATATCTTTATCCATAATATGTTAGTACAATAAGGTGGTTAAGGATCAAAATATGCATATGGTAAAGTATATTGGAGAAGAAAAATGCTATAAAAGGAGCATGATGAAGTAGAAGGGGTAATAGAAACCATAATCAAGAAGGAATGCATAAATGAGTATAAGGAATATTTAGTCAAGTGGAAGGGAAATAATATTGAAGATGTGACTTAGCTAAGAACATAGAATTCTAGTTCCTTGAGAATGAGATAAAGGGAAATAATATTGAAGATGTGACTTAGCTAAGAACATAGAATTCTAGTTCCTTGAGAATGAGATAAAGTTTTAAAATTAATCAAGGTATATGATGTAAGAACATCATGGTCTGTAGGAAATTATGTATCAATTAAAATTATTTAAGTAGCTAGATTCAATCAATTTTTACATTTTGTACTCATCTTGATGTTGATGGCGGGATGTACATTGAAGAAGTCTATTTTTGGATCACTAAAATGTCAAGATTATATTTTGTATAGTGTGAAAGTATATTGTACAATGTTTTTTCAGTGCATAGTTCCTTTTTGAAGTTTCTAGCACAATTGTCCAATACGCAACATTGTTTGTGTAATCCTATTTGATTCACTAATTATTAATAGTTAATGTTTACAGGAACAAGTTTTAAGAAATGCCAACTAGTTATTTTTTGGATCTGTTATAGGGTCCTTTACTCTTTACATTTAAATTTTGTAAGTTTAGGAGTATTAGGAGGTGGTATGAATAATTATACAAATAGATCCCAATTTCCTTAGGAAATTAGTTAAAGTTGAGGAGCTTAGAGTTTTATTTAAGATAAGAGTGTGGATATGAGCTTAAGACTTGAAGGAACATGTTTAATAAGTTATCTAACATGACATGATGTAGTTGAGTATTGTGACATACTTGAATGACATGACATAAGAGGAGAATTATTATATTATATTTTTTGAATGAAGTTGAATAATTAGCTATTGTTTTGATTGTGCTGTTTCTTTGAGTAAATATACCAAAACTTTGTGTTTTTTTTTAATTTTTTGTTAATTTGATCTTTCTGTTGATGCATGTTATTTTGTAGGTCAGTATTACCCATGCATTTTTAAGGGTTGTGAGGTGTAAGGTAGCTCTTATTTTAGGACCTTGACCCTGTTTACGTCAGATTATTATGGCTCACTCCTTAGATACTTTTTGTCAAGATCATGGTTATTTGTTTATTAGACCTCATGCTTATGGAGTGAAAAATATTGATACAAGAGATCCAATTAGCAAGAGATGTCTAGTTCTCTCTTGGCAAAAAGTAGGCTGTAAAATGTGGATTCAGACTTGAATGTGCATAACTTATTAATTCCTTTGTACAACATGATAAAACCTTAACCTAAGGGGATAATGTGGATTTTGATGCTTGTTTTCATGTAGAAATAAAGTTTTTCCTAGTGAATTATATAGCCTCTTAAGATGATTTTTAAAATGAAAATGATGAATATAATGATTATGAGGCTATATTAGAAGACAAAAATAGATATGAACTATTGATATTATTAAGAAATGTATTATGTAAAATCCTTTTGATATCTCTAAAAAAATTAAATTATGCATTAATAGAAGTTGTTTTCTAAAATATTCCTACCCATTTTCTACAATATATTATTCTTAAAATGTTATGTTTTACAATGATAAAAAATGATTCTATTGCATGTTCCCTTTCTCATAGTGTAATTCCTCAAGTGCTCAAATGGGTGTGTTCCTTCTCAAGCTTTACGTAGTCAACAAGATTCCATAATTCCTCAATTCCAACAATCTATAGTTTCTTTAATTCCTTCTAATGTTGTCAATTATTTTTTTATTTATTCTATTTTAATTTCCTCTGCTACTTTTTTCATGTACATATATTGAAAATTTCTGAAATGAATACTACAATGTATACATTATATGGTTTATAAAGGAAATTTCAAATGATTTTTTAAATGTCTCAAAATCCAAATGATGGAATCACTTCTCATAAAATAATTTTAAACCCTTTAAATCAAATTGTAATTTAACATCTTTTTAAAATTGGGCTCAATGCTCCCAAAGTTGTGTTGTATAATGGAAAACAATACCCTTCTCACCATATCAGATTACTCCACACTTTTTTTCTTAGTGTAGACATATTTTTAGTACAAGGCATACATAAACATCAAATCTAAAACCTTTTCTAGGATATTTGGACAAAAAGTGAATATTATTCTCCTTTTGGAATAATTTCCCCCTTTCATCCAAATCCACACAACTTCTATTTGCACCAACTACAAGTAGATAATTTCAAAATCATTTCTACTTTTTTTGAAACACTATGTATACTTCTACAAAAATCGTACTCTTATATCTTATCATTTTCCATCACTTGTGTCAAATGGATAATATTAGTGGGTATGATAATGACCCAGCACATCATAAGTTGGTCTAATATTGTCCCTTTTCTCAAATCTCAATTTCTCCATTTGGGAGCTTTCCTATAGTTAGCCTATGTTTGAAATTGGACTTGGCTTACATGATATATTAATATAAAGACATATATATAAACAAGCTAGATGTTATTGTACATAAAAAAATCAAATAAGACCTTTTAGACCATTCTATCTATGTATATTATTAAAGATATTTCAAAAGTATAGTCTAAGCATTCCAAATTATTCCAAGTGTATATAAAGTTATCCTACAATTCAATTATTATTGTTGTCATGTGCTTTATGCCAAGAGATGATTCATATTTTTGCATTGAATGAGTATATAGGGAGAGTAAAGGACTAATAATTTACTCATGAGAGAAGTCACTACTACTCTAAAGGTTATTTGTAACATCCATTTGGTTGAATTTACACCACAAATAGATTTTTTTGATGTATTTGGAAGCTAAAATCATGATAATTTGTACCACTCTTTAAAACATAACAATGATACCACTAAGCATATTTTGTTATATAGTTATTGTGCTACTTGATTACACCAATAAAATAAATCAGTTTGGAGAAAGGGTTATAACTCCTTTACTTACTTAATTTACATATTAGGGTTATAAACACTATGTATATTTTTATTTATTTATCAAACATTAACTTTTAGGTATGAACATACATACAAATATCAATTGCAAAATAAATCAACTAGAACATTTTTCAAATAGAGTAAAGCATGAGAATAGTAGTGAACATAGCTATTTCACTGATCTAGAAGTTGATAAAGGTGTCAAAAAGTGATTAAATAGTTGTAAAAGTCCTATATATGATTCATCTCTAAAACTCTCTGCACAACTTACTAGGATGAATTTTTTGTTTAAAAAATACACTGTTTGACCATTCTATACTTATCTAGTAGTTTTTTTCATGTTTCTATTAGTGCTTTGCAACTTTCAATCCCCTTATGAATGACTGTAATATGCCTGGATGTAATATATTAGGTCTCATAAATGTGTACAACCCTATATAATCAACTGAAAGGATATAAAGCCTTAACTATGAATAAAACCCCTACAAAGGTTAATGTTTAGGTTTAAATATAGATTATTTACCACATACATTGGAACTAATTTTAAGAGACATAAAATTATATGCATTATTCCACCTAGAGATGTGTGTGTGTGTGTGTGTGTGTGTGTGTGTGTGTGTGTGTGTGTGTGTGTGTGTGTGTGTGTGTGTGTGTGTGTGTGTGTGTGTGTGTGCGCGCGCGGCGCGCGCGTGTGTGTGTGCGTGCATGTGTACGTTTGTGCGTGTGTGCATGCGTGCATGCATGCGTGTGTGCGTGTAACTATATTTGATAACCCAATTACTTGATAATTGTTTTTTATGGCATGTCTTTCTTGTGATTAAATTAGATTCAAGGAAATTTGGATTGGGAATATTAACTTTAGAACTAAGTTTTAAGTGCTTCACAATTGTATGGGGGATGATACTGATGTATACTACCACTTTAAGGAATTTTAGGGGAGATTTGTATATTGTTAATGATATTTTCTATTGGAGCTCTTGAAAGTGTCAAGTTAGTAAATGAGTGCATTTTACTTCCTTACATAGGGTTTATAGGTGTGATTTTGCATTAAGGATAACCTATATGGAACTTACTGACCCGTATAAAATATAAAATTGAGAAACTGACCATTGGGTGGACCTAAATTGAACCATTTCTTTTAGACCAAACTGTTTAATATTTTGGTCCCTATTTAGTAGTTTTGTGCTGAAGGGGACTTCAACGATGTAAATTTTATTTCATAATAGTTAAGATGAATGGATTTCTTTGGACTGATGATGTTTCTAATTAATAATTGATTAGTGAAATGAGGATAAAAATTATTTTAACATGACCAAGGATATTAAAATTAGACTCAGAATAAACATGCAATTCAAGATTTAGGGATTAAGTGAAATAAGCTAACGAAATAAGCTTGTGCCCCCACACTGTGAACTATAAAAATTACTTAGATTCTGATTAAATAAAATATGAAATATTAGTATCTATTCTAATGTAATCTAATGCTATGGAAGAATTAAATAAATGGAAATAAAATATAGTGAATACATCTAAGCAATGACATGTGAAACCCTAACATGCAAGAGAGGGTTAAGAGTTCCTTAGCTGATTTGATAAAGATATGGAACTTTGCCATAGAGAATACTAGCTGAACAGGAGGAGGAAACAGCTACACATAAGCCCTAGAAGCTGTAGATCTAGACTATCTAGGAAGACTAAGGCGCTTGGAAAAAGATAGGGGCACCTGGGGTGCCCTGGTATGCAGAAATGAACAGGGAACCTCCTCTGTAGCATCACTAGATGTTCTCCTGTGTTTGTTTCCTGTCATACTAATGTTTTTAAATTGCGTCTAATTTCGTTGTAATCCAAAGATGGAAGAATCACCTGTAAAACCCCAGAAAAAACATCAAAAACCTAAAAATGAAAGATGCATAAGAAGGGGTCAAATTGTCCTCAACTAACAAATTGATGGACTTATCACTGAGCACTACACTACATCCCAGACCCAATATAGTTCTAGGTTTGTATGTGTGTAAATCATGCCCTAGGATGCTCTTGTGCCAATCACACTTTGGGAATTAGTGAGCATATAACTATATGTATGATGTAGTAAATGTGTGCATGGAAACAATAGACTTCCCTCCTATGAAGTGTGACGTTGATGAACTAGCCTTGTGTGCCTTTTGATGGAGCCAGATGGATGTAAATGTAGCTTTAGATGCCTTTGATGGATGTAACTTTAGATGGTGATAGTAAATGCTTAGTGCTTGGTACCTCATTATGGTCACATAACTTTATATTTATATGGTTCTCTTATTCTAATTTCGTAATTAACCCCAAAAAGGCCAACAACTAAAAATATGGAAATATCAAACAACTAAAAATCTACCAAAATATGGAAGTAAAGTGCAAAGAGGATCAAGGCACCCAGAGGGGACCAAGGCACTTAGGGCACACTAGTCCTACCTAGGCACCCTAGTCAGGAATAGGAATAACACAGAATGACAACAAAACTAGGCAAGTATGTTCAGAGGATCGAAAGTGATGATAGAAAGAAAAGTAAAATGGCTAAAGGACATGGGTTAATTAGTAATCTTTTCACTTAAGAACCATATGAATAGTAGTATGAGACCAGGACTAAATAATACCCAAAGTCCATGATTTAGTGACTACATATTCTAAGATTCACAAAGTTAAAATGGAATTAAGTACTCAATGATGGTATAGGTACAAATTCACGCAACAAAAATAGATTGATTTCTCAGCATAACTGTTGCATATTACAATGGCTATTATATAGCCATGGAGGTAGGAAAACTACCTCCTACAAAATATGAAACTAATAACCCACTTATAATATTACGGGTAAAAAAACATAACAATTGTTAGAGTAGTTATTTACCCTAGCTCATGTTCACCTAGGTACTTTATTTACCTTTATTGTATTTATCCTCACCCACTTATGTGTGTGGATATTTATTTTATCTTATTTAGATATTAGGGGGGTATTATCTAGTTGTTAGGTATAGTTCTTTCCTTGATATATGGTATTGACTAGATCCTTGATGTCTAGTTCTTTCCTAAATATATGGTCTTCACTAGTTCTTTCCTTGATTTAGGGCTTGATCTATGACCTTGACTGGTTCTTAGATTGTTATTCCTTTCCTATATAAGCAAGGACCATTCTCATTGTATTTCATTGAGTTCCATAATAATATATGACATTTCTGCTCATTTGTTTGCAAAGGTTATATGTAAAGTTATTATGACGAATTGATTTCATCTTATTGATCGTGGCGTTTGATTAGCATCTGAGTTCTTGGCTTGGTATGATCTGGTTATCGTTCCTTTTAAAAATATGAGTTGTATTTCAACAACTCATTTACATTTTACCAACATAAGTAACTAATAACCATGAGCAACTAATTAATTAATTCCTAACATTCCCCCCTTAGTGCAAACATGGGGAAAACCTCCATGCTACACTGCACCTGATTTCTCGATCATGTGATTTTCCTTTGGATTATCATAAACCAAAAGTTAGTTTTCCATTGGTTAACCAAAAACCAAGAGTGGGGTGGTTTTTAGTGGTTGACCGCAAACCATAAAGGGGTGAAGGTTTTCAACTTGTTTACCTATAACCATATCGTGATGTTCCAATGCATTCTCATCATGGTTGATCTTCCAGAGATTAAATTTTGGAATCCATGATATTTCAAAACATATCATCCAACTCATAACATTGAAACATTATTTTATTTCCCCACACAATGTGAAGTCTCCATAAAACATTATTTTGAAAACACCACACTAAAATCAAATGAAATAAAAACACACTCACACATGTCACCAAATCAGTATGCACGACCTCGTCAATGGTGACTGATGAGAGGATGTTGATTGACCTCCATCCTCCATGTATCCTTCAACCTCTAGTCTCATACTTCTAGCTCAATCAGATGTGATCATTGAGCTCAATTATAACTCAGACGTCAGATTCCACCGATAGTGCATCCATAAGGAAAAAAATTATTTTTATTTTTCAGACTTGTACAATGACTCGTTTGACTATTTTAAAGTTTCCTAAACTTAATTAACAACATATAGTATTTTTATTGACATCGACTCAACTTTAAACAAACAATGATTTTACATGACACTTCGACGCTATAGAATCTTGGTCTTGATGTGTATGGACTAAACTATGACATATATACAATAATGTATAACTTAAATAAATATAAAGGAAAATAAACTATTAGGACCCAAGGGCTTCCATCTTCTCATATCAAAAATCGACTCCATAAAGTGACTGTTGATGTGGGAAACTAGACAAACAACAAGGAATATTTACTAAATAGGGCATAAAAGAAAAGCATCAACCTGAAAAATAATGTGTTCTCAAGGTACACATACTATACCTTGGATCACATATTTAGGTATTCAAGGAATCTTTGGAACCAAATCTAAATGAAAGTGATTTATTAGAATTGTCAGAGGCTTGAATATATGGTAGGTAAATTTTCAAACACTTTTGGAAGCAAGAGCCCAATTTGAGAAGAAACTACCACATGCCTCAGGTGTTAGTTATTCAAGAATGTAGAGCTCCAGTACAACATGATTCACAAATGTGGCTAACATTCCATAACTGGAAGATGTGTATGATGGTGCTATCACTGAAGGAATAGCTATATAATATGGGACTAAAAATTATCTTAAGTGAGTTGGTAATGCATCATCCTCAAATCATAGATGACACATACACCTAGACTCTGAGGGTTCTCTATCAGTAAGAATCCATGCCATTGACAATAAAGTGGATCATTTTCTAATGTATATTCTCCTAGATAGCATTAATGGAATGAAATGAATATTTGGTCTGAGCTTAAATAATTAAGATCCTAGAAATTTGTGTCAACATTGCTAAGTGGTTGATGGAATGGGTGAATTTAATATCACTCATAATTATGTCTTTATCATGAAAATAAAGGTGGTAGTCATAAATTCAATAGTGGCATAGATGATCTCTGATGACCAATCTAAGTGACACTTCAATCTCATGGACATCAAATTCCCACAAGGGCTAAATGTGCACTTAGTAGTAACTATAGTGTATGGCTTGATGGATTTGATCAGCAGCGTAACAGTTGGACAAGAGCTATAATTTTTGACTAGATCTGGGTATGAATATTCACAAGTACTGATAGACTCTCTTCTCTATCCTAAAATTGGATCAGATCATAACCCCATGAGCTCTTCATTTCTTGGAGAAAGAGAAAAATCATCCATTATCACTAGGGGCATTTTGAGAAGATGTGAGATGGATCATTTTGATATCAATAGTTCATAGAATTAACCCAGAGTGGTGGAAACCTCACTCTAGGTATTTAATGATCTGCTACAGTTTGTGATGGATTCACGCAATCTTAAAAATAGATTAATTTCTTAGCATTAAAATGTTTGATATAAGAATGGCTATTATATAGCAACATATTCGAGGTAGAAAAACTACCTCCTACAAGATAGGAAATGGACATAACTGGAAAAAAGATATCATCGGAAGAAGGGATGGATAACAATATGAATATGTATTTGGAAAAATCAAATTACTTTTACTGACATAAATAAACAATAACCATGTGAACTCAATTAGGATTACTTTCTAGGGGAAACTTAATCGTAGGGATATTATAGATACAAATAAGGTGATCAGTAACACCAAGTATTTTCACTTGATGACTATTCAACATAGAAATCTATATCATAGAACTCAATAAAATAACTACTAGGGATGGTCTATAAAAATTAAGAACTTTGCAACTATTAAGGACAATAAGTTATGTTGTATGGTATCAAAATATCCTCAACAAGGATCACATTTAGGGGGAGAATAAAAGCATCAATGAATTTCAGTTGATGAAATCCCCAACATGTTCTTGTAGACACAAACTCCTTATATTGAAGCTATATTCGAAAATTTGTCACTTATTTGAGTAGCTGCAAAAAAACCTGTGTTCAACATAGTCATGGTGATAACCACACTAAATGGGCCATATTTTGATGTGATTGCTAGATGATTTTTTATCAAAGGTCACTTGGGTCAAAATAATGTAAAAATAACCTTCTCAAATGCTATACATATAGTCATTCTTTGATAACATAGAATATTACTCAAAGAGATAAATACTACATTCATTGTACTCGTTCCTATAAGAAAAAGAAAGCTAGATACCATTTTAAAAAGACTTCTAGACCATATACAGTTATTAGAAAATTTTAGAAGTACAAATTATTCAACCTCTTCTTCTGATGGCTCATATCCCACCAACAAGGTGGTTTTATCAAAGGGAGAGTAATTCAGTGATGGTACACAAAATCTTGTTCACATATAGCGTAGATTCTATGGAGAAAGATAAACGAGGATGAAAAAATATGACACCTAAATGTTCACAGACACATAGATAACGAACAAAGGCCAAATGACATGATCTCATGAAATTTCCTTGAGAAAATATTATCATGATACTTGTAGACAATCTCTAATTGGCATTTTAGGAATAATCATCTAATAGTCCTACATTTCCTCTCCTATGTTTTTAGTCCTCAATGGATCTCGATACGGGATATTGTATATCATAATAAAAAATAGAGGCCTATGACAAGGATGATCTAATGTCTCCTCTGTCTTTTTATCCTAATAACACATGATAATGTATAATGAGTCTCTCAGAGTCACCAATGCCACTCGTTCACATGAGGAAATGTATAACATTCCTCATAACCATCCTATTTGAGATCTCAAAGTGGCTAATCAAAACTTCACCGAAGACACCATTTTATACTCTCATGGAATTTGTGGTGGAAGATAAGAAGTTGAACATATATTCTCTTAGACTATGAATCATGTGTTGGGTCAACATGATCTATTTTAAAACGAGCTCTCATTTCTTTCTTCACACTCCTTCCTCTAGGTACAGATTTTAGATTTTAGTTATCCTTGGTTGCAGCATCAGTCCTTTTCCCTCTAGTAGAATATGTTGAAATGCCTCTGTTTCATGGAAATATATCGAATGAGGTTTTATGGAACAATATTATTAGAAATGTTCTAAAGGAAATGTTCTAACTGGAAAGGCACGGTCCTTTCCCAGGATAGGATAGAATTCACCTCATCAAAAACACTCTAGGATAATCATCCCTATGTATTTAATGTCTCTATTTAAATATCCTAGGGAGGTTATGCACATAATTAACATGGGTGTCAGAAACTGGTAGTTATTGTATGAAGCATAGTGTAAAAGAACATGATAGGGGATTTCACCTTGATTGCATGGGACAAATTTTTTCATCCCAATTTGAGCCATGTTAACTCTTGGCATAAAAAATATGAATGAAAATGATACCTAAAGTCTCATGAATGGCCTAAATGGGGTGGAGACTGATGAGAGAATGACCTACTGTGGACTAGGATTATTAGAGATAAGTACCTAGAAAAAACTAGTAACGTACAGACTAGATTCACCCACTTGAAGGGGGAGGATAATGTGTCCCATAGATTTATTAGGAGATTCTCAATTTAACTAGATATGCTTCTAACTATATTCCAGACATTTGTTTTTTTTTTTTATTATTGGAAAATAGTTTTTCTGAAAGGGACTATACCCTTGAGTACAAAAGAAGGCCTAAGAGCTGGAATAGGAGTGAAAATCAGAGAGAATGGATCAAGATGCAAGTGTTACAATGAAGCTCGAAGTAGCCCAAAAACAAATACTGAAACGAGAAAAAACAACAAAATTACTACAAAAAAGCAGTAAAGAGATCGCAAAAAAAAAAATAGCAAAAAAACAAACAAGAACAACGGAAGCAACCAATACTACTTCTTGGCAGCTTTGTCGATGCAGGTCTTGATTCTCTTCCAAGAGTGGTACAAACCCAAAGTTTTCATGTGGGAAGCATCAGTATAATCCAGCTCCTCAATGGTTCTTTTGCTTTCCTTTTCGTTACCCCAAAGTGTAGCTGGAACACCGCTGAGGTTGGATACACTTTTGACATGTCCCTCAATGAACTCCTCAATCACCCTAAAGGTGGCAATGTTGTAATCATGTCTAGTTTTGGTCATCCCTAAGCGGGAGTCAAAGGAGGTCAGCTTCTTATAAATGTCCTCAATCTGACTGTTGACAATGTTCTCCTCCCCCTCCATGCTTTTCTTGCCTTTCTGTTTAGCCAGCTTCTTGACCTCATCCTTCAACAGTTTCATCTCATCCTCTAAGGCCTCCAACCTCTTAAAAGAGCTATCCAACTGCACTTCCGTGGGACTGGCACTGCTGATATTCAGAAGATCATGTGCAATCTCAAGTTCGAAAGGCTCCTTCTCCGCAGCAAGAGACTCAAGGTTGAGCTTCCTGGAGGCCCTGGTGACCGGTCTTTTAGAGGTAGAGGCGAGGAGGGTGGCTGGAGCAGCAGAGGGGGGAATGGATGGAGAAGCAAGAACAGCCGGTTGGGGGGTGACAACAGCGGTGACAGGGGCAGCAGTAGAAACAGGGCTGACAGCAACAAAGCCCATCAAAGGTGTAGCCGGGCTAGAAGAGGAAGGAAGCCCAGGGTATTTTAGAAGGCAACATTTATGAATCAAAAAAATAAGTCCTTGATGCAAGGGGACCGCCCGGGTGTGCTTCTGAAACTCCAAAATGGAGCGTTCAAGGGAGTTCAGCAGATAATGGGGAAAGCAAACCAATCGATTCCTACGGAAGTGGTTTAGAAAGCTAAGATGTTTAGCAGGGACAGTGACAAACCTACCTTCCAAGGAGATGAATCGAATCATCATGCGAGTAACTTCATCATAGGGTGGAGGAATTGAGCTGACAAGTAGGCCTGCTGTACCAAATGCGAGCTTCTCAGATCCCTCCACAAATCTTATTTCTTCAGCATCTCTATCAACCCTTTTGTTGAAGAAGCGGTATCCCTCCAAACCAAGACCGGTCGCTTTTGCAATAAGATCTTCATTGACCAAAATCTTCTGTCCCCTGTAGTCAACATTCTTCTCCTTCCATTCCTTAGCAAAACGCACAAAAATGCTTTGGTCATGTCCCTGCACCTTTTCCATGAATTTGGTGAAACCACCTTTGCTGAGAATGTTCCAAAGCTCAATATTTTCCTTCCAGTTGGGGTCCGCGCATGGCTCAATTTGACAGGGAGGTCCTCCCATCTTCTCAGTGAAAGACTGATTACAGCAATTTCCCAGATGCCTGTGTGCGTAGAGACCTGTCCGCTTCTTGCTATTGTAGACCGCACAAAACTGGAAACTATAGCCGTTGCTCTTCCCACGAACGGCTGCGTGACTGCTGAACTGAGCCTGCGGGAAGTCACGTGTGTGAGTAGCTCTCTCTCTGTCAACAATCACATAACATCTTCCATCGGTTTCCGAGGAGCTATGAATCTAGATTTTAACAGCTGTAGTACATCCCGCATGCGCGATATTCAAATCAACATAACTCTAATTGGAGTTCCCCAAATAATTCTTACTATCATGAATATTTGATATTATTTGCATCATCATATACATTAAAGAAACACGTGTGGGAGTGTTATTGATGTTGATCTTCATCCAAAGATTATGTCTCATCTCTAGGGATTGCTTGCGTATAGAAGTCTGCATGAATGTTGTTGTGGAGCTGATTAGGGATGTTGTTATTATCCCAAAGAATTATGATGTGATATTTCACATGTTATGTTGATAAATTCTATCAACCATGACAATCATAGCAAAGGAACATAGGCCACATACAAGTATACAAACAATGTCACATATAAAATATGTATAGATCCAAAAACATGGAACACAAAAGTGTCATATGATAAGTATAGGGAAGGAAAATTGGTCTCATATAAATAAGTAATTAAAAATTCAAGCAATTAACTAAATGAAAACAATAACAAATAGTAGCCGCAAGGCACGTAGAGTAAGATAAGTTAATATGCACAAGACACATGTGTTAGTCCTATTAGTAAAAAATATAACATATACACAATATAAGCAGCTAAGCATGATGAGAAAGTGAAAGTAAGTGTACTAAAATAGAACACCTATATAGTGTGGGAGATTCCCCTAGTATATTAGGGTGTATAAGGAAGGTACTAGACCATCACCTGTCATCATGTATAAATTATATGTATTCCTTGCATCAAACTTAACATACCAAGTGTGAATTCATATGTGTCAAGATTATCAAGATTATATATAAAAATAAGTTATTTATTGAAACAATATGACAAATAACATATGTAAAGTAATAAGCTAGTGAATCAAGTCATTTGCAAGTTCTGATTTTGTATTTTTGCTTATAATTGATTTTTATGGGATTATTTGAATGTTTTTTTATTTTTGATATCAAATATGTAAATAAGGGAGGAATAACATAAGATCTAACCAATGAAGGCCTCATGAGGATGTGGGGAAAACCCAAAAGGAAAAGAAGGATTAGACATTGGATATGTCACTTGTGTAGTACGAGATCAAGGTGGAAGCTTGGGAGAGATAGAACCACTAGAAGTAGTATGTGAAATAAGATTCCTAAGGGGATAAAATTTCTAGAAGTATCATGTGTAATAAAAGACCTAGGAAGACATCTAGGGGGAGTAGACCCACTAGAGGTATCATGTGTAGATGTAATAAGGTTAAGTATAGAAATCATCACTTTTTGACTAAAGAGATTAGATATTAAGGACTCGTATGGTATACCCTTGATCATAATAAAACATGTTGATTATAAATAAATATGATGTGTTATTACAATATAGACACATATCACATTAATTAAGGGAAGTGGTAACCATAAAAGGGGTAGCAATAAAAGTATAACCAATTGTAAGAGGTAAAAAAATATTACTAAGAGAGGCTTGGTGTTAAATGTCACATGTTTTTTATTGTGGTAAAGAGAAGGAAGTACCTTGAAAGTATACATATTATGTCCAATACAACTTTCAATAAAATCAATATATATATATATATATATATATATATATAAGACATTGGCCAACAAAGACATGAATGTATACTGTATCCAAAATACTATCATGATCCATATCAGTATGATTAAATGTAATAATGGTCATAGGTGGTGGTATAGTGGTAATAATATCAATCAAAGAATCCAATGGATGAACATAAGAGGGAGCAAGAGGACGAGCTCAATAAGTATAGTGTACTTCCAAATTGGATTTAGAATTGTTATGATTAGGAAGTAGGTCATTAAAAATATTAATATTAGTATTGTCATTAGTAGGATTAGATTGTTTGGAGGTACCATCATGTTGTCTATTTTTACACCCCTTGCAAAAATACAACTTGGATTTCCGCAGACTTGGAATGAAGGCCGCGAAGAGTTGCAGTATGCCGCGGCCAAAGATGAAATGATTTCAAAGTATCAACAGTACACGAATGCAAAAATAAAAGGCTGTAGATCTAAGAAAAGGAACCATGGGAAGAAGAAAACAAGCCACACTATAAAAAACAAGACAACGGATGTTTTAGCAAGCCGCGATACACTGAAATAGAAAGTCCTGGGTAAAAGCAAATTTAAAATAAGCCTGTCGATGTTGACATAAAACAGCGTTGCACTGGAGGCCATAGAATGAAGAAGAGAGGTAGGAAAATACACAACACAAGCAAGAAATGCGGAAGTCAAAAGCCATGAAAATTTGAAAAGAGAAAGCCGCGTAACAAAGGAAATCGACAATTTTCCATGGGAGACTAAAATCACCATATCTTTTGATTAGATGATCTGATTTTTACAAACCTTATAAATGCATGTAAAGGTGGAAAAATTCTCCAACACATAAAATATATAGTTCCACGTGGTGCAACTACTAGGATTTAATGCAGCATGAGCACCCATATTTTCTCTAACTAGGAAAATGATGTGTTACAGTGGATAATCATAGGTGCCCAGTTTTTCAGAGAATTTAATGACTGTTGTTAGTGGTTGGAAATTTAAGTTCAATTTTCCATCTCTTTCTCCTCTTCTTATCTCCATATTTTTCTATAAATGTAAGAGCTCTACTCATTAAAACAAATCCTCTTTTTTTGTAACGGCACCATGTCAAAATGGTGGCAGACTTCCCATAGGTTTCAGACCTTGAGCTTGGTCTCTACAATGCATTTCCACCTTCTGCCATGAATGTAGATGATTTTTCATCCTTTAAGTAATAAAATCAGATTTTGTGGCTATCTCTCTACCTTGGTCTTGCGTTTTATTTCTCCTTGCCTCTCTGTTTGCATTTCTTTACATGTTATGTGTTCTCCTTACTTCCAAGCTCTATTTCATGTGTTTTTCGTGCATGAGAATGCATGGTCTTCGTCGTTCTTTAATGTGGTGCACTCGTCCACCCTTTTTCCCATGTTTTCCATATTTCTTTCACCCTTGTGGAGATTGATCAACTCTTTTTCCTAGTGTTATCTCTGCCTCTTTTATCTTAGGATTTCCCCTTTTCTGCATCTCCTTCTATATGTGGTCCCTTGGCATGTTTAGGTTAGGATTTTCTTTCACTATTAAGTGTATTGTTATCATTAGGATAGGTAGAGGAAACTGTCCTTCTCTAGAGGTATGTCTCAGTTCGCAGGTCCCACAACTGAGAGACAGTCCCATGTTGCCTCAAAATCCTGAGTTGTCTATTACTTGGGGTAGGGTACAACTTTGAGCTCCAACACATCCCATTCAATATAATTTTCATCAATAAGATCTTTTGTAACATTGTGAAGCTTGACACATCAATTAGTAGAATGGATAACACATATATGATAATCATAATACTAATTAACACCAAATTGTAATTTACCATAAGGATTTCTTGTATCAACCTCTAGAACCAAATGGAGAGATACAAGGTTTCACTCTAGTAATTATTTAATCACTAGTTAATGTGTACAAGGGAATCACATGAATTTTCATCGAGGAACATGTAGCTGAAGTTTAATAGGTTAAGATGCAACACTAATAGTAGTTTTATCATAAGTTTTGTTGTCATTAGATTTTACTTTGAAATAAGAGTTTCCTTAGAACTCGAGATTGTGTTTGGATCATTAGGAAGATATCTTAGCTATTCCATGTGAATATTCTTAGCTTCACACTCCATCAATGTATGATATAAGTAATTAATTGAAAAAAAATCAAAGGTAATTCTTGTAAAGGGGAAAAAAGACATTATGAAATAAATATTAGAGCTTAGTTTTGGCTAGGATTTCATTCATATTAGTAAGCAGAGTCTTATAGCATACAAGGTATTCACTAATGGGATCATTGAATCCTTTTTGCATTTTGGACATTTAAGGATATGACTTGAGAATGTGACACCTTGTCCCCAATATTGATGGAGAAATTTCCAAGAAATTTATTAGCTGAAGCAGTAAAGACCCAAACTCAATGAATGGAAAGACCATATAACCATTTAAAATAAAACTCCTTAAGGATTTGAGGAAATATATTAGCAAGTAATGTGTCATTGTAAGCATAATCTAAGAAAGAAACATGGAAAGCATGAAGGTTCTCCTCAAGATATCCCTTTCTATCATAAATAGGAATATTGTGAGGAAAAAAACATATAGGAAGAGGATAAGAAACCACTTTGGGTGCAATTGGGTTGTGAAGTAGCTAAGTCTAATTTATGACATTAAAAGAGGTAGAGACACCTTTTTGTGACTGTAATAATTGAGCTTACAAAACTATAAACAAAGGTTTCAATATATTTTTTAGTATAAGAATAAGAATGATGACCCCCATGAGTGTATACCACAAATATGAAAATAACATTAGACATAGGAATATACATATTAACAATTTGTAGGGGGAGGTATCAATTTCCCCTGAAGATATATGTATCATAGATGTAATAATAGGGGAGGTAGAAATAGTGGAAGATGTAATATGAGACTCAGGGCTGGAGGACACAGAGGCATGCTTTAGATGATCTCCAAAAATCTATATAAGATAATAAATATGGTGGGGTTTATGTTGTAAAATATGCATAAATTATAATTCATTATCCTCAAGAAGGTCATGGGTATGAGTATCATATTCAATATGGGACCTCTCTCCATGAGGATTCTCAGTAAGGATAGTAGAGATGGTATTACAAAAGACATAAGCATGAGTATATGTGTGGTTATAAGTAACACAAAGCATAATTTTACAATATTCAAATGTTTCCTCACACTCATATTGAGAAAAATCTTCAAAATAATCATACAATACTATAACAATGGTATAGTTATTATACCAAATGATAACAATGGTATAGCTCTGATACCAAATGATAGAATAGAATAAGATTGCAATGACCAAAGAGGGACGGAAGCCTCACAAATATTGTTGATTATGAAATCGGATTACATAACAATGCAAGAGCTGTAATATTTATAGATATTAGATAGTCTCATATGGATAGAAATGACACCCTATTAGGCACCAACTACGAGATGATAAGACCCATCTCACATGCACATGTAATTACTACTAATACCAATATTGAATATTATCCAACATAACAATATTGAATACAAGCCACTAGACTAGAGTGCACATGTTGCACATTATTAAATAAAAGACAATGTAATAAAATGCAGTAAATATGCCTATGTTAAATTATGCTAACATTCCCCCCCTTAATTTTGCATAGTTTCCAATGAAGAGGAGAGGAACTCTCTAAACAATGTGACTTTGTCACTTGCAAGTGACTTTGTGAAAACATTTTCCTTCTGTTCAGCTGTAGGACAGAACTGGAGCTGTATGTTGTGCTTCAAGACATGCTCGCATATGAAATGAACCTGTACTTCAATATGCTTGGTTCTCTCATGAAATACTGGATTGTGAACAAGCTTCAGAACTCCTTCATTATCAACATATACTGGAGTAGATTTCTATTGTGGTAGACCAACTCCTTCCAGTATTCGGCGTAGCCATATTGCTTCACAAACAGCTTCACCTACAGCTCGATACTCTACTTCTGCAGAAGAGTGAGAAATAAAGTTTTGTTTCTTGCTTCCCCATGATATCGGTCTAGATCCCATAAAGAAGATGAAGCCTGATGTTTACTTCCTATCATCCATGTTTCTTGCATGATCTGAATCTGAATATCCTGTCAAGAGAAAGTTGTCATTCTTCTTGTACAGTAGACCAAGGTTAGTTGTACCCCTTAGATATCTCAGTATTCTCTTTGTTGCTTTCCAATGACATATTTTTGGTTCTTGCATGAAGCATGATAAATATATTACTGCAAAGCTGATATCTGGTCTAGTATATTTCAGGTAAATGAGACTCTCGATTAACTACAGATAGAGAGTTGCATTCACTGGTGGTGATGGATCAGAATGAGATAATTGAAGTCTTGCTTCCATAGGTGTAGCAATAGGAGTGCAGTCCATCATCCTGAATTTCTCGAGCGTTGTCTTGGTGTATTTCAACTACGACACAAAGATATGATTCTCTTTTTGCCATACTTCCAACCCAAGACAATAGTGCATGAGCTCGAGATCTGTCATGTCGAATGATCGATTAAAATCCTTCTTTGTTGCATCAATCATCTTCACAGAACTGTCTGTAATGACTAGATCATCGATATAAACAACCACAATGAAAATCTCTCATCTTGCTTTTTGAGGTAGAGATTGGGGTCATAAGGATTCCTTTCGAATCCATGACTTATGAGATGCTCATCAATTTTGATGTACCATGCTCGGGGTGCCTGTTTTAGGCCATATAGAGATTTTATGAGTCTGCATACCATCATCTCTTTTCTTGGTATTACATAAACCTTTGGCTGAGTCATATAGACATCTTCCTGCAAATCTCCATTAAGAACGACACTTTTCACATCTATTTAGTGGACTTTCAAACCAAATTGTGCAGCTAGAGCAAAGATCATCCTGATTGTCTTGATCTTGGTTGTGGGAGCAAATGTCTCCTCATAATCAATTCTTTCTTGTTATGCATACCCCTTTGCTACAAGCCTTGATTTATACTTGTCAATAGTCCCATCTGATTTGTACTTAGTCTTGAATATCCATCTGCATCCAATGGGTTTTCTTCCTTGGTGGAAGGTTGACAAGTTGCCATGTGTTGTTCTTCATCACTGGCTGATACTCTGAATCCATGGCATCTTTCCAAGATTTTGATTGTAGGGCTTCCTGAACTGTAGATGGCTAAATTATTTCAACAAATCTTCTCATTAGGGCATAATTAACCTCTTTACGAGCTTGACTGTGAGTTCTAGGTCCAGGATTGGATGATGTGCTAGGTGCTTCATCTAAATTTACATCTCTTATTAATTGAGTATACCATTTAGGTAACTTCTTAGCTGTTCCATTGGCTTGTGGTGGATCCAAGTTTTCACCATCATCCAATTCATCACTATCATCTTCAGTGGGAACATCAAATTCTATCTTCACAAGAGGTGTATTATGCATGTTTGTTGAGTCGTTGAGTGGAGCATCTACTTGTTTCTTCTCAAAGAACTCAACATCCCTACTTGTGTATACTTTCTTTGCTTTCAAATCCCATAATTTGTACCCAAGTGCTTCTTCATTATATCCAATGAATATCATTTTCTCAGCTTTCATATCCAACTTGTTCCTGTTCTTCTTGGGTATGTGTATGCTAGCTTTACACCCAAATACTCTTAGGTGTGCAATTGATGGTTTTCGATTTGACCATGCTTCTTGAGGTGTCACTCCTTCAAGAGCTACTGTGGGCACTCTGTTCAACAAATAGACTGCAGTTCTTGCAACTTCTACCCAAAATGTCTTTGTTAAACCTGAGTCATCAATCATACATTGCACCATTTCCATGATAGTACAATTCCTTCTCTCAACTATACCATTCTGCTTTGGTGTGTGAGTAGGAGGAATTTGTCAATGAATCCCATGAGCTTTTAGGTAAGTCTTGAACTCATTGCTTTTAAATCCCCCCTTGATCTGAGTGAAGAGTTTTGATTTTACAACCAACTTCATTCTCAACAAGTGCTTTGAACTTCTGAAATGTCTCAAAGGCTTGACTCTTGTTTATTAGACAATATATCCACATCTTTCTTGAGTAGTCATCAACACAAAGCATGAAGTATTGACATCTAGAATGACTTGGTTGCATGGGCCCGCAAAGATTGGTGTGCACCAAATCAAGATTTACCTTAGCTTTATATGTGTTTCTTCTGGAAGGGTAATCTATGTTGCTTTCCAGCTAGGCAATTGTGACACTTGTCAGTGTTGTGCTTGAGTGTAGGCAATCCTTTCACCATTTTGCCCTTTTGAAGTTTTTGGAGATAGCCAAAACTAATGTGACCATATCTGCGATGCCATAGCCCTGCAGATTGTGTGTCTTTGGCCACTAGAGCTTGATCATCCTTGTGGACAAAATCAAGTTGGAACATACGTCCCACATTGGAGGCTCTTGCTACAATCTTGGAACCTCTTGACTTATCTCTTATCAAGCACACTTTTTCTCCATTATTACTGTCAAAATCCAACTTCAAGTTGTGATCAAGGAGTTGACTAACTGATAGCAAATTCTTGGTCAACCAAGGTACATACAATACATATGTGATTTCGCAATCATGATTTCTAAGAGGTAGTGAAATTTTTCCAATCCCCTTGACACGGTATGATGAGTCGTCACCTAATGACACGTGGTTCTTGTTAGGTGAGTCAGGTAGTGTGTAGAACCAATCCTTGCGTCCAGTCATGTGTCGAGTTGCACCCAAGTCAACATACCAGATATCTTGTATGGACTTTGTTTCTTCATCAAATTGAGCAAAATACATGTGGTGTACTTCATCTGAATCATCCTCATGTTCGGCAATGTACCCTTGTTGTTTGGGTTTTCTTTGCCAATTATCATTTTTTTTGCCCTTGATTATTGTTGTTGTTGGACTTCCCTTGATTTGAATTGTTGTTACCCCTGTTGATTGTTGGGTTTTAAATTTCTTTATGAACCCTTTTTGTAGGAATTTTACCAACAATCTTTGATGTCATGTCCCCCTCTATTGCAAATGGGACACTTCTTGGTGTTGTCTCGTTGACTTTGGTCCCTTTGTTGACTTTGATTTTGTTGGGACTTCTTGTGATTGGATTGAAGTTTTCCCTTTCCTTTATGATTGGAAGATAATACTTTCTCATCTTCATGATCTTTGTTGTTCATTACCTCTTCTTGTTGGAGTAGATTGACCAACTTCTAAAAGGTGACTGTGTGTTCACTCATATTGATATTTTTCACAAAGATTCTGTAGGAAGGAGGAAGTAATCGCAACACAATTGGTACGAGGTCCTCATCACTTATCTCTTTTTCCAATGCCAGTAGAGATGCCCTCAAAGTAGCCACTCATCTCAAAAAATATTCAACCTTCTCATTGTGCTTGAACTTGAGAGTATGCAGTTGTGATAGTAGGTTGAGGATGGCATTCTTGTTCTTTTCCTCATAGACTGTGCTCAACTTATCCCATGCATCCTTGGCTAATGTGGCATCTCTAATGTGGGGTTGCACATCGTCCATTATGCCAAACAAGATGATCAACTTGGCCTTTTGATTGACCCTGTCAAATTGAACTTGTTGTCTTCCATCATCAAGTGATCTTGTTGTTGTTCCATCTATAACTGTCCATAGGTCTTCATACTCCAGTAACATCTTGATATTTGGTTTCCATGCAGCATAGTTAGCTCCTCTAAGAAATTGTGAATCTGGCAAGAAGAACTTTGGTGCTTGTGCACCCATTTCTGCAATCTGAATTTTTGAAACTCTGAATTTTTGACAAAGGGTAAGGCTCTTATCACTTCAGGTTTATGGTCTCCCTCTCAATATACCGTCAGGCCGATATACCAAACCTTTCTATATACACTCCCTTCTGATATACCCATTGGTACGTGGAAGAAGATTACCCTTTCAATATACCCGTCATTATGGAAAGAGGTGTTAACACACGTGAAAGAATTTAGTACGTGGTATGTAGACAGTATGGAGAGGGGTTTGTGCAAGCACAAATGGATGGGAGGGCTCAAATGTGTGTATATTTTATCCTTATTACTCCCTGTCGATTTTACAGGGTCGATACCCAAACGACATTTAGGCAGCTATGTTAGGTGTTAAGTGCAATAGTAGTCACGATGGCATCACCCGTAAGCACTTCCCAGAAGCACTGTATATACCGAACGCTGCTATGAGATCAAAGATCTTGTGTGATAGAACCAAACATAAAATAAAAAAATTGCACTTTTTTTTTTGCACTTTATGCACCAAGATTAGTACAAAATGCTCCAAAAGTACATCAAAATGAAGTTTTTGTGTCCCCCCTCTTTAGAAAAAAAGGGTCTAGAGTCACAAAATACACAATTTAACCAAAAATAATTTTTACCCCCTAATAGGTGTTTTTCTGCTAAATTTAGCGGTGGCTCTAAATGTGTTTGGTGAGATTCTAAATTTCGAAATCTCCCAAAATTTAGTAATTTTTCCAAACTTTTCAAAAAAAATAATTTAATAAAAAATATGGAGAGAGTGGGAATTGAACTGCTAACCTGTTTGTTCCCAAGATCCAAACAAACAATCTGAATATTGTTTTCACTTTTTCTCACAAACCGTGATTTGGGTTTTTCTAAAATTTTGACAGCAGCATCATACAATAATTTTCTTAAAACTCACAAAATTTCAGAAGAATCAGAATCTTTTTTTTAAGATCTTACCAATTTACCAGCTAGATCTGATTTTTTTTCATAAAAAATGATCCGACTTGTACAGACTTTTCGTCACATGTAGAAGCCGAATCTGAAGATGATGTAAACTGCAAAGTTGTTCACCTCCTTCTTATATTTCCATAAAAAAAAATGGCACATCAATCTGACATTGTATGAAAAAGTTACGTTCTTTTTTATAAGAGCTATCTGCTGGATTTTTTTTTGACGGGATTGCTTCAACCTTTGCTCCCGAATTCTTCACACCTCCACTTTCAGATTTGATTTTTTTTTTTTTTTAAATCTGATCTTTTTTTTCACTCTTTTTTTAGATCTGTAATTATTTTTTCAAGATCTTTCTCCTTTTTTTTAAGATCTCTTTTTTTTCACAAATCTTTTTTTTTCCAAGATCTCTTTTTTTTCAACCTCAAATCCTTAGATCTTTTTTTTTTAAGATCTCCAAATCTGAAATATTCTTCCAATATGTTGGATCAATTGGCTATGCCAATGACTAATCAAAAAAAAATTACCTTACAAATAAGTGGATAGGTCAAATTTTAGTTGAGGGATGCTTGGAAGGAATGGAGGCTGCGGGATGCTTCAATGGCTCTCCTTTGATGCGGATCTTCTTCTCCAATGGATCCTCTCCCAATAGTGCTCCTCTTCAACCTTGCTTGGATAGAACCTGCTCTGATACCAAATGATAATAATGGTATAACTCTTATACCAAATGATAACAATGGTATATATCTGATACCAAATGATAGAATAGAATAAGATTGTAATGACCAAAGAGGGATGGAAGCCTCACAAATATTATTGATCATGAAATCAGATTACATAACAATGCAAGCGCTGTAATATTTATAGATATTAGAAAACCTCATATGATAGACATGACACCCTATCAGGTACTAACTACGAGATGATAAGACCCATCTCACATGCACATGTAATTACTACTAATACCAATATTGAATGTTATCCAACATAACAATATTGAATGCAAGTCACTAGACTAGAGTGCACATGTTGCATATTATTAAATAAAAGACAATGCAATAAAATGCAATAAATATGCCTATGCTAAATTATGCTAACAAAGACCACATTGGTGAAAGTCTTGGATGTGGATTCATTACTATGGGAATAAGTAAAAGGAACCGTGGAATAAGCCATGAAGGCAAAAAAGAGGAAAAATTGAAATATTATATACCAAATAAGAAGGAGAATCCCTAGGACCACCTAGGGTTTGGTCAAGTACCAGGTTCACCAAATGTTTTCACTCTAAATACAATAGGTAAGGGTTAGATAATATTTCTTTCATTGTTTTTCCATAAATGGAGCGAGAGCAGGAGCGGGAGGATCAAGGATTTCAAAAACCAAATGGATAGGAACTATCATAGAACATTCTCTTTCTCCCTCATGGGCTGATAGGATTTTGGGCCGTAGAACGGAAGTTTTGAATCAGCCATTTGATTCAAACATTATGACTGTGGAAAAATATGGGCTTTTAAGTATTGTTATCCCTGATGGGTTAGTAGAAAAAGCTAAATATAGGATGGAATATGCTCTGGTTGGAAATTTTATGGATCGAGACCAAATGTGGAATGGTTTCAGGAATGGGAAAAAAGGAAGTGGAACCCTAAGGGATCATTGGAGATTGCTTCCTATGTGAATGGGTTTTTTTATCATTAATCTTTCAAATTTAGAGGACTGTAAAAACATCTTGGTTAGAGGTCCTTGATTTATGGGAAGATCAAGTCTTATGATCCAAAAATGGTGCCCAGGGTTTGATCCATTTAAGGAGAAACCAGATGAGTTTCATGTATGGGTAAAACTTCCTGGATTACCAATGGAATTTTGGGAAGAAGAGATCTTAACAGCCATTACAAATGACATAGGGTCTTTGGTGGTGTTTGATCTGGTCACTAGGGCAAGAATGAGGTTAATGTATGTGTGTTTCTGTGTAATTGTTCTTGTGGGAAACTTGTTGAGAAAGGAAATAGAACTTAAATCAAAGTTTGGTGAATGGATCCAGAAGATAGAGTATGAAGCTTCTCCTTTGTTCTACTAGAAATGTAGGTAGATGGGACATGAGAAGAGATAGTGTAAGGAGGGTAAGAAAGGTAAGAAGACTTGGGAAAGAAAAGAAAAGGAATCACTGAGAGAAGAAGGAACCAGTTCATTACCTCTAAATAATTTTTCTTTAAACAAGTTCCATTTGTTACAAGTAGATGAGTTGGAGGAAGTTGTAGCTCAAGAAAATATGGAACTAAAAATGGATTCTCAGAAAAAAGAATGTAAGGTTATGGATGGTGCTGATCAGGAGCTTGAAGGAATTGGGTTTCAAAACCAAAAGGTGGAGTTGAATGTAGAAGGGTTGTTTGTGGAGGGTCAACAACCTAGTCGGGAAGGTTTAGATCCAATTTTTTTGGATCTATCAAAACAAAATGAATCTTTTTTTAAGGAAGAGCAGGGGTTTTCTCAGGTGGAGGAAGTCCCATGTTCTCTAAATTTAAATAGGATTAAGGAGGTGTTGGAAGAAAAGAGGATCAACACAAGAAGTGCTAAAAAACAAGACAAAGTTAAAGTAGATTGTGGGAAAGTTCCTGCAAGAAAAGGTAATACGTCAAATAGGGATAAGAGGGAGAAAGAAGTGGCTAAAGAAATAGATTTAGGTAGACAATGCTCCATTGAGGAGATCATTTCACCAAATAAATTGAGATGAAGATCATTTCCTGGAATATTAGGGGTTTAAATAACCCCAATAAAAAGAGTATTTTATCTTCTTTCAGGAAAAGGAATAAGCCTGATATTATTTTGATTCAAGAAACTAAGATGTCTAAAGAAAAAATGAGTGAGGTAAATAATAAAGTTTGGTTTAGATCTGAGTTGCAGAGTGTATCCTCGGTAGGTGCATCTGGGGGTTTGGTTAGTTTTTGGAATCATAATGATAGAGAAGGGACTTTGATTTTTCAGTCTCGGTATCATGTAGCTATCTTGTTCAGAGAGAAGCAGGATGGGTCTGTGTGGATTTGTTCAAATATTTATGCTCCCAATTCGGTGGTAGAAAGAAGAAAACTTTGGATATTAGCCAATTTCGTAGCCAATTTAAAGAGTTAAATTGGTTAATTGGAGGTGATTTTAATACTCCATTGTGTATGGATGATAAAAAAGGTGGTTTAAGTGTCTACAAGTGATAGTATGGGGGACTTTGTTGACTTTATTGCTAACTATAATCTGGTGGATGTTGAGTTGAAAGGATCTCCTTTCACATGGTCGAATAGGAGATTGGGGGAAAATCATGATTCAAATAAAATTGGATAGGTTTCTCATTAATTTATCTTGGTTACAACATCTTGATGTGTCTTTGGTTGCTTTACCAAGAATTGGATCTGATCATAGTCCCATTTTCCTTCAAACTGGTATAAGTAATGGTGTAAGAGGAAGGTCATTTAGATTTTTTAAGATGTGGTTACAACATCCTAGTATTGAAGAGGAGATTAGGTCAAGCTGGCAATTTGATGTTAAAGGTAAACCTATGTTCAAGCTAGTGGAAAAATTAAAGAATGTTAAAACTAGCTGAAAATCTGGAACAAAGAAACATTTGGTAATATTTTTGCACAAAAAAATTTGATTAGTGAAGTTTAAAGAAGGTGGAGGATGAGATTGATAACAAAGGTTTGCAAAAAGAGTTGAGAGATAAGGAGAAATTCCTTTTGATGGAATATCATAATTTAGAAGCAAAAGAGGAGGCTTATTGGAAACATAATTCTCATGTTTTGTGGTTAAAGGAGGGAAATAAGAATACAAAGTTTTTTCATCTTACTGCATCTATGCATAAGAGCAACAACACTATTCTAGAAATAGAAGACAAAAGAGGAGTTAGAATAAAGAATCAGGGTGATATTTCACAGGAATTTATTAGTTTTTTCTCTCAGTTATTGGCAGTAAGAAGGGAACCTTATATGGGTAAGGAAAGTGATATTGCAAATCTTTTTCAATCAGTCATTTCTCATCAGGATAATGTTGATTTGATTAAAATTCCATCTGCTGAGGAGATATCTACTGTATTTTTTGATTTGGAAGGGGATAAATCCCCTGGCCCTGATGGATTTCCTGCTCTTTTTTTCCAAACTTTTTGGGAAATCATTCATAAAGATGTGGAAGAGGCTATTCAAGAATTCTTCATGTATGGTAAGCTTCTGAAGGAGGTTAATAGTACTTTCATTGCTCTTGTTCCTAAGGTGCCTGGGGCTGAAAAAGTGTCATATTTTAGACCAATAAGTCTGTGTAACACGGTCTATAAGATAATAACTAAGATTATCTCTTTAAGAATTAAAGTTTTTTTGGAACATTTTATTTCACCAAATCAGGAGCTTTTGTGGAGGGTAGACAGATTTTGGATAGTGTGATAACTATTCATGAAGTTGTTCATTTGGTGGATGTTTCAAAAAGAGCAGCCATGATGCTTAAAATAGATATGAATAAAGCCTATGATAGAGTATCATGGAGATTTCTTAAAATAATTCTTGGAAAATTGGGTTTCCATAATCATTTTATTGATATGATAATGGAGTGTATTTCTACTCCAAAATACTCAATTCTGGTCAATGGGAAATCTGAAGGTTTTTTCTCGTCAGGAAGGGGATTAAGGCAAGGGGATCCTCTTTCTCCCTTTCTTTACATCATCGTGGCAGAGACTTTAGGAAGACTTTGTGCTGACTGTAAATTGAAAAATAAGTTGTATGGGTTAGTTGTTTCTAATGGTCTAGACCCTATAGCTTTGCAGCAATTTATGGATGATACATTCCTTTTGGGTAAGGCGAATCAAGTGGAAGCAGTGGTGTTTAAGGAGATCTTGCAGGATTTTGAGGAGGTTACAGGTCAGACTCATTAATTTTAGGAAAATATTTGTTCTCTTTTTTAATGTGGATGTTGAAATTCAAAACAGAATGACAATGGTTCTGGAGTGTGCTATACATGTGTTGCCATGTTCTTATCTTGGAATGCCTTTGTTTAAGGGAAGGATGCAGTTGGAAAGTTGGAATCCCTTGATTACGAGATTTCAAAAAAAGTTGGCAACCTGGAAAGGAACTTTGTTATCTCAGGCAGGTAAACTCCAATTACTTCAAAGTTTCCTTTAGAGTTTGGTGGTGTATTTGATGTCTCTGTTCAAAATTCCAGCTAAAATTAGACAGATTATTACTCCAATTCAACGTAGGTTTTTATGGTCAGAAATGAAATCAAAAGATAGAATTCCATTGGTGGCATGGGAAAAAGTTACCCTTCTAAAGAATGCTGGTGGGTTGGGATTGAAAGATATCAAAAGTATGAATTTAGCCCTTATGGCTAAAATTGGTTGGTGTTTGGAGCATGAAGATGGCTTATGGGTTAGAATTCTAAAAGCTAAGTATTTATATTTTGATCAAGCCTCTTTTGTCTCTAATGCTTCTCTTCTAGATGGGTCCTTTTTTGGAATGGTTTGGGTAAATGCAGGGATATTTTGTTGAAAGGTAGTAAGTGGTTAATAGGGAATGGTACAAAAATTAGATTCTGGGAAGACTGGTGGTTATCTAAGGCTCCTTTAGTTAATCAAGTTCACTAGAGAGAGGTGGCGGTTCACTTTCAGTTGGCTATGGGAAATTAGATTAGAGATTATTGGGATAAATCTGATTGGGGTTGGGTTTGGAAAGAACTGGACTGGGAAGGTGAGGATGAAGAAATTCAAGAAATAATTAGAATATTAAATGCTAATCTTAGAGGATTACATATACCTGTTATCTAGAAAGAGGATGAGTTGATATGGTCTTTGACAAAGGATGGTATGTATTCGGTAAAAAATGGGTATGGTATAGCAAGAAATTGTCCTCCTTCTCAACCGTTTTGGAAAAATTTATGGGATAAGAATCTTACTCCAAAGGTTAATTTGTTTCTATGGCATGTTGTCCAAAATAAAATTTTAACCATTGATAACTTACAGGTGAAAGGAATGATGATCCCTAACTGGTGTATCTTGTGCAAAAATGATAGTGAATCAATTCAACACCTTTTTCTTCACTATCCTTTTTCTAGAAGGGTTATGTTTCATGTTATGAAAGTCTTCCAGACTTTGTGGGTCTTTCCGGAGACTTTTGCTGACTGGTATGGGAAATGGACAAGTCCTTTTGTTTCTTTAAGTCTTTCTAAGGCTTGGAGTTTTGTGTTTCCTCATTTTTATGGGGGATTTGGCTTGAAAGGAATGGTAGAATTTTTAGGGATAAACAAAAAAACTCTTTGAGGGTGGGGAGTGGCATATTAGGTGCTCTGATAAATAATCTTTCTATTGTGAAGATTAAAGAGAAATGTGGATTTCCTAGACATGAGAAGGAGATTATTCAAGCCTTAGGTATCACTAAGTCTATAAAACAAGCTCCTCTGGTGAAGGATATGGTTAGAAAAAGTGCTAAATGGGTAATGCCTACTAAAGGATGGATGAAATTGAATTTTAATGGAGCAACAAAAGGAAGAACTGGTTTAGCTTCAGTAGGTGGTATTATTAGAGATGAAGTGGGTGCCTTAGTTTTAGCTTATGCTGAGCCTATTGGAAATAATTCAAATAACTATGTTGAGGCTTATGCTCTTTTAATTGGTTTACAATGGGTGAATTCATTGCAAATAAAGAAAATTCAGGTGGAGGGAGATTCCTTATACATTGTTAATGTGATGAAGGGCCTTTCTAAGCATCATATTAATATAGATTCTATTATTAGAGATGCAAAGTACTATGTTAGTAAAATTTGATAATATTCGATTTAATCACGTGTTCCGTGAAGCTAATATGTGTGCTGACACATTAGCCAATATTGGGGTTCTGGTTCATAATAGAAGGTGGTGGAAGGATGAGGTGGATTTTCCCAAAGTATAAAATACATGCTTAATGTAGAAAGACTAGATTCAGATGTGAGAAAAGGATATGTGACATCCTAGAAATAATTTCACCATGGGTGAGATTTATTGTGAAAATCATTACAGGGTATGCACTGGTTTGGATTAGTTATTTAAAGGTTTGGTTCAAGTTTTTATGCAGGTTATTTCAAGGTTGTTTCAGTTGTTGGTTCGAGATGGGTGGGGCTAGGGTTAGGGTTGAGCCTTCTTCATCGGTGAGTTTGGAAAGAGATTCTTTTCTTTGGGATATATTTAAGGATGGTGGTATTTCATATTTTATTCAGAGTTTAAGGGGGTCTAGATGAAAATATCTCGAGGGAATTTGCTATGGCTTGGGATAATGGGTTTGTTTCTATGAGGGGTGTAAGTTTCCTGGTTTCTGAGGACTTCATTGGAAGTGTTACTAAGATGGATTGTGGGGGTTGTAAAGTGTTTAAGGATAGGTCTCGACTTCAGGAGGAAGTCCATATTTTTCTTGATAATGATGAGAAAATTTGTTTCATGGAGGATGGTATTGCTCAAAAATATTTTCCGGGGAGGTGGGCTGAAGTTTGTTTCTATATCATGAAGTATATTACTTTGGATGGGAAGTACCGGAAGCTGCATTCTCAGCATTTAATTCTTCTGAACCATTTTCGTAGAGGTAGGAGGATGAGTATTCCTTTTTATTTGTTTAATTCTCTGTAATTTTTGGTTAAGAATTTTAAAGAGGAAAAAATGAAGGTCCTTCTTCATCAAGGCTTAATCCTTTTGCTGGTTAAATCAGGGTAAGCCATATTTGCAAACTAGGGGGGTTTGTATAAGATTGGGGGATGACTGGAAGACATATTTCTCTAGCTGATAGGATTAGGCTTAAGAAAATGAAAGAGAGAGCTGTGAAGGAGGTGGATGTGGTGACTGCGTTACAAAACCTTGTTGGGGAAGTTGAAGAGTATATGCCTAAGGAAGGGTTGGTGGAAGGAAACACAATTTTTAACTTCTTTTCCAGTAAAATTGAAGCTCTAGAGGATACGGTTAGTTAGGTTAAAGCTCATAATCAAAATTTTTTTGGGGGTTGCAGAGGATGAATGTCGAGTTGAAAGTTTTAGAAAATAGGGTAGATACCCTCTAAGGGATGGTTGCATAGGACAAAGGTAAGAAGAGGCAGTTGGATATTGGTTCTTCTAATGAGGAATATTTCCAAGTGGATGGTGTTGGTCTGAGCTCAAGGACTAGGGAAAAGTGTGTTTAAGGTCAGGTTGCTGACTTTTTGCTAACTGGTGTTGTGTTTTGTGGATACTATTTTTTTTTTGCCGAGCTCTATTTGGGTCAATATATTTTTGACTCGAGCCATTTTTGTGGGGTTTTTTTATAGATACTTTTTGTTTCAGTGGATCTTTATTGTAATATCACTTATGTAATAGGCCCTTGGAGCCTTATTTTCAATTATTATCTATAAAAAAATAGTTCTTTCATTACTTATTAATAGGTGTAAGAATGTTATAGGTAAAATATTCTTAAGTATTTAATCCAAATTAACCATACAACAAAAAATATCTATTAGTATAGTAAACCATTATATAATTATGTAATGATTTATCAAAACACGTGTAGGGATAATTAATTAGATTATGAATGAGATAAAAATATAATCTAGATGTGAAAATTAGTTAAAATTATTGATAAGGACTTGGAGGTTCTTTTTTATTAAGATTGTTTCTTGAAAACACTCCTATATGAAATTGTATAGCTCATGCTATGACATAATATGGTTATGTCCTACATTGTATGATTGAAAATTAGAATATGATGATTTTTTACAACTTCTAGTGAGTGTATGTGGTTCAAAAGTGATCCTCATTTTTTGTTAGGGTTCACAATCATGCAAAAATGACTTGTAATGAAATAAACCCTAAAATTTTTGCACTAAAACTTCATGAATAACATTAAATAATAATAAAAAATCACATGTGGGTGGATTTATAATAAGCCTAGTCATTAAACCCTACTCAACCAATCTAGGCATTGCACTACATCCTCTTATAAATGGGAGAAAAATCCATGTAGTTTTCCTAGTGTAGGTGTAATTTTGTATGTAATTATAATCAAAACCCCTATCTTACCCATTTGTCTCTTGAAAATATGAGTAATCAACATAATTATAGATATAATAGAGATGTAACCTGCATGGTAGTGATATAGTGTTATGTGATTCAAATACTAAACTAATCCTTTGTCCATTAAAATCTTTGGAAATACATGGACTAAATTTTTATTGTTAATAATTGGCTCTAGGACCTTTAAAGGCTTGGTAATGGAAAAATATAATCTCTTGCATCTAGTTGAATTACTTCAAAATTGTATGGTGTCTTCTCTAAAGGATGTGGAGCTAATTTTGGAAGATTTAGGATAGCCTTGAGTAATTTTGGAGAGTTAATATCAATGTATGCTCTCGAGAATGTGAATTGAGTTCAAATGGTGAATTATAATTATTGATATAATATTGCTTAGGTTACATGTTACATGGTATGGATATTTATATGCAGTAAATGATTATTGATAATGATTTTGGGAAATATTCTAGGGATTTAAGTATTACTTTATATAATATAAACTAAGTGAGTGATATATCATTTTATAGAGTTGAGCAAGTCCTGCAAGAGAGAGAAATATGCGTTAATTAGGATTAGGATGTGAGAATAAGGCCTAGTATAGGAAAACACGAAAATTTTCATTTCCAAAGGATAATTTACCAAATTTATTTGTCTACATTTCCCCCATTTTAAGTGTTAAATTTAAAATTGCATACTTAAAGGAAAAATATACATGAGTGTGAATAGACACTTTGTCTTCACTCATAAGTTTTTTGTTCTCATGTTGGTGTTGATATGGTTTAACGTGAAAAATATAACATAGAGTGTCATTAATGTCAAATAGATAAATTGAGTTATAACTCAAATGTTAAAAGTATATGTAACTTTGAAAATTGAATATTTTCATAGTAAAGTAAAGAGAAAAAACATGGAAGGTATGTACCTATTTTCTTTGTCAAAGGAGGACTCTTATATTTGTTGTGCTTATAGATTCTAATTTGCATTGGGATGTTGAAGGATTGGGTGTGATCATTCCAAAAAATTTTGAATGAGAAACTAAATTAGGATAGGATTTGAGTGTGTGTGACTCAACACAAAGAGGATATGTGTTGTAATACATATGTCCAAAAGAACCCCACAAATAGGGAAGAAAAATCTACAAAGTATCTAGTCATTCTAATATATTCTAACGTAAAGAGAGAGGAAAGGAAGAAGAAGAACATATGAAGTATCTATCCACTGCAAATCTTCCAATCCCATAGACCACACCATTTTAGATGAATATAGCTCCAATATTGTAATAGTACAAATTTTAAAGGGGATGAAGAGCATATCATTCATCAACCATGTGTTGTAATATTTTTGTGCCCAATATATGAAAAAACGAGTAATGAAAAAGGGATAATAATTCCCACACAACATACCATGGATCTACAATTGTATTGGAATGTTGGAGTAAAAAATAAATGAAGTATTCAAACTACCTATATTTTTCTTTGAATCGTGTCATTTGTATCTAAGTATATATAATTTTTTTGTAAATGTCTATAATAATATGAGAATGCTGAATTTTTTCTATGCATTTTCCTCCAGGAGGAAATTTCCATTCTTGGACCATAGTGTACCACATTTTCATCCCTAGTTGATGGTTCTATACCAATGAGAATTATGTCCTTATTCAATATCTATTATTGTTTCTAAATAGTTGTGCCTTGTATTAATATGTGTCTAAGTTTTGTTCTCTATATGTATCATCAGTATATGTATAATATATATGCCATTGAATGACCCCTCCTTTGAGGCATATGAGATAGGTTGTGAAAAATCGTGTCTCAAAAGAAATGATGTGTACCCATGTTAGATAGGTCTAATAGTATGTGTTGGATTACATGGAGTTCTATCTTAGGTGGCCACCATTAAGATCATGTTTGGAAAATTGGGTGTGTATGGTGGATACCATGAAACAAAAAGATAACAACATGCAATAAGAAACAATAAAAATATCAGTTATGTATAATGAAATAAAAATACAATAGAAAACAAGTACATAAGTAAGCTAACATAAAAGTATATAATTAATTTGATGTCAAAGAGTCATCTCAAAAATCCATAAATGTGGGACACCAAAGTATCACAAGATAATCATAGAAAAGGTTCATATGTTTTATTCAAATAAGTTACCATTAAGAAATTACACATATAAGTATACAAGTGTCACATACAAGAGACATATAAAGTCACAAACATGAGATGATAAAGTGTCACAAGACAAGTATAGTGAAGGTGGATAGGGCATAAATAAATAACCAATCATATAAAAATGAAATTAAGTAAGTGAAAACAATAGTAAACAATATTTGAAAGACACATAGAACAAGATAAGATAGTGTTGCAGAAGACACGTGTTAGTCTTGTTAGTCAAAAAGATATCATATGCACAACATAAGAAATTGAGCATATTGAGGAAGTGAAAAAAACTGTAATGAAACAAAATCACATGTATATTGTGGGAGATTCCCCCAATAGATCAAGGTATATTAGGAATGGACTAAGACAATTATTTTCAATATGTATCAATCTATATATGTTGTACATCCATCAACATACCTCATAAGTTCATGTTTATAGTAGCAATCATTTCATGATTATTTTTATCTCCTTTTTTCTTGTGTTTTTTTATACATGGCTGTTAATATTTTATTGTCTAGTTTCTTGTTGTCATGCAAATGTGCATCATAAAAAAATCAAACTTTCAAGCATGATAACTAAGCAAAATTTGAACATCTTCTCCTGAGTCTTCCTGATTCCCCTTCCTTGGTCAGTTTTCCTTTTGTATCATGCTCACCCTAACCTTGTATTTCATCCTCATTTACTGAAAAATTCATCCCTAATGTTTTAAATGAGGCAACATTTCCAGTCATCTCATAAAGCCAAGTTCTTCTAAAGGCTAATTTTAGCCTTTTCAAGATAGGTGTGCATCCTATAGGACTAATTAAAATCCTAAAATCATCTGGATTTTGTATTGAATGGTTTTAAAAGTAATGAAACTGATTTATTAATATTTAGGGAATTTTTGGAGGTTTGGGAACAGTTGTAGTGAAAGCGGGTTTTTCAAGGGTAAGAAGCATTCAGTCAAAATCAGTACATGAGATTTTGTAGAGTATTCCGGGAGTTCCATAATTAATTGGAAAGAAAATAAATAGTAATTATAAATCTTAAATATTCCTCTAAATGATGGAATCATAAAATTGTGCGCAACACTTGACGACTTCTCATGGCAGCTCAATTTTGGTAGAGACACCCTTCTATCCCAAAGCAAAAGGGGCCAAGTTTTGATTATTAAAGCATAATTGAAGGTTTAGATCCATACCATTTTATATTATAATGGGATTGGGAGTAAAAATCATATAATACTTCATCATAAAAGACCACATGGAGCTCTAGAAATTGTGTCGTCAAGTTCTCTCTCTCGCGAGGTATGTTTCTCATACTTAGTCATTTTTGGGTGAGGACACATGTCACCACTTGTTGATGGAATTTTTTTTTTACCTATTGTACCCATTCTTAAGGGGACATAGGGGACATAAAAAATATCTCCTCCTCAGCCCTTCCTCCAAGTTCTCCACATAACCAAGTCAAGCACCACATAGGGCTTATCTAGCCTATCTTACTTCCCCCATATCGCAACCTAAAGGTGACACTTGGCAGCATAGGGTGAGGGAAAATTTTCTTGTCCCTCTTTTCCCCCTTCCCAAGGGGATAGAGGGGGGAAAAAAATTCCCCTCCCTAGCACTCCCTTTGGTTTCCAATATGAACTATTTCGAGCTCCTTGGTGTTAAAACTAGTCTTTCCACATCTCCTCCTCATCACATCTTGTGTTGCCACTTGTCCTCATATGGTGAGGGAGAATTATTGTGTCCCTCTTGTCCCAATTCCCAAGGGGAAATAGGGGGAAAAAAATTCAATCTATCCCCTCTCAATGTTTTTCATGTGACCCAGACCCATCTTCCAAGTGTTTAATGCTTGTTTTCTACATCTCCTTAACTTTGCATTCCATGATTACAAGTGGAAAGATCAAGTGAGGGAAAATTTTTGACCACCCCCACTATAGTAATTCCCAAGGGGAAAATAGGGACACAAAAATTCACTAGAAGAAAAGTAGTGAAAACCCTAATTTTAAACTATGTGTTGTTACACCATCTCTTAACCAAAAAAACACTATTGGGTGAACTAGAAACTTAAAGAAGTTTCTTTTTATTCCATTGTTTCCTCCTGTTCAACCCATACCTTCATTTTTTCTGATTTAAACCTCAAAATACCTGAAAAAAATCCATGCATGCTTCCAAAATTTTTACAGGGTAGCCATGAACACTAAAAAAAAGAAAAATTCATGACTCTCAAGCCTACAAACGGATTCCATTGAAATTTTCTCACAATTCCTCATTCTAGGCATATTCAAGAACACATTAACTGTAAGTCAAGAATACATTTACTATAAGGTGGGTGCTGCCTTAATTTTTTAACATTATTAAAACCTAAATTTTTCACTAGAATTTTTTCTTTCAATTTCCAAGAATTTTGGTTGATGGATCACTGTGAAATTTGGAGCACGAGATCCTAGAGACAACCAAATTTAATGAGAAAATTTTTTTTGCTAAAAGATAGAGGTAAGTGCCAATTTATAAATAGAAAGTATCTAGTACTTCTACTTACTAAAAATATAATCCTTCCAAAAATATCAAGTTATCTTAGATTAGAGCATTAAAAAAAATATGAAGATGATAAACTAGGAAAAGCAGACAATTTGAGCAAAAAAGTAGTTTACCCAAAAAAGTAAAAAAAACAAATTTCCAAAAATAGTAACTTGCTAAAAATGGTAAATCATCATCAACAGAGGTGAATTGAGTGTGCCAAGAGGTTCATAAGATCAAATTTGTTCTAAACAGGAAAAATATTCCAAAATAGCAGGTCCTAGTCCCACTTGCTAAAAATAGAAAGTTTCAGTTTTGGATGTAGAAAGTTATAGTTGGCTTTGATTTCACTCATATTGCTGATTTTTTATATCTTCACAAGGTGGTAAGGTGCTTTCATATCTAAAAAAATGAATTTCACTCTCCATAAGGATCCTAAAGTACCATCTTGAGCACAATTATGTCTAGAATCAAGGTAGAATATCTCGAGGTGTAGCAGTTGAAATCTCAGAGACATTATGTAGTTGGAAAATATTCAAAAAAAGTCATGATATCCATTAAAATTCAAGCAAAGGGGGTCATAATAACTCATCAATCAAGTTGGATCCATCATCATCTTTCCAAAGTGAGCTAGTTGAGGTAAGCCAAGGTGGGCTGGTTGAGGTAAGCCAAGGTAAGATAGTTCAAACTAGGTCAAGAGATCCTTTCATAAGGACATGAGTTGAGGTGAGCCAAAAGTGAGCTGGTTGAAATGAGAAAAGTGATTTATACAAGTTAAATGAGCTAGCCAAGTCATGTGAGCTTGTCAATTCATTTAAGTGATCCATTGCAACCTTCATCTTTTCAAGGGCATCTAGTTATGTCTTCCCCAATGGTGGAGCTTTCCCATTATGAACAAGAAGTGATATTGCAACATGTTTGTGAAAGTGCTATGGAAAGAAAAATTATATCAATCCCTAAAAAACCATTCCCATGGATTCAATAAATTCTTGAAAGTGAATCAAGGAAAACACAGCAAGCTATCATGCCCAACCTTTGAAGCTATGTCAAGAACTTTGAAATACAAGCGAAGGAAGAAGGCCCAAAAAATTTCCCACTTCTTTAGTGGCACCTTAGGTAATTAATATGTAGAAGTTTCTAAGCCTAAGAATGTAAAACCTATCGAGAATATGAATCCATTATCCTACGAGTTGATCCACATCTCATTGGGTCAAGCTTCACATGAGGGTGATTCTCAAATATTTCAAGGAATCATCAACCCCTCCTTCTTGCTCAGAATGAAGAGTATACGAAAAGAATTGAGAATTTGGAGGAACATGTAAAAAATCTCAGTGCTCAAATTCAACCTTTCTTGGATCCTAATTCAGAATCTTCTCTCCATGGAAGACATTCCTCCAATCACTAGCTTTGACTTTGAAGTGATCAAGAAAGCATAACGTTACATGATGTAGGGGAAGGCTAATAAGAGGTGGATTGAGAAGATCATCAAGAAATTAAAGAATAGTTTTTTCAAAGGTCATATCTCTAATCAAGTACATTCTTTCCACTTTATTAGAATTAAATAAAATGAAGGAGGAGATTATAAAAGATATTATCCACTTATATGAGGTGTTCTCATTTATGTCTGAGATGATCTCCCTTGACTCTCACATCCTTGTGAGAAAAAATGTGTTTGCATGATCCATCGACAACTTGTCTCGAATTTGGGTCCACATCATGGATGCAAGATATGGAATGCTTAAATATGTCATCTCCGAACTTGATTCTTGTGGAAAACATGATTTTGAGATCTTTAATGAGTTCTGTAACTATGTTCAAAAGCTTAAGTTCCCTCTACTCATCGATAATTCATCATCAAAATAACTCATTATTTCCTTCTAGGAGTTAGTCAAAAAAAATCATGTGACTGTCTCTCCTTCATTGATAGATTCCTTAGAGTCTCCAACATTGCAAGAGATCTCAAAGGATGGTCTGATCAGTGCAAGAACATCAGTGATGTTCCAAAGGCATGGATCAAGGTGTTGAGATGTATTTGCATTTCAAAAGTGGATAAGGTGGCACCTTCGGTAGTTCGATTCAATAAGGAATTCGGGGAACATGAGCCCATTCCAGGAACTCTTCCTTAGGAATCATGAGTCAACAAGTTCTTCATCATAAGGATCTCCTTCATTAGATCATGACAACTTCTTCCTTTTTATCTCGTTCTCCCTTTCTCCATCTTTCTTCTTTCCCCCTTTCTAATTCTTCATTGTGTGTAATCATGGTGATTTGTCTCATTCACTTAAGTGGATTTTATAAATTTAAAGTTGTAAAATTCCCTTTGATTTATAAAAAGGGAACTTATTTTACTCACTTCCTAGGAAAATGTTAAAACACGTGTTGAATGAGAATTTGAAGGAGTCAGGTTAGGGGTAGATGAAGAGGAAATCTACAAGGATATAAATTGGAATGGATACTCCATTCCAAAGGATCTTGAAATTTTAGTTTTCTGTAGCAATTGTGGATTGTGGTTTAGATGTTGAGCTTTGTATCACCAACACAAAATAAATAAAAGATACATTTCTTCCATTTCCCTTTTTCATGCTTTCCTCTATTATCTCTCTTTTCTACACTTTGTAATCATAGTAATCTTGAATAACCAAGAAGGAACTTTGTGTCCTTGATTAATGAATCTAAAGAACTGTGTCTCTCTAGTTTTTTAGTCTTTTTAAATGCTTACATTTTTTATTTTCCTCTAATTGAATGTTTAACTACTCCCATTATTGTGTGTGAACTCTTCTAGTGCCTACTCACAACAATAACCTTCCCTTTCCTAATTTCTCTCCTTTATCCCCTCATCACTAAAAATTCCTCCCTTGTACCCCATACAATCACTTTTCCATAGGTTCAGTGAAGTGTTCCTATGTGATCCCTAGCCTGCTGGCCACCCCACAAACATTTAGATAGACTTAGGATATTTTTACATTCAATAATGGGAGCCTCCCTTTACAAAAGAAGGAGGGGCATAGCCCCGTGAGCATTGGTGGAAAACATAATTTGTGACATGAGAAATTATTTCACCAAAAAGTTTTGGAGACTCTTATGGGGAGAGATTTTCCCTCGTGCACCCATAAAGATCTCTACAAAATACACAAAAAGTATATATTCCAAAAAAACGAAAAAATCAGGTTTCAAAGAAAAGTCATATTTTGAAGGTGAATCCGTCAAGGAATGAATCCTTTGTATGTTTTTTTCTCTCAACACAATGACATCGTTTCAATATTGGTGTTCATCAACCAATGAGTGATAACAAATATGAAGAAGAAGAAGAAGAAAACCTTGATATGTAAATTTTTGATCAGCCATGATTCTGGAACATCTCTTACAAAAGTAAAGGTTCTTCTACAATGAAGGAGTATCCTACCTAAAATCAAAAACCCGCAATCAGCTAATGGAAATAAGGTCCATACTGGTTCTGCAATAGTCATGAAAATAATGTCTAAAATGGATACGATTGTTTTTTATGAAGCTCCCGTCATCAACTATTGGTGGATCCAATTCAAGCGGACCGCTGCTAGAGGAAAGAAAATGGGAATCACACCTGTTGATGATTGAGAATCCAAGAAATGTATGAATAATATTCATAAGAGATATAAAATTTTGTATGAATGGCATGAGGGTGAAGAATCTACTGAAGGAAACATTTTCAACTTCATGCAGCTGTCTAAGAAACTCATAACATTGTCTTTCGTTTCCCTTCCTCTAAATGATTTTATTGCATACGTAGATGAAGAAATGATAAGTCTTGAGAAGAGATTTTGTGGAAAGGATTATAAGTGCGGAAGAAAGAAATTTTTATCCCAGAGCCTACCATGAAATTTTGAATTATGCATTGTCCTTGTAAAAAATGTATGAGCATATTGAAGCACTTCACAATATTGAGGAAGAAGAAACTCATCTTTCTGGAAGATTCTTATGCACCTTTAATGAGGTTTCATCTATAATCTTGAACCTTGCAATGATAATAAAATTAGCAAAATCTTCGAGGATGAAAAATAAGACATGATAGTTGAACCTCCATTCATCAATTCATTTTGGCTCGAGGAACAACCCTTTGGAGAAACAATGGATTTAAGAGATGAAGATTCTTGTTCTATGAAAAATGATCTAGTAATTTTAAAGGACTCCATCAACCATGAAGAAGTATGAGAAATAAACCTTCCATCACAGACTCAAGATGATGAGTTCAAGGTAATCATGGATAATCTCCTTCCCAATTTTGACCCTTCAATTGATGCACAAATGTTAAATGATGAAATGAAGATAATTGTAAGAATATAATTCCCTTCTCGATACAATCATAGATGAACAAATGGAAGAGTCCAATTTCCTTCTCGAAACTAGGTGGATGAGTTAATTCAACATGATCTCTCTGAATATCTAATTTCACTGACCAAATGAGTATGATGTTGATCATCATGGTGAGTATGGTGCTTTTTCACTTTGCAAAAAAGAAGACTCTATAGGAGATGTTCAAAATGAAACAAATGATTATCCTCGTGTGGCAGCCCCAACATGTTTATCTCTTTTCTATAATGAGGATTATGTAAAGAATCTTGAGCTCCAAGGTGTGACCTTCCCACGTAGCATGGATCTCTTCTCCCTATCTGAAAATGGTGAAAATCAAGTATGCACATTCTTGTAAGAAGGTGAGCTCCAAATGACAAGAAACATAGAGCAGCGGGGATGTTTCAAATGAATTTTGACCATGTGTGGATAAAATTTTCAATCATCTCCTTGAGACCCAATTCAAATACTCTTCTAATTAATATGAAAATGAGTGTATGGCAAGATTTTGAAGGGTAATCAGTGCAAGACATCCTGAATATTGCGGAAAAAATTGAAGACCCTCAACTCAGTCTTGAGATCCTGACCCAGGCTATGGAAGTGAAAGATAGGTATGAGTCAAAATATGTTTCTCCTTTCCATGAACTAGTGTTAGATAATGAGAATGATAAAATAGAAGAGCTCAATGTTATTTTCATAGCCTTGGCAGATGAGCATGAGTGTGAGGGTAAGCTTCCACCTTTATCATTTTATGAAGAAGAGTTCTTCCATGATAATAAGAAGATGGAGGGAAGTATGGAATATCCTATAGATATTCTCAATCATGAAGACAACACCTCCACCATTGAAAATGATGTTAAGGATAATGTTTAGCTGGTATGTATTGACACTATTTGTTCTGGAAAACAAAGTGAGAATGTGAAAGAGTCTTGTGAATGGTTTTAGAATCAGTTTTTTCTCAGCATTTCTAAATCCTTGCTGATTTTGAACATGATTCCATGCTGCATTATTCACTTAAGAATGATGGATACCTTCATACCATTGATGCAACTTATAGTTTAAAAAGATATTGTTCAGAACAAAAAAGTGATAGGATTGATGAAGTTGTTGATCTGGAAGAGAATCTACTTGTTCTCACTTCCTTTAATTTCCTCACTTATTTAATAGATTATTTCATGTAGTAACATCCTTTGAAGGATGATGAATATTTCCATGAAAAAATCAATAATTCCATTTTTGAGAACATGGAGGAATGGCTTGTCATGTTCACAAAGCATCAGACTAAGGCTACAAGAAACAAGGATTCTAAACAGTTAACAAAGTGTTCATTCAATGCAAGAGTGTTTTCAATGAAATATATGTATGAAGATGGAATATTTGTCACTCTCCTTCTTCTTAAACTGTTCAAATCCATCACGAGAGCATGGCATGATCAGATAAAGGTCTTTAAGATTTGGAGGTCTGAATTCAGTCTGTTATTCCATGATGGTATGTACTTCTCCCAAACCATTTTTTAGTATGTGTACATTAGTTCCCCACCTCTCTAAATTTCCCTCCCCTATAATATAGTTTCCCTTTCCGTTGTGTTTTGTTTTAAACTTTTGGTGTGTTTCCTCTTCATTAGTGTGTTTGCTGTGGACGAAATGACTCTATAGCCCAATGGATAAGGCACCGGTGGACACGTGGTGTCTTGCGATTATGGGGTTCTTGATTTCCCTTTCCTCATTGTCTTTGATCTATAACAATTCCCCAAGCTAGATCCAATTGTTTTCATGCAAATGTGCATCATGAAAAATTCAAACTTTCAAGCATGGCAACTTGGACAAATTTGAAAATCTACTCTAGAGTCTTCATGATTCCCCTTCCCTGATTAGTTTTCCTTCTCTATCATGCTCACCCTAAAATTTTAGGTCCTCCTCATGTACTAAATTTTTTTCCCCTAATGTTTAAATGAGGTAGCAATTCCATTCATCTCATATGATGGAGTTCTTCCAAAGGCTAATTCTCAAGTAGACCTAGAAAGTCTAATTTTAGCTTTTTCAGGACAGGTGTACATCCTCTGGGACTGATCCAAAATCCCACAATCATCTATAGGTGTTATTTAATGGTTTTTTAAAGTAATGGAAATTATTTAGGAATATTTAGGGAAGTTTTGGATGTTTGGGAATAGTTACCTTGAAAGCGGGGTTTTCAGGGGTAAAGAGCATGTAGTCAAAATCAGTACCTAAACTTTTGCATATGATTCTGGGAGTTTTGTAATGAATCGGTAAGAAAAAAAAATTCATTGGAAATATTAAAAATTCCTCTATATGATGGAATAATAAAATCTTTCACAACACTTGATGGATTTTCATGACGGCTCATTTGTTGTAGACACACAATGTTATCCTAAATGAAAAGGGGCAACATTTTGATGATGCAATCATAATTGAAGGTTGATACCCATAGAAATTTTATTTTAATGGATTTGAATTCAAAATCATATAATACTTCATTAGAAAATACCACCTGGATCTCTGGAAATTGTGTCATCAAGTTCTCTCTCTCGCAAGGTACATTTCTCATCATTAGTCATTTTTGGGTGAGGACACGTGTCACCTCCTAGTGATGGTGAATTTTTGTCTCCCTTTTTTCCTCATTTGAAAGGGGATGAAAAAATGTGCCCCTCCTTATCCCTTCCTCCAAATTCTCCACATTACCAAGTCAAGCACCCCGAAGGGCTTTTCTGGCCTATCTCACTTCCCCCGTCTCGTAACTTACAGGTGACAATTAGTAGAACTGGGTGAGGTCTCATTTTATTGTCCATTTTTTTACCCTTTCCAAGGGGGACACTAAAATTCACCTCTCTCTATCATCCCCACTGGTTTATAATATGACCTATTTCCAGTTCCTTGGTGTTAAAACTGGTCTTTCCACATATCCTCCTCATCGCATCTCATGTCACCACTTGTCCTCATCTGGTGAGGGAAAAATTTTATGTCCCTCTTATCCCCATTCCAAAGGTTACATAGGGGAAAAAAATTTCTCCACTCTATCCCCTCCCATGGTTTGTCACATGAACCAGACCCAGCTTTCAGGAGCTTAATGCTTGTTGTTTTCTCCATCTCCTCAATTTTTCATCCCACAATTACAAGTGGAAAGATTAGGTGAGGGCATGTTTTATTGCCCCCATTATCCCCATTCCTAAGGATAAAATGGGGACAAAAAATTTCACCCCAATAAAATCATTTGAAATCCTAATTTTAAACTATGTGTTGTTACTTTATTTGTTAACCAAAAAACACTATTATGTGAACTAGAAACTCAAAGAAGTTGCTTTTTACTCCATTATTTCCACCAGTTCGACCTATACCTCAATTTTTGCTAATTAAAACCTCTAAATACCTGAAAAAACCCTAGGTATGATTCCAAAATTCTTCCATGACATCCATGAACACTAAAATGAAGAAAAATTCATAACTCTCAAGCCTGCTAGCAAATTCGATTGAAATTTTCATAGCAATTCCTTATTCCATGCACCTTCAAGAAGATAGTTATTGTAAGGTAGATGATGTCATAATTTTTAAATAGAATAAAAGCCTAATTTTGTGACCCATATGTTTCTCTTTCAATTTTCATGAATTATGGCAGACGGGTCACCATGAAATTTAGAGCATGAGATCTCGAAGTCGAACCAAATCTAATGAGGACATTTTCATTGCAAATAGACAAGGGTAAGTGCCAATTATAAAAATAATAAGTATTTGATGCTTCTACTTAATAATAATATAAAACTTCCAAAAATAGTAAGTTATCTCAAATCAGAGCATTCAAAAAATAATGAAGATGATAGACTAGGAAAAAAAAGCAATTTGGGCAAAAAAGTAGTTTTCCCAAAAAAAGTAAAAAGAAAATTTTCAAAAAAAGAAATTTTCTAAAAAGGGTAAATCATCATCAACGAAGGTGAATTGAGTTTTATAAGAGGATCAAAAGATAAAATTTTAGCTAAACAAGAAAAATATCCCACAATACCAGGTCCTGGTCCCACCTGTTAAAAATAGAAAGTCTTAGTTTAGATGTAAAAAGTTACAATTGGCTCTGATTTCACCTATATTTATTCTTTTTAATATATTCACAGGGTGGTAAGGTGGATTTCTATATAAAATAAGGAATTTCACCCTCCATGAGGATCTCGAAGTACCATCTTGAGCATAATTGTGTCCAAGATCAAGGTAGAACATCTCGAGGTACATCAGGTGAAAGCCAAATACATTGTATAGTTGGAAAATATTTGAAAAGAGTCAAGATATTTGTTGAAATTCAAACTAAATGGGTCATTCTAACTCATCAGTCAATTTAGATCCATCATCATCTCTCCAAAGTTAGTTGGTTGAGGCAATATAAGGTGACCTAGTTGAGGTAAGCTAAGGTGAGTTGGTTGAGGTGAGCCAAGGTGAGCTGGTTGAGGCAAGCCAAGGTGAGCTAGTTGAAATGAGAAAAGTGAGTTGGGTGAGTTAAATGAGCTATCCAAGTTAGGTGAGTTAGTAAAGTCGTCTAAATGATCCATTGCAAGCTCCATAGTTTTTAGGGGAATCGAGGCATGTCTTCTCCAATGGTGAAGATTTCTCATAACAAACAGGAAGCTATTTTACATCAAGTTCATGAAATTTCTCTAGCAAGAAACATGATATCAATCCCTGAAAACCCATTCCATTCGATTCAAGAATTTCTTGAAAGTGAATCAATGAAAAAAATATAAGCTATCATGTCTGACCTTGAAGCTATGTCAAGAACTTTGCAATCCAAGTGAAGGAAGAAGGCCCAGAGAACTTCATGCTTCTTCATTGACACCTCAGCTAACCAGTATGTAGAAGTTTCTAATCCTAAGAATGTAAAGCATATTAAGGAGATGACTCCATCAAACTATGATTTGATCTGCATCTAATTGGATCAAGCTTCTTATGAGGGTAATTCTCATATATTTCAAGGAATCCTCTTCCCATCTCCTTTCTCATAATGAAGAGTATAAGAAAAAAATTGAGCAATTAGAGGAACAAATAAAAACTCTCAGTGCTCACATTCAACATTTTTAGGAGCTTGATTCAAAACCTTCACTCACTATGGAATGCATATCTCTAATGACTTGCTTTGAACCTAAAATGATCAATAAATCACAAGGTTATATGATGCAGAGGAAGCCTAACGAAAAGTGGATTGAGAAGATCATCGAGAAAGGAAAGACAATGTTTCCAGAGGTCATCTCTCTATCAAGAACATTCTCGCCACTTTGTCAAAATTAAATAAATCAAAGGAGGATATTGTAAAATATATGATCCACTTGGATGAGGTTCTCTCACTTGTGTCTAATATGATGTCCCTCGAATATCACATCTACATGAGAAAAAATGGGTTTACGTCAGCTGTCAACAATTTTTCTCAAGTTTAGATCCACATCATGGATGCAAGATATGGAATTCTCAAAGATTCCATATCCAAACTTTACTCTCGTGGATAACATGCTTTTGAGATCTTGAATGAGGTATATAGTTATGTTTGGAATCTTTAGTTCCCTCCACTTATTGAGAATTCATCATCGGAACAACTTATTGTTTCCTTCCAAAAATTGGTCAAAAATTAAATAAGTGACTCTCTCTCGTTCAATAAAGATACCTTAGAGTCCCTGGATAGAATCAGAGGATGTATCTCCAAAATTGCAATGTATCTCAAAGGATGGTTTGATCAGTGATGTTCCTAAGGCATGGATCAAAGTGTTGAGATACATTTTCATTCTAGAGGTGGATAAGGTGGCACCTGCAATAGATTTCCAGGAATAGGAGCTCATTCTAGGAACTCTTCCTTGGGAATCATGAATCAGAAAGTTCTTCATCATAAGAAGTTCTTTCATTAGACCAGGAAACTTCTTCCATTTTATCTCTTTCTCCTTATTTATTCTCTCCCTCTTTCTAATTCTTCATTGTACATAATCATGGTAATTTGTCTCATTCACTTAAGTGACTTTCTAAAGTTGAATTGTAAAATTCCCTTTGATTTATAAAAAGGGAACTTATTTTCCTAACTTCCTAGGAAGATGTAAAGACACAAGTTAAATGATAATTTGAAGGATCATGTGGGGGATAGATGAAGAGGAAATCTAAAATGATATTACTTGGAGTGGATACTTCATTAAACAACCTTGAAATTTTATTTTTCTATAGCAATTATGAATTGTGGTATGAATGTTGAACTTTGTATCACCAACACACAATTAATAAAAGCTACATTTATTCCATTTCCCTTTCTCATGTTTTCCTCCACTCTCTCTCTCTCTCTTTCACTTTGTAAGCATAGTAATCTTGAATAACCAATAAGGAACTTGGTTTCCTTGATTAACAAATATAAATAATTATGTGTCTTTAGTTTGTTTGTCTTGATAAATGGTTGCATTGTTTCTTTCCGCTAATTGAATGTTAAACTACTCTAATTATTGTGTGTGAACTCTGTTAGTGCCTACTTGCAACAATAACCTTCCCTTTCCTAATTTCTCTCCCTTATCCCTCACCACTATGAATTCCTTCCTTGTACCCCATACAACCTTTTTTCACAGGTCCAATGAAGTGTTCTTGTGTGATCCCCAAACTATTGGCTACCCCACAACATTTAGAGAGAATTAAGATAGTTTTACATTAAATAATGGGATCCTCCCCTACACACGAAGGAGGGCAGTATACCCATGAGAATTTTTGGAAGCACATAATTTACAACATGAAAAATTATTTCACCAACATTTCTATAACTCAATCAACCACTCATGTACAAAATTTTCCTTTCTGATTCAAAATTCTACTTCCATTCAAAAAATTGTGATAATGAATTCCATTGGCACAATGGCCTCCAAACCATAAACTAACTGAAAAGGATAATATTTTTTTAACCACTTTTAAGTAGTGCATTACACCCATAATATCATGGGTATCTTAAGATCCCAATATTCCTTGTCTAAGTTACATATTTTTGTAGGGTTTTTTTGCTAAAGTTTTGTTGAATGCCTTGACTATCCCATTTTCTTGTGGGTGATAGGATGTGATCTTATTATTGTTGATGATAAAATTTATCAATAATTCTTCAATGGTATCATTATAAAAATTATTCCCTTAAGCACTTATAAAACTTAGTCGACATATAAATCAAGTTATGATATTTCTATAGATGAATTTAGCTATGGTTTTGGAAGTATAATATTTATTGGGATAAATTCATCCCATTTAGTTATATATTTAATTATTGTGATGATAAACCTCACTTATGATTCATAGGATTTGAGCTTAATAGGTCTACTAAAATCAAGCGCTCATTCCTGAAAAGGAGATAATGTTAACAATAGCATCAATGTCATCTCATCTCGTACATTAAACTTCCATACCCATTAAAAATATGAAAACTATGTACAGATTTATGCACATATTTAAAAAGTGTAGGCTATCATGGACCTACCATTAATAATTTTCTTATAATTCCATTTCCTCCATTATGTCCACTAGCTACCCCGTCACAAGCTTCTCTTAGTATGTCATTTTTTTTTATGTTGTAGCACTACTCTTCTTAGTGCTTCATCGTGACCCTTTTTATATAGTTTCCCTTAATAAGTGTAAATGGGAGTGCTTGAATAAGTAACCTTATTTTTTATTTTTTCAAGTATCCCTCTCAAAATTTTACTACAAATAATAATTGTTCTATAGTCTCAATTTATTTTGAAACTACTTCAATATAGAATAAATGATCTCCCAAAAAATAGTGTTTTATAGGTCCCTTATCTTCCCTATTTTTTATCCATGATAAGTAGTCAGGTCTATTTTTGACCTTCGTTGGTTTAACTATAGCAGTCATTAAAGTTCATGAAATAACATGATCCATCAACATATGTATCCTTGAATTAGTAGTTGGTTGATTAGGTATTTCAATGCTTCATGATTTGTGTAAAATAAACAATATATAGTATCAATACTTCTATAATGCATAAATCATTGTTAGTGCTTTAAGTTTTGTTGTGGAGTAAAATTTCAATGTATTAGATAATTTATGGCTAGAAAATGAAATAAGCTGATCCATTAAAGCTTGTGGATTTTCCAAGACCATGCCAATTACTTTTCCTGAAGCATTTCCATTAACATGAAATAGAACCTTCCAATATAGGAGTAGGATTACGAGTACAATTAGTATTTTTGTTTTCAATGTCTCTATTATTTCCTGAAATTATGTAGTTCATTTTATTTCCTTATTTGTATTCTTTAGTAGTTCTTCTATTAGATCACAATTGGTGGCATAATTTTTAATAAATTTTCGATAGTACCTAGTATCTACCAAAAACATTCTTACACCTTTTTATGTTTTTGGTAGGGAAAGTGTCACAATAGTGAAAGTTTTTAGTGGATCTACCAATAGTCTTTGTTTGTAAATAATGTGGCCTAGTAATTTCCCAAATTGTGTAAGAAACATATACTTATTAATATCTAGTGTTATTTTTAGGACACAATAATTTTCAAACATCAATCTTAATGCGTGTGTAGACACTAGATTTTTGACACCCCTAGGTGACCTATCCACATCTTCCACATTTACATTCTAAACACTAAGCCTATCCAATTATTCTATAAACCATATTTTATAACCATAACACTACATCTCACCCCCGTAAATCTTTATTTACTCCATCATAAACCTCCTATACCTATTTTAGCTAAACCTCCCAACCTCCCTAACACATTTCTACCCATTCATATTTACTCCCAAACCTGAAATAACCCATCTGGAAAAAGTTTCAACCAATTCTAAGTGGGTTTTCCCCAATTTTTCTGGATCACCAGCGATTCTAACTAATCACCGATGATTCTATACAAGCTGGTAAAATTTCCTGAATCTGGATCCTTGGACGTTGCACAACAAATCATTGACACTCTGGAGATAGAAATGATATAATCCATGACATCATAGCATCTTGTCAAGTCACAACAAGCCCTTGTAGAGTCTATATCATCGTATGGTTTCTCTACAACATTATTATCTACATTCTACATCAAATGTGAGATATTATCATCCATTTGCATTCATTCACTATCCATACTACGTTTAAAAGACAAATCAAGCATCAAATCATTTATTTAGTATCAATTCTACATCTTATCCAAAATCATTATTTTCTACAACAATTGCAAGCGATTCATGGGAATCACCAGTGATTACCTTGAATAGCCCATGATCTCTATTTTGAGTCATTTTTATCATTTATTACACATTTTCAATTGGTATCAGAATATTTTTTCTGCTAATTTATCTTCTTACAAGTGTTTCTCTTTGTATATGACCATTCTAGGTGAAGCACATCTCTTCAATAGTATTTATGACCTTCTGATCATCTCCCAACCTTTTTCGGGATCAATACAACATCACATAAGAGTTGAGCCTCTGCGCCATCATCATGACACCAAATTTGGATGACATTGAGGATCAACTAGAAATATTCCAAGAAATATAGGATACCTCAAAGTAAGAGTGGATCAAGTATTTCAAGGAGCTTCATCTAGCTGCAAACATAGCTCAGGCCATCTACTATGCAGAGAAAGGTCTTCTTATCCCCTTGTAAAATTGATTCTATTTAGTTATTATATTATCTTAATATCATAATTTAATCATCTTATAATATTATCTATTTCATCGTTGTTCAAATAATAATTTGAAATGATTTGATACCCATCAAAGGAATCCTTTTGGTTCATAGGATTGGCATTTACCAAGCAACTCGTCATCGTGTTATATAATATCTCTTTTGTCTAGTTATCTCTTTGCGTGCAGGTTCTCTCATTTGTTGGAATAAGGAGTATCTCACATCCATTTGTGCTTTACATCTCAACATTCGTCGACACATGTATCGTTAAACCTTACTATCCTCTGAGTTTTTGGTAATTTATTCCATATAATAAAGTGAATCAAAATCTACCACAAACAACCTTCATATGATCTTTCAACAGTCAATATACCATCCAATCATCTCAGTATACTTCTAGAAAATCACAAATGAAGTCATTGAATGAATTTCCCTTAATTCTACTAAAAAAATACCATATAATTCTTCAATTTGAATGACATTACTGTATATATGAAAGAACCCCATTTGGTTACAAATTTTGTTTTAGGCTTATCTTCTAAACAATATTGATTTCAGGATACCCTAATAATCCTTTTGTAAGCAAATATGCCTCCCTTCCAGCCACACTCTCTAATAATTCATCTTTAAATTGGGTTGGAAATGGTTCATGTGCATATAATTTATGGGACATAACATGAACATCTTCCCCTAAGTCAAGTAATGATTTTGGGAACTCTTGTCCATTGATTATCACGTCTATGTAGATAGTGTATTTTCTCCAATTCCTATGTGTCTGAAATACATTATTATTTTTACCTTTTCTTATTGTTACCCTTTGGACACGAAATTTTCTTTCCTGATTATTTTGGTATTTACAAAATTATTTCAATTTATCTATGATACCTTTTCCATTACTAATTTGACAAATTTTTTGAGTGCCAGCTTTTTTATTTTTCAACATATGCCTTCTCTTTGTGATGTTATTGGATATCTTCCTTAATATTAATAACTCTTTTTTCATGTGTTTCTAGGTTAGAGTATGTTCTTGTTGTCTTGTCATTACTTGAGCTTGAAACATCCTCCCATCGTATCCCTTTGATCATATCTTTAAATTTTATCATGATCATCCTAGTTTTAATTGTGATCTACATTTGGTGTCTTCATTATCTTGTAACATTTATTGTACTATTTTATTTTTTAATATATTCTCATTTACCTCTTCTTTCTCTTTTAACTTGTTAGACATTACTCATTTTCCTCTCGAGATTTCTCGTTTCTCTATTATAATGTTCCTATCATGATTTTTTGGGTGAATGGTTGGTTTGCAGAACTCTAGTTAAGTGTTGGAAAGTTTTGTTGGATTTTTTTCCTAATGTTTCTACTTTTGTGACATTGTTATCATAAAATTTTGATGCTTCTAGACAAATATATGATTCATGTGTCCTTTGATCATGGAAAAATCCATATAGAATAGGTTCAGGTCTTATACATTATCTAGTAATATAACCTTCTTTTACACATCAATAACATGTCATATGTCACCTCTCTAGGTTCCCATGATATCAATTGTTACCATCTTGATTGTTTAGATAACCACCTGCTTGTTTATTCTAATATTTACCTCCTTGGTACACTTGGTATCCTATTTTACATTTGTATCCATGTCCATAACCCCCTCTATGGTATTTTATCTTCTATGGAATTCATGGTGACTTCCATTTTTATATGTTGGATACCCACCCATATCATTGAATCCTCCATGCTAGTAATAACCAGACATAGTTTGTGGGTAACTACCATTGTAATTTAGGAATTTTAATTGGTTGGGTAAGGAGTGACATATTTTGTGGTATAATGGGTATTGTTTGAAAAGTTGGTCTATTTTGTGTTAATGGAGTGGATGGTCGTATAATTATTTTTGGGGTAAATTTTTGTTGTTGTACTTGTTTTATTTTTGTGGCTAACTTAGTTGTACTCTCTGTCATATCTTACATTGCATACATTATTTGTCAATTCTATTGATAATGATTGTATGCGCCAAATGTTATATAATATATCATTTGGTTTGTAGGACTAATTACCTCTATTAATTATGTTGATCTCATAATCTATATATGTTGCACCATAATTTGTCTCTAATGTTAGGTTTTTGTTAAGGTAATGTCATGCTAATGGGTTTTTTCTCTTAGAATGGATTCCCTTCTTGATCCTTCTATTTATGGATACTATGTTTGACTATGTCCCTCATCACAAAAAGGTGTACACCATATATTGTTCCTACTAATAGGTAATAGTAGAAAATTCTTCCTTGTCTTTTTAATATGAATTTCCATCCTCAAACTTAATTAGGCCAACTTATGTTGTAATATTGTTATGTCTATTTTTACCATAGTTTCCTCCCTTGTCTCCATGGTTGTGCCTCTAGTATAGAAATCATTTTCAAGTAATCTGTAAAATTTTCAGACTAATTTCCATTTTTAGATGATCTTAAATAAGGTAACAATCCTTAAATAAACCATCCAATTCTCTATTTCTCCATTAATGACTAGTCCAACTTCCTAGCTACCCCTTTAAACCTTTGATCAAAATATTTAACTATATCTCCTTCCTTATGTATCAACTCCCTCATCTTAATTACACTTTATGTGGGTACATCGGGGTAGTGGAGATCTACTTTAAAATCCTTGTATATTTAGTATCATGTCTTAATATTATTGGGACTAATCTTCATTTATCATTTCAAAGTATCATCCCTCAATTTCTCTATGAAGTCAAAAAAAATCACTTTTCAATCTGTAATATTATTTCTTCTTTAGTATGAATCTAAAATGAGTAGATTTTCCTCCATGCCCTTAGTATATTTTCCAAATAATTGTAGGTTGGGTTTGTGGGCCATTTTTATAGGTTTTGTTTGCACCAACTTCACACTGCTTACAATGTTTTATTTCACTACCATTGGATTTTGCTTCTTCCTCTATTTATGTGTTCTAATTGTCCTCTGATAGAATTTGGTTCTTCCCTTATATATTTTAATTTAATTTAAAAGTATAATCTCCCTAGTATATTTTTATAAACCTTCTACTACTTCTCATCTTCCAGTTGATTCTCTTTTCTTTTTGTAACTAGTTTTCAATTCTTCTCCTATATCTATATTTTCAAATGTTGTCCCCTTCATTTTTGTAGTGACATGTGGGATGATGTTTTGTATGAGGGGTTCATTTCCTCGAATGGTCTATTATAGTTGGGGAGAATTATCATTCCGTATCTCCTCACTATCTTCAGTACTATTATCATATTCAATTCAATAACTTTATACCTTTAATACAAATTAATTTAGTTTTTCCTACGGAATAATACCTATCTTATTCATCTTCTACTTATCCTCTCTCATCATCTCTTCTTTTCCTTTCAATTTCTATAAGTTCAAGTAACCTATCTGTCCTCTCTAGTTAATTTTTGTCCCATCATATTAAACCATATTGTGCTTCAATTTCTTCACGGGCCATCACCTTTTATACTAATTTTTCTAATTCATCTATATCTCAATTTTCTTCTCCATCATTACTTCCTCATCTTTCCTTTACTTTCCCTCTATCTCCTTCATATATCTTGTTTTCTCTTAAGCTAAGTCTATCTAAGGACAACCAATCCCCTTGGTCTTCCAATCCCAAGGTCCTCAATGTACTTGTTGAAATATATACCATTATATATACTATCCCAAACATATTAATCATTGAAATCTTATTAGTAGTTTGTGATTATTGTAGCTACATATTATCTATGACTATGTTTCCTAATTCTAGGATATTTCTATCTATTATTGGTGGTGAAGTTGAATCTAGTTTTTGAGTATCATTTGATAGTATGATGATATATTTGTTTACTTTGGATGTCGTGCTTCTCTTACTTCCAAGTTAGAATTACCCACAAATAATGTTTCCAAGTTTGCAAGAATGCATCTCATTGGCCCCCCATTTTATATCTTTTTAAACCAACTTATCACATTATTTCATCTATTTCCATTCTTTATTTTTCTATCCTTTCCTTTAACCTTTCCTTCTCTTTAATCAACCTACTATTCTTCTCATTAACTCCTATTTTTTACTAATATTATTACTCTTCTAATTTATCTTCTTTCTACTACCTACAATATACTTCTATTCTTCCCTCTCTTCTCACTCCAATTTTCCCTTACTATTTTTCTCTTCTACAAATCCGTTCTTCTCCCCCTATTTGTAACATTAAAGTTAATATCTTCTAATATTTTTGTTCATTTTCTCCCTTTCTTTCTTCCCATTTATCCCCCCAAATGTAAACCCAAATCTTCTTTAAAAATCACATCTATTCAGATCACCCATTTTTTTCCCATCATCACATCTATTTAGACTACCCATTTTTTCCCATCATCACATCAGTTCCTTCCCCTAAATACAATGACTACCACTCTTTACAAATCCCTTTTCAATTAAATGAATGTAGATGAAAATGAGATCCTTCCCACAAACTGTCCTCTTTTCATTTCCAAATAATTTACTTTCTTGGTGTCAAAGCTTATCTAACCTTGAATTTCCCACATAATAATAAATTAATCTAGTATGGACTCAAACTAGTAGTAAACAACATGGGTGAAAGGTTTGTCTAATCCTTAAATTTTTTGAAACTTATCTTTAGTTCACTGAGAAGGTCCTATAATTGAATTTTGTATCACTTAGATACTATATTTATTCTCAAAATATGATGCGTGAGGGAAGGATGACCAAAAATTCTCTTATTTCACCCTAATGAAATTATCCATAACCTGTTGATAAGTGTCTTGTCATTTTTACCTCACATTGTAGAAAGATTTTCAACATTTTTCCCACTAATTTTCTAGTTATATACTAAAAGCTTCTAGAAGATTACGTGGCTATCCGCCCCTGGACATGATTCAACCAAACCTAGGCTTAGACACCAAATGTTGGCATAAACTATATATGTGATTGCTAATTTATTATGATATTTTATTTTAGTTAGAGTTGATGTGCACAAAGATGGATAAGATCTATTGAACATAAACAACTAACAAAAATGCACAATGAATTTGAACTAGGCCTACGAATTTAGTACATATGATATAAAGATCATTAATAAAGTTAACACGGAGACATAAATTTCCCTAATCTAACTCCATTTTATTCATGTCTTAGTATTCATATAAAATGTTCAGATTATAAATATCATTGAATACATATTCTCTCTCTCTCTCTCTCTCTCTCTCTCTCTCTCTCTCTCTCTCTCTCTCTCTCTCTCTCTCTCTCTCTCACACACACACACACACACACACACACACACACACACACACACACACACACACACACACACACACACACACACACACACACACACACACACACACACTTACACACACTTCTCTTACTTCCTACTTCCCGCTTACTACTATATATTATATCTTCTTTCATATTTGTACAAACTACATCTATTACAAAAAATTGAAACTATTATGCACATCCATTATACATACAATTCTTCATCCCAAATTGTGAAGCATTGTCCACTATTTTGTGGGTTCATCTAGTGTTATGTGAAAGTACCCAACCCGCTATATATTGTGAAACTTCCACAGACAATATCTTCAAATTGAATTCGATAAAGAAACCTACCAACAATCATCTTGTCATATATTCCTTGTCCACATCCATTCTTGTTCATATTTATGTGATACCATTGACACCGTCTAGGGTATATATATGTAGGGGTTATAAAATAATAGATACTCAAGGATTATAATTAAGGACTCTAAAGAAACCATACAAATATTTTAAATCAAACATAACATACATTGTGAGTCTCTCATACACGTACACAACATAATTTCATTCATTTCATGAACTGGTTACTGATATGAGTTCTAAATGCTCTTACAAATCTTACAAATGACACTCTAATCCATCTAATTTTTCGTTCTCCTCCCCTTAAAAATCAACTAAAAATAATATTATCCCATATGTAAATTCTTGATCTATTTTTTAACTGCCACCTTTAATCTGATTGATGCTTCCCTTATCCATTTTTGGGAGTATTTTATCCCCCCTGACATGTGGTGCCTCTGCAAAGTTTCATTCATGAAAACAAAATTGTGGCCTCTAAATGTACACTTTGACTTATTACATGGCACCATTGCAACACACTAACATTTGGAATATAAACATATTTTAAATCTTTGTTTCTCCATCAAATATTCATTTTTGTATAAAAATTTGAATACAATAGACATTTGTTTACACTAGACTGCTTCGTTGAAGAATTGTACTATACTTGGTTTGTTGTTTTTAAATATTGTATATCATTGAGGATATTGACACACATCAATGAATTTATACCCTTATGTAGTTTACCATTGGCTTCAAAATAAATCATTTTCCTTATCGATTTATAGACCTATCCATGCTATCAAGTTTTTGAGGAAGGATATCAATTTCCAAAAATGTGAGTGTATGGTTTTGGTGAGATGCTAAAGTCATTGCAAGTTTTTATGGGTTCTCATTGTATATCTATAAAAGCTTGGCTCCAATGTCTATTATTGACGATTATTGGAAAATTTATATGAAATTAAATATTCTCCTTAAACCTCCTTATCAATTATTACGTTGAAAAATAGTTTAATAATTAAGTCTAATTTAATTATTTTAAGTTTAATTGAATTTCATTACAAGTTTCTAAGTATATGTATTTCGTGTTGATGGGAAATCCTTTTCCATAAAAGATTTATACTTTCATCTCAAATTTATGGAAACTAATTGCACTATCATCTCAAATTTATTAAAAGATGGTTTTTTCACATTAATAATGCCCTTTAATTGGAGATGCAACATCACCAAAATCTTCATATATACATTTTTGGGTCCTTTTTTGGGGCCATGGTTCAATTTGGCAATAGTTGCTAAGCCTGAGCTAAGGAAAGGGTAGTTGCTTGAGTGAACACTCTTGGGAAATTATGTTTTTTAACTTTAGTTTTAGGATTTTTAGACAAATACTCATCTCTTTTTAACACACTTGTTATACCTACTCTTTTATATAGGGCTAAATTTTGGGGGCTTTACCTTAGAAAAGCCATATCAAAAACCAATTGAAAGAGTGCTTACCTCTATGTTATACAAGCATCAACTCTATGCTAAAAAGATCAATTCTTAAATATAATTGTTATTGAATTTGGTACATCCTCTCTTGTTATTGTTGTGATATTTTATACTATCACTACGATACATATGCTAAAATGGATGACCAACTCTTTGGTTGATTTCTTCATACACTCATATTAAGATCAAATTGAAATCATATAGCAACTAACACAACGTGGGATCTACTTTGGTTGGTATGCCAAGGCTACCTCTTTACTAGACCTTGTACATATTGACATAAATAGACTTCCTCACATAATTTTCAAAGGATGCAAAAAATATAGATCTAGAAAGAGGATAGTATCAGAGATGAGATCTATAGAGCCTACCTACAATCTAAATGGTTAGAGTCTTGTGAACCTCTTTCATCGAAGATTGAATACTACTACAATTCATATCTTCACTTTGACGATGGGATCATCCAAGCTCCAAATTACACTAGGCTTCAATTACCTTGTAGTTTGAGAGTTCTACTTGCACAACTAAGGGTTTGTTCACACCAACTCCACTTAGAGATAGATAAACATATACCTAGAGTGCATCAAATTCATGAAATTTATTCCATGAAACGTGAAACCAAATATTATATTGTATTTAGATGCTCTCCTTACTATGAAATGATGGGGCATTTTTTTTGCATCTTTAGATAATCATATAACTCTCAAGATCTTCATAGGTTACGAGGATCAAAGATGTTTGACTCTTTTCTTTTGAGAGATGTTTGATCTTCACCAATGCCTTGATAGACTTTGCTTCCACAATAATCAACACTAGGAAGATTGCCTCTTTCACTTATTTTGTTTATTCTTCAAGATTAAGTAGAAAACAATCTCATACCAAGCCTTTTTATATGAGCATATTTATACTCCATTAAAGAATAAGAGTTGTTTTCACATATTTTTACTTGGGTGTATGTCCATTTACGTTTTTGTTTTATTTTGGGTTTTCCATAGCTTACGAGGATCAAATATGTTTGGCTCTTTTCTTTCAAGAGATGTTTGATCTTCACCAATGTCTTATTAGACTTTTCTTACACAATAATTTACACTAGGAAGATTGCCTCTTTCACTCATTTTGTTTCTTCTTCAAGATTGAGTAGAAAACGACCTCATACAAAACCTTTTGATATGAGTATATTTGTACTTCCTTAAAAAATAGGGTTGTTTTCACATATTTTTACTTGGTTGTACACCCTTCTAAATTTTTGTTTTAATTTTAGGTTTTCTATAATTATTTACATTCTCTCAATTCCTATAACTATTCATATATACCAATTCCCCCCCTTTAAGTAAACATTAATATTTTTATCTTTATCTCGTCTTCATAATACTCCATTTTATCACACAATAGTTCTATGAATTGTCCTTTTATGATTAAATTTCAAACTTGATGTTGAAACTAAGAGTTTTAATTCGTTAACATGGTGATGCCTCCTCGTTTTCATAAATTCATAGTACACCATAAGTTACATTGACATAACCACACAACTTTAGAGTGCATAAAGACAAAACTCCCTCCCAACATCATATATTATATTTTATTCAAATTTCACCCCTCCCAACATCATATACTATATTATATTTAATTTAATTTTCACCTTTACTAAAGTTATAAATACATTATATTCCATCATATGAACGGAGGTAAGTGAATTGTTCAAAGTATTTGAATGGACTTTTGTGCTTTGGAGATGGCCATGATTATATACATTTGTTTAGTTTCTAAAGTGTGATTATCATATAAAAATATGTCAGTGGCATCATTCCCTATTTATCTACCCCACACTGAGACATGGTGCGGGGCTCTAGCTCTAGGGATTCGAGCCCTTTATTTTGCCCACAATTCAAGACCACACTAAAGCCTTTGTTATAATATCTTTTATATTTAATATGGTTGTAATCAAAGATTTCTAGGGAACATTATACTTAATTGATTATGGTAATAAGCACTTAATTAGTTATTTTCTTATTTCAAGGGAAGATTATACTTAGTTTATTATGGTAGTGGGAACTTAATTTATATTCTAATTCGTTAAACTGGTTGAGAATGGGACTTAGTAAAAAAAATTTAAAGGAAACATCATACTCAATTGATTATGGTAATGGGCACTTAATTTTTTGTTTATGAGTCCATTGTAATTCATCCCAAATCGTTATCTCCTAATCTTTGATGGAAAGATATATATCTTATGTATATATCCATCCTAGATGCTTGACAACTATGATTCATAATGTCGTTACATACCATATATTCAGGATTCTCTTATGCTGGTTTTATCATTATCTTATCTTTATTTCCAAGGTTACAGTTCATCCATCCATCGTACTTTGTGATAATGAGAATCCAAATAAAAAAGTTATGGTTCAAAATGTATGGTCAGATCTTAACACCATAATATGTTCCAATTTTTATATTCACATTGATATGCGAACCACACCTTGGAAGGGAATGCACAATTAGACGGAAGATATGTTAGAATGTTTTTGTGTATATGCTTCCACATGTCAATCATTTTTTATGCTTAAAAATATGTGTATATGTTAAGGGGGAATGAATTATTATTATTATTATTATTATGTTGGGAGGTGTTCTTATCATCTTAGTTAGGTAGTGTAATTGTGTGAGTTGTTCATTTTTATTCTCACTATTAAAATTGACATTCATTTGACCATCACATAACAATTCATTTTTAAAACCGACGTCCCTTTGGTCGTCACTTAAATATTTTTCCTTTTTTCTTACAGAGGACAATAAAAAACAATAACATCTTGGGTGTGTAAGAGCATGTGTATGTCCCAATAGGTGGCCAAAAAATACTAAAAACTACGTACTAAATGGAACTTTAAACAAAAATTAAACCTTTAAATTTTGTAGGTTTTTATAGATACATTGTGTCTTTGTATATTTAAATTATTAAAAATATTTGTGTTCATTTTCTACATTTTTAGTCAAGTTTTGTTTGTGGGGAATTTTTTCCAAACAAACAAAAAAATGGCAAAGAGTAGGACATGGAGTTATATACATGAACTTTGACATATGGTAATGCTTGGGTTTGTTTTTTTCTGAATAGATTTTTGTTGAGAGCAATACTTGATTGTGCAACTAAATTGATGTCATTTGCCACAAAACAATGTGAAATTGGAAGAGAACGTGATAAAGTTGCTAATAAATGTTGTATGTGAAAAAAACAAAGATAAGAACCTTAAAATCGATATCTATTCGCATATTTCACAAGGAAAATTCAACCGTAAATTTAATGTTCATCTAACCATCATTTAGAAGTTTTTTCTTTTTGTTGGAGATGTCCATCAAGAAATTGTAATCTCTTGGTCATGTGGCAGAGTTTGGAGCCCATTGTTTATTTCTTGGTTTTTTTTTTCATGTCCGACATAGTGGTGTCATTAAATGGAAGTCATTTTACAAGGTAGTGGAGTTATTAACATTTTTTATGTGAGAAAATCAAGATACGAACCTTGAGATTGACATCTCTTGGCATATTTTAGATAAATGTATTTAAGATATCTATACTAGTTTTGTACATTTAGAAGCATAAACACTCTAATTTCTATCATACATTAGAGAGGTTTATTGAGACAACATATCAATTGTAATTATTAATTAGTTATTGTTTTTAGGACTGTGAATCACCAACCAGTGATTTTTTTAATATGTCAATAAACATTCTACAATAACAATCAAGAGTGACATTGGAGGATTGTAATATTCATGAGTTCTTAACATCACATTACAATTTGATATCCATTTAATCATGATTTAAAATGTTTTCTTTTTATTTAAAATAATCAATAAAAATTTACAATATATTAACTATATAATAGAATATACTCGTTTTCTCATTTCTCCAACATATTATGTCAAAACAACTATATTTAATACCATTTATTGCCCATCGATAAACAAATTCAAATAAAATATTTCTTAATTTATATAATTTATAAAAAAAATATAAAATAAACTCATTTGTTGTCCCTTTACATAACTCAATACACTCTACCTTTCATAAAATTTTAATAACTACAATAATGCATTTCCAATTAGAAATAATAATACTTTAAAACTAATAAAATGGGGTGTTTTCTTTCAATGTGTACGTTACACTAGGTTCTTGGGTCTCTTAAGTGCCCTCCTCAATCTAATAATTTAAAATGTCCCTAGGAAGAAATGGGCCCCGCTCTTTGACATTGTGGGAACCAAAGGAAAAAAACAAAATTGGTTTTCATTACTTTTTGATACGGTGGCCCATATTGATATTCAAAAAGTAGACTTATTATTACCTTAGACATGGTAATAATCTTTTATACCATGTATAATATTTCTCCCAAGCTTTAATTCAATCCTCCATTTAGGTGTACAATAACACAAAATTATATAAAACTTGCATTGGTATTGATTTTGACTCATTTGGATTGATCTAATGAAGAAAAGTATCTTAGAATGGGCACACAGTATGCATTCTCAATGCTTGGAAGGACATAAAGTTTACAATGTTCGGTAAATGCTCTCAAGGTGTTTTTAATGAAAGGCTCTATATTTTAATCAATTCTAACTTCAAATCATACTAGTCAAGTCAATTTATCATAGAAAATGTTTACATCACCCATGATCAAAAGGGAGGTCTAGTAATTGTATTTGGGTTTTCACTACATTAATATAATACAAAAAGGTATTTAATAATGTGTGGTTGAAAAATTCTCCATTATAAAATATTAGAATGGTATATTACTATATAAATTGTAAAGAAACCAAAATGACGTGTCAAAGCTTTGATTTATTTAATTAGTTTTGCAATTAGTGGGCATAGACTACTAAATTTGGTACATGTATAATGAGTCTAGATTAGATTCTTATTAACACATGTTCTTTGTATTTGTTCGACTTTCAATGTGTTCTTTTCTATTCTTCTCCTATCGTATCTTAATTCCTTTATGTTTATTAGATTATTTCCTTCATCTTTTTCTTATCTCTGTGCTAACTTTGGTTTCCCACTCTCTAGGTTTTTATTAGAATTTTTTTTACCTTGAATTTCATTGTACTTATCATTTTTGACAGACCTATGTAGATCTATTTTAAGACATGGGGTACTTTGTTGTTATGTATTATTATGAGGCATGTAGTGCCATTTTGTGGTATTGACTTTCAAAGGAATTATGCTTATATATGTTGTTGCTTCAATAGAGCTAGTTGTTACTTCTTAATTCTATATATGCATATTTTGGATGATTGTCTTGTTGATATCTAACTATTATTCATCGAAACTTGATACTAAGTAATTGAGTGAATGTTTATCCACACAATGTTGTCTTAATACATGTGATATTTTTTGTGATTGTATTCTTGGTTAGATTCATTGGTTTATTGTGTGTTGAGTACTTTGTGTGTACTTGTTATATTAGTGTATAATTCAATTACTTTGTGTATATTAGGGATCATATGTTTTAATGTGTATCAAGTGAGTGTATAGGTTTACACATTGGCTACACTAAATCTTAGGCCACATTTATAATGAAACTATAAACAACAAAGAAGTTCTTAGAGTTAATATTTTATCATCTAGTATGTTGCCTACTTGTCGACTAGTGTACTTAACAAATAAAAATGGCTAAATTAGAACATTGCAACTATTCAAATCCCTTTACCCTCGTCCATGAAACTTATTAAATCCTCTAGGGAGCCAAGTATACGTATGAATATATGGAAAAAAATTCATGCCCAAGTTGTATAATTCATATGGAAAAATAAACCCACTTGTAAAGTGGCGTGAGTTGTAGATTTAGGACATTTTAAAGGTGAAATTTAAGCACTTTGACTGTAGGGAGGAACTTGATAGATTTTTTTTAGGGATATTTAAAATTTTTTAGGACATCTAAGGTCTCATTAAATGCATGGAAAATTTTGAGTGTGAGTTGTAGATTAGGACATTTTAAAGGTGAAATTTAAACCCTTTGATTGTAACGATGCAATTGGAAGGTTTTATTTAGGGATATTAAAATATTTTTAGGAGATCAAAGCTCTAATTAAATGCATGGAATTGAAAAAAATTAATGAAATTACACTAAGGGATGTATTTTACATTGGCTTTATAGTTAGAGTTGTTTTCCTTTAGAAGGAAATTTATTTTGGGGAAAACATTTGAGAAGGAACTTTGAGTATGGGAAGGGACAAGTGTCACTTCCCATTGATAAAGGATTCAAAGGATATCCTTATAATTCAAGGGAAATCAATCATTGAAACCACTTTAGGCCATTATAGAAATTGAGAGTGGTGTTCAAGGTTTAGGAGATCAAGGAGAAGCTTGGGACATTAGTGTTTGATTAACACTAAAATATTAGAGAAGGATTTAAAATCAATAAGCAAGTGCATAAACCAAGGTAGATGATTTAACCCTAATTCAAAAAATGAATGTACTATTAAGGTTTACTTTCTAATGCGGATTGGAATATGCAAACAACATACATTTATATTATAAATAAATATTCAAATAGAAATACAGAAGTATAGTATATGATTTTCGGAATTCGATTAATTAAGGAACATGTTAAGCATATAATTTGACAAGAGGATTAGTGAACTTATCTTTATGTAATTTTATGATGTTAATCTTGGTGAGGAAACAGAAGAATGGGTTAGAAATGATTTGCACTTTCTTCATCTTCTAAATTGGAACTATATTCCAACCCTAGAAAAAATCAACAAGGAGGAAAAAATCACCTAAAAAAAACTTTATGCAGTTGCACAAACTTTTCCAATTGATTTCTACAATTCTGTTTCAATTTTTCCACTTTAATCTTTGTCTTCTTTGTTGTTTTTCACTTGTGTTCACTCTTGATGTGTATGATTTTTCTTATAATCAGTGGTCTCTTACAACCCTAGATTCCTTCAAATACCTATTAAAATGGGTCAGTGGTTTTGGTTGAGGCACCCCTACACTACACATGTAGTACTACTATGAAGAGGCTTCAAATATATGTAGGTCTTTGCCTATTATACACACAATTGTGATAATCCAACTACATTTATGCAAGTAGAATGTATCCCTTAATATTTGGTAATGATTGGTTTGAATAGGATTGCGATACTATTGACTTAGTTTTTCTTTCTCGTAATCTAATTTAGAATGCTTTAGACTTGCATAGGGATTGTTCCTAATGTAATCTCTTTAAATAGAGAAGATCAAGGAAGATTTGCTTGATATTTGGTAGGTTTTTCAAGAGGATATTTTGATAAATTTTAGGTGTTATCCAAGTGAGTAAATGAGTGGGTTTGATTTATATTTATATGATTCAAAGGATAATATTTCGGATTAAACTTGACCTAGGAAGGGTAGAAAATATATAAATTTGAAAAAATGACTACTAGAGGGCCCTAGACGAGATTGAATAGAAGGACATGATCGAACATTAGATATTATCCCTATTGTAAAATTATTTCTAGCAAGGTATAAAATATCACTTGAAGGCCCGAGGTAGTTTTCACAAGAAATATAAGGGGGTTTTTTACTTACAAAAGTGTTTGTATAGGTACATGAGAAATAGAATGAGATACTACAAGAATTAGGATAGCTTAAGATAGAGTGGTTTAGCTTGTTTATGTGCATAAGTCATGTGTAAGGGATGCAAGCCAAAACTAACCTAATCAAATACTGAATTTCAAAATTAGTGTGTTTACATTCCCCCCTTTAATCTAGTAAATGAAACTTTCTAGTTAAAGGAAATGCAAACATGAGTGCGTAAACACATAGTTTCTTTTCTTGAATGCTCGAATTCTTGAACCTTTGAGTAGTGTCCAAGGTGAAACCATCAAGACAAGTGTGTAGTCAATGCCTATTTTATGGAAATGTTGATGCAAGATATTAATTATTCCATTTATTTATTTATTCATATTACTTTTACACATGCAAATTTAACTTGCTTAGGTGTTCTTTAGTCTTTGGGAGTTAAATACTACCTTAATTAGCTAAGTGACAGTTATATTTTGTTCTATGATTATTCTCCCCTATTTTAATGGTAGTTATCTCCATGATTCTAGGTGGAAGTTACACTTTCTTGTTCCTATATATAAAACCTATTGTAAAGCTATTTTCATTGTGTTGAATACATGTTCTTGTATTATTTTCATTTTGATTTCTCTCTCTCCCTCTCTCAGTAATTTTTTCATTAGTTATCTTTTCTCATTGAATTATGCATTCATTTATCTACCTGGGATCTTAGGGGATGCTCTAACATGGTATGTGTGTCTTGAATTCATGCCTAGCCCTTGGTCACATAAAGGCTTAAATCATAGGATTCTTACTAGTGGGTGCTTATGCTCAGGCCCTCTATGATTTTATTTTGAAATATTGTTTAGGCTCCCTCCAAGTGATTTTGTAGTTATTCACATTTATTTGGTGCAAATTGAAATAGAATTTAATAACAAAAAAATAAAGGCTTGCAATTTTTATAGGAAACTCAAATTCAAGTGTCGTTTGTTTTCAAAAGTGCATATTTTTGCCAAATCTAGGTGGGTCTAAAAGCATTAATTTAGGTGGGTGTTAAAGTATTACGATTCCTTCCTTACACATTATACTCTCTTTATTGCAAACAAACACTAAACCTATAAATGGATCCTAATTCATTTTTTTTTTCTCAGGCCCTTCGACTATCACAAATGGAAGGCTTCCACATCACTCACCTTACAAAACAAGAAGCTTTGCAAGATAACTATGGGTTTGTAAATGAAACCCAAAACTGCTGCAGAGAAATATAAATGGTTTGACAAGTGTGATGAATCATATGGTTTCTTGTACCTTTTTGTGTCATTGGATCTACGCTTTCATATATTTGCTGCCAAAATACCTAAGGAAGTATGGATAATATTGGAAATATTCTTTGGGAAAAAAGATGAAATGAGAGGGTATGAACTAGAAAATGAGACTATTAGTCTAAGACCCATCAATTTTTACTCACTTCAAGACTTCTTCACAAATTTAAAATCACTGAGAATGCAACTAAAATAATGTGGAATTGACAAAAAGGACTCACAACTTATTCTTTATGTCCTCGCCATTATAGGTCCTGACCACTTTGTTTTTGTCTCTACCTTCCATGTAGCCAAAAAAAACACTTGGAGAAAAATGGAAAATTCCCTCCTTTGATGACTTTATTGCTGACTTGACTTAGGAATAAGATAATTTGATTCAGATGGGTGCACTAAATTCCTCTAAACCACATGCTCTATTTGTTGGACATAAGAAACAAAATGCTTCAAACAAAGAGAAGAAAAAAAATAACAAGGACAACGAGAATAAGAAGGATTAAAATCCTCCCACCTCAATATCATACTCTGGAAATTTTTATTCCATTGTTAAGTCCAAAAAAGAGAGGATCAAATGTGGGTATTACATGGACAATCATGATGAAAGGATTTTTTTGAAGAAGTAGATTGACCACCTCACGAGTCTTATATAGAACAAAAATGTAGGTGTTCTTGATTCTATCAACCCATGAATCCTCTAAGGAAAATGACGATGGAAAATGGAAAGAGGAAGAATTGGAAAAGGATAAAAAGGGATGAGACCTAGTTACAATCGAACAAATTAATTCTACATGGGTTATTGATTCCAGTGCATCACATCATATGACCTATTCACATATGGAGTTCACTTCCTTGGATCCATGTGATATGCCCATTATATGATTGGGCGAAGACACTTCTACTGTAGCCACAAAATCACACACTTTAGGTAATTATCTAGTATTGGTTGCATACAACTATCCATATGATTCCTAAGTAAGAAAATTACTAGTTAACCCATGTCTTTGGCCTCCTTTCTTTACTTTTTGTTTCCACTTTTGGTCTTACACCCTTTCTTTCTCAGTCTGCCTTTTTATACTTCGACATTTATCACCCTGGACACCAACTCCCATCTAGGACACTAACGTCAGGCGCCCTCATCCCCTCTAGGTGCCCCTGACCCCTTTGTTCTTTGCTCACATATTTTGGGTCCTTTCTATCCATTTGAGCATCTTATCTTTTTGGTATTCGACATTTTTAGGGTTAATTACAAATCAAGCAAGGGAGTCATATAAATATAAAGTTATGTGATCATAATAAATGACCAAGCACTAAACATTAGCTATCACCACTTAAGTTTGCATCCATCAAGCATCTAAGAGCTCCATTGTATCCATCTGACACCATCTAAAGGACACAAGGGATGGTTACTCTACATACACACTTTATAGGATGGAATTTCATTCTATTCCATGCATACATCTATTACATTTCTTTACATGTATCTTATTTTCTCTCTATGAAGTACAACATGCACAAGAGCCACCTAGATCACGTTTCCACATGCACACACATATAACTACATTAGGTCTGAGATGTAGTTCAACGCTTAGTTGTAAGATCACTATTGTGATAACTAAGGACAGTCCAATCCCTCATTCTATAGTTTTTTAGGATTTGATGTCCATTTGAGGGTTTTACAGGTCATTGTTTCATTGCAGGTTTCCAGCGACCTCGGTGATCATTATGTGACCTCGTAATGAACAAAGGAGAATAACTAACGATTACTTAGAGGAGGTTATATGAGTATTTTGGTAGACATGGGAACCCAAAAACAGGCCTAAGGCACCCATAGGCGCCCCTATCCCTCTTTAGACGCCCTTGTCCAGGAAAATTGTCAGTTTGCACACTTATGGGGTTCTATGTGACACCTCTCCCTCTCTGTTTATCCAATCAACACTTCGGTACAATATGGGAACAACTACGAATCAGCTAAGGGATTTTACCCCCTCTTTGCACTTAGTGTTTTGCTACTTTCTTACTTATCTTGCTTGGATTACTTCATGTGCTTAGTTGTATATTTATTTACTGCTACAATAATAATTAGATCTAGACATTTATTTCCATAATTTGCTTAATCATTTTGGTGAACCCTATCTTCAAATCCACCTTTGTCTCTATGGTTTTTTATTCTTATGCCTGTCACCCGTAATGTTCATTTTGGGACTTTAAACATCTCGAGCTTCCTCCATTGTCCCGTAGGGTTTCCAAATCAATGGCTAACATCTCTACATCAGTGGCTGCAACTGAAAATCCCCTTTGCTAAATCTCACAATGTCCCCCCTTAGCAAAATAGAAATGTCTGATAATGGAAAATCATACAATGAGGATACCAATGGAGATAAAGAGAAATTAGAAATAATCACCACCTTTTGAAAAAAAATTTTGTAATCATTCCACTCATCTTCCATGCATTCTAAATGCTTTGACTGCTACTAAAAATACTCGCGATGCTTCGACACCTCTTGAGGGTCACTCTTTGGCTCCCATGGCTTTCACTCAACCTTTTCATATTCCAACTTCCATTCCCCGCCACTACCACTCTCATCATTCAACCTAACACTGCAAATACATATCCTGGATCATCTTCAAATATTCCTAATTTAACTTCCTTATATCAGGATTTGTAGACGTAAATTTGCCAACTCTAACTCGCTACCTCTCATGTGTTTCCATCTATGGATACCACTTCACTTCTGCACACTCCTTTTTCACCCACCATTTTTTCCTATCTGTTACCCCGCCCAACTTCATCTCCCACATATTACCCATATTTAAAGGCCACAATGACCCATAAAAGCATCTCTGAGCCTTTGATGTGGTATGTCTCAGCTATGCAGATGATCATACCATATTAGCAAAGATCTTTCCCTGCAGTTTACAAGATTATGTGATGCGTTGGTTCTATGACCTACCTGTTCACTTGGTAATATCTTTCATGCATCTAGCGGATTATTTTCTCACTCATTTTTATATCAATATTAGCTCTAAAATATCATACACTCAACTCACATAACTTAAACAAGGATATGTCTTATGATACAATAACAACCTAGATAAGATGTCTAATGTAATTGTAGACTCTAAGTTTCAATATTTATTCATTCAAAGTTTATTGTCGCCTCTCTAGGAGAGTTTTCTATTCGAGACATCTCCATCATTTGATCAACTATGTCACACTCTCAAGATACATGAAACTAAACTCTTATCTATATGTAAGCTTAAGCATGAGGAACAAGTTTCCCCCCTCTACATGCTTGCAAAGTAAGTCACCTTTTAAACCAACTAAGAAATCTACTGAAGCTAAGGTCATTTTCAACATTGTCTCTAACACCAAAGAACTCCAATGGAAACCGTCTAAGTGTACATATACAAAGTTGACCATTGCTCTGCATCTTATATTACAACAACTTTGTGAGATCAATCTTATTACACTTCCCCCTCTTCTCAACTTGGATCCCTCTCATCCTAAAGGTTGAAAGTACAATGAGAACTTGTGAAGCAAATATCATCAATGTGTCAGACATTCTATATATAGGTGTTTCAAACTTCACACTATCATCCAAGATCTTATCGATGATAACCACTCAAGCTTCCAGAGCCTACAGCCTCTACACCAGTCAATGAAATCATAAGATCAAAATATTCAATAATCCAATTCCAAAACATGAAAATAAAGTGGATTATTCCTCAGTTAATCATACATATCACACAATGCCTCCTTCTACATCGGGGGCTCTTGATTTCCTACTTTCTCATACTAAAATTTATCCACCAAACATTTCTTTATCTAATCATGATTATCATGATGTATCTTCTGATCACTTGCACATTAGTTATTTTATCAGATCCATCCCTATCAATAACACAAAAGTTGATCCATCATGGTGTATCAACATGTGTTCTATTCCACTTATTATTGTTATTGGCTATGCACTCTTACAAATTTCATATCCAATGGATAACTCATATGGGGTTTTCAAGCTTCAAGTTACTTTCGGTCCTCTCACCATGCTTATGCCCTTTCTTTTAGCAAACACAATCAAAGGGTGTGACATTTTCTTAGGTCTCAATTGGATTCACAGGTCTAAGTCTATTATCTTCCATGAATCACTTACATTTGAAGTTCATTCACAAAAATCAAGTCATCTCTATCAATGGTTGTTCCTCCATCCACTCCATGGGCGCAACCTCCTCTTAAGGTTGTCATTGCATCACCTAGTCCATCTAGTTCCCCATGACCTATCAAAACCTAAAGCACAATATGGTCCTAGCTCACCTATTCGAACATGACTTGCGTGGTCTCATCGCTCTATTAGTCCAGCACATCAGTCTAGGTCCATCACCAGGACAACTCCTATATCTAGGCATACTTCACCACCTCGTTTCACTCCATGTAGGTATCCATCACCTCCGCGCTCTCCTCCACATAGAAATTCATCACTTTGCACTTTGATTCACATAGGTATCCATCACCTCCACATTTCATTACAAAAAGGTTCCCACCATATTCTCATCAGTCACATGCATATAGACTTCATTCACCTGCATAATTTCTATCTCATATACCACCACTCTTAGAGCATTGTCACGCGCCTTTCATCACTACGCAAGCATCCAGTAGAATACCTTCATCCTTTAATTTTATCAGATAACACATTCATCACCACACACTTGAGGGGAATCACACCTATTTATTCCCCCTAGCATTGACACGCATCTTATATTCACATCATTTCACACCTAGATTTTTACATATACATCTTGACACATGCTCGTATTGTCATTTCCTGATGACACACTCTCGTGCTTTGGTTCACACATGACTATTGAGGGATCCTATACACATGAACCTCACACACTTACACACTACACTATACACTACACTACATACACATTTTACACAACATAAGTTTTCAAACTTCTTACATACGACATCTATCACATACTACGTACGCACTATTCACACTACACATTCACATTATATCCTTATAATATCTACTTATACATGTCTACGTTCATTACCATATGACATGATCTAGCTTCCACAGTCCATACTCGATTACTAAGGAGTATACATCTCAAATGGATCTCATCAAACTCACATATTTAATCATTCACTCACTTGGTCATTTATAACCCACACTTTGTGCTTTGACGATCTATATTTTCGAATACACACCATTCAAACCATTTCCTGATGATGCACTCTCATTTACAATTCATTCTTGACTGCTGAGGGGGAATAAACAAATGAAACCTCATTGTATACATACACATCCACTTAGGGGTTACACAGCTTCTGATCATTCACACTTTGCATTCCATTCATGTCTACATCCACAACATACTACATATCTTGGTTACATTTAGCTCTTGTCTTACTTATGCTTTTACATGCACATCTGTATTACACATACTAGATAGATATATTGTATGTCATTATCTTTATCATACACACATGTGTGTTCAGTTTCCTTTCTAGTTGTGATCGCAAGTATTATACAGATCTATTACATGCAACATGGATGCTTGGCATAACACCTAGTACGAGTCCCATAACAACTCTTGGGGGCATCCACTTTTGTACATTACAAGTGTTATTCTTTCATTTTGTTTCATAGCACATTACATTATTGGATTATACATGTTTTGACATACTTTTTATCTTTTCTAACATGCTAACTTGGTGCTTCATGTGTAACATTTGTTATGCAGGTCTATTTACCACCATGGTTATTTGTTACATTGCTTATTCTTGCTTATCATTGTTTGCCACTGTTTGCAGGCTTTTTCCTTTGTCTTGTGTGCACACTTTCTACTTTTAGGCTTCATCGGCCTTGATTGTCTTACGACATCATGATTGGTATCCCATGTTTATAACCCACTTTTTGGTCTACATTGTCTTCTTGTGTGTTTACATTATACTTTTGTGTCTTAGCTTACATATTATTTGCATTTGTATTCTACATGCATGTTTGTATTTGCTTGTACTAACACTTGTCTCCCAGCCACTTTGTTTGCATGTGCCTTGGTTTCTACCAAGCACATTCCCTTCCCCTTGTAGGGAACAATTTTAGGACAACATTTGGTCCTCTTTTGGGCCACATACTCCTTCAATGATGTCACATGCACCCCAAATGAGGGGGGATATTATTTGGGTGAATCAGTCACCTGCATACAACAATATACAGCCATTACAAAACAAAACATAGTACTGTTACAACATAATTTTCAATTTTCAGGGCTCAGAATCAAACTTGGGTCCTTAGCACAACATGGCCCTTCCTAAATGCCTATAACCAGGGGAAAATTACACAACATTTTGGTAGTTCAACACATTCTATAAAACTCCACATGGTGGCTTTTACAGGGCATACATTCCTTAGCACTTTCACGTTGGATCAAATTCTTTGAATTTTGCACACCATCTACAGTGGTGTCCTACATTGCAGGAAACAATTAAAGGTTGGAGGATAACACCATACATTTTTCTCCCTACATAATTCTTCCATATCATTGGCATGATATCACCCCAAAAACTCATGGCTGGCACAACTGGTGTGAGATTTCCCAAAAAACTTGTTCATCTACAACATCTTACAGGATCCTTTCTACACTCTTTTCTCATCACGGATCAAGTGCACATGTTCCTTTTTTCACATTTTTGTATTTTGTATACTTTCCTTACATACATTTTACACATTTTGATCATATACATGTATATTTGAATACTTGTTTGATTCTTCTCTTTTGTAGTTCCATCTGTATGGGAAGCGGTAGTCAACATCATTTTGTAACTTCACATACAACAACAACATTGACATCAACAACAGGTCACATCACAAACATCTACACATAATTTTATGCACCTAGGTTCATTTTCATCATCACTTTTTACACTTTCCTCCTTATAATCCATGCTTCACACTTTTATCACTCCACGCTTTGTCTTGTCCCTCGACATGCTCTTTCTACATCAATTCTACATGGTTATTAGGTATGCATCTCTGATCTACTTTATCTTACCGAGATTTCCACTCACCAACATAAAGTGGGGGAAAATGTAGACACAAAATCACACACTTTGGGTAATTATCTAGTCTTTATTTCATACTACTATTCATATGATTTCTGAGTTAAAAAAGTACTAATCAACCCATGTCTTTGGCCACCTTTCTTTACTTTCTATTTTCATTTTTCGTCTTACACCCTTACTTTCTCAATCCTACCTCTTCATACTTTGAGCATTTATCATTCTAGAAACTAGCAACCAACCATGATGCCAACACCAGGTGCCCTCATCCCCTTTGGATGCTCCTAACCTCTTTGTACTTTACTCACATATTTTGGGTACATTCTATCCATTTGAGCATCTTATATTTTTGGTATTCGATCATTTTTGGGGTTAATTACGAAATTCAGGATCAAGGGAATCATATAAATATAAAGTTATGTGATCATAATAAAGGAACAAGCACTAATCATTAGCTATGACCACCTAAGGTTACATCCATCAAGCATCTAAGAGCTCCATTGCATCCATCTAGCACCATCAAAGGGACACATATGGGTTGGTTATTCTTTATACACACTTCATAGGAGGGAAGTTCATTCTATTTCATGCACACATCTATTACATTTCTTTACATCTATCTTATTTTTTTGCTATCAAGTCTGACACGCAAAAGAGCCACCTAGGGCATGATTACACACACACACACACACACACACACACACACACACACACACACACACACACACACACACACACACACACACACACACACACACACACGCATATAACTACATTGGGTTTGAGATGTAGTGCAAACAATCAGTCATAAGATCACCATTGTGACAATTGAGGAAATTCTGACCCCTCATTCTGCATATTTATTTTTTAGGATTTGATGTCTATTTGAGATTTTTGTAGGTCATTGTTTCATTACAGGTTTCTAGTGACCTCAAAGATCATTGTGCGACCAAAGGTGAAAAACTAGTGACCACTCAGAGGAGATTTTTTTAGTATTCTGGTAGAAAAAGGAACCCATAAAATTTTATTGGGTTTTGTGTGACACTCCTCCCTCTCTATTTATCCAATCAGGACTTCGGCACAATCTAGGAATAACTATGAATTGGCTAAGGCTTTCTACCCCCTATTTGCAATTAGGGTTTTTCTACTTTCTTGTTTACCTTACTTGGCTTACTTTTCCTACTTTATTGTATATTTATTTATTGATGCAATAAAAATCATATTTAGGAATTTATTTCCACTATATGATTGGGTGACGACACTTCTACACAAGTTTTTAGGAGAGGATTCATTGAAGTGATCGGAGGATAACTCAATAATATTCTAAGCATTCCCTCACTATTAACTTATCTTATATCAATATACCATATTAATCACCTTGGTCGGGGCATACGAATTGAGTTCACTCCAGATTCAATGTATGATAGAGAGTTACGTAATGAAACCATCAACATAATGGTTATAGTTGATCATCATACTCGACTCTATTCCTTTTCTCCATTTGTTCGTTCTTTGGATTCACTTATACTTGATGACATTTCAGATTTTGAGAAAATTTCTTATGATGAGGACTTATCTTCTAGCATAGATGAATATAGTAGTGATGGGGACCCACCTCCACCATCTCTTTTTCACCTTCCAAATTTTGAGTTAAATCTTGATCCACCTACTTTTGGTCCACCACACACTTTTTCAGAGAGTAAACACCTTGGTTTAGGAATCATCAGACATAAAAAATTATAGTACATAATATAGGTCCTTCCACATTCCTTTTTTCTTTCTTATTTGGATACATTACCCCTTCATGGATTATTTGGCTCTTCTATTTTGCATGAGGAACATTGTTCCTTGTATAATAACTACGCCTTGGTTAGAGATCCATTAGAAACTCATATATTTATTCACTTTTCCATGGTGATCCATTCTTCACTGTATCTAATTCTAATCCATAGTAATTCCAAGAGGATCCTTTGTAGGATACAAGGTGGTTATATGAAGTTGTAGCTTCATGTGGGGCTTTCTGGTCCTACCTTCTCTTATTTTCTCTCTTTTGGGTGGGAATTTTTTCCCCACTAGGTTTTCTTCTTTTTCCACTTTATAAGAGTTACATTGCAATTGGATACCTCACAAGACCTTGTTATCGAGGCCCATTTATTTTTCCCACATAAGCTACACTTAAGGGGGATTTTGGTGTATGGTATTAATTATTCTATTTATTTATTTATTCAGATTATTCCTACACATGTAGATTTAGATTTCTTAGGTGTTCTTTAGTCTTCGAGAGTTAACTACAACCTTGATTAGCTAAGTGGTAGTTATATTTTGTTATAGGATTATTCTCCACTAGCCTAATAGTAGCTATCTCCACGATTCTAGGTGGAAGTTACACTTCCTTTCTCCTATATAAAACACCTATTGTAAAGCTATGTTCATTGAGTTAAATACATATTATTTCATTATTCTCATTTTGATTTCTCTCTCTCTAATTTTTTTCATTAGTTACCTTTTCTCGTTGAAACATGCATTCATTTTTCTACCATTAAATTATCAGTATGAAACTTTGAAAATTGAAATTGCAAAGAGAAAAAACAGGGGAGGAGTACACATGTATGTATATAAACTAATTGTAACTTATTAAATCTCAAGGCTTATTATTGAATAATTTAGAGTAGATTGTGCTCCCCTTATTGGGGCATATGAAGGAATCTATTCTTGTCCAAAAATATAGATAATTAGGATGTTATAAACCCCCCAATTTATAAAAACTAATGTTATTCAATAAGGTTTATGGCATAGTAATCCCAACACTTATGATTTTTATACTAGTGCAATACTCAAATGTGGGACCAAAAAGGGTCTTCTAGAAATGATTCTTACCTTTATGGGTTCCAATATATCCATCATACAACACCTATTCCAACCAAGCTACACCGTTACAAATGGATCTAGATTCCAAGTTCACGTGATTGAAAGGAAATGAATTACATTTAAGCACCCACCATACTTTTAGTAATTGATAATTCACAAAAATGAACCAAATATATTAATGCCTCCATACATGAAAATTTTCAAGTATAAATGTGCCATATAATGTTTACAAATTGTATACGTAAATCAAAATTGAATTCATTGAATTTGCATAATTCCTATGCATTTGTAACAAAATGCAATGTATTATATAAAATTATGTATCATTATGTCTAATTCACTATTTGAACCATTTTTAAAGATATAATAAATTGACTATCTAAACTACACTTGGATAGAATCAACCAATAGAATATAAGATTGACCAGTTGATCCTGTCTAACATGACAATTTTTTTCTATCATTAATTTTTTTTATTTGTAACCTATTCACAATATTTTGTAACTTATAATTTATATTTGGTATCTTATATTATATAACAATCCCACTAAATATCCCCTCTTTTGAGGTCAAATATATAACATGTAGATAACTATTCTCAAAATAAATTTGGTTTGGTTTATTCCATGTAGAAGAAGATAATAGTGTGTAATATCATACATGCATGTGAAAGTAATTGCATATATACCAATTTGTTAGATATAATATGTTGTATTGAAGGAGTAAATTATATCAATCATGAAACTAAGGTAAAATGGATGCATCATGTGAAGCATGGCACCAAGTGTAATAAAAAAAACTAGCACACAAGGTCAATCATACAAAACTCAAATATAATGTTATATAGAAAGACAAGAAACATCACACAAGGGATACAAGAATGTCACATAAACAAAAAGTACCAATGGTCATACACAAGAAAGATTATTGAGTTGGAAAATAATAGACACACATATCTTGCACACAAAATAAAGACTAAGGGCCACACACAAAATACAATAAATATCCAATCCATTATGCACACAGGTAAATAATAGTTACACAGAATAATATAAACTAATCTATACAAGCCATAATTTTTAGTATCACAATATGGTAGCATTGTAGCATAATGTGAGTAATAAATATGAGAAAGACATGTGTTAGAAATTAAATATCTGTAAAATAGCATAGAAATTGTAGACACTTGAATTTGATAATTTATCATTTGACAATGACAATTTGGATTCATCACTAGATCTTGGCTTGCGTGTGCATTACAATAATAGGTTACCTATCGTTATCTGTGTTACATGAATTACTTATCTATTCAAACTTCTCAATCACTCACATAAATAATTGCATCATTCCACAATAATATATTCCTCCGAGCCATCATTCCTAAAACGTTGTAGAATCTCACAAACTTCCTATATGGCACCGAGTCACCTAGCAGTTTGGTCTAAAGATAAATTTTTCATTCTCAAGAACCCAGTAATCACTTTTCAATTTGATATTATTTTATGGGTTAGTTCATATGTTATAGGTTGATCTTAATATGAAAATTTACTTATGAAATCCTATAAAAGTAAGTCTAAATCACCTATTAACCTCACCTAGTATCAACATGGAACTTTCAACATAATGCTTGCAAAATAAATTCCAAACTAAATCCAATATCTCATAAATGTATTCAAAGAAATAATAAAATCTATGAGCATCCACCACATAGGTCCAAATAAATCCAAATTGGGTTCAAGACTCATTCTTTTTAATCTAGATACTTTCCAAGACAAGTTAAGATAAACACACCATTCCATTGTTTCTCATTTCTAAGTGATCAAAATTAAAAAATCTAGCTGCATCCATGTATAAATAACATGTCTAGTGGAGAACTACATGTATTTTTAGGATTTTTTTAAGAATTACCAGCATAGGTGGTGTATGGATTACACTTTAATGCAACCATTAACCATTTAAAAGATAACCTACCCATAATTTAGGTTTGAATCTATTTCACATCATATAAACGGTTTCAAGAATGTATGCCACCTGTGGTTTTAGAAAAAAGAACATCATAGTCATTCACAGAAACACAAAAATTTGTAGAGTGCCAAGGCATCATGATACAAAATATTATGACAGGTATCAAAACATCTAACACTTCTTTACATATTGGATGTTTTGGTGACCATTTTGATCTCCTTGTCTATTAGCACCATCTTTGTAAAACTCTTCAAAGCATGTTGAAGCATATTTTCCATTTCCCCCATTTGTTCCCTTTGTTCTACAAGTTTTTTGGTGTTTCCTTTTTCCTCAAATTCCTGTTTGTGTTATACTTCAACCCTGTAATGTGAATTTACACTTATATCTTGAATTTTTCTTGGTTTTGATGAGTTCCCAAAGTTACAATGTTTCACGGATTTCAAGAAGTAGTGTTCTATGGATTGAAGAAAATGTAGTCTTTAGAGGATTTAAAGTAAAAGGAAGAAGTTGCAGAACAAAGCAGTGAAAAGACTTGTTTCTTCATGGAATTTGTGAATATGGTGTTCCGCAGAATTGGTCATTTCTATGAAACAAAGGGTGTGGTCTTCTCGGAAGGAATCCACAAGTCTAAGAGAAAGAATCCATGGAAGCCACAAAGATAAGAGAAATAAGTTAGAATGGGACCAAGTGTAGATGTTACGAAACAATTTTTTTTTATGTCTTGTGGGTTCCTCAAGGTCTAGTGTTCTATAGAAGTACAAAACCCATTGAACAAAGGTAAGTAGTTGCAAAAGAAATAATGTCACATAACAAAGAATTAGGATTTCGTGGCAAGGAATAGTTTAAGGCTAAGTGTTAGAAGTTTGAAAACCCACAGAATAAGGAAATTTGGTGTTCTACAGACATTGTACACTTAGTGTTTCATGGGTCAAGTAAAGTTGTGAAACAAAGGCAATCAAAATATCAAACATGAAGCCTCAAAAAAAGCATTAGTCATGTGAAGTCCGCATAACAAAGAAAGACTCCAAAAAGTAAGAAAAAGACGCGGTGGACTTGAAGAAGACAAAACCAAAGCTACGGAATAAATAAAAGGTTCATAAATTCATGAAACAAAGGCGAAAATTCATTAAGTCCATGGAACAAAGCATTTTTGTGTAAAATGGCTGGGTTTGATTTTTTGGCTATAAATTTATACTCATGCATCCATTTCACCTCAAATCAAGTGCATTGGGACTATCATGGTGAGGGATTTCTTCAGAGACAAAATTTTGAGGGAAATGGTGTTATATTTTTGAATATTACAATTGCAGAAGTTTAGGAGGTAAAATTGTTATTTTCATAAAATATAATGATACATTTGAAAACTAAATATGCTTTTATGATCCTTCTTCGAACGTGGATACTATTGGAGGTAGGATATTCTCTTTTTTTCCTCAAAAAATTGTGATTTTTTCATCTATGAGTTATGGATTGAACACTTGGACATTTTTCCTTCCTCCATCTTGATGATCACATGTTTCTCCATTGATATCACTCTTTAACACATAGATCACCATCTCAACCCTTTATTTTCCATCTACGATGGAAATTATTCTAGGGATGACGTATTATTGTATAAATATGTTTACCAAGTTTCTTATTCTTAATGAAGTTAATGCACTAGCTACTAAAGAAACTAGCAAACTTAGAAATGTTGGAGGGTTTATGTTACCTCAAATATGATGAGATAGGGCACGAAATAATGATGGATTTCGCTACTGCAAATCAGATGAAGCCTACAAATAAGACTCGCTGAAATGAAAATAATTAGATTGTTTGGGCGGGGGTTTCCTAACAAATCATACCTAAGAATCATTTAGTTTCCTTAGTGGATGTCAACCCCCGTTGTTAAAAAAATTGATACGACATAAAGAGAAACTAAAAGTATGTAGAAAGTGAAGGATTTATAGAATCTGAGTGTAATTATGATTGATTTTATATTCACCTGATTGAAATAAAACACAAATTAAATGTAATTGGTATGGGTCAACAGTGACCCAGACTGTGCAGAGGCAGGTTGACAACGACCTAATGCAGAAGGATTGAACAATAGTTGTAAGTGTAGATCTGGATGCTCTAAATGCAAGTAAAATAGAACAGAGGCCTGTAGACACTGGAAACAACCTACATATGAAGTTTTAGGAAAGGAAATGAAAGAAATGCAACGTAACAAGGATAGCATTGGATTTGGGCTGAAAACTAGATAGGTTCAAAGAAGCAGGATGGCAGATTCGGTGTCTGAAATAATGCAAGGGATGGAACAGACACTACAAGGAATCTGAAACAGAAGGGATGAGGGTAGAGGACCAAGTTGACGTCGACCTAGGTAGATCAATGGTAGTCTGGGAAGTGTTGAAAAAGGCCAAGAGAAACAAGCTGGATTAGATAACCTGCAAGCAGAAAAATTGATACAATAGACTGATAATGGAGTCCCAACCATTTCTAGACCTGCAAAAGGTTATATACAAACAAGGTAGTGATAATATGATAATAACTATATAAATTGGTACCAAACGATGATAACCTCACAAAGGAATGTCTAGGAGCAATTTAAACAAACTAGAAGGAGATCCAAGATGTCTATGATCATTGCAGAGATGCTCAGGCATGAGGAGTTGCTTGCAGGTTGCAAGGAAGATGGGGTATGTGCATGTATCTGATAATTTTTGGTAAGAGAAGAATATATTTATAGGGTCGACGACAAGTGAGCTAGGTCACTACCGATTGTGGGGTAAGTTTCCCCAATGGGAGAATTTTTCTACTTTTGGCATGATTTTATGTTTTAAAGAATAAGATTGAATGCTTTAAAGCATTAGGTAGGAAGATGTGTTTTAGGATGAGGTGTAGGTAAGTTGGCAATAGAAATAGGTTAGAAAAAGCATAGGGATGGGAGATAGAAAGTCCATTAAGGCAAGGGAAGTAAAGGATGTGGAATAATTGGTTAATTAATTAATTAATTGAAGCTTAATTAATTAATGTAAATTAAAGGTGATAGATATTTAAGTGGGAATTTAATTAAATAGGGGTGTTAGGTTCAATAAATATGAGTTTAGACACCTAAATTCTGCTTTTGCAATATTATTGCCAAAACGCACACAAATCACTTTCATTTTTACCAAATTAGTCAATTAGCACCACAATGTTTATTACATAACCCCTTTCGCATTCAGGATGCCACTTTTTGACGAATCGTAAGCCAAAATCCTATTTGAAACAAACAATTAGTGATTATAGGCTAAGTAAGCCTATTTCCCCCTTGATTTGGTCAATATGCCCTAGTATTGACTCAAACCCCTCTTCCAACCACTCAAAATCACCCCATTCTCCTCCATAACATATCAGTAAGCTTTAAAAGCTTATCCTACCCTTCTAGTTGACCCTAAGCGATTGATTAAGGTTTCATACATCTTAATCACTTGGTAATTCACTAATTGTGATTAGCAAGGCCTAATCATGATTAATAATTCTAATCTAATTTGGGGCTTTTAGTCTCACATGCACCAAAATACAAGTTTCTCCCAAATGGAAAAATATAAAAAGAGTGCACCTCATTCCTTTATACTTTACACCATGCTTTGATTTGCATCTCATATAATAAATATGATTCATAGACAAACTCAATCCTTGTCTATAAACCCTTCAACAATGTTAGTAGATGGATATCCAAAATGACCATGTATTCATTTGGAGAGACCATTTAAACCTTTTTTGGAGTTACAACCATACCAATTTGATTTCCCTCTTAGGTCTATTTAGGCCCATGTTAGGTAATTAAAGCATATTAGTAGGCATGTTTAGTTAGATTTTGCATTGTTTTCATACTAGTTAAACATTCCTTTTAGCTTCTATCTTAATGTTACATTCCTAGACTTAGAACCTTGGCTAGATGGATGAAAATGGTGTTAGCTTTCCTTTTTTAGTCATGCAATTTTCTTTGTAAAGTTTAGGGTGCTTTTAATGAGCACGCAGGCGATAAAAGGTATAGATACTGAATTTAGGTGTCTACAAAAATATGAGGCTTTTCCTCATAAAAATACTCAGGGGAATTCATTTATGCATAGGACAGATTGAAAATTGGAGGGTTTAAGCTCTAAGTGAGGTGTTTTTATTATGTAACAGCTCTAAAAAGATTTGGATACTTGTAATTTTCATTTTCATGTTCATGCTAAGGTGGTTACTCATGTATAACCATTATAGAATTTGAGATTCATCTTCTATATGTTTCCCTTGTCTTCACTGCAATTGACCATGCAAGATCAATTTTTCCATGAATAATTCTAGTCTTTCTCATTGTAAAAAATTTTTGAAATCAATAAATGGTGAATTTCCCTTGTAATTCTATGTTTATTGTATCAAATAACTTTAGAGAATCATTTCACATTTGATTGTTTGATTGGGAAGTGAAGGGTTGTTGCATTTTAGTGTTACTTTACACGATTTGTTTCAGTTATAAACCTCCTTTCTACAAATATTGTGAATGCATATTTTTCTGCCCTAGGGTGTCCTTTGGCATTATAAGTTTGGTATGGTGAGTACATGAGACTTCACTCTCAGGTATCTATGTTGATATCTCAATGGTTGATATGCATCATTTTCCTTGTTTGGGTGTCTATGAGGGCTAACAACCTTTGAAGAGTGAATTTCCTTCAGTGTTTAGTATGAATACATGAAGAATTATCAATACAACATGGTTAATGCATATACTTCCTCTCAATATCTCTTTTCCCTAGTTCCTCCCAATTTCACTTTCATTTGCAATATCATTTTACCCTACCCCTATAGATTTCATCTCCTCTTACATATCCAACATGATATCTATCTGCAAATCACATTTACTTTATATATTTTGAGTTTATTTTCCATGAATTTTGAAGACTAGCATCCCAAGTGTCATACCATTCCAGTTTGTCAATAGATTCCTTTCAGAATGATGGTTGTGATCACATCTAGTCTTTCTCCAATAGCTTGTATATGATGTATCAAGTGTTTTTAATGCTTGTGTGACCATTCTCTCAAGTGATCATTGCATTATGTGGTTTCATATTATCTCATATTTATGTTCCAACAAGTTTGAGGGATTGAAACATAATATCTCCCTCTCTTTCAAGCCACCTATAGGTTCTCTCGAAATGGCCTAGGAGGAGCTATAAAGTAGTAGGTGAGCAACCAAACCATCACTAAAGTACCTCCCTTTCATCCCTACAAGGTCTGATCATAAGGATAATATAGATCCATCTCCAAGTACAAATGAAAACACAACATATATATCATTATCCATTCTTCTCTCTTAATTTAAATTTATATTCTAGTCTTTCTTTGGGGGTGTTATATTAGGAACCAACACTTAACTCATCCCAAGCCAAAATTTAAAATCTTCATGTTAAATAATCACTTCCCACTCCTAACACCATTTGTCCTCGAAACCTTCTTACCTCGATGTCTTCCTCTTATGGGAAAATAGTGTTGTAAGCACAATGGATTGAGAGGGGAGGGGGTTGAATAAGTTATTACTAAATTAATTCAATTTCATATTTCTTATTTACACCATAAACAAATTAACCATCCATTAATGTGTGAAAACTATCATATAACATGCATTCAATTTACCATGAACAAAAGAGACAACACCATAACAAAAGATATAAGTGATAAAACCTCAAGAGGAAGAAAAAAACATTAAAAATTATGATTATATTACTCAAATAAAAAGTATTTAGTGAAGCACAAACTTCACAAGGAGCATCAATTCCTAGTTTAGTATATCAGCAACCCTATAAGGAACACCAACCCCTAGTTTTGTGAAGCACCAAATCCATAAGGAGGATACAAACCCATAAGAAGATCAAGCACCCAATCAAAAACCTTTAAATGAAGATATTTTATTTCTTGTTACTACAACAACTGATGGAGGTTACCTATTCAGCTAACCACCTTTAAACCCTTACACACCTAGCTCACTTTTTCTCTTTCCTTCTTCACTTCTCTTGGCCTCAAAATATTACACAAACTATCCAAAAAATTCTTCAACCTATCATATAATCACTCAGCTCTAAAACATATCCTTCATACCTGTAACACACACTCACATAGGTCACACTTTTTCCCTCTTGAAGAACTAGTTCAAATTTGAACTACAACTTCACTTTTATATGCTTCTCTTGATTTAAACACACACCAAGTCGATTTCCCTCATTTTTTGACAAATTAAAATTAAAAATCCAAATAAATTCATTAAAACATTCACATATGACCCATATAGGTTGGACATGCCAAAAACCATCAAATATGCACAAAATTAGCTCAAACCCCCATCACCTGGATGAGCTAAAACCACAAATGCAAAAAACATGATTAGTCAAGCTCCCAAATTCACCATACATATGTAATATGACATAAAAACATAAACCATGTTCATTAATTATCTTTCACCAATAATAAATTCATAACACAACTCAAAAGACTCATATCATTATCAAAACAGATGTTTCCAACACCATGTCTTTACCTTTGGGCATCAAAACCACTCAAGAAGAACTCAACTATGGAATGTAACCAATATATGGAATAATAAGGACCTTTAGATAACATCCATGAATGTTAGATCTCATGACACATCAATATGTGATGTATGCATGCAAAGCTAACTAAGTCATATGAATTGAAACTAACATCTAGTAGTTCCAAAACAAAGCTAACTAAACAAGAACATCAAGATAAGAGCTTATAAAAATAACTTCTAAGTGCATGCACCATGAATGAAACAAACTAACATTCTAAGTCATTTTACTCTTTAGATTGCTAATCTATATGTGAACCTAGTTAGATTCTATAACAATCAAATTGAGTTTGTTGTTTTTGCTTCAAGATGGTGAAAGGATATCTCTAAATTATGGCTACAAGGCCATGTTAGATATTACTCTACTAACAAAACATGAAGAATGGATGCAAGGTGAGCAAGATATTCCAACAATGGAAGTAAGGCTCAAGATCATATGTTTTTATATAAGATACTATCAAAATTATGGTGTAAAATTGAAAGGGATGCCTTAGGCTTGTATTTATAGGTCTCCATTTGGAAAATTTTAGAATCTTAGTGCATGTGGGACAAAAGGTAAAGCCAAAATACACTTTTTGCAAGTCAATGCACTTTTTGATTAGATTAGGAGCTAATTAATCTTTTAGGATTAATTAAGGATCCTAAGTAGGCTTAAGAAGCTTTCTGAGAGCATTTGAAATGGGTTTGGATAGATTTTGCAAGTTTTGAAGTGAGATTCAGCCAATAAGAAGGTTTATTGGTTAAATTTAACATTATAGGCTTAATTAACATATAATTAGCTAATTAAGAGGATTATCACTAATCAAAATGTCATTAATTGGCGTCCTGCACGTGAATTAGAAGCATAGTTAGATAATGAAGTGTTGTGATTTGACTAAAGTGAGAGGGAGTGAAGATCATTAGTGCAATTTAAGTATTAAAATTACTTTTATTGAAATCTAGGTGTCTACATTTACCCCTCTTTGGGGTGGTGTAAGGATGCCACTTTAAAGATAGTAGACAAGTACAAGCAAGTAAATTTTGATGTGGTAGAAGAAAATTAGTAGAATGAAGGATTCCCCCTCAAGTTTCAATGGGGTGATGAAAGAGGTCGATCGACGATTGAAAAGATGAAGAGGAAAGGCCAAAGTGGGGAAAAATTCCATTGCCATGGGAGACAGATGGTGATATACCGAATATCGATATAGAGTAGAGATGTGGGCATCGATCCCCACATAATAACAAGTATAAACCCTTTTGTTGAAAGTTCATGGGGGTATCGCTATGATGTGCAAGATATGTTTTTCTTAACAGATCTATAGAAATGATTTGAAGCAGGTGATCCCAATTGCCCCAAGTGAGTTGGAAGAATAGTGTAGGATAGAAGAGAATGATAGGGGAGGAAAATGAAGATGAAGAGAATGAAAATAGCTTGCATCCAGCTAGTGTAAACAACTTTATTTCATTATATTACCTAGGATCTACATCATCGACTCTTTATTAAAATGAATGCATACAAAAAATGTAAGATTAGATGAAAAACGATAATACAAACAATTGTTCATTCCCAAAAATTCCTAACTCAATGCAACATACATAATGCAATGCAATACAAGAAAGTAAAGAAGCTAACCTAACAAGGAAAACAAGTACACACACATATACCCAAACAAAAAACATTTAAGACAGTTACACCAATGTTTTTGTTATCAAGATTTTTTTTTACCTGTGTGAATTAATGACAAAGGTTAATGATGGTGCCCCAAGCAAGGATACATGTGAGGGGAATATACATAGGATGTAGGGGTCCCATGGAAAAGCAACCATGCATTATGATACTACCCCAAGCAACACGTTTGTGCAAGGGAAGATATACATAGTAAGCAAACCAACTTTTGTTAATGGAAGGTAGATCCAAATGATCCGTGAGTCGCACACAAGACCAGATGAGAACCAAAGAGAGATGTTTAGTAGGATAATTTTTGATGTTTGAGTACGGTGCATGTGATAGAGGCTTCAACAGTGTGCATGCTCGTTACTGATTTTTTGATTTATGTAATGTTTTCAAATTTTTAGGATTTTTCTGAAAGTTCTATATTGTTTTTGAATTTTTGATTGAAACATATTCGAATGTTTTGATGTGTCCAACCAACATATTTGAATGTTTTGGGATTTTCAAAAGTTTTACGAATGTTTTTGTGATTTTTGAATTTTTTTTCAAAATTATGTACATGAAGACAAAGAAATGTGGATGCCCCAGCGATAGATGGGATGTACAAGGGCAGACTATGTACAAGGGCAGAATGTATGCACGAGGTAGTGAATATGTGAATATGGCCCCAATGTTAAATGGGATGTACAAGGGTAGAATATCATGCATATGTTCAAGAAGGTGAAAATGTGAAGATGCCCCCAATGTGAGATATGGATATACAAAGGCAAACCCCACACGTATATACAAAAGGATATGGTGGATCAAGGCAAAAATAGATATGTTCAACTTGATGATGAACATAAACCATTGAAGTTCCAAGAAGGAGAAAGGATGCCCCCAACATGAGATTTAAGAATTCGATGATTGAAACAAGTAGAAGTTTGTTTATTGAAAGAAGAGACCAATCTCCCCTAAAACATGGTAAAAAGGCAATCTTATACATATGAATGTTTTGAACGAATTAGAAGAAAAATGTAAATGTCATGAAATGATATTGAACATGTAGCTAGAAGCCTCATGACAAAGAAGTGATTATCCAAAGGCAAACATTGTGAGACGAGATACAGACTAAAGTAAGAGTATGAACAAGGTCCAAAAAAAGACACTTGGTAACATACTAATCCCTCTTACTCATAGAGATCCAGTGTGTACATGTGAAAATTTATTACCTCTTGGAGGGAAGATTTTATAGACAACAATTGAAGACACCGTAGCCAATGTGTAGGAATGATTTATTTTAAAAGTCGATTTGTGAATGGATGGTGGAAGGAGAGCCGTACATTGCTCCAATGCAAGCTAGAAATCCATAGCCTTGGAAAAAGATGTATTTGATTTTAATTGCAACATTTCTCTACTTCCAATCAAGCATCCATATCCCTGATAGAGATTATTGGAAATACCCCAAAAGAGAGTTATACATCACTTTGCTTTTGCTGTTGATTTTGATTTTGACATTTATTTTGATTCTATTACTTTTTGAAAACTTATTTAAGCTCTCTTGATTTGCTTTGACGATGGGTAAAGAACCACTGATGGCTTGATTGAAGGATGTGGAAGTGATTGCGATGACGACATTGGCTAGTGTCAAAAAATATATCCAAAATTTCTTTGCAAAAAGTTTATTAAATGTTGCTTTTGATAGGATCTCTAAGAGGTCAGTCATTCTTTAATTTACCAAGGTGATAAAATACCAAGGTCAAACAGATACCATAGAGATAAATGTCACAAAATGTGTGCGAATAGACTAACCAAAATATCATCAAAGGGATGAAAATGGTGGATTCCTTGTAGAGGGATGGGAAGAAAGGGAGGAAAGAACATCCATGTGTATGCATTACCTACTTGCAGTGTTTGATTTATGTACCTTTGATTTTTAATGTTTTAGTATTTTCTCATTTTTTGTATTTTATGTTTTTGGGATCAATAATGTTACTCGGCATGAGAAGATCAAACAATGATGTTCGTGATTTCTTTGATAAGGGAGACTATGAGATTTTGTTTATCTAGAGTGATATTATCTCTAATCTTGATGACCGTGGTCAACTCATACTCAAAAAATGATTGCAACTTATCTTGAAACATTTATTTTTTATGTGGGAGCTTGAGTTCCCTATTTAGAGGTTTATGAAATTTACACCATACTTGATGGTTTCGTTGGTGTGAATTCTTGAATCATGTTTTATTATGAATCTTATGATTGTTTAAATTGTTGGGAGCTTTGGAGCTCTTGGAATTTTTGATCTTATCTTGATAAAGAAACTATTTGGGTTCCTATAAGCTAATATGTGACTTTTCTAGAAGTGGGAGAAGAAAGTGAATGTTTATGATTGATGATATCGAATGGTAGAGATGATGGTGGGCTTGCCACTATTATTTATATAAGGATGTTATGATGAATGAGGAGGATACTATCCAAGAATTGAAGAGGATGGGCTACTAGGAGGTGAGCCATAGATAGAAGATGGAAGGCTACTAGGATGTGGCCCCAAGATGGAAGAACAAGGGATAACCTAGAGGTGAACCAAAAAAATAAGAAAAAGGGGGGTTATGAGGGCATGGGCCAAGCATAGAAGATAATGGGCCACCAGGAGGTGTCCCATAGATAGAAGATGAAGGACTACCCGAAGGTGTCCCATAAATAGAAGATGACAGACTACTAGGAAGTGGTCTAAGAATAGAAGATAATGGGTTTCTAGGAGGTGACCCAAGAATAAAAGATGATGATTTACTTAGCGGAGACCCACACATACAATATAAGGGCTACTAGGAGGTGACCTAAGAATATAGATATGATGGGATACTTAGTGGAGCCCATACTAGAAGATGAAGTGGCTTCCACACATAGAAGAAGATGATGAGCTACTAGGAGGTGGCCCAAGGTACGATTGTGATTGAGGAATCTTGATGTGTAAAGAATGATTGGGAAATGAGAAGATGGGCCATGGATCAATGCTAGACTCTAGGAATTTCATCATGCGATGAAGAATGTGAAGATGGAAGAACAAGAGGAGGATCACTTTTCGATGATCCGAGGATCTTCCATGGTTTGTTGACAAAAGGAATCAACCTCTTCCCCACAATATGTGAATACATTGAGGTCTAAAGAGAAACCTTACTCATGGTCTTCTAGAAGAATGTCATCGTGTAACCCCATGAATTATTTGATCGACTTCTTCATTCTAAAATAAATTGATTGGTATTAGTTGATGATTTACGACCATAAGTAGGTTGATTGGAAGAAAGGGACCCATACCTAGTGTGGAAGATCTAGAAGATGTTTGATGATGTAGATGAGGGAAAGGTTTGACCTTATTATGTCCACAAAGGAATGGGATAGTGCATTGAAAAGATATCTTAGCACATCATTTCTTGTGAATGGTTCGATGTGGATGTACAAACATTGATCTTTAGAATATTGATGAATATAGAGTAAGAAATGATCAAAATGACCCAGGGGCCAAAGATGAATTGGATTTTGATTGATAGAAGAAGAAGACTCAAGAGACGAAGCAGAATTTGATTGAGACATCTTGTGAGTGGATAGAAGATGGAATTGAGTTTTCGTATAAGATGATATAATGTCGGTAAACAAATAGGATTGCATAGAAAGTCCATAGATTACGACGTAGAAGTCGAATTAGATGATTGATTATAAGGAATTTGAATCACACAAATCTTCAAAGGAGGAAGACTTCATTGAGGTGACTGATAAATGGGGTTCCTGCAGAGAAAGAGATGAGCTTGACTTAGGAGTCGAATTAGCAGGAATATGAAAAATAGTTTAGATCAGAAGCATCAGAAGATTGAGAGGAATCATAAGAATAGTTTGGCTTAGAAGCATTAGAATACTGAGAGGCATCAAAAGAATAATTTGGATTGGAAGCCTTAGAATCATACCTCCGAACTATGAGATGAAGGTGGGGAACAGGGTAACCAAACGGTTTTTGTAGCACAAGGAACCGACCAAGGTTTAGTCGTGATGTGACATATTTTGATGTGAAGGCCTAAACCTTAGTTCCTTATTGTCGTTAGTGTGAGGAAACCTGCGATAGTCAATCATTATTGGCTTTTGTTTAGGTACAAATGCATAGACCTAGATAGTTTGCATTGAACTCCTTCAAAGGGAAGGAAGTTATATGTTGATTCAGGGAAGCATAATAACATCCAACTAGACATTTGGTAGATATGGGGATGCTCATGTGATTTTCCAAAGAAGTCCTAAGGAAAATAGACATTGTAATGAAATAATTTTGATAATCCAACATGGTTTGGACAATAAGTTGTAAGTGTAAGTGTCAAAATGATTGATCAAAATTTTAACAACACAAAGGCTACAAAGGTTTTGTTTAATACATTCAAGAATACAATCAAACCTAAGTATAACATGTGTGACAATTGTCAAGATCGTACAAGAATGTCAACAATGGTGAATCAATGGATCAAAGGATTGTCCTAGAAAACAATTTTTCAAGATAGGTAATCATAAGGAACAATCTTGCAAGTTTTGGTAAATTAATCAATCAACAAGGAACCACTCCTTATGCAAATGTTTTGTTCAATGATAGTTTGATGTAAAATGTTCAAACACAATGTCAAAAATTAATGTCAAGTTTAATATAAACAAGGTGTAAGTATTAACAGGGGGTTGATGTGATTTCTAATCAAAGTATAATATAAGTCATTTAGATCCAAGCAAGACATGAAATCCCAGAAAAGTGGAAGTTATGAATGTGAGCAACGATGCAACAATACCACTAAGATATGTTAACCAAGCTTTTTGAAAAAAGAAATATATTAGTATTGAAATAGTTTTGATATGATGCTAACAAAGTAACAACAGTACCTTTCAAGGTTTGAGGTAACATGTTTGAGAATAAACAAGGCTAAAGTATGCCAAGGAAATGTTAGGATGTGAGTAGCGTAATGACACAATCTAAACACTTAGATCAAGTTTACGAGAAACAAGATGTAAGTATCGAAATTGTATCAAGGTGATATGAATAATGTAACACTTCATAAGGAAGGTATATGATGAATTAAGCCTAGCTACGATGATAATGTGTCTCAATATGGGTTTGAGACAAAGGGCAGACTAGAATATGAAGACGTACTATTTACACTTTCAACACTTGCATTCCAGTATTACAACCTAGTCATGCAAGTAGACTAAAAGAGTGGTGGACATAATTATTTCTAGCGGTATCTGTGTGTGTTGTTTTCTTCTGTCCCAAAATGGGCAATAAGAAGAAAAAGGAGTAGATCAAATGGGGCTGAAAAATACTTAGCTTCACTTTGGAAAAGTTTCACCTTGTCTTACGACGAGTGAAAAACTAAGACAAAGTAATGCTTCACAAATTTCGTGATGAATGATGCTTAGTTAAAACTTTGATGGAATCACCCCTTGTTCGAATAATAAGGTTTTTACTCCAAAAAATATATCTCTTTGTGTAAGCTTCTATGAAACATGATTGGTTTCCAGTTGGTCAATTTGGCTCCAAGAAGAAATGACTTCTTATTTGTTTCTCTCAACTAGGTGTCACAAATTACCTCTGCAAGCTCGGTTTTCTAAGGAAGTTGCACTGATTAAACCTTGGAGTATCCCGAATTTACTTTACCCCCTTTGATACAATGAGAAATAAATGTGTTTAATTGTGTTTTCAATGGGGTCGCAATAAATATAATTTTGACGTTAAATCTCATGAGTGTATACTATTCAAGTGGTAAGTGGAGTGCTTCTCGTTTCATCCACAAAGTTCCTTATTGCATGGAATACTTTGGGGTTCCTAGGAACATCCCTCTTATTATCTTAAGGCTTATACCAAAGGAAGTTTCTCTTAGTTTAAATTGGATGGGATTACACTTATCTGAACCTACATATCAAGTGTTTTGAATGTGGTGTGTTTTCTTATCTTTTATTTTAATGAGGTTTTGCACACTGTTGGATACCTACAACAAACGTGTCATCTTTTTTTCATATCCTGATTCCTTTGCGAGTGATATGGTCCTTCATGAATTATTAGTAGTTCTCAAAATGATTAGGGCATCATAGAAAGAGGATTAAACATTGTTTCTAATTCCTAAGCTCTTCCTAAGACGTAAAGGAAGAGCATACGCAATGAGAAATCCAGCTTGTTAGAAAATAATGAAAAGCTTAAAAATTAAATGCACAACTCATTATTTTTACCGAACTTGAAGTTCATTTCCTTAGAAATATTTAATGAAGTGTTTTTCAAAAGTATGAAAAAGGTGTTCAATCATTTATGATTGCCAAGATCACCTAGAAGGTGCGAGGGAAGAGCATATGTGATCCTAGCCTCATAAATGAAAGTGTAACATTCATTAATTACAACCAAGAAAATTAACACAAATCATGCTCAAATTTACCCTGTAAATCACTAGTTATCCTTTAGAAAAACCTTGCAAGATGTTAAAAAATCAAAGGGATCAAAGTTTTGCAAAGCATTTAGACATGTTAGAAAATGACTAGTTTTGTAATAAAGGAAACGATAAATAATATTTAAGTGAAAAGCTTAATCTTATGTTTCCATTGCATAGTTTTCTTTTATACCTTTCCAATGCAAAAAAATGGATTCGTTTCGAGTTTGGGAGCAAAATTTATGGCCTTCGGAAGATAGGTTATGCACATAGTTCAACGTACACATGCCCTTGATAGCATATGCGCATCCCTTTGTAACATATGTGTGCCCTTGACAGCATATGCATGCCCCTATGTAAAAATAACACAGTAAGTGTTGTGCTTGCATTCCCAGAGAGATGTATGTGTGCCCCTTAGGGCGTATGCACGCCCTTTAGAGTGTATATATGCCCTCTTCCTGTAGGTCACTAAAATACGGGATTATTTGAAAAAAATTGTTAAAATCTCAAAACTTTGTCTATTTTGTTGGATTTCGACAACACCTAACCTCCTTCAATCTTGAAAAGAGCATAAAACCCTAATAATTCTAACTAAAGTAGTTAAGAAATCCTATGTTTAACCAAAAATGCAGAAGAGGGTTAGTTTAAACAAATTTGAAACAAATATTTAATTTAATGGAAAATGGAGTTGCCCCTTCAGGCATGCTAAATGTATGAATGCAAAGCTAAGAATGCAAGGAAAGAACAACTTACCACATTGCTTGTCCTTTCTTGACTTTTTAAGGATCAAACGTGACTTGTCTTGTACCATATCTTGTCTTTTCACGTCTTTTAGGACTGTGTTCCCTAACTAGAACCTTCAATGCATTCTAGAATAACTTTGATAAGCCCTAGAAGTAAAAAAATCCTATGACACACCACCTTATGGCTCCCCCTAAACTCATGCCATACCACTCTAGTATAAATACATTAAAAATGGCTTCTTACTTTGCTCACTTGCCATGAAACTAACTCAACCATATTGCCATTTCCCTACAACATTTCCTCAGTGTTATAGATCTTCTTTACCCAATATTGCACCTAATAGGTCATATGACCTACTCAATAAAATATTTACTTGTAATTTGTCTTCATTCAGTATTATTAGGTTCTTAAGCTATCTAGATAATCTTCATATCTTTTGTGGGAGTGAGAACTGACTTCCCTTACCTTTAAAGACCTTTTCAGACCCTTGCCATGCATTTTTGATATTGTGAAGTCATTGACACGTTACTTTAAGTAAGACACAACCCATATACATTTGTAATTACCATATATTTGTCAAACAAATTAATCTAACCATCTTGTAAACTTAGATTATTGACAAAGGAGTCTCCCCTGTCTTGGAGACACTTTACACACCTATAGCTTTGCAAACCTTCATCCACATACCTATTATAGCTTTGTCACATTACTTAGACCCAATCATGGACTGATATACCTAGTCGAGCACCCCATCATTGTCATACTTGTTCCTACATCCTTCATAGCAACAAGAGCACATGGTATCCCCCAATAATGACTCCTCCTGACTTGAACACCACCTACAGACCTGTATAATTTTTGCTTGGAGTAAGATAAACACCTACAGTCAATAACACAAAACTACTTACCTTTATAGTCTCTAAAGTATCTAAGAACCCTAGTAAAAACCCCATACATTTGATCAAGGATCAAATAGGCTTCCCTTAGCTAGGTATACTACTTCACTCCTGTAGCACCTCATACCTAGCCCTGAGCACATTGTACCTTTATTCTCATTGTCTTCAAGAAAAATTTTACGAGACCCAACCACCTTTTCACACCTATAGCATCTTTCATGTCATAAGAAATTTTGATACTCCTTAACCATCATTCAAGAGTCAAGAATTCACTTAATAGTTCACATATCTCATGATCAGATTTGTAGAATTGATTTTGCACTAGTACAGTCTACTAGCCCTACACCATAAGGTATTCATACCTAAATGTTAATTATTTCACCTTTATAGGGAAACCTTACTAGTTATAAGTACCCATTTGGAAACTTTATCACCATCATGAACCTTGAACCATGACACAGAAAAATATCTTCCCAATTTGCAAGTCACTCTTTACCAGTTAGGTCTCCTAGTACATTTTACAAACCAATCTGATAATTGTCAAAGATTGCAAATAATTTTGACTACATCATAGAATAAGATAACTTGAATCATCAAGAACACCTTGTTGAGATTATTTACACCAAATTTTATCTTTTAATTTAACCATTTACACCTTCAAGTACATGTTTTCCTTCATACTGCTTCTGATTAACTAAAATTAGGTATATTGGAATAGTTAATCTGATCTAGAATGATATGTAAATGAAGTGAATAAATATAGAAATGAGCCAAACAACTAATCTAATGAAATTAGAAACCCTAATATGGAAGAAGAACAAGGAAAAGACTTAGTTGATTCGGAGGCAGATCAAAACTATGTCGTAAGGTGAACCAAATAATATGCAATCAAAAATGACTATGTGGAATCCCCGAAAAGGATGGATCTAGGTTGATTCTATGGAATGGGATGCCTAAAGAAGGATTGGGGTGCTTACGGGCACTCTGGTCTATATAATGGGCACCTTAGTCTGTGCAAAATGTCTAGAACTTAGTTTCACAAGTCCAAAAGGTGGTCTAAAACCATCGCTATGTATTACATCATATTTTCTTCACTACGCCAAGTGTCACTTATAATCCAATATGTATAGAAGACCTAAAAAATACCAAAGACAAGTATAAACACCCTAAAAAATAAGAATGCAAATTAATGGGTCGAACTGATCTCATCTGCCACAACAATGGGCTTACTAACTAAGCATTGTACTACATTTCAAACCCAAATGTAGTTTCATTATGTGTGCATCATGTTTCCTTAGTTCTCTTGTGCTAGGTACACTTTGTGAAGTAGCGAGCAATAACTAGATGTACAAAATTTAATATAATGTGTGCATGGAATAGAATAAAATCCCTCCCCCTATGCTTATGTGATGTAGATGAACCAACCTTGCCCTTTTGATGGATATAATGGATGTAAATGATCTGTAAATAGATGAAAATCTAGGTGGATGATATTGATGACTAGTGCTAGGTCCCTCATTATGGTCTCATAACTTTATAGTTATAAGGTTCTCTTGATCTAATTTCATAATTAACCCCGAAATGGATGACCACCAAAACCATAAGAAGCTGAAATGGCTAGAAAGTGCCCAAAAAGTGGCGAGAAATTTCAAAAAGGAACGAGGTGCCCCTGGTGTGCCTAAGGTGCCCCATTCAAAGCTAAAATTATGTGAAATGATGAAAGCTGACTAGGCATGTGGGTGTAAGAGGTCAGGAATGATGAAATAATATATGGTAAGATGGCCAAAGGACATGGGTTAATTAGTAATTTCTTCTCTCAATAACCTTATAAATAGTAGTATGAGACCGTGATTAAATAATATCTAAAGCGCATGATTTTGTGACTACATTTTTCCCCCACTTTATGTTGGTGAGTGAAAATCTTGGTAACATAAAGTAGATAGAAATGCTTACTTGATGTCCATGAAGATTGTAGTAGAAAATGTGCCAATGGACTATACAAAGTGTTTAATGACAAAAAGATGATGGAGCACGGAAACTAAAGATGAAAAATGTGCAAAAAATGATGAGAGTGAACCTAGGGCAAAAACGCTTATGTAGCTACTGATGTGTGTGATGTACATGCATGGTTAGTATATTATGTGATGCTACCAAGTGTTGTTTTTGTTTCCCCTATTTGACTGCTTGTTTCTCATATGACCGGACCTACAAGGATAAAATGATCAAGTAGTCAAATATATATGTGTGTGTAAAAACACAATGTAAAAGACGCATGTAAAAGTGTGTAAAAGCATGTAAATGTGAAATATGAAAATGAAAAATTTTAAATGGAATATGTGCACATGATCCATGTCGAGAAAGAGAGTGTAAAAGGACATACTGTACTTTCATGTTTTTTTGGCTGATCCAACGCCATAGGCCAAAGAAGTATAGGGAGGAATTCCAATGTATCCTCCAACCTTTAACTGCCTCCCTGAATGTGTTTGAAGAGATATCTATACGTCCTGGTTTTTTGGGCGATCCGTTGCCACTGGCTGAAGAAGTATAGGGAGTAATTTTGTTGTATCCTCCAACCTGTAATTTATTCCCAGAATGCTAAGTATACCATGTCCTATAAAATCCATTGTGTATAGGGCTCGTAGACTGGTCTGAGCCCACTCATTGTATGTAACCCGCAATGCTAAGGGCAAAAAGTGCACTAAACTGAACTGGTGTAAATGTGTTGTGTAGTATATAAAACCCCAAATGATGCCCCCCTCTTTGGGGGTGCATGTGAGATCACTGATAAGAGCATGCAACCCCAAACGAGGACCAACTGCATGAACTTTGAAACTCTTCCCTGTAGGGGTAAAGGAATGTTCTTGGTAGAAACCAAGGCATGCAAAAATAATAGGCTAGCCAAAGACAAGTTTTATTATGAACAAGCATGAATATAGAAAATAATGGATAGGCTATGCAAACAGTGTAAAAGCTACCAAGAAAATTACTAATGTAAACACGCAAGAAGATAAAGTAAGCCACAAAAAGTGGGATGCAAACATGGGACATCACTCACGATGTCACAAGATAGGAAAGGCCATCATGGACGCAAACAACAAACAAGTGTGCACACAAAACAAAGGTAAAATCCTACATACAATAGCAGAAAAAAAACATGGAATCAAATATCCCTACATAACAAATGTTACACATGAAGCACCCGTTAGAATGTAAGAAAGATAACTAGTATGTCAAAAGTGTCTATAGCCCAGTGATGTAAAGTGCTAAGTATGAAATGGAACAATAGGACATGGGAGAGATGAATGTGGATGCCCTAATGACCAGTGTAGGAAGGTTATAAGGCGAGCATCCATGTTATGTGTAAGAGACATGTATCTACGATCACAACTAGAAAAATGTGTGAATGCACATGTGTGGATGATATAGATAAATGAAAAACAAGTAATCTAACTAGCATGTGTAGTAAAGTGACCATGAATAAGAAAAAGTAAGTAATACTAAAAGTAACCATAATATGCGTGGATGAATGGAATGTCATGCAAGATGGAATGATAGGATTTGCATGCCCCCTGAGTGAATGGAAATGTATGCAATGAGGTTCATTTAGATTTCCCCGTTAGCCATTAACAATGAACCATAAACGATAGTGTGTCATCGATAAATGTTCGAATAGTGTGTGTTGTGTCTAGCACGCTATGATGAATGTGTATATGCGTAGTGATGATGATATGTGACATATATAAGATATGTGTGAACCTTATAGCCTAAGCATATATCATAAAAAAATGAACGTATGAGAGATGATTTATCCCTAAAGTGTGTATTACTACAAGATGAATAGTAAGGATTGGTGATATAGCCTAAAGTGTATACCACTACATGATGAATAGTGGGGAGTGGTGATGTATCCTAAAGTGTATACCACTACAAGATGAATAGTGGGGAGTGGTGATGTATCCTAAAGTGTATACCACTACAAGATGATAGAATACGTGAAAATTTAGCCTATAATGTGTTTCACTATCCTATAAATGCCGTATGATGAAAGGTCAAATGCTACATATATGATGAATGTAAGGATCATTTGATTTATAAACCCTCGGCAATCAAAGTATGGATTGGGGAACTAAAGTATGTCATAAGGTAGTGAGTGTAGCACGTAGAAAGAAGATGTAGTATGTGTGATGTAAAATATGTAATGTACGATGTATAAGATGTAATATATGTAGAAAAGTAGTATGCATGAGTAGTAGTGTGGAATGTTAGATGCAAGCATGACACATGTATGATGAATATTAATATGATGTATAGCATAAGTATGATATGTAAATGTGAAATGATCGAAATGATGTAGTCTAAATGTAGGATGTATGATGTAAGATGTATAGTGTGAGATGTGTGGTGACACACAATGTGTAATGCCTATAGTACAGTGTGTGGGGTTCATGTGGAGTAAACCCTCAACATTCAAGTGTGAATTGAAGCATAACATTGTGTTTTCAAGTAATGACGACAATATAACATGTGATGAGTATGCCTATGCTAGAAGATTTATGTATACAAAGATGAGAAAGGTGTTAATGTTAATATGATGTGGGGGGATGTGTGAGATGTTATGCTCCCCAAGTGCACATAAATGTGTAGGCCAACCAATGACCATCAAGGATGAATATCCTCCATCTAACACATGTGATGGTGAAAACGTATGAATATGCTATAACAATGGTGGTATAATAGATAGACGTTGGGCTGGTGAATGAATTCTATGCACATGTGCGGGATGAATGTATGAAGAAATTCGTGGTGTTACAAAATGCATCAGTGATGGAGATCTACATGATACTAAATGCAAAGATGACGAAGACCCACATGAAATAAACCGAGGTGGTGATATATGTCTAGATGTTGTAACTTTCCTAGGAATGGGCCTATACCTATGTGTAGGACTAGTGGAATTATGCGGTCATATAGATGAGAGTAGGTGAACTAGGAGTAGACAATGTTTTGAGCAACATAGAATGTGACGTGATAGAAGAAACAAATGGTGTGCTAGATATTGTGAGAGGATATGGTGACCATGGAGAAGATGGAAGGAAACCGTTAATAGAGATAACTTGATTTTGTGAATGCATTTAAGTCAGAAATGATTCATAGAAATTATAGATTGAGAGCGATGAATCCAATTGAGACCTATAAGCATGTCACACCCGTCAACTGTGTTTCCAAATAGGAAAGGCACAAGCAGAGTAAGAGGTCCAACCATAACATGTAGCTTAACAACACCAAAGGGTTTGTTGAAAAGGTACTCAATTTGTAATGGAGGATAGTTGATAGCATTGAGAAGTGAAATAGAGCATGCACTAACGGGCCATGATGGGTCAACCTTAGTGTTGTTAATGGAGGTCAAGCTAATAGATAAATTTATATGTAAATGATCATATGTGAAAACTACATGATAATCGATGTTGGAGATAGAAATGATTGGTGGTAAAGATTCAGTGTTAGAAACTAAGAAGTCTAGAGCTCTGGATGTAGGAGGAGGTATTGCGTGATATGCATGATTGAAAGAAGAGTTAGATGTCTTTTGGTCACGTTTTTTCCATTCATTTTTGAAGAGCTTGAGTTTACCTTTGTCATTGGTCAGGGTAGAGCTAGTAGATTCTGAAAACTCTAGTTTGTTGTCATCAATTATATCTTGGATGATTATACGAAGTTTGAAAAATCTATTTGTATAATTTCCAATGTATCGATGATAATCATAATGGAAGTTATCATTTTATTTCCTACATTTTAGTCGTGATGGTTCTAACTCAAGTGGTGGGGGGAGGGTAATAAGATTTCTCTCAAGAAGTTTCTTCAATAGAATTTATGGATCCATTGGAAGGTTTTTAAACATGCACTGAGGTTGTTGTGACTGAACCTCCTTAGTAGAAATGACTGTGTTGATAGTTATTTTAGTGTCAGTTGGTTTAGTTGTAGAGGGATTGAATGACGTCTTGTTTGGAGAACGATTGGAGGACAAAGCATGTAACTGATATTTAAGCTTGCATATGGACATGAGTTTGGTCTAATGAATATTAAGAGTATGAAAAATCTGATTGAACGAAGGGGAATTTAAAAAAAAAAACACTCTCTTGGAGAGGTGGTAAAATAATTTGAATGAACAAGTCCTGAAGCTTAGAGTCCACAAGCACATTTGTCATCTTGGATAGATTATTCTTATACCTCAAAACTTACTTAGTGAGGTGTTCATTTGATCCTTGTTTTAGTTGTGCTAGTTGAGTGTAAGAGATCTTAGAGATGATATTGATGGATAAATGAGTAATAAAGGCATCAACTAGATGCATGAATGAAGTTACCAAATGAACAAGTAGGTCATAAAACCAACGCATCTCATAATCGTTGAGAATACGAGGGAATAGTTTAGCTAGAAGAATATGATCATTAGTGAAATCAAGACAAGAAACATGAAATGCTCTAAGATGCTCCTGTGGGTCTCCATGCCCATTAAAAATGGGAAGCTTAGGGGTGAAAACGATAGGAGAAAGCAGATAAGTAGAGATGGAAGGTGCAAACAGAGTATGTAATAATAAGGTAGAATCTAAAGACAACAATGCATGCAAAGTGGCATGTTGTAACTTATGAATTTGAGCTTGAATGTCATGATAAAAGGAAGTCAAGTATTGATTGCTAATGGATGAAGCCTATTGTATATGAGAAACTAATGTTGGTGTAAAATGATTGGTAGGAGTAGTAATAGAAATGGGAATAGTAGAAATAGGTGGAAGAGTAAAAGCGATCGGTTGAGTGGTAAAAAAGGTTGGTATAGCCATGAAAGCATTGATTTATGCTAAATTAGTAGCTTCCTCATGAGCCACATATAAAATTAAGTCTAGATCTCGAGGGTGCTCAAAAATATGATCATTAATGGCCTTAATATTATCTTCATTAAAGGCTTCACAAGATTGAGCCATCAAAAAAGGAGACTAAAACCCTAGACAAAAAGTGCATTCGAATGCGGGGTTCACCAAAATGATTAACTAAAATTAGGTATATTGTAATAGTTAGTCTGATCTAGAATGACATGTAAATATAGTAAATAAATGTAATGAATAAATATAGAAATGACCCAAACAACTAATCTAATGAAAGAAGAAAACCTAATATACAAGAAGAACAAGGAAAAGACTTAGTTGATTTAGGCAAAGATCTGAACTATGTCGCAAGGTGAATAAAATAATCTGGAATCAGGAATGACTGTGTGAAAACCTTGAAAAGGATGGATCCGAATTGATTCTCTGGATTGGGGTGCCTAGAGAAGTACTGGGGTGCCTACGGGTGCTCTAGTCTACAAAATGGGCACCTTGGTATGTGAAAAAGGTCCTGAACCTAGTTTCATAGGTCTGACAGGTGGTCTAAAACCCTCGTTGTGTATCATATCATACTTTTTGCACTACACCAGGTGTCACTGATAATTCAAGATGAATAGAAGACTTGCAAAAGACCAAAGAGAAGTATCAAAACCTCTAACAAAAATAATAATGCAAATGAATGGGTTAGATTGACATCAGCTGCCACAACAATGGGCTTACTAACTAAGCATTGTACTACATTTTGGACCCAAGTGTAGTTCAAGTCTGTATGTGCATCATGTTCCCTAGGTTTTCTTGTGCCAACAACAGTTTTTGAGGTAGCGAGTAATAACTAGATGTAGAAAATGTAATAGAATGTGTGTATGGAATAAAATATAATCCCTCCCCCTATGCTTGTGTGATGTAGATGAACCAACCTTGTCCTTGTGATGGAGCTAATGGATGCAAATGATCTCTGAATGGATGCAACTCTAGGTGGATGATAGTAATGAATAGTGCTTGGTCCCTCATTATGGTCTCGTACCTTTATATTTATAGGGTTCTCTTGATCCAATTTCATAATTAACCCTGAAATGGCCAACCACCAAAAATATAAGACACTGAAATGGCTAGAAACTACCCAAAAAGTGGCGAGAAAGTTCAAAAAGGAGTGGGGAGCCCTTGATGGGACCAAGGCACCCATAGGCGCCCCATTCGAGGCTAAAATAAGGTGAAATGATGAAAGCTAATTGGGCATGTGGGTGTAAGAGGTTTGGAATGACAAAATAAAATAAATCAAGATGGCCAAAGGATGGGGGTTAATTAGTACTTTCTTCTCGCAATAACCTTCTAAATAGGACTATGAGACCAAAACTAAATAATATCTAAAGTGCGTGATTTTGTGACTATAGCTTCTTATGACCACCTACAACCTAGTTAGTGTAGAGACAACTCAGAGAGCACACATTTTGATTTCAAGCCCTCAAATTTCTTCAACATCCCTGTAATATGCCCCTTTAAGGTCCTGAGCACATTCAATTTGATTTTGGAGAAAATAAGCCACATCACTTACTTGAAACCTTCTTACCTTGTCTTCAATCACCCTTCAAGAACTTTATAGCAATTCTCATTGACATGATGGTTTGATGAATCATTTCTTCTTCAATTATCCTTCATGAAGCATGAAATTTTTGACACCATAATGACTATGGTATACATGTACCTAGTTCAAAATACAAGGTTACATACAACTCTAGAAGACAATACAAACTTCTTGAAGAACATGTATGCCCTGAGATACTTTGATCACTTAAATCAGCCTTTTTAGATCATTTCACAAATTTACACACTTCATATGCTCTTGACATGCTTGATATAAGCATTAAATCTTGTGACAAACCTCTAACACATCATATTTGACTCATCACTAACTTCAAGAGGTAACACATACCATTATACCTACCATCAACTCTAATCACTAACTTAGACTAAGAAATGAATCAAAACTTAAATGAAATTAATTAACATATTTCCTTTGAGATAAAAACATGACCCTTACACAAAATGAGTCATTAAAAACTGATAACACATCATGACAGGGCAGATACAGACTTGATAACATAACCATACACTCACAAAGACTACAAAACAATGACGTGATCATTTTCACATCTTAAACAACCAAGTAGGACCTCAAACATGCTTAGAAGCTTATGAAAACATACCTTAACACCTTAGATGAGACACACATTTACCTAGATAGATCTCCCTTTCTACAATTCTTCATTTGTATCAATATACCTCTAAGAATCCTAATAGAGGTATAGAACCTCATGAGCACCTAAAAAGGTCTTAAAGCTAAACCCTCTTAGAAACCTGGAAATTCCTTATTCTCATTGCTTCTGATTTTTACCTTGGGAAACACTTTGTCTAGCAGTCACATCAACTCTTTATGGACCAAATTTGTTCCTTCTACGCTCCCAAATCTTGCCTTGACTATTTACATGCAATCTAGAACTTTGAAAACCTCTTCCTTTCTCCCGAGGACCTTGAAAACCCTTTCTTTTCATTGAGTAGCCATAGTGACACTCTATAGAAACATGACCAACCTCATTGCAACTGGAGCACACCACTAAACTCTTTCCTTTATAGCACTTAGCTTGACTAGGTGGATCATTCAAGTAAAAACTAGCAACATGACCTCTCTCACTACAATTTTAGCATACCAAACTTTTATTTTTCTCACTCCTACTATCTCTCCATGGATGATCATATCTATAAAACCTTCTATAATAATTTTCCCTCTGACTAAAGCCATTACAAGTAAAAAAAATAACCATTAAATGATCTCCCATACCTTGAGGAATTTGGTTGCCTTACGGATTTTGTCTTCACATTGTCTTTGGTGAAGATCTCCTTCTTTTCATTCTTGAAACTTGGTTCACCATCCTTCTTTCTTATAAAATTTACTTCTTACATCTTCTCCTTTCCCTTGAGGTCATCACTAAACCCCAAACCTGCTCTATCACTTGCTGATCTATGTTTATCAAGAAGATCATCACTATCCTTGGAACTTTTCTCAAATTTATGAAAGGACATGGTTTTCTTACCAAACTCTAACAGTTATGCTCTTATGAATTATACATCTTATTCAAACTTGGTGCACATGCTCTCTTTATCTTGCGAACTTGATACAAGAAACTTTACCTTTTCTTTGAGCAACCCGATTTACTCATTGATCTTGCTTGTTTCATATGTGTACTTTTCTTCTAAACCATGAATCTTATCTTCATACTCTATGACCCAAGATCTCATCATCTTTTTCTTCTTTACAACATTCCTTCATTTATTTTTTATATACTCAATATCATCTTTAAAATCCTCTTCATCTTCCTCAGAATAACTATAGTAACCTAATATAAAATCACCTAATAATGACGAACCATAACTAGAAGATCTCATGGCATATTTAGTCATGAACAAAATCTCATTTCCAACATCTTCATGATCAGATTTAGACTCATAATCTAAAACATCACTACTAGCATCAGACAAGCAATCATCTTCCTTTTGCATAAAAGCTTAATTTTCCCTTCTTATAGTTAAATCTCTTAAAATTCTTCTTACCTTTTATAAACTTAAGATACATCTTGTTATGATTATCCTCTTGCTCTTCATCACCTTCCTTTTCATGCACGTGTGGAAACATAACAGCAAAGTGGCCTACTTCACCATAATTGAAATACTTAAATGGAAGTTTACCTTTGTACTTACTAGATCTAACATTTAATCTTCTATCCACTATTGCAAAGAGATCTTCATCATCAATTTCAGGAGCAATATCATCACCCTTGTCCTTCTTGCATTTGGTCTTCATTTCATATTTTAAAGCAATGTCTTTCTTAACTAGTTTAGAATCAACAATACTTATTTCATATGTTTTCAAAGTCCCATGCAACTCATCCATCTTTAAGATAGTCAAATCCTTGGCTTATTCTATAACAGACACTTTGGGATCAAATTTATAAGTTAGAGATCTCTAAACCTTTTGAAAAAATACTTTTTCCTTTACATCTTCACCTAACCCTTTCATGGTGTTGAAAACCTTGTCAACCCTATGTAGATATGCAGTAATCCACTCATCATCACTCATATTAAGACTTTCAAACTTATTTATGAATGTTTGGAGCTTAGCAATTCTTTCCTTGGAGTATCCTTAATATAATACCTAAATATTTTCCCACATATCCTTGGATGATTTTTAATGCATTACCTTTACCATATCATATTCTCCTAGACCACACAAGATAACATTAATATCCTTTTAATTGTTACTAAAATCCTTTTTGTCTGCATTACTAATTGGAGGCGTAGTAGGAAAATTATAACCATATTCCACAACTTGCCAAAGATCAAACCCTAAGGACATGATATGAGTCTTCATCCTCAAACTCCAAAAAACATAATTCACACAATCAAACAATTGTGCCTTGCTAGTAGAAGAGCCACTCTGCTAACTCACCATTTTTTTTCTTAAAAGGATCTCCTCTCAAGTGATCAAACTTACCTAAAAGGACCTACTCTGATATAAATTTTTGGAAGCACAATGGACTGAGAGGAGGGGTGAATTATTCCTTACAAACTTAATTCAATTTCAAATTTCTTACTTAAACCATAAACCAATTAACTATCCATTAATGTGTGCACAACATCATATAACATGCATTCAATTAAGCATAAACAAAAGAGATAACACCATAACACAAGATATACGTGGGAAAATATTAAGGGGAAGAAAAACCATTGAAAATTCTGATTATATTACTCAAATCAAAATTATTTACTGAAGAACCAAATTCAAAAGGAGTATCAAATCCTAGTTTGGTATAACACCAACCCTACAAGGAGCACCAACCCCTAATTTTCTGAAGCACCAACTCCACAAGGAGGATAAAACCCCCTATGATGATAAAACACCCACTCAATAACCTTTTAATGAATATATTTGATGTCTTGGTGCTTCAATAACTGATGGAGGTCACTTATTCAACTCACCACCTTTAAACCCATGTTCAAATCCTTGCACACCTAGCTCATTTTTTCTCTTTCCTTCTTCACTTGTCTTAGCATAAAAACATTAAAAAAAATCTCCTAAACATTATTCAACATGTTATATCTCTCTCAGATCTGAAACATATCCTTCATACTTGCAACACACACTCACTTAGGCCACAAGTTTTCCCTCTTGAAGAACTAGTTCAAATTTGAACCGCAACTTCACTTTTCTATTCTTGTCTTGATTCAAACTATAGACACCTATAATTTAATCAAATAAATTTTATTACTAACATTTAAATAACTATTATATTCCCTACAAATTGACGATACTTCATCAATTAGGCTTATTTTCCCCTCAAATATTTTAATTAACTACTATATGTTGATTAAGCCTCCTATCTTGCATTTAACCATTAAACCTTCTTATTGGCAAACTCCCACTTCTAAAACATTCAAAATATATAAAAACCTTCTCTAGATGATCTTAGAAATCTTCCTAAGCCTACTTGGGATTCTTACTTAATATTAAAATACTAATTAGCCTTTAATCCTAGTCAAAAAGTGCTTTAACTTGTAAAAAGTGCTTTTTAGACTTACTTTTTATCCCACATGCACCAAAATCATACCATTCTTGGAATGTGAAACCTATAAATTAAACCCTCCTCCTCATCATTTCTTAGAACAATTTTGCTCCCTTAGCATAAACTATAGGCATTTAGGATCTTGAGCATTTCTCCATTGATATTGAGCTAGCATCTTTATAGTGCATCCATTAACTCAAGCTTGAGTAACATGGAGAGAATAAATATGGTCTTGTAGCCATTGTTGGTGAGACTCCATTCTAAAACCTTGAGATCATACTAAAAATCATATTTGATTGCTAAGAATCTTCTTAGGTTCATTTCAAAGTTAGCATTCAAAGAGTAGAGATTGATCTAGGCATGTTAGTTTGATTGTTTTCAAAGTTATATGCATGTTACAGAATCTAGTCTCCCTAAGCTATTATCTTGATGGTTCTTGTTATATTAGTTTAAAGCTTTAAAACTCTTAGGTGTTTAGTTTCAAGTCTTATAACTTTCCTAATTTACACATGAACACAAGAATTTACCTTATATTGGCTTGGACAAGGCGTGGCTTCCTAGGTGGTTCACTCAACTAGGTGTCAGCAATATATCCAAGTGAGCATGGTGTTATTGCTGGCTATCAGATTTACTTTGCCCCTTTTGAAACAATGAGTAAATATCTTGCTCAAATGATCACTTTGGGGTCACCACTAAGGATATATGTGACTCTACTCTCATAAGTTTCACTAGTCAGTTGGGATGGGGGTACCCGTTTTGTCAACCATTTCCCTCAATGTGGTGACTACTTTGGGATTCTTATGGTACTCCTAAAGTGATTTTTTATGGATCAATCCAAAGTGTTTCCCACAGTTATGGAAGTTGGGAAACATCCTTGTCAACCACACCTACAAATACAATGTGTAGTGTTTATTTTATCTTTAATTAAAAATATTCCCTGCACACAATGAATTAGTAGTTTTATTAGGTCACGAGTGAGGCAACCTATAGTTAGTATTCTTAAGTGGTCTTCATAACATGGTCCTATGAACAAGTGTTAGTAGTTATCCCGAGGTAGAACAAAGAGAAAACAATGAAAAACAACACAATCATGTTTGTAATTCTCAATATCGCTTGTAATAAGCGCAAGAGTAGAGCACACACGCGAAGTGTTGCAACTTAATTCACAAAAAACTAAAAACAAAAATGGAAACACATGTTACAAAGTGTTTGTGTAAGTTGAAAAATGAAGAAACAATGATGAAATGGCTAAAAAGTGACAAAAATGTCCAATAACCCTAGATTAGTCACCTTCACGATTAATTGAAGTGAAGAAAAGACAGAAAAAGTGAATTAAAAGGGGCCTATGTAAGTACACGTTGATAAAGTCTCTAAATGGCTAATTAAATGGACCAAAAATGTAAAGGAACCCATCAAAATTAATTGTTACAATTAGTCTAAGTTAAGAGAATTGACGAAAAAATAAAATTAAAGGTTTGAGGTTAGAAAGAAGCTAATGAAATAATTAGTTGAAGCAATTGAGTAAAATAAAGTATGTGACTAATTAATAAAAAACTAATTTAAGATATAATTTAATTGATCCAAATTAAGTAGAGCTAATTAATGAATGATAAAAAGAGCCTAACGAAATTTACTAATTAAAAACAATCTAAGGATCATTAAATTAAAATAAAATAATAAGAAAGAAAAAAAACATGTTTAAAAGAGAATATCCAAAAGCCTAAGTTTAAAATTATATAAAATAAATAAATGAGACCTAAGCAAGAGTTTTAAATTAAAAGAGAACAATGAAAAATAAAACAAAATAAGACAAAATGGAAGCCTAAGTTACAAAACTTTAGATTAAATCTAAATTTATAAATAAAAACCTAACTTTTGGATGTGTGTGGCTCTGTGTGTTTTTGTTTGGTAGGTTTGAGTTTTTTTTATAGGTCTGCAAGCAAGGGATAGCAGCAGTGAGGTCTATGCAAGTAAGGAGGTAGAATTTTTTGTAAACATAGGAGTCAGCAGAGAGGTCTGTACGAGAAAGGAGGCAGCGGTTTGGGCAAGCACGGGAGTTGGCAGAGAGAGAGGTTTGTGTGTGGCTTGGGAGAGCCAAAAGGGGAGTTGAGGGATTTAACGAGGAGGCATGGCTGAGGGTCGACATGTAGGGATCAAGGGGTGGTGTGGGTGGGATCTACATGGAGGGGTGGGTGTGATTGGGATCCGAGGAAGGGGGATCTATGGGGGGTAGGCAATGCGGAGAGGGGGTCAGGTTAGTTAGCGAACACAAGAGCAAGGTGGAAGAGTTGGCTCAATGAGATAAATATCTAGGTCGAGTGAGAGGGAAGAATAGGGGTGGGGTTTCTAGGGGTGGGGAGTTGGCTTGGTGAGCTAACTCACTAGGCCGAGTGGGGGGGAAGGATAGGGGTTAAAAAATTTCTAACTCTGGTTTTTTGAAAACGTAATGATTATTATTTTTTTCTTATTATTTTTGGTTGGATCTAATTCTTGTACTATAGAAAATGTACAAAGATCTACCAAGAAACCAAAAACCAATTCATGAAAATATCATCCCCCTAGGTTGACACACACAGCTAAATTTGGTTATAACTAGACTTCCTACTAAAATTAGAGGAAAAAATACTAAATGGGATTTTATTATTATTTATGATTATAAAACTAATTCCTACATCCTAAAACAAATACAAACAATTGTTATAAAGGTTATAGGAACAACAAATAGCTCAAAACATAAATTTGTTATGATTTATGCTTCTCCTAGAATCGTACAAACACAATCTTCTTGTACAACAAAAGCACACTAAAAACAAATTTAATCACACAAATGAAAATATTGGTGAAATGCGAAGCAAAAATGGAGAAAATGGGTGTGATTCCCATAGGGCGTGCCAAAATGAAGACAATGAAAAACAATAGTAAATGGAAGATAAACAAACAAGTGCAAACCTCTGTGTGACCTTCCAATGCAACCTCAATGTAAGATTGTTGAAGCTTAGCTTGTGGAATCTTATGGAATGAATGTGGGTGCTCTTGAATGACCTCTAAACTAAGGATATACCAATGCTAGAAACACATTTTGAAAGCTTACAATATGTTGATATTGGAAGGAAAATTAGAAGAATTTTTGTGTTGTAAATCCAAGAGAGATTTGTACGAGGATGAGCTTGTATCTTATAGAGGGTAATTTGGTTAAAGATAGTTGAATGCACATGAAATTTTTAACAGCTGAGGGGACCAGATAGTCACAGGAATAATAAATGCCATTTAGGGGAAGTAAAGTAATTTAGTTGTAAAAGTTACATCTAGAAAGGTGGTTGTGTGTGTAATCGAATTTCACCCGCCTTTCTAGGATTCTAGAAGTGTAGTTGAATGGACTGGTGAAGTGGATTCCATGTGGAGTTGACTGGAATGAGGAAGTGGATTCCAAGTGGAGTCTAAGTGGGAATATGAGTGAAAATTGACTAGGAAAATAGGTACATTTTCCTAATTAGATAACTAATGTTATTAGCTATAATGTACACACTAATTAATTAATCATTTAATTAATAAATGATACTTAATCTAGTTAAAGAGGTATCAAGGACTAATTTAATTAATCCAAAGGGGTACAATGCATATGATTAATCAATTTAATTAATCAATCATGAAAGGGGTGAATAACAAGATATACTAGGATAGTACTGGGAATAGATGAGTGATATTGGGGTGTCTACAACAAGGATCCCAAGTTGGTGAAGTTAGTGAACTCAGGGTTTAACCAGAGAAACATATGTATATAACAATTCAGAAGCCATGGAAGATATGGAGAGCCAGAGATGGTTAGGCAAAGGCTCAACCAGTTGAGTGAGGATATGTTCCATAGCAAGTGATTCATAGCCAATGTAAGGAGGATGCAAAGAGTGAGTGGGAGACAAGTCAAGTTGCGCTAGGTCAAGCACACAATGTAAGGACTCGTTGGGTTGATTGAGCTAGGTATGCATATGGACACATGGGATAACATAGGCATGTGTATAATGTGAAGCCGAACTGGATAGGAAGGTAAGGATGATCTTGAGTTAGAAAGCCAATGAAGAGAGAGAGGCCTGGAAGCCAAACAGAGAGCTTGGAAGAAAGAAAAATAATGCAAAGTGGTTGAGTTGGTAAGTAAGTTATAGGGCCATAAGAGTTTCTAAGGAGGAGTATGGAGTCACAAGATGGAGGGAGAAATATAGAGCAGGTGGCGAGGTGGAAACAACCAGATCGATACCCATCTCGATGAGATGTGGCCAAATTCGTCCAAAAGACCACTTTTTCAGCACTCAACTCAAAAACCTGAAAACTTACAACAAACTCCTATTATACTTCCAAACTTGCAAACACACAAAACCAAGCACTATATCTTCTAAAAAAAGTGACCAAAAACAAGAAAAGATAGCATGTATTCTAATACGATTCAAAACTTGCACTAGGAGAGAAAAACAAACACGAAACCAAGAGTAATCAACAACTAGAAATGCGGATGACACAATTACCAAGACAGGGATATTATACCATAAAATATGGCACAAAGATTTCTTGTAATGGGGTGCACATAAATGAAGTTGTACTTGAATGATAACATGAAATTTATCCAATTAATTAGCAATAAAAACATAAACTCAAGTAACTTGTGAATGCAAAAATAAAATGGTCTACTCTTGCTCATAGATAAAAAAGGAGAGTACATATTAGGACTGGTGTGTAACTCCCATACTTTGACTAATCATACCTCCATAAGGAATAAATGATTTTCAATTCATACATATAATATACCTTATATATGACATGACAACTATGACACATATGATAAGTATGACATATTATATGATGGAATATGGCATATGTCGTATAACTCCTGAAAGACCTATGACTCACCTAAGTGAGATGACTCACCGTGTGTGAGGTCAAAATTACCTAATAAGCTAATAAAAGGCAAATATAAACCCACATTCCAATGGAAATCATCCTAGGAATGCTTATAAAATTTTTTCCTAAAAGTAGATTAGCACATCACAAAACATTTATCACCTTGGAGATCATTATATCTACACACAAGAGACATCTAGAGATCATTATAAGAATTTACAAAGCATCAAAGACTATGTAAACTTTACCTTTCATCCATTTTTTGTTGTCACATACTTGTGTCAAAATAAAAATGCATTTGTTTGCAATGATTGAGCATATATGGAGAGAAGATTGAGGCTTATCTAACATTAGAATATACACAATTCTATATAGAATTAAATGAGCATTGATTCCATGAATGATACGTATAACAACACCCATATTAGAGGTAGCATTTGTAAATTCTATTACATTTATCTATGTTTTCTTGACTTATTTGGTAGGGTTGGGAACCAAGAGAGGTCATTCATAGACTTTCATAAATCCAAATAAGGTTTTCATTGATCGAGACATAAAAATTCATTCATCAACTTTTTTAGGTCATCACAGTTAAAATAGTAGTAGTAGTGATACAATGTCTTGAGTGGAAACTGTTATCAATGTTAACCACTAGTTGTAGGTACTTTTGGTCATCCGTGAGCATTTATTTCCATAAGCAGTCAAGATTATAGATTCTAATTTTTTCCATCTTATGAGTCTGCCATACCAAAATTTTGTTCTGGTTCCTCGTAGAGGTCCCTCAGCGTTCGGAATGTTGTAAAATCCCTTTCTGGGAAATCTTGTTTTCTGAACTTGGTCTTTTTGGTCCTTTTTTGGCTGGGCACACCTTTTATCTATGCAACACAGACCAAATTGTGCACCCTCTTTATTTCCTTTGGCGCACCTTTTGAAGTGTTGACACAACAATTGATGCGCCTTCCTATGATGTGCCTTTCTTGCATGCACCAAGGCACATGCACCTTCCTGTCAACAACAAAAATGTTGCGCTGTGTTTTGGTGTGCCAAGGCGCTCGAAATCTAGTGTCAAAAGTCCTAAATTTGTGCCAAAGGCACAAGATAATTCCATGTTGACAAAACCATATCCGTGCCAAAGGGCACAAAGGTTCACATGTCGACACGCATTTTGGTGTGCCCCTTTAAAAAGTGGTTGGCACATTTATTGCACTTTTGGCTTTATATAGGCACGTCCGCCTTGTCACTTTCACAATCAAAAAACATGTGATGATATTTATTTCTCTGCACCTGTCAGTGTGCACGTCATTCTTGTGTCGCGTTCCTGGACCCCGCTTCGTTCTTCTCATTCTATATATTCCAGGTAAGTGGTCCTTATTTCTCTTGTGTTTTCGTTTTTGCTGGTTATTTGTGAGGGTTGATGAAATAGATCTAAGAAGCTTTAAACCCCTCCTACCTGTTTTGTAAGCCTTCCCTCCTAAAACCGTTTTCACCCTCTTTCTAGACCTGTTGACCAAGAGGGCTCTGCCTTAAAAAATGAATCCTAGATCCCTTTGCTGTGCCCCCTTCACCGTCTAAATCTATGAAGAAGTGGGCCTAAATTACCCAAAAACCCATCAAGAAAGGAGATAAAACCTAGAAGTTGTTTCTGAGCCGCATTTTTCTCTTTGGCACAATCACCACCCTTGTTACAAAAAACATAGTCATGCCACGAGGGTGCACTGACCTTGATTGCAAGATGCAAGATCCCTGCTCATAAATCGAGCAAATCCTAAACCAAGCGCAAGTGAAATCCCGCTTACAATAACATAAGTGTTATGAAATAATTTCCCTGCGCCACTCCAAAGAGTCCCCCTTTGCGTGCATAAATTTAGTGCTACACGCATTAATTTTGTGCCCTTCGGTGCACCAAAATTCCATGTTACATGAAAATTGTCTCCGCCAATGGCACATCCTGCTCTCATGCAACACTAATCTTATTTGCACCCAGTATAAAACCACATATAATGGCACAGGCACACCCCTGTCTACAATAACAAATGATGTTATATGTAAAATCCTTGTGCCCTGTGCCCTTTGGTGCTGATTTATTCCTTGTAACACTCTGCTTCAATGCGCCATATTATTAACCCTCCAGCCTGCAGTGTACATATGCCCTGCACCCAAAAGCCTTAAAATTGTTAACTCCTCATTCTGTGATGCTTTAATGGAAGATCTGATGGCTAACATGGCTCTTTTGCATTGGACTTCGCTCCTTCTTCTTGTAGATTAGCAACTGAACTCGGATCCACATATGTCTACATCAAGAAAAAGGCCAACCAAGTCAAATGGTAAGGCTAAGCTTACAGAGGAAGAGATGAAATACAAGTATCAAAGGGTCAGAATGCCCGAGTCCCAGGAAAAATGTGATCTAGATATCAGAGATTCTGAACTTGGTCACATTGACCTGGAGGATTTCTGGGCCAGGACCAGGAGGGTCATATGCAGTCCTTGGATGGACAAGATGGTGGGTAGTGGTTTGCATTTTGTTGGGGGGATCCCCGTCAGTGTAGTAAATAATGATTTTATGATGGTGGTGGCCCGCTGTTACAGCAAAGACACAAGGTGTGTCGAAAATGAAAAGGGCAAGGTCATAATCAATCTCACTGCCTGGCACTTCGAGATCATGCCAGGCATTCCTCACCACCGACATGTTGTGGTTATAAGTCAAGAGGACTGCATCAAGGCATGGGAGGATAACGAGGAAAAATGCATGCAGCTGATGAATGAAGTGTACTTAAAGAATAAGAAGGTGATAACCAGGTGGCCACAGGTTATTCACCGTAGCGACTTCTCTAAGGAACTGAGTGATACCATCACGTTCCTAAGTAGAGTTTTTGGGCTTTCTGATGCCCATTACTTTCACAAATGGATGCTCAGGTACCTAGAAACCATGAATAAGAATGTGCCTGAGCACCGCTTTGAGTGGGCAGAGATCATAAGCAGCACCATCTCTGAGTAGCTCCAACAACTCACCACAACAGGGAGGTTCTACATGAACTCCTATGTAGTCTACGCTGCAGCCTCAGAGAGGGATTATCCAGCACTGAGCTGATGCGGGGTTTGGCCTCAAGTGAAGATATATGAATACTACCAAGAGCTGAAGCTGGAGAACAACATCTCGCAGTTTACCAAGATCAATGATGCTTTCTTCTATGGCATCATCTACCTTTTGAGGCCAAATATGACTCATGGTCAGACGACCAAGAGCATATTCACAACGACTGAGAAGTGGGGAGCACTATTTACCCAATTCCCCACCTTCACCTATCTCAGAGCAGCTAACTTCTTGGGGAAGCCCACCAAATTGCCAAGGTATGCTGGCCCTAAGCTGATCCTGTTGGAGCTGTCCAGACAGCTCATAACATACCATGAGAAGTGTCTGAAGAGAAAGAAGGGTGGAACTCCTTTCCCCCTTACAGTGGGAAGGTACACCTACATTTCCCACAAAAAAGCCCGAGAAATGTTCGCAGAGCTAGAACTGCTCAATCTAAAGCACAATTTCCCAGCAAGGCCCACCTTCGATCCAAGAAATTACCTCCCTAGGGAAAAACTCGATCCGATCCACATTCCACAGATCAAGGATATCTACATCAACCTGTATCATGAGGTCGAACTCAGAAGAAAGGATCACTCTCGCCTGGCCCTGGCAGAGATTATTCAGTATGGCATGGCCATCGTTCCAAAAGGTTATCAAACTACCGATCAAGAAGTTGATCAGGTGTATCTAGACACGGATGGGGACAGCTGGCCATTTACCGAAATAGATAGAACAAAGGCACCTCAGACCATTGAGGTAAGGGTTAAGGAAACATTGCGGCAGATAGAACACTGGTGCAGAAATGAATGGCCTTATCTACCTCAGAGTAGATTTCACCACGTCCCCTTTGGGCAACGCACCTGTCAGGCCAAAACATCTGCCAAAGAGAAAAGGCAAGGATAAAGAGGGAGAATCAAGCTCCACTCAAGAAGAAGCTCCTGAGAGCCCTCCTTCTGCCGCACAGGAACAATGTTGTAACTCTGGCATCCCCAGAGAAAGAAGCAGCAGAGAGTGTTCCAATGGGCACATCCACTCAGGATGTTGCCACTGCTAACCATGGAGGTTCCCACCGTCCCTTCTCCCCTTTCTCAGGTGACTCAAGCGACCATTCCTTTGGTCGTATCCTCTCCCCCATCTTCTATTGTTCCCCCTTCCTCATCCTCCATCTTCTCTTCTCTCGCGGAGCTGTCCCCCACTATTTCTTCTCTCATCTCTTCAGCTCCCTTCCATTCCCATGACTACCTCACCTGCAGTATCTCCCCCTCCCATGAGCACTTTCTTGGCCTCTCTCTCGATGCCACCACCATGTGTCTCTACGCATTTCCCCTCATCCACTGCAGCTGCTCCCTCTTCCACCACTGGTCCCGCTCCCTTAGGTCCAGCATGGCTTTCTCAGCACCTGAGCCAACATAAGAGGAAATTCCCTATTGCACCAATGGACTTCTCTGTCATCCCAGCAAAGGGGGCTAAGAAGCAAAAGCCGATAACTCACTTCTCTCAGAGTGCATCGGGAGAAAGAGTGATGGAGATTGCGTATCCCAATCCTTCAAAGGATAAAAAGGATCTGTCTCCTATAGATTATACAGTGACGCAGGTCACAATGGGAACGTCTTCTGAAAGTCTTCAAGGGAGAGGCCCTATCTGCAGTGGATGCCCTTTGCAAGAAACTCCAAGAAGCAAAGGAAGAGAAGAGGCTATTAAAAGAGTAGAACAAGCATCTTCTCCACGCCCTGTAGAAAATGGGCAGTGCACCTCCTACAACTACCACCAAAACTCCTGAGGTCCTAAGCCAGGATAAGATAAATGAATATGCCAAAATTGGTGAACAAGGTATGGCAGTTTCCACCTAGAGAGATCAGATCCTCAAAGACAGCAAGGAGGTAATTTTCAAGTTCACCGAGTTGTATCAGAACATTAGTCGGGCAAACAAAGATCTCCAGGTGATTGCGGGACCTATCTCCGAAGAGTTGGACCATGCTAGGTTGCAACACGAGACATTCCAGAAAATGCTCGACTACTCAGTCGATGATTTGGTAAAATTCGGCATTTTCGATCACCCCAGGGTACCCAGCAAAATCCTTGCTGCGTTGGACTACCGGGTCGATCAGATGGAATTTGTCCTGGAGAAGATTGACAAGGTCAAGGAGGAAGCCCTGGATGCAATGCATCAAATGGAGAAAATTGTTCTAAGAATGTCTCCGGGCTTGCTCACTCCTTCTTTCGCCTTGAGGAAGGCAGATGAAACTATTCGGATCTTCAAGGAGATCGTCTCGCAAGGGCTAGGGCCAGAAGCCACTTTTGACACTGAATGCATCAATAACCTTCTGGCTTGCCGTGATTTTGTGGGGTACCTGATGGAGGCAGGTAATGAATATTTCAAGCTCCCTGAAAAACTCAGAGATGAGCGGGAGACTTGTGAGGTCATCGGCGATCATACAAAGGGTCCTTCCCAGGATCAACTTTAGCCGATGGTCAGTAAATTCATGGAATATCGGACCCAGTTCCATATTACCTCTCCCGAACAACAGCAAAAGCAAGATACCCCCTTTCAGCCACGGGACGACGATGAATAGACTTTCTTCCTCTTGGTTTCCTTTTTGTAAATATCTAAGAGTATGTTGGCACAAATGATGACATCATCCATGTTGCACCATGGGATGTTGTCATCCACCAAGTTGCCCAAAGTCAACATTGACTTTTAGATATTTTGTAGATATTTTGTAATTAGTTGTTGGTTTCTTTTTGCCTTCTCTCTTCTCCTTCTTCTATATATACTTGAATACTTGTTGTATTCAAGGTGTGGACACTTTTTAGATGAAAAATAGAAGTGAGAAGAAAAGGCTTTGTACTTTTTGTAACAGAGGAAAATATTAATACAATATTGAGACTTTGTGTTGAATATGTGTGTTATGCATCAGAACTTTCTTATGTTAGATCTGCATGTTTATTCTATTGAATCTACTTCTACTTCTTTTGTCATTTGTTCATCAGTATTGCTTTGTTCGTCTATGCAAGTAGGTTTGGCTCCATTTATTACCAATCCCAAAACATAGACCTTCTGATCTTTCTACTTTGGAATTCATTTCTTTTCTCCCTTCAGATCTATCTTATCTTCGTTCTTTCCCTTCTCTCCTTTCCTTTCATAGTTGGAAACACCTCTACTGGGATGAGATCCCAAACCCCCTGAAGGCAGAATATTGTGAGACTTACACAGATTCCTGCTGGTAGAATAGCAATAAACCAGTTTCGCTTTGCTGTCTCAAAGAGGGGCTATGCCCTGCACACTGTTGGCTCGTCTATCCATAGATCTGTCCACCCGACAGATTTTCGGACCAACAGTTTTTGGCGACTCTACTGGGGATCGAATAGATCTAACAGATCTATGGTAGTGGTATGTTAGAAAATCAGTAAAAATCAAAAAATCACTACCTGTTTGCAAATTTTAACTTTTGTTCAAAATCCAAAATTTTTGCAAAAGTGATCCAAACTGAAAATTTTCTTCAGGGATCCATAGATCGGGACTAGTTAGAGATCTTTAGTTCACTGAGTTTTTACAAAAACCCGTATTTTTCCGTAGATCTGAGTTTTTGACTGTTTTGCAAAATTTCAAACCCTTGCCAAAAGTCAACTCTAAGATCCGAAAATCAGCCTACTAAGTTGACCATTATTTTATCCTCGTTGATCTTTGTCATTAAACCGCAATCGGTTTCCAAAAGAGGGATAAAATTAAATATCTAGAAAAGTACATGCTGCTGATTTTTGTCAAAAAATCAGAAAATCAGCAAGTACAACCAAAAAGAGTTTTTAAAATTTGCTCCAAAATATTGCAGATCTGGAGGGTACACTGGCGGGTGAACCATTTACTCATAGCAGGAGAGCTCATGGAGAAGTCGATCCTACTTTCGATCTGCTTCAAAGGCACAACTTCAGTGTTACACCGGCACGCTTCTCATCGCTAAGTTCAGCTGGCCGGTCATCCAGAAGTGTCTCACCTCCACGAAGGAAGCATTTCTCACAAGGAGCATCCACATCACTTTGCAGTGCTTTGTGCTCAGTGGAACTGTACTTCCGGCTCACGTCCTTTTTCCAGCTGTTCAAATGGCAGTACCATGGGGAAATGCTATGGGCCCACTCACTTTGCCACATCCTGTTCACGCGCTCCCTCACGGAAACCTGAAGAATTTTCCCAAATTTGATGGGAGCGGAAACCAAAGCATGGATTCACACATATCCGCATTCATCATGTCATGCAGTATCCTGGATGTAACCCATGAAGATGTGTCAGTTTGCCTCTTTCTAGAGACCTTGCAAGGACCTGCAGCAGAATGGTTTCAGCATTTGTCCGGCCGGATCTATTACTAGTTGGGCCACCTTACGGACTGCATTTGAAGAAAGGTATAAGCCTTCAGAGGACGCGTTCGCGTTACTGTCCAAGATCACTCACCTGAAAGAAGGAGGTCAATGAAACCATGCGTGATTTCATCACCCGTTTCAATTCACTAATCAACCGAGTTCTGCCTACCATGCTGCCAATGCCAGAAAATCAGAAGTGTTTCTTCGTAAATGCCATGAGCTCAAAAGTAAGTTTCTTACTCTTGCAAGAATAGGTCACTACTTTGGTTCTCGCCCAAGCTGCTGCCATACAGATTGAAGATAACTTGCTAATATCTGGTGAATTAAAGAGAGAACCATCCAAGCCTAAAGCTTCGATTCCTTCTCCCGCCACTTCATCTGACCCAGCATTTCAAAAGATGGCGAATGACTTGCTCGCGTTAAAGAAGCAGCTAGCTCAGGCTTCTCCTAGCACTTCATACCGGGATGTCCCACGGAGGAATTTCACTTCCAACAATGTCCCACAAAGGCCCGCCTACCTATAGCTGCTCCACGGTTGGCGCTTGAGGCCCCTCCGGTCAATGCTTTAGCCGAAATCGAAGAAGAGGAGAAAAATTATGAAGAACCTTCATCGCCAGGTGAAGATGATCAAGATGTCGGCGAACCGACTGGCGACTCTACTATTGGGTATATGGAATTTGATGAGGAGGAATCTGATGAAGAAGAGGGTACCCAAGGATATGCAAGCAGACAGTCATATGTTGTTTTCACCCGCTCACAAGGAAAAGAAGTAGAAGTTGCTACCAAGATGCAGAAAGAGAAGGCCGTGTCAAACACGCCTCCAACCATCACTAAAAGAGGTAGTCCCCTTCCTGCTCAACCTGTTATTAAGTCTTTTTCGAAGAAATATTTTTCCCCTATCTCCCCTCCGAATCAGCCCTCTCATATTCCTATCAAGACCAATAATCCTACCCTACCATCGTGAAATGAGGGACTCATTCCTTCATCAACGCAACCCTTGGCCGCATTTGACATAATTGATCATGCTAAAAAGACCAAGATCCAAATGTCTGAAGCCGAGTATCTTCAGTCTAACCCTGAGCAGCTTGTAAGGTTGACCGAATACATCCAAAGCCAAGCTATCATAACTACTCAGGTTTCCCCAAAAGGAATCCTTTCTACTCCTCCTACATCTCACATAAATGTTGCCTCGACTTCTGCATCAGGAAAAATAGAACCTTTCTATCTCTCCCTCCTAATCAATGGTCACAAACTGAGCAACTGCATAATTGATTCTGGGGCTTCCGATAACGTCATGCTGGCAAAGGTCACCCATGCTCTGGGCCTCACCCTTACCAAGCCTTTTGGCAGATGTTATTCCTTGGAAACCAAGCAGGTTCCGTTGATCGGTCAAATCAAAGACGCGCAGTTTGCATTTGCGGCGTTCCCAGAGAAAAGAGTAAAGATGACCGTCCTCGTTGCTGATATTCCGGCAGCATATGGAATTCTATTAGGAAGGAGTTTTTGCAGTGAAGTTGGTGGAGAGATTCATATGGACTGGTCTAAGGCTAGAATCCCCGTCAAAGGCATAATGCAAACGTTGGAGCCAGAATCTCAAAAGAAATACTTGGTTACCAATTCTGACGACCCCAAAGCCCAAATTCTCTTTGAATCATCAAGGATGGGGAACTATTTCTTGTCTACTGAGTCTGACAAAATGGATGTTCCCATCTAAGAAGAGGATCTTAACAAGATCTGGACTTTGCAGTTTGATGGCAGCTGCGACTAGTGGGTGCGGCGCTGGAGCCGTGTAATATCTCCCGAGGAGGAGATTATTCCTCTCTCTTTCAAGTTGTAGTTTTTCAACACAAATAATACCACTGAGTATGAATCTTTGCTACTTGGCATGCAAGCCACAAAGGAAAGAGGAATCAAGAACCTAAAAGTATAGGGTGATGCAGAACTAGTCGTAAATCAAGTTAAAAGGATATATCAAGTAAAAAATGAAAGGCTCAGGCATTACCACAACGTAGTATGGGACAGCATTGAGGAGTTTGATGCTTTTTCAATAAAATCCATCCCAAGAACTCAGAACGACATGGCCGACTCATTAGCCATCTCAGCATCCCTCATGCTCCCTCACCCAGGTTTGAAAATAGACACATATACCATTGAGGTAGTTTTCCGCCCAAGCGTGCCAGACAACTCTCAGCACTGGCAGGTATTCAATGACGACAATCAACTTATTGCCTTCCTGGAAAAGGTAGAGAATTTCAGTGAGCTTCATTTTGAAGGATCCACTTCTGCATGCCGTGAATTGGTTACGGATCAGGACGAGGGATCCAAAGGAAGTGATGGCATATGTCAGCTCAAAGGAAATAAAATTCCAAAAGGCCTGGTTTCTCTAGAACGTTTGTTCGACAGACACGATCGTTTTGTCAGGAAGAAAAGGTGAGATGATCCTAACTCCTCCCCAGAAACCGAACCAGTCAATTTAGGTTCGGTAGAACATCCGCAGTTTGTGAACATCAGAAAATGTTGCACACCCGAAGAAAAGTGGAAATTCATCAAATTGCTGAAGAAATACATGGATGTATTGGCATGGTCCTATGCCGATCTAAAGTCTTTCAAGCCAAAAGACGTCCAGCATGACATCCTGTTGAAAGAAGGTGTTAAACCCTTTCGCCAGAAACAAGAGGCACTATAATCCCAAGATCTCAGGTACCATCCAGGCTGAAATTCAGAAGATGCTTGATGCAAGGATCATTTTTCCTATCCATCACAGTACCTGGGTCGCAAACATTGTGCCAGTACGCAAGAAAAATGGTGAGATACACATATGTGTAGATTTTCGTAACTTAAATCAAGCGTCCTTGAAGGATAACTACCCCCTTCCCATAATGGATCAGGTTCTGCAGGCAGTAACTAGTTCAGAAATGTTGTCCATGCTTGATGGTTTTTCAGGCTATAATCAGATTGAAGTCTCGCCTGGAGACCAATTCAAAACAGCATTTACTACCCCCTGGGGCACATTTTCCTATAGCAGGATGCCTTTTGGTCTGACCAACGCTGGCGCCACTTTTCAGTGGCAATGGACTTCGCATTCAAAGGTATGATGGGAAAGGTCATCGTAGTCTACTTGGATGACTTAACTGTGTTCTCTAAATAGTGAAATGATCATTGTGATCATTTGGAACAAGTATTGATTAGATGCCGAGAACATGGGATCTCCCTAAATCTGAAAAAGTCTGTTTTCAGAGTCACTGAAGGAAAATTGCTGGGACATATTGTCAGCAAAGAAGGGACAAAGATAGATGTTGAAAGGGTTAGGGCTATTCAGAGCCTTACTTTACCCACAAGCAAGACTGGCGTTCACTCTTTCTTCGGAAAAGTAAACTTTCTCAGGCACTTTATTCCCAACTTTGCTGAAAAGACTCGCCACATATCAAACATGATGAAAGGGTCGCCAACTTTCTGGTGGAGCGAAGAAGGAAAGGCGTCATTCAAGGATATAAAATCCTCTATCACTCACGCACCAGTCCTGGTATGTCCCAATTTCTCCAAGGATTTTATCATGTATAGCTATGCATCTGAGCATACTGTATCGGCCATCCTAATGCAAAAGAACTCTGAAGGATGTTGAATCCCCAATTGCGTTCATGAGCTCTCCTCTCAAGCCTCATGAATTAAAAATGTCTCAGTTGGAAAAGCATGCCTTTGCCATTGTCAAAGCTGTCAAGAACTTCAGGTATTATATTCTAAACTCTCACACAGTGGTGTTGGTCCCTGACACGGCAGTCAAGTCAATCTTAACTCAACAGGAGTTAGGGAGTTTGCGAGGAAATTGGATTGCAAAGGTTCAAGAGTATGATCTAGATATAAAACCAACCAAGTTGGTAAGAGGCAAGGGCCTATGTCAGCTCATGGCTGAAAACTGAGATTCAGAAGACCCTGAGGAAAAGGATGATTGCACCAATGGAGCACAAAGCCAGCTGGAGAAAGCTGATTCTCTACCCATGGTTCTATTTATCGCTACTAGCGACGAATGGTATTCTGATATTGCTTTCTTTCTCACTTACGGTGAGTGCCCAGCTCATCTAACTTCAAAGGAGAAACATGCTATAAAGCTCAGAGCAGCCAGATATGTCATCTGGGATGACTGTTTATACAAACGCATAATAGATGGCATCTTCTTGCGATGTGTTGACAAGCCACAATAGATAAAGTTACTTGAGAGTTTTCATGATTCAACCTATGGTGGTCATTTCTCCTCTTCCGTGATGGCACACAAGATCATCCAAACCAGGTACTATTGGCCACGCTGTTTCAGGATACAGCCACCTGGGTAGCAAAATGTGAGCTCTGCCAACAATTTGTTGGCAAGCCAAAATTGGCTGCTTTTCCCCTCAGGCCGGTCGTTATTGATGAACCATTCAGGTAGTGGGGAATTGACTTTTATTGGAGCACTCCATCCCCAATCAAGTGCCAGACATAGTTATGTCCTGACAGCAACAGATTACTTCACCAAATGGGTGGAGGCCATTCCTGTCAAGAATGCCACCTCTGAAGTTGTTTGCAATTTCATCAAAGAGAATATCATCGTAAGATTTGGCATTCCACACAAAATCGTTGCTGATAACGCTTCCAACTTCTCCTCACGAGAAGTTGTTGGTTTTTTCTATGAACACGGGATAATCTTGGCCCACGCCTCAGATTATTACCCCCAGGGAAATGGTCAGGCAGAATCCAGTAATAAAAACTTAGTGACCATCATACGGAAGCTAGTTGATGAGAGTCAGTGAACGTGGCACAAGTCATTGTATGATGCTTTGTGGGCGGACCGCATTACTCCCAAGAGGTCTCTCGGTATGTCACCTTTTCAAGTGTTATATGGAATCGACACCGAGCTTCCCATTTCTGCAGAACTTCCTGCTCTACGCTTGGCACGAGCAATTGAAGATGAGACTTTCCAAAATTCTCTTGAAAAGAGGATCATGTATCTAGTCAGAGCTCGAAGAAAAAAGAGTAAGAGTGGTCGACAGGATCACCGAACATCAGAATCAAGTTAAGAGATTGTTTGATAAAAGGGCTAAGCAAAGAGACTTCCAAGTGGGAGATCTCGTCCTTTTGTGGGACAAACAAAGAGAGCCAAAGGGCATGCACGGGAAATTTGATTCTCTATGGAGAGGGCCATTTCAAGATCAAGCAGCTCAATGGAGAGAATAGCTTCTATCTCTCGTATCTAGACGGAACTAATCTCCCGCTTCCCTATAGCGGGCAGCATCTCAAAATATTCAGGAAGTAGAGCTTGCTCTCTTCTTTGTACAGTTTGCTTTATGTTGTGTGTTTGCTTTCGTCATGTGTTTGCTTTCGTCGTCGCCCTTGTTTTTGACTCTGTAACCCAATGGATAGGCACATGTTGATCTGGGGTTCTCTACCCTTGAGCTTTGCTCAAAGATAGTCCCCAGAAAGAGCCAGCTGTTATCCTGTAAAATTGATGAGGGAAATTTTACAGGTAACCATACCAAAATTTTGTTCTGGTTCCTCGTGGAGGTCCCTCAGCGTTCGAGAATGTTGTAAAATCCCTTTCCGGGAAATCTAGTTTTCCGAACTTGGTCATTTTGGTCCTTTTTGGCTGGGCGCACCTTTTATCTATGCAACACAGACCAAATTTGCCCCTCTTTATTTCCTTTGGCACACCTTTTGAAGTGTTGACACAACAATTGTTGCGCCTTCCCATGATGCACCTTTCTTGCATGTGCCAAGGTGCATGCGCCTTCCTGTCAACAACAAAAATGTTGCGCCATGTTTTTGGTGCGCCAAGGCACTCAAAATCTAGTGTCGACAGTCCTAAATTTGTGCCAAAGGTATAAATAATTCCATGTTGACATAACCATATCCGCGCCAAAGGGCGCAAAGTTTTACGTGTCGACACGTGTTTTGGTGTGCCCCTTTAAAAAGTGGTTGGCACATTTATTACACTTTTGGCTATATATAGGCACATCCGCCCTGTCACTTTCACAATCAAAAAACACGTGATAATATTTATTTCTCTGCACCTGTCAGCGCGCCGTCATTCTCGTGTCACGTTCATGGACCCCACTTCGTTCTTCTCATTCTATATATTCCGGGTAAGTGGTCCTTGTTTCTCTTGTGTTTTCATTTTTGTTGGTTGTTTGTGAGGGTTGGTGAAATAGATCTGAGAAGCTTTAAACCCCTCCTGCCGTTTTGCAAGTCTTCCCTCCCAAACCATTTTCACCCTCTTTCCAGATCTGCTGGCCAAGAGGGCTCTGCCTCAAAAAATGAACCTCAGATCCTCTTTGTTGTGCCCCCTTCACCATCTAAATCCATGAAGTTAATCCCTAAAAGACCGCAAACCCATCAAGAAAGGAGAGAAAACCTGAAAGTTGTTTTGAGCCGCATTTTTCTCTGGGCGCAATCGCCACCCTTGTTACAGAAAACATAGTCACACCAAGAGGGCACACTGACCTTGATTGCAACACACAAGATCCCTACGCCATACATAAACCAAGTAAATCCTAAACCTGGCGCAACCGCAATCCCACTAACAACAAAAAGTGCCATTAAGCTTTCCCTGCACCGCGCCAAAGTCCCCCTTTGCGCACATAAAGTTAGTGCTACACGCATTAATCATGCGCCCTTCGGTGCACCAAAATTCCATGTTACATGCAAATTGCATGCGCCATTGGCGCATCCTGCTCCCATGCAACACTAAACTTATTTGCACCCAGTATAAAACCACATATAATGGCACAGGTGCACTCCTGTTACAACAACAAAGATGTTATATGTAAAATCCTTGCGCCCTGCGCCCTTTGGCGCTGATTTATTCCTTGTAACACTCTGCTTCAGTGTGCCATACTATTAACCCTGCAGCCTACAGTGTACCTACGCCATGTGCCCAGAAGCCTTAAAATTGCTAACTCCTCATTCTGTGATGCTTTAATGGAAGATCTGACGGCTAACATGGCTCTTTTGCGTTGGACTTCACTCCTTCTTCTTGCAGATCAGCAACTGAACTCAGATCCACATATGTCTACATCAAGCAAAAGGCCAACCAAGTCAAAGGGTAAGGCTAAGCTTACAGAGGAAGAGATGAAATACAAGTATCAAAGGGTCAGAATGCCCGAGTCCCAGGCAGAATGTGACCTGGACATTAGAGATTCCGAACTCGGTCACATTGACATGGAAGATTTCTGGGCTAGAACCAGGAGGGTCACAGGCAGTCCTTGGATGGACAAACTGGTGGGCAGTGGTCTACATTTTACTGGGGGGATCCCCGTCAGTGCAGTAAACAATGAGTTTATGATGGTGGTGGCCCGCTGTTACAACAAAGACACAAGGTGTGTCAAAAATGAAAAGGGCGAGGTCATAATCAACCTCACTGCCCGGAACTTTGAGATCATGTTAGGCATTCCCCACCACCGACATTTTGTGGCTGTAAGCCAAGAAGACTGCACCAAGGCATGGGAGGATAATGAGGACAAATGCATGCAGCTGATGAACAAAGTGTACTTAAAGAAAAAGAAGGTGATAACCAGGTGGCCACAGGTTATTCACCGTAGTGACTTCTCCAAGGAACTGAGTGATACCATCACATTCCTAAGTAGAGTTTTTGGGCTTTCTGATGCCCATTACTTTCACAAATGGATGCTCAGGTACCTAGAAACCATGAATAAGAATGTTCCTGAGCAGCACTTTGAGTGGGCGGAGATCATAAGCAGCACCATTTCTGAGCAGCTCCAAAAACTCACCACAACGGGGAGGTTCTACATGAACTCCTACGTAGTCTACGCATGCAGCCTTGGAGAGGGATTATCCAGCACTGAGCTGATGCAGAGTTTGGCCTCAGGTGAAGATATACGAATACTATCCAAGAGCTGAAGCTAGAAAATAACATCTCGCAGTTTACCAAGATCAATGATGCTTTCTTCTATAGACATCGTCTACCTTTTGAGGCCAAATATGACTCATGGTCGGATGACCAAGAGCATAGTCACAACGACTGAGAAGTGGGGAGCACTATTTACCCAATTCCCCACCTTCACCTATCTCAGAGCAGCCAACTTCTTGGGGAAGCCCACTAAATTGCCAAGGTATGCTGGCCCTAAGCTGATCCTGTTGGAGCTGTTCAGATAGCTCATAACATACCATGAGAAGTGTCTGAAGACAAAGAAGGGTGGAACTCCTTTCCCCCTTACAGTGGGCAGGTACACCTACATTTCCCACAAAAAAGCCCGGGAAATGTTCGCAGAGCTAGAACTGCTCGATCTAAAGCACAATTTCCTAGCAAGGCCCACCTTCGATCCAAGAAATTACCTCCCTAGGGAAAAACTCGATCCGATACACATTCCACAGATCGAGGATATCTACATCGACATGTATCATGAGGTCTAACTTAGATAGAACAAAGGCACCTCACCTGACCATTGAGGTAAGGGTTTAAAGAAACATTGCGGCGGAAAGAACACTGGTGAAGAATGAATGGCCTTATCTACCTCGGAGTAGATTTCACCACGTCCCCTTTGGGAAATGTGCCTGTCAGGCCGAAACATCTGCCAAAGGGCAAAGGTAAGGATAAAGAGGGAGAATCAAGCTCCGCTCAAGCAGAAGCTCCTGAGATCACTTTTGACACGGAATGCATCAATAATCTTTTGGCTTGCCATGATTTTGTGGGGTACCTGATGGAGGTAGGTAATGAATATTTCAAGCTCCTTGAAAAACTCAGAGATGAGCGGGAGACTTGTGAGGTCATCGGCGATCATACAAAGGGTCCTACCCAGGATCAACTTCAGCCGTATGGTCAGTAAATTCATGGAATATCAGACCCAGTTCCATATTACCTCTCCCGAACAATAGCAGAATCAAGATACCCCCTTTCAGCCACGGGACAACGATGAATAGATTTCTTCCTCTTGGTTTTCCTTTTGTAAATATCTAAGAGTATGTTGGCAAAAATGATGAAATCATCCATGTTGCACCATGGGATGTTGTCATCCACCAAGTTGCCCAAAGTCAACATTTGACCCTTTTAGATATTTTGTAATTAGTTGTTGGGGTTTCTTTTTGCCTTCTCTCTTCTCCTTCTTCTATATATATATATATATATATATATATATATATATATATATACTTAGATACTTGTTGTATCCAAGTGTGGACACCTTTTAGATGAAAAATAGAAGTAAGAAGAAAAGAGTATTTGTACTTTTTGTAACCGATGAAAATATTAATACAATATTGAGAACTTGCGTTGAATATCTATGTTATGCATCAGAACTTTCTTGTGTTAGATCTGCATGTTTATTCTGTTGAATTTACTTCTACTTATTTTGTCATTTGTTCATCAGTATTGCTTTGTTTGTCTATGCAAGTAGGTTTGGATCCATTTATTACCAATCCCAAAACATATACCTTCTGATCTTTCTTCTTTGGAATTCATTTCTTTTCTCCTTTCGGATCTATCTTATCTTCGTTCTTTCCCTTCTCTCCTTTCCTTTCACAGTTGGAAACACCTCTACTGGGATGAGATCCCAAATCCCCGAAGGTAGAATATTGTGAGACTTGCACAGATTCCTGCTGGTAGAATAGCAATAAACCAGTTTCGCTTTGCTGACTCAAAGAGAGGATATGCCTTGGAAACTGTTGGCTAATCTGTCCATAGATTTGTCTATCCGACAGATTATATCAAACCAACATTGGTTGGGTGAACAAAGATCTCCAAGCGATTGTTGGACCTATCTTTAAAGGCGTTGGCACACATGCTAGGTTAACAAAAACATGAGACGTTCCATGTAAAATGCTTGCGACTACTGTAGTCAATGGGTGCTGGTAAAATCCTTGTAACACTCTACTTCAGATGCACCATACTAGGGTAACCCAGCAGCCTACAGTGTCCTTGCTGCATTGGACTAACCCAGGGTCAATCAGATGGCTAATTCGTCCATTCGAGAAGATAAACAAGGTCAATGGAGGATAGCCCTGGATGCAATGCATCAACATGGAAAAAATTATTCTAAGAATTCGCTCCTTATCCTTGTAGATCAGCAATTGAACTCAGACTCCTTCATATGTCTACCTTGAGGAAAAGGCCAACCAAGTCAAATGGTAAAGCTAAGCTTATGGATCTTCAAGGAGATTGAAATCTCGCAAGTAGCTAAGGGCCATAATGTCACTTTTGACATGGAATGCATCAATAATCTTCTGGACTTGTCGTGATTCTGAAATCAGCCACATTGACATAGATGATTTCTGGGCCAGAACCAGGAGGGTCACAGGCAGTCCTTGGATGGAAAAATTGGTGGGTAGTGGTCTACATTTTGCTGGGGGAATCCCCATCAGCGTGCAGTAAATAACGAGTTTATGATGGTGGTGGCCCGCTATTACAACAAAGACACAAGGGTTTTGTCGAAAATGAAAAGGGCGAGCTCATAATCAACCTCACTGCTCGAAACTTTGAGATCATGCTAGGCATCTCCCCACCACTAACTTTTTGTGGCTGTAAGCCAAGAAGACTACACCAAGGCGTGGGAGGATAACAAAGACAAATGCATGCAGCTGATGAACAAAGTGTACTTAAAGAATAAGAAGGTGATAACTAGGTGGCCATAGGTTATTCACCATAGTGACTTCTCTGAGGAATTGAGTGATACCATTCACCTTCCATAAGTAGATTTTTTGGGATTTTTGATGCCCATTACTTTCACAAATGGATGCTACAAGTCCCTAGAAAAATACGAATAATAATGAGCCTGATCAGTGCTTTGAGTGGGCGGAGATCATAAGTAGCACCAATATCTAAGTAGCTCCAACAACTCACCACAACGGGGAGGTTCTACATGAAATCCTACGTAGTCTACGCTGCAGCCTCAGAGAGGGATTATCCAGCATTGAGCCGATGTGGATTTTGGGCCTCAGGTGAAGATATACGAATACTACCCAGAGCTGAAGCTGGAAAATACCATCTCAAAGTTTACCAAGATCAATGATGCTTTCTTCTGTGGCATCGTCTACCTTTTGAGGCCAAATATGACTCATGGTCAGATGACCAAGAGCATAGTCACAACGACTGAGAAGTGGGGAGCACTATTTACCCAATTCCCCACCTTCACCTATCTCAGAGCAACTAACTTCTTGGGGGAGCCCACCAAATTGCCAAGGTACGGTGGCCTTAAGCTGATCCTGTTGGAGCTATCCAGACAGCTCATAACATACCATGAGAAGTGTCTGAAGAGAAAGAAGGGTAGAACTCCTTTCCCTCTTACATTGGGTATGTACACCTGCATTTCCTACAAAAAATCCTGGGAAATGTTCGCAGAGCTAGAACTGCTCAATCTAAAGCACAATTTCCCAGCAAGGCCCACCTTCGATTCAATAAATTGCCTCCCTAGGGAAAAACTCGATCCGATCCACATTCCACAGATCGAGGATATATACATCAACCTGTATCATGAGGTCGAACTTAGAAGAAAGGATCACTCTCACCTGGCCCTGGCAGAGATTATTCAGTATGGCGCGGCCATCGTTCCAAAAGGTTATCAAACTACCGATCAAGAAGTTGATCGGGTGTATCTAAACATGGCTAGGGACAACTGGCTATTTGCCGAAATAGATAGAACAAAGACACCTCAGACCATTGAGGAAAGGGTTAAAGAAATATTGTGGTGGATAGAACACTGGTGCAGAATGAATGGCCTTATCTACCTCGGAATAGATTTCACCACGTCCCCTTTGGGCAACGCCCCTGTCAGGACGAAACATCTGCCAAAGGGCAAAGGTAAGGATAAAGAGGGAGAATCAAGCTCTGCTCAAGCAGAAGCTCCTGAGATCCCTCCTTCTGCCAAACAGGAACAAGTTTTAACTCTGGCATCCCCCGAGAAAGAAGCGGAGGAGAGTGTCCCAATGGGCACATCCATTCAGAATGTTGCCACCTGCAATAACCATGGAGGTTCCCATTGTCCCTTCTTCCCCTTCTCGTGTGACTCAAGCGACCATTCCTTTTATCGTATCCTCTTCCCCATCTTCTATTGTTCCCCCTTCCTCGTCCTCTATTTTCTCTTCTCTCACGGAGCTGTCCCCCACTATTTCTTCTCACATCTCTCATCTCCCTTCCATTCCCGTGACTACCTCACCTGCATTATCTCCCCCTCCCGTGTGCACTTTCTTGGCCTCTCTCTCGATGCCACCACCAAGTGTCTCTATGCATTTACCCTCATCTACTGCAGTTGCTCCCTCTTCCACCACTGGTCCCGCTCCTTTAGGTCCAACATGGCTTTCTCAGCACCTGAGCCAACATAAGAGGAAAGTCCCTATTACACCAATGGACTTCTCTGTCATCCTAGCAAAGGGGGATAAGAAGCAAAATCTGATAACTCGCTTCTCTCAGAGTGCATCAGGAGAAAGAGTAATGGAGATCACGTATCCCGATCCTTCAAAGGATAAAAAGGATTTGTCTTCTACAGATTATACAGTGACGTAGGTCACAACGGGAACGTCTTCTGAAATCCTTCAAGGGGAGGCCCTATCTATGGTGGATGCCCTTTGCAAGAAGCTCCAAGAAGTAAAGGAGGAGAAGAGGCTATTAAAAGAGAAGAAAAGCATCTTCTCCATGCCCTGCAGAAAATGGGCAGTGCACCTCCTACAACTACCACCAAAAATCCTGAGGTCCTAAGCCAAGATAAGATAAATGAATACGCCAAAATTGGTGAACAAGGTATGGCAATTTCCGCCTGGAGAGATCAGATCCTCAAAGACAGCAAGGAGGTAATTGTCAAGTTCATCGAATTGTATCAAAACATTGGTTAAGCAAACAAGGATCTCTAGGCGATTGTGGGACCTATCTTCGAAGAGTTGGACCATGCTAGGTTGCAACACGAGACGTTCTAGAAAATGCTCGACTGCTCAGTTGATGATTTGGTAAAATTCGGCATTTTTTGATCACCCCAGGGTACCCAGCAAAATCCTTGCTGCGTTGGACTACCGTGTAGATCAGATGGAATTAATCCTGGAGAATATTGACAAGGTCAAGGAGGAAACCCTAGATGCAATGCATCAAATGGAGAAAATTGTTCTAAGAATGTCTCTGGGCTTGCTCACTCCTTCTTTCACCTTGAGGAAGGTAGATGAAACTATTCGGATCTTCAAGGAGATCATCTCACAAGGGCTAGGGCTAGGAGTCACTTTTGACACGGAATGCATCAATAATCTTTTGGCTTGCCGTGATTTTGTGGGGTACCTGATGGAGGTAGGTAATGAATATTTCAAGCTCCCTAAAAACTCAGAGTTGAGCGGGAGACTTGCGAGGTCATCGGCGATCATACAAAGGGTCCTGCCCAGGATCAACTTCATCTGATGGTCAGTAAATTCATGGAATATCGGACCCAGTTCCATATTACCTCTCCTGAACAACAACAGAAGCAAGATACCCCCTTTCAGCCGTGGGACGACGATGAATAGATTTCTTCCTCTTTGTTTTCTTTTTGTAAATATCTAAGAGTATGTTGGCACAAATGATGACATCATCCATGTTGCACCATGGGATGTTGTCATCCACCAAGTTGCCCAAAGTCAACATTTTACTTTTAGATATTTTGTAGATATTTTGTAATTAGTTGTTAGGTTTCTTTTTGCCTTCTCTCTTCTCCTTCTTATATATATATATACTTGGATACTTGTTGTATCCAAGTGTCGAGACCTTTTAGATGAAAAATAGAAGTAAGAAGAAAAGTCTTTGTACTTTTTGTAACAGATGGAAATATTAATACAATATTGAGACTTTGCGCTGAATATCTTTGTTATGCTTCATAACTTTCTTGTGTTAGATCTATATGTTTATTCTGTTGAATTTACTTCTACTTCTTTTGTCATTTTTTCATCAGTATTGCTTTGTTCGTCTATGCAAGTAGGTTTTGCTCCATTTATTACCAATCCCAAAACATAGACCTTCTAATCTTTCTGCTTTGGAATTCATTTCTTTTCTCCTTTCGGATATATCTTATCTTCGTTCTTTCCCTTCTCTCCTTTCCTTTCATAGTTGGAAACACCTCTATTGGGATGAGATCCCAAACCCCCGAAGGCAGAATATTGTGAGACTTGCACAGATTCCTACTGGTAGAATAGCAATAAACCAGTTTTGCTTTGCTGACTCAAAGAGGGGCTATGCCCTGCAAACTGTTGGCTCGTCTATCCATAGATCTGTCCGCCTAACAGATTTTCAGACCAACAAATTCACACAAAATTTTCATCATGCTCCAGAAATATTGGAAGGAAGAGAAGTACTAGTAGAATATGTTGGGATTTAAACATTATGCAAATAAGAATTTTAAGTAGTAGAGGGAATATAAGAAGCAAGTAGAGGACTTGAAAATAATTAAGAAGCAAGTAGAGGAGTTGAAAATAATTAAGATTCAGTATGAGAATCAACCATATGAGGAGAATAAAAAGAGAAATGTGGAGTAGGAGAAGCATGTGGAGTAATAATGTTAGATTAAATATGAGAAATGACCACATGAGAAGCTAAAGGACGTGTTTTTTAAGGTGATTTATTATTACTAGAATTTTGTAGTGCCCTAAATCTAGACCATTGTCATTTTGGAAATTATACTTTGTACTTATCTCATCCTATTAATCATTATGTATTTAAATGATTGATGCCTACATGCACGTCACTCATTTTAGCACTTCTTAGCCAGTATTTCACACTTGTTACTTGTCCTTGACAAGTCAAAACCCCACTTTCTAAATATAGAACACATCTTCGAACATATGGCCACCTTATCAAATTGACAAAATTTTATTTACACCCTTGTAAGATGAAGTCACTGATGATGGAAAAATGTGGCCAATGGTTTGTCCTCTACTCTCTTAATGGTCAATTTTTCAAATTCTTAAGTTAGTATGGTGGGCCTAGTATTGATTAAGCAAGAAAACCTTTATCAACAATTGTTTGTAAAAGTAAAGTCATTTCACCCATTCAAAGAGCCTCTAATCTCACATATTTGAGGACCACTTAGGATATCACAACAAATGACTAGATTTATAAATCACTCTCATAGGCACATCACCCAATACTAATTCTACATACATTGTATATGGCTTTCATAGGCCATTTTGCAGAGCTATATATTGTATTGAAGATCATTTCTAAGTTTAGAGGGTCCTATTAGGGTCTTCATTATAAAAAAACATTATTATTGGACATTTTTCATACATTAATTATGTTTAGTAACTATAAGGGTGTTGTCATGTGTTTTTACAAGGACAAAATTCACTAGAAAACAGGACAACTATGCCACAGTGTCGAAATTTTTTAAAGTCGTACCTTTCCAAGACACCCCATAGGTCAGTTCATCCACAATATCAACCATATCATGTCATAAAATTTACCCCTAAGTTATTTTCATATATACCCCTAGGTGATTTAGGAAGCAAAAATCATTCAAGGAAATTTTGGAGTAAAGCATTCAAAAGCAAAGTTTCAAGCAATTTTGGGAAGGGCTATCATTAGCCTTCCTAAGACTATTGCATCACCCTCAGAGTGGATCAGAAGGATGAAAATCATAATGGAGGAGTATTCAACATCCAAAAATGTTTTGGAACGTATTTTTTAAGATTTTGGGAAGTTTGGGAGATTTTGGAGCCAATTCACCGAAAGCGGGTTTTTGGGCCTGAAGGAGCTTACACCGCGAAAGAGGACCTGAACTTCAAAGAAATATTTTGGGAGATCCATAATTATTTTAAATACCAAAAATTATCAATGGATATAATTTTTTAATACTCTACATGTTGGGAAAAAACAAATCATCCTAAAACCCAATGCATTTCTCCAGGTAACTCATTATTTCCATGCACAACTAGAAATACTAAGAAAAAATGATATATATTTAAGGTGTTTCAGGCATAATAAAGTCTTGTTACCCCTCCCATTATTCTCAAAATTTATTTTTCATGCAAAATCATATAAATTAGTGCATGAAAACTCATTAGGGAGCTCAAGTTATGACATTTCCAAGTTGCCGACCAAGGTATGTTATTTGGTACTTAGCCAAATTTTCAAAGGGACACATGGAAACCTGAGGTTGAGGTGAAATTTCATGTCCCAATTTCACCTTAACAAAGGGAGATGACGTGAAAAAAATTATTCCTTCACCCATTTAACTTCTTGGTCACTCATTGTTGTCCACTCAAAATTCCCCTGCTTTTAAGAAGTTGAAAATTAAAATTTTGAGGTTAAGAGTCTTTTCTGTCGTCCTGATAATGTGAAAAGTCAAGAAATTGGGAAAATCTATGTTTTTTGGGTCATTTTGTGTGTTTTTCGGGCCTGTCAGACATTTTTGTCCTACGTGTCCCAAGTTCATTTGGGCTCTCTGTTCCCCGATCGGCCATTTTACCCGAAGTTTGTTCTTTTCGGGCCCATTGGAACTTTTTGTCCCAAATGTCCCAAGTTCGCCCGTAACCATTGTTCCCTTTTCATCCAATTTGGCCAAATCACGTATTCCACATACTTTTGTCCCGCATGTCCCAAAAGCATTTTTGCATCTTTTCCCCGCATCACCCGAATCGGCCGAACCGTGTACTTCGCTCTTTCGCGTCCCTCGTGTCCCAATGAACCAAGTGCCATTCGTGCTAATTTTTCCCGCTCTACCCGAATATCTTGCTTTTCAATTTGGTAGATATGTATTAATGCACATTTATTGCCTTTCTCTCTCCTAAACGGCTATATAATGAAACTGCCCCTATGCGTTTTTACACACTGCTTTCATGTTATCTATTGCTCGAACCCTTGCAACCAAAATACATGCACGCGTATCCATTCCCCCTGCAATTCCATCCCAAGTCTAGCTTGCAGCTTTGCTCTCCGAGTTACTATCAACATGAAGATCAAATTCTAGGGGCAGGAACAAATTTCACCACTCGAGTTCGTCGTTCCCAATATCGGGGACAGTGAAGTTCACCACCTTGACTTTGAGGATTTTTGGACAAGGATGACAGACACGAATCCTTCACCGATGGCACAAATGATTCATGACAGTGGTCTGGCTTTCGCTGGTGGTTTCCCTATCTCATTGTAATGCGTAGACACAGTGTTCTCATGTGGGGCTCATTTCAACCCTGATTCGAGTGAGTTGACAAACGTGCACGAGGAGCTCATCGCCAAACTTGACACTGCCGCCATTAGCACTGCACTAAGGATTCCAGAAATGGACAATGCTATAGTTATCTCCCAGAATCAAGCACAGGCCCTTTTCAATCAAGACTGATAATTATAAGGCGCGGGTGGCAAATTCCTGGCTGAAAAACCCTAAGAAGGGGGCATCTCATCTATCCAAGGTTCTGTTCCGTGCTGATTTCAACGAAGAACTATCAAATTTCATAATCCTACTGGCTCAGGTTATGGGCTTACCCTCTACTAATGAGTTCCATTTCTAGATGTGCCCACTTATCAATATGGTGTGTGAGGGAACTTAGAATATCAACTGGGCAGAGATCATCAGTATGAACCTAGCGGAGCAACTGTCTAATGTACAGCAAACAAAGAAATTATATATGACTTCATACCTGATGTATACTCTAGCAGCATCGAGGCAATGGTTTGGTTTTTCATACATCGATGCTTACAAGGATGACCCCGTGTATGCCTACTACCCGCAATTCACCCTAGAAACCAGCAATCACAATTTCCAAAGGGTGAATGACGCTTTCACCATGTATATTGTCTAGCTTCTTGAGAGTGACACATCGAGAATATTTTCCGATAAAGCCATGAGTCTGATATCGCACTACGGTGCTTATTTTATCCAATTCATAAAATTTTCCTATATCAGGGTTGCTGGCTATGAGAGCACTCCTCTCAAGCTCCCTATGTTCTACAATGACAAAATGACCTTGATAGAAGTGTGCAGGAAATTGGACAAATTGCATAGAACCTACAGAGACAAGAAAATTATTGGTTTGCACTTCCCCATCTCTTTGGGAAATTACACCTACAAAACTACCCTGCATGCACAAAATATAGAAAGGGCCCTAGCTCCCATTGCTGTCCATTTCTTCAGGCCCAAAACTTGATTTGACTTGAAAAATTTTATTGAGCAGAACATCAAGATAACCTATCATCATAGGGCAGACACAGAGGACTATTGGGCTGACTGTGCTGATGATTTTGAAGCCAGAAGGAGGCATTATGGTAGGTTTTCCCTACAGTTAATTCAAGAACTTGGCTTGTACCAAGTTCCTGAAGGGCTCTAAGATGAAAATTCTGACCTGTACTCATATGAGTATGACAATGTGGTCAAACACACTCCCTTGGAGTACTTGGATTGGTTCAAAAAGGAGAAGGATGATTTGGCTGAAATCCTGGCTCCAGTCTTAGTCAGGACCAAGATCTGGTTTGATAGGAAAGTTTGTGAGCACAGGAGGCACTCAAGGGAATCCTCCTCCAAGGATGCTTCAACACCAAGGAGGGAAGCATCGACACCCAGATCAGAAGCACCTATGCAAACCCCTCCTGCCTCATCAACTCAAGGACCTGCAGTCTCTACTCCTTCCTCATCCACCCAGGTGTATTAGAAGAAAGTCAAAGAAGTTAAAAAGGAGCCTGTGGAAGAATATCCCCTGAGGAAGCATGAAGAATTGCCTTCAGGACCAGAGAACATTATTGTTCTTAGTGAAAGTGAAGAGAGTGAAGTGCCAACTCCTGCAAGCACCCCTGAAACCCCAATGGATAAGGATAAAGAAGTCCAGAGCACTGAATTTCCAAGCACTGTTGATTTCTCTGCACCAGGAGCCCCAAGCGCTCCACTCATATCTCAACTCGAGGCAACAGCAGTGCAAACTTTGGGTGCCATGATTTCTCTGTCTCTTGGTCCTCTTGCCCCACCTACTTCTTCCTCCTCCTCTTTTGCATGGGTGCAGCCTCTTGTTGACAGTAGGAAGAGAAAGTCTTCCTCCCGGATTTCAGGACCAAATTTTGATGTTGTGGCAGCCTTATTAGGAACTACTCCTCCTTCTCGCGCCAAAAAAACTAGAATTACCTCTAGGATAGTGTCTGACGCTCAAGGCCAACAATTCTTAGAGATAGCCAAGCCTAAGACAGATAAGCCAGAGCAAGATTTGCAAGCATCTGATCTTGAGCTCTCAAGGATTCCCATGGGAGAATCTACCCCTGAAGGTGAGATCCATAATCTTCAGGAAACAGTCACCAGAGTCATTGGGAGGGTAGAGAAAGGGAAGAAAACCATTGAATAGTTGGAGGAACAAACCCAGATTCTTACAAGTTTCATCAAGTCCCTACTGTCCAAAGATAAAGTTTTGGATCCTACCCCATTGACTACTCTTCCACCACCTGTAATTTTGAGCCAAGATGAAGTACAGAGTATTAAAGACATGCACAAGTATTCTGTATATGGAAGAGATATGGAGGCCATGGTGGATGATATGCTAGTTACAGGATTAAACTTCATTGATGAAGCCTTCAAACTCCACGGGAAGGTGAGTAATTTGCAACAGAAGCTCTCCTCCACTATTGGGAGCATTGATAAAGAACTTAAACTTTGGAGCAGTTACATAGTAGACCTCCGCCTCATGGGACAAATAGATGAAAATATTTTTATGGCAAGCAAAGTCTTCGAGGATACAAAGGATAATTTGTCAAAGTCCTGGGTCTATAGCATGGAATGGAAGATCAAGGTCCTAGAGGAGGCTTTGGGAGAATTAAGGAATAGCTGGCAGAAGGGTGAGGCCTTCAAAACACTAGTTGTATCTACTTTCAAAGATATACATTCCCATCTTCAGGATGAGACTTCTGGTGTGCCTCTCTCCTTACAAGAAATCAAAGCTCAATTCAGAGCTTTTGTCAAGGGTGATCTATTCAAGGAAAGCTCCATTTCCAAGGAAAAAATGAAGGAGATCTGCTCTCTTCAATCTGCCATTGAAGAAGCAAATAAAGATTATCATACTCATGTCGAGTTCGATAAGGAAATGGAGAAGTGCCTCAGATTTTGGACTCAGTCTACCGCCAACACATCAGTCCCACGTGGTAGAGACATAGCCGAGGCATTGAAGAGATTCAGACAGCGGATCTTAAAGTTGGTGGGTCCCTCCCAGTCATAAGCACCTGTCTTCTTCTCCTAATTCTTCTCTTCTCTTCCTCTTTTTTCTTTCAGATTTGTTGTAATTAGTTGGGGTATTGTGATTAGCAACCCTTTAACTAATCTTTAGTTAAAAGAAGTAGTTACTGAGAGTAACTGATTTGTAAACTATATAATGGCCTCTCCTCGCCATTTTGAAAAAAGGAGAACTTGGCTTATTTCTGAAAGTGTAAATAAATCTTAAAGAAATCAATACAGAAGGACTTTTCATTATTTTTCTATCTGGTTTCCTTTATTCCTAAGCTATTCATTTAATCTTGTTAGATCATTTGTCTGTATTATGCTGAGAAGCTTTGTATTCTTGCAGATGTTATTTATAGAACTTTGTGTCTTTTCAAATTTCATCTTATTAATATGATACAAATGATCTTGTTCCAATTCATTGTACCCTCACATGCATAAGGAATTACTCTGTCATCTATAATTCTAAATGGTGCCTTTCTGCTCGTTCTCTCATTTTCATTCCTCAGTCCTTTTGTGATTGATGAGCCTTATAGAAAACACTTTCATAATATCCAAGTTCCACAAGAAAATCATACTTTGTATATGTGTAAATAAGTTCGTTTCTGAATAAGGGAACCTCTCCCATCAAAGAGGAGGGACTTCTTGTCCCCTGACTGTTGCTCTTCTTGAAGTCCTTTTTTACGACCAACACTCATATGACTCTGGTGACTTCTATTAAGCTCTTTTTGGCCATTTTTGATCCCCCTTCTTCGTCGGTGCATATATGACAATTGTCAAGCTAAGGTGAGGGAGTCCTTTCATGCCCTCATTTTCCATTTCCCAAGGGTGCAATAGGTTTAAAAAAAAAATCCCCCCTCCCTTCAGGTTTCCAAATATTATAAAAGCCACACTTTGTCATTTTTCGTCATTCCCCCACATTTGCTCCATTTGCACCAAGAACTCTAGCAAAAATTTTCTAGATTCCTCCATTTCATTTTTATTTCTTACATTCACTCCATCATCCCTCCATGATCTTAGAACTAATTTTTCACAAGAAAATAATCATAAATACATGCTCCACACTAAGATTTTCTCTAGAATGAAGGTGCACACATAAAACTAGAAAATTTCATAACTAAAAAACTAGAGCACGGTTTGACCTGAGATTTTTTGCATTCATCTACATTTTCAGAGGGTGTAAAAACCTAGTTGAAATTTTTTTCAAGCACAACGTGGAATTTTTGCAACAAGAAAGCCCTCAATTCCTAGCACTAACATTTAAAAATTTATTATCTTCTGTTACAGAGACCAGATTGAGATGAAATTTCAAACGTGAGATAAAAAGTAAAAACCCGCATGAAAAAAGTTTGTTTCATCAAAAACCAAGGTCCACAACCCCATTTTCTAAAAATATCAAGCCTCTTACATAAACACCTGCTATTTTTGGCAAGCATACACATAATGTAGTTTCGACAGAAGCAATGCACATAGAAGTGGTCTAGAGAATATTCTCAGTCGCCAAAGCCCAGAAAGGTGAAAATTGTCACTTACTAAAAATAGTAAGTTTCCTATACATGCACTTGTTATTATTAGTAAGTCATCCAAAAAATTAGTTTCGGTGGAAGGAGTACACATAGGGGAAATCATACGAGCTAATTTCACCGGTCGGGGTAAAGAAAGGTGGAATTTGAGACTTACTAAATAAGTAATTTGTCTTTTTTCAGTGCAAGGAAGTGTCTCAGGAGCCAGGAAATTCAAGTTCACAAGGTTGTCGTAGTTTCCTATTTTGAGTGATTGTTCTAGTTTCCCATTCATTTGTGCAATCCATAGGTCAAAGGAATGGTGGAAATTCATGGTTTGGGTGATTGTTTCATATTATAGAATGAGAATTCTTCAGTGTTCAAATGCACTTCTTCAGAGCCTTCAATTATTGCAACATTGTGGTGATATTGTAAAGGTTGTCAGGGTCCATTTTCTAGTTCCAACCTCTTCAGAAGGGATCTTCATGAGAAACAATCGTGGCCACCATAAGAATCATTTGATAATTTTTCTAAACACTTAGTTTGTGGTGTCTGTAGGTCATCCAAATGAGGTTCCCCATGGTGTAAAACATTCAGAGACTCATAGATCATCAATTCATCAGTGAGGTTGATCTTTAGCAGAGGTGGCCTCTTCATCGGCACCGTATTCTCTCTCTCTCTCTCATTTATTCCTCTTCTTTTCTCTCCCCTCTTTCTCTCTCCTCATGTTCTATGTCTTCATTGAGGTTGCACTTTTTCATAATGATTTATTTTTTTAATTAAAAAGTGACTTTAGGACTATAATGTAATTAGTCACCTTTATTTTATAAAAAGGGACTTAAATATTTCCTAAGCATTTGAAAAGTCACATATTATAGCAAGGCATATGAAAATCCATTGTGGGGTAGGTGAAGAGTCACCTCTCTTTCTATAAAATGTGAAGGCACCCATTTCCAAGGGTTGGTTCTTTTTGTAAACTCATGAGAGAGTAAATCCTTGTGAAGAAAAAACTTGATAGCAAATTTCTTCTACTACCCATTTTATACATTCTTCCACTCTCGTAATGAACAATTTTGCAAAAGCATCAATGAAAGAATGAGTTTCTACCTTTTTTAATAGGAGGTTTATTATTACTTTGTGCTCATTTAATCTTAACTGATCTTGTTTCCCATATTCTTAATTGTTTCTTCTTAAAATACGTGTGTTGAAATTTCTAACTAATGGGTGTAGGACTCTGATTTTCTACCTACAACATTAATCCTTCTACCTTTTTCTTTCTCCCTTTCCCGCTCTCTTGCAAATTATTCCCTATCAATAAATTGTTATCTTTTCCATAGGGTTAGTGGAGTGCCCCTGTTGGATCCTCGGTCGTAAGACCACCACAGGAAATCACCCTTCACACGTGCATATAAACATGGAGCTACTTTGTTCAAGTAGAGGGACTTGGATTCCCATAGTGTTGGCAAGAAATCCATAGATTTGTACACCCAAAAAAATTTCTCGCCAACAGTTTTTGGCACCCACCGTGGGGTAGACTTGGCAGCATATGCACCCAAAGTATTACCACATGGTCCAAAAATCCAAAAAAATATAATATCCCAAAATACAAAAAATCAAAAAATTAAAAAAGAGTTCATGGAAATCCATTGCTGAAAGATACACAGTCAATTCCTGCAAGTGACCTTTCGTAATCCATAGTGTCTTTTCATATTCCTATTGCAAAATTTTCTGAGAGTTGGCTAAAGGAAGATATACCAAGCTGAATAGGTTGAGAGGAGTTGTTGATCCCAATTTTGAGGCTCCACAAGAATGAATCAGAGAAAATCCCTATTTCTTCTCCCAAGCCTCATCCTCATCTGAGAATTTAAGTAGTTCACTGGGTAATCCCATTCAAACTCTTGGTGATACTCCCTATGTAAATTCTCCCAATTTTCAACCATCGTTGAGAATTGAATCCCCGAGTGAAGAAGAACTAAAACTAGAAGAAATATCTAAAGAAGAATTTGGAGAAGCAAGATCTGAAGCAGAAAAAGAAACAACAATGGTGGACGAAGAAAAAATACCTCAACCCATTGTTCCATGGGGAATAAATACATGCCTACTTTCTCTTGAACCCCCTCTTCACAATCTACCGACAAGTTCCCGTAATAACATTCCAAATTTTAAAGGTGAAGACACACAAATTCCTAAAGATCACATCGTCACCTTCACCACATCATGTAGGATTCTTGGATTCAAACATGAAGACGTTTCTATAAGGTTGTTCATGGAATCTCTCCAAGAAAAGTAGTATAATGGTTCTACCTCCTGCCCACCAGATCAATCACTTTTTGGGAGGACATCAAAACCAAGTTTGAGGAAATATCCAAATCTATTGAAGACTTCTAAGATATCCTTGTTCAACTAGCACAAATAAAGAAAGGATCAAAAAAAACTATGTGAGAATTTGTGGCCCATTTCGACCAGTTTCTCCATAGGATAAAGGTAGATGATACACCATCTGAAAACAATGTCAAAAGATTCTTCATTAATGCTCAATCACCAAGGTGGGATTCTTCCTTTGAAGTTCCAACCAAGAGATATTGCACAAGCACAACAGCCAGCCATTGAATTTGATGATGATCTCGTCCTGTCTGGGAAGATCAAGAACCCTTCACAAGGTAAGGCTCAACATCCTAGAGATGAGAGAGCATATCCATTTCTGCAAAAATGAGCAAATGAAATGGCATCATTGAAGAGGGAAATTTTTGAACGAGCATCATCTCAAAGAAATAACAGAAATCAGATTACATGAACACCATGAAGGCTCACCTTAGAGGTCTCACCTAACAATGCTCGTTGTAGAACTCAAAAAGATGAGGAGGAGCTTGAACAAGAAAGTGCAGGTAGTGATTCCCTAGAGATAGAAGAAGTAGAGAATGAGACACGAATCATATTCTATGAGTATTATAGAGGTGAAGAAGAAGAAGACACAAATACACCCAGTTTATCATGTGTGGTATTCACTTTTCCTCTGTCTAAAGAGGAAGCTTCTTCCTCCACTCCTGTTTCGAAGAGCAAGAAGATTGAAGATCCTCCAATGATGACTCCGCAAAATAAAATAATCAGTAGAGGATCTCAACTTCCACCTTGCATGGAGTCTACATTTGAGAAAATTGATCCTGTAGCAAGTAAGAAGGATCCCATAATTCCAAGTAATTCTTTTGATGCTTCTTCCAGTTCTAAATATAAATCTACTCTCGTAAAATCTAGTCTTTTAAAAGCTTCCACTTTACCTTTCAAAAAACCCTCTGTTCCCCAAACGTCAACCCCTACTTCCAAGATTTTCCAAACTCCCAAATAATTTTCTTCATCCCCTTTGTCTATAGATTCCCCTTTTGATTACATTGAACATGTAAACAAGACCAAGGTGTTCATTACCGAAACTAAATATTTGTGGACTCACCCCAAATAGTTTGAGAGATTTGTCTGGTGTATCAAGAGTGGTAGTTCAACACCCAATGTTGTGACTCCTAGTGATAAAGAACTAATACCAAACCCACCTACCCCTTCATCACATAAAATGACTACTTTGAGTGCATCAAAGATCGATAAGGTCGACCCTTTCTATGTCTCCCTTCTCATTGGAGAGTATGTACTGAACAATTGCATAATAGATTCAAGTTCCTCTGAGAACATGATTCATGTGAAGGTAGTCAAGGCTCTTAAACTTTCCATGTATCCACCTAGTGGCTCCTGTTACTCCATTGATTCAAAAGAAGTCCCACTTGTAGGGAAAATCAAAGATGCACAAGTAGCACTTATGGAATTTCTAGATAAAATGTATCAAAGACTATTTTAGTAGCGGATATCCTAGAATATTTTAGAATGTTGTTAGGAAGAATCTTCTTCTGAGACATGGGAGGGAAAATTCAGATGAATTGGTCTTCTACAACCATATCAATCAAAGGAGATGTGGAGAATTTGCTTCCTATGAAAAATATGAGATATACGGTGCAAAGTTCAAGAATCCTAGGGGCCGACATCTTGTATAAAAATAGTAGGAGGATGAACCACTTTGTGAAAACCGAGGAGGAAGATGAGATTCCCATTTTGATAGGACCAAGCATTACTTCTCAAAGAGGCATTGAGCTTGAGGAGGTATTGAGAAACTTTGAGTTGCAAGAGGATATCCCTAAGTTTCCAGATGACGTGAACCACGAAGAAGAGAAGATAGTTTTGGATGAATTTAAATTAAAGGGATCTTTGGACAAGCCTCCCTGTGATGAGGAATTTTTCTCCTTCCCCTTTGAAGATGAATATTCTCTTGAGTATGTCATTCATGAGGAAGAAGCTAAGCTAACCTATGATGAGCCCTCAAAATTTTTGAAGGAAGGCTCTATGCAAGAAATCTTAAGAGCCGCATAAGAAATAGAAGATATTGAGCTTAGTCTTGCACTCCTAATGAAAAAATTAGATATGCAAGACAAGAAAGAATCTAATTCAGAACCCTCAATCAATTTAGAGGTCGGACATGAGGAAGCAAAACAAGGGGAAGAATCTAATGCCTCTCATGAACCAATGAGAAAAGGATGTGTTAATGACGTTAAAGTGTTATTCTTTCCATTCGAAGGAGAGGATTCCCTATGGGAAGAAAAATTTGAGACTCAAAGTATCAAGGTCTCCAAATTCAAGGCTCCCCTTCACAAAGAAGAAAAAAAATTCCACGAGCCTCAAGATAATGAAGAAATTCCTCCCAATGGTTTCCTTGAAGTTCAGAATGACGATTCTTCAAACGAAGGTAAAGGTGAGATTTTGGTAATCTAAAAGAAGAATTCAGATCAAGACATTTTGAAAGTAGTGGTGAACACGAGAGATCTCAAGATAAATCTTGACCACTTGGCTCAAGACATGGCCATGCAAGATAGGTATGAGGTTGTGCCTGACTCTTCACTTAACTTCCAAATACTGCATAACGAGATGGAACAAAAGGATGAATTTGAGGAATCTTGTGGAAAACATGCCAATGAGAAAAAATGGATGGAATGAGAAAACCTAAGATCCTCAATCCATTTAAACAAAAACCAGCCCTAAGGTAGTAATGAGATGGTAGAAGAGAAATCAGCATTAGGGATGAACATAAAAGACAACTAGAATTTGGAAATGGACTTTAAAGACAATAAACACAATAGACTTTCTGAGTGAATCCCTGATCATCAAGAAGCTCATGTAGGATCACTCCTACGAAATGTACAAGAAAGAGTGAAATAACTTGGCTTTCATAAGCCATTGAGGAATGAAGCCTACTTTCTTAAACTAGTCAATGGCTTTGCGAAACATCATCATTCAAGGTTACCTTTTCGGGGGTAACTCTTGAAAAGGAAATTGCTTCAGTGAAAGTGGGTTTTCCCCCGCCTTGTACCATAGGTGATTTTTAGGTGTGTGTTTTCCTTTTCCTATTGTGGGTTTCCTTTCCGTTCCATGTGTTGTGTGTGCATGTGTGGTATTCATTTCTTGTTATCTCTTACAAGTTGTGTGTTTTAAAGCCCAATGGATAAGGCACTGGTCAACGTATTGTAAATTGAGATTATATTATTTCTCATGTTATGTCCTCATTTTTCTCAGTCCATAACACTCCCCCAAGCTAGAGCCAGCTATTTTCCTGTGTTTTTCCAAGGGAAAATTTCACTAGAAAACTGGATAACTATGTCACAGTGTCGAAAAATTTGAAAGCCATACCTTCCCAAGACACCCCCAGGTCAATTCATCCATAGTAACAACCTTATCCTATCATAAAAGTTACCCCTAATTTATTTTCATATACCCCCCTAGGTGATTTAGGATGCAAAAATCATTCAAGGAAATTTCGGAGCAAAGCATTCAAAAGCGGTGTTTAAAGCAATTTTGAGAAGGGTTATCATCAAGCTTCCTCAGACTAGTGCATCATCCCCGGAGTGAATAAGAAGGATAAAAACTCATCATGGAGGATTATTTAAGATCCAAAAATCTTTTTGAACTGATTTTTGAAGATTTCAGAGGATTTGGAGTCAGATCACCGAAAGCGGGTTTTTGGGCCTAAAGGAGCTTGCACCGCGAACGAGGACCTGAACTTCAAAGGAAGATTCTAGGAGCTCCATAATGAGTTTTAACCCAAAAATTTATCAATGGAAATAATTTTTAATACTCTACATGCTGGAAAAAATAGATCATCCTAAAACCCCATGCGTTTCTCCAGGAAACTCATTCTTTCCGCGCACAACTTGCAATCCTGAGAAAAATAAAAGGAGATATTTTAAGGTTTTTAATGCGGAATAAAGTATTTTTAACCATTTTCATTCTTCTCAAAATGCATTTTCCATGCAAAATATTGTAAAGAAGCGCCTGAAAACTCATCCGGGAGCTCAAGTTATCACCTTTCTAAGTCACCCGCCAAGGTATGTTATTTGGTACTTAGTGAAATTTCCAAAGGGACATGTTGAAACCCAAGGTTGAGGTGAAATATTCATGTCCACATTTCACCTTAAAAAATGGAAATGAGGTGTTAAAAAATTGTGCCCTCCCTCCATTTAACCTCTTGGTCACTCATATGACCCCGACAACTTCAAGTTTAGCTCCTTTTGACTAACTTTTTAAGCCCCCTCCTCTCATTACAGTGCATGGAGTGACATTTGTCAACACCAGAATTAGGGCGAAATTTTATGCACATATTTTCCATTTCCAAACCATAGGGGACAATATGAGAACACAAAAATGTTACCCCACCCTCTCCTCAAGGTTTTCAAATACTATATAATGCATGAGACTAGCCATTTTTTTGCTGAAACTCCCACATTTGCTCCATCTGTTGCTAAAACTCTAGCAAAAATTTTTCAACATTTCTTCATTGCATTTTTCTTCTCATTGCTATTTCATTCCACCATGCTTACCTTGGATCTCACCACCATTATTTTTCAATAAAAACCAAAAAAATTCATGCTCTAAATCTCCTTTTTTGCTCCAGAAATGAAGCGTGTGCACGTGAGAACAAAAAAAATGCTCATATCTTGAAATCTAGGGCACAGTTCGATATGAGATTTTTTGCATTAATCTACATTTTCAGAGGCTATAAAAAACCTAGGTGATGGATTTTCATGTACAATTTGGAATGTTTGCAATGAGAAAACCCTCATTTCCTGGCACCGACATTTAAAAATTTATTATCTTCTGTTACAGAGAATCTAGATCAAGATGAAATTTCATACGTGAGATAGAAAGCAAAAACCAACATCAAAAAAGTTTGTTTCATCAAAACCCAAGGTCCAAAATCCCATTTTCTAAAAATATTAAGCCTCCTACATAGGCACCTATGGTTTTTAGCAAGCATACACATAATGCAGTTTCGACAGAAGCAGTGTACACAGAGGTGGTCTAAAGAACATTCTTAGCGGTCAAAGCTCAAAAAGGTGAAAATTTCCACTTACTAAAAATAGTAACTTTCCTATACAAGAACTTTTTATTATTATTAAGTAATCCAAAAAATTAGTTTTGGTGGAAGCAATGTACATAGGGGCAATCATGCGAGCTAACTTCATCGGTCGGGTTAAATAAAGGTGAAATTTGACACTTACTATTAACGTAATTTGTCTTTTTTACTGTAGGGAAGTGACTCAGGATCCAAGAAATTCAAGTTCACAAGGTTGCCATAGTTTCATCTTTTAAGTGATTGTTCCAGTTTCCCATTCATTTTTGCGATCCAAAGATCAAAGGAATGGTGGCACTTCGTGGTTTGGGGTGATTTTTTCATATTACGAAATGAGAATTCTTCAATGTTCAAATGCATGTCTTCATAGCCTTCAATTAGTGCAGCAGTGTGGCAATGTTGTAAAGGTCGTCAGGGTCCATTTTCCAGTTCCAACCTCTTCAGAAGGGATCTTCATGAGAAACGATCGTGGTCACCAAAAGAATCATTCGACAGTGTTTCTAAACACTTAGTTCGTGGTGTCTGTAGGTAATCTAAATGAGGTTTCCCATGGTGTAAAACATTCAGAGACTTAGAGATCATCACATGGGGGCATTAAATCAGTTCATTAGTGAGGTTGATCTTTAGTAGATGTGACTTCTTCATCGACACAGTCTTCTCTCTCTCTTCTTTCTTCCTCTTCTTTTCTCCCCCTCTTTCTTTCTCCTCGCATACTACTTCTTCATTGAGGTTGCACTTTTTCATAATGCTTTATTTTTGTAATTAAAAATTGAATTTAGGACTATAATGTAATAAGTCACCTTTCTTTTATAAAAAGTGACTTAAATATTTCTTAAGTATTCGAAAAGTCACATGTTGTAGCAAGGCATATGAAAATTCATTGGTGTAGGCGAAGAGTAACCTCTCTTTCAATAAAATGTAAAGGCACCCATTTTCCAAGAGGTGCTCATTTTTTTGAACTCATGAGGGAGTGAATCCTTGTGAAGAAACAAAGAGAGAAAAAATCTTCCACTTCCCATTTGCTATATTCTTCCACTCTTGTAATGTATAATTTTGCACAAGCATCAATGAAAGAAGGAGTTTCTACCTTTTTTTTACTAGGAGGTTTCTTGTGACTTTGTGCTCATTTAATCTTAACTAGTCTACTTTCCCATATGCGTAATTGTTTCTTCTTAAAATACGTGTGTTGAAATTTCTTGTTAATGGGTGTAGGACTCTAATTTTCTACCTACAAGATTAATCCTTCTCCCTTTCCCATTCTCTTGCAAAGCATTCCCTAGCAAAAAATTGATAACTTTTATGGAGAGTTAGTGGAGTGCCCCTGTTGGATCCTTGGTTGCAAGGCCACCATAGAAAACCACCTTTCACGTGCACATGTAAACAAGGAGCTATACTGTTGAAGGTAGAGGAACTTAGATTCCCAGAACATTGGCAATAAATCCACATATTTTTCCACCCGAAAAATTTTCTCACCAACAAAGGGTCTGATGCCTCCTCAAAGTATTTTTATGAAATCATTATAGGGGCAACTTGACCCAATTGGACTAACCCCTATTTCAGGTCTTCAAGGAGAAAGATGGGATTTTGAAGAAGGAGAAACGGGATAATTTACAACGTGGTCATGATTTCATAATTATGAACATAGGAAATGAAGATAAAAACACATAAGATCATAGTGGAAAAACCAAAATCTAGAAAAAAAGAACTTACACAAGAAAAGTAATATATAAAAGGTAAATACATCTAGGTGTATTTTCCCTACACATGATTTACTTCATCGTCTCTTCAGCTTCATCTCCCTATATTTTCAGGATATCTCAGTGATACTCTTGACATTTTGTTTGCACTTTTTCATATCAATGTCAATTCATCTCATCTAATAAATTGGAGCAATCTCTTTTAACCTTAATCCACACTTCCTTTATCTAAGATTCTAGAGTTTGTATGAGATTATATAAATTGCAATATATGTTATTAATATTTTTGATTTGTTGTCATTAATGTATTTATTGTTCTTGTAGACATAAAATCACGCACTTTGGGTAATTACCTAGTCCTAATTACATACTACTATTCATATGATTCCTAAGTAAGAAAGTATTAATCAACCCATGTCGTTGGTTGTCTTTGCTTTCTTTCTATTTCCACTTTTGGTCTTGCACACCTTCTTGCTCAGTCTGACATATGACCCTTCAATTTCTCTGAGTATGGACATTCGCGCCTAGCTAAGATGCCAGCACCAGGCGCCCCCGTCCCCTCTAGGCACCCCTGATCTCTTTATAATTTACTCACATATTTTGGTTCCTTTCTATCCATTTGAGCATCTTATCATTTTGGTAGTCAGCTTTTTCGAAGCTAATTATGAAATTCAAGCAAGATAATCATATAAATATAAAGTTATATGATCATAATAAGGGACCAAGCACTAAAAATTAGCTATCACCACCTAAGGTTGCATCCAAAGGATATTCAAGAGCATTCAAGCATCCATTCAAGGGAAAAGGACTATATTATTCTTCATACACTTCATAGGAGGGGTTATCAGTGACACATGTGATCATTGTGTGACATACTAGTGACCAAAGTAAAAGAACAACAAACACCTTGTGACCCTATAGAGGAGGTGTTTTGAGGATTTAAATAGTCACAGGAACCCAAAAACAAGTCCAGGGCACCTACAGGAACCCCTACCCCTCTTCAGGTGCCACAGTCCAGGAAAATCATCAATTCGCACATTTTTCTTAGTTTGTGCGACACTTCTCCCACTCTTTTCACCTAGTTATCACTTCGGCACAGTCCAAAATTAATTGTAAAATAGATAAGTCATCTTATATCTTCTTTACAACTAGGTTTTTAATACTTAATTCCTTAATTTACTTGGGCCTATTTTGCACTTAATTATTTATTTATTTATTGTTATATAGCAATCAGATTTAGGCATTTATTTCCATATTTTCTTAATCATTTTGGTGAACCCGTCCTCTTCAAACACACTTAGGATATTTATTTCCTAGTTTCTTGTGTATTTCTAAGATCCTCTCATCATGGATATTTCTATTCATGATTTCTTGCTCCTCTAACTTGAATTAAGAGATAAAATAATCACTCTCTTGCCTACTACGTGCATTCCTACTGATATTCATCTAGACATAGTTTACAACACATTTGCAGATGCATTTTCTCAGCACATTACTTTTTGAGATAATCCTCATGTTGATCTTGTTACTTTCAATAATGATCCTCCTTTATACATCATGATTTTCATCCAAAACATTGGTGTCAAGCATGTTCTAGTCGACAATGGATCTGATCTTAATTTATGCACTTTATCCTTCATTAAGGCTATAGGTATTTCAACTGCTAATGTTAGTCCTTCATCTATTTCTCTTTGCGCATACAATGGTTCCGTTCGTCCATGCATAGGCCATATTACTTTACCATTCACCATCGGGCCAAAAACCCTTCATACAGTCTTATTTTTCATTGAATTTTATATTACATAGATCTCCATCACCGACACATTTTGTGACACCTCCCTTATAAATTCATCCCGCACATGCTCATAGGCTTCATTCACCACTATAGTGTTTTCCTACCATACCTCCACTATTAGAGCATGGTCACACACTTTCATTACCTACATTAGATGAAGGACCTCCATCCTTCAACCTCATTAGATAATTCATTTATTCACACGTGCTTAGGGGCATGAAACTTCACGTCTCCCCCTACCTCGTCTTAGCATAGTAAAAATCATCACCTTTCACATTCTCGTACATTCATATCCTCACATTTTGCATACTCATCATATATTCTAGCGTCATTACCTGATGTCACACTCTTGTGCTTCGGTTCACACTTAACTATTGAGGGATTACTACTACACTGAACCCCACACACTACACCATAGGCATTACACATTGTGCTTCATCATATATCACACGTCATACACCCTACATTCTACATTTAGTCTACAACATTTTGACATTTTTGCATTATATCTACACCATTTTCCACGCATCTTACATTCTACATTACTTATCCTCCCTACTACATTATTCATTTATCTACATACCATACACATTACACCACACCTTTTCACACATACTCTACATATCATACTAGTCTTCATCATATAGGAGTCTAGTATTACGGTATTATTCTATCTACATACATTATACATAATTATATAAATTACACCTTACACATTCTACACATTACATCATTACATATTCTACTCATCACAGGGTCGATTGGTGTTATTACATATACTACATTATATTCTACATGTTGCACTCATTACCCTATGATGCACTTTAGTTCCTCAATCCATACTCGACTACCTATGGTTTACAAATCAAATGGACCCTACACTCATCACACATTTACTATTCCACCTTTCAACATGTTGCATTTCTATGCTAGTGACATACGCTTTAGGATAAATCATCACCTATTTTATCATCTTGTAGTGGTATACACCTTAGGCTACATCACCACTCCCTACTATCCATCTTGTAGTGACATACGCTTTAGGCTAAATAATCACCTATTCTATCCTTTTAGAGTGGTATACACCTAAGGTTACATCACCACTCCATACTATTCATCTTGTAGTGACATAAGTTGTAGGCTAAATCCTCACCTATTTGATCATTTTCTAGTGGTCTACACCTTAGGTTATATCACTACACCCTCCTTACATTTTATAGTGATATACGTTTAGTGTTAAATCATCACTCCACATTTCATCTCATTGTGGTACACACTTAGGCTATAATGTCCATGCACATCTCCTCTACATGTCACCTATCATCACCACTACGCATACACACATTCCTTCACAGCATGCTAGACACAACACACACTACTCGGCCATTTCCCGATGACGCGCTCTCGTTTACAGTTCATTCTTAACTGCTAAGGGGGCACACAAAATTAACCTCACTGCATAAACTTTCATTCACTCAGGGGGCACGTGGCTCCTACCACTTCATTTTGCATTCCATTCTATACTTTCACAACATGTTGCATATTATGGGTGCTTATACTCTTACTTACTTTTTATTGCTCATGATCACTTTATTATATGTGCTAGTTTGATTACTTTTATATCATTTATATATATCATAAACACATGTGCATTCACACCTTCTACTTGTGATCGCAGATACACGTCTCTTACATGCGGCATGGATGCTCACCTTCTACCCTTCCTACACTTGTCACTTGGGGCATCCATACAATCGTCTCTTACAATTGCTATTGTTTCACTTCATACTTAGCACTCTACATTACTTACTTCTACACGCTTTTGACATACTAGCTATCTTGCTAACATGCTAACGGGTGCTTCATGTGCATCATTTTTTATGTAGGGATATTGGTTTACATACTTGTTTATTACAATGTCTGCTACTATCTACCTTTGCTTTCTATTGTTTGTGGGCCTTGCCCTATGTTTAGTGTGTGCACTTATCTGTCGTTTTCAGCCATGATTTCCTTGTGTGTCATTTGACATCATGAGTGATTTCTCATGTTTCCAACCCAATTTGTGTAGAATATTTATCTTCTTGTGTGTTTACATTACATTGTTTGGTAGCTTTTACACTTCTGTGTAGCTTATATATTGTTTTCTTCATGCATGTGTGTTTTCACTTGTCTTTGTCTCACCTTCTTGTTTTTGTGTGCCTTTGTTTCTACCAAGAAATTTTCAATGTACAAGCAATTGGCCCTCTTTTGGGGCCGCATGTCTCCTATCAATGGTGTCACATGTGCCCCTTAAGATGGGGGAATCATTTTGGGGTTTCTACATACTAACACGAAGATTCTAGACCATTTTGGTTCGGTTATATTTAGCGAGTGGGTTCAGAACAGTCTATGAACCCCATACACAATGGCTTTTATAGGACATGGTGTCCTTAGCATTTATGGGAATTAGTTACAGACTTGGAGGTTACAATGGGTGTGCCTCCCTATACTACTTTGGCTAGTGGCTTTGGATCACCCAAAAAACTAGGACAATATAGAGATCTCTACACACATTCAGGGAAGTAGTTAGATCTTAGAGGACACGAAGAATTTCCTCCCTACACTTCTTTGGCCTATGGCGTGAGATGTCCAAAAAAATCATAGTACAGGATATCCTTCTACACTCTTTCCTAACATGGATCAGGTGCACATGTTCCATTTACATTTACATTTATATTTGCATATTTTTCATACACATGTTTCTTTATCATAGCATTTTTATACTTACATACATATATATATGACTACTTGATATTTTCTCCTTGTAGGTCCAGCCATATGAGAAACAAACAGTCAAATGGGGGGCAGCAACAACGACGACGACGACGACAATAATACTATGTGGTAGCACACTATAGCACACATATTACACTTTTATGTAGGTAATCTACACTATGCGGAAGCTAAACACACACGTTTCAACCTAGGTTCACTCTCATCACTTTTTATTTGGGCATTTTTCATCTATAGTTTCTATGCTTCTCCATCTTTTTATCATTCCATGCTTTTGTCTAGTCCTTCAACGCGCTTCTACTACACTCTTTATGGACATCAAGTATGCATCTCTATCTACTTTATGTTACCAAGCTTTCCGCTCACTAATATAAAGTGGGGGGAAATGTAGTCACAAAATCATGCACTTTAGACATTTTATTTATCCCAGTCTCATACTACTATTTAGAATTTTCTTGAGTAAAGAAAGTATTAATTAACCCCTGTCCTTTGGCCATCTCTTTTATTTTATTTTGTAATTTTTGACCTATTGTTCCCATATGCCTAGCCATTTTTATACATCCCACATTATTTTAGCCTCGGCTAGGCACCCAAATTTAGTACTGGGCACCCATGGGCGCCCTGGTCCCTTCTGGGGTGCCCTGATCCTTCTAGCACTTTCTTGCCACTTTTTAGGCCTCTTCTAGCCGTTTTTCATATTTATATTTTTTGGGGTTGGCCTTTTTGGGGTTAATTACAAAATTAGAACAAGAGAACCCTATAAATATAAAGTTATGAGACCATAATGAGGGACCTAACGTCATACACTACTATCACTCCATATAGAGTTGCATCCATCTATTACATTGGCATCCACATACCTCCATCATCAAGGCACAAGCTAGGAAATTTTCATCACACTTCATAGGGGGAGGGATTCTATTCTATTTCATGCACACATTCTATTAATTTTTCTACATTTATTTATTTCTCGTTACTTCACAAAGTGTGATTGACATAAGAGCACATAGGGTACGACATGCAAACACTCACCAGAGCTACATCTGGGTCTGAAATGTAGTGTAACGCTCAGTTAGTACGCCCATTGTTGTGGCAGGTGAGGTCATTCTAACCCATTATTTTTCATCTTTATTTTTTAGGGTTTTGATACTTCCTTTGGGTCTTTCGCAGGTTATTTCTTCCTCTTGGAATATTTGGAGCATTCGACGTAGTACATAAAAATTAATACAACAGACAGTTAGAGTTTCAGATCACCTTCTGACCCTATGAGCACCAGTTTTGGACATTTTTCCCAGACTAGGATGCCCAAATTACTTAACAAAGCACCCGTGGGTGCCTCATTCCTCTTCTAAGCGCCCCAATCCAGACACGTCATCTAGATCTGTCCTTTTCAGAACTTTTACATAGTCATTCTTGCTTTTTGATTTTTTGTAAATCACTGCGACACAGTCTGACAGTCATTAGTTGTCAGCTGAGTTATTTCCTTTCCTTTCTTGTACATTAGGGATTTTAATTTCATTAGTTCATTTACGTATCTCATTTACATGTTTTCTTAGTGCACTTATTTTTTGCATTTATATGTCCTCCTAGATTAGATTAACTATACTTTACTACATTACTTTAGTCAATTCTAGTTAATCAGTCCATGCATAGGCCATATTACTTTACCAATCACTATGAGGACGAAAACCCTTCATACAGTCATCTTTTTCATTGACTTCCCAGTTTAGTATAATTTCTTACTTGGTATACCATGGCTTTATGCCATGCAAGCAGTAACCTCTACAGTGTACATATGTGTCAAATTCTTACATGAGGGCGTTGAATACACTATCACCATTGATCGTGAACCATTCAAATATTGCAACTGTGACCCCACCACTACACTTCCCACTCCACTATATGTTACTACTGAAAAACCACAACCTATGGATTTTCCATCTCAATTAGAAGGTACTATTTGCATGTTAGACATTGTTCCATCCACATAATCACCCCCTCCTGCTACTAAAAATTTTATGATACTTTATCGAGGGCATGTCCAAGCATCGGAAATCGTTCCACCTACTTTACTCTCTCATGTGTACCCACTATTAGCATGTCCTCCTTTTATATGTACACTTTTCATGAATGAATATTATTGGGAGCATATTCCATTTGATCCTACTTGCACTAATACTATATGTACGCATAACGACTTGACTCGATTAGGCTTAGCTTTCGAAGATCTCTATCCCCAACCTCATCTATATCATAGCTTTATCACTATTACTATTGCTTATGGTCTACATGTCTTTCATCTCACATTCTTTCTTGTGCGAGCTCCTTGCTCTTCTCCACTTACATTGGGGCAATCTTAGATTGATTACATTGGGGCCACTTTAGACCCTGATCATACTAATATCTTATTTCCTATGCCCTTTGGTCTTGTTTTCATTTGTAACGACTCATTCCTAGGCCATTCACAATACCTTACTCAGTGGTATGTACATGGCTGCCCACTTCCTCCTTTCACCGATGAGGAATATGTTATGGGCATGTACAATCTCTGCCTTAATGGCTCTTTACTCGATCATCCCAACACTGTTTATTACCAAGTTTTTGATGCTTCTCCATATAGATTTGACCATGACAGTGACGACATCCTAGATGACATTACTTGATCTCTTTCGTCATCATACATTTGGGGGGCATCACACTATTTCTTCCCCCCATTTTTTAGCATCGAGACACATCTTACTTTCTCATCATTTCACATTCAATCTCCTACATACAACATGCACATCTTGATACATTAGTATCGTCGTCACCTAATGATGCACTCTCGTGATATGGTTCACACTTGACTATTAAGGGAATCTTATATATATGAACCTTACACACTACACACTACACATTTTCACACAGTTGACCATATCACACATTTTACTCTTGGCACACTTACAACAAATATCTCTAGCATTGATTAGTCACACTACACACTACACATTACACTCTTCACACATCAAGTGTTATTTACACCTCTTTCTCTTGCAGCATCTACTACACAATTTGTGTCTTATTCACTCTATACATTCACACTACATCTTCCTCGCATCTACTTTCATGCATTACGCTCATTACCCTATGATGCACTTTAGTTATGCAGTCCATAATCAAATGTTGAGGGTCTACAACTCAAATGGAGCTCATCACACTCACTCATCTGGCTCACACTCTCTACGATTTACGCTTATCGATCACATCTTTCTAGTGCACATAATTCAAACCATTTCCCGATGACACACTCTTTTTCTATGGTTCATTATCAATTATTGAGTGGCATATATAAATCAACTTCATCTCATGCATTCACATCCACTCGGGGGGCACGCGGCTCTTATCATTTACTATACATTCCATTCCATCTTATCCACATCATACTGCATTTCTTGGTCGCATTTAGTCTTTCTTGCATTTACTTGTTACATGTACACTTTATTACACATGCTAAGTTGATATCTTGTATGTCATTATCTTTATCATATACACATGTGCATTCACTTGCTTTCTAGTTGTGATTGTAGATTCTACAGATCCCTACATGTAGTAAATATGTTTGGCACAATACCTATTACTAGTCCCACGGTGGCTCCTAGGGGCATCCACTTTCATACACTACAGGTGCTATCATTTCATTTCTATAGCACATTACTTTATCATAATATACATGCCTTGACATACTTTTTATCTTTCTAACATGCTAACGGGTGCTTCATGTGCAAAATTTGCTATGTAGGTCTATTTTCTTCCATGGTTGTCTATTACATTATTTGTTATTATCCGCCTTTTCTTGCCATTATATGACATTGTTTGTGGGATTTTCCCTTTGTCTTGTGTGCACACTTTCTGCTTTCGGCCATCTTGACCTCATTTGTCTTGTGATATTGTGAGTGATGTCAGATGTTTGCAACCCTCCTTTTGTGGTCTACTATGTCTTCTTGCATCTTAACTTACACATTGTTTTCTTATCTTACTTGCGTGTTTATCATTACTTGCACTAACACTTGTCTCCTAGCCACTTTGTTTTTGTGTACCTTGGTTTCTACCAAGCACACTCCCTCCCCCTTGCAGGGCACAATTTCAGTACCGTGTTCGGACCTCCTTTGGGCCACATACTCTTCAGTGACGTCGCATACACCCCAAATAAGGGGGCATCATCTGGGTGAATCATTCATCCCATACATTGGTACAACACAGTCATCAACATCAAACAAGGCTCAGAATATGACTTGGGTCCTTACTACAACACATATACCATCAACCAGACCAAGACAGGCGCACCTGGGCACCCCTGACCCTTCCTGGATGCCTATGACCAGGGGCAGTTACACAACATTCTTCAGTGTAGCACAATCTACAACACTTCACATAGTGGCTTTTACAGGGCATGTAGTCCTTAGCACACAACATACAACATTTTTTCTTTTTTAGCATTGGGTCGAAATTGGTTGAAGTTGGATCAGATTTTTACACACCATCTATAGTGGTGTTCCATACATTAGGAAGAAATTAAAGGTTGGAGGATGACACCATAATTTTATCCTTACACTTCTTCCAATTCTTGGCGTGAGACCACCCGAAAAACTTGCAACCGGCATAACTGGTGTGAGATCACCCAAAAACTCGGTCTTCTACATCATCTTCAGGACCCTTTCTACACTCTTTTTTCATCACAGATCAGGTGCACATATTCCTTTTTCACATTTTTCCACATTTGACACACTTTCTTACATACTTTTTTACACATTTTACTCATATACACGTGTATTTGACTATTTGATCATTCTTCTCTTTTACATGTCCATCTTTATGGGAAGCGGTAGTCAACATCATTCACATCAACATCACAATAGGTACAAAGGTGACATCTACACATGCGTTCCCGCCCTAGGTCATCATCATCACTTTTTGCTCTTTCTCCTCTCTAGTTTCCACGCTTCACATTTTAATCACTCCATGTTTTTCCTTGTCTCTTGGCACACTTTCACGATCGATCTACGTGGTTGTCAAGTACGCATCTCTTATCTACTTTATATTATTGAGCTTTCACTCAACAATATAAAGTGGGGGAAAATTTAGACACAAAATCATGCACTTTGGGTAATTATCTAGTCCTAATTGCATACTACTATTCATATGATTCCTAAGTAAGAAAAGTACTAATTAACCCATGTCTTTGGCCATCTTTGTTTTCATTTTATTGCCACTTTTATTCTTGCACACATTCTTGCTCAGTCTAATGTATGACCATTTAGTTTCTCTAAGTCTGGACAATGGCGCCTAGCCAGGACGTTAGTGTTAGGCGCCCCCGTTTCCTCTGGGAGCCGCTAACTTCTTTGTACTTTACTCACATCTTTTGGGTCCTTTTTAGCCGTTTGAGCATCTTATCTTTTGGGTAGTCAGCCTTTTCATGGTTAATTACGAAATTCAAGGAAGGGAATCATATAAATATAAATTTATATGATCATAATAAGGGACCAAGCACTAATCATTAGCTATCACCACCTAAGGTTGCATCCAAAGGCTATTCAAGAGCATTCAAGCATCCATTCTAGCATTCATTCAAGGGCAAGGGACTACATTATTCTACATACACTTCATAAAAGGGGTTAGCAGCAACCTCAACAATCATTGTGTGGCATACTAGTGACTAAAGGAGAAGGACAACGAATACCTTGTGACCTTGTGTAGGAGGTTTTTTTAGGATTTTAGCAATCACGTGTGCCCAGAAACAGGTCCAAGTCACCCATAAGCACCCCTGCCCCTCTTCAGGTGCCAAAGTCTAGGAAGATCGTTAGTTCACACATTTTTTGAGGCTCTATGTCACACTTATCCCTCTCTGTTCCCCTGGTCATCAATTCGGCACAATTGAGAATTAATTGTGAAACAACTAAATCATCTTATCTCCTCTTTGTAACTAGGGTTTCAATATTAATTGCTTAATTTGTTTGGGTCTTTTTTGTACTTAATTGTTTATTTATTTGCTACTACATAGCAATCAAATTTAGGCATTTATTTTTATATTTGCTTAATCAGTTCTAGTTCATAGTTACACATAGTAATTACTATGAATTAGGAAAACCCTAATTTTGATATTACAAATTCAAATATACATTTTTCAATTTACAAGTCTTATCTTGATTAAAAACCTCATTGATAATTTCTTGACCTTGAGTTTGAGATTGAAACTCTAGCAGAACACTCAGTATGTTAGTTATTTTACTAGGATTTTTCAAGAGATACTTTTAGACATTAAAAAATCATTGTATTCTAGATTGGTCATAAAAATATCCTATTTCACTTTATTGTTTTGATTACTGATAAAACCTTAGAAATAGTCAAAACATTATCATTGAAATGAGTCTTAATAGGGGTTGGTACGGTTTTAGGATCAACATGAGTCTCATTAAGAATAGTCATTTTTCTTTTTTGTACAAACTCTAGGACGAATTAAGGGAATTCCAAAAAGATAAACTAAATTAGAATTTAACCTAACTCTTCCTTTTGCCAGAGTGTTCAATCTAAATTTGGATGGAATTAAAGATATATCATACAAATTACAATTTGTAACCAATATTTAACACACAAGAGTTATCAATAAAAGACTGAAATAAATGAAAGAAATCCTAGGGTGATGAATTATATTACCAGGATGCAAGAGCTAATCCCTAGAATATTTCCACGAGTGTGCGTTTACACAAAGTGAAAACCTTAAGGGTTGGATGTTCAATCAATGTGGATTCACCAAAATCAAGTTGTGGAAAGTGGTTTACTCTAAAAAATGCTCTACACTAACAATAATATATGGGTTAATAATTAGGCCTAACTAATATAACATACCAAATCATACCTAATTATAGAAATATATGTATATTCTACGAGTATAGACAATATAAGAATATCTAGATTTACTCGCAATAGTAACAGTTCTTGAAAATATGTTGTAAGAGAATTGGATTTGTTAATATAACACTTGAGTCGTCCCTAATCCAGAAGTAGTGGCTATTAATTGAAAGTAGAAGATATGTCCGAATCACAATGTGAAACAAACTCAAAAAAGTAGAATTTAGCCACCTTGACAAGAATTGTGTAAATAAATTTAATTGTGGGCGATATGCACATCGTAGAGATGATGTCTACAACATAACATAATTGGGGTAAACATCATGCAAGATAAATTATACCCAACTATGTAATGTGCATGATGCTTATCCAATTATGTTATGTTGCTCATCATAGAGATGATATTTGCGATGAGTAAGTATCATGCAAGACAAATTATATAATGTTACCCAACTATATTATGTTGCATGATGTATGATATTTACCTAATCGTATTATATTATTGACATCATCTCTATGATGTTCATATCTCCCACACTAAAACATGATATAATTTACTATTCCATGATGTGTGCAAACATTATCTCTCCAACAACAAAACATATCCTTTGCCACCACCCACATCATCAAAGTTCTATCATCGTATGCAAATGTGCTTACCTAGAATTACTATTGCATGTCTAATCACACATAATTTAATTGAGGCAGATAATGATAATGATAACGATCAAAGCACTAATGTTATAAGAATAATCTTCGCATTTACAAAAAAAATAAATTAATTAAAGAAAAAAACGGCCCGCTTGGGACAAAAGAGGCTTGCAACACCTTTCAAATCCTGAATTAATTAAAAAATTGAAGCGCCCCTCGTAATTGACTTTAATGCCTCACATGATTAATTAGGAATGCGAATGGTTGGTTGGTCAAATATTTAGATATAAGGATTAGATATTGTGCCGATACCATTGCTTAAAATAATCGCCTACGTTGCTAATTGTGGGAACATTATCCGTTCGTACGGATGCATTCCACGTTTGCTATTATCTTTCTTTTTGAAAGACAATTAACATTGACAATAAGTTAAGGGATTAATAATTATATTATTTTATTCACAAATTTCTTGTTGATACGTGAAGAGTGTCCTCAATCAACTGGGACCTCATTTAAAATATTTTTGTTCATGATATTCCATAGGTACTAGGTACTATTGATCACCTCCACCTTGAGGGTTGGGTTTAAAGCGAGAGACGTTAAAAAAGCACTATCAACACCAACCTCTAGCCTTAGAGAGAATTTGGCAATGTCATAGAACCACATGACGTAACAAATTGATCAGCACCATATTGAACAACACTTTGAAATTGGAGACTTTGTTTTTGTGTTATTGTAGCCGTATAAGCAACTCTCCTTGAAACAACTGAAGAAGGATAACAAACTTTCACCTAAAAACAATGGTCTTTATCGTGTTTTATAAAGAATTGGTAGTGTCACATACAAATTGGAGCTCCCTCACTCAACCAAAATACATTCAATATTGCATGGTTCTTGCTTGAAGAAGGTCATTGGACAGAAGTTGTATGCTCAATTAGTTTTATCTGAGCTTGATGGTGAGTGTTGAATCATCTTAAAGCTTGAAGGCATTATTCAACCATGCACAAGTGGTTGAGGACAAAGTTCATTATCGGGTACCTGAAGAAGTGGAATTAGACAACGAAGATACCACATTCATGCATCATCATCCTGAAAATTCCACATTGGGGACAATGCTTCTTTGAAGGGGAGGGGTATGTTATGCCCTTGATCTTGTGTCATATATCGAGATATGTATGGCCGACTTATGACTAACATAATCTCTTATCATGCCATTTCTCTTTTATTTATGCTTGCGTACACTTATTAGGTTGGTCTATGTAGTTTACCCATAACATAGTAGGCTACATATAGGAGTTAGTAACTCATAGATGATCATCATATTGAGCACTTGAGTATCGTTTGGAGGTTGCCCCCCTTGAAGTGGCTAAGTCATTATACTTGCATATTGTTATATTTTTCTCTCTACTTTGGTGTTTTATTATTGTTGATATTCATATCTATCAACGTAATTTCATTACAATTATCAAGTAACAACAACCAAATGCTAGTTTGCAACAATACAATTGCACTTTTAATAAGAAAATAACTATGTGGTTTCAAAGTCTCTTCAAAGTAGTGCTATGCAGGGGATGCAAGGGTGCATTAACCAAAACTGCTAACCCTTTTTATAAGACTTTTGAGGAAGCTAGGATATTAAGAGAAGATTGATTTAGCAACTTGCATGCATCTTTCGGATTATAAATCATACATAGAGAAATACAATCAGTAGTCACAAGTGGTCATATGGTGACAAATTCATTTTTCTAAGTGGATGAAGTCCCGTGCAACTCCAAACAAGTTGTAAAGTTTGATTTTGTCATGGTGGTCATTTTTTCCAAAGGGAAATTTCACCTCTAGTTTAAAATATGAAGCACTCCCAAAGGTTTTCCAACATTTTTTAATGGATTTCACACCCAAAACAACCCTAAAAATGTTGAAAGATGAGTGCACTTATCCTCTTTTCAATTTTTAATATTTAGCACCCAAAACAACCCTAAATATGTTTGTTTCAAATTTGATTACAAAAATTGGAAAGAAAAGTGTTGTTTTGTTCTATTGGGTTATGTAAAATTGAGACATAGACTCTACTTATCCATTTCTAGTTGTAGTTACTTCAAAGTTTACAATGCCTATATTTAACCAAAAAATTCATTTTGTGCATATTCTCCAATAATTGTAGAGGATTTTGTTATTTTGTTATATTTATATTTAGCACAAATCCTTCATGTCATGACATGGTTGTTCATGGCTTAGTTTGTTAATATTATTATTGTTCATCAAGTAGTAGTGTGAATCTTGTGGGCAACCATGGTTGGGGATAGACCATGTACTTTAATTAATTTATATAGTTTAAAATTTTCATAATTATTCACCTCTTTTATTGCATGACACATCTTCAATTGCATAAGTAGGAGACATTTGTTGTTTTGAGTTACCAAGTCGGAGTTCTAATTGTAATAACACTTCAAAGGATTCTACATATAAGTAATGTCACATTCTTTCCTTGCTTTAACATCATTAATATTGTTAGGCCCTTAACTGTAGGTCATATATTAGGGATATGGATGACCGACTTGTGGCTAACATACATATCTCATATCATGTCATAACACATTTATTTATGATTTCATATGTTTGGTAGGTCAGCTTTTGTGCTTTGGATAACATAGTAGGGTATATATAGGAGTTAGTAACTAGTATATGATCATCATATTAAGCACTTGAATCTTATTGTATGGTTTGGAGGTCACCCCCTTGAAATGGCTAAGTCCATTCTACTTGCATGTTGTGATATTTTGTCTATATTTTAGTGTTCTTTGTGGTTTTATTATTGTTGATATTCAAATGTATCTAAGTAATTTCATTACAAGTGGTATTTAGAGCTTTGATTTGGGCCAAATATAGGTCCAAACCCTAATGTTAAATATTCCACTATATCTCCCAAAAGGTGGTGAATATTTCTACAATTTTTTTTTTGGATAACATAGTAGGGTATATATAGGAGTTAGTAACTAGTATATGATCATCATATTAAGCAGTTGAATCTTATTGTATGGTTTGGAGGTCACCCCCTTGAAGTGGCTAAGTCATTCTACTTGCATGTTGTGATATTTTCTCTATATTTTAGTGTTCTTTGTGGTTTTATTATTGTTGATATTCAAATGTATCTAAGTAATTTCATTACAAGTGGTATTAGAGCTTTGATTTGGGCCAAATATAGGTCCAAACCCTAATGTTAAATATTCCACTATATCTCCCAAAAGGTGGCGAATATTTCTACAATTTTTTAAACTGAAATGGCGAAACAGTCAAGTAAGCTTCTCTCCATATTTAAAGACATTTTGACCTGTTTTGCACAAGTTAAATCTATTTTAAGATTTTTCATTAATTCACTTTACATGCTGCAATTTTTAGAATGTTTCTAAGTTTCTTATATTTTAAAAAAGCTTACCAAAAATTAGCAAGTTTCATTCTCTATATTTTTCTTTATTCGAAAAAAAACATATGAAACCATAAACCATTTATTCCTATCCTAATCCGTATAGCCTAAGACCCAAACCCTATATCATGAATCAAAGACAAACTAAAGCTCAATGAAAGGGGTAGTACACTCTGGTAATGAATCCAAATAAGGAAGATATGGATTCTAAATATTCATCTTTTGGGGTATTGGAGGTAGTCACCCAACTAGGTGAATAAAGATGACATCAATAATATGAAGGATGAGTTTGATAATATGTTATACTCAATGAAGGGTGAAATGAGGATAGATTGTGAAGGGTGAAATGAAGGTGGAATTTTAATCAATGAGGAACAAGTTGATGCACATTAGCTTATTCTTGAATTTTGGAATGAAATTCCATTCAATTCTCATGGGTTCCTTAAACAATGCACACTCAAATTCAAACCACACCAACCAACGTAGATCCTATGTACAATTCAATGGATCTTCTAGCCAGTGGTGTAACATGACTCCAATAGTGGAAATGTGCAAGAAAGGTAAGTTTTAAGACCATCCCTTAAATAAACCATAGATATTACTTGCCGAATTTATAAAAGCGACTATTGAAATCTTGGCGAATACACAAATTAAAATGAAATTTGTCGGGCGATAGAAATTGTTGGCTATTAGCATTATGCTACCGGATAGTAGTATTATGTTGTCATCTAGTAGTAAATTTATCCTTTTTATATGCAGTAAAGGCGATTTGAGTACAAAAAATTGGGTATTACTGTAAACACTAGGCGAATCAACCCAAAAAATTAACTTGTACCCATAAAATTTAGGCAAAATAGTAAGTGACCTAACACCTCAAAATTAGCCAAATCTAAATTAAAAATACCCAAATATTCATGAATTAATGAAGATTAGTCACTAAAATTTACACTTTGTGCAAATTCAATGGCAATGATCCGGTCAATCGGATCAACCAAATGGAGTTTTTTTATATGCATCAAGTCCTGTGTGGACAAAAGGTGGTAATGACATCCTTGTATCTAGAACTAGAACAATTAATTCAATATAGATGGATGTGTAAATAAAATAAAAAAAGGCGTATCTTTGCTACCTAGTCTATGTTCACTAATGAGCTTCAAACACATTACACTAATAACTTTATAAAGAAATATTTTAGCCAGATAATCAATCTAAAAAGATAGGTACAATCAATTATTATATCCAACAGTTCCAAAATTTATCCTTACAAGTCGATGACATCTCATAAGATCATCTAAATGATATGTTCTTCAGTGGACTTAAGGATAAAATTCAACTTGATATTCACCTTCTTAATTCATGTTTGATATCGGAATCTATGGTAGTTACTCATCGAGTGGAGGAAAGATATTTGGTAAAACATAGGGGTCTCACTAATCAAAATGAACACATGATTCCAACACCACAATTCCCCTAACCAACATGATTGAATCCTAAACAAGTTGAAGAGAAGTGAAAAAAAGGTCTACATTACAGTTATGATAACAAGTGGAAAATGGACATAAATTTCTTGAGAAGAAGTTATTCTACATTGAGGGTTCCAATGAGGAGGAAGCAACCGGTGAAGATAAAAAGGTGCATGAGATTGAGGTTGAAGAATCTCAACCATCTCTTACCATTTCATTTTAGGAATTAGCATCCTACAAACCCTCAATTTTTTTGAGTTCATATAAAAAAAGGGTGACAATTTACTCTCAAAGTACTCACAACTTCATCAATCATAAGATGTCTTTACACTTAAATTGTTTCATTTATCCATCTTTAGACTTTCAAGTCATGGTTGTGGATGGAGGTAAAGTTAGTTGTCTAGGAAAGTATCATAAGATTAATATATCCATGGGAGACCACCTAGTAGAGGGCCCACTAATACCATTTCAATGTGGGGTGCAGACATTATGTTAGGGTTCCAATGTCCTACTACCTTGGTAATTGTTAAGATGAAATTTTATAATTTCTTCACGCAGTTCCATTCTGAAGAGAGAATTTTTTTAAGTTGCGCAAGGTCAAGGAAAATGCTACAAAACTGGTGAGTTCTCATAAAATGTAGAAGATGCTAAAGTAGGGTGTAGATGGGTTTTTGGCATAACTATTTTCACTAGAAGCTTAACCATCAAAAGGTCATATACCATCAGATCTATAAGTAATATTAATTAGCACTCAATTGTTTTGGGGGATATTTCGAAACGGTTACCTCCCAAAAGAGATCATGATCATGTTATTCAATTGGTACCAAGAAGCCAACCACCCAATATTCATACTTATCCTTACCCTTATCTATAAAAGAGTGAGATTGAAAAGATGGTACACGAGATGTTAGAAGTAGGTATTATTCGCCATAGTCATATTGCTTACTCTTCTCCAGTGGTGATGGTACAAAAGAAGCATGAAGGTTGGCATATGTGTCCAAACTACATGGAGCTAAAAAATACACACTAAAAGATAAGTTTCCTATTTCTATCATTGAGGATTCATTAGATAAGTTACATGGTGCTATTTATTTTACAAAATTATATATTTAATCAAGATATCATCATATTAGAATTAACGATGGATATATTCATAAAGAAACATTTAAGACACATGAGGGCCACTATTATTTTTTTTCTAATTTCAGTTGACCTTACAAATACACTCTCTACATTCCAGAGTTTGATGAATTCAATCTTTAGCCAAATCTGTGAAAGTTTATCCCTATATTCTTTGATGATATCTTAATCTACAACAAGACATGAGAGGAACACTTTCATCACGTCAATAAATTTCTTGACACTCTTGAACAACACCTTTATGCCAAGCCCTCCAAGTGTGCTTTTGGAGTCATGGAGGTATAATACTTGGGTCATATCATCTCTCATGAAGGTGTCAAAGTGGGTCCTCACAAGATCCAGGGCATGGTGGAATGGAAGAATCCTAAAACTCTCAAAAACTTCAAGGGATTCTTAGGGATTACAGGTTACTATCATATATTTGTGAATATTTATGGTAGAATTACAAGCACCAATCACAACTTTATTGAAGAAAGAATCCTTTCATTGGAATGCGGAAGCAACCCAAATGTTTGAGGCACTAAAGAAGGCCATGTGTACCGCTCCAATTTTGGCTACCCCTAATTCCTCCAAAATATTCATTATCGAATGCAATGATTCAAGGTATGGCATGGGTGTCATGTAGGAGGGGTGCCCCACCACATTTGTGAGTCATCAACTCAAAGGTAAGAACCTATCAAAACCAACTTATGAGAAGGAAATGATGCTTATTCTTTATAAAGTCAAATAATGGAGACCATATCTCATGGGTCATCGCTTCAAGGTGAAGACATATCATGATAGTTTGAAATACTTCTTGGAGCAATGACTATCATCTGAAGAACAACAAAAATGTGTCACAAAGATGTTAGGATGTGACTTTGAGATCATTCAAGAACGGAAGGTAAATTATGATAGATGATACACTATCTAGGAGAGATGAGTCTGCATAAGCATTTTTTATATGAAATGTTCATACTACATGTAGATTGGGTAGATCAGGAAAGATAAGAATGAAATAATGACACAAAGATCCAAACTCTCATTCATAATATCTAATAAGATCCAAGTATTTTAATAAAATGTGTATGGAAGGGGGATTGTAATACAAGGATCGATTGTGCTTATGAAAGAACTCTACCCTTAAAATTCAACTTTTCCTAGAGATCCATGATTCTCCAGTGGGTAGCCATTCAGGGTTCTTGAAAACTTATCACAAAATTAAGTAGGATTTCTTCTAGGAAGGGTTGAAAGGGGAAGTCTAAAAATTTGTGGCAGAATACTTGGTGTGTTAGTGTAATAAGGGAGAAACTATTAAGTTGTCAAGCCTTCAACAACCTCCATCTATTCCTAGTGAGTAGTGGGCATAGGTTTCCATTGATTTCATCACAAAATTACCCAAATCTAAGGTGAAAAGTGTAATTATGGTAGTTGTAGATAGGCTAACCAAATATGGTGATTTTTGTGCCTTATCACATCCCTTTACAACAAGTAAAGTCGCCATATCTTTTATGGTTCATAATCTATATGCTACACCCAAGATTATAGTAAGTGATCGTGACCCTATATTTACTAACAATGTTTAAATTGATTTATTCTCATGTTTGGGCACTCAACTAGCTTGTAGTTCATCATATCGTCCCCAATTTGATGGACAAATTGAGGTAGTAAACAAATGTATGAAGGGGTATATTTGATGCTTTGCTTCAGATAAGTAAGAGAGATGGGTTTGGTGGCTATCACTTGCATAATGGTGGCATAACACATTATTTCATACTGAATCCAAAATGTCTCCATTCTTGACATTCTTTGGTTACCATCCACCATCAGTCACCTCCAACTTGAAGGTCCAAGCCAAAGTGAGAGCAACTGAAGAGCACATTTAGCACCACTAGCAGGTACTCTCTAGCATTAAAGAGAGCTTGAGAATGACACAAAACTACATGAAGCAACAAGCTAATCAACACCATAGTGACCAAAGCTTTGAAGTTGGAAACTTTGTGTTTATGTGATTGTAGCCATATGAGCAATTATCTTTGAAACAATAAAAGAAATATAACGAGTTTTCACTTAAATACTATGACCTTTATGAGGTGCTGTAAAAAATTGGTAGTGTGGAACATAAACTAGAGCTTCCCTAGTGAACTAAAATACATCCGGTTTTCCATGTTTCTTGCTTGAAGAAGGTCATTGGGCAAAAGATGTCTTCCCAATTAGTATTACACAAGCTTGATGAAGAGGAATGCATCATTTTGGAGCCTGAAGGAATTCTGCAAATGCACACTACGAAGTTGAGGACAAGGGTCAACATCGAATATTTGATCAAGTGGAAGAATTTGCGCATTGAAGATGCAACATGGGGGGAAGAAGCATTCCGATAGCAACATCAAGAGATTACCAACATTGAGGACAATGTTGCTTTGAAGGGGAGGGGCATGCTATGCCCTTAACCCTAGGTCATATATCAGGGTATGGATGACCGACTTGTGGTTAACATAATCACAAATCATGTCATATCACATTTATTTATGATTTCATATGCTTTGGTGGGTCGGGCTTGGTGCTTTGCATAACATAATAGGGTATATATGTAGAAGTTAATAACTAGTAGATAATCATTATATTGAACACCTGAGTTTTATTGCGTGGTTTAGAAATTACCCCTAAAAATGACTAAGTCATTTTACTTTCATATCATAATTTTTTCTCTATATTTAAGTGTATTAGTGCTAACCATGGCTCCCACACTCAAATCCAAAATTTTCACCCCTTATTCAAATACAAGAACTTCACCATCAAAACGAGTGAAGAGCATGCAATTGCTATGACTTTGAGTTGCAAGTGCAACTTGCAAAAGCCAAACAAATGTACAACTAAGCCAACCTTGAGTGCCCCGTGCGAATCGACTAATAACTTATCATAATTGTAAGCCACATGTCCGCGTCTGATTGGAAGTCGCAAAGGCCAAAATAGAAAATAAAATAAAATATTGGGCTAACGACAAACGTGAAATGCGTGAAGATGTTGCCTTCGTACAAACAGAGCGTTTCAGGCGGAGGGTCGAGAAACCGGTAGAGGCGGTCACGGTCCACGTGTCGGGAAACATTCGACACAATATCTATCGCTTGAATGTAAATAATTTGACTAAGGACTTTTTAGCGAAATAATGTTTGGAAAAATCTTTGTCGGGTTTATGCCGGGGGCACTTACCATGCGTATACATAATTCTATCATGTAAGACAATTAAGTCAATTACGGAGGGTGCCTCTTTTATTTTTTATTTTTTTTAGGCAACTCAACATAAGAGACATGCCTCCTCCTCCTCACTTTAGAATGGCCATAATATCGGAAATTGAAAGAAAATAAAATGAGTTTTGGGGTCCTCTCCTCACGGATAGAAAGACTCGATAAACGCCATCTAATTATCAAGTTTTTAAATAGTAAAAGCCTCATTATGTCAGAAACTAATAAAAATTGTTAAAAAGAAATACTTTAGAGATATACAAAACTTGAATTCGTTGTCCATAGGAAATACGAGCTTTAAACAATGATTAATTTTATTTTTGATTTCTCTAAAATGATTTTTGAGTGCTCAATAATACTCTATGAATGCTCAATATATTTCTTTTTTGTGAAATGAGCTATGTTGTTGGTGTATATATATAGAAATTTGATTTCAAATCAAGACCATATTAGCACTCATCCCAACATCAAATGGTCACAAATAAAAATAAGTATGAGATAAAGGGGATAGGTACACCCTCACTTTATGAAAACCAAAAGGTAGACCCAATAGTGTCTGTACATTTTTGACAAGTGTAAGAATTGGAAATTTTCTAGCACAAAGCCCAAGACACGAGAGATAATATAATGGGAGAGAAGAACCGAGGAGCAAAGAAGAAGAGAAGGGCCCATCAAAAACCAATAATGTGTCAATAATGCATAATCTGGGCCAACAATCAATAATGCAATTACCCTAAAATCATGTTAATTAACAATTAATAAATGTCTACAGATTGTTTTTAGGTGTCCGCATTTTACCCCACTTTGAAGTTTGTGCAAACATATAATTCAAAGTAGACAAACAATACATGGGAGGATATAATATGCACACATTAATATCTAGAACATAAGTTAATGCACATGGAACCTACAAAAGAAGTCTTTCTTTCGACATATACATAGGTCAACACCAAATAACTGTAATAAATTATAGAAAAATGAAGTAATCAGAATAAAATTTCCTTTTCGTGATGAAACTAATTCTAACAATACATGAAAAGATATGAATATGCTTGAATGATGATACCACCTATGTTTTTATCTAGTGCATGACATGATGCTTTTCCATAAGGAGATAGATAAAAGGACTTACCTACCCTTGAGGAACATGGACTCATAGATGATGATGAGGATCATACACATCTAGACACAAGGACCGAGGATGCAAGAGCCACAAAGGGCTGAAGCGCATGGTGGCCTAAGGTTCATCCAAATCCATTAATCCCTCTAGAAGGATATGGATACTATCATGAGGAGAAACATTATGTTGAGGGAGGAGACTCTGGAGAGGATAATGATGATCCAAGAAAAAAGGTGGATGGGGAACCAATTATGGTTTCTTTGATATGAGTAAATTGGGACCTAGGATAATGGAAAGGAGACCAATGTAACTATATTAGAAAAACTTATTGCTTGATATTTTAGGAATGATTGGAATTCATTGAATAATATTTTCTTAATGTGATATAATGAGAGTGGATGATTGGACATGCACCACATTGTCAGAGTGCAAATATTGATTCTAGGTATTGAGCATGATGAATTTGATGAGGGTGGATGATGTAGCCATAGTTAGGGGTCCTAATGAAATGATACCTTAGGTTGTGTAATGTTAATAAAATCAATTAATGGAATATTGAAACAAAAATTTGACAATAACAACAATGTATTTATTCAACACCAACAAGTTACACATTCGAGGCCTATCACCAATGATTTATACATATGACACATAATATTCAAATCTAAACAATCAACATTGCAATGTTTCCTAAATGATTCAATATCCCTTATACCTAACATCTATACAAATCTTATTGTAGTACTCCTTACAACCGCATAAAATTCATTCCTATACATGATTCACGATCTAGAATGAAATTCTACAAATGGAACTAAATCAAACTAAATACCCCTAATGAATGGATTGAGCTTCCTCACTACATATGTGGTGATGTGACATTATCAACCACTTACAAGGAAATCCCTAAGATATCCTACCCTTAAGTAATTAAATGTGTTACAAACATTAAATGGAACATAGGGCTCAAATGAATCATAACATAGCCGAATTCAGTGCAACATAAGTTAACCCATGAATATCATTTAAAATTTGGTAACTCTTCATTGGCTTTTGCTTATGATCTTGATATAAGTACTCCAAAAATATGTTCCTTTGTACCATAAATGAACCTCACATGTTACAACATGAGAAGTCATGCACCCCTGTTTCAAGAATTCTTCACATGGAAGTCTAATGACTTTGTGGGTCCACATGTAGATGCATGATATCAAGGTGATACTTCCTTCATAACACAATATTTAAGAAATTTCTCTTATGATATTTAAGACCTAGAAATCAACATCCTAGTTGTGATTATACATTATGTTGGCCAATAGATCAATAATTCAATATAAATATACCAACAGTAAGTTCACTCGTTTGACAACTGAGGATAGTATGACCCCTCATTTTACATATTTATTTTTTATGATTTGATGTCTTTTTGAGGGTTTTATAGGAGATTTTTGTATTGTAGATTTATAGGTACTCCAGCAGTCAAAGTGCGACATATAGACGATCATTTGAAAACAAGTGTGAGACCCTAGCAATGGTGTCGAAACCAGATTTCAACATCTTCTGCAAACTACAACGCCCCCTGGAGGTCTAGGGCACATGCAGACACAACTACCCCTACTTAGGTGCCTGTGTCCAGGCATCTCCAACACCTCTACATTTTTCTGAACGAGATTGCGACAATATGAGTTTATGTTCCATCAGTTCTCCTAGGCTAGACACACTTCAAGATAAGAAAAATCAAGGTAAGTTCCCTATCTCTTATATTTGATTTCATAATTAAATAAAATAAAATTACCTAACATCTATATTTCATTGTATATCATTAATTTCATATTTAAATAAAATATTCAGATTTTAATAAATCATTTTTGTGAACCTATAGCTTAGAAATCTTTGTCTTAGGATCCTTTAAAACCCTAATGGATAAGAATATATCTTCTCATCTTTGACAAGTTATGCCTCATGTGAGTGTTAACCCTATTTATGATGAAACAACTATTGCTGAACTTCACACTCTCTATCATAATACAACTATTTTAGATGATACACAAAGACAATTGTTGGCCAATGAATGCAATGCTCCTACTAGCTTTGATCATTCTACCATTAACATTATTTCTAATCCAACAAGTTTTTCTGGTTGTACTCCTTGTTATTCCGTAAACAATAGGCCTCCTCCACCTTCTTCTATTTCTGCTGAAACTATAGATGAGGCTATTATTGATTATATGTGTGTGCAATGAAAAGTTTACAAAAGCTATGAAGATGGGGTAAGAACCTCTAAAGAAACCCCAAAAGCTTTGGAACAAACAAATCAAATCACCATCAGATTAAAGATAAACAAGAGCTACCTATTTGCATGCATACATAAAGCTTGAAACAAATAATCAACCTCTAAACATTACTATATTAGTTCTCTACTCCATGAAATCTATATACAAGTGAACCTATTAAAGCTCTAGCAATCAGTTTTATGTTTATTGATGTTTCAAAAGCTTAAGAATGGAAGCTCACCATTAATGGTTTCTCCCATTTATCTAAAGATTTGAAAGGATTAACAAATAACAAGTAAATAGCTCAAATAAACTATGAATGACTCTAAAAGACTTAAGCATGACCTAAATCAGAAAAATGAGAGAGAGAGAGAGAGAGAGAGAGAGAGAGAGAGAGAGAGAGAGAGAGAGAGAGAGAGAGAGAGAGAGAGAGAGAGAGAGAGTTCTTAGGAAAAGGTGGGAGCGGTATCCCTCTATTTATAGTTTTTGGATTTGAGAAAAGGATGTTTTGGATGCATGTGGGACTAAAAAGGAGTCAAAAAGTTTTTTTTAGAAAAACCTATTTGAAGGTGTGAACAGGATTTTAGGAAGTTAAGTGGCTATTTGGAAAGGTAAGATATTTGTTTAGAAAGTCAAATTCTCTTTAGAAAGTCAACAAGTGGGTTCAGTAAACAAAACAAGGTTAATTAAAGGGAAAACAAGCTTATAGAAAATGGTTAAAGAGGAATTAGCAGGTTTAGGGGGTTTAGATGAGGCTAGAAAGGGTGTTTTACTAGCGTAGTGTAGTAAATTAACACGAGACTAAGGTAGTTAGTATGATCTTAGTAATAAGATCATGTAGACCAAATTATAGGTGTCTACATTTGCTCCTCTTTGAGGTGACGTGCACAACGTCACTTCAAAGAAAGTAGACAAACATAAACGAGTAGAAAATTTTGAAGGGGTAGAAGAAAAATTAGTACGATGAAGGATGCCCCCCTCGAGTGTTGATGGGGTGATGGAGGAATGCGATCAATGATAAAAAAAGATGAGATAGAAGAGAAAATAACAAGAAAAAGGGATTTTGAGCCATCCACATAGCATTGCTATATACAAATTTCTATTCATCATATTGTTAGTAATATTCATCATCGATCCTTATTAAAATACAAGCATGTGACGACAAGGTAAAATGACATAAAAATCCACGATACAAAAAATTGTCCATTGCTAAAAATGACCAACTCCATGTAACATACATGAGTGCAATGCAATACGAGAAGTAAACAAACTCACTTAACAGGGAAATAAGTACAATCACACACAATCAAACTAACAACGCTTAAGATAGTTGTAAAAATATTTTTTTATCGAGTTGCAATCCCAAATGTTTTGATAAATGACAAGGGTTTAAAATGATGCCCTAAGTAATTTGTATATGCAAGGGAAAGGATGGAGGAAACTTAGGTCAGATGAAAAAGTAGCGTGCACAACGAAATAATACCAGGAAACTCATGCCTAGAGTATCGACGAAGTAAGGAGCATAGCTTTTGTAAACGATTTGGATATTTAGAGGATCCGTGAGTCGTTGTTTCAAAACACGTAGAACTGCCAACAAGATATGAGATGAACAACATGCGAGAGACACAAATTTTAGTTGCAAATGAGTTTATTACCAATTTTAGTCCATTTTCAAAGTGTTTACGATTTTTTGATGATTTTTAAATTTTTAAATTTTTGATCGGTCAGAAGAATTTAGGAAATGGAAGAGCTCATAAAAGCACGTGAAAATGCTCCAGAGTGAGGAGAATGGGTGTCAAGTAACAATAACATGCCCCAACGAGAAGACACATGGGCCAACAACAATTATTTAAAAATAATCATGGTGATAGATAAAAATAGAAGACAAGAAGCGCCCAGAAATATTTAAAAAAGCCCCAAGGTGAAGAACTAAGCGCTAGGTGGAAAATAGTGCCAGATGATGGTTTAAATGATATCATATGTTTTGTACATGAGATATTTTGGTAGATGCTAGCATTTGGGATGATATTAGATGATATTGATGCGGGGGGATATATTTGTGATCATGCGCAACCCCTCTTGCCCCCATTGATGATACGATATGTGATGATTAGCTTAGTATATATGCATGATGTAAAACTTTGCATTTTTGTATATATGATATATTAGATGATATTATATGTGATGAATGATAGACAATAGATGTGATAACAAACATATGTGTAGTAAACAAACACATAAGTAAAAGTCAACAAAACTAAACAAATGTACACCTTCAAAACCGTACAACAATATGCAACTAGAAATGTAGATCAAGAATTTCCGCGCTTGTTACCTGTCTAAGTTAATGCACCAAACTACACACAAAAACCTTGAAAAACTCAAATAAATTGATACCTGATAGATTGGATAAGATCTGTAAGACATAGATGGAGAGAATGCCGATGGAGACAAGATGGGTGCACACAAACAATCCCGTAAAGTAGATCCAAGAAACCTGTGATGCACAAATCCTTGGCAGAAAAAGATGACGTTAGACGATATATGGGTGAACTGCCCGGAAAGCGGGTCCGGGAAGCAATGAGCTTCCTCGGCAGATGTCAGTTCACATTTTCAATCAAGAATAAAGACATACATGATAAAATATGTAAGAAAATATTTAGGTTTTCTGATTAAAAATAGCAGACAGAATGTAAAAACCATAGCAGAAACTGAAAGAAAGTAGGAAATCGTAAAAACAAAGCTGAAATTGTGTTACCTGAATTCTGTATCTTTCTATAGACTGATCGGCATCGATCAGAAAGTGATTGGCATCATTTTTTTTGGTCAGTGTCGATCAGACAGTGATCGGTGTTGATTGGTTCAGGTCGGCGTCGATCAGGCAGTGATCGGCGTCGATTGGACACACAGGCAGACAGAAGGCCAGAAAGTAAAAGAAGAAAGCAAACTAAGTAAAACAGATTGGACGTAAGACCAGATTACTGAAGATTGATTAGAAAACAGAGATTGAAGATGGAAAAAGAGGATCCGAGGTAGAAATTGATGGATTCTAACCCAGAAACCTAAAGAAAGACCCGATTAGTGCCGATTTGGATAAACCAACGTTGATTAAAGACTAATCAGATTTGACCGGACTGGATCGGTGTTGATCGAAAGGAGATTACAGAAACTAACAAAGAAGAATACCTTGAAAAATGCTTGATTGATGATTGATGATGACCAGGGTAGCTGTGGAGACCCGCAAGAGCTGTAGATACGTGGACAGAGTAACAATGCACCTCTCAGGGATTAAACTACACAAAACTCACTCTCTTCCTCTGATAATCTCTTTAATCACTTAGACAAAAGTAATCTCTAGGAAACCAGCTCCTGAATCTAACCAGAGAGGATCTCAGGTCGTAAATTTATAATCGGCACCACTAAGATAAAATCAGTGCCGTTCAAAAAAATCGGCGCCGCTCAGAAAAATCAGCATCGATCAAGCGAAACGGTTGGCGCCGATCAGGGAACAGACTCCCAAAGTGGCAAAAATGAATTATGGGGATAATAAATTATCCCTCCAACTCAAATATGGAAGAATCCCACTGCACGGTTCCAGGAGAGGAGAAATAGGTGGGATAGATGGATAATAATAGCACTAGAGGTTGGAAATTGATATGGGGTAGATAAGTAGTTGAAATAAATGTAAAAAGATAGAATTACATGGTTAATGTTTAATTAACCATGGATGAAATATAATGGGGTGGAGAAAACTTAGGATAGGCCTTTAAATTAAATATTTAAGTAATACCCTAAGGGAGAAGTGGTGATATAAAGGTGCCCCGGGTTACCCGAGAGGATAAACGAACCTAGGGGACACTAAATTGGGTAACCAATTTTAGGTGTCTACATTTGCCCCTTTTTGTCGAGTAACTTGTGATAAGCAAAGCTGCAAGACAAAAACAAGGAGTTGGAAGAAATGAAGAACAATAATGATGTGATCCCCCTCAAACTAGGGATGGGGTGGCCCCAAATAGGCCAACCGATCCCGAGTTTGAAAAAGGTAGATGAGAAAGAAGGATGCCCCAACGAGATGTCTAGGGTAGATTTGATCATTGATGATGCACGTAAAAAACAAAAAAGGCAGTGACCTAAGGAACTCACATTGGTAGGGCAGACTAGACGGTCTTCATATGAGATGACGTAAGTGGCTATAGACTAGTGAGTTAAAGGTGACTGCAATATAGCAACAACTAAAGAGTGACACATTGGTAGGGACAACTAGACGGCCTTCGAACGAGATGAATTAGTGCCTACAGACCCGCTATCTTTAGGTTGCAAAAAACACGTGAGTTACCCATGTACAGGGAAGAACTCGGAATGGGTGATAACACCGAAAATATGCACCGAAAGGTGAAAAATAAGGTCATAACAATGATCAAATAAACAAGCCAAGCATCAACGCTTAGACAAGAAGGATGAAGTGATGGCCTTGAGAAGATAGCCACCGCGGAAATCAACATATGGCCACTATAGTGGACTTTGTAATAGAACTGCTGCTAGACGAGGTAGAACAGGTGTGCTATGGGTGGCACATGCAAAAGATATAATGATGAAATGCCCCAGGCGGGGAATAACAAGCAAAGCCGAGCCACGAGTGAGATGCACGTGAGGCTATGCAAGGTGACCAAGTACAAGGACCGAAAAGAAAGACGTAAAGATGGTGGCAATGTGTTACGGGTGACACATGCGTAAGACAAGGAGAACAGATGAGGATGAAGCATGTCCTGGTGGGACCAGGGGATGAAAATATTGAAATATCCCTGATCGGTGCCGATTGGATCCAATCGGCGTCGATTACCCCTAATCGACGTCGACCACAAAAATCAGGCGCCGATCAAAATAATCGGTGTCGACCGCTCCGAAAACCTATAAGTATAGAAAAGGTGAACGGTAACGATTCATTTGCACTGCGACGATTGATTTAGAAAAAGTCAAAAATTGAATTTGAGCAACATGGAAGCCTCTAGAAGTGGTCAGAAGAGGAAGAGGACACGACCAGGGGTAAGTGAACCTTCCTGAGCTTCATACATTTAGCGTTTTATTATTTTTTTCATGTTTTTTTGTAGTAGGAGGCAAGAGGGATTTTTTGGCGCTCTGCCTCGTAATCGGCATCGATTGAAAAAATCGGCACCGATTAGGAAGTGATTGGCACCGATTAAAACACAATCGGCATCGACCGTAAAGTAAACGACATTGGCATGAATGGCACCGATTGGAAAAAAGTGACATTTTTTTAATTTTTGAGAAAGATTTTGATGAAAATTTAATGATGTGGATTTTGATAAATATGAAACTAATGACGATGTTTGATATCATGCAGGCACGAGAGGTCCTACACATGTGGGATGCTATTCCTGAGCTACTGGAGACCATACTGCTAGATGTGACAGATGTTGAGTGGCATCATCTAGAGTTATCTAGACTAGGGGGTTTCTCATTATTATAGGTGGGTACCCCGAGATGTGGAGCTCATGTGAGCATTGGTGCAGCGGTGGGATAGCCAGACCTACACATTTTGGTTTCAGACGGGTGAGATGACCATCACCCATGAGGACATCTATAGGATCCTCAGGTTACCGATTACAGGGGACCTGATAGAGATCACCCCATGAGAGCAGCAGAGGAGGGCCCTGGTACGATTATATGGGGACAGGGCTGATGATGTAGAGATAGTGTCTGGGGCTGTGAGGATAGCCTCACAGTACCGACAGGATGACTCCCAGAGTAGATTGATAGCCCTGATCTAGATGGCTATCTCCTACTATGCATTACCAGATTCTGGAGGTGGACGGTTCCCATTACTCCTTCTTGACTGTGTCTGCGACATTCTAGAGTTCATGCAGGTGTTTGCATTTGCTGATGCCTTACTAGCACAGATATATCACGAGCTGTGGATGTATACCACAGGGAGGTGGACTGGGATAGACATGAGTTTTGTGCTCCATTGCTGGGCATATGAGCATATAGCAGTGATCAGGCCATCTGGGCTTCCATGGATGCCAGGAGTAGGGGGAGTCCTTGAGTATGGATTCTGATGATGGCGGGCAGACATGGCCCCAGGAGATACAAGGAGATCTGCAGAGTGGTACTCAGAGAGATTCAGGACTCTGACACCAGCACAGGTGATATGGAGACCCTATAGGGTCTATCCAATATGGGCCAGACAGGATGCCCATCTGGTGGAGCTGAGACGTAGCAGGGTAGTCAGGGGCCACTGGCCAGAGCTCTTAGAGTGAGTCCCATTTATATGGGTGATGAGGTAGTTTGGTTTGGTTCAGATCATCCCGACCATATACACACCATACAGATGGGATAACAGAGAGACAGATCTACCTATACTGATTCCCACAGATCCACTCAGGGAGGCACCACCTCCCATAGATGATGATGATGATGTAGGAGTAGATGAGGGCTACGAGGCGTGGTACCACATGGAGCTGCCACGACATCTCCCAGCAGTTACAGAAGATAGGCGAGGAGGATCTAGCAGCAGCACTAGAGTGACTTGAGGGAGAGCATGCTGCCTTGACACATACACACCAGGCTGCCCTCGAGGAGATTAGGGCTTTGATAGAGGAGAGGGACAACCTGATATAGGAGAGAGACACCACTCATCAGGAGTGGGATACAATGATCCAGTAGAGAGATCACTATCACAGGCATAGGGAGGCCCTCAGGGCCAAATATGGTGATACAGGCACCACCTCGGAGTCAGGAGCAGAGGGTGCGGTAGCAGGAGGACCACCACCAGTAGCAGTGCCATTGCGAGCACCCAACATGGTGAGTCTGAGTACCTATCAGGCTCTCCTTGCCGAGGTGAGATATTATGAGGATGCCCTGACACAACATGCCCCAGATGTGCCTCGGTATGGAGCGAGGAGGAGGACAACAACAACTACTGCTGGCGGTGCCTCGGAGGGTGCGAGCACCAAGAGGAGATCGAGGAGGTGGCAGGGCCATGGCAGCGGGCATCTCTAGCTCTGTAGGAGGTGGTCAGGAGAGACAACCCGGACCTGAGGAGGGAGGAGGAGATAGTGTCTTCCACCTATCTGATTTTACCATATAGATGTGATATTTTGTAGATATATACTGATGTAGCCTCAAGTTGAAGGTAGTTTTCTTTTGGATACGATGTATACGGCTTGATTGGAAGCCACACATTCTTTTGTACAGACAGATATATGTATATATATTCATCATTTTGTGTTATGTGATTGTACTCATGCATTTTAATTTTGATAGATAGGGATGGATGTTATGGATAGATGTTATGTAATTTTGATGGATATAGATGAATGTTATAGATGATAGATGAATAGATGTGATTTGATTTGTCATGGTTGATTAAATAAACATGTTTAAGATGTTAATTCAATTAAATGAGATAGATAGATGGATTCACATGTGTTTTTAATACATGCTTTGATGACATTTAGATGAAGTAGATAAGATGAGCACAGATAGATGATAGATTTGATTGAGTAAATTAACATGTTAAATGTCAATTTAACTGGATGAACAACAAATAATCATGGGAAATGTCTTTGTGAAAGAAAGTGATGTAATGATATTATCCTTATAGAAATAAAAAGCACTACACCTAGATAGGAAAAAGAATGATAAGTTAGGCCCCTAACCAACCATAAATAGAGACCTTGATGGTAAATCGAAAGACGATGCACACAAGGCCATAGACGTGGATAAAACAAACCTGACACTAGTTAGTCGCAAACCAGATCTAGGAGGTAGATAAGGACGAGAGATAAGTATACATCTCGTCAGAACACATGAAGGATTAAATACGTGCCCATATGGGGAAAACAGGATCTCCATATGATCGAAAAGGTCTCATATCACAGCTTCATGATTTTTTTCTTTTGATAGAAAAGCAAACTGATCGATGTGGGAAGTTTGCTAGATATAGAAAGACTGATCGATATGGGAAGTCTTTCAGAGATGCTAAAAAGTGAACAAACTGGCCAATAGAGGAAGTTTGTTACTGAAAAGGCTGAAAATGCCATAAAACAAATAGCCATCCTTCAAGGGAGTGGTCTGTATTTTGATTTTGATGATAGCCATCCTTCGAGGAATGGTCTATATTTTTTATTTTATTTGATAAGGCATGGATAGCTGTCCTTCGAGGGATCAGTCTATCTTTTGGGACTAGGATAACATCTCTTTTCCTTTTTTTTTTTGAGCTTTGGAAGAAGCTGAGTTTAGACCAGATAGATCAGATAGAGGGGAAGAAAACGTATATAAGCACGTACTCATGCCCCCAAGTAGATTGATCAAGATGAATACCTAGGGTGGATGAAGTAGTGATTAAGGTATTCCTACCATGAGAAGGAACAAATCTGTAAGGAAAATGCCATGAGTAGAGCCGTGGTACTCATATTTAAGGTATAAAAGACATAACATGGAGAACCACATAGTTCCGAATCACTACGAAATGCATGACTGGTTGCAGATGGATGAAAGATCTGTTTTGCGACTAAGATCATGTAAGATAGATTTTAACAGTAGAAGGGCCTTAGATGCAAAGCATTAAGAGGCTCCATTTTAGGTATACCATCCATGGAAGATAGGCGATAAGCCCCAGACCCATACTTATGAGTGATAATATATGGTCCCATCCAGTTAGGAGCAAACTTACCACGTTGACTCCATTCCAGAGTAGTGACATTTTGGTTTTCTTTAAGAACAAGATCACCAACTTGGAAGTCACGTTGCTGCAAATGCTTGTTATAAGCACACTTGACATGCTCAAGATAGACTTGATGATGTTCAAGAGCATTGAGATGACGTTCATCTAACAACTCAAGCTGTGCTAGATGGTTTTGACGATAGTCCTCATCAGAGACAAACTCTCTGAGAGAGACGCGAAGAGAGGGAATTTGGACTTCCAAAGGAAGGACAGCCTCAGACCCATAGATGAGAGAGAATGGAGTAGCACCAGTAGGGGTACGAATGCTAGTCTGATAAGCCTAGAGAGCAAAAGGGATGTGTAAGTGCCAATCCCTACCAGCTCGACTAGTTACCTTTGCGAGGATATTACGCAAAGTTTTATTAGAAGCCTCAGCTTGGCCGTTAGATTGTGGATAGTATGGAGAAGAAAAGATGAGTTTAATATTGAAAGTGTCACAAAGTTTCTATAAATATTTGTTTTTGAAAGACTTGCCATTGTCTGTGACAAGTTTGTGAGGAACACCAAAGCGACAGATGATGTGTTGATAGATAAAATCAACAATAGGTTTAGCTTTGGTTGATGAAAGAGGAATAGCCTCCACCCATTTAGTGAAGTATTCTGTGGCAGTGATGATGGAGTGATGTCACTACAAAGAAGAGCGTGGATTGATGAGACCAATGAGATCAAGACCCCATTGTGAAAAAGGCCACAAATCCGCTGCGGGTTGCAAGGCCTGACTAGGGATATGTGTGAGATTAGCGTGTTGTTGACACTTGACACATTTCTTGACATAGTCGCAGCAGTCTTGATTAAGAGAAGGCCAATAATAACCTAAACGTAGGATGCACTTAGCCACGGCCAAACCACCAAAGTGTCCACCACAGATACCGTCATGGACCTCCTGAATGGCTTTAGATGATTCAGGGGTTTTGAGGCACCGAAGAAAAATACCATCAAAGCCACATTTGTAAAGGATTCCACCCAGAATAGTATAGCGGTTTGCGCGTTGGATAAAAGATCTTCTACCATTGGAAGTCAGATCTGGAGGAAGCACTGAATGGGATAGATAATAAAAAATGTGCTGATACCACTCATCTTGAGTGTCGGTTGTGACAGCGTTGATTGAAGTCAACTGCCTGAGATGAGATGGTTGGTCTAAACACTGAACAACCACATAAAGTTGTGAGTCTTCAGTAAATGGAGGAATAAGCGAGGCTAAAGAAGCCATCATATCTGTAAATCAGTTTACAGTGTGAGGAATAGCCTGGATAGTAAATTTATCGAAAGATTGAAGCTGAAAGAGAACGATATCATGATATTTTTGAAGGATATCATTTTTGCACTGATAGACACCAGTGACTTGATTAACGATGAGCTTCAGAGTCACCGAAGATGTCGATATGGTGAGCACCGAGATTAATGGAATTTTGAAGACCTAAAATGAGAGCTTCATATTCGGCCATATTATTGGTACATTCAAAGTTAAGCTTGTGTGCGACAGGGATAGGTGCACCCCAAGGAGGAATCATGACGAAACCTGCACCTCCCCCTTGCTGACACTTGGACCCATCAAAGAAGAGTTTTACTTTAAATGGAGACAGACTGAAATCGATTTGTTGGATGTACTCATCTAGGAATTGAGCAAGGGGGACTTGAGTGTCTGGAAGAGGAGTATCAGCTAATTGATCTGCAATGACCTGACCCTTGATAGATTTCTGTGAGATGAACTTGAGGTCAAACTCTGTCATGAGCATGAGCCAACGAGTGATACGATCATTGTGATAAGGTTTCACATGCATTGTCTTGAGTGGATTGACACTTGTAACAATGTAGGTTTTGTGATTAAGGAGGTAATGACGAAGTTTAGAAGTTGCGAAGAAGAGAGCACAACACAGTTTTTCAGCTTCAGAATAACGTGTTTCATACTCATGAAGAGTGCGACTGATATAATAGACAGCCTGTTCTTTACCATTAGCATCCCGATGTGAGATCATGGCTCCCAGAGCATGGTCAGTCACAGAAATATAAAGATAGAATGGCTCCCCCTCGCGTGGAGGTGTAAGCACAGGTGGAGAAAGAAGATAAGCTTTGAGATCATCAAAGGCTTTTTGGCAATGCTCATCCCATTCAAAATGAACATTTTTACGGAGGAGATGATGAAAAGGTTGACAACGGTCTGAAAGCTGTGAGATAAAATGACGCACTGATTGAAGGCATCCTTGAAGACCACGGAGCTGCTTTAAGTTGGAAGGGGGAGGCATCTCGAGGATAGCCTTTATTTTTGTGGGATCGACTTCAATGCCCCTAATAGAAATGATAAAGCCTAAGAGTTTACCAGTGAGAACACCAAACACGCATTTAGATGGATTTAGGTGAAGACAAAAATGAATGAGTCTCTCAAAGAGAGGTGCAAGAATGAGAAGATGATCCTGACGGTGTTTGGACTTACCGAGGAGGTCGTCGACGTAATCTTCTATAGTTTTGTGTAAGAGGTCATGGAAGATGTAGGTCATTACACGTTGATAAGTCGCTCCTGCGTTCTTAAGACCGAAGGGCATGACACGATAACAAAAATTCCCCCAAGGAGTTATGAAGGAAGTCTTATGTTGGTCCTCTGGTGTGATGAGAATTTGATTATACCCAGAGAAACCATCCATCAGAGAAAGCATCTCGTGACCTGTAGTTAAATCCACGAGTTGGTCGATATTAGGTAGAGGAAAATCATCTTTCAGGAAAGCAAGATTAAGATCCCGGAAGTCGGTGCAAATTCAAATTTTCCCAGTAGCTTTGGTTACTGGTACTACATTTGAAACCCATTGTGGATAGTCAATGGGTTGGATGAAGTTGGCGGAAAGCAAGCGCTGCAACTCTTCTTTAACGAGGAGGGCTACACGAGGATGCATCTTACGTAGTTTTTGTTTAACTGGTTTGATGTCTGGAAGAGTAATGATATTGTGGACCATGATATTAGGATCGAGGCCTGGCATATCTTCATATGACCAAGAAAATGCTTGGTGATGGTGGGAAAGAAAGGTGGTGAAGTCTCCTAACTCCTGTGGATTAAGAGATTGGCCGACCTTAATGATGTGAGGGTCTTCAGAAGTCCCTATATTAAGGTCGACAGTGGCTTCATTGAGAAGCGTAGACATGTCAGAAGGAATGGTTTTAGGAAGATAAGAATCCTCTACCCCTAGATAGGTAAGGACAGAATCATCATCCACACAGTGGATAGTATTGATAGTGGGAGAGTCGTCTCCAACTATTTCAGGGAAGACTAATGGTATGGAAGTGGATTTTCCATTAGTCTTATAGGTCAGTGGACCTAAGGAAATGGTATTGACTAAAAAAAAAAGTTAGGCGGGATGGAAATGGTGTCATCCACATCAAGTGATGCTTCCGACCTGATGGGAGAAGATGGTTCCTCAATGGAAAGAGGCTCATCGAGAATGGTGATGGTGGCTTTCGAGAGAGGTTTAAACCCTAAACCAAATTTTTGATGTGGTTTAAGAGTTGGAATGGACGTGAGGTCATGCACACCCTGTTCATACTTTCCCAGGCCAAAACCTTTCCACGCACATCGATATAGATAAGTTTTTGCGAACGCGGGATTCTGTAGACAATCAAACCCTGCCGAATAGGGTTTGGCCCTAGGAGGAGAATCCAGGATGATAGTGAGGTGTATCAAGACCACCGTAGATGAAGTTAGTCTATTGATTGGGCAGACCAATGGTGACAATGTGACCAAGACCTGGTTGATATTCAGGTTGTTTATCTGGCCTACCATACTCATTAGGTTTGAGATGGGCATCAAAAGAGAGAAGAGGAAGCTCTCCTAGCGAAAAATGCTTGCAATGTTTCTTCCAGATTTTGTAAATCTGGTAGTTTTTTTGTAGGTATGGAAGAGGATGAAGCCTCATCAGGAGAACAAGCATTCTCCTTTGGAGGGGCAGACCCTGTGGTCATGTCACATTGTGCGGAAGGGAAAGGATCTCCTGGATGAGTATAGATTTTTCCCTCATACTGATATTTTATGCATCGATGGAGGGTTGATGGGATGCAGTGCATTGTACGAATCCAGGAGCATCTGAGGATCATATTGTAGTGGAATTTCCCTTCAACAATGTAAAAAAGCTCATGAAGTAATTTCTTGCCTACCCGAATGGGCAGGACCACAGTTCCTAAAGTAACTGCCAGCTGATCGTTAAATGATCAAAGGGTGAAAGGTGGTGGTGACACTACGTTCTTTGGTAACTTAAGTTGCTCAAATGTGTGGGAGGAAATGATGTTGAGTGCAGCACCACTGTCGATCATAGTGCATTTTAACGTAGTGTTATTGATTTGAACTGTGATAAAGAGAGGAGCCTCTAAATCCTCAGAAGAAAGGGGAGGAATTTCAGAATCCTCAAAGGAAATGGTGGTTGACAGTCTATTCAATCCAAAAACCATCTCAAAAGGCTGGGGCTCATCTGAATTCACTATGATATGGCACAGATTATCAATCAGAGCCTGGCGATGCTGGGGAGATGATTGAATGAGGTCAAAAAGAGACATTTTGACCGGAGCATGGGTGAGTTGTTTCATAACACTCTCCTCAACTGACACGGGAATCTGAGCCCGAGGTGAAGCACGAATAGAGACCCGAGGTCTCGGGGCTGATGAGGAAGGAGGAACTCCTTCAGGGGCCACAGAAATGATGACCCGTGGTCGAGAGGCTGTAGAAGATGATGGATTATCATACTGTTGTGCTCTAGTGGTGATATGAATTGTGTCGATTTGAGAAGGTGGAAGATCATCTGGAGTGGAATCAATAGAATTAGAGGCCTGAGTAGACCGTTCAGGCTCAGATGTAGTTGGGATGACAGGAGACACTTGTTCCTCCTCTTCTTCCAGCAGAAGATCACTTTCTTCCAAGAGGTGTTAATGATAGATTGAAGGGCTTTACATCCCTCAGTGTCATGACCTGGAGTGCGATGGTAAGCACAAATCAAATCAGAGTTGAACCATGAAGGTTTTACTCCTTTGGGATTATAGGGTTTGATCAGAGGAAGAGATATAGATGAAGATTGGATAAGTTGGTGAAGGATTTCAGTATAGAATCTGGTAGACGAAGATGAGGACAGAGATGACGAAGGCACCTCTTTAGCCTTAACAGACTGCCGAGGTAAAAGAACCTGCATATCTGGTTTGACAGTCTTTTTAGGATTGTTTTTCTTTTCTAGACATTGGGAGAAGCAGCCTTAGGTGCTTGAGATGGAAGCAAGTGAGGCAAGATTGATTTTGGTGGAGGAGGAGCTCCTAAGATAGATTTTGAAGATGACGAAGACATGACAAGTGTTTTGGTCTTCGGAGATGAAGAAGGCTGCTTGGCTGAAACAGATGATGATTTAGATAAGACTGATTTAGATGGGGGAGGAGCTCCCAAAATAGATTTGATAGGAGGCACAAAGGGTGCCTTAGCTTTTGGTGATGAAGATGATGGTTCTGATAAAAGAGGTGACCCCTTTCCAGTAGGTAAATCCACTTTACGAGGCACCGGTGAAGATGGTGTTGTAGAAGAAGACACCTTTTCAGTGGATAAATCCAATCTTTTATGAGGCACAGAGAGGGATTTTTGAGGGAAAGCACCAAGAGTCTTGATGGTCTGAAATATTGGTTTTCCCTTTTCAGGGATGGTGACAACTTCGACCACATAAGGTGATTGTAACCATTTTGGAGGAAGTAAAGGAGATGATACTGATGATGTAACCTTAGGTTTAAACTCCAATTGTTTATGTCTGAGTCCAGGAGTCAGAAGTATAGGTGTCGATGTTATCTCTTTAGATGTTTCCTTAATAGGAAAGGAAGCACTGATGGTGGAAGAGATAGGTAATGAAGAGGTTGTCCTCTTGTGAGGAAGGTACTTCAGATGCAGTAATTGTGGGTGTAATTACTGTAGGAAAAGTGACAGGAAGGGTTAAGATCGAGGATGCTTCCAAGGCATAGAAGTTGGTACAACTATGGGTACATTAACCAAAGGCATGGTCGTGGAAAAAATGGGAGCGACAGAAGTAGAAGTATCCGTAGTGGAAATTTGAAGGGATGTAAATGACTCAAGCATCGAAAGAATATCTGATGACGAGACAGATGAAGATGACACTGTCTCAGGTATAGGTGGAAGATCAGATGGCAAGGCAGAGGGAGATGACTCTATTTCTAATAAAGGAAGACTCGAAGATGGACCATCTGAGGATGGTGGAATCTCAGAATTTGAAGGAGTGGAGGAGAGTCCTGATTCAGTCGACGCGTTTGTGGATGATTCCAAGTTAGAAGAAGAATTATTAGTAGAAATGAAGCTGATAGTATGAGTGTTTGGTTTTTGAGACCCTGAAGCATCATTGTTCGGGAATGATTTGGAAAAGGCTGTTTAAAAACATCAAGCACTTGATTTGGGGGAGCATTTGGGTTATCCAGAATGAGCTCACCTTTATCAATGAATTTTTGGACAAGATTTTTGAAGGTCTGACATCATTCAATGTCATGGCCTTTGCTTCTATGATAACGACAAAAGTCATTTTCATGATACCAGAATGGTCGTTCTTGGCTCTCATCAAAATTTCTAATAGGGGGAAGTTCAATCATGTGAACTTCCAACATTTTTTCTAAGATAGAAGCATATGATTCCCCCAACGAAGTAAAAGATCGAGATGACGAGGGTCCTTTTCGAGAAGATGAAGAGTCTCTCTGAGGTGTTTGATTAGAAGTGTTATCAGCTCGTGATGTTTTTAATATGATAGCGTTGGTGGACCCCTGATTCTTGTCTTTGTTAGAAGCGGAAGGGTTTGATTTTGTAAACCGAGAAAAATCTGGTTTAGACTTAGAACGAAGTTTTAGCTTCCCTTGTTCAATGGCACAAGACTCAAGTTTGCATGCCATTGTAAAGGCTTCTTCAAATGTATGAAAAGTTTGAATCCTTAAAGTGGAAGAAATATGATTAGCGCAAGATCGAGTAAACAACTCGATTTGTTGAGATTGAGGGAGGGAGAAAGACAATTGATTTATTATCCCTCTCCAACGAGTGACAAAGTCTGCAATAGACTCGTCATCGAATTGACGAATGTTATAAAGATCTGTAATCAAGATCTTATGTGTGATGTTTATTGAGAAGTTTTCAACAAACATCTGAGCTAATTGAGAGAAAGAAAACAGGGAGTGTTGGGGTATGTTATTGTACCAGTCTAAAGCGGGCCCTGCTAAAGACATAGGAAAGGTACGGAGCATAAGCTCCTGATCCTGGACTATAAGGTAGCAAGCATGCTTGAATGCTCGCAGGTGTTGTTGAGGATCCTCCCGGCTATGAAATTTTGAGAACTTAGGAAGTTCCCATTGGGGAGGATAAGGCTTAAAAGCCACTGATGGATGAATCGGTTCATTACATACTTCTTCAAAAGAGTATGAAGGGTGAGCCCCTTTGGTGGAGGCTTCTAGGTCTGTGATTTTCTTGAAAAGAAGTTGGACGACGTCAGATTGAGGAGGGGGCATGTTAGTATGTCCCGTATAAGAAGCAAATGGTATGTTTTGTTGAGGCGTTAATGGGGGATTCATCTGCTGATTAACAGGATGATAAGAGGAATAACCAGGCATTCTGGGTGACACCTGGTGAGGTATTTGTTGTGAAGGAGCCTGCGTATAAATAGGCTGTGAGATGACAAGTGGTTGAGAGAAAGGTGGTTGAATGAAAGATGGGGCCTGTGATTGGTGGGTTCCTACACTTGCCGACTGAATCAGAATGGATTGAGGAATGTGGGTGTTGATTTGATTTGATATGGTGGGAAACAAACTCTGAATGAGGCTTTTGACTGCCAGATTGGTTATTAGGGGTGCCGATGCCAAAGGATGGGTAAAGGTCACTGTCGCTGGAGCATTAGAAGAAAGACCAGCTAGAGGATGAGAAGGAGGAACCGACTGACTCATAGGAGGGGGTTGGTTCACAGAGAGGTACTGACCCTGAGATGCAATAGATGGCATAGAAGAATTAACAGAAATTTGTGGGAGCATGGATGCACTCATCATAGCTGAAGAAGAGGGCCTCTCGAAAGTAGGTTGTGGGGTAGCCAAGGTAGCCGCGGCACTAGGGATAGGCAGGGTCATTTGAGAACCAGTCGACATGGTCGGTGGAAGAGAAAAAGGAGGCATAGATGTGCCACCTTCTTTCATGGTTCGAGGTGAGAAAAAGCATGCTAACTGCTCTATAAAAGCCTGGGATGGCTCATGAGAATAATCGTAAACTTGCTGGATTAGGTGGTCCCTGATCAGATATGCGAGTAGATTTATGCACTAGGTAGTCCATAAGGGCTACTGGGTTGTGGTCAAGGAGTGCCTGAAATTCAGGATCTCCATGAGGAACATACTCTATATCAGAAGCAGATGACACCTCTGAAGGACTGGGGGAAGCTGGTCATGATGGGATCACTTTAGGATGATAGAAAGGATTATATGACCAAGATGGGGAACCAACTAATAGTGGTCCCGAAGAAGACCTGAGGGGTGCCGAAACATCCACATTAGTGGTGGTCTCAGATGAAGAAGAGGCTAGTTGAGCCATTTTTCTAGATTGTGACTGGGTGATGACCGTCATAAACAAGAAAAAACACAGAAAAAGATTGACCTAACTGATGCACAGACAATTCAAGCAGTGTAGGTGATTATCTCTTTTAAATTTTCATGCCTTTTAAGAAAGAAAATGTTTGGGAAGGCTTTTTAGAATGGGGACTACTCAATTGGCCAAACTAAGGATGGTTTGGGGAATGTTTTGGTGAGGAGTCCCGAAGGCACTTCAGTAAAAGACTGGTACGTGGCTTGATATAGGGGCCTACCCCCGCACTTCACACACCACTGCGATAAGGGAGTCGGGTGCTTTGCCAATATATACCAGAACTTCCATGAATTTATAGCATGGCCCGAGTACCATGTAGGCTCTTCCTCTTGGATGTCACTTCCAAGTAGGTGAGGCCAGGGAAGGAGTTTTTGTTTAAATGCTTTATACCTAGTGATTTTGGCTTTGTGTGCAAGGGTGAAAAATAAAAATCAAATAGTGTCACTACCGATTTTGATCAATTTTCCAACCTATTTAGAAAACTAGATGAAGAACATACAACAGAAATGACAAAGAAAAAGTTCTTTTTAAGCACTAAAACCGAAGTGTTTGATTTCAATGAAGACAAGTCAAACAAGTTCTTTCCCAATGTGATTAATTCTTTTTAAGCACCGAAACCGAAGTGTTTGAGTGTGATAAAAACAAACAAACAAGTTCTTTTTAAGTTCCTTAAAAAAGGAGAAAACACCGCAAAAGAGAAATACCTGTAGATTTAGCTCTCCAAGGTGTGTGGACTTCAAAAAGTGCGTTGTTGAGCTCTTCCCCTCAAACAATCCCACGAACAAGCAAACCACTCTGCAAGACAAGGTTAAGCAAACACGTGCAAACAAATCCAGAAAGATATATCCAGATAACTAGATACTAGTAGAAGAGAAATTTCTATTTAAGAAACTAGAAAACTTTCAAGAAAATGACAATTTTGCACAAAGAGATAAATCAAAAAGTGCAGCTTTGAAATCAAATGAAAGGTTTACTAATTTTAGAAATAGAAATGGGAATCTAGATATGCAAGAAAGAAATAATTTTGATTTTGTAAATTATAAACGAAAGAAACAAGACCAAAATAAAGAAAGGAAATGCTTAAGGAAAACTGATGAAAATCAGTGAAGAAAAAGAACAAAAGCTCAAAACTGGAAAAGAAATGAACTTACCAATAGGGGACTTTGGTGGGGTCCCACCGGGCATGCCAGAATGTAGATCAAGAATTTCCGCGCTTGTTACCTGTCCAAGTTAATGCACCAAACTAAACACAAAAACCCTGAAAAACTCAAATGAAATCGATACCTGATAGATTGGATAAGATCCGTAGACGTAGATGGAGAGAATGCTGATGGAGACAAGATGGGCGCACATGAACAATCCTAAAAAGTAGATCCAAGAAACCTGTGATGCACAAATCCTTGGCAGAAAAAGATGACGTTAGACGATATATGGGTGAACTACCTGGAAAGCGGGTCTGGGAAGCAATGAGCTTCCTCGGCGGATGTCAGTTCACATTTTCAATCAAGAATAAAGACATACATGATAAAATATGTAAGAAAATATTTAGGTTTTCTGATTAAAAATAACAGACAGAATGTAAAAACCGTAGCAGAAACTGAAAGAAAGTAGGAAACTGTAAAAACAAAGCTGAAATTGTGTTACCTGAATTCTGTATCTTTCTACAGACTGATCGGCATCGATCAGACAGTGATTGGCATCATTTTTTTTGGTCGGCATCGATCAGATAGTGATCGGCATCGATTGGTTCAGGTCGGCATCGATCAGGTAGTGATCGGCGTCGATTGGACACACAGGCAGACAGAAGGCCAGAAAGTAAAAGAAGAAAGCAAACTAAGCAAAACAGATTGGACGTAAGACCAGATTACTGAAGATTGATCAGAAAATAGAGATTGAAGATGGAAAAAGAGGATCCGAGGTAGAAATTGATGGATTCTAACCCAGAAACCAAGAAAGACCCGATTAGTGCCGATTTGGATAAACCGGCGTTGATTAAAGACTAATCAGATTTGACCGGACTGGATCGGTGTTGATCGAAAGGAGATTACAGAAACTAACAAAGAAGAATACCTAAAAAATGCTTGATTGATGATTGATGATGACCAGGGTAGCTGTGGAGACCCGCAAGAGCTGTAGATACGCAGACAGAGTAACAATGCACCTCTCAGGGATTAAACTACACAAAACTCACTCTCTTCTTCTGATAATCTCTTTAATCACTTAGACAAAAGTAATCTCTAGGAAACCAACTCCTGAATCTAACCAGAGAGGATCTCAGGTCGTAAATTTATAATCGGCATTGACCGAGATAAAATCAGTGCCGTTCAGAAAAATTGGTGCCACTCAGAAAAATTGGCATCGATCAGAAACGGTCGCGCCGATCAGGGAACAGACTCCCAAAGTGGTGAAAAGGAATTGTTGGGGATAATAAATTATCCCTCCTACTCAAATATGGGAAGAATCCCACTACACGGTTCCAGGAGAGGAGAAATAGGTGGGATAGATGGATAATAATAGCATATGGAGGTTGGAAATTGATATGGGGTAGATAAGTAGTTGAAATAAATGTAAAAAGATAGAATTACATGGTTAATGTTTAATTAACCATGGTGAAATATAATGGGGTGGAATAAACTTAGGATAGGCCTTTAAATTAAATATTTAAGTAATACCCTAAGGGAGAAGTGGTGATATAAAGGTGCCCCGGGTTACCCGAGAGGATAAACGAACCCAGGGGACACTAAATTGGGTAACCAATCGATCTTAGATGATAATAACATACCACATTAGATTTGCAAAGCAGAATATCTAAAATACCATATATGGAAATCCATCATAATCCATAATGCTCAATACATTACAATAAAATGAATTGAATTATTCAATAAGAAAGATGTACATATAGGAGGAGGGAAGTGCAACTAATACCTAAATCAGTGGTGAAGAAATCCCACTAACTGATACTGGCAGTTAACTCCAAAAGACTAGTAAGCTAACTTCACATAACTGAGAAGCTAACTCAACACAACTAGTAAGCTAACTCCACACAACTAGTACACCTAAGCAAGCTAACTCAATAAGTGTAGGGATAACACAAGTGTAAGAATTATCCTAATAAATAAATAAAAGGATAAATAATAACCTACACTAACACCCTCCCGTAAGCATAACTTAGGTAGGTGAAAAAGAAGGTGGGTCTTGGCAACAAGGCCTGATGAAGTACCCACGTACAACAACTGGGAAAAATGGACACCGCAAGGTACCAAAAACCAGTAATAACAAAGTAGAGAGAAAAATCTTGCTGCAAGATATTATCAGAAGCTCGGCTCCAAAAACTCGTACAATGTTGAAGAAGTGAGGTGTGCACTGTGGTATGAATCCACTACTCGACCATAGAACTTAAAAAAAACTAACACTGGGCTTCACCAGAATAGCTCCATGCAAGGAGACTGTTAATGGAGTGATGTCAAAAGTGAAAACAAACACCAAACATAATTTGATCAACTACTACAAATAGGTGTGCCACGATCCAAGAACAACCAAGGCAACAAGGCATGGACATGAGATCCAAATAAATAGGAGTGCCATGATCTAAGAAAATCCAAGGTAACAAGGCAAGTATACGAAACTTGAAGAAGTAGTATCAACACATAACACTGTAAGGACACAAAACCCAAAGAATCAATATCAACACCATACCCTCCCATACTGCTAAATGGGTAGAGTGACACCACAAATTTGTATGAGTTGCCAAAATCAACTACTCAAACACTGACAAACTAACACTGGGCTCCACCAGAATAGGTCCCCCGTAAGAGAGATTGTCAACATGCCAAAAGTGTTGAAAATATATATCCAGAATATCTCAACAAAAAGGAGAGATATAAATGCATACACCCATAGATATACGAATGCAACACCCAAAAGTTGAGGACGTCGGGCTCAACCGAAATTACGTCCACAAGAGATTACAACACCCTCCCAAATTGACACTTTATAATTGAGTGCATGTAAATATTACAATGAGTAAAAGTACCTTTTACATTTAAAATGTGTATAAAAATCTCACAAGTGTGTAGATCTTGAAAAAAGACACAATTTCAAAAAAACGATTACCTTAATCCGAGCTACAGATCAAAAGTTATGAGCTTTAGAAGGTTTTGCTATTAAAATAATATTTTAATGTTGATCTTCTTTTCAAAAGATACACGTGACACCCAAATTTCCAAAGGGTAAAATAGTGCATCCACACGATACAGACTTGCGACCAAAGGATAAAAGCTTGCGCCTAAAACCTAAAATGTCCAGAGGGTAAACCATTGCATCAAGAGGGTACACGTCAATATCTAATGGATAAAAGAATGCACCCAAATGGTACATATCTGTGTCTAGTGGATAAAAGACTACATCCAAAATTGAAATATCCAGAGGGTAAAATAGTGCATCCGGAAGGTACACGCTGTTATCCAATGGATAAAAGAATGCACCCAGAGGGTATAGATCTGCATCCAGTGGATAAAAGACTGCATCCAAAACTGAAATATCCAGAGGGTAAAAGACTGCATCTGGAAGGTACACGCTTTTATCCAATGGATAAAAGAATGCACCTAGAGGGTACAGATCTGCGTCAAGTGGATAAAAGACTACATCCAAAACCGAAATATCTAGAGGGTAAGAGACTACATCTGGAAGGTACACGCTTTTATCCAATGGATAAAAGAATGCACCTAGAGGGTACAGATCTACATCCAGTGGATAAAAGACTGCATCCAAAACCAAAATATCTAGAGGGTTAAAGAATGCATCCAAAAGGTACACACTTATATCCAATGGATAAAAGAATGCACCCATGGTATAGATCTGCATCTAGATTTAACTGTCTCAAAACATGGTCGAGTTTACAGTTGATTCTATGGTTTTGGCACCTTTTGAATCCAATGGCACACTTCATTTTACATAAAAATGCATGCTGTAGAAAAGTGATAAAAAATTCCAAATACATGAAAATAATAAACCCTTGCTTGTAAATAAAAACTTTTAGATGGATGTCTACATCATCTATTGCTCTGATACCATGAAAGGAATGATAACTAGATCGTACCAAGCCAAGAACACAAATGCTAATCAAACACCACGATGTATAAGATGAAATCAATTCGCCAGAATAACTTTACATAAACCTTTACAAACAAATGAGCAACAATATCATATATTATTATGGAACTCAATGCAATACATTGAGAATGGGCCTTCCTTAAATAGGCAAAGAATAACAATCTAAGAACCAGTCAAGGTTGTAGATCAAGCCATAAATCAAGGAAATAACTAGTCATCAAAGAACTAGTCAAGACCATAGATTTAGGAGAGAACTAGACATCAAGTATTTAGTCAATACCATAGATCAAGGAAAGAACTAGTCAATACCATAGATCAAGGAAAGAACTATACCTAACAACTAGATAATATCTCCTAATATCTAAATAAGATAAAAGAAATATCCACACACATAAGTGGGTGAGGATAAATACAATAAAGGTAAATAAAGTACCTAGGTGGACATGAGCTAAGGTGAATACCTACTCTAACACCCCCCTCAAGTGAAGCTAGGGGCCAAAATAGAAGTGGCATGTTCACAGTATGAGTCCCAACAACTAGACTTGATGAGGTACTCATGTACAATAACTGGAAAAAAAAGACACCACAAGGTACCCAAAACCAGTAACAACAAAGTAAAGAGAGTAAAGACCCACTCCAAGGCATCCCAAGAAGCTCTGCTAAAAAAACTCATACAAATCTGTGGTGGCACTCTACCCATTCAGTAGTATGGGAGGGTATGGTGTTGATATTGATTATGATAGATTTCCATATATGGTATTTTCTCACTTATTCTTTGCAAATCTAATGTGGTGTGCTATTATCATCTGAGATCATGGCTTGGAACAATATTCTTATTGTTCCTTTCATGGTATCAGAGCTACACGACTTACCGTCACACTAAAAGTTTGAGCTTTTGGTCTGACGGAAAGTCGTGCATCTCTGATACTAGGAACTTAAGCGTGCCACCTCCAGAGTAGTTCTGGGATGGATGATCTACTGGGAAATTCCCAGTGTCACTTCCTCCTAATGCTGTTGGCCCTAATTGGGTGTATACCCGGCTCCATCGTGCGGGAGGGTATTGGTGTAGCAACTGATTAACACGATGAGATCCCTCTCCACCATCAGTTCGAGATTTTGGTGTGATGGAAAGTTGTGTAGCTCTGATACCATGAAAGGAATGATAATAATATTGTTCCAAGCTGCGATCTTAGATGATAATAGTATACCAAATTAGATTTGCAAAGCAGAAGAGCTAAAATACCATATATGGAAATCCATCATAATCCATAATGCTCAATACATTACAATAGAATGACTTGAATTATTCAATAAGAAAGATATACATATAGGAGGAGGGAAGTGCAACTACTACCTAAATCAGTGGTGAAGAACTCCCACTAACTGATACTGGTAGTGAAGTTAACTCCAAAAGACTAGTAAGCTAACTTCACATAACTAAGAAGCTAACTCAACACAACTAGTAAGCTAACTCCACATAACTAGTACACCTAAGCAAGCTAACCCAACAAGTGTAGGGCTAACACAAGTGTAAGAATTATCCTGATAAATTAAAAAAAGGATAAATAATAACCTACACTAACACATACAACAGAGGATGGAAACATACCAATATCTTACAAGTATAAAAGATTTAAAAAAACTCAATGTAGTGCCTAATTAAATCAAACGAGATTCAATTGAAGGTAAGAAAATGAACTATGCTTGAAATCATACAACAGGAAAAGATACTTACAACCAAACCTATACAAATCGTCAACTAAAAGCAATCTAATCACTATCTTGTTTTTTGTGGGACAACATTGATATATTTTCTAATGTTTTTGGGTTATCTTGAAAGATACGTTTTCAAGGATATTTTTCACATTGTTTTCGAGGTTTCCCTAAGAAAATGTTACGAAGTTGGTGTAGCTTCATTCCTAAGGGGGATTTTCTCAATGTTTATATTTTTGTGCATCCTTTTTCTGAAAGTTTTTATATTTTTTAAGGTCCTGTTTCGAAAGTAATGTACAGGAACAAAGAAGCGTAGATGCCCCCAACGTGATGTGGGAATATACAAAGGCAGAATGACATGTGTATATGTACAATAAAGTGGAATATGAAGGCTCCCCCAACGTTAGATGGGAATATACAAAGGAACATCCTTCATGCAGATATAAGAAAAAATAAGCTAGATCATGTCTTGGTGAAGATAAACTCGGTAGGGTTCCTAGACCTATCAAGGGAAACCAATCCTAGATAGCGGTGATGGGTTACCCATCCAGATGTAAGAGTATCTTGTGACCAATGAATCCTCCTCGAGCACCAAAAAATGGTTTTCACCTTAAGACTTTCCCAATGCGCCATAATTGCATGGTTTTCACATGTGGATGACCTACTTTTTCTTTACTATTTTCTTAATTTTTTGATGTTTTGCTTGTTTTTAATTTGTTTTTCTACTTTTTAGGTATTTTATGATATTCACATCATGCTTAAGCATAGAACCACTTGAGATGCATGACATTCTATGGTTTTGGAAGATATTCACCATCTTAGTATGCCAGTTTATAAGCTCATGATCCATATTTAACAATCACCACATAAGGCCCTAACCAATAAGCCTCAAATTTACCTTTCTTTTCTCTCTCCTTGACAATGTTCTTATGATTTTATTTTAGAACTAGATCACCTACATCAAATTCACGATGGATGATCCATTTTTATATCCTCTTGATACTTTGTTCTAGTAAACCTTTAGGTGATTAAGTGCTCTCATCTACTTTTCATGCAATAGCTCTAGCTCTGCTAGCTGAGAAAATCTATAGTCTTCAGCCTTATCAAGATAGTCCCGGAGAGATATTTTCAGGGAGGGAAGCTCCACTTCCAAGGGTATGATGGCCTCAGTGCCATAGAATAGTGAATATTGGGTCACACCAGTAGGAGTGTTAATGGAGGCTCAATAGGCCCAGAGGGTGGGATGTATCTGTAAGTTCCAATTACAGCCAATCTTACTTACCATTTTCTCCATGATCCGTATAAGAGTTTTATTGGTAGCCTCATATTTCCCATTACCTTTGGGGTAATAGGGGTAGAACACTTGAGTTGAATATGGAAGCATTGACATAATGCTTTGACCCTTTTATTCTTGAAGGATTTACCATTATTAGTGAAAATGGCAGAAGGGATACCATAATGGTAAATGAGGTGATTCATGATGAATTTGGAGATTTGTGCACCAATGACATAAATGAGAGGTACAACCTCTACCCATTTAGTAAAATATTCGGTGGGTGGTAATAATGTGGGTATGGCCATCTGAAGAATAAGGATGGAGCTTTCCTATGAGATCTAGGCCCCATTTTGATAATGACCAGGGTGTCACAATGGCCTGTAAAGCTTGTGCTGGTGCACGTATCAAGCTGCCATATTTTTGGCATACCTCACATTTCTTTAAAAAATTACAACAGTATGCTTCCATGGTGGGCCAATAATAACCCACTCTTAAGAGATTCTTAGCCAAGACCATGCTGTTGGTATGTGCTCCACAAACACCTCCGTGCACTTCCTTAATAGCGTGGACTGATTCAGTAACGTCCAAAAAAATGTAACAGATTCCTGTCGTAGCCACGACGATAAAGGGTGCCTCATAGGAGGGTGTAATGGGCTATATGGTGGATAAGAGATTTCTTCTCAGAATGGATTATGTCCAAGGGAAATGTGCCATCTTGTAGGTATCTAAATATAGGGTCATGCCAAGGGGAGAAGGAACCAAAACATTCACATGCCAAACACGATGCTGGCATATCATATGCGGTTACTCGTAAATTCTGTACAAAGAAGGGCATTTTACTTGCCTAAGGCAAAATGCATAGTAATGATTTGATAGTAGCCATGGAATCTACTGATCTATTTTATGACCTTGGTTTTTGTTCAAAGATAATATGTATAAAATATTCCTTCAGGGTTTCAACCATTTTCTTGTATGGAATAATCTTTTCATCTTTAACCTTATACTCATCATTAACTTATTTAGTAATAAGTTAGGAGTCCCTAATGACTCATAGCTATTTGATATTCCAAGTGATAGCCTAATTGAGGCCGGTGATGAGTGCCTCATATTCTACAATGTTATTAGTGCAAGGGAATCCCAAATGGAATGCTCTTGGAATAACCTCACCTATGGGAGTGATGAGCACCACTCTTGCTCCTAATCCATGGAAGGTGAATGATCCATCAAAATGGACTTGCCACTACATAGACTCTTCAACATAAATCATGGATGCATCTGACAGATCCAGATACAAACGTTCCATCCTTGGTAGAGGGGCTTATGCTAACTGATCAGCCAATACCTGCCCTTTTAATGACTTCTGGTTAATAAACTCAATATCAAATTCACTTAGGAGAATGATCCAATTAGAATTTCATCCTATAAGGGAGGTTTTGGACAAAATGTATCTGAGAGGGTCAACTTTGGATATCAGCTTTGTCTTATTGTTAAGGAGATAGTAACGTAGTTTTTTAAAGGCAAAGACAACTATTAGGAAATCCTTTTCAATATGTGGGTGATTCAGTTCATAGGCGATCAAGGTGTGACTAAGGTAATAAATTGCCCTTTTTATGTGGTCTAGGTCATATTGGGAAAGCAGTGCACCAATAACAAACTAGGTAGCTGAAATTTATAATAGGAGAGATTCGCCTGAGGTAGGCGGCATGAGTATGCGTGGGTTGACAAGGTACTGTTTAAGCAGTGCAAATGCCTTTTGAAAGTCTGGTTCCTAGTTGAACGTAACATAATTTTTCAATAGATGTGTAAATGGATGGAACTCATCTGCAAGCTGTGAAATAAAATGGCGGATTTCCTGAATTTTTCCTTGTAAAATTCTTAGTTGTTTGAGATTTTTAGGTGGAGGCATTTCTGTGATAGTTGTAACCTTTGCAGGACCACCTCTATTCCTCTCTCTGAAATGATGAAACCTATGAGATTTCCTAAAAAATTCCATAGACACACTTCTTAGGGTTCAAATGTACTTTGTAATCTCAGAGATGCTGATAAATACGTCTTAGCACTTCAGGGTGCTCTCCTCTTGTTTTAGATTTTGCTAAGATATCATCAACACAATCTTCCATGATGTCATTCATCATGTCATGGAAAATGACCATCATTGCACATTGATAGGTAGCCATGACATTATTAATCCCAAAAGGCATGAACTTGTAATAAAATTTCCCCCAAGGGGTAATGAAATTTATCTTATGTTGATCCTCCTCTGCAATTTGGATCTGGTTTTAACCTGAAAAACCATCCATTAAGGATAATATTTCATACCCAGCAGTAGAATCAACAATCATATCAATATTAGGCAAGGGGAAGTCATCTATGGGACATGATTTATTGATATTGTAGAAGTTGGTGTAGATCCTTATGCCAACCAGCTTCTTCTAAATTGGAACTATGTTAGATATCCAATTTGAATAGTCAATGGGTTTAATGAAAGCAACAACTAATAACTTTTCAGGTTCTTCTTTGACAAGTAGTGCAACTTTGGGGTGCATCTTTCTCAATTTCTTCTTGATGGGTTTGGCATATGGGTGCACAACGAGGTTGTGCACGACCAATTCTTGGTCCAAACCATGCATATCTACATATGACCATGCAAATATATCTACATATTCTCTCAATAGTTCCACAAAAACTTTATGTTCTTGAGCTTAGAGTGAAGCTCCCAACTTTATCATTCTAATTTCCTCTTCTGAGCCAATGTTGACACTGATCATTTCTTCAACAAGAATTTTATAAGCATCTTCCATCCATGTAGGATCATGGGGAAGAGTAAGGTCAACCTCCTTAGGTGGATCATTATTATCTTTGAATGGGTATACCATTTCTTCTATAGGTTCTTCATTTTTTTATCTACTAGTGCCTCAAAAGGTTCGTTGCTATGAGACTTGCATTTATTCTTTCTGCAAGGCTTCTTTAAAGCATTCTTAATCTTGCTTATGACCTTCCTATTCAAGGATCCACACATCTCTACCTCTTCTCTAAAGTATGTGCATGCATCTAGTTTGATATCAAAACATTTCTTGTGATCCCCAATCAGAATATAATCCTTGAGTCCCATGAATTCTGCAAATGCCTCATCATTCTCTAAGAAATCGATTGACACGTGAGATTGTTGATCCCAATATACAAGTTTGGGATATACATGGGTTACTTGGCCATTGGTTTGAGGATTGGATCCAAATAAGGTAAAAATATCTGAATTAGGGAATAGGTTTGTGGAGGCAAGATTCTCATATAGGCTACATTGGGAATTTGCATAATTTTCTGAATGAGATGAACCGTCGTCCCGTTCAGAAGAGCTGGTGTCAATCTCGAAAGGGGGATCATCATGAGGCCTGATTCCTAAGCCATGTTTGTTGGATTTAAAATGAGGAATAAGAATGGGTTCTAATCATCCTTGTGCATTGATACCACATCCAAACCCATTGCAACCCACGATGTACATCATATAGTGGCCTTTGATATACTGCGGAGCTTAATGACATGATGCCATGGTACCTTCAGGTACCCTCTTGATGGGATATTATAACATCTTTTCCTTAGATATGAGACCACTAGGGATGAACTTATATAATAGTTTAGGGCATTTATCCCAAGTGATCTTGAATTGAAACTAGGGTTTACCACGTGTCCTGGGTGACACTGATAGATATGATATTAATAAGGCTTGCTGAAGAGTGAATTGATCACCTAGGCCATACTTTGCAGATGTTTCCTCCCATGATGTGAAAGGGTTGACCAATGAAGGAAAGTTTTGATTACAAGGAGTGAGTGAATCTGGATCCACATGTTCCTTGATAGCTTCTGTTTGTAAAGGAACAATGACATATGTATAAGGAAATTCATAAGCTACACGAGAAAAACTGTGTAATTCCCTACAATGTGTGAATGGTTTTGGATCACCCTGAATAGTGACTATCTGTCCTTCATGGCACATCTTAATACATTGATGAAATGTTGAAGGAATGGCCTGCATGGCATAGATCCATGGGCACCCTAGGAGCATTTTTTAAGGAAGATCCAAGTCAAGGACATAGAATGTCATATCATGATAAGTTGACCCTACTTCCATCAGAACTACTATAGTACCTACTGACTCACACTCCTCATTATCATAAGCTATGATTGTAATAGTTTTAACCCTCTATATCTGTTTCTGAATGGCCCATCTACTTAACCAACTTCAAAGTGCAAATATTTAGACCGGATCCACCGTCTACAAGTAATCTCTTGATCTTACGACAGGTAACAACTACTTCTAGGTATAAGGGTAAGTTATGCTCTAGGTCATTATGCGGGATTGCAGTGTGATCAAAAGTGATGTGATCATTAGAATCAAGGTGTGCAGTCTAAGTTATGCTCTAGGTCATTATGCGGGATTGCAGTGTGATCAAAAGTGATGTGATCATTAGAATCAAGGTGTGCAGTCATCTCTTGAAGGTGCGTGGGATATACATTTGTGGAGACTTTTGAACTCTGTAGTTGTAGTCATTTTTATACCCTTCACATAACAAGAAAATCCCATGCACGTCGGCCTATCACCCAACGGGCGCTGGGCGCTCACCCGAGGCAGGCGTGGGTGCTGAGTCTCTCCTTTATGTGAGTTTTGTGAGAATGCATCATCTTAGAGAAAACAATCAAATGCAAGACAGAAAAAAACTAAACCACATTCTTATGATCTTAGGAAAAACTATCATCTCATTATATATAGGTAAGAGAAATAACAAGAAACACATGTAGATGATTTATACAGAAAGGAAATGCATGAGTATTTAACACGGATGATTTATAATGAAGCATTATATTCATACTATCAAAGTTAATAACCCACATTACATCCCTTGAGGTCATAACAAATCCTCATATTATGCAGATCCAAATCATGCATCAGAGTTATGTTATGCTCATCATATTACAAAGAAAAAATGAGAACCCATCCCCTTCTATATGCTATCACTCACAGAGCTCTCCTAATCCCTAGCCATAACACCCTCCATTCTTGTTTTCTGCAGGGCTTCACCTCTCTTCCACTTCTCCTATTCTTCTTCTACCGGGCACTTGTATATATAGCCTTAACACCCACCACCATGCCTTCCAGAAGTTACAGATCAGTCGCCAAGTGTCAAAGTGGTCCTCCATGGGAGCATGCCTTCACAGACCTGAGCTCTCCACTCTCCATGATGATGCTCTTCTAGAACCCTCCATCGCATGCCTGGAATATTCCATTCTTGATCCCACAGTCGCCAGGTTGGCACCTTATCCACAAGGGTCATGATTTTCTTGTGTGCTGCCTGGGGTGCCGAATATGGCTAAGTACAAAACCTATTTTTCCTTGCACACCTTCAACCTGTGCACCCTTATTTGTCTAGGTCCCGCACACCCATGCACTTCTTGTACTTAGCTGATATTTTGGGGCCCAACATCACCCCACACTATGCCTATTATCTTCATCCTCAGAAACACTCTTCAATAAAGGAAATAAAGAATGGAAAATCCTTACAAATGGTTGGGAAGAATAAGGAATGAAGAAATGGGAAAATAATGAAAGAATGGGTAACTAGTTTACTTTTGGAGGAGGAGAGGGAAATCCTTTCTTAAATCAGCTTCTAATTTTCCCCAAGTGTCGACCTCGCTCTGAGCCTACTGACAGAGGTCCCCCACCAGGGTGCTCACTTCTTCAAAACTCAGTCCCTCTCCCTTAGCACTCATTGTTTCCACAATCTCTTCCAGTTGCTTGCCCAAATCCTCAAGCATGTCCATCCTCCGAGTGATTTAAGGGTACATTTCCTTTAGTCAGTTCTTGATTGAGCCCCACAAGGTCTCAATGGCCTCTGAATTTCTTTTCCACTTCGGCTAAGATCGTGTCTCACTCTACCCTATTCCCCTTGTTCTTTTCCTAGAACTCCTTGAGTTCCACTTCATGGGTGGTAACTAGGATACTTTCCACTCTATCTCTATCTACACAGTTTTCATAGGCAGCCTCAACAACTTGTGTGATGAATTTTACATCGGGGAGGATTTTGTTGTACTAAGAAACAATCTCCACCACCTTCATCTTATTTTATTTTTCTTGGCATGCCAATGCCTCCTCTGCTGATTCTAGGGCAAGTGGTCACCTCTCCATGGTGAGTATGTGGGTCAAGTCCTCTAGGCATTGCAAGGATGATCCATACTTTTATGCGTGGGAGGTGTTAAGTCTGGATGCTTTAGGAAAATGGCATCCATGATCATCTCTATCTTCTTGTATGCCTCACACCCTTTCCTTTTCATATTTTAACTCCCGCCTTAATTGAGTGTTGATTAGATCTTTCTTGCTTCAAGTCCTTGGTATTTTTAATGAGTTCTTCTTCCTTTTTCTCCAGCTCTACCTCTAGGAACTTTACCCTGTCATTTCTCCTAAAGATCCTGGATTCAACCTCAACTGAGACTTTGTTGAGCGTGTTGCAGATTTGTTCATCTGACATCCTCTGAGCATTCACCAAGGGGTTTATCCCTTTTGTTTTTGGTTACTTGCATCAATGCCCCTTGGCTTACTTCAAATTCCATGGCTCATCAATGTGGGACTCAAATGCCCATGACAACATTTTCCTCGTCCAAGGGTATGCACCTTCCTCATCAAATGAATCATAGCTAAAAGTTTTCTCATTGGAATGGTGCTCTAGAAGTGTGTGCACAAAAAATTTGTTCAGATCATCAATGTATCCCATTCCTTGAACTTGTGATGCTTCTATGCACTCTTCCTCCCTATGCATGCAGCCTTTGGAAATCTAATAGCCAAAATAGGATCTCCTCCCATGCTGCCATATTCTTTTCCCATGCTCTCTTCCTCATCTTCCTTCATCACCACATTCTGTGTTGCATTCCACTTCTTGTTCCACTAGGTCCTTGATGATCTTTTCCACTTCTTTCTCCATGGCCTCGTCTACCTATTCCTTTGTGAGGCTTGGGGTCCTTTGTCCTTTTGTAACTTCCTCTCCTGCTTACCCCCTTGCCTTGGGTCTCAACCTCTTCTTCATCCTCCTCCTCATCTCCTTCGTTATACTCCTCATCTCTTTCTTCTTAGAATCATGTATTTCATAGATAGGATGGTCTTCACCTCCTGGTTCATCTTCATCATCATCATATCTATCACTGATGTAGGCATCTAGACTCTCTGTTTCTTCTGAATTGGCCTCATCCGTCACCTTTTGCTTCTTCCTTACTAGGGATTCCAGTACAGGAGATTCTTATTTTTCTTTTCCCTTGGCAGGTGATCTCTTCCTTGGCGATTCCTCCTGAGTGAGGGGTTCTTTCGTGCTCTGTCACCTCTTCTTCTGGAGTCTTTGCTTTGACTGGAGACTTCTTCCTCTGTGCATAAGTACTAGGCTTAGTGCTTGTCTCCGAGCGCACTTACTGTCTTTATATGTGTAGTTTGAACACTTGGTGCCTTCTACACCTCTTCTCTTTCTCTTTTTCTAGGCACGACCTTCTTCCTTCCTATGGGGTCTTCAGGGATGGAGACATCATTCTCCAAGTAAGCACCTTTTTCAAACTTCAACCTTATGCAAAGGTATATCCTTGTTGCAGCCCTTCCAGCGATTGGTAGCATTATAGGATTCATCATTTGTATCTCGTGGGAGACGTATGTCTTTCATCTGGGTAGACTAGCTTCCAAAGCTATGGTGGTCTGCATCTGCCTCACTAAGGTCAAAACCTTAGTCTCTTGGCCTCCTTGAACTGGTTAACTCTGGCTTGGAAGTATAATGCTGAAGGAGAAGGGTAGTTTTTGCCCACAGACTCATGTTTTCATCTGTCAACCTAAATCTACAATGCAGAAGTGTTGGTAGCTATAAATTATTCCTCTCCATTCAAAAGAGGGAAACTACTCTAGGATTCTCCACTTAGCCCCAAATGTGTCACACATTCACTTATACCACTTCTCTAGGTGCACCTTGTGAGTGGTCGTCATGGTTTCACAAGTGTATTTCACAAATCTCTTCGTGGGTGAGGGATCCTCTTCTGGATATTCCCAAACAATTTTTCTGGCCCATCGGGCACTCCAATATCTAAAAACACAATGGTGAGGAGGACATTACCGAAGAGTATCTTCTCTCCCTCCTGCGCTGCTACTTATAATTTCATCCACGATGAAAGTAGACAAGTTGTAGATGGTCCCTTCTGATATCTTTTGGAATACGTTTAGCCATGCCTTATTTACTTGTGTCCACCATTCTTAGTCATTGAGTTTGGTTACCAAGCACACCATCCTCATCATTGGGTCTGGTATTTATGAGATGTCAAAGTATCTCGAACCCTTCTTGTAGTCATACATGGCTACAGTCTCCTTGATAGCTTCTTTGTTGCTTAGATCATCATCAATGTTATCTCCTTCACAATTGAGGCCTGTGAACTTGGATATCAGTTGTGGTGTGATGCGCATCTTGCACCCTATGAAATAAAAATGATCTTCATGCACACGCGTGACATCAAGCCACTGGTAAAGGTGCTCAAGTTTTCCAAAGTAGGGTAACTTGTACAATTGTAACAACCCAGCCTTTTCTAGTTTGACCTTCACCTCATCATTGTAAATGGGCATTCCATCTGTCGTCCTATTGTTGGTTGGGTGAACCAACTCCAAGGCCATTTCCTTCTCCGTTGTGCTTGTGCAATGATTATAATCACTTACGACCATCTTCCACATGTGTGACTCCCATTCTTTTCCTAGTAATACCCCATATGGGTACTTCATTTCTACGTACCATTCTTCATTGGTGCTCGCAATGACAATGATTTGTTTTCCCTTGCCCTTGCCCTTTGTTTTCTTTGGTGAAATAATTGGTTTCCTTGGTGCCATTCTTCTGTTAGTGCTAACAGTTAAATCCTCTTCCTCTTACTCTTCTCTACTACTCTGTCCAAACCCAAAGCTCAATCTTGTGAAGAAACCCTTTTAACTCTGTGCCCTAGCTGCCAAACCCTAACTAGAAAAATCCTTCCACAAGATGACGCTTCTTCAAAAAACTTCCCCACACCCATGTGTACTCCTTCCACACTGGTTTATGGATTTACCCTAGTCACGCACTCTTAAATCTCTCTGGTTCCTTCTTCGCACAAATCACTTTTGGATTCCCTAGTTTGCAAGAGATTCTTTCTTCACTTTGTAATCGCAAGGTAAAATAATGACTTTCCAACTTCATATTTATAGCTTTTCCTTCTTTCTAGCATTAAATGCTATATTACCTACCACCATACTTTAACATTAAATGTGGATTTTTCCACTAAGCCAATTTTAAGCACCCTTACCTATGTGCCACATCCTACATGAAAACCCTTTACAACCTTCTAGTGAGCAAAAATCCAACCCGACCGAAAACTCTTACGTGTGCATCTACAATGTCGAAGGCACTTCTTTTGTCCTTTACCCAATTTTTTCCCTCACCTACCTCATGTTGTTCCTACACTCTTCATCCTTTTTGTACATGGTTTCCACAAAGCCTTTTTGACACCAACCATTTTCATCCACCTCTTTTCTTCACGCTTTTTACTCCTTACACACTTTGTATCCATCAACCAGGCCATTTACCATAACTTCTACTACCAGTTCAATCTTGTATTATGGGCCTATACTTCACATCACTCCACCCCACACTAAAACAGATGTGCAGTCCTCTACGCATACACAACCTTGGAAAAATAATGTGGTTACCAGTGCACAAGGTGCAAAACAAAACAAAAGAGAGGAACAAGCAACGAGAAATGGAAACACAAGAAAAGAAAAAGCATAAAGGAAATTCTAGACTAATTGGCAACACTGCCTTATTTACAAACACCAAGAAGACTTATTTATAGTAGGGCTTCAACCTACTCCCATTGAAGTGACCTGGTAACCTCGTCCCATCCATCACTTGTAACTAGAAAGCACCTGAATCAAGAATGTACAAGATGATGTAAGGTCCCAACCAATGGAATTTCAACTTCCCAGGATGGCACAGATACTTGGAATCATACAATAATACCAACTGCCCAACTTCAAACTTCTTGTTCTTGATATGACGATCATGCCATGCTTTTTGTCTTGCTTTTTCTGTCTTCTGACTCCATCTAGCAAGTGATCACCTTTCGTCCAACTGCATCAATTTATCAATTCTTTCTTCCAGTGCTTTCTCATCAGCTAATCCTCCTACGTGCGCTATACACAGTGATGGTAACATGAATTCCACTGGTAAAATAGCCTCCATGCCAAACACCAATTGAAATGGTGTGGCCTTGTTCAACCTTTTATAGGTTGTCTTGTATGCCCATAGAACGATGATACCTTATCATCCCAATCCTATCTTCCAACGTCACAGATATTAGTTAACGTATGACTTAGTATCTTGTTAAATGCCTCAGCAGTTCCATTTTCTTGAGGGTGATATGGGGTAGTCTTATGATGGGCCACCATAAATTCTGCTAACAAAATCCTAACTGTTTCATTGAGAAAGTGTGTACCCCTATCACTTGTTAAACTTAAAGGACAACCATACCTACTGATTATGTTCTCCCATAAAAATATAGCAGTTGTTGTGCAGTGTAATCCTTTGTAGGTGTTACCTCTGCCCACCATGTGTCAAGTAATCAGTGCAAGTGATGATATAGTGTGAACCAGTCCTTTGCATGGATGGTGTAATTGGTCCTACAAAGTTGATTTCCCATTTCTCAAATGGTTCAGCACTGGCTATTGGTCGCAAGGGCATTTCATCTCTCTTTCTAGGTTTTCCAAGGCACTGGAAATGGTCACAGGCCTTGCAAAACTTAATGCAATCCTTGTAGATGGTTTCCCACCAAATCCCTGCTAATAAAATATTCTCACACGGTAGCGTTTCCTACATAGTGTCCTCCTGCAATCCCACCATGTGCTTCTTCCATAATGGCTACATGCTCATGTTCCAATACGCATCGGCATAGAACCTCATCATGACCTAACTTATACAGGTCTCCACTAATCAGCATGTAGGGTGTGGCACGTATTGCCAACTACTTTCTCTCTAGAGCCTTCATCCCTTCTGGTGCCACACCTATTTTTAAAAACATTGTTATATCTTCCAAGTCTGAGGGCATGTGCCACAATCTAAACATTGTGCATCTGGCATGGTATCCTCAATGCTTTGCACATCCTCTCCTGAATCAATCCTTGATAAGTGGTCAGGCCCTGAATTGCTCTTTCCCAGCTTCACCACCACTGTGAATTCAAATTCCTGAAATAGAAGGACCCAACGACATATGCGCCCTTACAGAATGGGTTTGTTGACTAAGTATTTCAATGCCATGTGGTCTATGTAGAATATGAAGGGCATTTCCAATAGATACTTCCTAAACTTATGCAAGCATAGATCATTGACAATGCTTCGCGCTCAGTAGTTGTGTAATTCTACTCTGCTGGTGTCAACTTCCTACTTGCAAAGCTCAAGGGATGATCCATAATTCCCTCACCAGGTTGTGCTAGCACTGTTCCCATAGTTGTCCCTGAGGCATCCACATGCACATGGAAAGGCTTATCCCAAGAAGGAAAATGTAATATGGGCATCGTGACAAGCCTTTCCTTTAAAGTGTCAAATGCCTTCTGCTGCGCCTCTCCCCAATGAAAGGCACTTTTGTGTTTCAACAATTCTTCTAAGGGCATGGTGATCTTGGCATACCCCTTGATGAACTTCCTATAATACCCCATGTGTCCAAGGAATCTGTGCACTGCACTTTGACTAGTAGGCTCCCCTAATCCTACAATAACTGCAACTTTTGCGGGATCCACTAGTAAGCCATCTTTGCATATAATGTGTCCTAATAGGGTTCCAAATGGAGTGGCAAAGACACATTTCTTAATGTTGAGGGATATCCTCAATTGCTGACATCTCTCAAACATCAGTCTTAAGTTGTCACAATGGTCCTTCACCAGTCCATACACAGTCCAGTCATCCAGATAAACTTGAAGAAACTTATGGATGAAGTCCTGGAATGCCTATACCACAATGCGTGAGAACACAGTAGGCGCATTCTTCAGTCCAAAGGGCATAACCGTGTAGGAAAAACTTCCCCATTTAGTGGTGAAATTTTTCTTTCTCTGGTCTTCCCTTGCAATCCTGACTTGGTGGTATCCTGAGAATCCATCTGTGAAAGAGTAGACTTCACACCCAGCTACTCCCTCCAGAATTTCTTCAGTAAAGGGGGTTGGAAAGGGATCGATGACACACACTGCATTCAGATCCCTGTAGTCAATGCAAATTCTTATCCTACCATCCTTCTTAATACTGATAACCATCGGGCTTATCCATTCTGACTCTTCCACTACCTCAATGATACCAGATGCTATCATTTTTTCTATCTCTTCCTTAACCTGTACACGTAAATTTGGATTCATCTGATAAGGTCTCTTCTGAATCGGGTGCACACCTTCTTTCAACTTGATCTTCATTTCCCCAAGGAATGGTGGATGCCTTTGAGTTCATGGTACCCATGAGGGAACAAATCTTGGAACTCACACAACAGATCAATGATCTTTCAAAACTTCTTTTTCCACCAATAGTCACCAATGATAGCCTCCTTAGGTTCTGCCTCCATCCCAATGTTAACCTTCTTCATCTTCAAGGGCTCATGGTAGGCACATGCTCACTCATCAGTGTTGTCTATAACCTCATGTGTACCCTTTGAATGACTAACATCCAACATCTCCATCTCTTCCCGTCTATGACATAGACCAATTTTCCTTTTTCTTTTTCCATACACATGCGCTCAAAATGTACTTCCTCTGATTCTTCCTCATTGAGGCACGTCTCCAAATAAGGCTCACCTAGCAATTCTAGTAGCCTATCCTCTGCCATGGCACTATCTCCCATTGTAAGGTGCTTGATTGTTTTACAACACCTTATCCACTGATGGTTTGGTACTCCTATATTTGAAAGCTTGAATGAGATCAGCTACCAACTCTTGCCAATTACCCATCTAACAACACATCTCTGAATGAACGTACCAAGCACGCACATAACCTTGTAAGGTGGAATACAACTTATGTACCCATAACGAAGGTGGAAATGCTTCTGTGCTTCCCATCTAGGCCTCCTCACATGCTTGGATATGAAATGAAGTGGTCTCTTTTCCATGGTAGTCTTGTATAACCGTGGGCACATTGCTCCTAGAGAACCTTACAGAAAATGTGATCCTCACCTCATGCCACTCTAGGAGGTTCTCCTGATGTGTAGCCCACCATCGCACTGCAGTCCCAGTAGGTTATAGCTGAGCATTCCTCTTCTTTCATCCTCATTTCTCCACTGAGCTTCCATTTCCTCTAGGAAAATTTTAGGGTATGCCCCTCTAGAGTAACTAGGAAACTTCTTTCTTCCTAGGCGCTTGACTGAATGCACCTTTTCACCCTTATTACAGGTCCTTTTAATTTTCACCAATTAACTCATAGGTTCCATGTGCCCAATTGTCACATGCCACACTAGTGGTATCACTTAAGGACTGAGCATCCTTAAACTAGATAACTCCCTCCGTGGGGTGAATTATCTCAGGATCTCTGATGGAGCGCACATAGATTCTATCAAGGACTTCTTCTCCCAATGGCTCCATGTAGGGCACTGACTTCCCATCCATCAAAGGAATGACCACCCTTTCTTCCTTGTTCTCGAAGCTGATATACCCTTTGTTAAACCTTATGTCAGCATTGTTCTTGTAACACCATGGGCACCCAAGCAATGCTGGAAAGTTTTCTACCTCGGCGAGTGCCAAGACTTCAAAGTCTCCAGTGAACTTGGCCCCTTGAATGGTGATAACTACATCCTTCAGGACTCCAATGGGCATTGCCTTAGTCTTGTTCACCATATACAACACATTTGAAGATGGCTGCAATGCGGCCTTCCCATCTGATGTCAGACATCTAAGGTAAGAACATTCACCTCTGCTCTTGTGTCGATGAGGATATTTCTCAGAAGCCATCCATCAACAACCACATTCAAAGTAATCTCCTTTTCATATTCAAGGCTGTGAGGAGGAAGGTTTGCATGCAAAACCTATTTTTCACGCTCTGCTCTGATGCATGGTACCTTCTCCCTCAGCCATTCTCCCAACAAGGGAATAATATTCTCTTGCCTCAACATTTTACATACTTCCTTGACCTCATCCAGGTCATTCCTTGGAACCTCATTATCCTTCCATTGCTCCACCTACCTCGATTTCTCCTTGAGACATTGGATCTCCCCTTGTAAACTTTGAATCATGTCCATAGTCTCCTGGTACACTTCTTTCTGATGGGTAGGGTCCAAGGTACTTTCCATGTACTACCTCCTCTCTGGAAACTAGTGTCCTTGGTCTTGGCATCTCCCTGGCACACATTGCCTCTGCTCATGTCGTCACCAGTATAGGTTCTAGCTCTAACTCATGCACCACTCTTGGCATCCATGTGAATCAGCCTTCTTGATGCTCACCATTAGTACCCTTATCTTTCTGGTGTTGCTAGTTCATATGCTCATAAAGTTCTAGAAACTCTTTGTACTTGTGCTTCTTTCCACACCATGAGCATTGTAACAGATCAGGAACTCACATTTATAATGTTCTGTAGATCCACAATTATAACATGTTCCTCATGGGAACTCACTCCGTCCTCCACCATGTTGTTACCGACCACTAAATCCCCCACAAAAACCTCTTCCATGCGCCCCTCCATCTGTGCACCCTTCATAACGATAGTCATCATCCTTAGAACTACTAGCAAGGCTAGTCTGGTGCACACCCAGATCAATAGTATCATGGATCTAATCAATCAGTCTGCAATCCTTGGTATCATGGGTTGTAGAGGTGCATATCTTATAGTAGCAAGAAAATTTCTTGCGGATTACGCGCTGGAGTAGAGGATATCTACTTGCATCATGATCCCTGTGGAAGATCTCACAGTCTACTTCCATAGTGTGCACCAAATTCCAAGGGAAACTATCCTTTGCATGTCCCTCCACTTTGTAGTCTATACACCAAAGACCACTACGAACCTCATGCACTGAGTTTGCAGACAGCTTCTCCAACTTCTTGGCCATTACAACAATTTGGGCCTCTAGAAATGGACTAACACCAGTATCAACACTCCCAACAGCTTCAGCATGTAGGGTAACTTCAAATGCCTCACATGGGTCAGTGAAAGTCTTGTGCAATAGAGATATTCTAAATGGTGTTATCAATCCTCCAACAAACCATTGAGCATGTTGAGAAGGATGAATGTCATAGGAGAGATTTGACAAGAGAGTCTTGAAACACACATCATACTCCCACACACTCTCTTCCATTCCCTGTTAGATCTCCTTCAGAGCACTGATGCTCTTCTTCTCAAACTCTGGAATATGGAACTCTGCAAGGAAATCATTCTTCAACACAGTGTAGTCTACCACCATCTGATGGGGGTCATACTTCCTATACCAACTATGTGCACACCCTTGCAATGTAGTTACAAAATGGCTTGCCTTCCACTCCGGGGTAGTGATCCCCTTCACGTGCCATAGTAACTCACACTTGTGCACATGCTCTACAGCATCTTCAATACCCCTATAGTCTAGTAAGTGCAAAGACATCTCGAAAAACACTTGGGGAGGTGGCTGGGGTCCTTGTCCTCCTAATCTAGAGCCTTGGTTCCCTCCAGTGTTTCCTCCCTCCACTAGATCCACTGGATCCACCAGGTCATGTTCCTCCCAACCCACAGATCCACCTCCTGCAACTAAAAAAGGTCCTGAAGTGGTCACACCAAGGGTTCCCAACGTCCCACTGAACTGCGTGATGATGGTCTGTGATAATGTCCCACTACTAGTAGTGTGCCCCGTGCCACTCCCAGATGTGATACCAAAATCTTGTGTATTTTCACCTTGTCCAAAGATTCCTCCAAATACAGGAAAGGATTGTGTAGCCATGGATGTTCCAAATGAGAAATTATATCTCCTAGGTGCCGATCGGTTACTCCCACTGATACCAACTGGGTTAACAATACTTTTCCCTTGATCTAGAAAACCAAGCACCAAGGATTGGTTCACCAGGTGGGTTTAGATGTGCGTCGACAAATCTTCTTTCTCCATGCGATGAAATATCATCAGAAGCTGAAGGGGCTTCTCTCCTACACTTGCCAAGATGGGGTAACACAGACTACTCAGGTTCCATGTCCTCTACATGAACCTCAACTCCTTCCTATAATGTCTACCTCCATAGATCCATCACAACTTGTAACCTCATGTTGTCTAGTCATCTCCCTTTCACGAGCTTCATTATACTTGAGTCATCTTTCCTCCCTTTCCTTTTCAGCCACAATGTCCGCCATCTTCCTCCACCCTAGCTTCCTCTCCCAGCGCTTAGAGAGCTTAGCCGGCCATGGGGAATGCTTCTAAACTCAAAGTAACAACCAAGATCTTCATAGCCAGAGGAATAACATAAAAATGATCCTCTAGGCTCCCTCAGAAACTCAAACTCAATAATCTCTGGGAAAGAATACGTCAAAATGGCATATTCTAAAGTATAACCATGGTCAACACCCTCTTCCACCAGTGATCAATAGCACGGGTCCAAGTTGGATCTACATCCTGTAGCATCTGATAGTCATCTTGGGTCCACACACGTGATCTATAGTACCAGCTTGATCTAGATGCGTAGGATGAAAGCCATTCATATAGTTCTACTGGGAAGCAGTAAAAGAATGTCTCATATAGCTCATGGTATAGGTTCTCTTCTACCCATCTACGTGCATTGAACTCAGATCCATAGTGTTGAATCTTTGAGAAAACTCATCCTTCGTGCTCTTGAACCATGTTTCAACACTTTCTAAGGTCAGGTGCTCTGTCATCACACATCACAGGGACAAATATGCATGCCATTTCTCACAACAACTTCAAAAGAGGTCCCAACAACGGAACCAAAATGTAGTCATTTTTGTACCCTTCACAGAACAGGAAAATCCCATGCGCGTCAGCCTATCACCCAGCAGGCACTGGGTGCTCACCTAAGGCATGCGTGGGAGACCAAGTCTCTCCTTTATGTGATTTTTGTGAGAATGCATCATCTTAGAACAGACAATCAAATGCAAGATAGAAAATAACTAAACCACATTCTTATGAACTTAGGAAACGTTTTCATCTCATTGTATGCAGGTAAGAGAAATAACAAGCAACACATGGAGATGATTTATACAGAAAGGAAATGTATGAGTATTGAACACAGATGATTTATAATGAAGCATTATATTCATACTATCAAAGTTAATAACCCACATTACATCCCTTGAGGTCATAACAGATCCTCATATTATGCAGAGCCAAATCATGCATCAAGAGTTATGTTATGCTCATCATATTACAAAGAAAAATGAGAACCCATCCCCTTCTATATGTTATCACTCATAGAGCTCTCCTAATCCCTAGCCATAACACCCTCCATTATGTTTTCTATAGGGCTTTCCTCTCTTCCACTCTCTATCCTTTTCTTCTACTGGGTGTTTGTATATATAGCCTTAGCACCCACCGCCATGCCTTCCAGAAGTTACAGATCGGTCGCCAAGTGTCAAAGTGGTCCTCCATGGGAGCATGCCTTCACAGACCCAAGCTCTCCACTCTCCATGATGATGCTCTTCTAGAACCCTCCATCACATGCCTGGAATATTCCATTCTTGATCCCACAGTTGCCAGGCTGGCATCTTATCCACAAGGGTCATGCTTTTTTCATGTGTTGCTACCTGGGGTGCCGAATATGACTAAGTAAAAAACCTATTTTTCCTTGTGCGCCTTCAACCCATGCACCCTTCTTTGTCTAGGTCCCACACGCCCACATGCCTTCTTATACTTAGCTGATATTTTGGGGCCCAAAAACAATGTTTTATACAATATGTTTTTATGAGCAATAGAGATTTTGAGGAGATCTAAGATCGATATCTTAGCGGGTGTCTTCTCTAACTATTCTATTAAATTTTACTGACCTTCCTAAGGTACAGGTAGGGATTTGATATGATCAAATGAGCACGTCACATCCCTACTACACATAGTTTTTCTAATATCCTAATTGTATTAACCTATTCATCCGAAAAATAGATACCTCCTATAAGGGAATCAAAGGGACTACTATTAGCTAGCTAAACATAAGCAGTAGTCCTATAGTCATTGGAAGTTTGTATGTGATCTGGCTTCCTATTCTTCTTATCTACATGCTTAGGAAAGGGCTATTTGAAGATACCCATTTTCTCATTGGGACTCTATCCTAAGTCAGGGGGGAATCTATGATGATTTTTCCCTCTTCAATGAGGTCTTGTATATAATGTCGTAGTCTCAAGAACCTATCTATTTTGTGTCCTTTAACATGATGGAATTCACAGTACTCATGCTCTTTGAACCAATCAGGTTTTGGATCATCCTCTAGATATGGTACTGTCGCTATTGGGTACTGCACCATGTTTACCACATCTAACTGTTTAAGTATGGCAGATAGTGATTTCGTTAGTGACGTAAACATACGTTTTGTGGGTACCTTTGGGTCAGGTCCTTGTGAGAGCTTTAAAAGTGGATAATTCTATACAGCTTGGAATCTCTTGGAGTCTGTGATGCCATCACCAATGACACGTTTGTTTTTATTGAAGAAATTTGGTTTATCCGTAATTTCTTTTTCATGTTTTTCCTTTATGATGGGTTTAAGTGTCCCTTTCATAATTAGAGCCTTTTTTATTTGACTACCATTTTTGATAACTTATTTGAAGTTAGAGCCGCAGTGCATTTGTAAATGAAAGGATATTTCTAGATTTAAGTTTGAGATGAATATGCTTACTAGCTATTTTTTTGGTAGGACATAAGGGAAACATCTTTCCAATCCATGCCATCGATGCAAGAATCTTGTAAAGGTCTCATTGGATTTCTATTTTACATTGTAAAGGACGTTCATGGTGATATCATTCTCCATATTGAAGGAGTAATGTCACACAAACTTTTCGGCAAGTGTGGGCCATGTCATGATCGATTCCTAAGGTACACTAAAGAACTATTCTAATGCCAGTGCTCCTAGTCTATGAGGGAATAGTCATATTAAGAAATCGTTGTTGTACATGACCTCTTGAAAATCCATGTAAAATTCCTTGATGTGATCACAAGGATCATCTTTTCTTTTATATTTGTCGAAATTAGGAATGGAAAAATGTTTTGGAAAAGATTGTCATACCATGTCCTTGTCAAAGGGGTAAGGACATAGTTCTTCATATAAGTACTTCCTAATGTGTCCTACATTTCATTCCTATAGCGTAGTAAGTGTGTTATTCATTGATTATAACTCCTATTGAATGAGTTGCTATTTTGTAGGTGATATTCGTCTGTTTACCTTAGTAACTTTAAAAGTTGTGTCATCATACAAATCAAAGTGAAACTCACTATATTTTTTTTGAGTTTGTCTTTATGGACGTTCCTATTCGAAGAGCCTACGTTTTCTAACTTTTGACTTAGTTTAAATATTTGTTTTTGAAGGATATATTCTTCAAATAAGGGATCGTCTTCCTAGTCAAATTTAGGAGGAAGTGAGCCTATGTGCTCATGCTCAATTTTTACTTTACGTGAAGCCTTATAATAAGCTCTTCGTGAATCACCAATTGGTTTTGATGGGTCATCTTCAAAATTTTTATAATGTTGTTCGGAAGCAGAAGCATACCCTATGTCAAAGGGGTTATTCATGTCTAAGATGGGTGGTCGCTCTTCCGTTTTATGATTAATGATCTTAGTCTCCACTTTGCATTCTTGTGGAAGCTTAGCCGTTAACTCTAGGACTCTTGTGAATACTTGATCTCTATTATAATAAAGGAGCTCGTCAAATCGACCTAGGTCTAACTTATGTTATTCCTTAGAAGAATCAGATTCATCTCTGCTATGATCAACCAATGGTTTTGTGTCTTTGACCTATGAAAAGAGAGGTGCTAAGTTATTACCACTGAATGGGAAAGATGCAAAAGGATTTTCTTCTAAGTCATGCTCATTTGGTTTAGATGCCATTTTCATGATTCTTGGCATTACTAGTCAAAGTTATACTAGGTTTTGTCTAAATACCTTCAAAGTTGTATGAAACCTAGGCATATGCTACTTAAGTTGTATGATAGATGAAATATACTAGATTGTTCTAGATGTAATTGTATGCAGTTGTTTATCATTCAAAGAACAACCATATGAACATTTTGACAAATCAAACAATCACTCACCTTGTCCTTTAGCAAAACTATACTCTAAACTATGATTCCAAGGAAGGGCTCAAAATGGATAGTGACAATAATCTATAAATACATAGGTCAAGTTAGAGTACCAACAAGGCCTAAATATCAAAGTGATATTGGTGTGATATCTCCTCGAGATATACTAAGACTAGTTTAAATGCCAATGAAACTAAAGATTTTTGAAACATGGAAGTTGTGAATGCGGATAGTGTAATAACACTATCTTGACACGTTAACCTAGAAAGCAAGGTGTTAGTATCAAGATCATGTTATTGCGGTAGTTACAAGGCAATATTGACACTCTCAAAATACTCAGATGATGTTGGAACTAAAACTAAGTATAAGTATAGCAAGAAATTCTTTTGTTGTGCCAGCAGTGTAACCGTACAATAAAGGGACTTAAACCAAGTTCTCACAACATTGAAAACTTGATGTAAATTATATGGCTAGAATGCAAGAAAAAATAAAAACTTAAGGAGAAATAATGATGAACCAAAATTGTAACAATGAAGATGATCTTGAAATCAAGATCAAAGGGCTATCAAAGACACAAAAAACATACATGCACACTTTAGACGTTTAACAACCCAACCACAAATATGGATGGGCGTAAACAGACAAAAAAGTGTCAAATACTATCCTTGATAAAACTCACGGAGTATTATTCCTTCTCAACCAAAATGGGTAGCGAGAATGCAAGGGTATAAATCAAAAGATGAAAGTAAACTTAGCTCCACTTAGGCATAGTTTCACCTTGTCTGAAGGTGAGAAAGAAACCAAGCTAAGTGATACGTCGTTTAATTTCGTGATGAAATAAAATTAGATCCAACTCAACTGGACTCTTTGCCTTATTCAAAAAACAAGTTTTAGACTCCAATTAAGTCATCACTTCGTGATGGCCCGGCAAGATGTGATAATGGACTAGTAAAGTGGTCTCCAAGATAAAATGGCTTTCCTAATAAGATCTCTCAACTAGGTGTCAAAATTTTGTCTAAATGCAAGCTTGATTTATCCAAAGAGTTACACTAACTGATTTGGGAGTATCTAGGTTTTACTTTACCCCCTTCTGATATAATGAACAACTAGTGCATTCAATTGTATCATCACTGGGGTTGTGATACAGACAACTTTGACTCTAAACTTACAATGTAAAAACTAGTCAAGTGGGTAAGTGAAACACTTCCTGTTTCATCCATGGGGTTACTCGGTGGTAGATTACTTTAGGGTTCCTAAAACCAACCCAATTTTTATAACTTAAGGTGTTATGCCAAAGGGGTTACATTATAGTTAAGCGGATAGGGACGTACCCTTTTCTGAAACATGCAATATAGTGTGATGAAAGTGGTGTGTTTTTTATCTTGCTTAGATTTAATGAAGTTTTTCACACCTTTGGAAACCTACATCAAACATGTTAGTATGGTTTTGATCTCGATTATTTGACACATGATTTTTTTCCTATATACCAAGATTAGTAATTTTCCAATACGTCATATAAAGGAGATAAGATGTTACTTTTGATTTCCCAGACCATCTTAAGATGCAAGGAAAGAGCATACACAACAAGGTGTGTCACTCAAATTTTGTAAGAAATGGAAAATACTTAAGTAAATTGCAAAAATAAGTTCCTTTTAACCAACTTTGAGAGCTAATTGAATCGTTTTGCAAGTATGAAGAAGGTAGTGAAACATTTTTGATTCCCAAGATCACCTAGAAAGGCGCAAGAGAAGAACATACACATTTCAAACCTTCACAGATAAAGATGCAAACACTTTAACTAAGTTAGTATAAAAAACATGATGGAAAATAAACCCGTACACCACTATTAGAACCCTACAAAAAATTTAGAAAACCAAGAAAATTGAAAAATTCCAGAAATCTATTTTTAGCAGTTTTTCAATGGTTTTTAGTATTTTGCATTTTTGGAGGTCTCCGGGGAATTTTGGGACTTTTATGATAGAAGTAATGATACCAAAGGTATATTAGTTTTTGAAATTCCCTTTCAAATTTAACTTTGTACTCTTTTTGATGCCTATTCAAGTTCTGAAAACGGGTCAACGGGCTAGGAGATATGACCCAAACTAGGAGCACTAAAAATTATAGGAATAAATCCAGATCAAACAGATACCTGTGCACACCCTTCAAGGTGTATGCACACCTATTTGGATGTGTGCATGCCTGGTAAAATTATATTTAGCTAGGTGCTTGCGCCGGGAGAAGGGTGTATGCGTGCCTATTTGGGCATGGGCGCACCTGGTAAAAATGACAGTTAGCTAGTTGCATACGTTGGCAGATGGGTGTATACGTGCCTAGTAAAAATGATAGTCAGCTAGGTGCCTGCGCTGGCAGAAGGGTATATATGTGCCTATTAAAAATGACAGTCATCCAGGTTCTTGTGATGGTAAAAGGGTGTATACATGCCCGTTTGGGTGTGTTCGCCCGTTATCATATCCCTATGTGCTGATTTGGGTGCTTGTGCGCCTCTGCTAAAAATGATAGTCAACGGGTGCCTACGCTAATAGAAGGGTGTATGCATGCCTACCTAAAAAAACACCAAACAACACAGAACATGAAATTCTAAAAATGTCAATAGGTTAGAATTTAGCCATTAAATGTAATTTCTAACATAAACCTAACAAAGTGGCATGAAAATGAAGGTTAACTACATAAAACCTAGCTAAAAAGCCCAAGGCAAAATATTTAACCCTACAAAAAACATGTAAAAAGTTAAAAACTGAAATAAAAGCTTCAAAATGACTCCATTAATGGAGGATGGACTAAGAGTCTCACCGGGTGTGCCAAATGTGTGCAATGAAAATTTTGCAAAAGCTACGAAGATGGGGTAAGAACATCTAAAGAAACCCCAAAATATTTGGAACAAACAACTCAAATCACCATCAGATTAGAGATAAGAAAGAGCTACCTATTTGCATGCATATATAAAGCTTGAAACAAACAATCAACCTCTAAACATGACTATATTAGTTCTCTACTCCATGAAATCTATATACAATTGAACCTATTAAAGCTCTAGCAATCGGTTTTATGTTTATTGATTTTTCAAAAGATTAAGAATGGAAGATTACCATTAATGGCTTCTCCCATGTACCTACAACTTTGAAAGGATTAGAAAATAACAAGTAAATAGTTCAAATAAACTATGAAATGACTCTAAAAGACTTAAACATGACCTAAATCAGAAATGAGAGAGAGAGAGAGAGTTCTTAGGAAAATGTGGGAGGGGTATCCCTCTATTTATAGTTTTTAGATTTGAGAAAAGGATGTTTTGGATGCATGTGGGACTAAAAAGGAGTCAAAAAGTTGATTTTTAGAAAAACCTATTTGGAGGTGTGAACAAGATTTTAGGAAGCTAAGTGGCTATTTGGAAAGGTAAGATATTTTTTTAGAAAGTCAAATTCTTTTTAGAAAGTCAACAAGAGGGTTAATTAACCTAAACAAGGTTAATTAAAGGGAAAACAAGATTATAGAAGTTGGTTAGAGAGGGATTAGTAGGTTTAGGGGGTTTAGAAGAGGTTAGAAAGGGTGTTTTACTAGCGTAGTGTAGTAAATTAACATGAGACTGGGATAGTCAGTATGATATTAGTAATAAGATCATCTAGACCAAATTATAGGTGTCTACAATATGCCTGGTCTTGATTGTGATAGTACAGATAAAAATAATAATAAAATATACATGTGCATGATGTTGTTTCTAATACTAGTCAAGACGATTGTATAGCTGTATCTCATACTCCTTTCATTTCTGAAAATTTCTCTAATGATTGTAAAGATATATATCATACTAGTTATCCTCCTACTTCATTGTATATTGAGGACAAGCTTGATAAAATCCTTGCATCCGATTCTTTGTCTGATATTGATGATGCACATACTAGTAACAATTCTACTTTTCTGCATATTGCTGAATGTGAATTCTCCACTTTACTTTCCTCTTCTTCAGAGATTGTGTCTAGTGACATGTATTTTGATTCATCTCCTTCTATTGCTTCATCTCCTAACAATGCTTCTGATGATATTCCTACTGCTTCTATTGACATTCCATGTTCTTCATCACATAGTATTTCTTCCGCACCTACATCTAGTGTGCCTATAGCATCAGAATCCTCCACTTCTTCTTTTGACATTCCTATGATCACTCAAAATGGAAAGCTTCAAACACTTCATAAACCATTCACATCTTCTACCATTCCTTCACAAGACATCTTATCACTCATGCATGTTGTTGGTTAATTACAATCTCAGGTCCAATCTCTCACTCTTGAAATCAAGGCCTATTATGCTTCTATTGATAACAATTCTTTACACGAAAATCCTTTACCTAAAAAGATTCACAATTCAACATTCCCTAAGGATTTCATCATGCCTAAATTTTCATGCTTTGATGGTACTAGCAATCCATATTTGCATCTCAAGAATTATCATCTAGCTATGGCTTCTTACTCCATATTTGCATCTCAAGAATTATAGTCTAGCTATGGCTTCTTACTCCAATGACTAATTATTGCTTAAATATTTTTGACATAGTCTTACTGATGATGCTCTCCAATAGTACATGCATCTACCTTTTGGATCTCTCAATACCTATTGTGATATGGAAGAGGCCTTACTTCACTAATTTATACTAAACAATGGCCCTAGAGTCACACATGATCACTTACCTGGCTTATATCAAAGAAAAACAAAACCTATTATTGATTACATTATGCATTTCAATGTTTGGATGCATCAGTTAGTATTTCAGCCCATTGATCTCAAAAATTAATTTTTTTTTTTTTCATGGCTTGTTTTCTTATTTAAAAGAGCTCTTACAATATAACACATGCAAATAATCTACACTATTATGCTATAAAGTCATCAATCTAGAACAAGATCTCATTACTACATATGTTTATATATCCTCCTCCCATTTCAGCTACTGTCGCATCATCTAGTTATTCTCCTCTTCCACCTATTAAGCTTCCTCCAAGGTATCCATCTCCTCCACCCCATAGGAAATTTCAGTCTTCTCCATCGCATAAGCATCCTTCATCCCCTCCACTGTGTCGGGGGATCTACCCAAGAATTTTTCATCTCCTACTCAGGAGCCATTGCACTTTTCGCATGATGCTAAGCCTCATGATGTGCTTCGTTATTTTCTTAATAAGCACATAATTCACTTTACTTCTAATCAGCATCATTCTCCTCATCACTTTCAATGCCAATGTGATTGACCTTATTGTAACTATCATCGCATCAATGGCCATCATGACAATGATGGTTGTGCCCTTCATGATAGATTACAACAATTAAATGACAAGGGTGTCATTACCTTTGGATCTCACTCTCGTGAGCGGTCTATGTATCCAATTCCATGCAAGTGTTCTGTTACTCTAGTACACTTATCTCCTTCACCCGCTTCTAAGGTCACTAATTGTCCACCACCACAGGGTCATTAGGCCACATGTCATTATTCATACATGCTCTCCATTTCATTCATCCATCACTGCACCATATCATCCACTGCACAATTCTCCTAATACACATTGACTTCCTAAGCCATCGACATATGTGCTTCCCACTGCTGCTATCTCCCATCATTGAAACCATTTCATCAAGAATTTAGTTTGGTTCATACACTCATGTTGCTTCCATTCCACATACTTCCATCACTCCATGCCCGCTTGGTCTTTGGTAGGTGATTTTTCTCACCTTACCTCTCGATGATGGAATTGTGTTCTCATGGTTATTACATGACTGTTTAGGGATATGTTACAATAAGAACCCCACTATATCTTTGCGCTACATGCCTCATTGATCTATCTATCTGGTGTACATTATCGATTCACTTCCCGATGACACACTCTTACTTTATGGTTCATTCTTGACTGTTTAGGGGTCTTATATAAATCAACCTCATCGTTCACACATTAGGGGGAATCGTTATTCTTACTCCTCTCTTTATCATACTAAAACATGATTAAGTACACTTTTATCATCATACATACTTTACCATTCATCATATCTCTATTCATACATATAATACACTTTTTCATCATTTATCACATGGAGCCATCACACTTTATATATTAGTCAACATTAACAACTACGCAATGAAAATCAAATCAAAACATACGAATAATGCTCAAAACATCACATATGAATAAAAACACATCAACACAATACAATGATGACAATCATCCATTTCTATATATTATGAAAATATCATGGTTACATAGTACAATCGATGGGGGACAAGCCCCTACATACATATACATCATATCTCATCACCACTATCACTATCTACAACTGTGGGAGCCCTAGAAATAGAAGATTCACTACTCAATATGTGTCTTTGATTGTGGCCACTACCTCTCTACATGCCTACGTAATAAAGTCAGTTTAATTGACTACTTGCAAAATGACCCTATAGCTCCACAAACCTCGCAAATACATCATGTACTAGTGGACCTCCACCCTTAACCTCTCCATCCTTCTATGTCTCCTCTTGTGCTTCGTACCTCTCAATCAATAACACAGTACAAGTAACCACCACTACCATCACTGGATCAAACAAATGAACATGCTCACCCATAATAACATCCACCTGCTTTAACATCCCACCTCTAGAACATTAGTGGGCACATTCTACATCAATGTGTGGATCGAAAGTGTCAATAATTAATGACTAGTAAGCATCCCCTGCAATAATCCACAACATCACATTAGTTCATATTCAAAATACAACACAATCAAACAACTAGGTAATGATCCAAAAATATCAATACACATATACTCATGCTGTTATTGCTGTCACTACATCAATACCACTAGGGGTAGGTACCTGCCCCTCATCTCCTCCTACTGGTGGTGATCCTGCTGCATCTAAAAGAATTGGATATAGTAGTACCCATCAGTGCATTGCCCACCATGAACTATAGGCTTCTATACACCCCTCACCATCCACCCATATGGGCCTTATGGCCGCATTAGACTCATCTGAACCATGAGGTACTAGCTGTGCTCATGTGGGTCCTAGTCTAGTCATGGCCCTCCTCGGTGCCCTCATGGTTCTCGTTCATATATATGGCTCTGGGGGCACATCTTGAGGCATGCCAAAGTTTTTTGATACACTCTCTACCTGAAATAGCTCCACCACCCTAGGGAATATGTCCTCCAGTGACATAGTGCACTATATACATCAAATCTCCACTACATCCTCTGGCCATCCTCCATAGTCTCAATATGGCCTCTAGATGATGGCCCATGTCCCCATACAATCCAAAATCAATCTACATGTATCAATATCCATCCTTCTACTCTGCACACCCTACCCGTCGTGTAGAAAATATATATCACCTTTCCCACTCTACACGAGGCCCACCAAACAACCTTAGTATCACAATAGGCTTGTAATCCCACACATGTAACAAAGTGGTGGCCCCTAGTCCACCCCCATGCTCTTATTGTGTGAAACTGTATAGATCCATGTACAAATGCACTAATACACATCGTGCCCAAGCATATCTCATCCCATCCTCATCTATGTGATGACACATATCATGCATCTTATATAAGATGCCTATACCACAACCCTCCACTGCAAGTGAAGAAGTGATCACAACAATAATGAACTTCCACAATTATGGAACCCTTGACTATAATATAACATCCAAACTGATATGAACCTCAGTATGAACTCGAGTCCCTCTAAAGCACCATCTATCATCCCTCATATGTCTATGCACATTGTATACATCCATCACCTACACCCTCTCACCAATAATAATCAATCACATTATGCGATATACATCCTCCAAAGTCACGGTCATCTCTTCGATAGGAAACCAAAATGTGAAAGTATATGCAAACCATCTCTCACAAAATGCGGTGATCATCAACATATTGTGGGGCACATATGCCATCCTCATTATGTGTCGTAAGTCGACATGGTCTAGTACATTCTAGTCATCATCTAAAAAACCCAAACCTAATAATGTGCTCAAATCACGGCCACCATAGAACTCCCATGAATGAATATCCCTTTACACAACACAAAAAAACAAAAAATGTGAAATCATTACCTTGTATACATGTAAAAACACCCAACAAAACCATAAATACCATCAATTTTTTTACATCCACAACATTTTTGGCTACAAATAGACTTTCTGGGTCGCCAACTCTTAAGAGCAGGACGTGGGCACCTAGGAGCAAGTCACTAGCGTCCATATTTTGGGCGCTGAAATTCCAAAGGTCGTTAGCACCTTTAATTCTCTTGCCAAGGTCAAAAACACCTAAAAAATCAAAACCAAAAGTTTACAAAAATTCACTAAAAACACCTCATTGCAGCACAATTGTAAAAAAATCACACTCACTAGCTCAGATACAGTACGTAACGCCACACTTGCCACCACCATCTCGAATTGAATCAATCACGGTACTCTCACTTACATAATATTTACACAATTAGAGCTCAAAAGCACACCCATGTAATATTCAAATGAAATGTATATTCAATTTTTCAAATTTATAGTAACTTTCAATTTCCTTCCTCACTTTCATCGCTATTTATAATCATTCTCCTAACTAATACACATCACACGATTTCAATCGTATCATGAGTATCCCTACTTTGATCCTTTTCTTGTTTGTGTCATTCTCTTCATAACTCCACTTACTATCATATCGTAAACATTCCACATTTATGATATTCCTACTCGGCATAGCTGTAACTAAATATACATATAATATAACTTACATATACTCATACCTTACGCTTATCACAATGAACTATCATTATACATTTACTTATCATATCAGGGAGAACATTCTCAGTCTTCACTGCACCCTTTTTTTTTAACTTGGTGTGAAATACAAAACAAAACATACATATATTTCAAAACAAAACATTCACACTGTTACATAGGTTATGTTCTCACTTATATAATATATTCATCATTTTAAATATTAAAATTAGCTCGTGGATCATGAGACTTTTTTCACCATATTCTACCAATTCCCCCTAATGACCTAATATGGGGGAAATAAGCATTAAATGTGAACCATTACTTGATCAGTCAAACACATTCATATTTGTTTCTACCTATTTTTTACATCATTTGATTCGCATCAATCAACTGAGGTGAACATAATGTGATGTGACTTTCCTCCTAAATGACCTATCTTGGGAGTTATATCACCACTTTGTGTTTAGACATATTTTGGGATTGTTATCTCTATATTCTTTAATACCTCTTTGTGATGACCTAACATGGAAGCAATATCATACATACCATGACACCCTTAGAGTCTCAGAAATGAGTTTTCATTTTCCCTTTTATGTAATACTCCAAAATGGGTCTCAACAACTCAGTCTAGTCCTTGATTCAATACTTTGAGTCCCTCAAATCTATTAAAATGAACAAAATTTAGTCTTTTTCCCGTTAGCATTGGCTAGACATTTTAAAAAATATGGTGGTTGTTTGTCCCTTGGAGGGTAATAAATAGACCTATCTCCCTACACTCTACATCTAAAGTAGCAAGATTTGACAAATACTACAATGATTAACTACAACACATAATCAGGTTGGGATATTTGATCACTCCCTAACATTATATGAGTCATAGTTTTGGGAAGAGCGATGACTAAATTTAAAATTTTGGCTCCAATCTTTCAAAATTGAAATATTCATTCTTCACTTTGTTCTTTATTATATAAATAGATCATACAGGTCCTCTATTCTTAGGACTTGGATGGACTTCATCTGATCCATGGTTCGTAACATCCACTAAATTCGACGCACCATTTTGCGCGTACTTATACCCCAACAAGGCTTATCTTAGGAAATATTTTAGGAATTTTTGCTACTTCCTTTACACTACTTGAATTTCATCAAAGATAGCATAAAGGGGGGGATAATGTAGACATGCAAAATCATGCACGTAACTACTTAATTACTATGTCCAACAACATCTGCTATTTTATATATGGATCTTGAGTCAGAACCAGTATTCACTAATTAAACACTTCCTTAATTCATTTGCTTGTGTTCATTTCAGGATCTGTCATCTCCTACTCTGGTATCCATCAATTATTTTTCGTATATCCAGCTCTGGTCAACCTCATTAGGGATATCCGTGTTTAATTCAATATTAAGTTCACTTGTCATTTATTGTCCTTGGACATTTAGTGCCCTTAATCACTTAACATCCATATCCCATCTTGGGTGCCTATATCCTCTTTAAACATTTTACCTTTAGTTAAATTGACATCCCTTTTGGTCGGTCTCTATACTTTTTCATACACAATATCCTGATTTAACTCCTATAGTCAGAATGTTGAGTCATAAGTGTCGATAATCCATGCTAAAAGGATCACATATTATCCTAACACATTAAGGCACTACAATCACCCCATTCATAAATACGGGGCATACTTCTCTCAAGGGCTATTACATATTCCCACAAAATGTCACAAGGGACTGCATCTGTTGGCTTGATTACTCTACCCTTACACACTGACATCATTTTGAAGCCCTTAGAATCTTCAGGTTTTCACTATAACCACTATAATACTTGTGATTCTCTCTTTCTATTCATTTTCTTTCCCTAATTTTCCATTTGCGTCATTTTGCAGGTTAAGGAGAAACAATAAAATCACTAAGTTACAACCTTCATATGCACTCTTTTCCAACATATACATTTCTGAGATGTAGTACAATACAATATCATAAGTTGTTTCTAGTTTGAAAGTTAAGGACAAGCTTCAATAAATAAAAATTTACAAGAAATATCCTTTTTAAAATGCAAGATTTACAAGCCTATTTGACCCTAAGTATAGGACAACATGGCCATACTTACATAAAAACAAGGATTCTTCATCATTCAAAGCTGTGACACACAAAAGTCTTCTTTTCAAGGCGATCCTCCAAGCTTCAAAACTTTTCACTCTTGACACTCTGTCAATTTCGAATCTTGATACAAGGAAGGTAGGGAATAGGCAACGCTCTGCCACCACAGACCTTTAAAGCACCAATAAGGAGGATGCCCTCATCCCTTGCTTATTGGCCCCTACGATCCCCAACCATTTCTGAACAATAGGGAGCAGTTTCTGACTTGTAAAACTTCACAATAATTTTGAGTTACTGTCCACAATACACACACATTCATCTTTCCAGACACACTTCGAGATAAGCAGAACTTAAGGTAAGTTCCCTATCTCTCAATAAAATTCTTTCATAATTTGATCAAATAAAGAGCCAAGCATTTATATTTGCATTGTTTTCCAATCAAGAACATTCGAAGAGTCAAATTTTAATAAAATATTTCAGGCTTTGTTAAATCATTTGGAGAAGAATATGGAGTCTTAAAACCTCTCACTAAGGATCCACTTGCTAAATACCTCCAAAGGCTATCAAAATCACATTGCTACCTTAATAGTTAACATAGAAACCTGTTCTCATTCCATTTAGGAATGGAGCAATATAAACTCCCTCAAAAACATTCTATCACTAACAATTTTTCCTCCACAAAATAACTCTATTTGATTCTCCCAGTAATCTTAATAAAGTTCCATCCCATATAATACATTCACATATATACATATACACTCAAACAATCACATATTTCTCAATCAAAACAGTGATTCAATAATACATTAAAGGTTAAGAAGTTTATTTCAATATTCACTAATTTATTGATAGTCCTCAAGATTTGATCCAAGTGAAAATGTGTAACTAAAATAAACTCCCCGATCTCAAACCAAGAACAAAGCAATAATTTTTCCCCATTTTCAAGAGTAGGAATCCAAGTTCTCTCAAATACTCCTTAATTTTTACAAATATTTCTTTTTCGATCTATCATTGAGGGTGATAATTTCCTTGTCTCTATCCACATCTACTTATTTATTTGACATACAGCTCTAACTAAAACATCATGATGTTTTCTAATAAATTGGTGAGGATATGACATTTCCTTCATGCACAAACTCTACTACATTCTGAGGAACATTACCTCAAGTGTAAGAAAGTTCTTGCCCTTGTTTCACCTTTTCTTTGATTTTTTTGGCACATAATGGAGTCTATCAACCTTCTATCCCATAGGTATAGTTTAGGTGAATCCTTGCAAGGTGTGGGACAAGTCCCAACTTCTATATACAGAACCTCCAAGTACAATGGTTTTACAACTTAATACAGGATTTTAGGTTAGAACAGGTATACTTTAGCTCATGTTTCACCTAAGAGGGATACAAAGTATTTACCTTCATTGAATATATCCTCACCCATAATGTGTGGATAGCGTCCCTACACAGGTATAAATCTCATATGATCTGTGAGAATATTGACTATTCTTTACTTTGATCTATTGTTATTGACTATTATTAATGAGGTATTGCATGGTTCACAACATTGAGTAATAACTTTCCTAAGTATTAAAACCATCAACCCTTGGTCATATGAGGGCTTAAAGCTTGTGATTCCTACTAGTGAGCCCATTAACTCTAGCCCCATTTCATTTTTCCATTTGTGTGGTGAAGGGTTTAGAAGAGCGTTTTATTCATCATTTTAGTGAAACTAAAATAAATAGTAGAGCATGATATTGAAAAGTTTGTATCTTTTGATTGGTAACTCAATCCATGAATTTATATGCAAAAAAATATGTATGCACTTCCTTCAAATAAGATTTCTTACATCTTCATAATCCTTTGGCTATCTTTATGTATTTTGGGGGGCGTACTTGTTTCATTGCTTTCCTTTTCTATTTCTTTTGTGATGTTTTCTAGAATGGCATCTTTATTTACTTCAATTGTCTTAGATCATGTTGAGTCAATAAAATCACATCTAATTACCACACATGGAAACCAATAATGGAAACATTAATTAAGAGAAAGGATTATGGGATTTAACTTCTATCAGAAAAACCAGTACGTTCACTAGAGAATATGAGAAATTTCAGTACCAGTGCAAATTTTTAGTGATGTTAGATGCAAATAGTTGTGTGTATTTATGTATTTAAAACTACTCAAAATATGGAGGTATTGGAGGCTTATATTGTATTCCTATCCAAGGGTTCTCTTGTGAAGAAGCAACACTTGAAATTGAGATCACCTCTCTTAATCCTAAAGATTTTCCAACAATTATAGACTATCTTACCAAGTTCAAGCATTTGTTAACATAGTTGAAGTGGAGTGGAAGAGATAAGAAAGATGAAGATTATGTGTTTACTTGATTCTATCCAAGTTATAGAGGACCATTCCATAAGGTCTTTTCTTCTACCTTTTTCTCTAGCATGGATGCCTTAGGTGACACATTCAAAATGCCTAACTCAGAAACATTTTGTGAAAGACTTATTAGGGAAGAATCCAAATTATCTATTACCTTGACATCTTTCACCTCTCAAAAGGCATTAGTTGCATCTAATCCTAAGGGAAAGGGAAAACCAATCATGTAAAACCAAATCCACCCCTTCTCGATCCTCAAAATGCTCCTAAACCCAAAGAAAACCAACTAGGGACTAAACCCAAGGAGTCTTCTAAATCTAAGAATAATTCTAGACTTTCATGCGCTTTTTGTGGGGGTAGTGGTCATGAAGAACCAATAGGTGTTATAAGTGAATGCAAGCCTTAGAGGATGCAATCAAGAAAAACAAAAATTTCTATCTCCACTCCACCTCATTACTAATCAGCATGGAAAAACACTTAATGCATTGTTTGGAGATATCAGTCACCACTTGTAGAATTATTGGGTTATAGATTCTGGTGTTTCTCATCAAATGACTTCTTTCTAAGGAGTACTTTTGTTTCTCTAGGTTTGAGTTTTACTTCCAAAATTGAGGTTGGATATTCTTCCTTTCTTTATGTTAAAGGAAAATCTGATATACAACTTGATGGTGGCAGTATCCAAGATGCATTTAATGATGTTCCTAACATCACTACAAATTTAATTTTCTGTATATCAAATTTTTCATTCTGGTCAAGGGAAAACAATGACTTTTACACTGCATGGGGTAGAAGTAAAAACATTTGTTGGAGCCTTATTCACTTGTTGCTCAGGGTATTATTGATCATATTTCAATACCCTATATCACTTTGAGGTTTTCTTATGACCCTTCTTCTATAGGGACAATTATTGGTTTCTCATGCAGATTCAGAGAATAAGCTTTGACATGAAAGATTTGGACATCTCAATTACAGATATTTGAAGGAATTGAGAAATCATGGTATGGTTGATGGTCTTCCTATATTTTCTTATCTTGTGGGAGTTTATTCATACATTGTGCATTATTGGAAACAACGCCAAGATCCTTTTCCTAAGAATTTTATCTAGCAGAGAGCTTCTTCACAGACTTGAGCTTGTGCATAGTGACTTGATGGTTTTTCCTACCCCCTCTTTCAATGGAGAAAAGTATGCACTTAGAAAAGACCTATTGATAATTTCTTGATCCATACTTGGGTTTATTTTCTCAAGTACAAAAGTGATGTTTTTCCACACTTCAAAAAAATTCTTCAAGGATTTGGTTAGAAACAATCTTCTAGTTATCATAAAGAACCTTCATACTAATAATGGGGGAGAGTACTTTAGCAATGAGTTTTCTAAATTTTTGGTTTACTCAAGGAGATTATTCACTAGAATTATGTTCCTCATACTCCACAAGGAATAATGGCTTATCACAATGGATAGAATAGAACATTGAAGGAAATGATTAACATGCTATGATGCATTCTAATATTTACCTCCTATCTACTGAGTATGAATTAATTAATTGTGCTAACTACATTCAGAATCACACAACACACAGAGCACTTGAGTATTAAAATCCAGAGGAAGTTTGGTCCAACACTAAGCCAGATTTCTCATTTTTTCAGACTTTGGGAGGATTCCTGTTTGGGCCTGTTGTGCTAAAGAAGAAAAGGAAATCTTTGGATAATAAGAGAAAACCCTTGATCTTTGTAGGGTATTTCATGCAGGACATGAGAGCTTGATCAACGTTTAGATCTGGTGGTACACATGATGTTATTTTTTGAACACATGTTCAGTTTGATGAGCGCTTCACTCCTCATGATTCTTCATCTTCTTCCATGACTTCTTCTTCATCTCATCTTGAGGATCCTTTCTTTGAGGAGGTTTATGAGTAGGTTATAGATATCGTTGAGGATCATGTTCCCACTGATGTTGTCAATATTCCTAAGTGGGCTCATACTACATTTTTTAAGGCAAAATCTTGTCATACAAGATCTTCCACTCACTTGGCATCTTCACGCACATTCTATAGGTTTTGGACTTTTATGTTTCAAGTAGTTTCTGAGGATCCACAGTCTTTTTCAAAGGCTCATGGGATACAGGAGTGGGATGATGCGATGACAACTGAGTATTCTTCTTTGATGAAGAATCATACTTGGGATTTGGTATCTCTTCCTAAAGGAAGAAAGATGGTTAGGTGTAAGTGGGTATACCGAACCAAATACGCAGCTGATGGGTCCATTGACAAGTATAAGGCTCATCTTGTTGCAAAGGGTTTTTCACAAGTCGAAGGTATTGATTACTCTGAGACTTTTTGCACCCGTTTCCAAGATGGATTCTGTACGCCTTGTACTTGCTATTGCTGCATCACAAGGGTGGCCCGTATACCAGATGGACGTGAAGAGTACCTTCTTACATGGAGATCTAAAAGAGGAAATATATATGGAGCAACCGGTTGGATTTGTTTAGGATTCTTCTCTTGTTTGTTGGCTCCGAAGGTCTCTCTACGGTCTCAAACAAGCCCCTCGGTCTTGGTATGAGAAGATGGATTATTTTCTTCTATCTACTAGTTTTGTTCGTTGCCACTCTGATCATACACTATATCTCCAGCATGTCGATGAGGATATTGTGATACTTGTCTTGTATGTTGATGATCTGTTACTTACTGGTAGCTCTTCTTCCCACATTCAGAGTATTCAGAGGGCTCTTTCTACACAGTTTGACATGAAAGATCTTGGGCTATTACATTATTTCCTTGGTTTGCAGATTTCTCAGACAGATTCAGGGATTCATTTGAGTCAGCAAAAGTACACCCATGATCTTCTTAGGTGCTTTGATATGGCTGATTGCAAGCCAAGTCCATCTCCTTTTTAGTCTGAAGTTACTCTTACATCCACATGTACCACACCACTTTGTGATCCTACATTGTATAGGTAGTTGGTTGGGAGTCTCATGTACTTGACCCATACTCACCCTGATATTTCATTTGCAGTAGGGCTTGTATCTCGGTTTGCACATTCTCCTCATAGTAGTCACTGGCAGGCTGTTAAAAGGATTTTGTGCTATTTGCATGGCACTTCCCACTTTGGCCTACACTACACTAGGGGCTCTACTCAGTTGGTTGGGTATACAGATTCAGATTGGGCAGGTTCTATTGATGACAGGTGTTCCACTTCTAGCTATCTTTTTTGTCTTGGTTCTTCTCTAGTTGCTTGGGCAGTGCAAAAAGCAACAGGCTATTGCACTTTCATCTTCAGAGGTAGAGTACAGGGCAGCAGTTACAGCGAGTCAGCAGATTCTTTTACTTCGCTAGTTATTGACAGAGTTTGGATTCCCATAGGATTCACCAACTGTAGTTTGGTGTGACAACCAAAGTGCAATTCACATTTCTTGCAACCCAGTTGAGCACCAGCGGACCAAGAATATCAAGATACACATCCACTTCATTCAGCAGCACATTCAGGATGGAGTTCTTTGCTTGGAGTACCTTCCGACTCAGCAGCAGGTTGCAGACATCTTTACGAAGCCTTTTGCATCACCTCGCTACCTTGAGTTGCGTGGAATGCTTGGGGTTTCAGAAGTTGTTCTTGGGGGGTGTTTGTGAGAACATCTTCCTTCTTCTTCTTCTTTGTCTTTCCTTATAGCAGGATTCTTTCCTTTGTTTGGTTCGAGATTTCTTCATGGATATATTTTACATGAGTACCTCATCAGGCCTAGTTTCCGGGACTCATACTATGGACATGCCACTTCTATTTTGGCCCCTAGCTTCACTTGAGGGGGGGTGTTAGAGTAGGTATTTACCTTAGCTCATGTTCACCTAGGTATATTATTTACCTTTATTGTATTTATCCTCACCCACTTATGTATGTGGATATTTCTTTTTATTTATTTAGATATTAGGAGATATTATCTAGTTGTTAGGTATAGTTCTTTCCTTGATCTATGGTATTGACTAGTTCTTTCCTAGATCTATGGTATTGACTAGATCCTTGATGTCTAGTTCTCTCATAAATCTATGACTTGACTAGTTCTTTGATGACTAGTTATTTCCATGATTTATGGCTTAATCTACGACCTTGACTAGTTCTTAGATTGTTATTCCTTGCCTATATAAGCAAGGCCCATTCTCATTGTATTTCATTGAGTTCCATAATAATATATGATATTGTTGCTCATTTGTTTGCAAAGGTTTTGTGTAAAGTTATTCTAGCGAATTGCTTTAATCTTATTGATCGTGGTGTTTGATTAGCATCTGTGTTCTTGGCTTGGTACGATCTGGTTATCATTCGTTTTATCCTCCTCCTAGTGATCCTACTACCATACAATATAGTTATTCTCCAAATCCATTTGTTAAGCATCCTCCTAGGTCTTCATCCCCTCCACCTCATAAGAAAGTTCAATATTATCCAATGCATAAGCGTCCTTCATCTCCTCCTCTACGTCGGGATCCACCTCAGATCTCTACATATCCTTCACGGGAGTGATTACACTTTTCTCATCACATTAGACCTCATGATGTGCTGCATGCCTTTCTTGACAAGCATTTGGTTCACTTACTTTCTAATCAACATCATCCACCTCATCACTTGCAATGCTAGCGTGATTGATCTTACTGTAACTATCATCATATCAATGGCCATTGTGATAATGCTTCTTGTGCTGTTAATGATAGATTACAACAATTAGAAGATAAAGGTGTAATTTCCTTTGGCTCTTTCTCTCATGAGCAGTATATGTCTCCACTTCCACACAAACATGCTATTAATCTAGTTGATTTATCTACTTCGTATAATTCTAAGGTCATTATTTTTCCACTGCCATAGGTTATTTCTCATGTTCTCTCTCTAACTCATCCATCCACCACTGCACCATCTCATCCACCACGCCATGCTACCACTACACATTGGCTTCTTCAGTCATCGACATCCGCACTTCCTGCTTCTCCATCTCCCATCATTGGCAGAATTTCACATGGAATTTAGTTTTGTTAAAACACTCATGCTGCTTACATCCCACATGCTTCCACTGATCCCACACCTTCTTGATCTTTGGTAGGTGATTTTATCACCTTACCTCTGATGAAGTACTTGTGTTCTTATGGTTCTTACATGACCATTGAGGGATCTGTTCTAATAAGAACCTCAATATATCTTCAAGCTACACATTATATCGACATATATATATATATATATATATATATATATATATATCGTGCACTATTATATCACTTCCTGATGACACACTCTTTATTTACGGTTCATTCTTGAATACTGAGGTGTCTTATATAATTAAACTCTTATCATCTTCACATTGGGGGGGGCATCACTATTCTCCTCCCCCTCTTCATCATACTAACAACACTTCAATACATTATTACGACCATCTCATTCACATACTCTTTAACACTATTCATTTCTACTTCATCATTAATAAAATAAAATTTTACATAATTTATCTATTACACATCACAATCATATTACATACATCATTTATAATCATAAACACTATCTCATCATTAATCAACCACTATGCAGTGAAAATCATATCAAATAATGAATTGATTAAATTCCCTTTATAAACAACTCATCCTCTATAATTTTGTTAAGCCATTGAGACTATGTACTTGTATTTCCTTATTATATTGTTGAACATCATCACTATAACTTGAACTTATTGGCATAATATTAATTAATATAATTATGACTAGTTATGTTTATTTTGTGTTATTTTGAGTATGCATTTATTCTTATGGTTGCAATAAGTTGTTTGAATGATGATATGTATGATGTCAACTCTTGTTTGTAAGCAACTTGTTATATGTAACAACCTATATGCAGAAAAGGACCCATCCAAAGAAACTCATCCAAGCCAAAGGGAATCACCTACAGCCAAAGGACTTGTCTGTCCATTTTCAGCCAAAGAAGATCACCTACAATAAAGGATCCATGATTATGAAGATCTCTGGGAACATGAAGGATGACACTCCAAGCCTGTACATGTCATGGAAGAGGCAATTACAAACTGGAACATGAGAACTAAAGATAACTCAACTAATAGATCTGACTAATTATTACAACTTAATGAAGAACTGATTGATCAGTTAAATACGTGATTTTAATCTGATGAATACTTAAGTTATACTTTGACATTAAACACCTATTAATTAATTCTATTGCATGTTTTTAACTCTTTCAAAATTGTTGATGTTTAATCTTCCACTTGATTATTTGAAGATCTTTTACTTGATTTGTTTGAACTCCTAGTTGAACTCTTCTTCTCACATTTTACTATAATTAAGGAATATAAAAGAGAAGGGTTGAATGTTGGGAAATGTATGGGATGTGTAGAGATCTAGAAAGATAATTAGAATAGAGATACACAGATCTACAAAGTTTCTTTTCTCTTAAATGTAATCTTCATGCCAAATCAATAAGAATATGAGTTCTATTTCAGTAACTTTAGGTACAATCCTTAGGAGGGATTAACACCCAAGGTAGGGCCCACTTGTGGTCTGCTAACCCCCTCCATAGTTTGTTGCTTTGTTTTTTTGCATGGATAGATTAGAAAATAATTCATTCCTTTATTTGTATTCTGAATTTACAAGCTTTGTTTTAGTTATAGTATTTGGAAGCTATTTACTTTCAGTCTGAGTTTAGTTTGTTTTCAAGCATTGTTTCCAAGATTTGTTATTTCAAGCATTGTAGTGACAATAATTTCTTTCCTTACCTCCTAAATGCTTTGTAATTGTGCATACAACACTGACATTATTGAAATTTTACGTCCCTTGGTTTGATGATTAAATGATTGTAGATTAATGAACAATATATTAATTACTGCAAGTTAATTTGCACCACCATTTTTGGCACCGTTGTCAGGGGATACTACCAAGTTATAAGGTTTTTGAGAGGTTTTTCATTTCTTAGAAGCACATTTAGGTTTTAGGAAATTCACCTCCAACCAACCCCCCACTAATTTCTGTTGATTGAGTTGAGCTAGTTGATGCATGCACCATCCAAGGGATGCCCATGGTAGATTTTTACCCAATCCACAAGTAACAAATATCTTTTCATATAATTCTGAAGGATTCTGAAGAAGATATACTTTCCTCTGTACAAGGTTTACTGTTAGAAGATCCCTTCCCAAGTGAAAGTTCTGAAGTTACTCCTGATCAACCAGACATGGCAGAAGAAGTGAACCAAAATGTTGAAGACAAGGGAAACTACCTTTGAGTTTCCCATTTCCAACAATGATGAGGCTGCTGCTATGAAGAATATTTCTCCCTCTTCCTTTCCTAACTTTCATGGATCCATGACTGAAATACCCAAACACCTTTTTGTTTGAGTTTGATGTATTATGCAGGAGCTATGATTATACCACTGATGCACATAAACTAAAGTTATTCCTTGCTACACTCAAGGATGCAACCTTGAGATGGTTCATGGGTTTAGGAAGAGATGTCATTACCACTTGGGCACAGATGAAGGAGAAGTTTCTCACTAAGTACTAGGACTATTGTAGGCCAAGTAGCAAAGGAGGTGATGAAATCTACAAGATGGCATAGAAGGAGGATGAGCCATTGGAAGACTATCTAGAAATATTCTATGTTCTATTTCAGAAGACAAGGCACACAAGACTACCTCTTGAAATCTCTCAAATTACTCTTTTTGAAGGGACTCAGTGAGGAGGACATGGATGCTCTAGATCTGATAGGAGCTGGAGACATTTCAAAAGCTACCTTTGAGGATATTTGTGAAGCCTATAGGAATTACTCTAGAGCCACTATGAAGAGAATAAGAAATGTAAGATCAAGAGGTGGATCAACTACCAAAACAATTGGGGACATATCCAAGTCAGAGATTGTCAACATGTTCAAGAACATGAAGTAGGATATTGTCAATGACATGGCCACTCAATTAGATGCTCTACATGCCAAGAAGAAAAGAGAAGATGCAGAGGAAACACTTATAGAGTTCTTCCATGCATGTAGAAGAAAGAAATATGACTGAAGATGCAGAGGATTGGCCAACATTACATAAGAAAGGGAGGCTTCACCTGAATTCAAGATGTTGGAGACAGAGGATGGGAAAGTCTTCTATGTTTCTCAAAGAAAACCATGGCCACCAAGACAAGGAGGTATGTCACAAGACCCTATGCCATCATTTCATAATTGGGCTAATAATCCATATATGTGACCCCCACCTTGGGCTAATCCACAACAAGGTTGGGCTCCATACCCTAGCCAATACCAACAACAATGAAAACCTCAATTTTTAGGCTAAAACAATGGAAACAACCCCCTCAATCATGGCAGTAGCCTTGGAGAGGAGGGAAACAATGGAATAACCCACCTCCTAATTACCAACAATCTTACCAACAACCTCCTTATCTCAAGTAGCAAGCTCTAATGCTAAATCCCCAACCTGGCTCTCAACCAAAAGTAACTCAACTACCAGCTCAACCAATGCCTAACCCCAAAAATAAATATTCTCAACCAACCTATTCCACTGAACCAACTCAATACCCTACCTATTATGTTGATGTTAATAACATCCATCTCCACTCAGGAAGAGAACTTCCTCCACCAAGTGGACCCACCATTACAGAGATTGTAGATGAACCACAATTGCTGCAGAATGATCCACAAAAAGTGAGGAACATGTTGCAAGATGATCCATAACAACCTGAATAGAGTTATAACAAGGGTAAAGTACAAGCTAATGAACCACCATTTCTAGAGAGATTACAAGAAAAGAAGATTGACCTCAAATCAGAATCTGATTATGATTTTGTCAATCAACTGAGAGATATTTGTGTCAAAATTCCTCTTATTCAAGCAATCAAGGATGTGCCCATCTATAACAAGTTGGTTAAGGATCTATGCATTAAAAAACTAGGAAGAAAGAAGAAAGGATCCATCCACTGTACAAGTTATTGGAAAATTACTGATATCATGCTTGGGAATTCAGTTTTACCAAAGTATATAGATCCAGGTAGTCCTTTGGTAAACATTATAATTAATGGCACAACAATAAAGAATACTTTGATTGACTTGGGGGGAAGTATCCATTAACGTCATGAAAAATAAAATTATGGATGATATGAAATTGGAAGGACTAAGGCCAACCACTACAGTCTTACAACTTGTAGATAGATCAACAGTGAGACCTGAAGGAGTCCTTGAGGACATAGTTGTGGTGGTAGACTCTTGGGAATACCTTGCTGACTTTATTGTCCTTTAACCAAAAGAAAGTTTAGGAGGATATCCTATCATCCTAGGAAGGCCATGGTTGGCCACTACTGATGCATTCATAGGTTGCAGGTCTGGCAACATGATTATTTCTAATGGAAGTGGTACTAAAAAGCTGATGCTCTATCCTCCTACCCAACCATTGAATGATGAAGATCAAACAATTTGGGTAGAAGAACCAGAAGCATATCAAAACTCTGTACAACAACTCATGATGTTGGAGAAGTATTGTACAATTGAAGGACAAGAAGAATATGTTGTTCTCTCCAATGTCTTACAGAATAACTATGGAAGAAATGAAGAAGTGGATGACAGATTAAGGTGTTTAAACTACCCCTTGAACCAAGTTTCTACGCAGCAAAGCACCATGGATATTCTAGGTAAGAATTATTCTTCATCAACTTCTTCCCCATGATTGCATACTGAATTATGTAAGAAGTAATGTATATTCAATGATTGATCTCTCTAAGCAAGTGGAAATAACTCCAAGAAGGCCACTTAATGTAAACAAGATGCTAAGCATGCAGTAAGAGAAATTGTTGATTGCCCTTCTGCAAAAACATAAAAAAATTTTGCATGGGATTATGGTGACATGCATGGGATTCATCCTAAGCTTGTGCACTCATAAGATTTATATCAAAGATAGTTGTAAACCAATTAGGCAGCCACAAAGAAGAATGAACCCACAGTGAGGGAGATTATAAAAAGGAGAATTGAAGAAGTTACTGGATGCTGGATTTATATATCCAATTTTAGACAGTCAATGGGTGTCACCCCTTGTCATTGTTCCAAAGAATAATGGAAAATGGAGGATCTACGTAGATTATAGAGAGTTGAATGCAACAACAAAGAAAGATCATTTTCCACTCCTTTCATTGATCAGGTACTTGACACTTTGGCTGGTAAAAAGTATTTCTCTTTTCTTGATGGATATAGTGGTTATAATCAAATTCAGATTGCACTAGAGGATCAAGACAAAACTACCTTCACATGCCCATGGGGAACATTTGCATATTCAGTTCTTCCATTTGGCTTGTGTAATGCACCTGCTACATTCTAGAGGGCAGTCTTGAGCATCTTTTAGATCTAACAAATGACTACATGGAGGTATACATGGATGATTTCATAGTACATGGAAGCACTTTTGAAGAATTTATGAAAAATCTGGACAAAGTTTTGAAGAGATGCAAAGAGCACAATTTATCCTTAAGTAATGAAAAATGCTACATGATGATGTCTGAAGGTATAGTTTTGGGACACTATCTTTCTTCTGATGGAATTCAAGTTGATCCAGCCAAGATATCTGTTATTGTAAATATTCCAACACCAAGGAAGAAAAAGGATGTTAGGATCTTCTAGGCCATGTTGGTTATTATAGAGATTCATACAAGATTTTAGTAAGATTGCAGTGCCATTTTTTGTATTATTAGGAAAGGATGATGCCTTTGAGTGGACTAAAAAATGTGAGACTACATTCCAAACTTTGAAGCAAATGTTAACTACTGCTCCATGTACTAAGAGGACCTGATTGGAACCTTCCCTTCCACATCCACACTGATGCATCAAACCATGCCATTGGAGTTGTATTAGGACAAAAGGATGGAGTTGTAATTATGAAATTTATTATGTTAGCAAGAACTTGTAGCATGCTGAGATCAACTACACAGTAACAGAGAAGGAGTTCTTGGCATTTTGTATGCTATCAATAAATTCAGACACTACATCATATGTTATCCAGTGTTCATTCACACTGACCATGCTGTAATAAAATATTTGATAAACAAACTAGTAGTAAGCAACAAAATCATCAGATGGTTGCTCCTTCTACAAGATTTTGATGTCACAATATTGGATAAGCTTGACAAGGACAATGTGGTAGTAGATTTCCTTTCAAGAATGGAGACTAATGATGAAGAACATGTAGTTGATGACTCTTTTCCTAGATGAGAATTTATTTTCTATCTCTACAAAAACACCTTGGTATGTAGACATAACCAACTATCTAGTTTCAGGTAAAACACCTCCACACTACTTATACTCTGAGAAGAAATATATAGTTGAAAAGAGTGCATTTTCTTGGATAGTTGGATTTCTATTTCATACAGGACAAGATCATATCATGAGAAGATGTATAAATGATGAGGAAATATATGATGTCCTTAGAGCATTCCACAGTGAACCTTGTGGAGGACATTTTTCTACAAAAAGAACAACGCAAAAAGTGTTAAAAATTGGTTATTAGTGGCCAACATTGCATAAAGATGCAACAATTTACACCAGGAGATGTGATAAGTGTCAAAGAATGGGAAATACTACCAGATATGATGAAATTCCATTGCATCCTCAGTTGGTTTTGTAGCCTTTTGAAAAATAGGGCTTGGACTTCATTTGCCTCATAGATCCTAAATCTCAGTAGAAGGAGTACATCTTAGTATGCACAAATTATCTAACTAAGTGGACCGAGGTGAAGGAACTACCAAGTTAGAAAAGTGAGAAAGTAGCCAAGTTTCTCTATGATCATATATTCACTAGATATGGAGTTCCAAGGGAGATTGTCACTGATCAAGGTACACAATTTACTACTAATATAACTAATCTAGCTAAAGAATATGAAATTAGGCATAGGAAGTGTTAGGAATTAAGGGATAAAATATGTGGAATAATCCCTCACAGAATCACAATAGTAGAAACTAATATGCAGAAAATATTACAGATCTCAAATAAAATTGTAGAATAAAATAACACAACACAAAGAGACATTATTTAATGTGGTTCACCCAATTTGGGCTACGTCCACCAAGAATCACTTGCTCAAATTTTATTACAAGCCATCACTCTCTTAATATAATACCCAGATCTGTTTGGAGCTATGCTCAACAAACTCTACAGAATTCACACCCGAATTCAAAACACATCTACAATGTTACATTATAGCTATCATATGCATAAAACCATATAAGTAGACAACTGCTTAAGCAATTTTACAAAACCGTGGGTATCAAAACCATGGGCCAAAACTGTGCCATAAACCTATGGGTCAAAATCCTGCCCATATGAGAGAACCCTGGTGAGACAACTGTGGAAAGTGTAAAATACTCTTAGTGTACAGTCTTCAACACTTTCTCACATGAAAACAGGCTCCACAACCTAACAATCTCCCACTTTGAGACTAGTTTTCCTCTGAACTGTAACACCCTCAACAACTGATATATTCCTCTTTTTGCATTAAAGTGTTGACATATGATTTTTTGGATAAAGATGTGTTCTTTTGACTGATTGAAGATCATGCTTGATAAGGATAAATATTTTCTGTTCTTAAAATCATTAGACTAAAATTATATGGTTATCAAGAATTTATTTTCACTTTGGAAATATGAATTGCGATCTGGCTATAAGAGTTGTATACTTTTGACTCATCCTTGGATCAATTTCAATGATCCAATGAATGTTTCAAATCTTCTTCATAGACTGAATGGTAAAATTGACATTCAATAGTTTGAAAGATGTAAAAAATTGAAGCTTGTTTGTTGACAAATTCTTTGGTCTTGTTTGAACATGTTTTCATTCAGCTGTATGTTTGTGCTCGAGTCTTTGGTGATTGATCTTGGTAGGACTATAAGGAATTAACAAAATTCAATTCTCTGAAGAGAAGTTTGGAGTCCTAAAAATCTAAGGATTATCCTAATAGTAACCTAAGCTAGGTAAGAACATCTATTGTTTAAGCTACATTTACTTATTGGAATTCTATCCTAACCTAAGCATTGTGCTAAATGGATTGGGGAATGGTTACTAAAGTGATACTAGGCTATTTTAGCTATTACATAATACTAAAGGGTTATGAATCGAGCCTAACCTAAGGTGGGGAATTCTAATGGCTAATGTTTTAAGACCTATGTTAGTATTTTCTAAACTAACCTAAGTTCTATTTGAATCTAACCTAAACTATTAAAGGGAACCTAAAGGGGTTGCATGACACAAGGGCGATGGTTCTAATGGCATTTAAATGATTTGAAGGGTTTTAAATGATGAGGTACTACCAGATTTGGCAGGGGGCCAGTAGACTTGGTGGAGGCCTATGTGGAAGCTCCACTAAAGGATGGAATTGTATTTTTGTGTTAAATTGGCATTCGTCAGATTTAGGAGGTAGTGGCAAGGAAACATAAGTAGGAATTTTGGATTAAATGGAATTTATGGCATTTATGAGCCTCGGTCTTTGCGTGTAAACTATCTTGGAAACTTAGAAGGTGGGTTTGTAGGAGGTCATTTGGTTTTGCATTCATGGCAGATTTTTCTCTACATGGAGCTAACTGGTTCTTCGAACCAACAGTTCGACCTTCACTTCAAAGCTATTTTTGGTTTCTTCAGCCTATTTTTAATTGAAGGAAAATATATGAGGCATAGGAGGAAAATAAGTTTGTTTTTTGATCTTTCGTGGAGGAGAAAAAGAGTTAGAAGCTCGGATGGAAGTCTCCTTTGATTTGGTGGAAGAACTATCAGGCATGATAGGCTCTAACTATTAAAATTCTTTGCATTCTTCTAAATGAATCATTAGAAAAACTCTAATCTCATGAGATTCATGTTTTCATGTCTATCTGGTTATTTTTGCTTGTCGGGTTTGGTGAATCTTTGTGTTGTTTGGATTTGTATCCATGGAAAAAAATTATTAATGTTTGAAAACTACCTTTCTGTGAAAGTTTATGACTTGCATGCAAGTGAAAATGGGATTAAAAACTTGTTTTGTATCTTTGTTTTGCTCTCTAGATCTTGTATTCAAAGGTAATGTTCTTTGAACTGACTTTTGTGACAATATGAGGATTTAAGCTTAGGGAAACTTGAGTTTTGTTTTACTTTTCATCTGGGTTGCGTTCTCTGGATGTAGACTCATGTTGGAACTTTATGTTTTGATTAAACTCATGTTGGAGCTTCATTTTGATTAGAATCAGTGTTTGGGAAACTTCTGTATTGCTGAACTATTGTATGGAGTTTGTATTTATCACTGTTTTTGCATTATCTTTCTTGCGATGTTTTGAACGTTGTGCATGAAGCTTGGGTTCGACACTAAAATTTGATTTAACACTTGAGTGTTATGAACTCATATTTGGGTTGATTCATTTGATCCATTTCTAGTATTTCGTATTGGGTTATTCTTTTATTAAATGGCTAATCTTATAACTCTTTATTTTTAGCAACTCACTCACCAGGATACTGGGTGCAAGCTTGTTTGAGTTGTTTTGAATCTCTTGAGATTTGAAACTGGAAACGTCTTAAGGAATGTTGAAACTCTGTTTTCTTTTTTACTGTAATGACTCTGTTGAGATGGTATTTGTGTGAGAATAGAATGGGATGTTCTTTCCCCTCTATCTTGGGGAAACCCACGTTCTGGGTTGACTATTTTTTTGAAGCCAAGTCACCTTTGTCACAATTTTGTGGACGTGAGGGTTTTGTTTTAAATTCTATTCCTTTGAGAATTATGATCAAGACATCTTCTGACTGAAATGTTTCTATTTCTTTCTCTCTATTCTATCTATTTGAATAAATATAGGTCTTGTGGAATATTTGGATTATTACCTTGGACATTGAAATTATCAGGAAGTATTTCTTCTCCGTTCAGTTGTGAAGAGTTTGATTATTTTGAATTACTACTTGTTTCTCTTTGAGAAAGAATCTATATGTGTGTGTGTGTGTGTGTGTGTGTGTGTGTGTGTGTGTGTGTGTGTGTGTGTGTGTATGAATGTATTATTTTGTGAGTAGTATATTGGTTTGGGATCTGCAGTATGCTTTCATTGTGAATTGGTTTGGAAACTGGAACTTCTTGTTTAGTTGAAACAATACAATTTCTCATTGGTTCTCTCCTTATTTAAGTTACCATTCCTCTATCCTTGGATATGCTCATTGTTTGAAATTTTCTATACTCGATTCCATTTTGAGATAGTGATTTATCATGACCTGTTGGTCTAGCTTGTTTGAATCATTGATTGAAATAATGTTGAGAGCTAGTAGCCAGGAAGGTTCTGCTATTAAGTAAGTTGATACTTATGGGTTTGAATGTTGTTGACTAGTCTTTCCTAGTTTTCATGGAAAGGAGTAGGTTTGTCTCTTATACTCTTTTTCCTTTGTGAAGAACTTAAGTAGAGATTGACTCCTCTTTGGGGTTGCTTTGTTTGTGATCATTGTTTTCTGGTCTTTGTTTGATAACTTCTAATATGAAGAGTTGGAATTGGAATTGTAGTTGGACTGTTCTGGTTTCTATACCTTCTTGTATTGTTATGGAATTCTGTTTTGATGTATATTCTAATGTTGAATGTGCAAGGTTGTTACCTGGAAAGGAACATGTAACTCATGTTATTAATTTGGTCTATTTTTTAGATGTTATAGGTTCAGGCATGGTACATAATGGTACTTCTTATTCTTGCTTAGGATATAGATGAATAACCCTAGAATGAACCATAATGTATTAATTTATTTTGTCTCTTAGAAAAGATAAAAGTGGTATTCTATTAGGATAGAATTAGGAGACAATGGGATGACATGATTTATTGTTTGTTACAATCCGTTGAAGGGATTAATTGAATTTAAGATCTTAGGAAGATATTATTTATTATATTCTACTCTTCTCTTTAAAGTGGATCTAGATTTATTAATGTACTTCCTTTATTTTTGTTATCACTTATGTTGATTGTATGATGATTTAATTATCTCATTAAAGCAGTGTTGCTTTAATGAAACAATTAGTGGAATACACTTCATTTTAATGATTAGTGCTTATCATGCTCAGTTCATTAAACTGACCCGTGCTAGCTATTTTTGTAGATTGATGAATTAAGTGGTAAAAGAAGGTAAAAAATTATATGATGCATTTGCTGATATATGTATAATTCTTAGTAAAGAATTCTGATTCATTTTTTTGTTGTATTGTAAAGAAAAGTTGTATATTTATAGAATGAGGGATGTTGTTATGCAGTTGCCTAAAGAGCATAGTCCTATAAATTTTATAAGTTGTAATGATGAATTGCGAGTTGTGTTTTATTTGCATTGGTTGTGAAAATTATCTCGTACTTTTATAAAGAAGATGAAAGTTCCATCTTGTTGATATTCTTTATATTATGCCATGTTTATCTTGTTATCTTTGATAAAATAAATAATGGCAATTAGTTCAATTTCCCCTATAATGAAGCAAATTGTTGATTTGCATAATATGATGTGTTTTATCTAAAAAATTTAACATAATAATGTGATGCATAATGAACATGCATTAAGAAATATGGATATTGGGAATGATATACCCTAATACTTAATCATGTAGAGAAAGACTCTTTCTCTCTCTCAATTGAATATAAACCTAAAAGGTTTATAGGTATGATTATTATTTATTAGACTTCATTTAGTATGAAGTATACTTTAATTAGATATACGTGGTTGTTAAACCTCCCTTAAAGTTAAAGAACATTTAAAATGAAACTTATGATATCGCTGTCTTGTTTTGGTAAACTTCCGGTTTAATTGAGAAAACGAACATTAAAAGCAACCATAAGTTTAACGAAGTTCTTCATGGACTAAATGAAACAAATTTATGAAAGAGCTTATGGAGTGTTGGATTAGGGTTTAGCAGGGTTGCTGCAATCAAGACTTAATCCAAATTAATTCATTAATGATCTCCTTGGGGTAAGTACATCTCGATGGGGTAGTTTCTATAGGATGTTGGCACACACCAACTGTAGGGCTATACTTTCAAGAAGAATTGGGTCTTCTCAAGATTAAAGTGTTGTAATTGACATGTGGCATCACCCTTCCACATTGATCATATAGATCTACACACAATAGGAACTTGGACTTGAACTTAGTTTCTCTCTAGGTTAGGTTAGTGGCATATTTAGGATAGGAAGTAGCTTCCAATGGCTCAGGGTACCTTGGCACATCTGGTTGACTTAGGTCAATTGAGTGTGCCCATTTACCCGAATCCATTGTTAGCGTCTTCCTATAATAATTTATGTTTCTAACTAGGGCTAGGGTTAAACGTAGGGCAAATGGACTGACGGTAATCAGTAAAGACAAATCATGATAATAGAGGAGTGAGGTGAAGGATGTTTTCCAATATGATGAGTATGTAGTCTAGGAATAGTGATATACATAGTATGTTGTAAAACTTTGGCCAAAGTATCGGAAGCTGCTGGTTGCATTGTCCTACGTCACCAAGTTTAAAACAACGTGATATCAGATGAATATTGGTAATAGATATTTAGATATTTTCTTTAAACATATCACTCAATAACCAGTGTAGGGTAGGAAAACCAAGTATACGAAGTATACAATATGTATTCAATACTTAAGATAACATAAATAAATCGGTAGCTTACTGAGTTATGGAATGAATAGATCGGTGGATCACCGAGTCATTACAGCTGCATATGGTTATCTATTTGAATTCAATTGGCATGGAATGTTTGTTCTAAGTAATGCTTTATTTAGAACAGTGAACATTATATTTAAATTTTTTTCCCCTTGTTTCTAAAGTCTTAAAATGGGAATGTTACATGAGCAAGCTTCTCAACCCTTCACTAGTTTCCGTGAAGACCAACTAAAGCTGAACAAAACTTCAATTTTTCCCCTATGACCACCTTGGTCATCATGTCTGTATGATTATGACTAGTACGAATATTCTCTAGCTTTAACTTCTCTTCCTCCAAAGATGTCTTGATGAAATGGCACCTTAACTGTATATGCTTCATCCTAGAGTGGAAAGAAGAGTTCTTAGCTAGGTGTATGGCACTCTGAATATCACTATGCAACTTTCCTTCCTCCTACTTATGCCCCAATTCCTCAAGAAATTTCTGTAACCAAATAATTTATTTGCTTGCCTATGTGGAAGCAAAATACTTAGCCTCTATGGTTGAAAAAGCCACCAACTTATGTAGCCGTGAAATCCATCTCACTGCTATCCCACCTATAGTGTAAACATAACCTGTCGTGCTCCTCCCGTTGTCTACATCTCCAGCCATATTTGAGTCTACATAACCACACAACATGGTGTTTGATCCACTGTAGCACAAAATTGTCCCCATGCTCCCTCTCAAATACCAAAGGATCCACTTTATTACATGCCAGTTATCACTACTTGGATCACTCATAAATCTACTCACTGCTCCCATTGCATGGGTAATATCAGACCTGGTACACACCATGCAATACATCAAACTACCAATTGTTGATGAGTAAGGTACCTTGGACATCTGGTTTCTCTCCTACTTTGTTTTGAGACACTTCTCCTTTGATAACTTGAAATGGTATACCAAAGGAGTCCCAACCGGTTTAGCATCCTGCATATTAAACCTCTCAAAGACCTTCTTAATGTACTCTTCCTAAGATAAAGTTAGCATCTGTTCCTTCCTATCCTGAGATATCCTCATTCTAAGGATTTGTTTGGCTGCCCCCAAATCCTTCATGGAAAAGGATTCACTTAGCTGCTTCTTGAGTACTTTTATTTCCTACATGTTTTTACCTGCAACCAACATATCATCCACATACAAACACAGGATAATATAACTTCCATCCTCAAATTTCTTTGTATACACACAATGGTCAGAATGGCATCTAATATAACCTTGATCCATCACAAAGCTATCAGATTTATTATACCATTGACATGGATCTTTTTTCAAGCCATACAAGCGCTTCTTCAGTTTTCACACCATCTCCTCTTTACCTTTGACCTCATAGCCCTCTGGTTGCTACATATATAGATCCTCCTCCAAATCACCATGGAGAAATGCAGCCTTTACATCAAGATGCTCTAAGTGCAAGTCTTCTGCTAAAACTATTCCAAGAACAGTTCTAATAGAAGTTATTTTTACTACAGGAGAAAAAATCTCATCAAAATCTATACCTTTTTTTTATGCAAACCCCATGACCACCAACTGGGCCTTGTATCTTTACTTTCCTCCTTCTTCCTCTTTGACTCTAAACACCCACTTGTTATGTAATACTATTTTTCCTTCGGGTAGCTTCACCAAATCCCATGTCTGGTTCTCCATGAGAGCATGATGGTCCTCATCCATGGCTTTCTCCCATTCTTCGTGGAATCTACCTACATTGCTTCATCAAAGATCTCTAGCTCTCCACTATCAGGGAGTAATAAATAATAAAGAGAAGGAGAAAAATGTTCAGGTTCTCTTCTTACCCTAGAATACCTCCTCAATATAGGAGTTTAGGGTTCCTGTTGAGGAGGTTTCTGAACTGATTCATGTGTCACTTTCCCATCTGGAAGATCCTCTACTGCTGCATATTCTTTCTTGGATTCTTTCCTGTTTTCCTGCAGCTACAACTTATACATGAATTTCTCATTAAAAACCACATCCCTAGATCAAATGATTTTCTTGTCCTTAATACTCCAAAATTTATATCCAAAGTCATCACCACCATAACCAATGAAAGTACATTTTTCTAATTTAGCCTCTAGCTTGGTCTTATCATCCTTGCCTATATGGATAGACACCTCACATCCAAAGAATGTAAGAAATGAACAATCAACTTTCTTACCATACCAAGCCTCCTCAGGTACGCCACGATCCAAGGCACTTGAGGGTCATCTGTTTATCAAGTACACAATTGTGCTCACCGCTTTTGCCCAAAAAGAAAGAGGCAGTCCTGCATGTAACCTCATGCTCCTAGCACATTCCATTATTGTTCTGTTCATCCTTTCTAACACCCCATTCTACTACGGAGTTGCTAGAAAAGTTTTTTTCCTATGGATTCCATTCTTAGAAACGTAATAATCAAATTCAGTGCTGCAATACTCCCCTCTATTATCTGACCTAAAACATTTTAGGTTAAGACCTATTTCATTCTCTACCAAGGCTTTCCATTTAACAAAAGTGTCAAATACATCATATTTTTTTCAATACAATAAACTCAAACTTTCCTTGTATCATCAATAAAAGTAACATAATAACTTGAACCCTCAAGAGATGATACCTGATCCGGCCTCCATACATCAGAATGCACCAACTCTAACTTACTCTCTTTCTTTATAGGTCCAGCCTTGAAAAAACTTACTCGCTTCTATTTCCCATATATGCAGTCCTCACAGAACTCCAAACCTATTTCTGTATATCCAGGAAAATCCTTCTTTATGATCGAGCCTATAGTCCCACAATGTTGTATTTACTTATGAAGCCATAAGATTACAAACATTAGTGCTATAAGTGGTTAAATACAAGGTTTTTACCTTCTTACCTCTTGCCACCATAAGACAACCCTTGGTAACCTTCCAAGAGTCTGCTGTAAATATCACCATACAACAATCACTTCCCAACTACCCTGCCGATATCAGATTTCGTCTTAATGTGGGCACATGTCTGACATCCTTTAATAGCCAAGTATTCATATTCTGCATCTTAACCTGAACAAAACCTTTTTCAACTATGCTACAAGGCTCATCATCACCAAGACAAACATGCCCAAAATCTTGTTAAACATAATCAAAAAAATAATTCCTATGTGGAGCAGCATGGAAAGAAGCCCCTGAATCTAAAACCCAAGATTTAGTAATATTGTGTAAAGAAAGAATCAAAACATCCTAACATACATTACCCATTGCCACAATTGTCTCCTTGTTTTCTTCCTATTGTTTATTCTTATCCCAAAGTTCCCAACAGTTCTTCTTTGCATGCCCAGACTTTCCATAGTGCCAACATACTATCTTGCTTTTGGATTTTGACCTTACCCGATCATTTGATTTTCCACGGATTCCTCTATTCTTCTGTCTCCCTCTAATTTCCACTGTCAAAGCATTCCCTGAAGTAGAATATTCCTGAGATGTTTTTCTTTGCATTTCCTCGCTTAGAATCACCCCTACAACATCCTCAAACTTCAACTTTGAGTTAGCTGGAACCGAGTTACTTAACGCCATTACTAGGCTATTCCAAATCTTAGGTAAAGAGCACAAAACTAATAAAGCCCTAACTTCTTCATCAAATTCTATTATAACCAAAGCTAGCATATTTACAACCATATTAAAATCATTTAAATGATCTGCTACTCAACCATTTTTGGAAATCTTCATATTAAACAAAATTTTCATTAAAAATATCTTATTAGAGGCAGAGGGTTTTTCATACAACTTCCCTAATGCATCTATCAATTCTTTTGTATTATTTTCCTTTGAAACATTGAATAATACCAAAGATTCAAGACACAAATGGATGATCCCAAGTGCCTTCCTATCTAGCAAATCCCATTCCATATCCATCATGCTCGAGGGTTTGTTCACCTTCTCAGACAACGGAATATAAAGATCCTTCTGAAAAAGGTAATCTTCCATCTGAATCTTCCAAAGATTGAAATTCTACCCATTGAATTTATCAACCCTTGATATTCCATCATCTTCCATGGCTCCCACTCAAGATAAAACTTTCCCTATGATTCAACACTTCAGAAAACCAAACCAGGCTCTGATACAAATTGTTAGTAAATAAGGGATAAAATATGTGGAATAATCCCTCACAGAATCACAATAGTAGAAACTAATATGCAAAAAATATTACAGATCTCAAATAAAATTGTAGAATAAAATAACACAACACAAAGAGACAATATTTAACGTGGTTCACCTAATTTGGGCTACGTCCACAAAGAATCACTTTCTTAGAGTTTATTACAAGCCACCGCTCTCTCAATACAATACCCAGATATGTTTGGAGCTATGCACAACAAACTCTATAGAATTCACACCCAAATTCAAAACACATCTGCAATGTTACATTATACCTACCATATGCATAAAACCATATAAGTAGACAAATACATAAGTAGTTTTACAAAACCATGGGTATCAAAACCATGGGCCAAAATTGTCCCATAAACCTATGGGTCAAAATCCCGCCCATATGAGAGAACCCCGGCGAGACAACTATGGAAATTGTATAGTACTCTTAGTGTACAATCTTCAACACTTTCTCACATGAAAATAGGCTCTTTAACCTAATAGGAAGTCTACACCATACCATCCCCAATCTAAAGGCTAGGTAGAGGTGACAAATATAAAGATAGAGGCTATCTTGACAAAGATCATTGCACTTCATAGAAAGGATTGGAAAGACAGACTTCCAGAGGTAGTATGAGCATTCAACACAATGTGGAAAACAAAAACTGGTTTCATACCATTTGAAATTTTGTATGGTAAGACTGTTGTTTTGCCAATTGAATTTGAGTACAAAACACTAAGGAAAAAAACTTGAACTAGGTATATATTTAGTTGAAGCTTAATGGAAAATGATTCTCCAACTTAATGAGTTGGATGAAATGAGAAGACATACTGTGTATAATACATAAATAGTGCAAAATCAAAGAATCAAATGGCGTGACCAGTACATCAAGACAAGGCAGTTTCAAGAAGGTGACTGGGCACTCTTGTTTGACTCCAAGTACAAGGACCATATGGGAAAATGCAGGACAAGGTGACTAGACCCCTATGAGATAGAGAAAATATTTCCCAATGGAGATGTAAAAATCACTACTATAGATCTTGTGAGCTTCAAGTTATTGGTGGATGGTCACAATATGGGGTTTTACAAGAAGCCAATTGACAGAAGTAACTTCATGCAGAATTTTAGAGGAGGTCAAAACATGATGGAATTAAGGACATACGAATTGAAATTAGAAGTTGAGCCTGATGGTTCATCTTATGATATTTCAGAGGATTGAGATATTTCTGTGGCCTTAGTATATTCATCTTGCTAAATATACCAAGGGAAAATAAAAGTGTTGTGATCATCCCTTTTGGTGATCATCAACACTCAACTAATACATTTTATTTCTTAGAATTTATTTTTTGCAGGGTTTTGATGTTAGATGGTTGCAAGAGCACATGTTCTCCACCACAAGGAGAACATGTAATGACTGAAGGTCCACTTGCAGTAGCATACAACATAACCCTTTTTTGTTTTCACATTTGACAGATCTCATGATTTCATGAAGAAGATCAAAGATATCTACACGTGTGAGAGATGAAAAAATGTAGATGGTACCCCAAAAGATCAATGTTCCCTCTCTGGGAGTTAGCTGATAGTAGTAATGAGAAGCTAACATAAATTCCACACATGTATGCAACATCATACCAACACACACAACATTATAACAAGACAACATGTAAAAAGGGTGCAGATTCAATAAAGCATACACAATCACCATTCTAAACATGCATCGAGATAAGTACACTTAACTACCACTTTAGTAAAATATGATTAGAATTATTATTATTAATTTGTATTTATGCCAAGTCATTAAGTAATCAATACATTTAAAATACTGTCAACCTTTATGCTATCAAGTGCCATTACACATCAGCCCATACAGTCATATCACTTTACCTTGCACGCTTCATGCAGTCACATTAATTAATTACCTCTCTCGTAACCGTGATGCATGTGATTCGGTCTTAAAGTTAAAAAAACTCAAAACAATCCCACCAACTCAATTTTACATTATTTCTTCAAACAAAACTGTGTGATTGCCTGTTGAGATCAGAGAAAGCATCAGGTTCACAATGGGAGGTGATTTGATTCACCATGAACCCACATAGCACTCTCAGCTTCTTCACAACCCTCAAATTTCACAGTATTCTTGAGATAACAACTGGCTAAACTACATAAACCGATGCTAAGGTTTTAACGAATCAATGGTTAAAGATTTTTCTAATACATTTAGAGATGGAGAAGCAAACATAAAAGGTTTATTAGTGAGATTTAGTGATGATATCTTGGTAGAGGTAACTAGACTTCCTATATAGGGTGAACTATATCATGAGAAAGAAAATCCGGAGGCAACCAGAAGGGAATTTTATGATGCAAATGATTAATTCATTAATGATAGACAAGGTACACACAAGATTTCTCTCAAGCCTTTTTGGTCTAAAGTTGAAAATTATATTATCAAGTAATTTACCTGTGAGGGGAGATACTCTTAGTTAAATACGGTTCACTTTAAATTGCTCAACCACCTGAAGAACAATAGACCAGTGAATGTGCCCAATTTATTACATGAGATATCGAAAAGGATGAGTAGGGAAGCATAAAAGGGTATTTCTACACTATCTAACCACTGTCTCATCACCTTGATTATAAAGCACACCCTACAGAGGGATCATTTGGAGATAGGATAGGGATATTTTGCAAGAATTGAAAGTATTGATGAATTGTTGGGAAATAAAAGAAACATGAGAATAAGTATTGAAATCTCTTCCCCATATGTATTTGAGCCCAAAACTTCTACCTCCTAACCTGAACCAAAACTAGAAGAACACCATGCCTCTCAAAATTTACCACCTGCTAAAGAAAATCCTGTTCCAGTCTCCCCTAAAAAAATATTTATTGCTGAAACCCTATTAGTATTCTCTACTCTCAAATCATCTAGCTCTAAAGGTAAAATGAAGTCCTCCAAGCTCACTCCTACACCACCAAGGTGCTATCATAGACTAAAAAATAAAAGACCAAAAACCTCCAAGCTAAAAAAATTCCAGACCATATCACTTGATAGTGATGTGGAAGCTATAGAGGAAAACATTGAGCCCATGCTAATGAAAATAGTGCAGGGAGGTACTGATGCTACATTTTGTGAACAAAAATTACCTGAAGAGCACATGGAGGATTCAAGAAGACCAAGCCCAAAATGTGGAGATAATGTGTGTGAAGGAGGGTCATGTATAAAGAAAAGAGGAAGAATTTACAGGAGAAATTATACAAGAATACCCTAAGGAATGCATGGAGGAACATGCAGTGGTAATTCATACTGATGAGATAGTTTGTGAAATGGAAGGATCTGAGGAGTAGATGGAAGAAGAAATTAGGAAGACAACTAACCAAATAGTTCATGTATTAGAGGGCACTGAGGATGACAAAGAAGGAGGAATTGGTGAACTAATTGAACTTGAACAAATACCCCAATATATTGAGGAGGTTATTGAGCACTTGGTTCATAGAATTGAGAAAGAGAATATTTATGTAGGAGTTGAAAAAGTACCAAAACATACTCCTATGGTTGTGGCTGATGTAATTGAACAAGTTGCACCACCATTTTTACCACATGCTAGCATGAAACACGTAAATGTCACTCCATTGCAACCACAAATTTTCATGAAAGAAGTAATTAGAGATCCTGTCAAACCAATTTGTAGAGAGATAGAAACACAAAAAACATTGCTGGATTACTTAGTGAATCAATTTGAAACCTATGTTAATAGGTTAAAATGAAATTATGAAAGATAAAAATAAGAATTAATCTTCTAGCATAAGCAAGAAATTGAGGAAAAAGATAAAGAAATTGAAAGGATAAAGAAAATGTAGGAAGAGACACTTAAAGTGGCCCATGAGATATTCAAATACATGGCTCCTTCTAATGTCTATGCTATTTTCTTATAAGAAAAGATGTAGCAGCTCAAAATTACATGTATCAACTATGATGTGTCATTTGATATCTGTGTAGCAAGAAGTTTCTTCAGGTTGTACCTGAACAACCCTCATGAAACTCAACTTCTACTTTGTGAACTATACATGTATAACTATGCTCTGGAGTATGATAGGGATTTGATCCTAGTCCTATACATTGGAGATGTTTCAGTTAAAGCACTTTATTCTTACTTTCTGAACGAGTTGGATAGGGAAAGATAAATGGAGGACTACATGAATTTAGAGAAAGTATATGTTAAGAAGAAAATGTATAGCACTTAACAGAAGGCATACAGAAGATTCATGTGAAAGAGCAGATTGCATTCAAAGGTGCGGGAGGATCATGAGAAGGAATCACACATGAGGACAGAGACAGATTCAAGACTTAGCCATTTTCACGATTATGATCTATTTTTGGAAGATGGCATGCAGAGCACACAAACTGGGAAAAGACTTGCGCGACATGCATCGAGCTATTTTTGGAAGAGCAGCTATGGAGCACTTTGCATGGATGCAGGCTAAAGAATAGATTTCTACTGACCAGTTAACTAGGAGAGGTCCATTGTTAGCATTCTTGCATGTGAGCCTATTATTGTAAAGGCACATGGCTATTCTTAGCATGTGACCTATTTTGGGATTAGATAAGCAGTGAAGGGAAAGTCCCCACCCTTATAAATATGTAATGAACTAAGTATAAAGTGATAGATATGTAAGAACTGGATTACTGTGAGAGTATGTTGTCAGAACTGTTACGCACATGAGCATATAATGTTATTATTGTAAGAAGCTTCTGTGTATTCCTATGTTTTTATATAATGGAGTGTATTGGCTGAATCAGAGTATTAATCCTGAGTATAATTGGCTCTTGCATGCTTGATTTCATCATGGTTATCATTTAGTCTATTGTTCTCTAGAATTAGATCTGTACATGCACTGTAGAATGATGTATTAATTATGGATCTGAATGCATTAAGTCTTCATCATGCTAACATCCTACAAACAACCCTAAAGAGGGGCTGGTACCTTTAGCATGCTTCAGGTGAGCACTCAGTCTAGGCTGAGTGATGTGCCAGCACACCTGGGATTTTACTGGTAAATTCTAGGCTACATCATTGGTTCCATTTCTGGGACCTCTTTTTCAATTATTTTCAGGATGGTTCATGATGAAGACATACCAGTTGACCCTAGCAAGTGTTGAGGAGTGGATACATGACCTAGAAGAAGAATACACATGGAGGTTCAACACTAGATCTGAGTTTGACACACACACGTGGGTGGAGTAGAATCTGTATGACTATTTGTATGAAAGCTTCTTCACTATTTTTCCAGTAGAATTATATGAGTGGCTGGTTTCTTATGCATCTAAAAAAAATTGGAGGTATCACACACTTGTCTAGATGCAGGAAGAATTTCAGACCCTTTATGATGCTGATCTGATTTGGACTCGCGTTGTGGATACGTGGTTCCATGGTGTTTTGAACAACTATATCTTGGAGTACTCAATTTCCACTTATTCATGCCCAGAGGTAGCTGAATTCCAATTTTTATGATATCCAAGGGGAACTTACCTGCAAGGCATTCCACTGGTGATCAAAATTTTGATGGTAACCCTGAACTTGGAGAGTAAACCAATGGCTAACTAAACCCCACCATGCAGGGGAAGGAGCAGGCTTGGTGAAAGATGGCAGACCTAGTGGTAGAGAGGTAGAGAGAGGAAAGGTGGCTTAAGTATAATGAGGTGCATGAGAGGGAGATAGAGAAGTAATGGGATGTTGTAGAGTGAATGGTGTTGTGGAGAGAGATAGTTCACGAAGGATTTGAAGTTCACACAGAAGACATGGAACCCGAGCATCAGGAACTCCCCCATTTGGGAAAGCATGATAGGGAACCCTCCTCGGCCTCACGTAGAAGTGCACCAGTAGAAATGACCTAGGCCATGGGCACATCTGAATCCACCTGGAAACTTTTCCCTTGCACTTGGTCTTCTAGTATCTAGTACAAAAACATAGTCAACAAGCTAATTCAGGTAGTGGGAGAGCAGGAGTGAGTCATATAAAAAGAACATGATGGTAGTGCACAAATGACTTATTGTTATATGGGAGTACCTTTTTGGGTGTATCATCCGCACAGAATTCAGGTGCATAGACTTTTGGACTCTCTTCTGGGAGTAGTAACACTTCACAGACTGTCGGGGTATAGTTCAGTACTACTGTTGGGACATAGGGAAGTACATCTTCTGGTCCAACCCCAGCTATAGGTTTGGGATCAGGAGGTATAGGTGGCTCTAGCTCCAGTGGATCTAGTGGTTCTGGAGGTAGAGGAAACACAAGAGGTTCTGGATCAGGTGGGCAAGGTCCACACCAACCCCAAAATATTTACATGGAGATGTCTCTTCATCTCCCAGAGTATAGGGGCATAGAAGATGTTGTTGAACACGTGCACATGTGTGAAATATTGTGGCATACAAAAGGAATCATGGCTTTTGAGCGTAGGGAAAGCCAATTTTCTACTACGTTACAAGGGCACACACACAGCTGGTACAAAAAGTTTGACCTTGATCAGACTTGCGTAGACTATACAACTTTAAAATATGCTTTCCTTAAAGAGTTTCACATCCCTGAGTTTGAGCAGAAGAGTATAAGTGTGCTCAAGGATATTAAGCAAGGCACTACTAAGAGTGTCAGAGAGTATGATGCTCATTTCAAAACATTGTTATCTAAGATTTCTTATGATATTCATGCAAGCCAACATGCACAATGGTTCATTGGAGGCCTGATTACACCTTTTAGAAGGGCACTATCACATAAGACATACACTGATCTACATGAAAGCACTTGAAGTAGCTTTACATGCTGAGGTAGTTGGAAGTATAGACACTAGGGTGAGCCCATTTTTAGAGGCATAGATCACAGCTATGGAAAAGTAGTTGGAGAAGCTATCAAAAAATTCAGCACATGAGACGCACATGGGATTTGGTGCACAAATTATGAAGTGGAAGGTCACACAAAGGATAGTTGTCCCCACAGATCTGTGCACTCACTGTTTTTAGACTGTGAGATATGCCATTTAAACCATGATGCTAGCCACTGCCCATTACTACAATGCGTGATAAGGAAGAATGTTTCATGCTACTGTAAAATCTGTAGGTCCATGACTCATGACATGGAAGACTTCTGAGCTGATTGGTCAGATCCATGATGCTATAGATATTGGTGTATGATAGACAGGAGTTTTAGATAACTCTAAAGGAAAGAACAAGCATCAGGATCAGGATCACAATCAGGTGCGCTATGATCAGAATGAAGGGCATTTTGAAGGTGGTCATGGCAGAGGTCAAGGATACTGTGGTGGATTCAAAGGATGAGGCCATGGTGGTGGAAGAGGTGAGTTCCCTCATGGAACATGTTATACATGTGGATCTCCTGACCACTACAGGCGTGAATGTCCTCAGAATATTACATGTTCTTTCTATGGAAAGAATCATAGTTATGAGGAATGCCCAAACTTGTATGAGCATCTTAGTAAGCAACATAAACAAGAAAAAAAAGGTGCAGGGATGGTTAGGATACAACGCATTGTGGAAAATTAGTGGATGCCCAAGTTGGAACTAGAATCTGAGGCATTACAAGTAAGGATCACTACCCACGCTGAAGCGGTGCGCGCCAAAGAAGCATTACAACAGAGGCCTACCATCACTAAGGAGGAGGTTTTACATGCATGGTACCTAGATCCTGCCCATCAGAAGGAGGTTTATCAGGAAACCATGGAGGTACTCAGAAATCTTCAGGGTGAAATACAATATTTAAAGGAGCAATCACAGAAGATGGAGCAAAAGAAAGCATCAGAGACAGTCCAAACTGATATGGATGACTTGAGAGAAGTGTGCAAAATGTTGCACTAGGAGAATATCATTCCACTGTTAGGGAATTGGTTAAAGGGAAACACTCCACGCATGAAAGTACTGAGACTAGATGACAGATCCTACATGTGAATCTTCCCCCTCATAGCCTAGATTATGACAAGGAAATCACTCTGAATGTTGTTGTGGATGGGTGGCTATTGAGTAATATATTGATTGATACAGGCACAAAGTCAATGTTCTTACTTTAGATGCATGGGTACAAATGGGGAGACCCCCATTGCAGCCATCCTCTAATGTATTGTTCATGGCTAATCGGACTAAGGCCACTCCCATCAGAGTTTTAAAAGATGCATCCATTACCATACAAGGAGCCAAGTTCACTGGAGATTTTGAGGTCTTAGCGCTGGCAGAGGCAGATAGCTTCCCAGCTCTACTAGGGCATCCATGGTGCTATGCAAATAATGTTGATCTTCGGTTCAACAAGGGTTATATCAGCTTTGAAAACAAGGAGGAAAGGGTTATTATCCCATTAACAGATGGAAAATCTGTGCCCTATGTTGAGCCCTTGAGTGAAGAAGACCTTAATCAGGATTTATGTACGCCATCGTCTGGATCCAGAGGTGCTTGAGCCATCTAAAGAAGGAATCATTTAGTGGGAGGATGCACAGTCTATCAACAATACTACAAGTGTTGCTTGTGATAATTGGGCTCATAGCACTTATGAGTTGGTGGGGCATGAAGTAAAGAGTATATTTTCTAGGGATAGCAGACCGCATTATATCAGGAGAATAGGTAACAAATCAGTACCTCATTACACCAGAGAAGGAGACCCTATGGTGTTCCTGTGTGCCATGGAGGAATAGTGGGTAGACTAGTTGGAGAGAAGGAATATGCTAGCATATACCCTACGTGGGACAACAACGCACTAGTGGGTGGTCCATAAGGATAATCTTGTAGGATGGAATGAAATTAGGATTTCTCTTGCTACTAGGTTCTTGAGGAGTAATGCACCTACTCAAATATGTACTTATCATGGTAATCAACATGTTCAGCACCATGTTCAGTAGTGTGAGAGACTCTGAACAGAAGGGTAGGAAGCTTTTCCACCTTTTCTCTGGGTGCACAAGTTTTATTCCACGTTACAAGGTTGCGCGTGTGCTTGGTATGTCTATGCAGAACTCCATAGAGAGACTGGAAATTGGTAGGATTTAATTATAGGAATGATCCAGATGTTTGAATTCTTCTCTACCAAGCCTCTGGTAGAAGAAGCATTAAAGGTTATAAAGTGCTTAACTATGGGGGATAGTGCCAAGGTGGAGGAACTCATTCAAGAGTTATTTGATGAAGGGGACTCAGGAGCACGTTTTGTTGAAGAAACAAAGACATATGCCACACTACTTAAACACTGCTTTCCTTGAAAGAAAAAGGAAAAATGATCTACTTAGTGGATGATGAAGAAGTAGAAAATATAGATGTAGACCATTCAACAGGTAGGCATGAGGTGTTGGATAGTGCAGATAAGACCACATGCGCATATCATGAACCTATGAAGACAAAATAAAGTGAATATTGGATCAGATGTTGAGCCTAAGGAGGCCATAATTGGAGACTATTGGTCAGACTCTGAAAGTGGCAAAAATCATAGAGTTACTACGGGATTATCAGGACTTATTCCCTCAGGGGTACCATGAACTTAAAGGTGTGCATGAATCATTAGGGGAGATGAAGATAAAGCTTAAAGAGGGTGCATGCCCAGTTAGAAAGAGACCCTATAGGATGAACCCCAACTTGCATGAAAAGGTCAAAGAAGAGATTGACAAAATGTTGAAGTCTGGAATCATCAAGCCCCTCGACGAGTCAGAATGGGTTAGTCCAATGGTGATCAATATCAAGAAGGATGGTCAGATTAGGATCTGTGTGGACTACAGGGAGCTGAATGCTACATGTGTGATGACTGAACCCTTTCCTATGCCATTCACTGAGGAAATACTAGAAGGTGTTGCAGGGCATGAAATCTATTCATTTACAGATGGGTTCTCTGGGTATCATCAGGTTAGGATTTCCCAAGAGGATCAGGAAAAGACTACTTTTACTACTAAATGGGGTATATTTTCCTATACTGTGATGCCTTTTGGACTGAAAAATGTGCCTGTTGTATTTTTACGCATAGTTGTTCAGGCATTTAAATATTTTATTCACAACTTCTTACAGGTTTATTTAGATGATTGGACAATGTATGGACTGGTTAAAGATCATTGTGACAATCTGCGCTTAATGTTTGAAAATATGTAGATAGTTGAGTATCTCTTTGAACATCAAGAAGTGCATATTTGCTACACCATTTGGAATATTATTAGGACACATAATCTGTAAGGAAGGTTTGTTGGTTGATCCAGCTAAGGTTGCAGTCATTATCAGCCTGAAAAGATCCTACCAGTCAAAGTGAGGTGCGTGGATTCTTGGGTCACACGGGGTATTATAGGAAATTCATAAAAGGTATGCCAAGGTTGCCACACCTTTGGAGGATTTACTGAAAGAAAAGGTATGTTCTACTGGGGAGAACCACAGTAACACACATTCAAGACATTGAAGGAGAAACTTACTACCATGCCTATTCTGACTTTCCTTCATGGGACCAACCATTTCATGTACATGTGGACGCCTCTGACATGGCCATTGGTGTGCAGTGTTGGCTCATCCTGGAGAAGGTATTATAGATCATCCTATCTATTTTTCTAGTAGAAAGTTGACTCCTACAGAGGCAAAATTACACCACTATAGAGTGCGAAGCTTTGTCAATGATCTATGCGCTACATAAATTCAGACAATACCTGTTAGCTACACCATTTATATTTTATACAGATCACATGGCATTGAATTATTTGGTGAACAAGCCCATTTTACAGGGGCACATATGCAGATGGGTACTCTTATTTCAAGAATTTGATTTCACAGTTGTGGTAAAACCAGGGAAAAGTAATTCTGGACCAGACCATTTATCCAGAATATAGTCAAGAGAAGAAGCACATGCCATTGAAGATACCATGCCCGATGCACAATTATACAGGTTACAATGCATGCCATCACAATTAGAGGACATTGTTGTCTTTATACGAACAGGTATGGCACCAGAAGGAATGAAATCCTTAGAGAAGAAACAACTTGCTATACGTGCGGCACCCTATATGTTGATTAGTGGTGACCTATACAAGTTAGGCCAAGATGAGGTATTATGCCATTGTGTACTAGAACATGAGCATACAAATATCATGGAGGAAGCTCATGGTGGTATTGTAGGTGGCCACTATGCAGGTGATGCCACTACTCACAAGATTCTACTCACTGGATTATGGTGGGAGACCCTGTATAAATATTGTAAGGCATATTGCAAGGCTTGTGATCACTGTCAGTGTCTTGGGAAACCAGGTCAATGAGATGAAATGCCTCTAAGACCTATTACTAGTGCAGAACCATTTGAAAAATGGGCTATCAATTTTGTGGGTCCTATTTCACCATACGTGTGTAGGACTAGATCACACTATATCATCACTTGCATAGACTATCTGACAAGGTGGGCAAAAGCAACACCTACAAAATATTGTACAATGGCTACAGTAGCCAAATTTCTATGGGAAAATATTATTACAAGGTATGGATGTCCTTTGAGTTTGACCAGTGATAGGGGCACACATTTTTTTGAATGAGACAATAAGGATATTATTGGATGAGTTTATGATTGCACCATAAGACTACACCCTATCATCCTCAGGCTAATGGAACTGCTGAGGCTTTCAACAAAAAATTGAGCTAGACATTGACAAAAATATTATGATGTTGGAAGAAAGGATTGGGATGATAAAGTGTCTGCAGTGCTTTGGGCATATTGAACAACATATAAAAGGTTGAACAAAGCCACACCATTTTAGTTAGTGTTTGGTACAGAAGAATTTCTTCCTATAGAATTCATGCTACCTTCTTTGCGTATTGTGCACACTAGAGGTTTAGTTGATGAACAAGCATTAGAAGAATGATATTGAAAAGTTACTCAAACTGGATGAGCGATGAGCAATAGCACATTGGAGTCAAAAACAAGAAAAGGTTAGGCAAAAGCATGGCATGATAGGCACATCAGGGATAAAAAGTTCGAGATTGGACAGATGGTGCTCCTTTATGATTCTAAGTTTTTGTGCCATCCAGGAAAACTCAAGGTACATTGGTTGGGGTTGTATGTTGTCACTCACATACTTGAAATAAGAACTTGTTAATTAGAGGCTTGATGGAATACGGTTACCCGGGTACTTCAACGGGAGTAGGTGAAGCCCTACTATAAATAAGTCTTCTTGGTGTTTGTAATAAGGCAGTGTTGACCATTTAGATTAGGTTTTCAATTTTGCATTTCCTTAATGTATTTCCTTCTTCTTGCTATGCTTTGTCAATTTAGTTGGTGTTTTTTGTGTAATAAGCGTGTTTGCGCACCAGAAGCTAATTATTTTTTGAAAATTTTTATGCGCAGAGGACTGCACATACCATTAGTGTGGGGTGGTTATTGATATCTAGGTACAAGACTATTGAAAATAAGTACACATGAAAGGAACAAACTGCTACAGGTGCTATTCAAGTTGGAGAATTGTAAAAAAAAGATTACTTCTGGAAACAAGGACCATAGGTGGAGATGAATGAAGAAACAAGTATAACGTGAGGTAAGCAAGGGCCATGGGAACTACCAAGGGAAGGTGCAGTGGTGAGGTACTCGGGTGCATGGAGGTGCTGAAGAGAAGTTTGTGGCTAGAAGGTAGGAAGGTGCAGTAGAAGGTTATAGCTTGGGTGTGAAGATGTACCACACGAAAGAACAAAATTGGTTGAGTAATGAGAAGATTGTTGGTAGGTGAAGGAGTAATAAATGCACTAAATTTTTGAAAATATATATAAGGATGGGATGCGAGTTCATTCTTACCATTGCAATTGAGAGAATTTGAAAAGAGCTAAGTGTAGATGAGCTAAGTGAATCATGTGGAGGTGATGAAGAGTGTGAAATCATATGTGGAGAGAAGATTTGTGTACAAAAGAAGCTTGTGTCCCCATAGGTGAAGGGTTTGAGTGAAGCAGACGTGTTACGAAAGAGCTAGGGCACACAATTTCCACTAGGGCATGAAGATTTGAACTAGGGTTTTAACTTTCTTGTTACAGAAGATAGAAAGGAGATATTTTCAAATGGCACCAAAGAAAGCACCTGAAGTAGGAGTAAAAGGGAAGAAAAAGTTCGAAGTGGAAGAAGAAATTTCTCTCGAGAGTAATTTCTCAGAAATGTTGTATCTGGAGGGCGTGATTGTGGGACAAGAATGGGATTCCCACATCTGTAAATGTAATATCAATGATTACAACCATCACACATCTGATAATAAGAAGGAATTAGATGTGTTGTTGAGCATGAAAACAAACAAGTGCACAATAGAAGACATGCTAGTATACGATGATGCTGGAGAGAAGTTACTAAAGTAGATTAGAGTCTACCAGTTGTACGAGCTATCATACTTTGGAAAATATGAACCATTGTATCGATGGTTGATGAGTAGAGTCCATGAGGACTTCTTCTACTTCACCAGATGGAGGGTTAGAATCACGTCTGCCTTAATTTCAACAGTGATAGGATTAAGGGCCTCAAGAGCAGATCTGGAGAGTGACTTAACAGATAAAGCAGTGATCTTGGAGACAAGGAAGGAGCTTGGATATACCAAGGGTCTGCGTGGCATGGACATTGATAAATTGAAGAAGTACCTAGTGGTATAGGCAGCTATACATCTGATAACAAAGTTGAATGACCAAGAAAGGTGGTCGCAGGTGAATACAATGTGGCTGCACATTGCAAGGAAAATGTCTCAAGGAGTGGTCTACAATATCAGGGATTACATAGCAAAGACAATCATTGAAGAAGCGTGTATACATGACAATAAATTAGTTTTGGCACTATTTTATTGTCTTTGGTGTTTATGGAGATTGGAGTGCCCGATGGGCCAAAGGAAAAGATTTGGGAGTACCCCACGGAAAATAAATCTCTGGCAGGAAAGATTTGATAAGTACTTATGTGGAGGGACCATGAGTGGGCCATTTAAATAGAGGGAGAGATGTGGTATGATAGGCTCCACACGAAATTTGAAGAGGAGTGGCTACCGCCTTCGGTGGTGGGTAAGGTAGTATAGTTTTTGGTCTACCAACACTTTTACATCGCTGATTTAGAATGAAGGACAGAGGAGCCCTTGGTGCAAAATGCCATATGCCTTCACAACACACTACTTACAGGAATCAGTTCATTTCACAGATGACGCCACCTAAAATTTCATCATATAAGGTAGATTGTGATTACACACCCTGAGAAAAACATATGTATATCCAGGATGGACTACCTACATTGAGAGGATTATCTCAGATGTAATAAGCATGAAGCCAGTAAGCTTGGTAGTAGGAGACGTTGGAGCAATGCTTGTGTATCTTCAACTCAAGCCCAAGCTGGAGAACAAGCAAATATGTGGAAAATGAGTTCGTGCTTCCAAGGCTCCTAAGGGTAAGCATACAATAGAGAATGTGCCAACTCCACAGCCTGCAGAGACTATAGTGGTGGATGAAGAGGAAGATGAATGAGAAGATAGTGGTGGCCTGGAGCATAGAGGAAAAAGGCAGCCTAAAACAAGGTATAAAATGAACTACACCACCTCAGAAGGAGGTGATGAGGATCTGGATGTAGTACAAGGAGAGTGCATTTCAAAAGGGTATTCAGAAGAACCAGACCCAAGGTGCTACACCACAGTCAGTGCGTAGATCACCTTGAATCTCTCCACAAAAGGAGATAATGAGAAGAGAAGGAGAAAGTTGAAGCTAGATGAGGAGGAGGAAGAGTATGAGGAGAGTGCCCCTGAATCTCCTACACCACCAGAGGATGTAGAAGAGCCAAAGGATGAAGAAATGAAGGATGGAGAAGAAGAGTAAAGGAGGTAGATAGAATAGTGCAAGAGACTGCTCAGAGCATAGTAGGCCAAACTCCAAATCTTGACGCTCAAGTTCCTAAGGGGCCAAGGTCGAAGAGGAAAAGTGGGGAGTATACTGCACTTCCTGGGCTATACGCTGAGGACACAAGTAAAATTGTCCACGCCCATTTCCAAAGCATGGTGGGACTTAAGGAATTGTATGGATGGGAGCTGATGGATGAGGACATGGCCACCATGTGCAAGGAAACAATGTCTTGGTCAATGCAGACACATATGGATGAACCAGACTTTAACATATGTGAAGAATCCTGTGTATCAAGAAGATTGAAGAAGGCACCTTAGGCCAGACACATAACGGTAAAGCCTACTATTATGTCAGATGAATAAGTAAGTAATTCCTTAGTGAAGGTATCTACAGAGGTGGCAAGGAGGAATGTGGATAAAGATACAACTATTAGGGTGCTGAGGGAAGAGATTAAGGCCAAGGATGCAGAGATCACATTAAAACAAGAGAAGGACTTAGAGCATAAAAATAATGGGGTTCTTATTGGCATGGTAGGAGATAGGGGATCACGTCCTCCAAGAAAGACCACACTTAGATCCCAAGGTCCCAAAAAGTTCCCTTTGGCTATGCACTATGTGCAACTTTGGTTGATATGGTGCTTGAAGAGGACCAGTTAAAGTGTCAATCCAAAAGACCCTGAAAAGGAGGCAAAAAGGGAAAAGGCTGCAGTGATTGGAAAAATTTCATCATATTGCTTCAAACCCTTCAGGAGGAGCTAAAGAAAGCTTCAAGCATTGAATATCTGTATAGCTCTGGAATAAGTCATCAGAATAAGAACAATGGTAGAGGACAATGAAGTCAAAATCTATAAAGGATGAAACATTGGGATGTGGAGAGACTGTGGTGAGAAAAAGTGCATTGGCCCAGGAGCCCCAGAAGAACAGATTGGATGAACTAGGAAAGCTTATAGCTCAAAGATGGATCATGGAAGGGAGAATGTCTGCAATGGCTAACATTATGTTAGTATTACAAAATGAGAAGGGAGACATTGAGTAGGATGAGTGGAGTCTATTGTAGTGAATATCCCAAAAAGGCACAAGCCGTGCTGAGTGAATGACAGACCTTAGAGGAAGAAATAAAAGAAGAATATCTAGAGCTCATTCTTCCAGTTGAAGTAGAGGATGATTCAGAGTAAAGAAATATTCTTTGTATATAAATTCTTTAACATTCTTTCCATTACTTTATTCTTTATTGTTCAAGGAGTAGCCATTTTTGGGGAGGCAATGCAGTTAGTGTGGGGAAATGTTGAGAGACAATGTATAACACTTAGTAAAAAATATTTTCATGGAAGATCAGAGTGCATTCAAAGGTGCGGAGGATCGAGAAGGAATCACGTGCGGAGGACAAAGATGATTCATGACTTAGCCATTTTCACGATTATGATCTATTTTTGGAAGATGGCATGCAGAGTACATAAAATGGAAAAGACTTGTGTTTGCATCAGTTATTTTTGGATGCATGGGCTAAAATAGAATTGCGACTGATAGTTAACTAGGAGAGGTCTATTGTTAGCATTCTTTCATGTGAGCCTATTATTGTAAAGGCGCATGGCTATTCTTAGCATGTGACCTATTTTGGGATTAGATAAGTGGTAAAGGGAAAGTCCCCACCCTTATAAATATGTAATGAACTGCATAGTTATAAAGATATATATGTAAGAATTGGATTACTGTGAGAGTATGTTGTCAGAACTGTTATACGCATGAGCATATAATGCTATTATTATAAGAAGCTTATGTGTATTCCTGTGTTTTTATATAATGGAGTGTATTAGCTGAATTAGAGTATTAATCATGAGTATAATTGGTTCTTTCATGCTTGATTTCATCATGGTTATCATTTAGTCTGTTGTTCTCTAGAATTAGATTTGTACATGCACTGTAGAATGATGTATTAATTATGGATCTCAATGCATTAAGTCTTCATCATGCTAACATCCTACAACAACAACCCTAAAGAAGGGCCTGGTACCTTTGTGTGCACTTCATGGTGAGCACTCAGTCTAGGTTGAGTGATGTGCCAGCACGCCTGGGCATTTTACTAGTAAATTCTAGGCTAAAAAATGGTTCCCAATTGGATATCATCCCTCAATCTTACACTTTCCGATACCATATTGTTTAGGTGATCAACCATTGGATGAAATAATACAGGATGAAGTCATGAAAACACCCAAGATGAATGGAGGTTACTTATTCATAGAACCATAAGGGATGGATACTCCAGTGGGTTTCAGATGAGTATGCAGCACCATTCAGGTGAAACCTAAAGAACTTGAATGAGGACACTCAAGAAATTGATCTTGGGGATGTGATGAGTTGATTAAATTCCCTTTATAAAAACTCATCCTATGTACTTTGTTAAGCCATTGAGACTATGTCCTTGTATTTCCCTGTCATACTATTGAACATCATCACTATAACTTGAACTTATTATCCTAATACTAATTAATATAATCATGACTGATTAACTTTATTTTGTGGTATTATAAGTATGCATTTATTATTATGGTTGAAATAATTTGTTTGAATGATGATATGTGTGATGATACTCTTGTTTGTAAGAAACTTGTTATATGTAGCAACCTGTATATAGCAAAGGAATCGTCCACAACAACTCGTCCACAACCAAAAGGAATCACCCATAGCCAAAGGACCTATCCACAACAACCTCTCCACAGCCAAAGAAGATCAACTATAACAAATGATCCAGATTATGAATATCTATGGGAACATTAAGGATGAAACTCCAAGCCTGTACGTGTTATGGAAGAGGTAGTTACAAATTGGAACATGAGAATTGAAGATAACTCAACAGTAGATCTGAATACTTATTACAACTTACAGAAGAGATGATTGATCAGTTAAATACCTGATTTCAGGAACTTAACGGTTACTTGAGTTATGTATTTTATATCTCGAAAACTATTAGTTAGTTCCATTACATGTGTTTAAACTCTTGTTATTATGTTTAAGATCTTCCACTTGTTTCATTGAACATATTTTACTTAGTCTATTTGAACTCCTAGTTAAAATTTTCTTCTCATATTTTCTTGTAATTGAGGAATATACAAGTGAAGGGTTAATGCTAGGAATCTATGGGACGTGTTGAGATCTAGAAAGAGAATTATAATAGAGGATATGCAGATGCAAACGTTGATTTTCTCCTAAATGCAATCTTCAATCCAAATCAATAAGAATATGAGTTATGTTTAGTAACTCTTAGGTACAAGCCTTAGGAGTGATTAACACCCAAGGAAGGGCCCACTTGTGGTCTACTAACCCCCTCAAAAGTTTGTTGCTTTGTTTTATCGCATGGATAGACTAGCAAGTAATTCTTTCCTTTATATGTATTTTAAATTTACAAGCTTTGTTTTAGTTATACTATTTGGAAGCTATTTACTTTTATTCTGAGTTTAGTTTATTTTCAACATTGTTATTTCAAGCATTGTAGTGACAACAATTTATTTCCTTACCTCCTAAACTATTTTTAACTGCGCATACAACATTGACATTATTGAAAGTGTACATCCCTTGGCTTGATGATTAAATGACTATAGATTAATGAACAATATATTAATTGCTGCAAGTCAATTTACACCACCATCAACAAAACAATCATCACAACATGACACATCGAATATATCAACCATAATTGACACATTATATATCAACATTCGAATATCAATAAACATCAAGTATAACGAACACACTCCAATGGTCCATATATATATATATATATATATATATATATCGTACAAGATCATAGTTACAATAATACTCATGCTGGGGGGTAACCCCTCATACATTGCTACATCACTACATATCACATATCATCATCACTATCACTATTTGAAACTGTGGGATCTTTAGAATTAAAAGTGTCGCCGCTTAATCTACGTCACTAATTGCAGCCCCTCTTTATCTCTACATGTCTGTGTAATAATATAACCTTAGCTAAATACTCCACATAATGATCATGAAGCTCCACAAACCACACAAATACATGTTGTGCTAAGGGACCTCCACATGTAGCCTCTCTAGATTACTGCATCTCCTCTCGTGCCTCATCTCTCTCGCTCAGTAATATGGTGCACGTAGCTGCCACAAACACTATTGGATTAAATAAATGTGCGTAATCACCCACAATACCATCCACGCACTCTAGCATACCTCCGCCTATGAGTACAATGATGGGTACATTCTCTGTTGACGTGCGGATGGATGTGTCCAAAATCAGCGACCAATATGCATGACCTTCTTCTATAGATCAACATGTTAGACAAACAATCATAGTTATACAACCAAATAATAAATCATGAACATAACTACATAAATACTGATGCTCTTCTATTACCTCTGCCATGCTATCAAGGGTATGTTCTTTCCCCTCGACTCCACCCCTAACGGTGCTCCCGCAGCATCTGTAAGAACTAGAAACAAAAATACCCACCAATGTGACACCCACCATGCACGATAGGAATATGTACACTCCATGTCATCCACATCTATCAGATCTATCACTACGTCTGCCTTGTCTGGCCCATGGGGTACTAACTTCTCTCCTATGGGCCCTGGTCTTGCTTCAGCCCTCCTCAGTGCTCTAATGGCCCTAACACATACATATGGCTCTAAGGACACATCCTAAGCCATCCCAAACTATCGTGAGCCTCGATGTTCTTGGAATAGCTCAGTCACCCTTGGAACCGATCCTCTAGCCACATAGACTTCCATATGCATCATATCTCTACTACATCATCTATGTATCCTCTGTATTCTTGGTATGGCCTCCATATCACGGCCTCTAGACCCATATGATCTAACATCACTCTATAGGTATATGTATCCATATTCCTTCCATGAAAACCTACCCATCTTCGAATAAATATGTCTAGCCTTGCCCACTCTCCATGCGGTCCACCAACTAGCCTCAATATCGTAATATACTCGTAGGCCCATACATGTAACAATGTGGTACCTCCAATACCACCCCCATTCTCATCCTGCATAAATCTATATAAATCCATATACAAATGGGCCTAATACACATTTTTCCCTCGTCCTCTATCCCAAGACAGAAATCATGCATCTTATACAAGATTCCTACACCACCACCCTCCATTGCAACTGATGAAGCAATCACAATGGTAATGAAATTCCACAATCACGGAACCCCTGACCTCATAATAAAATCCAGGCCGATATGGACCTCAGTATGAACTCAGGTCCCTGTAAAATGCCACCTAGCAGCCCTCATCTGCCTCTGTGCATTATCCACAACCTTCACCTGAAACCTTTCACCAATAATAGGTAATCTTAGTATGTAATATAAATCCTCCAGAGTTAGTTTCATCTCCCTTGTAGGTAACTAAAAGGTGCAAGTGTTTGCATACCACCTCTCACAAAAATCTGTGATCATAGGCATATTATGGGGCACTGTCGACACTAAAATTTTCCTCTGTAATTTCTATTTCATTAATGTATGTATTAGGAATATGCTATTGTTAAGTATAATTAGTAGTAGCGTCTGATAGAAGATAACGGCGCCATCAGTACGGTGCCGCCAATAATGTGGAGTACAGTAATAGTCAAAGTATAATAGGAATGTTGTAAAAAGTAAATATTTGTCGTAAGTGGTCCGGTAATGTTAAAATGTCAAAGTTTGGGTAATTAGAGAAGTAGGGTCTACATGATTAGGAATTAGAAATATTATATTGGTAATAAGGACAAGGAGTGAGGTCATAAATATTTTGTGTATTTTATTTGTAAAAAGTCTAAAAATGTGGAACCCATGTAAAATGATAAGGTTTATCTTATCTTAATAGATAAGCTTACATGTACAGATAAGAGTTAAGGTATGGAATATGATTTGTTAGAGTGGATTTCTTATCCTATCTTAGAGATAAGATGGATAAGCCTGGAAGTTCTATAAATACAGAGGCCACCCCCCTCATTTAGCATAGAAAGAAGTAGTGAAAAATATTGTAGGAAGTGTGCAAAGGAAGCCATCAGTTAAAGGTGTGTTGAAGAAGCCATCAAGAGGTGTAATTGTAAAGTTTCTCCCATAGTCTTGTTGAAGTACCTCATGGGTGAGATTGTAACAATTTCATGTTAATATTATAATTTACTTTGATATTTCAGATTTGTCATCATTCCGTCTTATCATAGTCGATGGTATTTTTGTGTTATGTTGTTGTTTTGTTTCTAGATTACATCCACCAAACTAAAGGCTGTGCATTAGTAAATAATCATAGCAGGAGGAGTTCTCGGTGAAGAATTATCATAGTACCAGATTGGTGATGACATTTTGGTTATGTTGCTGGGACCATTCCTCGTTGGTGGATTTTCTGGAGAGATATTCCCACTTAGTCAAAAATCAATTGGAGGATAGCCTTGTTTTTACTGTGCATAGTAGTTACCATGGTAAAGTTATTTTTTCCATGAATAGTAGTTACCATGGTAAAGTCATTTTTGCTGAAATAGTATTTACCGTAGTAAAGTCACTTTTTACCGTGAATAGTATTTACCGAAGTAACTTCACTTTTTACCGTGAATAGTATTTACCGCAGTAACTTCACTTTTTACCATGAATAGTGTTTACCACAGTAAAGTCAGTTTTTACCGCAGTAAGTCAAGTTTTACCATAGTTTACCATGGTCATTTCTATTTTACTGTAGAAAGGTGTAAAGTCACTTTCTAGTATAGTGATTCCAATTATTTGTACACATAAGTCTTGTTGATTGTACTTGTGAGTTGGTATTTCATGGTGGTTACTTTTGAAAATGGGAAAGATTCCTGTTTTTTCAGCTCAATCTAATGAAGATGCTTCTTCTTTCATTCAAGAGTTTAAGTGATCTTGTATTTGTAATGGCCTTATAAGAAGGGAACAATGGAATGATTTTTTTCCTACCTTTTTGGATGGTTCAGCACTTAGGTGGTTTGAAACACTAGGTGATAATGTGAAAAATTCATGGGATTTATTAACTAAAAGTTTTCTTAAAGAATTTGGTGAACAACAGAAATATGCAGATCTCATGATCGAGATCACAAAGCTATCCTAAGGAGAGAAGGAGAAGATAAGGGATTATCATGCTCATGTTCTAGAGCTAAAGAGGAAGCTCGATGCCTAGATCCGGAAGGAAGGACTAGCGGATGGGTTGATGAATGGCGTGGATAATCTCCTCTGTAAGCACTTCATTCTTGGGATGAATCCAGAGATCAGACAATGAGTGAAGTATGACCGCCTAACTACCATTGAACAAGCAAAGGAGTTTGCAAGAAGGAAAGACGAAAGCATGGAAGAGAAGCCCAAAGAAATTGTTGCTAAAGTAGAGCCTACACCAGCACCTTTGGTCCAGAATCCACAACCACTCCCGGTGAGCACAAATATTTCTCCTAGTACATCTACTGAGTATGAAGATCTGCTCAAAAAGATGGGTCAATTAACTATTAATCTTCTTCAAGGAAAGGAATTCAGTTCTCAGGGAGGAGATAGAGGTCCAAAAAGAAATATTTCTGAAGTTGTATGTTATGGTTGTTATAAAAAGGGTCATTATAAGTATAATTTTCCAGATAGAGCTTCTACATCTAATAAAGGAGATAATGATAAAGGAAAAGCACCTGTGAATTCTTTTGATGGAGTAGATAAGAGCAGAAATAATGAAGTAGATGTGTTTGTAACAAAAAGAAAGAAAGAAAAAGATAATCAAGATGGAAATGATCATAAGAAGATGAAAGAAGAAACTAGTAAGAAACATAGCAGAAGAAAGTTGGGTGTGCAGGATTTTCTGATTTCACAGGGGCAAGGACCATACTCCATCTTGGAAGATCTATCCAAAAGGCCTGCAAATATTACATATGGTCAACTCTTGGCTATGTCTTTTGAGAAGAGGCGGGAGTTGCGAGGTGGACTCAATGCTCGAAGAAGGAAGGAGGTTGAGGTCCCTATTTTGGAGGTAGAGGTAGATCCCTATGCTCCACAAGCTGAGGTATTATGTAATGGTATTTCAATTCATGATGTCTTAGTTGATGGAGGTGCTGCAGTTAATGTAATGACCGAGTCTGTAATGAATATGTTGGGTTTAAAAATTGATCACCCTTCAACACTTATGTTAAGGTCATTAAATAAGGGAAAAACTAAACCAGAAGGTGTAGTTTCAAATGTGGCAATATCTGTTATGGGTGTTGTATGTGTGGTAGACTTTCAGGTGATGAAAAATGGTACTGTTGCGTACCCAATGTTGCTGGGAAGACCATGGCTAAGGAGAGTTCATGCAAGAAACTACTGGAATGAAGGTTTCATGACACTTGGACGTGGTAGAGAGAGGGTGAAGATAAACGTGTTCCCTCAACATCATAAAGCAGAACCTGTGGATTCAAGTGATGAAACTGATGATTGGACATCCTCTGATTACTCTAGTACCAGTGAAGTGGACACTGGAGATGAAGAAAGCAAGGTGGATGTTTCAGTCATGGATATCCTGCCAGTCACACCAACTCATGACCCCATAAAATTATCTGAAGAAGAAGTTGATGATCATCTCCAACAAATAAAGATTGGTGATGTTGTGATGGAGAGTGAGAAGGAATCCTACCTTCATCTCTTTTTAAGGTACATACACCAATTCACTTTTGGTTACAAGGAACTCCGTCAAGTTGGGTAGAACATTGTATTGAGCTAGTAGATGGTGCTAAGCCCATAAAGAAAATGCCATATAGAATGAATCCTAATTTTTCCAAAACTGTAAAAGAAGAAATAGATAAGTTGCTTGATGCAGGATTCATATTTGCTGTGGAGAATTTAGAATGGGTTTCTCCCATTGTGATCTCAATAAAAAAGAATGGGAAGCTACACATTTGTGTTGATTACAGGAAGCTCAATAAGGCAACAAAGAAGGATCATTACCCTCTTCCATTTTCAGATCAGATCTTGGACGAACTTGCTGGCCAGGAGTGCTATAGTTTTGCTGATGGATATAGCGGCTACAACCAAGTTCGTATAGTAGAGAAAGATCAGCTGAAGACCATGTTCACCACTCCTTGGAGAATGTTTGCTTATAGAGTTATGCCTTTTGGGTTGTGTAATACTCCAACAACATTCCAACGTTTGATGAATAGGGTGTTCGAACCCTATATTGGGACCTTCATCAGAGTATTTTTGGATGATTTTTGCATCTATGGGAGCAAGTTGGACCACCTACACCAAATGGAGACAAAATTTCAAAGGTTAGATGAAGCGCAAGCCTCACTAAACCCTACAAAGTGTGTCTTTGGATGTTCTAAAGGCATTTTGTTAGGGCATGTTGTATCCAGAGATGGTATTGGTACTGATCCTGATAAAGTTTCAAAAATCAAAGATTTACCATTTCCTCTTAATAGAAGTAAGTTGAGATCATTTTTAGGCCATGTGGGTTACTATAGAAGGTTCATCAAGAATTTCTCAAAGATTGCATAGCCACTAACCCAGTTCTTGAAGAAGGATGTTACTTATGAACCAGGAAATAAGGCGCATGAAGCTTTTGGACGATTGAAGGAAGCCCTGGTGTCTTCACCTATTTTTAAGAATCCAGATTGGAGAAAGCCATTCATTGTGTAGACTGATGCCTCAGATGCAGCACTAGGAAGTACTTTGAGCCAAAAGGATGAAAATGGGAATGAACATCCAATTTACTTTGGGAGCAGACAAATGAGCAGTGCTGAGGTAAACTATACTGTAACTAAAAAAGAGGCTCTGGCTATCATTTTTGCTGTAAAGAAGTTTAGAAATTACTTGCTAGGGCAGAAATTTATAGTTGTAACAGATCATCAGGCTCTGAAATATATTGTCAATAAGCCTAACCCATCAAGGAGGATAGCAAGATGGATAATTTTGCTACAAGAATTTGAATTTGATATTATAGATAGGCCAGGAAAGAAGCATGTCAATGCAGATGCACTCTCTCGAGCCTATGATTGTTTAGGATCATCTTGTGATGATGATGATTTTCCCGATGTAGCATTGTTCTCCCTTGACACAATCCCTAGTGAATACATAGATATTTAGAATTATCTGAATGAATTCAAGTTTCCTGATGGTGCCAATGCAAAGACTAAGAGAAAGATTACTCAAGCCAGTCGTCCATATTCTATTCTGCATGGAGTATTATTTCGAATAGGACCTGATGGACAGTACAAGAGGGCAGTTGGACGTGATCAAGGGAAGGAACTGCTAGAAGAATTCCACAATGGTACATGTGGAGGGCACTTCTCTGGACAACTTACAGCAAGAAGGATCTTGGATGCAGGTTATCATTGGCCCACTCTTTTTAATTATTGTTATAATTATTGTAAGACATGTGATATTTGTCAAACACATGGTAACCGTAAGACTTCATCAGCTCCATTATGTCCTATTCTTCCCCTTGGTCCCTTTGAAAAGTGGGGAATAGACATTGTAGGTCCACTTCTAACTACATCACGCCAAAATAAGTGTATTGCAGTTGCCACAGATTATTTAACCAAAGTGGGTTGAAGCTAGGCCATTGAAAACAACTTCCATGGATGAAGTGGCAAGGTTCATATATGAACGCATTGTCACCAAATTTGGTTGTCTATTAGAAATTGTAACAGATCAAGGAAGCCACTTCATTAATGAGGTGGTAGAATCCCTAGTAAATAAGTTTTCTATTAAGCACAGGAAGGCAAAAACATAAGAGCCAAGCACAAATGGACAGGTGGAACGAACAAATTTTGTGCTGTGTCAAATTCTAGCAAAAGATACAACCTTGCAGGTACATAAATGGGATAAAAGGATTCATGTAGCATTGTGGGCATATAGGGCAACATCAAAGTCAGCAATAGGATACTCCCCATTTCAGTTGGCCTATGGCATTGATCCAGTTCTTCCTATTGAGTTTGATATTCCCACTGTGAGAGTTATGAAAAATGAAAGGATGGATGAAAGTGATTCAGTAAAAGAAAGGTTGGTACATCTTCATTTGCTGGAGGAAATGAGAGAAATAGCAAAGGATACAAGCCATAAGAAGAAAATAAAGCAGAAGGAATACTTTGATCAAAAGATCCGGTGGTCTCCATTTCATGTGAATGACTTGGTTCTAGTATATGATTCCAGATACAAAAAAAGAAGACAAAGAAAATTTCTTCCAAAATGGATGGGGCCCTACAAAATAGCAGCTGTGCATGAAAATGGTACGTACCGACTGGAGGAATTGGATGGCACTCCCATTACGAAATGGGTCAACCACGACAAGTTGAAGATTTTCCAAGCACCAGAATAGTCTACTCTGAGGACGGAGTAGAAGCTAGGAAGGGGGAAGATGTCGACACTAAAATTTTCCTCCGTAATTTCTATTTCATTAATGTATGTATTAGGAATATGTTGTTGTTAAGTATAATTAGTAGTAGCATCTGATAGAAGATAACGGCACCGTCAGTACGGTGCCGCCAATAATGTGGAGTACGGTAACAGTCAAAGTACAATAGGAATGTTGTAAAAAGTAAATATTTGTCGTAAGTGGTCCGGTAATGTTAAAATGTCAAAGTTTGGGTAATTAGAGAAGTAGGGTCTACATGATTAGGAATTAGAAATATTATATTGGTAATAAGGACAAGGAGTGAGGTCATAAATATTTTGTGTATTTTATTTGTAAAAAGTCTAAAAATGTGGAACCCATGTAAAATGATAAGGTTTATCTTATCTTAATAGATAAGCTTACATGTACAGATAAGAGTTAAGGTATGGAATATGATTCGTTAGAGTGGATTTCTTATCCTATCTTAGAGATAAGATGGATAAGCCTAGAAGTTCTATAAATAGAGAGGCCACCCCCCTCATTTAGCATAGAAAGAAGTAGTGAGAAATATTGTAGGAAGTGTGCAAAGGAAGCCATCAGTTAAAGGTGTGTTGAAGAAGCCATCAAGAGGTGTAATTGTAAAGTTTCTCCCATAGTCTTGTTGAAGTACCTCATGGGTGAGATTGTAACAATTTCATGTTAATATTATAATTTACTTTGATATTTCAGATTTGTCATCATTCCGTCTTATCATAGTCGATGGTATTTTTGTGTTATGTTGTTGTTTTGTTTCTAGATTACATCCACCAAACTAAAGGCTGTGCATTAGTAAATAATCATAGCAGGAGGAGTTCCCGGTGAAGAATTATCATAGTGCCGGATTGGTGATGACAGCACATCCCCCATCTTCGATGTGTTTCGTAGGCTGAAATAGTCTAGAACATCCCACTCCTCATTTGAAAACCTAAATCCTTGCAATGTACTCAAATGGTGGCCACCACGAAACTCTCTTGAATGGATGTCCCTCTGCACAACACAAATTGACAACAAAAAATCCATTAGCATCTCATATATGTGTAAATACACCTACCTACGACAATAATAAGCATCAATTTTCACATCTACAACACTTTGGGATGAACCCAAGCCTTTTGGGACGTAAGTGCTTAAGAGCAAGATTGGGGCACCCAAGAGCAGGTCACTAGTGCCCACCCCTAGGTGCTAGTAGCCCGAAGGTCATTAGTGCCTTCACTGCCATTGTCCAGGTCGAAAATGCTGAGAAATAGAAAAATAAAAATTTATAAAAATGACTAATATCAACACATTTTTTGAAAAATGAATCACACTAATTAGCTCTACTGTCATACATGATGCAATAATTGTCGCCACCATCTTGAACTGACTCAATCATGATACTCTCACTTGAGTCATCTTTGTCCACCCAGAGCTCAAAATCACACTCACACAATAAACAAATGAATTTCCTATTCACTTTTACTATTTACTATTTATAGTAATTATTCATTACTTATCATGATATAGTCATCATTCACACTTATTCTTTGAACTAATACACATTACACCATTTCAATCATATCTTGAGAATCACTGCTCTGATTTCTATCACACTTTTGGTGTTCTCTTAAAACTTATTCCCACTATTGTATCATATACATCCCATAAACACTATATTCCTCCTTCACACCATCTCAAATCGATATAAACACACCTTTGCAATACATACATTCACTATTACCTCATTACACACTTCCTTTCATTTCAGCTTTTGTTCTCATGATCACTCTAGCTTTCACCGAAAGAGGGGGCATACAATTGGGGCATCCCATAATCCTCCTCACACCATTACCTCATCATTTTACATTTCTAACTCCACATTATCAAAAAATTGCTCATACATTACACAATATTTCACACCACTTTCTAGTGGACCCCTGTAATGACCTAATCTGGGGGAAACAAGTGTAAAATCTCTCCATGAGTAACTAATAAATCAATCGCATATATAAAAATACTGAAAACACAAATTTTATAATATTGGAAATCACATCAATAAATCAACACAACACAATGTATTTATCCTACCAGATGACCTAACTTGGGAGTCATATCACCAATTTCCTAGATAAGCTAACATGGGAAGTTATTCTACATTTTTCTACTACTTCCAGATGACCTAACATAGAAGCCATCACATACAAATTGTGGTGAAACCCCTGGAGTGGGGGAAATGAGATGTCATTGCCTTTCCTATACTGCTCCTATGTGGGTTTTCACATTTAATCAAATTGGATCCAAATCAAAAAAATCTAGTCTTTGTCCATCTACAATGGCTCGACCCTTTGAGGATGTAATTAAATTTGTAGAGTAAAACTAGATCTCTCTCCCTACACTCTTCCTCTGGCAGCAGGACACCCAAATCCTAAGTTTTTCACACACAAGAAATCGGGTTGGGAAGTGATCACTGCCTACCCCAACACATATCCGTCAATGAAAAAATTTGAAACCTCCAGTTATTTAACATCAATATCACTTAGTGCTTCTCATAACGGTCCCACATCTCTCGTTACGATCCATAGATTAACTTACCAATCCATGGTTTGCCATGCCATGTGTTCTCATTTGGCATGCACTTCTACCACATATGTGTGTACTTTTACAACATGGGCTTCTCTGAACTTCTCTCTGGTATGCATCTCTATCTAATTTATGTTACCGAGCTTTCTCTTACCAACATAGGGTGGGGGAAAATGTAGACACAAAATCACACATTTACTATTATTTACTATACAGCCAAGTATGTTGTTCTATATATGCATCTTGCATAAGAAAAGTATTTACTGGTGACCCATTCCATAGTCCATCTACTTGTATTTTTGGTTTCTGTTACTTTTATCTTTCACACTTGTCACTCATACACTTAGTTCTGGTCAAGTCACATAGATCCCCATCTTTCATTCTTCACTCATTTGTTGTCACTTGTCTCTAGATACTAGAACCCATGACTGGACACTAGCATTGGGCACTCCTATCCATCCTAGGTGCCCATGTCTTCTTTATGTTTGATCTTATTTTTGACATTTGAGGTCGGTCTTTTTGGTTTTCCCTCTCATATCCCAAGGTACTAGTTGGCATGTTGGGTCATTAGTTTTGAAATTCAAGCAAGAGATCCCTATATAAACACAACATACCTACCATTATATGAGTGGGAAATTATTATAAAGGGCTATCTATCTACATATCTCAAGAGATTGAATTTGGGTGCATTACTTTGCATACACACTAGATAGGAATGGGAGTTCATTATATTTCATCCACACATTTACATTTTATCTAGCTACTGCTCGGTATCTTGGTGTCATTGGTGTGAGGGTGACCTAGGAGTAATATTGCACACATAAGCTCATAAAACTACATTGGGTACAAGATGTAGTGTGACGCTTAGTCGTACGTTCACCATTGTGACAACTAAGTGTAGTTCGAACCCTCATTTTACATCTTTATTTTTAGGATTTGATGTATTTTTTTAGGGTTTTACAGGAGAATATTTGTGTGTAGATTTACAAGTACCTCAGTAATTCAAGTGCGACATAAAGGTGACCAAAAGTGAACAAGTTAAAATCCCTAGTGACACTTTCGAAACAAAGTTCTAACCATTTTTGTAGACTCTGACACCCACATAGAGGTCTTGAGTGCCTGTAGGCACCCCTATCCTTGCCTAGGTGCCCTGTGTCCCATTTTTCTGAGCTTGATTATAATGGTTTTTGCTCCTATCCTATCACATCTTCTAGTTCAGACTCACTTTGGGATAGGAGAAATTCAAATAAGCACCTTACCCCTCTCATTTCCTTTCATAGTTAAAATTAATAAATTGTTTAACATTTATATTTCATTGTTTATCAGTTATAGCAGATATTTGCATTCAAATTTTAATAAAATATACAGATTTTATTGAATCAGTTCTTTACTTCCTTTACACTACTTGAATTTCATTCAAATAACATAAAGGGGGGGGGGGAAATGTAGATACAAAATCATGTACTTACTACTATATACTATACTGCCAAGTATGTTGTTTTATGTATGGATCTTGCGTAAGAAAAATATTAACTAATGGCACACTTCCTAGTTCATCCACCTGTGTTGTTTATTTCTATTATTTTTTATCTTTCATACTTGTCACTCATACACCTAGTTCTGGTCAGGTCACAAGGATCCCTGTCTCTCAGTATTCACACATTTTTCTTTTGTTGTATCTAGACACAAACTCCCAGGATTAGACACTATCACCTAGTCACTCCTGTCCATCCTGGGTGTCGGTGTCCTCTTTATTTTTGATCTTATTTTTGACATTTGAGGTTAGTAATTTCGGTTTTTCCACTCATATTTCGAGGTACTAGTTGACATGTTGGGTCATTAGTGTTGAAATTCAAGCAAGATATCCCTATATAAACACAATATATATACCATTGTAAGGGAAAACAATTTTTATCAAGGGCTATCTATAGACACCAAATTTGGGTCACACTCCTCTTGGTCCCCTTCAATTAATCAACACAACGCATATACCTAACCATAACTCTCTTCCACACTTTGATATAAATTTAATAACTTATAATTGAATTAATATTCATCCTCACATTATTAATTAATTTAATTGCTTTAATTAAGTTAATTTCCACCTCACCTAGCCACCTCACCATGGACTTATTCCTAACCTATTGATTAATTAAGACTAAGTCTCTGCTTATCTTAACCAACTGGGACTCTTTAAAACCCTAAAATTAAAGTCTTATTACTTCTCCAACAACACTCCCACTTATCTAAGCACCAACCCTCACTTGAGACCCGGATTAGCAATCAAGATTCACGCCAAAAATAGTAAAGATCGGGCTATTTTTGGTAACTTGGAATAATTCTCCCTAACCGACATTGGTTTTCCCTCATCCAGTGCCAGTTCCCTAACCCCCATCGATTACCCTTAAATATGAGTTTCTAACTCTTTGCATGGGTTAAAAAAATTCATTCTCACACACAGCTTTGGCATTCTAGTCTCCAGAAATCAGGCTTCCTAACAATGAACTTGAGCACATCACACTTCCACCAGTAACTGATCATCACTTCCACATCTCCATATTGACACAACAGAGCACACATACATTGCTACTATTACACTGGATACAATACACTTCTCCTCCAAACAATCAACCATTCCTACCACATTCAGATTTGCAAAGTTTATCAGATAAGTAAATCATTCTTACTTGTTAAGCTTGTGTGTTTGATCTTAATCATTTCATTTATTACTTTCATTTAATTTCTCTCTGTCTCATTACCACCTTCTACCCATTTATCACCTTTTCTACCAACTAGAGCCATTTCACCTATCCCATCACCCTTTGTACCTTACCGAGTCTTAATCAACACCTTTCCATCCTTCCCCAAACCTCCTTAGCTCTCTGTGCAATCATAGAGAGGCCCAAACTCCCAATTTTTAATATTTTAACCAAATTTCCCCTATCGACACTAGTTAGCTAAATGAAATCAGTCTATCTCCTATACCAGAATCGGTCGACCAACTGATACTGGTCTCTGAGATTGGAAATTTTTCCTATAACAACAAGTTAAAAACTTCCCCAAAACAACCCAAAACCTTGCCTAATTTCACCCAGACCTCACCTATAGCCTCTGCTACACCTAGAGACCCAAACTAGCCCATTAATCATCCAGATTTAATTCTAACCATTTCCTATTGAGTTAAATTCACTTGTTGTATGTTAATAGGAGATGCCTAAATCTTATCAACTACAATAGGAACTGTTATTTCTTACATTAAGTTGTATTAAACAGAGGATTGAAAACCATTTGAGGAAGTGTCACGCTTCCGGATCTAGCCTTGCTAGGCAGTCCTCTGACTCTTGCTATTTAATACTATTTGGTGGTCTTGTTGTGTTTCTTATACAAGGTCATTCCTCCAAGCCAAAGGGAAGCTCTCTATAACCGGTCTAATTCAACGTCTACAACGTGCACAACCTTCTCTCTACAGTTCATAGGTATTCCTCCTATGCCCATTACCTACTTATCTGTTTTATCGCATTAATTTGAGGTGAAACATTTTGGCACGCTCAGGTGGGACCCTATCATTTGGGTTCTTTTACATTGTTCATTCTTAGGGAATCTTTGTGTGTCTATTTCTTTTGAAAGAGTTCACATTAAACTTTCTCCTTGGGAACATTCTTCTTCTTCTACTTGTCTAAGTGAAATTCGTATTTTAGGTTAAAAAGAACATTTCTTTTTATTTTGTATTGCATTAGTGAAAGACATACTCTCTTCCTATTCATTATTTCTCTCATCAAATTTCACTTTCAATTTGGGCTTTAAAATATCTCTGCATTTCATCCTTGTGTATGTTGCATTTAGCTCACTTAAATTTATTTGCAACCTATATACTGGAGGTCATGACCAGTTGATGGTTGGCGGGAATTAAGTGTAGCTCACTTCTTGCACACACATCCCAAACCAAATCACTTGAACAAATTACACACATTCTTAAACATCTTCCTTCCTGAAATTACCATTAACGACTAATAATCGGATTAGTGGTGGATCTAGCTGGTGTTCTAGCCAGTCATCATATCAGAGTAGGGCCTCACATACTATGAAGTATATATTGGGGGACACCAAGATCCAAAATTTACCTGAAACCAACCATAGACTTCAGTTCCTTACTAGGGTACCCTCGTTGACCAAAAACTCTATTCTATTTATATTTAGTTTTAAATGGCATAAGACACACAACATAAAATCTACAACATAGGATTACATGTTTTGTTAGCTTTTGACTGATTGTGTTTTGAGGTGTGAGGCTGTTTCATCTTGTTTTTCTTATCCTTCACACCCCACCATCACAACTAGTGTATTCCGGTTTATTCTGGGTGTGTTAGGAACTCATCACTGTCATACTCAGTTGCTGGGTTGGTATTTTCATTTGACTTAATTACCAAAAATTCAAATTTTCATCTCCTCTTAGATTTCACAGTAACCGGTATTGGTCCAGCGACTGCCATCAGTTACCTCTTCATACCGGCATATGGTTTACTGACCAGGTGTCGGTTCCTTATTGTTTTGGTTATTTCTCCTAAAACAATGTTCGATTCACAAACAAAAATTTCCTGTGACTTATTTTGTCACTCCATCATATTTCTAAGTCTTTGATATCATCTTTAGAGTCCAGGTTCACTTGAATTTTCACCCTTCATTTCTAGATTTTCAAATCTACCATTATTCACATTAACCAACATTGGTCCTGTAATCAGCATCGGTTACCCCTCTACCGGACATTGGTTAGCCAACTGGCGTCGGTCTCTATGTTTTGATTTTTCTATCATAACAAAGACAAATTCCACTTTCTAGATTTCTTCTGCTATATTTTTCTATGTTTCTGTACCATCTAGAGAACTCAGATTACTATTCTACCACCATTCACATGGTTTTGACTTGTAGACAAGCCAACGCTCTAGTTTTTTACGCTAGCCACCAACCACTACCACCTAGTCCTTCACCACCTTCTATTTCTTCACCCATGGACCCCACCTCACCTATTGCTATACATGCAGGTGATGAGGAGTTCACAAAACTCCTTGATCACAATCCTGTAGCCTTACAAAATTATGTTGGCTCATTCATCTACCGGCGACTCGTCAGGAGAACTTATCTACGGTATGCCTGTATCCATCCCTCCTACTTTGGCCCCCACTTCCGTATCAACCACCACTAGTGTAGCGAGTACCTACTTCCACCTTACCACTTGTCATTTCTTAGATCTCCCACATCTTCTATATCTTCCACACCTACAACACCTATCATATCTTCGAAATCCACCTCACCATCATCTATGACCCCTAGTGTAGGGATTTCCACCTCATCAGTTCCTATTACCTTGTAACCTCCAGTTGCGTCGACCCCTTTCTAGAGTTTGGTCATGTCTATACCTTGCTATGTTGCCACCTATTTCCATGAGGGTTTCTACACACATTCCTCCCACCTATACTTTGTCTCAGCCACCACCTGTCACCTACACTTCCCATTCAGGGTATATGTTGTTATCATATGCCGCAAATTATATTCCCCCTTCTCAATTTTCTTACTCAGAACCTCCATATACATGTGTCCCTTCTATTTCCTACTCATCATATCCACCTCCTTATACTACTGGAGGTCCACCTCAATCCAATCCAACCAATGATTTGATCAAGATGATGATGGACAAGATGCAGACCCTAGAAGCATCTGTTTCGAGCTCTCACAATTCTCTGACTTATGACAAGATTTGTAATGAGCCTATTCACCCTTCTATTCCAATTCATCCATACCCCACATATTGGGAAATGCCAAAATTTAACCAATTTAATAAAAAGGAAGATCTGCAACAACATTTGCGATCTTTTAAACATGTATGTTATCTGATTGGCCATGATGATGCCTTGCTTCTCCAAACTTTCCCAATGTCCTTGACATGACCTACCTTAGACTGGTATAGTGATTTACCTAGGCACTCTATCTTCTCATTCAATCAATTAGCCCAGGCATTTCTTGATCATTTCTCCATTAACATTGTTAAGAAGGTTACCATGACCAACTTGTATTCGTTACGCCAATATGAGGACCAGTCTATCATAGATTTTGTCACGTTGGTGGAAAACTTAATTAATCAAATCACTTTCCAATTGCCTCAAACTGAATTAATAGAGTTGTTTACTAGATCTTGTGCCAGACATATCTCTTCAACTCTCCAAGTTCAAACCTTTCTAAACATTTGATGAGGCATTCACCATGGACCGGAAACTTGAAATCGTGCTATCAAAGAGAAGAAGTTACAATTGTGTAACAAAAGCACTTCGTTTAAATCCAATGACACCTCTTCTTCTTCCAAACCACAAAATAATTATTCTAAAGCAAAAGGATCTACCAACATAGTGGTTTTAAAAGCTGGCCCTTCTCATCCATCCAACCAATCAAAACCTTCTTCTAATCTTTCTCCTATTTAAACCTTTCGAGTTCAAGCGGGAACAATGAAAATATACTCCATTAGAGAACCTTACTCCTCAGTTTTGGAAAATCTTCTAAAATATGGAGCAATCACTCTTCCACTTGCATCAAAACACATACTAGTTTTGACCCTTCCCGTCATGTGCCTGCATGGTACAAGGAGAACAATTATTCCATTATCATCGTGTTAGAGGTCATAGTGATGGTAATTGTATAACTTTCAAAAACATCATCCAAGAAATGTTAGATAATGGAGATCTCGTCTTGGATAACCCCAATGCACTGGCTAACCAAAACCTCCACATATTCAAGAAGTTGTTCCCTAATCATCACCCCATCATCTAACCAAGCCGGACAAAACCTCAACTAATGATACCAACTTTCGAGAGGTCCATGCCGATTTTTGATATTATACTAGCTCCTTCTACTCAATTTCCCTCCCATCCCATCTATTGAGGAAATTCTTGCACAAGCTCCTCCACCCACGGAGGAACCTATTCAATCTGGCTTCTTTACCCACGAAGGATTCCACCTTACCTTCTTCTCTACCCGTGGAGGAGTCCACCTAATCTTTGGATGCGCCTACCACACTCATCTCACCACCTATTGAGCAACCTGCATTACCCATTCTTCTACCCATAAAAGAGCCCATCTTACTCTCTTTTTCACCAAAAGAAGATCCTATACAATCAACCTTTCCTCCTCCATCTTCCCACATAGGACCCACTAGTGGCATCTCTTCCTGTTGGTGACAATTCCCCACTGGATTTTAAAGAACCCTGTCAATTTTCTATCATCTCTTCTACCCAAAGAGTCTAAAGCCAACCATTTCCCTATCTCATAATCACTAGATTTATTTACAGTGATAGGTACCAAATCAACTATCATCCCCCTCCACTTCTACACCATTCTCATGTTTTGGCTCAACCACTTGGATTATGTTGACTATTCCATGCTTTGGGGATGCCTTTGACTTCCTGATCTCGACTTCAAATGAAAATGTTGTCACCCATAGACACTTCAAAAATTTATCCTAAAGTGTTCAAGATCATTAAATCCATCATACCTGAGCCAATTATAGCGGCCTTTTCTACATCATCTTCACCTACACCCAAACCTTTTCCATTACCCTGAAAACCACTTAGCACCCAAACCTCTACCTACACCTATACCTGCATCTTTCACCCAAACCTACTGCTACATTAGGGGTCATGCCAACACTGAGTCTAGTCCATCCTCCTGTTAAGATAGATTTAGCCACATCATCCCAAACTATCACCAGGCCTATCCCCACACCTAAGAGGAAGTCCCAACCTATTAGACCTCGTACCCTAATTTCTCGCACTCCTCCTCTCTATCACCTTCTCCACTTCCATCTATCTTAGGTCCTCATCCATAAAACCTTGGTTAAGAAACCTCCTTCCTCTAGGTAAACTTAAAATGAAACAACTTACTATCCTTTCCACAATCTTCCATCCCACCTAAGCCTTCTACATTACCTACACCTTTTCCATCTCCCATACTTTCTCCACTTTCCATGCCCTCATCATTACCCACACCTTTACCCTCTCTTCAACCTCCACTTCCTCGTATTGCCTCCTACCACTACCTTCACCGCACCTTCACTCCCACCATGGTTGACCCGTCCCCTTCCATCTTCTGCATTCCCTTCTACCTCACACACTCCTTCAACACCTTTACCCAAGAAGGTGCAACCCAAGTCCACAACCACACTACCTACCAAAAGGGTAGTTAAACCTAATCAACCTTAAACTCCACCTTCAGTAGCTTCTCTTCCACAAAAGTCACCTAAACCTACATCCAAATCAACACCACCCCTAACAGTATCCATTCCATATAAATCAACCAAACCTCCATTTAAATCCACTCTCACTTCTCATGGTGATCCCTTGGCAGGGTATTACGCTAACATCCTTTCTAACCTTTTAGAAACCTCTGTCATCACGCTGCCACCACTCAAACCTTATGACCCACTCAAACCCAAACAAGAAGGATTTGACGATACCAAGATCTGTGCCTATCATATGTGCCAGGACATGATGTTGAAAATTGTAAGGCCCTTTAGACTATTCTTCTTCAATTGTGGTTTCCCAAAGAAATATTGGAAGAATATGACCTTTTGGATGAAGCTCCCATTCCACCCTCACCTGTTGCCATACAGCTTCACTCCATTTCTATCCAGTGAACTTCACCTCCACCTCCGTAACCCTATTTTCCTCCTCTGACCTTTGAGATCAATATGGTTTAGATTAGAGAACTTGCCAAACCTCCTCCAAAATTCCAATGTGCCATAATTATTTCATAGGGTTACTATACCACACTAGGTTTTTGTCCATCTTGTCATTATACCTTTCACAATTCATCTCCCTCTCTTCATCAAATTAACATGGTTCAAGTTTTCACTCACACACAAAAAGACAAAGGAAAAGAGAAGACAAAAAAACCATCCACTACACCTTTATCCAACATTTGATCTGCACCTACACCCAAAATCACCATCCGTGGGCCGGCATATCCCATTTCTAATGGATTTTCACATCGTACCATGATCAAATAACTATACCAATCCCCTCTCAAAATGTCTTTGTATGACCTCGTCTAAACCTCTGAGTCTCATTGTCAGGCCCTCATCAAGGTGATATAATCTATTGAGGTTCTACCTAATGACCCCACACCTATTGCTGTCATTATCACTCCTTATCATGTGGCTTCTCTCACCACTTTTCCTCCATATTCTACCCCCAATATCATTATTCAAGTCTCTGTTGTTAGTTTTTCTGACGAAGATATTGTCCCTCTCCAATCCGATGACCCTGACCCCGCGTTATTCATCTCCATCTACAATGATAATACACACATTCGACATGTTATGATCGATGGAGGTGCCAACATCAACATCATTTCCTCCCATAGGTACAAACAAATACACATCCCTACCAATTGCATGAATAATAACCTAGTTATGTTGTATTCATTTAAGGACGCTATGAATTCCACCCTCGGTACCATCCTTCTCCACATTTGCATGGGACCCTCTACTATTCTTGAATTATTGTATGTATTAGAAGGATAATTATAATACAATATGCTACTTAGACGACCTTGGATCCATGCCATGGGTTGTGTACCTTCTACCTTACATCATTGTTTAAAAGTTAAACATGAAGGGCACAACTACACCATTTAGGTGGATCCCTCACCATTCAAAACTTGAAACATGCTCTATCGACCTAATGATATCCGTGTACCAGTTAATGCATTTACCACTACTACCACTTCTTCTTCAGCCAATAACCCATCTAGCACTGCTACCTCTTCTTCTTCATTCACTACCTCATCCACCACTTCTATTGCTACATCTTCCAAAACCAACTCCTCTATTCCCATTGCCTCTATAACTTCTACAACTGGCCCATCATCTAACCCATCTACTTCTCAAACATTAGATTCTTCTTCTTCTCATACTCCTGGTGAGGCTTCAATTTCCGTTAACCAAATACCAACTTCTGATCCCTTGGTAGGTGTTTTTCAACACCTTACCTTGGGGGAGTATCGGCTCTACAATGTCAATACCTTCCTTACTCCTCAAGAGTATGGGAGCCTCCATCAACACCCACATTACAACCATTGTGTAGGTGAGGTATTTCCATATGGTCTGCCCCATCTTTGCACCATCTTGACATATGTGGGACTTGATGCTTCTTCCAATACCGCCTACTCAAACCCATCCATTCTCATATGATTTCCAATACCTCACCAATCACCGCTTCGCCCACACATTCCTTCATCGATGTGCTTGGAAAGGCTTTAGCTTTTATCTTTATGAACAGAGTCATCACACGGTCATACCTTACACCACTCGGAAACACAAGGATCATCGCGGTTTTGGAATTTCTAAGGAACCTTATTCTAAGAAATCCCATATCAGTCACATAGAGGAAGATATGCCTTCTCCACCTAATTCACCTACCTCACCACCTTCACCTATGGAGTCTTGTTATCTTAGTTTTGATTTTACTCTAAACTATCAGATAACTCCTACGAAATTTTTAAAGCTGGTTTTACAAAATTACCTTTATTAGAGAAAATCAGGTTTTCGGCTTTCACCAATAGGTCAACATGTGTTTTGAATGCTTTATGTCTTGTGTTTCCCGAAACCTGAAACCTGCTTCAAGAGAGTCGAGTCGGATTTTCAGACCTTCGGCGCCTCAGGACATGCCTTATCCAGAACATGTTTTGTGTCACCTGTCTTCCGATACCCGAGGTCCGATTTAGTCCTTTGTGTCGGGTTTTCGGAAGTTTGAAGCATCTAAACATCTCATGCTTTGTGTCAATTGTTTCCCGCGACCCGAAACCCGAATTACTCTACACACCTTTGTGTCGGGTTTTCAGACCTTCCGAGCATGCTGACATGGCGTTAATGTCGAGTTGTTGGGTGAGTTGGCACATGCCAGCCGAGGTGTATTAATTGTAAATTTTCTTATAAATATGTGGATTTACACATCATTATCACCGGACATGTTTTTAACTTGTGGATTTTCGCGCATGCTCTTCCAACCTCGAAACCCAAAAGCTCGCCTGTGCCCGATTAAATCGCCTGTTTTTGATGTTTCCTTTCTCTGGTTGAAGGGTGTTGTGCAGTGTCAAAGACCCGAAGTATTTTGGAAGGTTTGGCGTGTCGGACTTTCTAGAGTTTCCGAAATCATCCAAAGTGCCAGAATTTCCAGAGTTTCCGACATCATCACAAGTTCCGGACTTTCCAGAGTTTTCGACATTCTCAGTGCATCGGGTTTCCTAGATTTCCCGACATCCTCCTCAATGTGTCAAACTCTTCTGTTCTTTCGGCATATCTAGTAGGTCAGGTTTTTCATAGTGTGCGACATCCCCTAATCTTTGAAACTTTCTTCCTTTGACATCCTTCATGTCAGACCCTGGTCCATCTCAAGAAAAGACTGAGAAGTCAGGAAGAATGAAATACAAGTTTAGAAAGGTGGAGTCTCCATCATATACTGATTGCAACTACGACATCTGAGATACAGAGCTTGGGAATATAGATATTGAAGATTTCTGGAGTAGGGTAAGGAGTTCCTCCCAAACTCCATGGATGAAATCTATAGCCAATAGTGGCTTACCTCTCACAGTGGGTTTTCCCATGGCTGCTCAGTGCCCTGAATTCATTTTGGCCTATGCGTCTAGTTATGACTCGGCTTCTCGTTTGTGAGGAGTCAGGCAGGAGAAGTAGTGATCAAATTGGACAGAGGTTACTTTGATGACCTCCTCAAACTGCCCAATTTTGAAGAGTATGGAGAGTTGGACATCAAGTCAGCTCAGAAAGCCTGGGATAACGATCAAGAAAATTGTATCAAGCATGTAAATAAGAAGTTCCTGATCAAGGCCAAACCGGCTGTCTCCAGATTTCCAAGACTTATCCCCAGGAGTGATTTCATCCAAGAAATCAATGACATCATCACTCTGCTGAGTCGGGTTTTTGGTTTACCCGAATCGAATGTATTCCAAGGGTGGATGTATCAATTTATGATCACTATCAAGAAGAATCAACAAGGGATTGACTGGGGCACTCTCATTAGTAATGAGATAGATTCCCAACTGACAACAGTCTTGTCCACAGGGAAATTTTATATGTCTTCATATGTCACATATGTAGCGGCCGGGATGAGGAACTATTCTGGATTGGATACTAAGGGAAGTAGGACGGGGAGTCATGTGTATCAATACTTCCCTCAACTGACAAGAAAAGGATCCCAAGATCAATTCAGAAGGGTGAATGACGCCTTCTTCTATGAAAACATCTGCAGGCTAAACCCTGAATTGAGGAAGACAAGAGTCTCAAATGAGGCTTGGGCTGAAGTTTCCAAATGGCGATGTGTCTTCTTACAGTTCAAGAAGTTCACATATCTTCGGGTGGTCATGTACTGCGGAGATCCTTTTCACCTGCCTCGATATCCAAGGGATAAACTGATATTGATGGAATTGGTTAGGTAGCTGTTGGATTTCCATAAATTCCAACAAAGTAAACATAAGGCTGCTGTATCCTTCCCAATTTCTATTGGGAGATACACTTGCTCAACAATGGTGAAGGCTAAAAATGTTGTCCATGAGCTTCAGGAAAAAATGAAGAAGCATATGAAGCCTCGAGACGGTTTTGACATCCGAGGAGTGCTCAGGGCGTATGGAACGTTGCATCTACACAGGCCAAACATAGAGGATATTTGGATTGATCTGCGTAATGAGGTTACTGTTCGCAGAAAGCATAATAGCAGATTGACAATTGCTGAGATTCAAACACTTGAGCTTGCTGATTTACCCGAAGGTACCAGTGACAATGAAAGTGTTTTGGATCTTTCCTATGATGGACTAAATGAAGATCAATATGTTTTACCACCTATTGATTGGTCAATTAGTGAAAAAGCATCCATTACAGATAGGTTGGCTCTAATTCTTGCACGCACCAAAGCATGGCTCTCCTCTTGGGGAATGAATTTTAAAGATGATAAGTTTTCAAAGTTGGCTGCTTCAGAGGTAGGGCCCTCCAAAAAGGAAAAGGACAGAAAATATTCTAGGGGGCCTATAAAGGTCAAGATTGTCAAAAAGAGGAAAGAAAGAGAAATCTCTTCAATTATTTCTCCAGTTGAAACGGTGAATGTGCCAGAATCACCAACGCCACCAGAAATAGGAGAAATTACTTTGGAAGGAGAAGGAAGCCAGCCTCTGGTTTCACCATTTGCTGATTGCTCAACTGAAGAGACTTTATCTCTTGCATCGAAGGCTTTGGAGTCTGAATCTGTGCCTCTTTCCTCACAACCACTCCTACCTCCTTATTCTCCATCAAATTCTTTAGTAATGGCCAGTATTTTCTCTGGACTTTCACCCCTCTCTGCTGGGACCCAAGTGATCACCAACACGCCCCCTCCTGTGCCTCTTTTTATTGGATCTACTACCACGTTGGTAACTATTCCTCCTCCACTAGTAGAATCTTCTCCCCTTGAGAGTATGATACCAACTTCTACAACCGTGGCAACTCCCTCTGATACGCCGCAATGGCTACTTGAGAAAACTTCGAGGAAGAGGAAGGTGATTGTGCCCCTACCAGCCTTTGATTTCAGCTCACTCAAGGCTCCTCCTACTAAATCAGGCAAGAAACCCAAAACAATTTCAAGGGTTTTGGTGGACGCTTCAGGAGATAAGTTCGCAGAGATAGCCACTCCCGCGACTGACAAAACTAAAGAGGACATAACAGCCTCTGATTATCAGATAACCAGGGTGGCTCTAGGAAGAGTGATAGCAGAAGGGGTGCAACAAGATGCGCGGGATGCCACAAACGTGTTGTGCCAGAAGTTGAAAGAAATAAAAGACAGCAGAGATGAGCTTAAAGGAAAAGTGGAGCAGTTGACTGAGGTTTTTCTTAAACTCTCAAAACCCCTTGAATCCATACCATCTTCTTCTATCCCTGTCGGATTCGATTTCTCATCAGTACCTATAATTGAGAAGATTGCTAAAAAAGGAAGAGTGGTCGACGAATGGATCCAAAGGTTACTCCAACAGGGGAAGGAGGTGATACAAGATGTTGTGAAAGTTCATCAATCTGTGGGGGATATTCAGAAGGATGGAGAGAAGATGGATGATGAGTTTTCTCAAGAAATTGGACATCTTGATTTAACTTATGAAGCTCTCCAAGTATTAAAGCAAATACCAACACATCTCTTGGTAGAAGAAGGCATTATCCCACATACGGATAAGCATTTTCAGCTGACTAAAGCCATCAGGTTCATGGTGAGGATTCTCAACGAAGCCTGCGCTAAGTTGAGAGAATCAAAGGATAAATTGATTGATGGAAAAAGTGATTTGGAAGAAGAGTTGCTGAAGATTTGTCTAAAGGTGTCAGTTGGAAACTCAGGAGTCCTGTCAGCAGATGATCTTTTCAAACAAGTCCAAGAGTCTGTTCAGCATGAACCAACACACGGATTTGGTATTGAGATCATTGAGTGATTTGTAAGAATTGAACATTCTTTTGAGGCCTTGAGAAAGCTCAGCAAAAGATTGAAAAAGCTTCCCAGCGGTGCTAGTGATATCCATGAAACCTGTGAAATTTGGAATGATCATTCTACTACACCTGACGCAAATGAAATGCAAGGCATAATTTGAAGGTTCCAAGAATTTCAGAACAAACAGGTACAACTGGAGGAAGAGAAAGATGAAGGAGTCAAAGATGATGATTTAGATTAATTCTTGATGTTTCATGTCATTTCAATATTGAAATTGACATGTCTTTTTCATTTCTGTTTCGTCATATAGGAAGCAAATTTTGACTTGGTCTCCTGCGTGAGGATCAAGCAAAATAGAACACTGTTTAAAGAACACTATTTTCTGGGATTTATCCTATTTTCTCTCGTTCCCTTTTATTATAAATAAGGGATGCTTATGCATTCCAAAAGTTCGAGATTGTTGTAATATTCGGAGCTATTGGAAAGAAGAAAAACTTTGTGTTTTCGTTCAATCATTTCAAAGAATAGAAGTTGATATTATTTTACAAACTTTGTGTTGTGGGATATATCTGTCTTAAGACATTGTTCTTATGTTCATGATCTTAAGCTATTCTTTGCATAGCATCTTATTGTTTCTAATCATCTCAGACATTATATTTATGATCTAAAGCTCGTATGATTATTTCGTGCTCTGCGTTTACTCGAAAGAAAATACGTTTCTCTCATTTCCTTTCCATTGTGCTTCTTTCATTGTAATAGTTTCTAACCCCGTTCATTTACAAAAGCAATACCTTTGAATCGTGTGAATGTGGATTTTGGGATTCTATCCCAACCCCCAATGGTTAGATTAGTGTGAATACTGTATATATTGTTTTCGCTGTGTTTTAGATTAGTAGCAAGCAAGCAGCCTCACCTGTCTTTGAGGAGGGATTTAATCCCATATACTGTGGTTGAACCTCATATTTTGGGTTGACAAAATATCCAACCAACAAGTCTATGGATCTAGAATCCATTCCTCCTATTTTTTTTTTCATGAACACTATTTCTTTGGGACCTTTGACCTATCAGTGCTCTGGCAAGGCTCCCTCTTCTCTTCCCTTCATGTATCATGAAATTATTGATGATGACATGCCTTCTATCAACATTGTTCAATGTCAAGATGATGATTCCATTCCCACCTATTTATGTGTGGATGATTCTTATATCCATCGATCATTACCTTCTGAGATGGAAACCATGTTTAATGAATCAAACATAGAGATCAAAATTCACACTTAGGATGACCCCCACATTATAAATATAGGCCAATATTTAGACTATGTTGAACAAGAAGCCTTCACCTCGTTTCTCTAAGATCATAGTAATGATTTTTTCTATTCTTATGCTGATATGCCCAGTATTGAACCAAATATAATGGTCCACAATATTGTAACTATTCCTAACATCAAACCCATGAAACAGAAGCTACGAAATATGCATCCTCGCATTATCATTCTTGTGAAAGAAGAATTCTAACACCTCCTTTTTTTTTTTTTTTTACCCATTGACTATCCCCAATGGATTTATAACATAGTTCCTATCACCAAAGCAATTGGGGGATTTCATATCTGCATGGATTTATATGTCCTTAACCTATCTTGTCCCAAGGATGACTTTCCTCTACCGAGTATCAATAAAATTGTTCATCTCACCACCGGCCATGAGATGCTATCACTCATGGATGATTTCTTGGGTTATGACCAAATATTTCTCGAACTAGAAGATCAACATAAAAATACCTTCATCATCCCTTAGGGGAACTTCTGTTATCATGTCATGCCCTTTGGGTTTAAAAATATTGGTGCTACATATCAACGTGCCATGACCTAGATTTTTCACAATATCATGCATGATATTTTAGAAGATTATGTTGATGACCTTTTTGCTAAGTCTAAGTGTTATGCCAGAAACATTATAGTTCTTAAATTCATCTTTGATCGTCTCATAAAATACTGGGTTCAAATTCAACCAAAGAAGTGTGTCTTCGCCATCCTCTCTAGAAAACCGCTTGGTTTCATCATCTCGCTACAGGGTATCAAAATTGATCCCACCAAAATCAAGGCTATTCTTGAGATTCCTCCACCCACTAACCTTCGAAAACTTCATAGTTTACAAGGAAAGTTGTAATCTATTAGATGCTTTATTTCTCAACTCTCCGACTGATGTCAGCCTTTTCATCATCTTATTAAAAAGGATGTTTCCTTCAACTAGGACGACGAGTGTCGTAAATATTTTGAGGCATTAAAATAATACATCCTCCAGCCACCTGTGTTCATCCCACCAAAGGATGAAAAGCCCTTTTACCTCTACATTTATCCCACTGACCATTCCTTGGGATCCATGCTCGCTCATCATAACGAGAAGCATATGGATCATGCAGTTTATTATATAAGCCATACTCTTTTAGATTACGAGACTAGATATACTCATGCTGAAAAACTGAGCTTAGCCCTAGTCTTCGTCACCACAAAAATTTTCTATTACCTACTCAACCAAAAAACCTTTGTTGTCACCAATACTGACCCCTTACATTACATGTATGCTAAGCCTTACCAACACCAATGTGATGAAAGTTGGCTCATGTTTCTTGTAGACCTATATCTTAAATTCATCCATCAAAAGTATATTAAAGGAAAAACCATCACCGACCAACATGCAGATGCACCTCTTTCCGGAAATCAATCTTCTGACTTCAATTTCTCTGATGAATACATTTCTACCCTTTCCCTTGATGACACTGTTTATCAAATGACCTTATTGTTTTACGGTTCAAAATGTCAGCGTGGGGGTGGTGTAGGGGTCATCCTTATTCCTCTTGACAGTGAGCCTATGAATTTATCTTTCAAACCAGATTTTGACTTCACTAATAACATTTCTGAATACAAATCACTTGTGTTAGGTATTTAGACTGCCATAGCCTTAGACGTTAAATCCATTAATATCTTTTGCAACTCCCAATTAGTTATGAACCAAGTCAATGGTTTATACCAGTGTCATAATGAGGTACTTAAAAAGTATAAACATCATGTTGACATACTTTTGACTACCTTTGATCATTATGAACTTCAAACCACTCCACGCTCCAATAACAAATTCACGGGTACCATGTCTTGCCTTTTTTTCTCAAATATCTAATTTTCCTTACGAATAATTTTTTTTATCACAATAGAAAGGTTGAAATCACACTTTTATTTATTTCAAGAAATTAATTTCTTAGGAATAATTAAAATTGATCCATGTGACATTTGGTATAGTCAGTTCACTGATTACCTTTCCCTCTCAATTTCACCTCCGGAACTCACTCCCAATGGAAAATGAGCCTTTCTCAAAAGTGTCTCTCGTTATGTCATCATGGGGGGTCTTCTCTACAAAAGTGGATTTGATGGCATCCTCCTAAGATGCCTTAGAAGTTTTGAAATCCCATACACAATTAAAGAATTTCACGATGGGGTTTGTGGTGGTCATTTCAGTGGCCTTGCAGTCACTAAATGCATTCTTCACCTTGGATATTACTGGCCAACCCTAAACCAATACTGATGTGACTATGTCAAATGATGTGTAAAATGTTAGCAACACACTAATATTCACCACACCCCTAGTCATGCCTTACAGGTATCCATAGACCTTTGGCCTTTCTCCCAATAGGGTTTGGATCTTGTCGGAGAGATTAACACTCATTCTTCTCAACGTCATCAATGGATCATAACTGTGAATGAATATTCCACTAAATGGGTGGAGGTTGTCCCTCTCATTTTTAAAAAAGCCAAGAAAATATGTGAATTCATCAACCATCACATCATTTATTTCTTTGGTTCTCCTCACCACCTTATCACTGATAATGGACAACAATTCCAAAACAAAACCCTACATAAACTCTGTGATGCCTTTGGCATTCAAATTATTTTTTCTTCACCTTATTACCCTAAACAAATGGGCAAGCTGAATTGACTAAAAAAACTCTTAACAAAATTCTTGTGAAAGTGTTTGACGATACTGTTAAGGATTGGAACACACACATTCATTTTACCTTATGGGATTATCACACTAGTATTCACACCTCAACAATTGCTACACCTTTGTATTTGGTCTATGGTACGGAGGCTATATTGCCTCTCAAATTCCAAATTCCATCTCTTCGTATCTCACTCAAATACATGCTCAATGATGATGAATTTCACTAAGACTATTTTTCCCAACTTGAGCTTCTATATGAACACCATTTAAATGCTCTCGATCACCTTCAAATCTACAAAAATGTATCAAACATGCTTATTAAAAACGTGTCCATGAATGGACCTTCAAGGTTGGATAACTTGTCATGAAGTAAAATTAACATGTAACTAAAGTGGAGAAAAGTAAATGGGGAAAGTTTTCTCCTAATTGGGTTGGACCCTATATCGTCACTCATTCCTATAGATTAGGTGCTTATCATTTATCTTCTCTCAAAGGTAAACTTGAGCCTGAGCCCCTCAATTCCTTGCATATTTGACCATTCTACTATTGAACCAAGTACTATATCACCTTTTTTAATCACCCACTCATCCCTTGAGTAACCATTCCTTTGATCTACTTCTTTTAAGGACCAAAAACTACACCAAAATTGTGTGATTATCCGTCACCTTTCTGCCTCATCTTCAATCTGAGCACCATGACTCTACTCATGGAATGATTCTCATGGATACTTTTTGTCCTTTTTAGGATGGAATCCCATGGTTATTTGTCACTTTAAACCTCTCTTTCATAGCTAACCTCTGTGTGTTATGGTTTTTCCTTCACAAAGGAAGCCTATACTACTTTATAGTCTTTTCGATGACCTAAAAGTCTAAAAACTTCAAACATAATACGTGGGATTTTCAAATTTAAATCCTTGATTCAAAATTCTTGTAAATAGATGAATCACTAAAAAATGACATCTATCATTATCTCTTTCTGTTATAAATACAATACTCCCTCAAAGGACAACTATAAAAAGCTATCCTTATTGTACATAGTCTATCCAACAAGAAGACTATTTCTACAAAAATAAAATATAAATAGTCTGAAGCTTCCCGCATCGATCAGCTTCAAAAATACCTCAAGGATATATTCTACTTATCCCACATATACTTCCAACATCAATCAGTCTATAAAAAAAAATAAAAAATAAAATACAATACACCTTTTTTAGTCATGGAATTTCCTATTCTAGGTTTTGGGTATCTTGCAGAAGGGGCATGATGTCTCACAACAAGATTACACTAAACATACCCCTCCACATCACCTTCTTCCCTTTTTGTTCTTCTACCTACTCAAGGGACATGGCACACATGTGACACTTCGTGATCATGTAACTTCTTTCACCCTTAGAAGGTTCAATCATGCAATGTCTTCAAAGGGCTGAAGTTCATAACCCTATATTTGGTATGCTCATAATGGGTCTTGCCACTTATGGAGTATTTTCACCTCTTATATTGTTTTCTCCTTTGCTTACTTATTGATTATTTTACACATAACAATACCTTCGACATTTATTTTATGGGATTTATTCTCCTTTCAGCTACATTTACATTCATCATTTACTTTAATCAACCTAGAATAAACCATGCCTAATCAACCTAGAGTCAACCATGCCTACTCAATCTAGACTTAACCATGCCTAATAAACCTATACTCAACCATGCCTACATATGACCTTAACCTTGCTTAAAAATCAAGTTTTCATATCATCAATATACATAACTATCATCAAAACATACATCATCAATCAAATCAAGTTTCCATGAAAGTAATATAATAGAAATATAGTCTCACATATCATCTCATCATCAAATACATAAACGGAAGGTCTGTGTGTCAATACACAGATATATAGATATAAATAATATAAGTATCTCAAAAATTCTTATGTACAATCTCACATCTTTAACACACAAGCCAATATATATAACAAAAATTAAAATACAATGGCAGATATAATCTCTGTCTCACCCATGTGAGGGCCTGTCATCAGCAATCCGGCACTATGATAATTCTTCACCGGGAACTCCTCGTGCTATGATTATTTACTAATGCACAGCCTTTAGTTTGGTGGACGTAATCTGGAAACAAAACAACAACATAACACAAGAATACCATTGACTATGATAAGACAGAATGACGAAAAATCTGAAATATCAAAATAAATTATAATATTAACATGAAACTGTTACAATCTCACCCATGAGATTCTTCAACAAGACTATGGGAGAAACTTTACAATTACACCTCTCGATGGCTTCTTCAACACACCTTTAACTGATGGCTTCCTTCACACACTTCCTACAATATTTCTCACTACTTCTTTCTATGCTAAATGAGGGGGGTGGCCTCTCTATTTATAGAACTTCCAGGCTTATCCATCCTATCTCTAAGATAGGATAAGAAATCCACTCTGACGAATCATATTCCATACCTTAACTCTTATCTGTACATGTAAGCTTATCTGTTAAGATAAGATAAACCTTATCATTTTACATGGGTTCCACATTTTTAGAATTTTTACAAATAAAATACACAAAATATTTATGACCTCACTCCTTGTCCTTATTACCAATATAATATTTCTAATTCCTAATCATGTAGACCCTACTTCTCTAATTACCCAAACTTTGACATTTTAACATTACCGGACCACTTACGACAAATATTTACTTTTTACAACATTCCTATTGTACTTTGACTGTTACCGTACTCCACATTATTGGCGGCACCGTACTGACGGCGCCGTTATCTTCTATCGGACGCTACTACTAATTACACTTAACAACATCCTATTCCTAATACATATATTAATGAAATGGAAATTTTGGAGGAAAATTTTAGTGTCGACATCTTCCCCCTTCCTAGCTTCTACTCCGTCCTCGGAGTAGACTATTCTGGTGCTTGGAAAATCTTCAACTTGTCGTGGTTGACCCATTTCGTAATGGGAGTGCCATCCAATTCCTCCAGTCGGTACGTACCATTTTCATGCACAGCTGCTATTTTGTAGGGCCCCATCCATTTTGGAAGAAATTTTCTCTGTCTTCTTTTTTTGTATCTGGAATCATATACTAGAACCAAGTCATTTACTTGAAATGGAGACCACTGGATCTTTTGATCAAAGTACTCCTTCTGCTTCATTTTCTTCTTATGGCTTGTATCCTTTTCTATTTCCCTCATTTCCTCTAGCAAATGAAGATGTACCAACCTTTCTTTTACTGAATCACTTTCATCCATCCTTTCATTTTTCATAACTCTCACAGTGGGAATATCAAACTCAATAGGAAGAACTGGATCAATGCCATAGGCCAACTAAAATGGGGAGTATCCTGTTGCTGACTTTGATGTTGCCCTATATGCCCACAATGCTGCATGAATCCTTTTATCCCATTTATGTACCTGCAAGGCTGCATCTTTTGCTAGAATTTGACACAGCACAAAATTTGTTCGTTCCACCTGTCCATTTGTGCTTGGCTTGTATGTTGTTGCCTTCCTGTGCTTGATAGAAAACTTATTGACTAGGGCTTCTACCACCTCATTAATGAAGTGGCTTCCTTGATCTGTTACAATTTCTAATGGACAACCAAATCTGGTGACAATGCGTTCATATATGAACCTTGCCACTTCATCCATGGAAGCTGCTTTCAATGGCCTAGCTTCAACCCACTTGGTTAAATAATCTGTGGCAACTACAATATACTTATTTTGACGTGATGTAGTTGGAAGTGGACCTACAATGTCTATTCCCCATTTTTCAAAGGGACCAAGGGGAAGAATAGGACATAATGGAGCTGATGAAGTCTTACGGTTACCATGTGTTTGACAAATATCACATGTCTTACAATAATTATAACAGTCTTTAAAAAGAGTGGGCCAGTGATAACCTGCATCCAAGATCCTTCTTGCTGTAAGTTGTCCAGAGAAGTGCCCTCCACATGTACCATTGTGGAATTCTTCTAGAAGCTCTTTTCCTTGATCACGTCCAACTGCCCTCTTGTACTGTCCATCAGGTCCTATTCGAAATAATGCTCCATGCAGAATAGAGTATGGACGACTGGCTTGAGTAATCTTTCTCTTAGTCTTTGCATTGGCACCATCCGGAAACTTGAATTCATTCAGATAATTCCAAATATCTATGTATTCACTAGGGATTGTGTCAAGGGAGAACAATGCTGCATCGGGAAAATCATCATCATCACAAGATGATCCTAAACCATCATAGGCTCGAGAGAGTGCATCTGCATTGACATGCTTCTTTCCTGGCCTATCTATAATATCAAATTCAAATTCTTGTAGCAAAATTATCCATCTTGCTATCCTCCCTGATGGGTTAGGCTTATTGACAATATATTTCAGAGCCTGATGATCCGTTACAACTATAAATTTCTGCCCTAGCAAGTAATTTCTAAACTTCTTTACAGCAAAAATGATAGCCAGAGCCTCTTTTTCAGTTACAGTATAGTTTACCTCAGCACTGCTCATTTGTCTGCTCCCAAAGTAAATTGGATGTTCATTCCCATTTTCATCCTTTTGGCTCAAAGTACTACCTAGTGCTGCATCTGAGGCATCAGTGTACACAATGAATGGCTTGCTCCAATCTGGATTCTTCAAAACAGGTGAAGACACCAGGGCTTCCTTCAGTTGTCCAAAAGCTTCATGCACCTTGTTTCCTGGTTCATAAGCAACATCCTTCTTCAAGAACTGGGTTAGTGGCTGTGCAATCTTTGAGAAATTCTTGATGAACCTTCTATAGTAACCCACATGGCCTAAAAATGATCTCAACTTACTTCTATTTATAGGAAATGGTAAATCTTTGATTTTTGAAACTTTATCAGGATCAGTACCAATACCATCTCTGGATACAACATGCCCTAACAAAACACCTTTAGAACATCCAAAGACACACTTTGTAGGGTTTAGTGAGGCTTGTGCTTCATCTAACCTTTGAAATGCTGTCTCCATCTGGTGCAGGTGGTCCAACTTGCTCCCATAGATGCAAAAATCATCCAGAAATACTCTGATGAAGGTCCCAATGTAGGGTTCGAACACCCTATTCATTAAACACTGGAATGTTGCTGGAGCATTACACAACCCAAAAGGCATAACTCTATAAGCAAACGTTCCCCAAGGAGTGGTGAACGTGGTCTTCAGCTGATCTTTCTCTGCTATACGAACTTGGTTGTAGCCGCTATATCCATCAGCAAAACTATAGCACTCCTGGCCAGCTACTTCGTCCAAGATCTGATCTGAAAATGGAAGAGGGTAATGATCCTTCTTTGTTGCCTTATTGAGCTTCCTATAATCAACACAAATGCGTAGCTTCCCATTCTTTTTTATTGAGATCACAATGGGAGAAACCCATTCTGAATTCTCCACAGCAAATATGAATCCTGCATCAAGCAACTTATCTATTTCTTCTTTTACAGTCTTGGAAAAATTAGGATTCATTCTATATGGCATTTGCTTTATGGGCTTAGCACCATCTACCAGCTCAATACAATGTTCTACCCAACTTACTTGGCGGAGTTCCTTGTAATCAAAAGTGAATAGGTGTATGTACCTTCGAAAGAGCTGGAGGTAGGATTCCTTCTCACTCTCCATCACAGCATCACCAATCTTTATTTGTTGGAGACGATCATCAACTTCTTCTTCAGATAATTTTATGGGGTCATGAGTTGGTGTGACTGGCAGGATATCCATGACTGAAACATCCACCTCGCTTTCTTCATCTTCAGTGTCCACTTCACTGGTACTAGAGTAATCAGAGGATGTCCAATCATCAGTTTCATCACTTGAATCCACAGGTTCTACTTTATGATGTCGAGGGATCACGTTTATCTTCACCCTCTCTCTACCACGTCCAAGTGTCATGAAACCTTCATTCCAGTAGTTTCTTGCATGAACTCTCCTTAGCCATGGTCTTCCCAGCAGCATTGGGTACGCAACAGTACCATTTTTCATCACCTGAAAGTCTACCACACATACCACACCCATAACAGATATTGCCACATTTGAAATTACACCTTCTGGTTTAGTTTTTCCCTTATTTAATGACCTTAACATAAGTGTTGAAGGGCGATCAATTTTTAACCCCAACATATTCATTACAGACTCAGTCATTACATTAACTGCAGCACCTCCATCAACTAAGACATCATGAATTGAAATACCATTACATAATACCTCAGCTTGTGGAGCATAGGGATCTGCCTCTGCCTCCAAAACAGGGACCTCAACCTCCTTCCTTCTTCGAGCATTGAGTCCACCTCGCAACTCCCGCCTCTTCTCAGAAGACATAGCCAAGAGTTGACCATATGTAATATTTGCAGGCCTTTTGGACAGATCTTCCAAGATGGAGTATGGTCCTTGCCCCTGTGAAATCAGAAAATCCTGCACACCCAACTTTCTTCTCCTATGTTTCTTACTAGTTTCTTCTTTCATCTTCTTAGGATCATTTCCATCTTGATTATCTTTTTCTTTCTTTCTTTTTGTTACAAACACATCTACTTCATTATTTCTGCTCTTATCTACTACATCAAAAGAATTCACAGGTGCTTTTCCTTTATCATTATCTCCCTTACTAGATGTAGAAGCTCTATCTGGACAATTATACTTATAATGACCCTTTTTATAACAACCATAACAAACAACTTCAGAAATATTTCTCTTTGGACCTCTATCTCCTCCCTGAGAACTAAATTCCTTTCCTTGAAGAAGATTAATAGTTAACTGACCCATCTTTTTGAGCAGATCTTCATACTCAGTAGATGTATTAGGAGAAATATTTGTGCTCACCGGGAGTGGTTGTGGATTCAGGACCAAAGGTGCTGGTGTAGGCTCTACTTTAGCAACAATTTCTTTGGGCTCCTCTTCCATGCTTTCTTCTTGCCTTCTTGCAATCTCCTTTGCTTGTTCAATGGTGGCTGGGCGGTCATACTTCACTCGTTGTCTGATCTCTGGCTTCATCCCAAGAATGAAGTGCTTACAGAGGAGATTATCCACGCCATTCATCAACCCATCCGCTAGTCCTTCCTTCCGGATCTGGGCATCGAGCTTCCTCCTTAGCTCTAGAACACGAGCATGATAATCCCTTATCTTCTCCTTCTCTCCTTGGGATAGCTTTGTGATCTCGATCATGAGATCTGCATATTTCTGTTGTTCACCAAATTCTTCAAGAAAACTTTCAGTTAATAAATCCCATGAATTTTTCACATTATCACCTAGTGTTTCAAACCACCTAAGTGCTGAACCATCCAAAAAGGTAGGAAAAAATTCAGTCCATTGTTCCCTTCTTATAAGGCCATTACAAATACAAGATCGTTTAAACTCTTGAATGAAAGAAGAAGCATCTTCATTAGATTGAGCTGAAAAAACAGGAATCTTTCCCATTTTCAAAAGTAACCACCGTGAAATACCAACCCACAAGTACAATTAACAAGACTTATGTGCACAAATAATTGGAATCACTATACTAGAAAGTGACTTTACACCTTTCTACAGTAAAATAGAAATGACCACGGTAAACTATGGTAAAACTTGACTTACTACGGTAAAAACTGACTTTACTGTGGTAAACACTATTCACAGTAAAAAGTGAAGTTACTGCGGTAAATACTATTCATGGTAAAAAGTGACCTTACTGCGGTAATTACTATTCCCAGCAAAAAGGACTTTACCAGGGTAACTACTATTCATGGCAAAAATGCCTTTAACATGGTAACTACTATTCACGGTAAAAATGACTTTACCATGGTAACTACTATGCACAGTAAAAACAAGGTTACCCTCCAATTGATTTTTGACTTAGTGGGAATATCTCTCCAGAAAATCCACCAACGAGGAATGGTCCCGGCAACGGAACCAAAATGTCATCAGCAATCCGGCACTATGATAATTCTTCACCGGGAACTCCTCGTGCTATGATTATTTACTAATGCACAGCCTTTAGTTTGGTGGACGTAATCTGGAAACAAAACAACAACATAACACAAGAATACCATTGACTATGATAAGACAGAATGACGAAAAATCTGAAATATCAAAATAAATTATAATATTAACATGAAACTGTTACAATCTCACCCATGAGATTCTTCAACAAGACTATGGGAGAAACTTTACAATTACACCTCTCGATGGCTTCTTCAACACACCTTTAACTGATGGCTTCCTTCGCACACTTCCTACAATATTTCTCACTACTTCTTTCTATGCTAAATGAGGGGGGTGGCCTCTCTATTTATAGAACTTCCAGGCTTATCCATCCTATCTCTAAGATAGGATAAGAAATCCACTCTGACGAATCATATTCCATACCTTAACTCTTATCTGTACATGTAAGCTTATCTGTTAAGATAAGATAAACCTTATCATTTTACATGGGTTCCACATTTTTAGAATTTTTACAAATAAAATACACAAAATATTTATGACCTCACTCCTTGTCCTTATTACCAATATAATATTTCTAATTCCTAATCATGTAGACCCTACTTCTCTAATTACCCAAACTTTGACATTTTAACATTACCGGACCACTTACGACAAATATTTACTTTTTACAACATTCCTATTGTACTTTGACTGTTACCGTACTCCACATTATTGGCAGCACCGTACTGACGGCGCCGTTATCTTCTATCGGACGCTACTACTAATTACACTTAACAACATCCTATTCCTAATACATATATTAATGAAATGGAAATTTTGGAGGATACTGATCTCTCTGGTACCCTTATCTAGTCCTGATATCTGACCACTCATCATCTCACCTATATCCTCCTCTAGCCCTTTCCTCCACCCACTCATCATATCCCTTGTACCCTCATTTAGTCTCGGCACCCGTGTATTGGTCACCTCCCTCTCACCATGCCTATGAGACTGGTGACTACCTATCGTACTGGTACTGCGGGTCTATGTACTGGTCCTCTAATGTTAGAGTAAGTATTTACATTAGCTCATGCTCACCTAGGTACTTTATTTACCTTTATTGTATTTATCCTCACCCACTTATGTGTGTGAATATTTTTTTTTATTTATTTAGATATTAGGGGGATATTGTCTAATAGTTAGGTATAGTTCTTTCCTTGATCTATGATATTAAATAGTTCTTTACTTGATCTATGGTATTGACTACATCCTTGATGTCTATTTCTCTCCTAAATATATGGTCATGAATAGTTATTTGATGACTAGTTCTTTCCTTGATTTATGGCTTGATCTACGACCTTGAATGGTTCTTAGATTGTTATTCCTTGCCTATATAAGAAAGACCCATTCTCATTGCATTTCATTGAGTTCCATAATAATATATGATCTTGTTACTCATTTGTTTGCAAAGGTTTATGTAAAGTTATTCTAGAAAATTAATTTCATCTTATTGATCATGTTGTTTGATTAGAATCTGAGTTCTTAGTTTGGTATGATCTGATTATCGTTCCTTTTGTGGTATCAGAGCAAGAGATTGCTATTGACATCCGTCTGTAAGTTTTGTTTTGCAAACTTTTTTTATATATTCATATATTTGGGATTTTTCCGTATTTTGTTGTTTCATGTGTTTTTATACAAAATATATCCTTCCATTGGATCCGGAAGGTGCCAAAACCCTAAGATCGACTATAAACTTGACCATTTCTGGAGGTAGCCATTTTTTGGTTTTTTTTGTTATTGCAGAGAAAAGCATTGGTTCACATCAGGATTCATGTCAAGATGGAATAAAACCCATAAACAAAAGTCACTTTTTTCCAAATGAAACAAAAGACTGCCACTTACATAAGTTCCTATCATTTTTTGACACAGTTTAAGGGGAGTGGAAGAAATAAGAAAGATGAAGAGTGTGTTTACTTGATTTTATCCAAGTTAAGAGGACCATTTCAAATATTTTATTCTACTTTTTTCTCTAGTATGGATGCCTTAGGTGAAAAATTTAAAATGCCTCAATTAAATTTTTTTTGTGAAATACTTACTAGGGAAGTGATGAGGCCATAAATTGGCCATAAATTACCATTATTTTGTCCTTCCAAGTTACCTTTGAAAGTGGATTTAAATATAATCTAGGAACTTATAGTTTACTTAAGATAGAATATAAGATATATACTTGTTCATTCTTTATAAATATTTTGTTATCTATTTTGTTGACTAGTCCTATTGATTATTTGGGAAAAGAAGCAAAGTCTTGTGTATACAGGCCATAAAGGAAAGATAATGCTAGTATTGGAAAAAGTGGAATTGATCATGAACAATACATTTAAAATTAGATATGATTTCATATTCAGATTCCTCTCAAAAGATTATGCAATTTCAAAAAAAAATCATCTCAATCCGAGGTTGCATGAAAAAGTTATAGTTGTTTTAAGTTAGCTGCAGAACTTGTAGAGTTAGTTCCAGAACTCAGAGTTAGTTCCGGAACTTGCAAGTTTAGTTCCAGAAATCACAGATTTATTTCCAGAACTTGTATTAATTGAATGGTAATTAGTTCTGGAAATTTAAATTCATGGACAAATCAGATTTAGTTCCGTAACTTACATATTTAGTTCCAGAACTTACATCAATGGAATGATATTTTTTGAGGGATTGTGAAAAATCAGAGATTCCAATGGGAAATGTGAGAGAGGGTTTTGTTCATAGAAATGTGTTTAATAAAAACCTCATTCATATTTTCTACTAGTTTTACGAATGAAGAGAGATATAAATTTTAACGAACTGCAATTCGAGGAAAAGTGTATCAGACGAGCACTAAAAGTTCCATAATTAGAAATAGAAAAGTCAAATGGAAAATTTGAGGGATTTTTTTGTTCATAGCAATGTATTTAACAAAAAAAAAAATCATATTTTCTACAGGTTTTACCAATCAAGAGAAATCTAACTTTTAGTGAACTGCAGTCTGAGGAAAAAACGTATTTGACAAGCGTCAAAAGTTCCATAATAAAAAACAACAAAGTCAAATAGAAAATACGAGAAAGGTATTTGGTCAAAATCATATTTTGAGAAAAATCCTCCTTCCAATAATGTAGAGGAATAAAATCATTATGATTCTTGTTATCGAAAATCAAGGAGAAGATTTGGGAGCAAATCTTCCTAAAATAAGTGAGATAAGATTTGACTTCAATAATATATCTCTCTCCATATTTTGTGGAGATGGAGATCTTAGTTGTTAGGATTAGAATAAAGATAAGATCATATTGTATTTCCTAAAATAAGGAGTTGGTTGGATGAATGATTATAAATGCAGCCTTCCAGACTTAGATGTGTAATGCTTTTCTCTAAAGAAATAAAGATCTATTCTTTCCTCTCAAATATTTTGTAGTTTTAAGATCTCAGAAGTATGATTTAAATCCTCTTCTAAGGAATGAGTTGGCCACTCATTCCAAGGAAGATGGATCTATGTATTTATGTTTATGTTTATTCATTTGTCTTTAATTCATTATGTTGTATTATTTTTAACTTTGTATTGTGAAAATTCAGTCTGTTGTAAACCTGTAGGTGTTTCATTCAATTGTTTTTATTTTTAAATCAGCAATTTCATTTATGCAAGTGTGTTTCTTTCATGCAAACTTCATTTATGCAAGTGTTCCTTTTAATTCATGCAAGTGTGTTTCGTTCATGTAAACTTTATTTCTACAAGTGTGCCTTTCAATTTCTGCAAGTGTGATTTATTTTATGCAAGTTTGGTTTGTGTTTAAAGGAGTTAATTTCCAAGATTTTCTTCTCTTAATGCATACAAACGTTGGACACCAACTCATATTGACATTATTAATGGTGAGGATTGACCACCCTCATCATTTTGGCACCGTTGTCGGGGACACGGTGTTATTAGGAGATTTAGAGTTCTCTAAAAGAATATTCTAGTGATAGTAGAATACCTTTTAGTGATTTTGTGACAGGAAAAATTTGGTAAGTAGTTTTATTTAGACTTTTATTTCCTACAAGTAGATTAAAATTTCATTTCTGCAATTAGGAATATTAAATTTTAAATATCTCCCCACAAACTAACTCTGTGTATAAGAAAAATGACTGTGATGTTTGATCAAGAAGGTATAATGGTATGAACAAAGAATTCAGATCTAAAAATGGTAGACTATGATATTGAATTTGGAAGTAGATCCAGTTGATGAAATATCATATTCCATTCTTAATAACCACCACCATTTCCCCTTGTATCAACTAATAACTCAGTGATCTTATTACACATAACCTTAGTAAAAACTAGCTTATCCAATTTGTAATAATGAATTGGTAGCATTTCTAATTAACTCCATCCATATTCAGGGATTTCATTAGAGCCAAAATAAAAACCCACTCATAAATCCACCCATGCAAATTAGTTTTTCATCCCATAATAAAATTCAATCCCTGAACTATATCCATTAGAAAAATTTGTTTTCATGTCTTTCAATTTCTTTATTTTTGTATATGCTTGTATAACGTTAAGAAGCAATTATGGTGAATATCAAGGAAAGAAATTTTTACGTACTAACATCTGAGGACTAGATCTATAGGAATTTCTAGAGTTGTGCTTGATATCAGCATGCAAATTTTGGAGTACCAATAGTATTAACCAAGGAGCATGCTAATTTTGGAGGGACCCATAAATACCTTCACTTTCTCTTTTAACAACTCTCCATCTTCTAAGATCACTAGTTTGGGATTTGAAGATTACTATGGTGTTTCTGATATTGCACAATTCAAGATGGGATTTGAAGACCTAAAAATTGTCTACACAATTTTTAGAATCTTCTTGGAGTTACCAAGTATGCAAAAACGTTTTTATGAGATCTCAGACATTGCTTCCTATTTTACACAAGTTGTACTTTGATGAATATAGGGGTCAACGCATGGTGTTGTGTCCCGCTTGTTGTCCCAAAAATGTGAGTGGGGAAGGGAGTGGGTCAGTTAGCGGGGGGTGTTCAAGTGAACCCGATGTTCGTGCGAACCATGTTTGGGTGAAGTGACAGGTAGGTCATTATCTTGCCATGTGTTACATAAAATGTGGTTCGCACGAACCCCCTATTTATATATTGGAGGTGCTGCAGAGGAATTCATTTTCCTCCACCCACCTCCATTTGCATGAAGATTTAGGGAGCCCACCCACCGACGATGGCAACCAGACCAGATCGGAGTAGTTTCTTGCTAGGGATCCCACCCACCGACAATGGCAACCACACCAGTGATGAGCCCACCAGCCCATGAGCAAACGAGCCCACCAGCCCATGAGAAAATGAGCCCACCAGTAAACGATGAACCCACTAGCAAACGACGAGCGACCGGGTATGTTATCTCTACCCATTTCGTAGCCATTTGTATTGGTGATGTATTTTTAAGAAAACCCATTTTTTAGCAAAACCGCAGCCATTTCAAGGCCATTTTTTGTAAAACCCTATTTAAAGTATAAAATGAAACATTGCTAGATGTATTGTCAATAGTATTATGGCAAAAGATATGTATCATTTCCAGTTATGACAATATTCTATAACTTCACAATTGATAATGACAACCCGACCCTCTGAAATAGTTAAGCCATGACTTTTTGTTGTAGGGTACTTTGGATTTGTTTTTAAAATAACACGGATTATATGTTTAATTGATAGTTCTAAATTATGTTCACATTATATGCACAAAATATATTAGACCATTTTAGACTTGACAAGTTACACTTCTGGAAAACATTTCTCAAAATTAATGAAACTTGTAACTGCACATTTTTAGATATTTTTAATGGTTGTATCTTGTCTCAATCTATGCAAAACATTATAATTACTTCATTTCAAATTTGCACTTTCTTACATTGTTGGATAATCACTTTTACAAATATACATTTTTTTCTGAAATCTTGTACTTTTGTAAAATGAGCGAGAATTGTAGCACTGTTTCATTCTAAAACAACTTCTACAAATCCGTATTATGCTAGATGTGTGGCTATAAATTTTCCTCTTCATTTCTGGATCAAGAACATGCATTATGTAGTACACTCTGAAAAACATGTCTTAGCCACATTTGGATGAAAATTTTGTTGCATTCTACAAAAGTGTATTTTGTCTTTTAGAGAAGCTTGTACTTTGCAAGATGTAAATAGAACTTTTTTTGAAGCTAATGATTTAAAATTTGACATTTTTTGAGATACTTTGGAATCCACACTTGAATCACATATTGTTTGAAGCTCTATGAAAAAAAATGCAATTTATATCTTTGATCTAAATGTCCCTCTGAAAAGTCTGCATTCTTTGCAAAATGTTGTAGATGTGTCATATTGTGCAAAACTGAAAAAAAATCTGAGATCTTGAAGTATGCATTGTTTTTAAAATAGATAGTAACCTGCAAGCCCACATTTTCCATATCCTTATACTGATAGATACACATACATTATTTGATCATTCATAATGATATATATACTTTGAAGCAAACTTTGCATAAAAGGCATTTGACGAAAAAGGTAATTTTGTATCTGAAAAACTTAATGTCTATATCAGATTAGCTGAAAATTTTGAGGATAGTTTGATTTTGAAATCTTTATATTTTTTGTTTGATGCAAAAGGAAATAATTATAATGAAGATATCCCAATTTTAGATTAGTTTACTACCTAGGCAGCTCCTGTACCATATGTTATGAGGGGTTAATGCAAGGCCACCCTAAACCCCATTTCCTTTCATCACTTTTGTCTTTAATGCTCAATAATAATATTAAGGACTTCTCTCACTCCCTCCTCAATGTCTATCATGCACATGATGGATGGGAGTAGCCAAGGCCAACTTTGTAAGGAAGTCAGCACTAGCAGTATTATTCTACTCCTATGGTTGGTATTGGACAATCCAACATTGAAAAATGACTGATATATGATAGTTCATGAATCACTCTCACCAAAGATTTTATTTAATGAGTCACAGTAGAATAATAATGGTGCTGTGAAAATTGTAATTTATGGTGTAATGATATATTAAATTTAAAACCCCTTGGTGCTGTGAAAACAATAAATCCAAATGTAAAACCCCTTGGTGCTATGAAAACAATAAATCCAAATATTAGAAGGAAAAATGAGCTTTGAGCACAGTAAATCCAAATCCATATTTTTCGAGCTTGTTTTGTTTAAGATCAATACTGATTTCTAATTTTTTATAAAATATATCAATTTTATTTTCACTAACATAGTCATTATACTCATTATCATAGTCATTGTACTCATTATTTAGGTAAAATTCATTACATCATTATACAATTGGCTAGTTATGTTCCATAGGGCTTCATTAATTGGAAGAGTTTAAGAGTATCCTTATAAAGTTCACTTTTCATTGCATAATTGACTAAGGTTATGTTGTATTGGGCTTCATTAGTTGAAAGAGTTTGAATGGATCAATGTAAAAGACATTTAAATGCACATTTTACAATCATTGTCATTCGTGTGACCACATTTTGTTGAGACATTATGTTAAACAATTCACCTACTTATCTAAGCTACAATATTTTTCATCGTCCAAAACATTGAAGTCCATTTGACCACATTTCCTAGACATATTGTCAAATAGCTCATGTACTTTCATTCAACAAGTGTTGAATTGTTTGATAAACTAATACAATTACTACATGATATTTTAATGTAACTATGGAATACCCTAATGCAATCCCAATTAAAACGTGTTATTAATTCAAGATGTGCCCTAAAGAATATTCTCATACATTCAAAGTGTGCCCTTAAAAAGATTTAACAACACATTAAAACTTAACAAAAAACAAACCAAAAAACAAAAACAACATAGTCTTTTGTAGGGAAATCCAAATCTAAATATAAAACATATATTGACTACAATGAAAAATAATCGATTATTCAATGAGATGTCATGGTGATAACTATCAAATAAAGGCTTCTCTTTCAGATGGAATTGCCCTACCTTTCTAAATTGAATCTCTTCTAAAAACTCCACTCAATTTTTTTAATTTCACTCTGTTATTTTCCTATGCCAAAATATCCTCCTTGAGGACATCATTTTTCTAATTAATGTAACTCTTTTACACCAAATATATTAAAAACTAGAACTAAGTGTATTTTAGAATATAGAAAATATTGAGTCTTATTCTAATGTTAAGTACACTATATTGATAAATAAATGTGGTTTAAAAATAGTAATACATGCAAAGAGATGTGTAATAGAACAACCTAACTTATTTACATGTCTTAGGTGGGTGCACATTAATCACATAATTTAGAAACTTATGGGCTCAGGAGATATTCGTTAGAAATTATTGTAATTTTATCTCTCTAGAAATATCCCTCGGATAATTTTATCAATTGCTAGATAGTATCATTTATGAAAGGGACTGTAAATATTTTTATGTTCAAAACTATCCTAGGGGTTACAAAATCATCAAGCATTTCTCTAAATACTCCAAAATTTTGGGTGTAGGTTCATATTTTCCTTAGCTTCTGGATTTTTTATTTGTGCATGTGCATTATGATAAGATGATATATAGTTGGGCTATTATTTATCCAAATGCTTACAATACTTCAAACATCAAATCCTAGTAAAATGTCTTAGGAGTTACTGGGTTGTACTAACCTCAACATGTTCAAAAGCATGTGATGTAATGTTATAGTACATAATATTAATCAATCTTAGGTGTAATATGTAGGAGAGATTTTGTCTTGTATTGGGAGATGAATAATTATCATAAAAATGTGAAGAGTCTTCTTGGAAGATGAAATGAATAGTCATCCTTTGGCTATATATAACTTTGTAATCTTTCTTCATTTGAATCAATGTGAATATAATTTTGCTTTGTACTAGATTATTGTTCATTTTCATTCCAATATTATTATATTGAAATCGATATCAAAGAAAATGTTATTCTTCTTAATTCTCCATGTATTTCACATCTAAGATCACAACTCCCATTTTCACTTGTGTTCATCATCGTGCTAATGGTTAAGGCTAATATCTAGATTTCTGTATGATCATTCCCTCACATACATCTTACTACTTATCAATGGTGTGTTAATGGCAAAAAAAAGTCTAAGAGAATTTCAAAGCTATATGTAGGGGAAGTTGTTATCAAGATTGGAGCAGCCACACAAATTTAACTTAAAGATAACAATCTCTTAATAGTGAGTACTAATTTGCCTTGGATGTCATTAAGGTATCAATAATATTTATTGATGGGTATTATTTGAATGAATATGGGTCCTCACTACCATATGCTGCATTGTTTTTAATAAAGACCACCAATTTGGTCGCAATTTCTAAATATAATAAGTGTTTTATTATTTTTCCAAACATTGGAAATACCTTCTTGGATTTAAATAATAGCGTTTGACTTCCCACGTGTTCTCAAGGTATTCATAATGTGATTATTTTAATTGATCACTCATAGGTGAATCTAAGCCTTTAATATGATTTCTATAACATAAAAAAAGATATGTGAATGATCCTATAACCTCTATGTTCAATACACCTTCACTTGTGGATAATGCATGCAAAATTCTAAAATTACATGTCTTGGTTCAACACTAGATTGCCATGAATGTTGTAGAGGTATCTTAGAGAACTTGTAGGTGATTAAAATAAGTGATATTATGGTGTTTAATTCCATCTCATGTTGGTATGGCTGGACTCCTACTGTATTCTTATAATTAATGGTTAAAAATTTATGTTCCTAAGGTGAAATCTGAATTTAAGGATAGTTTATCTAGGTATTGCATGATAAGAAAGATGAAATTAAATTTTGTGTCATTGAGTTCCATAAAATATATGATATTGTTATCATTGTTTCAAAGGTTATGTAAAGTTATTCTAGAAAATTATTTCATCTTATTGATTCATGTTGTTTGATTAGAATCTGAGTTTCTTAGTTTGGTATGATCTGATTATCGTTCCTTTGTGAGTATCAGAGCAAGAGATTGCTATGACATCCGTCTGGTAAGTTTTGTTTTGCAAACTTTTTTTATAATTCATATATTTGGGATTTTTCCGTATTTTGTTGTTTCATGTGTTTTTTATTACAAAATATATCCTTCCCTTGGATCCGGAAGGTGCCAAAACCCTAGATCGACTATAAACTTGGACCATTTCTGGAGGTAGCCATTTTTTTGGTTTTTTTTGTTATTGCAGAGAAAAGCATTGGTTCACATCATAGGATTCATGTCAAGATGGAATAAACCCATAAACAAAAGTCACTTTTTTCCAAATGAAACAAAAGACTTGCCACTTACATAAGTTCCTATCATTTTTGACACAGTTTAAGGGGAGTGGAAGAAATAAGAAAGATGAAGAGTGTGTTTACTTGATTTATCCAAGTTAAGAGGGACCATTTCAAATTTTATTCTACTTTTTCTCTAGTATGGATGCCTTAGGTGAAAAATTTAAAATGACCTCAATTAAATTTTTTTTGTGAAATACTTACTAGGAAGTGATGAGGCCATAAATTGGCCATAAATACCATTATTTGTCCTTCCAAGTTACCTTTGAAAGTGGATTTAAATATAATCTAGGAACTTCTAGTTACTTAAGATAGAATATAAGATATATCTTGTTCATTCTTTATAAATATTTTGTTATCTATTTTGTTGACTAGTCCTATTGATTATTTGGGAAAAGAAGACAAAGTCTTGTGTATACAGGCCATAAAGGAAAGATAATGCTAAGTATTGGAAAAAGTGGAATTGATCATGAACAATACATTTTAAAATTAGATATGATTTCATATTCAGATTCCTACTCAAAGATTATGCAATTCCAAAAAAAAATCATCTCAATCCGAGGTTGCATATGAAAAAGTTATAGTGTTTTAAGTTAGCTGCAGAACTTGTAGAGTTAGTTCCAGAAACTCAGAGTTAGTTCCGGAATTGCAAGTTTAGTTCCAGAAAATCCACAGATTTATTTCCAGAACTTGTATTAATTGAATGGTAATTAGTCTGGAAATTTAAATTCATGGACAAATCAGATTTAGTTCCGTAACTTACATATTTAGTTCCAGAACTTACATCAATGAATGATATTTTTTGAGGGATTGGTGAAAAATCAGAGATTCCAATGGGAATGTGAGAGAGGGTTTTGTTCATAGAAATGTGTTTAATAAAAACCTCATTCATATTTTTCTACTAGTTTTACGAATGAAGAGAGAATATAAATTTTAACGAACTGCACTTCGAGGAAAAGTGTATCAGACGAGCACTAAAAGTTCCATAATTAGAAATAGAAAAGTCAAATGGAAAATTTAGGGATTTTTTTGTTCATAGCAATGTATTTAACAAAAAAAAAAATCATATTTTCTACAGGTTTTACCAATCAAGAGAAATCTAACTTTTAGTGAACTGCAGTTGAGGAAAAAACGTATTTGACAAGCGTCAAAAGTTCCATAATAAAAAACAACAAAGTCAAATAGAAAATACGAGAAAGGTATTTGTCAAAATCATATTTTGGAGAAAATCCTCCTTCCCATAATGTAGAGGAATAAAAATCAGTTATGATTCTTGTTATCGAAAATCAAGGAGAAGATTTGGGAGCAAATCTTCCTAAAATAAGTGAGATAAGATTTGACTTCAATAATATATCTCTCTCCATATTTTGTGGAGATGGAGATCTTAGTGTTAGGATTAGAATAAAGATAAGATCATATTGTATTTCTAAAATAAGGAGTTGGTTGGATGAATGATTATAACTGCAGCCTTCCAGACTTAGATGTGTAATGCTTTTCTCTAAAGAAATAAAGATGCTATTCTTTCTCCTCCCAATATTTTGTAGTTTTAAGATCTCAGAAGTATGATTTAAATCCTCTTCTAAGGAATGAGTTGGCCACTCATTCCAAGGAAGATGGATCTATGTATTTATGTTTATGTTATTCATTTGTCTTTAATCATTATGTTTGTATTATTTTTAACTTTGTATTGTTGAAAATTCAGTCTGTTGTAAACCTGTAGGTGTTTCATTCACTTGTTTTATTTTTAAATCAGCAATTTCATTTATGCAATGTGTGTTTCTTTCATGCAAACTTCATTTATGCAAGTGTTCCTTTTAATTCCTGCAAGTGTGTTTCGTTCATGTAAACTTTATTTCTACAAGTGTGCCTTTCAATTTCTGCAAGTGTGATTTATTTTATGCAAGTTTGGTTTGTGTTTAAAGGAGTTAATTTCCAAGATTTTCTTCTCTTAATGCATACAAACGTTGGACACCAACCTCATATTGACATTATTAATGGTGAGGATTGACCCACCCTCATCATTTTGGCAACGTTGTCGGGGACACGGTTTTATAGGAGATTTAGAGTTCTCTAAAAGAATATTCTAGTGATAGTAGAATACCTTTTAGTGATTTTGTGACAGGAAAAATTTGGTAAGTAGTTTTATTTAGACTTTTATTTCCTACAAGTAGATTAAAATTTCATTTCTGCAATTAGGAATATGAAATTTAAATATCTCCCACACAACTAACTCTGTGTATAGAAAAATGACTGTGATGTTTTGACTCAAGAAGGTATAATGGTCATGAACAAAGACATTCCGATCTAAAAATTGGTAGACTATGATATTGAATTTGGAAGTAGATCCCAAGTTGCATGAAATATCAGATTCCATTCTTAATAACCACCACCATTCCCCTTGTCTCAACTGAATAACTCAGAGTGATCTTATTACACATAACCTTAGTAAAACTTAGCTTATCCAATTTGTAATAATGAATTAGGTAGCATTTCTAATTAACTCCATCCATATTTCAGGGATTTCATTAGAGCCAAAATAAAAAACCCACTCATAAATCCACCCATGCAAATTTAGTTTTTCATCCTACCATAATAAAATTCAAATCCCTGAACTCTATCCATTAGAAAAATGTGTTTCATGTCTTTCAATTTCTTGATTTTGTATATGCTTGTATAACGTTAAGAAGCAATTATGGTGAATATCAAGGAAAGAAATTTTTTACGTACTAACATCTGAGGACTAGATCTATAGGAATTTCTAGAGTTGTGCTTGATATCAGCATGCAAATTTTGGAGTACCAATAGTATTAACCAAGGAGCATGCTAATTTTGGAGGGACCCATAAATACCTTCACTTTCTCTTTTAACAACTCTCCCATCTCTAAGATCACTAGTTTGGGATTTGAAGATTACTATGGTGTTTCTGATATGCACAATTCAAGATGGGATTTGAAGACCTAAAATTGTCTACACAATTTTTAGAATCTTCTGGAGTTACCAAGTATGCAAAAACGTTTTTATGAGATCTCAGACAACGCATGGTGTTGTGTCCCGCTTGTTATCCCAAAAATGTGAGTGGGGAAGGGAGCGGGTCAGTTGGCGGGGGTTTTCGCGTGAACTCAATGTTCGCTCGAACCAGGTTCAGGTGAAGTGACACGTAGGCCGTTATCTTGTGCGTGTGTAACATAAAATGTGGTTCGTGCAAATGGAGGGATTCACGTGAACGAGGTTCACATAAATGGGGTTCGCGTGAACCCCCCTGTTTATATATTGGAGGTACTGTAGAGGAATTCATTTTCCTCCATCCACCTCCATTCGCGTGAAGATTTAGGGAGCCCACCCACCAACGATGGCAACCAGACCAGATCAGAGTAGTTTCTTGCAAGGGATCCCACCCACCAATGACGGCAACCACACCAGACCAACGACGAGCCCACCAACCCATGAGCAAATGAGCCCACCAACCCACGAGAAAATGAGCCCACCAGCAAACGATGAACCCACCAGCAAATGACGAGCAACTGGGTATGTTATCTCTACCCATTTTGTAGCCATTTGTATTGGTGATGTATTTTTAAGAAAACCCATTTTTTAGCAAAACCGTAGCCATTTCAAGGCCATTTTTTGCAAAATCCCTAGCTCATTTTTTTGTAAAACCCTATTTAAAGTATAAAATTAAACATTGCTAGATGTATTGTCAATAGTATTATGGCAAAAGATATGTATCATTTCCAGTTATGACAATATTCTGTAACTTCACAATTGATAATGACAACCCGACCCTCTGAAATAGGTAAGCCATGACTTTTTGTTGCAAGGTACTTTGGATTTTTTTTTAAAATAACATGGATTATATGTTTAATTGATAGTTGTAAATTATGTTCACATTATATGCACAAAATATATTAGACCATTTTTGGACTTGACAAGTTACACTTCTGGAAAACGTTTCTCAAAATTAATGGAAACTTGTAGCTGCACATTTTTAGATATTTTTAATGGTTGTATCTTGTCTCAATCTGTGCAAAACATTATAATTACTTCATTTCAAATTTGCACTTTCTTACATTGTTGGATAATCACTTTTGCAAATATACATTTTTTCTGAAATCTTGTACTTTTGTAAAATGAGCGAGAATTGTAGCATTGTTTCATTCTAAAACAACTTCTACAAATCTGTATTATGCTAGATGTGTGGCTATAATTTTCCTCTTCATTTTTGGATCAAGAACATGCATTATGTTAGTACACTCTGAAAAACATGTCTTAGCCACATTTTGGATGAAAATTTTGTTGCATTCTACAAAAGTGTATTTTGTCTTTTAGAGAAGCTTGTACTTTGCAAGATGTAAATAGAACTTTTTTTTGAAGCTAATGATTTAAAATTTGACATTTTTTTGAGATACTTTGGAATCCACACTTGAATCACATATTGTTTGAAGCTCTATGAAAAAAATGCAATTTATATCTTTGATCTAAATGTCCCTCTGAAAGTCTGCATTCTTTGCAAAATGTTGTAGATGTGTCATATTGTGCAAAACTGAAAAAAAAAGCTGAGATCTTGAAGTATGCATTGTTTTAAAAATAGATAGTAACCTGCAAGCCCACATTTTCCATATCCTTATACTGATAGATACAAATACATTATTTGATCATTCATAATGATATATATACTTTGAAGCAAACTTTGCATGAAAGACATTTGACGAAAAAAGGCAATTTTGTATCTGAAAAACTTAATGTCTATATCAGATTAGCTGAAAATTTTGAGGATAGTTTGATTTTGAATCTTGATCTTTTTTGTTTGATGCAAAAGGAAATGATTATAATGAAGATATCCCAATTTTAGAGCAGTTTACTACCTAGGCAGCTCCTGTACCATAGGTTATGAGGGGTTAATGCAAGGCCACCCTAAACCCCATTTCCTTTCATCACTGTTGTCTTTCATGCTCAATAATAATATTAAGGACTTCTCTCACTCCCTCCTCAATGTCTATCATGCACATGATGGATGGGAGTAGCCGAGGCCAACTTTGTAAGGAAGTCAGCACTAGCAGTATTATTCTACTCCTATGGTTGGTATTGGACAATCCAACATTGAAAAATGACTGATATATGATAGTTCATGAATCACTCTCACCAAAGATTTTATTTAATGAATCACAGTAGAAGAATAATGGTGCTGTGAAAATTGTAATTTCTGGTGTAATGATATATTAAATTTAAAACCCCTTGGTGCTGTGAAAACAATAAATCCAAATGTAAAACCCCTTGGTGCTATGAAAACAATAAATCCAAATATTGGAAGGAAAAATGAGCTTTGAGCACAAGTAAATCCAAATCCATATTTTTGGAGCTTGTTTTGTTTAAGATCAATACTGATTTCTAATTTTTTTATAAAATATATCAATTTTATTTTCACTAACATAGTCATTATACTCATTATCATAGTCATTGTACTCATTATTTAGGTAAAAGTCATTACGTCATTATACAATTGGCTAGGTATGTTCCATAGGGCTTCATTAATTGGAAGAGTTTAAGAGTATCCTTATAAAGTTCACTTTTTCATTGCATAATTGACTAAGGGTATGTTGTATTGGGCTTCATTAGTTGAAAGAGTTTGAAAGGATCAATGTAAAAGACATTTATATGCACATCTTACAATCATTGTTATTCATGTGACCACATTTTGTTGAGACATTATGTTAAACAATTCACCTACTTATCTAAGCTACAATATTTTGCATCATCCAAAACATTGAAGTCCATTTGACCACATTTCCTAAGACATATTGTCAAATAGCTCATGTACTTTCATTCAACAAGTGTTGAATTGTTTGATAAACTAATACAATTACTACATGATATTTTAATGTAACTATGGAATACCCTAATGCAATCCCAATTAAAATGTGTTATTACTTCAAGATGTGCCCTAAAGAATATTCTCATACATTCAAAGTGTGCCCTTAAAAATATTTAACAACACATTAAAACTTAACAAAAAACAAACCAAAAACAAAAACAACGTAGTTTTTTGTAGGGAAATCCAAATCTAAATATAAAACATATATTGACTACAATGAAAAATAATCAATTATTCAATGGGATGTCATGGTGATAACTATCAAATAAAGGCTTCTCTTTCAGATGGAATTTCCCTACCTTTCTGAATTGAATCTCTTCTAAAAACTCCACTCAATTTTTTAATTTCACTCTGTTATTTTCCTATGCCAAAATATCCTCCTTGAGGACATCATTTTTATAATTAATTTAACTCTTTTACACCAAATATATTAAAAACTAGAACTAAGTGTATTTTAGAATATAGAAAATATTGAGTCTTATTCTAATGTTAAGTACACTATATTGATAAATAAATGTGGTTTAAAAATAGTAATACATGCAAAGCGATGTGTAATAGAACAACCTAACTTATTTGCATGTCTTAGGTGGGTGCACATTAATCACATAATTTAGAAACTTATGGGCTCAGGAGACATTCGTTAGAAATTATTGTAATTTTATCTCTCTAGAAATATGCCTCGGATAATTTTATCAATTGCTAGATAGTATCATTGATGAAAGGGACTGCAAAGATTTTTATGTTCAAAACTATCCTGGGGGTTACAAAATCATCAAGCATTTCTCTAACTAGTCCAAAATTTTGGGTGTAGGTTCATATTTTCCTTAGCTTCTAGATTCTGTATTTGTGCATGTGCATTATGATAAGATGATATATAGTTGGGCTATTATTTATCCAAACACTTACAATACTTCAAACATCAAATCCTAGTAAAATGTCTTAGGAGTTACTGGGTTGGACTAACCTCAACATGTTCAAAAGCATGTGATGTAATGTTATAGTACATAATATTAAGCAATCTTAGGTGTAATATGTAGGAGAGATTTTGTCTTGTATTGGGAGATGAATAATTATCATAAAAATGTGAAGAGTCTTCTTGGAAGATGAAATGAATAGTCATCCTTTGGCTATATATAAATTTGTAATCTTTCTTCATTTGAATCAATGTGAATATAATTTTGCTTTGTACTAGATTATTGTTCATTTTCATTCCAATATTCTTATCTTGAAATCGATATCAAAGAACATGTTTATTCTTCTTAATTCTCCATGTATTTCACATCTAAGATCACAACTCCCATTTTCACTTGTGTTCATCATCGTGCTAATGTTTAAGGCTAATATCTAGATTTCTGTATGATCATTCCCTCATATACCTCTTACTACTTATCAATGGTGTGTTAATGGCAAAAAAAATTCTAAGAGAATTTCAAAGCTATATGTAGGGGAAGTTGTTATCAAGATTGGAGCAGCCACACAAATTTAACTTAAAGATAACAATCTCTTAATAGTGAGTGCTAAATTTGCCTTGGATGTCATTAAGGTATCGATAATCATTATTGATGGGTATTATTTGAATGAATATGGGTCCTCACTACCATCTGCTTCATTGTTTTTAATAAAGACCACCAATTTGGTCACAATTTCTAAATATAATAAGTGTTTTATTATTTTTCCAAACATTGGAAATACCTTCTTGGATTTAAATAATAGCGTTTGACTTCCCACGTGTTCTCAAGGTATTCATAATGTGCTTATTTTAATTGATCACTCATAGGTGAATCTAAGCCTTTAATATGATTTCTATAACATGACAAAAGATGTGTGAATGATCCTATAACCTCTATGTTCAATACACCTTCACTTGTGGATAATGCATGAGAAAATTCTAAAATTACATGTCTTGGTTCAACACTAGATTGCCATGAATGTTGTAGAGGTATCTCAAGAGAACTTGCAGGTGATTAAAATAAGTGATCTTATGGTGTTTAATTCCATCTCATGTTGGTATGGTTGGACTCCTAATGTATTCTTATACTTAATGGTTAAAATTTATGTTCCTAAGAAGGTGAAATCTGAATTTAAGGATAGTTTATCTATGTATTGTATGATAAGGAAGATGACAATTAAAGTTGTGTCATTGGGGATCCAAGGAAAGAAGAGGGTATGATTTCCTTGTCACTGAATTAGTTATGATAGAAAGGAGGCACCTTAGAGTTCTCTTTTCTTGTTATCTTGCATTTGATTAGATGGGAAATTTTGTAATTTATGTTTCTTGCATTTATTAGATTTTGTAATTTATTTTTTTTTAAATTAAAAGTATTTATGTAATTTATTTTCTATATTATTTGCATTGAAGCTTGAAAATCATATTTTATTTTCATTAATATAGGAGAATATCTTAGGATTTTTTTTAATTAAAAGTACTATTAATTGAATTTTACTTTCATTTTTTTTACAGTCATGGCTTCTTCTGGAACTCCTAATTTGTTTGAGAGGACCAATTTAGAGATTGCAAAATTGCAATCTATTCTCCAAAATCCAACTACAGTTGGGTAGTATAAAGCCCATTGTGAAAAAATACTGGTTGATCTTCGTAGAATAGAGACAAGTTTGAAAACATATAATCCATTTGATTCTAAATCAATAAATGTTCAAATTTATGGATTCACTAAAATCAAGTGTCTCAGGAGATGTAGGTTATAATGAGATTACATCACGACTTTCTGATAAGGAAGTCGTTAAGAGGTCTTGTTGGAGTTTTTATGTAGACAAACGGAAAATAAGGGCTTATTATGTAAACAAATGTTCATGTCCCCTATGTGCCCCTTTGATTTATCCTAGATTTGTGGCCTCTCAAGGCCAATTTCTGAATAATGACCAATTACCGTTATACTTCATAATGATGCTACATGCTGAGGTTCACTTAAACCTAAAGGTGAACTATTTAGACATCCCTAGTTATTTGGGGCAGGGGCATGGCCGTATTAGCCACAGGAAGGCATATAGAAAGGAGGGAGCTCCTGTAGTTGTTGACGTTACATAGAGCAACTTGTACCTAGGCCACAACCATTCTTATCAGGCTTTCAGGATGTCGCAGCACCTGTCGTTATGACTGCACATGAGGCTGCTATCGAGGGTCTTGCTGGCATTGCTCGTGAGACCCAATTGATCTCTTCTGACCGTGTGGGTCAGTACCTTTAGAGACACAATACTAGTAGTGGAGGTGCTAGTAGCACTAGTGATGCACATGCAGCAAGGTATACGCTCGTGCATCTTTGATTTCCCCAGATGACTTTGAGCTAGTTACAGATCCCGCTCAGGCACATCGGTTAGGACACATCATGGCTACTAACTTGTTGCGTGCGTATGAGGTGATTGCTCGACATTGCAGCATTCCACTATCGGGGGTTTTAGATTTTATAGAGCAGAGTGGGAGTGTATCTTCTAGTCAGGGTACTACTGCCGCTACTACAGATAGACTTCCTGTTGCTGGGATCGTCACACCTGATGTTCAACACATTTCTTGTTTATGGTGTGTGAAAATTAAACCTTTAATATAATAAAAATTTATATTAATTGATCATTACTTTACAATTTATTAATATTAAAACTAAACATGTACTTCTGTGTTTAGGCTTCTGCTCCAGTGTGTGGAGCTTCACAGCCCACACCATCTACCCGTGTCACATACACACAGCTCTTGACTGAGCACAACATGGATCTCGATGTTCCGGGTCTGAGTCAACTTGGCTCAGTTGGCGACATATTTGCTGGTGTTGAGGTCATGGATGACAATCCCATACATTTGGAGACGCGTTCCGCAGAGGTATAAATACATGTGTTTTAATAGAATTAATATTTAATCTAAATTGAAATGTTAGAAATTAATGAACTTTATTCAAAAAACTTATTTATCAACTTCTTACATTTTATTTATTTTGTTTCACAGGGATCTACGGGATAGAGATCTACACATAGCGTAGATACTCCCAACATCCGCCCAGGGACAGATACTGAGGTAATCAATTGTACATATCTGTTATATGATGTATTGAATTAATCAAGAAATTGTTGTAGAATTTTGCTTATATATTTTAATATATGGTACATGCTATATATAGTTTATGACGTGTATATTCCTTTTTTTTAACATGCAGGGTGCAGCAGAGCGTAGTGAGGGGTCTGGCACTCCCTAGTGCTCGGAGGAGACTTCAGTGATGTTTTATAGATTTCAGACATTTTAGACATAGTTTTAGAGATTTTAGACATGTATATATATTCATACTCATTCTAGACATTATTATTATACTCATATATGTCTTAGACACATTATTATTATATTTTGATATATGTCTTAGACACGTGTATTTACAATTATGGATGTGAATATAAGACACCCCCTTATCTTTCATTTTTGTCTCTTGATGATATCATAATAGGTATATAATGATAGATAAGATATTAAATACCCTTCATTTTTGTAAAATAAGATGGGTAAAATTTGAAATCATTCTCAAATAATCTTCACACTTTTTGCAATCTTGTGCATACTAATCCATAGTTCTCACATATTTTTTAACACCATTAATCTCCGCTCATTACATGTCTATAACCTATACTATACATTCATCCACTTTCTTTACAACACTCACACATCCTTAGTCCATACCTTGTTTAACCAATCCATACATTTCTTCATCGAATGGAGAGGTATGAGGTTGAAGCATGGTCTTTTTATTTTAATTTTAACGTTTAAAACATATATCCATGTAATCATTTTATAATATAGTTGTAAATGCTATTTTAGTTTTTATAATGTAATGAAGATGAAGGAAGATTGTTATATTGAGAAGAATGTGGAGAACATTTTAGAGGATAGAGAGAAAGGATCATATATTAATCTTGGTGAAAAGTGTATATTTATTAGAAACAATCAACAAATAAACATGTTATAAAGGTTCGTGTATAAATGTGGTGAGAAATTTATCTCTATTTGTGGTTAGAAATGTATAACAAATAAATTAACCACGAGGGAGTGAAATACCCTTATGAGAAACACTCTATGGATATGAAATTTGATCTGGAACATCTAATTATGCAACTAGTTTTTTTGAAAAATATTGCCAACCTAAAATTTCAAAAGAAATAATGTTTTTTAGATTATTATATTATGTAAGAACACAATAAGCTAGAGTAACCATCTCTGTGCCTCCAATTATATTTTCAATAGAGGGTCTCATGTAGGATAGAAGGTGAGCTTAATATGAGTGTATACAAGGGGGTTCCAACAAGTGAAGTCATGGGAGATAGTCAACTTAATGAAAATAAATTAATGTGTAGGTATATAAACATGAGTTGTGAGGTAGTTTAGACATATTTACACTTAATAAATAATTAGCAACCTTTTAAGTATGTAAGAAAAATAAATATAATTTTATTGAATTTAAAATATTAATTGTAACCCATTTAACAAATCTATTTTGGTTGGTCATGCATGGATTCATGAGCACATTGATATTTAGATTAAAATTATTTAGTAAATGCACACAAACGGAAAATATAGATAATAATAAGTAATAGGAAGGAATGACCTATATAATGGAATGTTTGTTGAGTTTTAAATTTGTCTTTATTTCTACATACCTAGAAAACCTTAGTTTTTAATGCTTTGTAACATTTTAGCATTAATTTGGATATTATAATATTGTCTTTAACTAATGTAAGTGTTGAATTGATACAACTAAAACATTATTACTCTATTATTTGTTTTAAGACCATAAGCATTAAAAATAAAATTATTTTAAAAGTGAAAAAAAATGGTATATTAAGAATACATTTTGACACATTATAAGGGTTGTAGAAATTCTTAGATGTCAAATTTCAATTGAATGTTAAAACTTGTATGGTGTTATTCAGTTTAGAACATGCCTTTTAGTGTAACCTCATGTACACAATGACAACACCTTTTGCATTCCCATACTATGTCGGACACATGTGTCCAATGAAATCAATAAATGTCATTCAAGTTTCAAAATTTTCAATCCCTATTAATCTTTTATAATTTTAAGAAGTTGGATTTTTTCTTGCTTTTAAAAACAACTTTGAAATGTAGGAGTCAATAAAAGAAAATACAAATGACCTTGGCTAACTATACACGCATTAATGTGTCTTAAATTGGTTATTCAATTACACTATCTAGTAAATATGATAAACTTGTACAGTGATAAGGGTACTCCATATACAACCTTTTGGTTCACAACTAAACAAATAATGTATATATCAAAAACTATGTACATCTGAATTCCCAACTAACATTTCCACATTAAAAATAATAATGCAACATACATCCACATCATAAATCATGTTTATACCATACATACTTCCATGTAACAACCATATCACAATACTTAAAGTAAACCATAAACCATCTCACAACAAGTAAGAATCACAAGTATTAAACAACTTTATTGTATAGTGGTCTCCATAGTCCCTTCAAGTAGAAAATACAATGCTATCTAGCTTAATAGTTTATTACCAACAAGGTTTAGTAATTTATTCCATGTCCTTCTATATAATACCAAGTGGCTCTGCTCGTTGTTCAATGACTTGTAAAAGTTTTTCATGGTCTTCTACATCTAGTCTCCATTTTTTGCGTTTACTATTTGTAGTCTTCACCTGCTGCAATTGTAACCCTGTAGCAATTATGTGATGGGTGTAATGATACACCTTTTTGTCTGGTTTGTAATCAACAAAGTGAATCCCACTTTGGAGGGCTTTCACTTGTTGTAAGTATGTTCCCTGCACTACAACCGAGCTAGTAAAAAATGTTGTCACTTCACTTGTTATTTCACATGTTAGCTTTGTTCTCTCTTCTGTGCAACGCAACAAGTAGTACTCCACTTTCTCAATATTGGCTTCTTCAACAATGACTACAAATACATCTCCTACAACAAAATGCAAAGAAACATTCAATGATCGGATGTATAGTATAAATTATATACATATATATTTAATTATCAAATTATACTTGATCCTTTCAAATAAAACATACCTTGTTTAACCAGTCCAGATATGTGGTCATAATCAGTTGAAATTAATGGCACATCTTCAAAACTATCATCATGATCTGATCCATATGTGTCATCCACAACTAAAGGAACTTTCTTCCACTCACCTACATACCCATGTTTTTGACTATTGCACTCTGAATATGATTTGTTCATGCATTCATAACAAAAACAAGAATAATCTCTTATACAGATTGTCCAGTTATTACTATCCATAGTCATCAAAGAGTGCAAAGACCTAGAATTGGGAATCCTTTCACATCCATACTTTGTCCTTCGATCAATACCTTCATTTAATCATGCTCAAAAGATCAATAAAGTTTAAAACAAACAACAAAAATCAGAATAAAAAAATTTAAAGTTAGTAACTTGTAGTTCACTTAATAAATCACATCAAGATCTACATATCTATGTTTTAAATGTGCATGTACCTGTTATCTCCCAAAACACTCTGTGTGGGGTTGAAGCCTATGGGGTTGAAGCGTGTGTGTTGATGTTGAAGCCTGTGAGGTTGAAACCTGAACTGTAAAATGTTTCTTACACCATTCAACAACGGTGTGGGCATCAATCAATCGATCTCCCTCATAATCAAAGCTTTGTTTCTTTAGAGCACATTTGATGCATGCACCTGCACCATCGTGTTCTCCCTTCCCATGACCACTCTAAAAAAAACTCCATAAATGAGGAATTTTGTGATGACGATGATAACGACTGAGTGCAAAGAAAGGGCGAGAGGATTTGAATTGTGATGCGCAACCATCTGACCAAACAAAATGTTGATCTATTTGTATTCCTCGCTGATGAAGATATTGAAAGAACAAACCAAAACAATGTTGCACAAAGTGGGTGTCATGTTCCTTGTCATCACTTATATAGAAGTGATACTCCTTCTTGATCATTCGCTTCACATATGTACTTTCAACCCCATCCAAATCCAATTGTGCATGCCTATAAAATACTTGAACCATGATAGTAACCTGGTCAGTATGATAATACTGTGTTTGAATTTCTTTTTGATGAGAAAATGAGTAATTCTCAGCAAAATCAACCACGGACAATATGGAACCAATAGGGAATGTGTCCCTATTAGTCTTGAATTGTGTAGCCTGCCACTTTGAATAGTGAGAATGTTTGATGTACGGACTAATTAAACTTCGGAAACTTTGCATGAATGTAGCAATGGGGATTTCCTCTTCTACCAAATCCAACCTGGTTGCATCTTTTCCAAGCCTTGTTGAATATTTTATGTATTTGAACCTACAAAATCAATTCATAACATGGACAAATTGTCATGTATTCATTTGCAGTAAAATAAAAATCAAAATAAAATCTAACATCCAAATTTAAAAACATAAATTTATATATATCACCTCTTGCAAGCAACCAGGTTAACTGTGTCCAAATCTTCATTTGTTTTTGGCAATAATTTCAAGTCCCCACACTTGTCACAGACACCTTTGATGCAAGTCATACGATCATCGACATGATCATCAGATACGTTGCAAAGAATTGAAGTTATGAATTCACTGACACGTGTAGGTGGGGCAATTTCTTCTCGTAACTTTCTATACACCTGAAAAAAACATAGATTTTGAAATACATTAATTTTAAATCACATCTCAAAAAATGATATTTAAACAAATTTCAAATATATAGATATAAATGAAAGCACGCCTCAAAATATATATACATTGAATCTATAAATTTTTTTGTACCTGATAGTGATAATCAAACTCAACATGATAGCGACAACAACATGTGTCAAGGACTTTATCAGCTCGCACATACCAAGGCTTCAAATTTTCAAACATTCGTTGTCCAATCTTAACATCTGGATTTTCTTCTGTAAACTTTATGTACATCTCATGTTGAGTTATTTCAAGCCAATGTTTTATATGTTCATCATAGTTATTGCGAGTTATCCTATGTTTTAAAACATCCCTCACATTCAGAGAAGGACAAGTCCTCTCAGTCCAAAAATCAAAAACTATCTTCACAATATTATCCTCTATTTTATCAGAACGTGGATTTCTACACATTAGTGCCCAATTTCCTTCCATAGTAGAGTCATCCAATGTCTTCCTCCTCTTTGCATACCTGCTAACCGTCTTTCTAGATAAACCAATGCCTTGGCAAAGGCGGTAACATGATGATTCTTTGTTGTATCTTCACTTACAACTGAAGTTAATATTGCTCTATGAGAAATACTCTTATCAGCAGACCTAGTTTTTGTACCCAAAGAACTTATTCCTTTAAAAACATTCCCAACAAATTCTTCTTCTACACGTTTTGAATTTTTCCGTCCAAAATCAACACCCAACAATTCTAATGTTTCCCTCATATCAACATGATTCAAGAATGTAACCAACAAATGTGCTCTAGCAACTGTAGTCAAATTAACAAATTCACCATATACTATCTCTACACTTTTTGTTGTTTTCTTTCGTGATAGTGGTTCTTGTTGGGAAAATTCTTTTAATTTTTGTAAATCCATCTTCACCAAGTGTTTCACATTTTTCTTGGGAAGTAATTCCATAACTTTTGTTATCACTTCAGCATAATGTTGCGCATCATGATCTGTGTCCATAAACATACACATGGGATCCTATCAAAACCCTTGCCTTTACCCAATCTAAAAAACATAAATTATCATATTTAAACCTTAGAACTAAAAAAAAATTATGATCTATCAAGGGTTTCTATACATATGTACCAATTTTTGCAGCGTTGTCTTTCACTTGTTGTGTCTTCTCTCTCTCTCTTTGTGCCCTCCTACGAACAGATCTTCTAGCATTCTTCTCTGCATTCTCTTCCTCGGTATATTTTCGTTTCTCATTCTTTGCATTTCCCATGATTCATCCACTTCAATAATTTTCACCTGCACACATAAATCATGATAGATCTGAATGTCTAAGAGTAAACTCGATACAAAACTATATGTGCATGCAACTCTATTTATATACAAATCTCAGTAGAAATTAGGTTATTTTTAATTTTAGTTTTTTATAACTTTAAAACAACTTTTCTAATTTTAATAGAATTTATATTTAATATGTAAAACAACTTTTATAATTTAATATTCACATAATTTTGGTTGCAAACAATTAAAAAAGATCAAATGTTAGTTTAAAACGACAAAAAATATGTAAATGCAACTCTTTTTGGTTAAATATTAAAACATAAAAAGTTAACAATATTAAATTTTTAGTAACTTGTAAAACAACTTTTAAGTAACTAATTTTAGAAGGGGAGACATTTAATTGTGAAACATTAAATTTAGAAGGAGATATTTTGGGGTGCTTTGGTGGTGCAGAGGGGGTTCGCAACACAAAAAATATGGGTTCGCAAACTAAATTTAAAACATGTTCAAGTGAACACACATTCGCGCTTGAACCCCTCTTTAGAAGTGGCAGTGACGTGGCACCTGAGTGGCACATTTTGGCTCCAAATCCTTTTGGGGGACAATTGTGAGCCAAAATCTGCCACTCGGGTGCCACGTAATTAGGGTAAACGAACTAGTTAAATTACAAAATTTTGACACAAAATTCATATTTTTATTAGCTTTCTAAAAATGTAATTTTCATTTTTTAAAAATCTGTTTTGCTATTTATTTTTTAATTTTTACTAACATACGGTATTTTAGGACAATCAATAGTACACAATCAACCAAATTTGAAAAATAGTAGAATATATCAAAAAAATTGAAAAAAATATACTTAGTATTTGTTGAATTCTTCTTCTTACCTGTGAAAAAAAAAATTTCGATATAAATATTAAAAGTTATTGGCATAGAAATATGGACGCCATTTATTTTAAAATATAGTTACTAAATAATTAATTAAAAAAAATATAAGTCAAAAAAATATGAAAATTTGACAGCACGTCAAAATTATAATCTTGAACATATATCTAAAATTTCATAGTGAAAAGATAAGTTTTCATTTAAAAAAACCACCGGGGGACAGTCATTCCTCTTTAATAACATAAGAAACAACATATGAATAAAATTAAGAAAAAGACCATATTTTTTGCCAATTTTTTTTTTTTTTAAATATACATGTATTCTACACTCTAAACACAACATTTCGTTAGTTTGTGGAATTTCATGAATGTGTACGGTTTTGTGGCTATTACCTTTAGAAAATCAATTAAACTGAAAATTCATGTTTACTAAGGTACAAACCATACCAAAAAGTGGGACATTTTATTGTGCTTTTATGAGATGACCCTCCATATGTGTGTGGAGGACATATAGGATCCCACACACCAATAGAAGACTCAATTCATGAGTCTGACTCTTAGGAAGGTGACTCGGAGGAGGATAAAGATGTTATTGAAATTTTTGTGGCCTAGAATCTAAGGGAGATGAAATCCAAGCACGTTCCTAGTGTCCCAGTGAATACCAAAGGGTAATCTAGTAAACAGGATGTTCAGGCTCCTTATAATGTACAATTGAAACAACAGTTTAAGGCTATATGGCATGTTAGACCTTTAAAAGGAGAGAATCATCTAGCCAACATGACAGTGGAAATTGAAGAACTTAAGGGGGATATTAGGCTCACCAAGAGCTCTGTCCAGTTATTTTTCAATGATTGGCATAAGATGAAAGTGTAGGTAGAGGAATCTATTGAAAATGGGAACTGTGGAGAGGTCAAAATTCTTGAAGCCAACTATGGTTTCATAACCAACGAGTTGGACCATATTCGTGATATTATTCATAGCTACATGGAGTGGAGTGTGGTCATGGTCAAATCAACATTGTAGCATCTCCAAACTTTGGGTCATCTCGCAAATGCTTATAGTGTTTTGGACAATCAGGGAAAGAAAAGAAAGGTGACACCTGAAGGTCTCGTTGGTGTCTTTGGATGGCAACATATATGTTCTGGCTAAGGAATGGGCACAAGTACTAGAAGGGCTTGAAAAATCCAATAAGTGATCTTGGGAAGGGTATTGTTTATTTATTTTCTTGTGTCTTTTTTGTTGTTAGTTCTACGATGTTGTTAGTTTCCTTTGTGTTTTTTCTATTGTTGTTTAGACACTCTTTACTTTTTCTCCTAGTTTTGCTCGATAGTATGGAATTTTATAATATATTTTTGATTGGCTTGTAATGTTTTCATCTGATCTTATGGATCTTTGACATTGTACAGGGAAGGGACTCCTCAACCCTTTTTCACCTTTTATATAAAAAAAATAGTTTTCCTATCTTAGATACATCTTTGTAAAAAATATATATATTTTTTATATTTAAAATCAATTCATATATCTCCATGAGTTGTTGCTCTATATATTCCTTGTTGTATCAGTGTATCTTCTTTGAATCTTTTTGTTCTCTCTTCTATAGTGTGTGTATGTGTATGTATGTATATATATATAGACTACGGTTTCACTTTCCATTTATTCGAAAAACCATGAAGTCCTTCGGAGTCCATCGCTGTGAAGTGTGGCGGAATTTTACCACGTGTACCGCCTTGGACCATTGATCAATTTATGTTGACACTACCTCATCCCACAAGAGAACTGAATGATATATAAAATGTGGAACATTCTGCAAGTTTCACATCCACTAGAGGCATTTCCTTAGGTGATTGATAGAATGGCGACACATGGTATAGACCTCCTGGGAGCTGATACCCACTCTAGACCCTAAAAATTATCAACTGCAGCTCATTTTGCGACGTTCACTTCTGCTAGGAGGATTTCTTTGTTATGGATTATCCTTTACTTGAACGTTAGTGTCATATTTTTTATTATTTCCTTTAGGATACTTTAATTTCTATTGTGCCATGTGGATAAACTGTTAGCAACTAGTGCCAAGTGTGAGGTGCATTTTTTTATGATGGTGGGGGATCCATGTCATCACTTTTCACTTGTTAATAGTCATTTCATATATCAAAATGCTATTTCTACTTTGAGAAAGTTGAGGAACTTTTGGTGATTACTTTTAATTTTCCAATATTTTTTAATTTGACATTAACTATTTTTTCTTTTTGGAAACCCATCTCAAGATGCACACAATCATTGTTACTTCATCTTGAACTGGATTTCCTTCTATGTGATCTATTACATTAAGCCAAATAAATCCTTTTTGGGTAGCTCTAATTAATTTCACCTTTATCTCCTCGCGTGAACATCAGAAGCAATCTTAGCATTAAATTCCAACATGATTTCCTACACAGTGACTTCCAGATTTATCTTCTCCTATAAATTCTCACCATTTTTTATAAGATCATCTCTTTTCTTATAAATTTGGTGTGAAGAACTTAGCATAATTTTCTTTCTGTAAGATGGAAGAGGTAGCATTAGCAGCTAGTCTAAAATATCTTTCATCTAAAGCTTTGCATTTAGTTTTTGAATTGTCTGGTCCTGATAAAGCATTCGTGAGAATTCTCTTTGATAGTGTGGACCAGGAAGAGTGTGATACTGATAGGACTCTAATAGATCAAGCTATCAGGGTGGCCTTGATTTGAAGGATTATTAAGATAAACCAAAATTTTCCCACCTTCTAAGTCATGTATTTGAATTTGTTTTGATGGGAGAACCAGAAAAATCCTGAAGCTTTAAGTTTTGGCTCTGGTGTAGGCTTGCCATAGCTGGTACTTTCATTGATGCATCTCCCCTCTTTTTCAATGAGGAATTATTTGAGAAATAAATTCCTACAACTACATATTTCTTTCATGGGGAAGCTTCTGTGGATAATTGTGTCTTCAATTTCCCATAGGATTTCTAAACTTGAGCACTCTATTTCTCTTCTGGAGAAAAAACCAGTGAAGCCTCTGCCTAAAAACCATTTTTGAGTGCCACCATATTTTCTGAAAAAAAAATGCCAGAGGGGTGAATCCATCTCGAAACATCTAGGCCGATCAACTCTAGCAATTTCCAAAATTGTTACTTCAACTCATGTAAGTATTTCTCCACCACCTTCTACCTCAAAATTCATGTGAAAGAAAGCTTATTTCAAGGGTATCTTAGGACTTGTGGAATGTGTTTCTTCCTACGAGAAGAAGTTATAATCGATTCACATTTTGGATAGTCCTATGGAAATTATCATCAAGCTCATGGAATTGAACATGTCTTGTGATCTTGTAAGAGACATTCTATTTGTTTAAGGGGTTGAGGTGGCTGAAGAATTTATCTTTAGGAAAAATAGGATTTTGAATTGACTTCCTCATTTCAGAGAGGATTCTATAGTTACAGAGTGATAATGTATCTTTATTTTTTGTTATGATAATAAAACATTTATGTAAACATTTCCTTGGATGGGGCCCCAATAGAACCCTCATTTTTATTTCTTATAAATACAATGATTCACAAAATGTTACAGTGTATTTCATGTTTGAAATGGATCTAAATTTTTTTCAAAACTTAGTGAAATTATGTTTGTGATATATCATATTGCATACACAATTGGAATTTACAAATCAAAAGAGTATACATTTGTCAAAAATGAAGATAAACATAATGAATAAAGATATTTTTGAGGAAACAAGCCTAGACTTGTTCATGGTACACTGGGACCAGCATCAAATTATTTCTCATCATCTTCTTGTGTTTCAAGAAACCTCTCTAGAAAGGAATCAAACTAGTGGAATATTTACATTATATCTTCTTCATTTGGTCTTGTGTGGAACATGAATATCAACAATTATATGTTCAGCATCTTGTCATATTCATACATTATGCCTTTATATTCTTTCACCTTCTAGGTAAACTCGACAATTAGATTCACTAGTGATGAAATTTTGAATGGTATCATAACAAAAGTGCTCCTCATAAATATATTGATCAAAAAGCTATATCAAGGTGTCTTTTCCCAAATATCCATAAGTTAATTTTCCAAAACGTCAATAAATTTCAATATTCTATCCTTTTCTGTTTTCAATTTCTCATTGAACTGATTTAAAGTTTCCATTCTCATTTTTATTGTATCCTCATGAATGTATTGGATTCCTCTATCCTCAGATGGTATAATTCCTTCGTTTTCACTCAGGTCTTCATCTAACTAAGTGATTGCTTCACGTTTGGGAAGAAACCCTCCCTAAAAATGTAATTCATTATAACATTTATTACTCAGATCTTTTGTGTCATTAAATCTTACAGTTAATTGTGTGTAGCTTTCTACCACCTTTTCAATGACTTTACTTCCCTTTTCTGATAACTCTTCTTTCCATTTGTCTACTACATTAACCTTTTTCCCTGAATTTTTCAACCTCATTAAGGACCTTTGGGCTTATTAAAGTAGTTACTTCCCGCCCTTCTTCTACATGTTGTATCCATTTTTGTACATATGAGGATAGTGTTAGGATCTACTCCTTTAACTGTTTCTTTTTCACCTTGTCCTCATCAAATTTTTTAGTAGGCCCCCAACAACCACTGTAACATCCCACTTCAAGGTTTCTCAAGTAGGTTTCACCAGCTGAATATGTGTGACATTATAGTCACTTATTGTGATCTCATTTTTCAATTTATCTTCTTGTGGGGCAGCTATCTCTAAAGTTCTAAATCCTTACTGATCCACATGGGTTTTAGTGTGGATTTTATCTTTCTTTGGTGATTTTGTGGGCTTTGATAATACAATGTTTCTTATTTCTATTGTTTCCTCTTGAATTATCTCCTTCTCCTTCTCTAAAAGGAGTGTTCCCAGCCAACCAGTTGTGGGAATCTTTCCCATAATTGTTCCTTATGATGTGGGTTGTGGAGTCTAAGAAAAAAGTACCAATTGCTTGGATGTATCTTGTAATTTTTTTAATATTTGCACCTCTATATGTTTCTTCTCAACTTATATTGTTTGTCTTTCATCATTTGGTGCCACTACATCATTTTTATCTTTCTCCTCTCCCTCAATTTGGGATTGAATAATAGTTTCTTAGACCTTATCATCAATTGATGCTTTACCCTTATCCTTTCTTTCCACTGGAATAGTATCCATATCTGTAGTTTCTTTTGGAACTTCCTTGATTGGGCTCATAGCCTTGGGTGATTACTTATTCTTTGTACCATCTACCTCCTTCAAAGGTTAATATTTTGTAGAAATGTTTTCATGATATTTCATTCTAGACTATGCTCTTCAAAATATTGCAATCAATTTGCACATGTTACTATCATAGTTACTTTATGATAATATACTTCAAGTTTCTTTAACACATTCTCCAAGTAGGGATGCGATAGTATACAAATAATACCCTTATAATAATTGTATCATATGTGAAACATCAAATCAAATCATTCAAGAATTCAAGATTAATGATACTTTAGCTAGCTTTGACACATTGACATTTCATTTTCAAGCCAAAGAACCATGCATACATTCTCAACCTAGAATTTACAGTTTCATACCACAATGAGTCCTAGATGGAAGACCATATATTTTGTCTCAACTATTTTGAAATGATGAACTCTCTTGGTAATAGTATCTTCTTATGACAGACCGCATACCTATGATGAATCAATAATCTCTTCATGAGAATATGCACACCTTATTTGGCTTGATAAAAACATTTAGAACCTCTATACAATAGGGAAAAACTCTATACATTATGACAGATCTCATTCATCAAGACTCCTTCATTAATCAACTAAAGACATATCATACATTGGATGAATCAATGAACTCAAATTCCTTCATGAGAAGATACATACTATAATTTGATTTCAAAATGAGCACATACCTTGATATTACCTATTTCATGTTTGATTAGCTAAAATAGATACTTCTTATCATTAGAGTGTCTTTGGTTGTTCAAAAAATCATCTAATTTGTTTGTTATCTTCTCAAACCTTTGATAAATCTTCAGTTTTCTTGATGTATGCTCTAATTCTGACTGTAGTAATATTCTTATTCCTTCCAACTAATTTATATGAGAGATAGTTAAAAATATCACCTCATCCTTTCACTTTTTTTATATCAATTTTTTCTTTCAAAAGAGTCAAACCTTGTGATTTTTGTACTAAAACATGTAGATCAGACCAATATAGATCAAGTGCATTGAAAATGGATAAATGGTAGGAAATCCTTATCCAATTTGATGTAACAAGGAGAAATAATAGCCACGGAGGTAGAATACCCATGAGAAAATAAAGTTGATATAAACTATGAACAAAAATAGAATGTATAGGCGCATAACAGATTTAATCCCAAATATAAATCTTTATTTATCTTTCAATAGTCATTAAATTAGTCTCAATCACATATGTATCTCTTCTTCCCTCTATCTCATATATCTTACTTCTTATACATTTATGTCATAGATATCTCAAATGTCACTCACACATATATTTCTTATAACACCCCCATATACAACGGATTAATTACAATAAATATACATAATACAAAACATTCCAAGAGTCACTTATTTTGATTCATGCCTCTGTCAGCCTCTGTCTCATTCTAGCTCAGATTCTCTTTGTTTCATAGCTTTGTGTCAGATTTTTTGTCTTCTTTCAGTGTATCGTGGCTTCATTCAATGTACTGTGACTTTTCTAGTGTACTGCAACTTTCCTTTTCCTATTGTGGCTTTACCCTATTTCCCGTGGCTTGTTCCAATCTTTTGCGACTTCTTCCTGACTTCAAAGGTTTTCTCATGATGTCAAAAAATTACTCAAAATTTGATGAAGAAATATATCATCTTCAAACCTTGTCTCATCCTCGAGACAACAAAGTAATGAAGAACCTCGTCTTTCAAAATGTGAGAAAAAAAATTCTACTTCTTCTGAAGCCAAAATTTGTTCCTCACCTCCCAGAAACTTAGACATTTGGCATAAGGAAGAGTTCCCTCACTTGAATTTCCTTACTAGACTTATAGGATTCCACCTTGAGATGACCTAAGCATCACCTCCCAGGAACTTAGATGTCTAGCATAAGGAAGGACTCCCTTTCTCGACTCACCCGACTGGACTTACGGGAAGCCATGGTTCCCCATAAAAATTGAATTATTTTCTTCTATTATGGTGGTGCTAAGGGGATATATTTTAAGATATGTAGTGTGATATTATTCTCAAAATTATGCCATAACTCCAAGTGTGTATCTATCCGCATCACCCATTCTTGAAGTTGTGAGTTTTCCTAGATCAGTTGAAGGATTTCAGATGGAGCTGATTTGGCTTGAACTAGATTCCATCTGTTCTGGGAAGCTGTAAGCTCTTGTTTCATTCTAATTAGAGCTATGTCCAATGGTGTACTACACTCTTTCATATCCATAACCTTTTCATTCTACACACTTTACTTTATTTGATATTTCTCTGTTAACTCAGCAAGCTTCCTTGTTTGGGCTCCATATTTATCTTTAGTGATGTCATATTATGTGGATGCTACAAAAATTTGTTGCTGCAACTTATCAAGCTCTAAGTTTTATTTATATGTCTCACTAGGCCATCCAATGGTATAGGTGTAATAGGCCGTAACATTTTGTAATTTTGTTTCCAACTTATTAACCGCGACTTACATTTGCGATTTTTTTTCTAATTCTCTAAGGTTTGTGGCTTTAGAATTTGTTGTTTGTACTCATCCACAACACTCTCACATATTTTCTTCTTTTTTGTGTCTAAGTTGACTTTATCCTCTTTTAAAGTCTCATTCACTTCCTTCTCTGTAGCTACCTATACTTGTAGATTGGAGTGTGTGATGATGTGTGGCTTTGTTGCTTGGATGGATGATAGAACTTTTTGCATAGTCTCTTCTAGATCCACGCACCATTGTATCCAATCTTGTTTAGCACTATGCTCCAATACTTGACTACATGTTATTTTTTGCATGGGGAGAGTTTTTTTAAATGAAACTTAAAGGAAAATACATCGGCGGTCTGCTCCACCGCCCCTTGTTACAACTATATAGATTGATCCTTCTTGCATTGTTGCAGTGCCTATTTGATTTTGGCTAGTGAATCTCATGGTGCTTGCATTGGTTCCATACTTGTAGAAGATGTTGATGGTACTGTGTTCTATTCTTTTTTCTTTTGTTCTTCTTTCTTCTTTATTTCCTCAATTTTCTTCTTCTCTTGTTCCACTTTTTCATGTTTCTTTCTTTCTTCTTCAGGATTTTTTTTCTTGTCCTTCTCCTCTTGTTCCTCCTTTTCTTTTTCTTTGTTTTTTTGTTCTTATTTATCTTTATTTTCTTTCTATTCTTTTTCCTTATTTTATTTTTCCTCCTCCTCCTATTTCTCCTCCACCTTTTGTTCTTCTTCTTCCTTCTTTTTTTATTTCTCTTCATTTTCCTTCCTCTCTTCCTCTTTCTTATCTTCTTTTATTTTTATTTTTCCTCCTATTCTTTATTTATCTTCTTTTCTTCTTATTTCTATTTTATGTCTGTCTCCTAATCTTTTTTTGCTTGTCTTCTTCCTATTTCTTTTTCTCCTTTTCTTTCTTCTTCATCTCTGCATCCTCCACTGTCTTTTTCTTTTACTCTTCTTCAACAATATTTTTGGCCTCCTCAATCTCCTTTTGTTTGTTTTCTCTCTCTTTCATTTCATCTTCTATATTCTTTTGTTATTCTTGTTCCTCCTGTTCTTTATTTTTCATCTATGCTTCTTCTTTCTATTTTCTCTTTGCCTCCTCCTAATTGTATTTCTACTTTTCTAGTTCATGTTTCTTTTCCTCCTCTTCTTTCTTCTTCTTCTCTCAATCCTCCACTGTCTTAATATTTTTCCCTTCTTCAATGAGATTTCTGGCCTCCTTAATCTCCTTTTGTTTCTTTTCTTTTTCTCTCTTCTTTTCCTATTTTATCTTATTTTTGGTAGCCACCTTTGTAGCTTTTTATTTTTCTTCTTATAGGTGTTTTATTTTCTTTTCCTCCACCTCTTCTTTTGTCCTTCGCATATTTCTGAGGTGTATCAACATTTTTGGCTTCTCCTTATCTTTCTTTCCTTTATTTAATAATACAAGCCAAGTAGTTCCTCCACTTTCATATATGTGGTTTTGATCTGCACATTAGTATTTTTCTTCTTTCTAATTCAACATAATTCTCTCTTGTTGAAGGGCTTGCAAGTGGTTTATCTCTTCCACCTCTACCTACTCCTATATCTCCTTTATCAATTATCATGGGAGTAAATGAATAATATATGCAAGGAACAAGAGTAAATTTTTCCATATAGTATAATATGGCTTATGTTATAGCCATCTATTCACTTCTTGTACTATCCTCATATTCTTAAGCGACTTGTGAGATGTCTATCAGGAGCTAGACATTTCTTTTAATACCCGTAGGCTGTTTTGGTGGAAGTTGTTTCCACCCATGGCTCTGCCTCCCCTGAAACACTAAGGTGCTAGGAATTCTAGTGATAATGATGGTGAGGCAGATGGAGTTTAATCTTCTTCTGAGTCAGAAATATTTTCTCACGTCTTGGGATGACTCTTATTCCTCTATATTGACCGTACGACTTATTTTAGTTTTCCTTTTTTTACAAATTCTTTTTGTCATTTTGTAGCAATTTTTACAGTAGTATGGATTTTTTATGGTCCTATTTTATATGTTTTAGGGATTTTTCCACTAGATTTATGCTTTTACATATTAATATCGGGTATTTATTTCTATACTCCTCCCATGTCTCTTTCAATGACCTCATTAAAAATTTGCAGTGTTAGCTTCCTATGGTCCATAGGAAAATTCTTGATTGCTTCAACAAAGGTAGCCACTAAGCTCATGTATGAGGGTTTCATATGGTAGTGATGGTACATGTGAAGTCCTCATGGAATTATTAGGAGAAGAAAATTTTAATCAATGTCTGCAATAAAAATAATGTCTTGTTTGTATTTTGCTACTATATTTTCTGATACCCTAGCATCTATTTGCAACTATCTGTCATGAGTCTATTTGTTTACACTAGAAGAGAAGTGATATGTGTAACTCAATCTAATTTATTCATATATTCCAATATATGTTCATTGAGCTATAGGTTTATCAATCCACCATTCAACTAATTAAAATTTGTGAGGTAGGGTTTTTGTGAAATACATGGCTAAACACAATAGGACCGACCCATAACAAAATGTGTATTTTCCCTATTTTTATTTTCTTGTATTTTCATGGAATTCAGGTGCTAGTAAGTTAGCAAAGTTAGACTCTGAATGTGACTTCACCATCTCAAGGGAAATTTTTGAACTAATCCCATGAGCCCCATCTTCTCAATTCCTATGATAGAGTTTTCAAGCATATAGCTTTAGTGGTATACCTGAGTGTGTGGTATGGTAATATCTGCACTGCATACTCCACACTCCATTTTTTGGATCCCATCACTCATGTGGTATCTTTAATTATTTTTTTATTCTTCTTTGATGGTTGATAAAACTTGTTCACACATAATCCCACAACCCTAGCCAGGCCCTCAGTGTTAATTAAGTACAGATAGATCCAAATACAACATTTTATTATGTAGCCGACTCAAGAGAGCTTGAATCACATGATCTACCCTAGGAAAATATGGAATTTGACTCCATGTGTCAATCTTCAATTCACTAATGAATTTTGAGTTGTTTTTGTATACTGAAGTTCTTTAGAGTCAGATATTTTCTTCTAGCAATAAATTATTATTGACTTCAAGTCGTGTGTGAGTCATATTCGACAATCTGCAAATGAATGTATTTCTATAAATCTCATGTATTCACAACTTTAAATGGAATATGTGAAAACACTCCCTCTGGATCATGCTTGTTGGATTTCATGGAATGCTTCAAGAATTTCTGTTTTGGGATTTCTGATTGTGTAATCTCAATTGGATTATCTATGATTTCTTCTCAATTTTTCCTAATTTTCCCTGGCCCTTATTTTTATAATTTCGCTAGTGAATTTCTTGATCTCTTCTTTAGATTTTTATGCTGTAACCTCTTACGGGTCGATCCCTTTTATAACCCTTTAAGTTGCACCTACCACATTTATTATTTTCTCTATAGATTATATTTTTGCTTATTCCCTAGATTCCTCTTTATTTCATGTTTTTTCTTTGTTATTCAGATTTTGTGTGGTTTTTAGGCAGATTTTTTCTTCATTGTATGGTTTTTCCCTTTCATTCCTTTATTATGTGGATTTTTCCTTTCATTCCTTCATTCTACAATTTTTTTCTTCATCTTGCATCTTTTGCCTTCATCACATGATTTTATTCTTTAATTCCTTCATTCCACAGTTTTTCTTTTTCTACGTCCTTTCCCTCATCCTGCGGGTATCCTTCCTTTGTGCCTATTCTTTCTCTTTATTGTGCAGGTATCCTTCCTGAATCCTTGCAGCTTTCCCTTCTTCCCGCAACTTCATAATGATTTTCTTCTCTATGTTTTCTTTCTACATAAATCAATTCATCTAAATGCATTTGCATGCATAGTATTTTTATTTATACATATTTCTCATGTTGAGATGTCTATGCACATATCAATATTATTTAATCTACAATGTACATGTTGTATATTTTTTCTTTCAATTCTACAGAACTCGCTGATTTAAGAAAATGGAAACTAAAAAGGGAAGCTCAACCTCAGGGAAAAAACCTATTCCAACCCCTCCTAGTAGTGGTACTGGCATTCAAAAACTAGCATCTTATTTTGAGAAACCATCTATGGAAACCCATCCTTCTCCAGCAAGACCATCACAATCAAGGGATAATGATTACATTCAAAATAAAACTCACAATGCGTTCATTTTTTATTTTCCTAATGTTGTCAATGATGACAACAATGAAATTCCTCCCCTATAAGACATTTCATTAAATGATGTTGAGTTTGACACTGTACCACCCACCCAATTGAATAAAGATGACATTACATCACCTACCTAAGTGAATGTTGAAGGTGAAACTTCTGGAAGTCAACAAAATTTAAATTACACCAAGGAAAATAATCAACAAGCACCTATTTCTGGAAGAAAGAGAAGGGAAACAAAATGGGAGTTGGGAAGGAATTTTAGGTTAGAGTGGGTTTCTAAGTTTCCATTTATTGAACCTATTGAAAATGAGAATAAATATGAAATTCCCAAAGAATGAAAATGTACAATCTGTAGCTGGAAATTGTGTAGAGACAAGACAATGCAACTTAAGTTGGATACTATTGAGAAGCCTCTAGGAAATACATATGAAAATATAATTGTAGCTGGCATTGAGAAGAAGGTTTCTAGATGGAAAAATACAAATGATTGTTTACGTATTAGGTATGAAAAATAATTTTAAGAGAACAAGAGAGTTGAAAGAATAGTTACAGCAAATGGAGGGACAATTACCTCTCAATTCAACAAGTTCATTCAAAATAGTATTTTAGGTAAAATAGTTCATCTAGCTACTGCTTTTCACATTTTTAAAAGAGGTCGTCGTATAACATATTTTCTTGAACAAAATAATATTTCATATTTTCTTTGTGTCCCACACTTTCCTCATCCTCACTGGTCAAAAAAGTAGTGGTTAGGATTGGGCAAAATGCCTATCTATGGTTGAGAAATAAGAATTGAAATAGAAACTGAAGTCTGCACAATACATATCTTTGTTTATTGATGAGGTTACATCAATAGAAAATATTTCCTTGGTTTGTATGTATGTGTATATTGTTGATAATAATGTTCGACAACATCACTTACTTTCCATTCACAAGATGAGAGAGAACTCCAATGCTGAAAACCTTTGTGAGTTGGTGATTAAATTTTTTGAAGGAGATCAATGACATGGATGATGTTGCAATTGCATCAAAGCTTGTATGTTTCAGGGAAGATGGGGAATTTATAATGATAAGGTCATCGTAATGGCCTAGTTGTATAGACTCCAAACATCTCATTTCCCATATATGATTTTCATTCATTGTATGGCTCATAGAATGAACCTAGCTTACAAAATAGTTGGAAAATTTAAACCTGTAGAAAAAGTTGAAGACCTTGTTCGAGAGGTACATGTTTATTTCTACCGTAGTCCTAAAAGGTTCACAAAATTCCAAATATTTATAGAAGGAATAAAAAATGGGAGTAAATTGTTAAAATATGTCGACACCAGGTGGATCTCATTATACCAACCGGTTCATAGGGTGTACGATGAGTATCAATCCTTATTAAGAGTGATGTGGCAGAATCACATGGAAGTGGACAAGAGCCTAGGATTTGATACATCGTTTGACTGATATAGATTCATTTCTGATGTTGTGTGGTATCCTTCCCATGTTGGAAGAAATGCATTGTTTAATTAAATAATCACAAGAAAGAACTATCTATATTATTTTATTTTTCTAGTTTGAGGAAATGATTTTGTTTGGCAGTAAAATATTTGGATAATCAATGAAACTGAGCTTTTACAGGTCCAAAGTTTAATGGTTGCAATGATTTGATAAATATTGGAAATGACAAGTAGCTTTATGAATATCAACTTGTTTGGGTAATTATGTGCTTCTGTATGTGGATATGAGATACCGATGTACATGTTTAAAGTAGTAGTCAATAAAGTTGAGAAGGTAAATGTCATAGGGCCATTGCTGTTGATAACATTGTATCATCAACAAGGGTGAGGTTAAGAGAAATTATGGTGTCCCTACTAGAATAAATAAGGGAATTATTTAGAAGGGATGATTTACTTGAAGTAATGGTTGTAGTAAATCCCATCTTTTGGAATCCTGTCCAAAATGAAAGATATTTGCAGGAAGACTACCACATGAGGTTGACTACATTGATTCAAAATGAAATATTGTAAGCCTGTTGATATCAATGGAATGAATATTCCAAGTATTTTAAGAAAGGACAATTTTATTGATCAATCCCATGAATTCACCTTTACAATGATTGATAAATTCAAATGTTTAGATAATCCCAAGTTAGAGTGTGGAGACAATAACCCTGAACTATGCAAAAAAATGGGTGTAAGTACTATTTTATAGTAAACCATGTCTGATTTTTTCTCATTGGCTAATCTATGTCAAACAATGATTTTGGGTTCAATTGAAGATGAGATATTTTTTCAGTGCCTTGGCCTTTATAAAGTCAAAATTGTGAAACAAGTTTGACAAAAATTTGGAAAATTATTTGAGAATTTACACATCATGGTACGAAGTGGATAAATTTCTCCTATGACATGGCTCTAGTAGTGTGGAAGTTGAATTAATTAAAGGAGAGGGGCTGAAAATAATGGCACAAATACAACAGATGACCCTATTGCAGTAATTGACTATCAATTTGAAGAGAGAGTTAGTCTCAGAGATATGGTGAATTAAATGATAGAGATGATCTATGTCCATAAAATTGGAAGCTTCCATTTGTTGGATATCCCATGATATAGATTTTCATATAATAATTAATATATTCAAATATTCAGAACATTGTTCTGATAATATCTTTTTCCTTATTTGTATTTTTTTAAACATTGTGTCGATTTATAGTCTTTGGAATGAAACTTGAAATACATTGCATTGATTTGTTGTAGTATGTACTAAAATGAGCATGCATCCATCCAAATTTGGAGTTAAAGAATGAAATAAACACCTTACTTCAGAACCCCTTTAAGTTATAGAATAAATAAAAGTGCAACTTTAATCCCCTACCAAAATTGCAAATCTGCAACTTACTCAAAAAAGATTAACATTCCTCAAATAAGGATTAACATTCACCCTAAACTTAAATGTCCCTAAAGGTAAATCAACAAGGAAAAAAATAAAAAAACCTACATAAATTTATGAAATATTTTTTGAAAAGAAACTCCAAACTTAAATGACAAATTAACTAAATTTTTTAAGGTGGGGGAGTCATCCTAAATAGATTATAACATTAAAACAAAGTATCCAACCATCTCCTCAACACATTTCCTATTGATTCAATATATAATCATAACAGTCAGCTCCAATATACAATCCTATTGATTCCATTTCCATTTTGATTGTAGAAAAATTACAAAGTCACATTTTTATGAGTATTTAATATATTTCACATACAATGTTGTTGATCTCTTTTATAGAAACAATACACTGTGGCTGGTTGGTTTTTAAATCACAATGCATTTTCATTATTATATACTTTAGGAATATAAGAGTTGTGGTGATTAAATTCTGAGATAGAATAAGTGGATTTGTTTGAATCATTACTGAAATGAAAATTTAAAAATAATATTATTCCTCATTCAACTTTCTTGAGACATGCCTTGTATGAAAAAATTGAAGATTGCAGCAAATGGAACAATTTTAAAAATTAAATTACTCTTAATTATATCATCTTCTATAACATGCTCCACTCTTCATCTATTGGAATTACAATTTGTTGTAAATCAAAGTGACTGGCATGTAACTTTGTTAGAAATTCATAAATGAGAGTGGATTTTTCCTTTACTGTTGTATGTAAACTTACAGACAAGGATATCAATGGTTTAACATAAGCCAAAAAAATTGTCTCATCTAGCTTCTCAGGAATTCATTTCTTCTCTTGCATCATTTTTTTTCATGTTCTTCTGGAATGCATCCTTCTTAATGAATTGGTGTGTTTTGTCAAAAGGCATTGGAAAAAAAATATTTGTGAACTCCTGTACCTTTCCATGCATCTCCTATAACATTCATTGACACTTATTCAACAATTCTTGTGCTCTTCATCTAGCATCACACACTTCCAAATGATAGATGATACCTTTATTGAGGAATCAAACCAGTTTTAGATTCCTCTTGATGCCAGTTCTATGTCACTGAATTTGTAGATAGCTTCTAAAGATTTCCTTGTTGTATCCTCTCTTAAAGCCATCACTTTTCTACTACCATTTATGTATTCACAAAGCTTACTCATAGATTCTCTATAGATCAGCCATGAATTCAAACAATCTAATCAAATCATCAATTTTTTGGTTTATTTCCCCCCAAACATTATCTGTCATATTAATCAATGCCTTTTTATAAAATTCAGATAGTTTAATGTTGGAAGACTGTATATCCTTTTTTTCTTTCGCCAACTCCTATTGCAATATTTCATTTTTTTCCTCTCCCTTTTGCATTCTTCCCCTGAATTTTCTCTCTTCATATAGGCTTTGTTCCCATTTTTTGGCCTTTTCTTTCTTTGTGGTCAAAACCTTTCAATTCTCCCAATGTTTGTTCTAATCTATTATTCTTACTCGTTGTTTCATGTAACTTTTTCTTCCCTTCTCCTAGTTCTACCTGTTCCTGTTCATTCGCAGCCATTTTTTCCTGTAAATTTTTCTTCACTTCTTCTAGTTCTACCTGTGCCTGTTCATTTGTAGTAACTGCATTCATAGAGGCATATGATTTTATCTTCCTCTCCAACTCGCCTATCTTATTAAGAGCCACTTTTCCTTTTACTTTCTCATTTTCCAGGTATGCCTCTAACTTTTGAATCTTATTATTCAACTTATTTTTCTCTCTCTCTACCTTTAGAAATGTTGTGTATACCACATCATTTTCCTTTTTGATACATTTATTTTTTCATAAGGTTTCATTCCCTTAAAATCCATTTGAAGGGAGGTTACATCGTAGTCACTAAAAACCATTTGATTCTTTGGTTTTACAAATTTGGGCACAACATACATGTATTCCATGGTATTTATGACTGGGTTATATGTAGGCAATACCCTCATTGTGGATAGGATATGAAGTTACAGTAGTTTGTAGAATTTTCACCTTGTTTCTTTTATCTCTTTCTAATTTATTGAAAACTCAACTCGGTAATCAAAACTTGAGGTGTTTGTAGGAATGAATTATTTCACCTTGAATGAAGAAGGAGTAATTGAATTTTGGGGAGAATTTCTTTGTGGAATGGCACCACTTTCTTTAATTAGTTGCCTTGAGGAAAGAAAAGTAATTATCTATGTCTGACTCTGTCTTTTTCCTCTTCTTAGTTCCTTGTTAGATAATAGGAACTTCAATTATTTGTACTAGCATATTTATAATAATCTGTTGTTGTGGTACTTTCTACCACTACTACCATCATCACTAGAACCACCAACATTAGCAATACTAACAGATTCATGGCCAACTTCTCCTCTAGGATTTTCAATGTGTGGTTGAACTATTTGCTAAGGATTTGACTATGGAGAAAATTGCATTAGATTACAACTCGTATTTTTTGTATGGAGTGGTCCTTTCTCCGAAGGTGAAGCTCCAAGGCCTAACCTATCAAAAAATCTTCTAGGATGTACCTCTAGCAGAAGCCAAATGCCTTGTCCTATTGAACCCAAACCACCACCACTAAAACCCATATTTTTAGCTATAAATGCTCCTGTAGAATATTTTTGTTTCAAGATTTCATCAAGACTTGGTTTATATGTGCAAACTAGAGTGTGTAATTCCTCATATTCACTCTCATCATCACTAATTTCCTCTACAAGATGCACTTCATTCAACAATTTTGTAAAATTTGCATCTTCTTGAATAGAACCGTACTCTAAAATAGATTTTGGATCACCTAGGTCCTGCCTCATAGACCAAAAGGCAGTATTTTTTGACCTTGTCTAATTTTTATCTTGCAATTCATGATATATATGCTTTTGCATGATTTTAGAGGACTTTTTATTAGATTTTGCATAAAATTTAGCAAATTGAAAATCGTCAACCTATTTTTTTGGAGGCTTAGGAAATCCCAAATTTTGTGTTAACAACTCTTGAAAACTAATTCCTTTCTCAATAGAAATTTCATCCATTAAATTTTTTACTTCATCCCAATAGTTCTTGTTTTTTCAATTTTTCTAGCAAGGGTTTTCTTTCATGTTGAATTTTAGTGGCATAGTTCTTGTTCACCACTACCCTTGCTTTAATCACCTCACATGGGTCATACACAGAGTGAAAGTCAACATCAAACTTAAGAATTTGTAAAATTTCATGTGCCACATTGAATGGTTTTCTCTCAAATGTGAACCCTCCACATGAACATGGTAAGGAAGGAAATATGCTCCTCTTTTGTTGACTAACAAAATAGATTTTATTTGTGCTTTCCATCTATTTTATATATTCCAAGGCAAAAAATCTCTTTGTCACATGTATTGGTAATTTACAAGGTTGTACCCTTGATCCATAAAACCTTAGCATAGTATATTCCTCCATGAAGTACCCCTCAACTAACTATATTTCTGATCTCAGTTGAATATAATCTCTACAGTTCATAGGCAATATAGGAAATGTAATTTTTGAAATTTCTTGATAAATTGGAGCCCAAAAATAATCCACAAATTGATTGTAGTCCCTTTGATTATCAAACATACTTATCGTGGGGGTCCACTCAAATAATGGATGCATAAATTTTGGTTGGCCCTCAACATTATAGGGATGAATTGCAAGTTTGTTTTTTCCAAACCATTCACCAAACCAACATAGAATTAAATAGCACATGTAGGTAGTGAACCTAAAAGTCTTAGTGCCAAAGCATTCTTTGATTTTTAATAATTGTTTAGGCATAGATTCTGCAATGTGTTCAAAAAATCTGTATGTAGAAGGTGGAGAAACTAAATTATATTGTATACCATTTCTAGGAGGGTTTCATCAACTTTCTCATCACTATTGAAGCCAAGGAAAAATACTAGCATAGAAATGGTATTCCTAACCCATTGTTTAAACATCTCAATTTCATATAGAGGCTTCCATTTTGGTATTGTTCCACCAAGTGTTAATTTTCTTAAAAACTCATCTCTGTCATTTTGAGTGGTGGTATGATAATCCCTAGCAATTTTTTCTAGGTTTATGCTAACGGTTCCTAAATATTTACTTTCGAACCCCAACACATGGCCAAGATTTACCTCCATTATGGAAAAAATTTCTTCTCTGGTGCCATTTGCAACAATTGCCTTTTTTCCCATCATAATTCTAGGCTCATAGAATGACAAATTTAGGGCAGGGTACAACCTCGTGGAGCATTATGCATCCCAATCCAACGCCCCATGTTATCCAACCTTTAATTTTACCTGATGGGTCTGAACATTTACTTTCATTTTCCTTTTTCTCAAATATGTATCTAAGCTATGAAGTTACTTTTCCAATTACAAGATCATAAATATCATGATATTCATTAGGAAAACCAGGTGTTTTAAGCAATTTCATGTATGGGATTTGGGTTTTACTTTTACTTTGGGGTCCCATGGAAGTAGACATGCTTGGAATTTTGGATTCTCAAAACCCTCAACCCTATTTTTTCAACCCTTATATTGAAATATTTCAAAGCAAAGACTTATACAGTGATACTTATAAAAAGATAATATTTAGAGAATCACTATTCAAATGCAGGATGACACTTACTCGGAAATATGAAAATTTTGAGTCTTGCACGATTTGCAAATTTTATGAATTTATTCTTCCTTTTGTTGCAATATGCCTTCTAGAAATAGAATTTTAATTTTCAATGGACGTTTAATATCACCTCGTGACTTACAATAAGTAGCACATCACTATAAATGATTATATCTTTCATTGTACTTTGTAGACGTAATATTTAGTATCTTTTCAAATTCCATTTATTGGATGAAAATTTTCACTTAGCTAGGCCAATTTGGGGCACTTCCATTTGAAATTTGAGTGTGTCATGTCTTCATCTCGGAAAAAAATCTTGCACCGTTGATCTTAGTATATTGAATGATGCAGATTATTTATCAGACTACCACGTGGTATAATTTTGGTCCTCCTCAAGGAAAAGGAATTCCCTAGACTCCAAGCTGATGGAATGAATCGATTTGATACATTTTTGGGTCCGTAGTATGACATGTCAGCAAGGAAAGGTAAAGTGGTAGTGAGAAATCAAAATATGGCATGTGTCATTTTCCTCTTCCGATCGAACCATGTATATTATTTATCAGATGGCCATGTGGCAAGATTCTAATCCTCCTCAAGGAAAAGGCATTCCCTAGACTCCAAGCCCATGAAATGAACCGATTCAATAATTTTTTGGGTCTGTGGTGTGATTTGTAGATGAGGCAAGGCATAGTGGTAGTGAATAATCAAAAGATACCACATGTCATTTTCCTCTTCCGGTTGAACGATGCATATTATTTATCAGATGGCCACATGGTAGGATTCCAGTCCTTCTCAAGGAAAAGGCATTCTCCAGACTCCAAGCCAAGCCCATGGAATGAACCGATTCAAAAAAAAAATTAGGTTTCCAGTGTCTTTGAGGTAAGGAAGAGTGGTAGTGAGTAATCAGAAGATGTCATGTGTCATTTTCCTGTTCCTCCGAGTGGCCAAGGGTCACACATTCCAGGCACTTGAGCATAAAGGAGTCAAGGACCAATGTAAGGAATCTAAAAGAAGCCTGACGTACTGATGCCAGGAATTGAAATGAATTTTTTTGGACCTTATTCTAGTCAAATTCGACATAGGGTATTCACTAAACAAGTTACAGGAGATTCACCACTTGATTTCTAACTATTTTTTATATTTTCACCATTTTTGTTGAAATAACAAAACAGGTTACGTGGATATAAAACTGGTTATAGGGATATTTTCCATGATTTCTACAAAAAATTTTTGGGGAGGTTCCTTAAATTTTTCCCTAAATGTATTCCTAAATTTTTGGCATTCAACTTGATTTTGAGCTAACAAGAGGATTTTGCATTACTACAGTTGTTTAGCCACTTATTTTTCTTGGTTTGAAACTTTCTCTTAGAGTTTAAACTATTTATAGCCTAGCCCAATGCTTGGGATTTGTTACTGTGTGGCATTTTAATCTTATTATTATTCTGATTCTATTGTTGTGATGTGTTACAATAGGGTCATGGGATTCACCATGGAGAGGTTGGACCTATTGACACACTTCATTATATGGGGGCACACCCCAAGGGGGTCATGGGGATGTGTACTATTAAGTTACAGGCTACTATGCCACTTAGGTGGGGGTGACAGGGATTTATGTTCCTAGGACCATAGGGTGACCCAACCTCATTAAATGGAGAAATAAGGTGACAGGGCTCTTTAGTGAGTGACTCGATATGGAGAGATAAAGAGATGGGGCTCTATGGTGAGTGACATAGCATGGAGAAATAAGGATATGGGGCTATATGGTGAGTGACTCAGCATGGAGAAATAAGGTGACGGGGCTCTATGGTGAGTGACCCATATTTCTTTTGGCACTATAATTCTATTTATATTGGGAGGCATATGGAGGTGGTATTTATGTTTCATGAGTTACTCTTGTGAGTCTTGGTATGCATTGTTATGATTGAGGATTGAAACTCCTCTTAGTTGGTATGTACTATCGGATCTTGTCTTGGAACTACATGGGTACACTCATGGTTTTGAGTCATATGATACTAGTTGCATATGTATCAGTGTGATCCTTCATTGTTTGTTAGTCACATGTGTGTATTGGATTTATTCCCAGGGCATAATTGTTGGAAATTATATGTTAAGTGGACTACTTTTTGTCTTTCCATGGTGGGGTTAGAGGTTTTGTGATGTGATTCATTTGTGAAAATGTGCTTATTATGTGGATTGTTCATAATTTTCTTTGTACCTGGTGCGATATTATGAGGTCAACAATTTGGGAAACATTTTAGGAATTTAAAAGTTAAAATCCTTAACAAGTGATAACATTACAAATAATGAAAAAGTAAACTAAATAATTGATGCAACTAATAAATGGTGACTACCCTTATGAGAAACCACATGCGAGTGTGTTTCAAAATGTATATTGAAATTTGGATCTGAATCCATTATGGATTTGAATTGTTGGATTAAGAGGTTTCATAAGCCTTGAAACTAAGAAAAGGTTTTAAGGAAAAGATAATTTGAGTAATAAAATAATGATTAATGTCAATCTTCATAAAACATTAAAAAGGGATAAAATTCTAAAATATGCTTAAACCTGATGGTGGTTGCATTTTAAGCAACATAAATTTTTGTTTGCTAATCGGAAATTGTTGCTGTCGACTTCCCATGATTACTCTATCCTCTTAGTTCCTAGAGTGTGTTGCATCATGGACAATTATTTTGTAAGAGGGAGATGTAATGCCCCACCTGTTACCACCTCTTGATTGTAGTTATGTGGGCTCAAGTCAGACCTTGGTAGGAGTGAGTTCGTTGTTTTAGCATTGTGCTCATGATTTGAATAATTCATAAGATGAAACTATTAAATGGAGCGTAAGAAAGATAATACAACCTTCCTAAAATTATAATATTAGATGTTAAAAGATAAAATTAATTGTATGGATCCTTTATCACTGGTGGTCATCTTTCCTAAGGCCAAGAGCACGATTATATTTAATTAAAAAATCTCTAAAATTCAAGCTTCCAAGGTGCTTTACCTTGATGGGAGATAGTCCTCAGGATTTATGAGTTATTACCACCTCTGTGGTGGTTAGGAGGAATTCTCGACCTTTGATGCAAGGTACGTCTGCAAATAAAGAGATTGTGTTAATTATAGCATAATTATCCTTAATAATTTAATGAAATAAATTATGAGATGATAGTAACTTACCAGGGTGTTGTTGAAGTTTGGGTGATAAAAAATTGTAAAATAGTCAAATTAAATCATGAAATTAGCATAAATGAATACTTTTCGTTAATTATAAATATTTCTTTAGTATTCTATAATCTCTCCAAACTTATTTTGAAGCTTGATCTAAACCACATTTCAAGAATAATTTAATATAAATCCTTGGGTTTTGTATTTTGGTCTGTCATGAAATGATTTTTTTTTAAATTCTAGTGAGAAGAATGTTTTAATGAAATTTTGGTCATGTGTGAGGATGTTTTTAAGATGGAGGCTTCATGGTGAGAAGGTAGAATTTCATTACATGTTTTGCACAAATGGGTTTGGCAAAGGGCATTGTATTTTCCTGTGAATGAATAACAAGCCAAATTTTAGCTCATTCAGTGATGTGTCTCAAGCTTCTCTGTGAGCATAAATCTGAATATGAATGGGTCTCTTCTTCTGTCACTAAAGATCACTAAATTATATAGTGATTAGGCTTGCTATGAAGTTTTACATTAGGATGGAAATGATTCTGGGTATCTTGTGCAAGAAAAGAATTATTTTCTTTTGTAAGTAGAGGAAACTTGACTTAAGAATTTGTATTTTAGATCTTTTTTCCTTGGATTATAATGCGTTTATTTTGAGATGCTCTCTTTTTTCCTGATTATGTTCTCTTACTTCAATGAAATTTATTCTTGTTTGGATACCAAGTATCTCAATACGATCATCTTGTGAGTAACTTAGAAAGGAAGGGTTATGTCTCCTTCAACTATTTTTTATTTTAATTTTTGGTTACATCTTGTCTCACTGGGATGAACTTTGAAATTTAGATTTAGATGTAGGCATGTGAAATATTTAAAAAATTATCTTAAAAAATTGGTCTCGTGGAATGCCAAGGTTGTGGCATAGGCACAAATGGTTTTGTTGAAAGTGTTGGAAAATTTTAAGAAAATGCAATTTACACAGTTCATGTCAAACTCCACAACCTTTCCAGAATCTGCCTAGAACTTTTGAGCACACCATGGACAACAGACAAGTATGTTAAAAGAGGTTCTTTTCCTCATGTGGAAGCTTTCATAGGCATGTGAATTGTTTGACAAAATTTCTTGAAAAAACATGGTCTTGTGGACATTAATGAGTGTTGGAGGTGCAATGTGGGTAGCATTCACAAGGAAAATGGATTGTTTGATGGAATCCCTCAAGAAATATGATTCTTATAAGGTATTTTTCATACGTGGTAGTGTATGCATTGACCTAATGCATTGAAAAGGCCATTAGTGCCACTTTTGCTGGTGTATACAAGTGCATGGGGTATATATAATGCGCAAAAAAAATGTGTAGAGTGTTTTTATGTGAATTTGGTACGCTGGGGAAAGTGGGGAGAACCTAAGTTATAGCATGGAAAGGTGGGTAGGAAAGGCATATGAATTGTTTGATAAAATTTCTAAAAAGAGACCAAGCTGCATGGACTATAAAGAATTACAAATTATGCACAAAATAGTGTTCTTGAAGATACTTTATTTTTTTTCATTTAATTGTTCCAAAGTTCCATGGTTCATGGGTGGTAAATATTACAGGAAATGAAAAAATGCATTCCTTTAATTGATTATAGGATTTTTAACAAAAATCTTAGTCCTAGTCTATGCCAAAGTGGGGAGCGTGGGGTAGTGTCTGATTAGGCCACCACAACATTGGAGATCATTATTATTTTTACTTGAGGTTATGGGTGTTGGTATGTTGCTTGTGATATATGCAAAACATGGGAAGCATGATCAACGATCGTGAACTATTTGATGAAAATCCTCTTCAAAATGCATGATCTTGGCACGGGGAAAAATAAGAGGTTTGGAGTAATTATGAACAATCATCAACCATCGAATGTGGTGACGGTGAAATGTGTGAAATATGTATGGATTTCCTATTCTTTTTGCCTTTAAATTATGCACTCTATTTTTTCCTTTGTGGTTGGGTTTCAATAATTTGGATCATAGAAAATACATCTAGAATGCATGTTACACCTTTTACCCTACCTAAACCTTCAAAACATAGAAAATAATTTTCCTCGAAAATCACACGTATGGAACGCCACACCCAAATGTACCATGAATCCAAAAATTATAATTTGATCCCTGGTAATGTAGGACACCGTGGGGAAACTTAACTCAATTGTTTGAACTCTTTTAATGCTTTCCTGAATCGATTCTTGAATCCCATTTTAACATATTAGCCACTTTTGGTGACGTGCTCAATTTAATAAATACGATCGGTTCCAGCTTGTAAATGCCTCTTCATTCAAGCAAAACTGAAACTATCACCACTTACCTCTAGAAAGTCAATATGAGAATTGGAACCAACTCTCATTAAAAACACTATCGGGGATTATTTTTTCAATTGGGTTTTTAGGCCGTTTGGTCATTTTTTGAAAGGAAATTTTAGTTGCATTTACGATTAGAAGCCCCAAAGATACCCTCGTAACTTGAACGTTGTTAGTCGTATTAGACTTCTGCTAAATGCAATAAAGTCTCTTTATATTGGGGAATAACTAAGAATCATCCAAATTTGTTCTTGAACTCAAGATGAGTGTTTTCAGGACCTAGTTTGTAAGCACTTTTGATGTTTCAGTTAATTTTCTCAACTTGCTACTTTAGCTAAAAACTCTTTCTGAGGGTCTCGTTTGACTTCTAATCACACTTGATACCTTTTTAATACCTTCACAATGCTATGTAGAGTATTATTCGATATTTTATATTTTATGAATGGATTTTTAAATGTAAGGTGTTTTTATCTCTCTTCCCTCTTCTCTCTCTAGAAATGACTATGATACTTTGGTTAATTTTGAAAACATAAATGAATTGGAAAATGTAAATTTGTTTGAAATGAAATGAAAATGGACATGAAATGCAAATGGTTATGACATTGTGAATGGAAAATAAAACGTCTCTTAACCTTCTCTCTCATCATTTCTGTCTCTCTAGAACCAAAAACATAAAGCTCAAATGAATGTGAAAGTGTGTGTAAAAATTAGTTAGCTATGCAAATAAAATCAACACTAACACCTAATAACCTCAATACAATGCTAAACTAAAATCTATGCACCATCATTCTAAGAGCTAAATAATTAATAAACATCAACACTATGTATTAGAACCTTGACAATCAACCTCAAGCTAACATGCTAACACTTATTGCTCTACTCTTTAGAAAGATAAACCAATGAAATGGACCTAGGTAGATCCTTTTGCTATCAAAGGGTTGATAGTTGTTTCTTGACTCCAAGAGGATTGAGGATGGAGGTTCATCAAGTCATGGCAACAAGGCCTTTCTTGATTAACTACATTGATCTTCACAAAATAACTTGGATGATTGAATGCAAATGGATGATGCCTAGCTCCACTCTAAGGAAGAACGCCCTAGGATGATGAAATGGCTATAATATAGGCTCTATGCTCATTTAGGTGTAAGTAGAAAGGTAGGAGGAGGGATCCTTATATATCCCAATGGATACAAGAATCTCTACATCCCTTTACATGTGGGATAATAGAGAGGTTGGGTTAGTTGTGGATAAGGAAGGTTTAGGGAGGGTTGAGTCAACCTTAGGAGAGTTTAATTTGTCCTTTAGTAACCCATGGGAATTAGGGGTGCATATAATTAATCAAAGGTGATTAATTAATAAGGATATGAGCCTATTAGGCTAGCTTAGAAGAGAATTAGCATGATTTAGGGGATAGGAAGGATTAAATTAGATAAATGAAAGTTTATTTATCTAATAGAGGAGGAAACTTAATTAATTAAGAATAATTAATTATTTCTAGTAGAAACGGGTTTAATTAACGGAAGGTCGTTAATTGTCATCTTTCCTTGATAGAAGGGACAATTAACTAGCGTAATGTAGTTAATTAATGACGATAGAAGAGAATGAATTTTCTATATTGACGATATGTCGTCAATTTACGGAAAAGGGGATAATTAGTGCAATTTAAGTATTTAAATTATTGGAGCTAAATTATAGGTGTCTACATTTTCCCCTCTTTGGGGTGGCGTAAGTGACGCCACTTCAAAAATAGTAGATAGGTAAAATTTTGAAGGGGTAGAAGAAAAATTAGTAGAAGTGAGAGATGCCCCCTCGAGTTTTGATGGGGTGATGAAGGAAGGTGATCGATAATCAAAAAAGATGAGAGAAATGGAAAGAAAATGAGGGACAAGATGCCCCAAGTGGAGGAGAAGAATGGGTAGGGGCAGGATGCCCCAAACAAAATGGAAGAATGGTATGTCAAGAGGAGAATGATATAGAAGAAATATGAAGAAAGGGAGAGAAGAACTAGCCTTCACCCATTACATTGGAACAACTGTATTGTCATCATATAGCCAAAGATCTACATCATTGGTCCTTATTAAAATATATAATCATATGAAAAAATTAGAATGACATGAAAATCCATAATACGAAGCTATTTTCCCTTGCTGAAAACACCAACCCAATGCAACACACAAAATGTAATGCAATACGAGAAGTAAACAAGCTCATGTAATAGGGAAACAAGTACAAACACACATACTTAAACCAACAATGGTCAAGACTGTTGCATAAATGTATTTGTTATCAAGATGAAAATCCCAAATGTTCATGATTGATGAAAAGGGTTAAAAATGATGCCCTAAGAAATAATATATGTGAGGGAAAGTGATGGAGGATGCAGCGGTCCAATGATAAAGCATTGTGCACAATGAAATAGTATCAGGCAACTGAATGTGCCCCAGAATACTGACAAAGCAAGTTGGTTAGCTTTGTAAATGGTTGTAAAACTGATGATCCATGAGTCATGTGGTTTATGAACACGTGAAGATCCCAACAAGATATGGGAGAAGTACCATGCACAAGACATGAGTTTCAACCATTTTGGGTTGTTTATCTATTTTTGCAAAAAAAAAAGAGTTTTTTACAATTTTTAGGATTTAAAACTGATTTTTTTTATTTTTAGAGTTTTGACAGATTATTTTAATTTTTATTGATTTTTGCATTTTTTAGATTTTGAGATTTTGAATATAGAAGAATTCGGAAGAATCAGAAAGAGTCTCCTAGGAGTGAAAAGAAATGTCCCATGGAGAAGAAAGAATCACTAGGTGGCAGTTACTGCCCCAGCGTAGTGAAAAATTAATAAAATAATTATTTAATAAAAATAAAAAATAATTATTTGTTGGAGTGTGTAGAAGTGAGTGATATCACTAGAAGCAATAAAATTGTCCTAGTGAGAAGAAGTGAGTGCTAGGTGGAAAATAATGCCTCAACACGGTGAAAAATTAAATAAAATAATTATTTAATAAAAATAATTATTCACGGTGAGCAGAAGAAGGGTTAGAATGAGAATGGTGGTCAAAACATACTCCCAGGGCATCAAAGTTAGTGAAAATAGCTAAATATACCCCACATGAGAGGGGGGGGGGGTAAATCATTATGATCAGTTCATTTGTTACGAACCTCTACCAAAAGTTACCACGAGACCTCTGAGAGTGACAAAGATGATGGTGAGAGCATGATCCCACAGGAGACGCGTCGACCAAGTTCAGGAGTATGTCCGTCATGCAAATTATGGCCCCTTCATGAGTAGCTTAACCTTTCCCTTGTACTTTCATGCATTTATTACTTTATTAAATGTTTTTAGCCCTAGGAAAGGTGCACGCGCATACCCTCAGGGGTGCAGATCCTTCAGGAGGTGCATGCACCACAAAAGTGTGTGTGCATGCACATGCACATATCATATCTCGCACCAGTGCATATGTGCAGGCACCAATAAGTGCTGCGCAAGCACCAATAGGGGTTAGATACATGTGCCTACGCACACGTGCTAAAAATGGCCATGCAGGTACACTGAAGCACGCACACACATGTACATGGGTTGGGTTAGCTAGGAGGGGACACACATACATGAAGATGTGTGCACAGGCACCAGAGAGGCATGCACATATGCCTATGTGTGGATGCACACATAAAATGGGGCGCACACATGCCCAAATGGGTGCATTGGTGGCAAAAAAGGGAAAAATTTCCCAACGTAGAAGAAAAAGATAGGAAGAATTAGAAAATTGAGAGGAGTGATTTATAGAGGAAAATGAAAATTAGTATATGGTAGAAAATAGAAAATAGAAGAAATGTTAGTGCCTAACACTTGTTGTGTTGTGCAGAGACAATTTTCGGCATTGCAGACTAGAGAGTGAATAGTCGTATTGCGAGATAGAGGTGAGCCTTCCTCAGGGGATTGTCGTGACATGGAGGTACTTTGGAGGTGGTTGGTTTAGGTCACATGGCTTGAATGCCATCTATTACATTAGATCATGACCTTCTGACAACATTGATAGAGTGATGGCATAGTGAGAGCCAGTGCTTTTGGCTCCCTACAAGGGAGATTACTGTTACCTTAGAGGATGTTTGTCACATTCTACACATCCCCATTATTGGCTCCTTGATTGAGTATACCAGCAACTTTGGACAGATTACAGAGGTGATCAGTGATGTCTTATGTAGGGATGACATACCCCATCAGGGTATGACAGTTTATTTACATTGTTGTATATCAGATCACACCATTCACCGGGGACCCTTATATCTGATGGCTCTTATCAGTGGGTTTTTACTCACTGATAAGACATAATTCATTTCCATTGGGCTTGATTACCATTATTCATGGTCTATACAGTGGTGAGAGATACTAGTTGGGGCCAGTGCATACTAACACATCTATACTGGGACCTTCATTTGATCACATACCACCGTTAGAAGATGGTGGGACCTGCTTCGTTATTACAGATTTGGTTTGGGACCACATAGTTATTGGTCATCCCATTAGCATATGTGTGAGCTCCAGAGGAGCCTACAATCATGGGATGGGTTCTTGTTGGGGATGATATCCAAGGGAACCTGGGTGGTACATACTATTATCATCGAGAGTTTGATGAGCTACAACAGAGAGACATTATCTAGAGGCCCTACAGGCATATACAATGGTTGGAGGATGGGGTAGAGCTCAACATTTTCATGGTAGAGCACTTTCTCCTGGGTAGCCATAGTTATATTACAAGTTTTATAGGGTTGACCGATGTCAGCGACAGTTGGGTATCATTCAGGGTGTTCCTCATCTTGATATGTGGTACACTCATCGTGATGCTGAGAGGTGGACCATGAGCCCCTGTATTCAGATAGCTAGAGCTAGGGAAAACTTTGAGCAAATGGTACCACAGGTTTGGGCCCCATCACATCAAATTAGGGACCCTGGGACAACACTAGATTACCTGGCTTGGTATGCCATAGCTTTTCCCCATTGGTTGACCATACCAGATGGTGCATGGGTTGTAGGTGTGAGACCACCACCAAATATTCCCTACAGTAAGTGATGAGGTTGATGATGTAGAGGGAAGTGGACAGGGGGAGGTAATGATGATGATGATCCATTTGATGGATAGAGGCATGATGGTGGAGATGATAGACATTACAGGTCCTAGACTAAGGCTACAGAGATAGAGGTTGGTCCCAACGATACAGCAAGTACCACCCAGAGAACACAGGGTCTGAGGCATAGTCCTCTGAGAGGAGGAGAGGGTGGAGATGACAGGGGATAGCTAGCTTCCTTACAGCAGCAGTTCAGTAAGTCACAACGGTCCAGCTTTGGGTAGTAATAGAGAGGGACCATGCCCAAGCCCAGATACAGGTTCTTACAGCAGGAGCGGGACTAGGCCAAAGCTCAGGCTGGTTAGGGAGGGGATGGTGCTTCCTAGTTTCAGTAGGTAGGATAGATTTTCTCAAATGGCTCAGATTATGGGTTTATTATAGTAGTTCCAGGCACATGTGTAAAAGTTGACTGCAGAGAGGGATCAACTCTGAGATGAGTGAGTAGTGGGTCAAGTTGAGGTTGTTAGACTATCCTGTAGAGGTAGCATCCTTCTGACATGCATATATGGGGTTGTGGTGACACCACGCACACATAGGGATTTAGCGATAGCTGAGGGAAGGGCCTCCTACTACCACTCTTTGTATTATGAGGTCGTTCTAGAGGGTCAGCAGACACTGAGCTATAGCCAGCAGTCGAGTGGATCTGTGAGGTCACAGAGGCCATTAGCATCTATTAGATCAGTTTAGCAGTCACGGGGGTAGCTGACAGGTCAGAGTGGTGCACAGGGTATGGGTCCTCCCCCAGATCACAGGCCACATAGTCCTGATGAGGGTTTGAGTCAGACATGACTCTTATGCATTTATAGATCTGTATGTACCTTTTGATACATTCCTCTTATGAAGGATTTATTATTTTTGACCGATGTATACGATGTATCATTTTGATGTACGCCTCTGATGAAGGATTTATTATGACTTTTTGCCCTTGATGGCCCATTTTGTACCGATGATGTATATCCTATTGAGATAGACATTTTACACACATATATATGGACACTTGATGTTGTACACTTTCATGTTGTGATGTATCTTATGATGATGATTTATTATGGATGTTGATTATATCATGATGTTGTATGGTTTTATTTCATATGTTTGTATGTATCATGATGATGGCTATGATGATGTATCTCATGTGTTAGATTTATGATATATCCTTAGATGATATCAAATGTTGTGGTTATGAGATACTTTATTTTTCTTGCGGGTATGGGATGATATGATGATATTGGTGCAGGGGGGATAGATTTTGATATTTGCAGATCCCTCTTGCCCCCATTTGATGATACAATATGTGATGATTAGCTTAGCATTCATGTATGATGTACACTTAGCTTTTTTATTTATATATGATGTATAGATGATGTTAGATGTGATGATATAGATGGAGATATGATGATGTGATAACAAAACCATGCAAATGCAACAAGAAAACAAAATCAAATGTTAACAAATCTACCAAATATACATGCTACCAAAATAAACCAACACATTATATACAAGATTGACAAATATACAAAAACATACTTCATATGTACAAGTAAGAATGAATCTAATCTAAGCAAGAAAAGATCAACCTCAAGTAACAAACTATACAAATGTACAAGCAAAAACTATACAAATGAAAGAAAAACAAATAAACAATAAAAGAAATAATGTACACAAACTAACAAACAAACAAAGAAACAAGATAAAGAAAGTAAATTTAAGCTATGTTTTTGTAAGATTTTTTTAGTGTGTTTTGCATTTGTGGGAATTTTGTGAAACAATTTTCTATTGTTTTTTTGTTTTTAATGTTTTTGGATTTTTACAGTTTTTCAATGTTTTTTGCGATTTTCAACATATTTAAATGGTTTTTGATTTTCAACATATTTGAATGTTTTTTGATTTTCATTTTATGTTTTTGCAATTTTCCAGGGTTTTCCAAAGCTATGTACAGGAAACCAAGAAACATGGATGCCCCCAGCATTAGATGGGAATATACAAGGGTAGGTGCCACATGTTATATATAGGAAGTTGAAACTATGAAGGTGACCCCCAAGTGTTTAGAGGGGGAATATAAAAAGGCAATCCCTTCACCAATTTACAAGAGGAGAAATAACTGATCAAGGCTTGAGAAGATGGGATCACAAGGAATCTCAGACATAGGTGTGGAACTAGCCCTAGAGCTAAGTAAAAGTACCCCTAAGATGCAAGATGCTTGTGAACAATGAATCTTCCCAAGGTTTAGAAGCCATGGTTTTCACCAAGGGATCTATCCAAAGTGCCACAATTATGTGGTTTTCACACATGGATGACCTGTTTTCTCTTTTTTTTTCTCTTTTTTGATTTTTTTTTACTTTTTTGTTTGTTTGAATTTTTTACCATTTTTAAGCATGTTTTTTTTATTTTGTGCCATGTTTAAGCATAGAACCACTTAAGGTGCATGAATTCATAGGCTCATGGAGCTCATGTCTCCATTGGGATGAGAAAGTTTGTATGCTCATGTTCCATATTTTTCCACAATGACATAAGGTCCTAACCAGTGTGGTTCAAACTTTCCTTTCTTCTCTCTTTCTATGTCTTGTGTTGAATTGATTCTCTTTCATGACCAAATCTTGACCTCAAATTGACGAGGTATGATCCTTTTGTTGTAGTTCTGGGAGACTCTATTTTGATATACCTTGAGATGGTTAAGGGTGTGGATGTGCACTTTTCATCTAGGAGTTCCAATTCTGCCATCCTGGCCACTCTGTAATCCTCATCTTTGTCTAGATAATCCCTAAGAGATATCCTTAGGGAAGGAAGCTCTATTTCTAATGGGATGATAGATTATTGTTCCAAACACTAGGGAGTAGGGTGTCACACCAGTAGGAGTGTGAATGGAGGTCCTATAAGCCCAGAGGGCTGGGTGAATTTGTAAATGCCAGTTGCGACCTGTCTTACTCACCATCTTTTCCATGATCTGAACCAATGTTTTGTTAGTGGCTTCAGCTTTCCCATTACCTTGAGGGTAATATGGCATGGACCACTTTAATATTATTTGAAATCGATGACAAATATATTTCACCATCTTGTTCTTGAATGATTTTCCATTATCAGTAACTATGGCCACAAGGAATACCATACCAGCAAATAAGGTGATTCATGATGAACTTTGATATCTGAGTGCCTGTAACATATGTTAATGGAACAACCTCCACCCACTTAGTGAAATATTATGTGGCCGTGATGATGTGGGTATGACCATCAGATGAGGTAGGGGTGAGCTTCCCTATTAAATCTAGTCCCCATTTGGAAAATGGCCACAGTGTTGTAATTGGTTGCAATGGTTGTGACGACACATGGATGAAATTTCCATACTTCTGACATAGAACACATTTCCTGACATGGTTGCAACAATTTGTCTCCATAGTAGGCTAGTAGTAGCCCACCCATAACAACTTCTTTTCTAGGACCATTCCATTCATATGGGTGCCACACACCCCTTCATGTACTTCCTTGATCGCTTGGACCAACTCTGCTACATCTAGACAATGCAACAGATTCCCATCATAGCCATGATGATAGAGCGTACCTCCTAGGAGGGTGTAATGGGATATTTGGTGGATAAGGATTTTTTTTTCAGATCGGGAAATGTTAGTAGGGAAGGTACCACTTTTAAGGTAGTCATAGATAGGTGCATACCATGGGGATGTAGGGACCAAACAACTTCACATGCTAGACATGATTCTGGTATATCATATGCAGGTTGACGTAGATTTTCAACAAAAATGGCATATCATTGTTTTCTGGTGGAATCCATTTGTAGCATAGAACCCATTGTTGCCATTGCATCTGTAGATCGGTTTTGTGCCCTTGGAATTTTCTCAAAGGTAATACACACAAAGTATTCTTTCAGAGTTTCCACCAATTTCTTGTATGGGATGAGCTTGTCATCCTTGACCTTGTACTCATCGTTGACTTGTTTGATAATCAGTTGTGAGTCACCAATGACCTTGACATGGTGGATATTCCACTTGATTTCCAGCTTCATCCCAGTGATGAGTGCCTCATATTCTACTATGTTATTTGTGCAAGGAAAACCAAGACAGAAAGCTTGTGGTATAGGGTCTCCTGAAGGAGTGATTAGTACTACTCCTACCCCTGAACCATGGAAAGTGAATGATCCATCAAAGTGGATATGCCACATGACAGATTCTTCAATATACATTAGTGATGCATCTGGAAGCTCCAGACTTATAGGCTCTGTTCTAGGTAAAGGTGCTTCTGCTAATTGGTTGGAAAGTACTTGTCCTTTAACTGATTTTTGGTGTACGTATTCAATGTCAAATTCACTGAGAAGAATGATCCAATTATCCATTCTACCTATAAGGGTGGGTTTTGAAAATAGGTATTTAAGTGGGTCAAATTTAGATATAAGCTTGGTTTTATTGTTCAATAGGTAATGGCAGAGTTTTTGAAAGGTAAAAAACAACAGCCAGACAAGATTTTTCAATTTGGGGATAGTTGAGCTCATAGGAAATTAGGGTATGACTAAGGTAGTACACAAATTTTTCTTTTTGGCTTAGGTCATATTGTGCAAGCAAAGCACCAATAGAAAATTGTGTAGCAGATATGTATAGAAAAAGTGGCTCACCTGGGGTTGGAGGCATGAGGACAGGAATATTGGCCAAGTATTGTTTAAGCAAGGAAAAGGCTTGTTGTTGCTCTGGTCCCCAAATTAAATCAACATCCTTTTTAAGCAGATGAGTAAAGGAATGGAACTTATCAGCAAGCTACAAAATGAAGTGGCGAATGGCTTGTATTTTTCCTTGCAGGTTGCGTAGTTGTTTGATATTCTTGGGAGGAGGCATTTTAGTAATGGAAGTGACTTTGGCTGGGTCCACCTCAATCCCTCTCCTTGATACAATGAAGCCTAGCAGCTTCCCTGATAATACTCCAAACACACATTTCTTTGGATTCAACCTAACCTTATATTCCCACAGACGTTCAAAGATATGTCGTCAAAACTTCAGGGTGGTCTTCTCTTGTCTTGGAATTTCCAAGGATATCATCTACATAGTCCTCCATGATGTCATGCAACATATCATGGAATATTACTGTCATGGCCCATTGATAGGTTGCACCAGAATTTTTGAGGCCGAAGGGCATTACCTGATAATAGAATGTTCCCCAAGGGGTTGTAAAGGTCATCTTATACTGATCTTCTTCTGCTATCTTGATTTGGTTGTATCCTAAAAATCCATCCATAAGAGATAGAATTTCATAGCCTATAGTTGAATCGACAATCATGTCAATATTAGGAAAAGGAAAATCATCTTTTGGACATGCCTTGTTGATGTCTCAAAAGTTTGTGCAAATTATGATGCCAACCAGTTTCTTTTGTACTATAACTACATTTGATATCCACTCAGAGTAGTCAATGGGTCTGATGAACCATGCTACTAACAATCTCTCTAACTCCTCTTTAACTAGAAGGGCCACTCGTGGATGCATTTTCCTTAGCTTTTGTTTAATAGGCTTTACATCTGGATGCACTACTAAGTTGTGCACCACCAAATTTGGATCTAAGCCCAACATATATTTATAAGACCATGTGAATATATCCACAAATTCTATGAGAAGCAAGGTGAATGTCTTTTGTTCTTGTGCTGAAAGTGAAGCTCCCATCTTGACTATCTTTGGGTCTTCTTTTGTTCCAATATTTACGTCAATGGTTTCTTCTACCAACATTTTTTTACATATCCTCCATACAAATAGGATCAGGAGGAAGGTTGAGATCTTCTTCCAAGGGTGTCTCTATGAGATTTTCACCCTTTGCATGGTCACTTTTTTATCCATTGATTTTTTTACTTGTTGGTCAGCCAGTGCCTCAAAGAGGTTTTCACTGTGTGACTTGGAATTTTTTTTTGCTGAGGATTTTCATTTGAAACTTTTTCCCTCACTTTTTCTTAAGTTTTATTGACCACGAAGCTCAGCTTCCTCTTCTGAAATAGGCACATGTATCTAAGTCAATGTAGAAACCTTTCTTATGGTCCCAATTGGAATTGTATCTCGTATGCCCATAAAATCTGCAATGGCCTCATCATTCTCAAAAAGGTCCAATGACACATGACATTGTTGGTCCCAATCGACAAGGGAAGGGTAGACAAGGTCAAATTTTAGGCTCAGTGGGGGTTAAGGTAAGGACAATGGTATCCATGAAAAGTTTTTGTGGAGGAAAGATCCTCATATTGGCTATAGTGGGAATCTGTGTCACTGTCTAAATAATCAGAGCTATCCTCACGCTCAGAATAGGTAGCATCTTGATCATTGGGGTGTGATCCATAGGGTCAAATGTCGATACCATATATTTCCATTTTAAAATGTGGAAGTGGAACTAGTTCTCTTGGTCCTTGCTCATTTCTTTCCACATCCTAGGCCCTTGTAGCCCATAGAATACATCATTCGGCTAGAATTTTCATACTCAGGGATTTGGTAGCAGGTCGGTGAGTGTCCTCCGGGACCCAAGTTATAGGTGGGTCCAGAATTTCTCTTCTGCAAGTAATCCCCTAGGTAAGAATGTCCCAATAGTTCATTCATCTCTAGGCCATTTGAAATGATAGTTGGTTCGGCCTCTTGTTTTAGGTGACAAAGATAGGTCTGAAACTAGGAGATCTTGTTGCACATTGTATTCTCCACAACCATACTCCAGAAATTTCATCTCCCATGAATCAAAAGGATAAGTAGATGTAGAAGCTTCTCGAGCGCAAGTGCTTAGGGAGTCTGAATCAACTCGTGATTCCATAGCTTCTGATTGAAGGGGAACAACTATATCAACATAGAAGGACATGCATATGTACCCTTACGAGAAAATCTATTGAGAGCTCTGTAGTGAGAAAAAGGTTCTAGATCTCCTTGTATTGTAACAGTATGTCCCTCATGTTTTAACTTGATGCAGTGATGGAATGTTGATGGTATGGCCTATGGCATGAATCCATGGGTGGCCAAGAAGCATATTATATGGAAGTTCCAAGTCTAAGACGTGAAACTTGGTATTGTGACAAGTTGGTCCTACTTCCATCGCAATGTGATTGTTCCAGATAACTCCCGCTCCATTTTCATAAGTGGTTATGGTAATAATATGGGACTCTAGATCTTCCTTTGTGTGTCCCAGTTGTTTAATTAGTTTCAATGTGCATATATTCAATCCCGACCCATTGTCCACAAGCACCTATTTTATCTTCTAGAGGGTAACAAATACCTCTATATACAGGGGAAGATTATGTGTGTGATCTTCGTTGGGGATTTCCTTGTGGTTAAAGGAGATGTGTTTAGTTCAATGCAATGTTTTCCACCGTAGCTTGTAAATGTGAAGGGTCTACTTCCATTGGCACTCCTGACCCCTGGAGAGTTTTGTATAAGATGTCCTTATGTACATTTGATATCTTAAGAAGATCTAAGATTGAAATCTTGGTAGATGTCTTCTCAAGTTTTTCTAAGATGTTGTACTGACCATCCTTGAGGGGTTGATGGAGAGGTTTAGGGATCATGAGATGGGCACACCTTGTTACCGCAACAAATCCTTTCCCTTGATCCTAATGGTATTCACATGTTCATTAGAAGAGTGGACACATCCAATGAGTGAGTCATAATGATTATTGTCACTTTTGGTGTATAGATAGTTTGCAACTTTGTAGCTTTGGGATGACTCTCCTTGATCTGGACCTTTTCTCATCTAATTTTCCATGTTTAGGGAATGGTTCTTTGAATATCCCCATCTTTTCATTTGGATTTGATTTCTCTCTGGGTGTCAACTTCTATCTCTCCATTGTCAATGAGATCTTGGATGTAGTGGAGAATTCTTAGGCACTTGTCTATCTTGTGTCCCTTTACATGATGAAAATCAAAATATTCATGCTCTTTATACCATGATGGTTTAGGAGCATTTTCATCAAAAGGTTGCGTTGTAGGATAAGTCACCATGTGGACTACATCCAATTTCTTCAATATTGCAGACAAAGAATCATTAAGAGGAGTGAACATTCTACACTTAGGTGGTGGTTGAATAGGTCCTTTGGTTAGTTTAAAAGGTTGACCAACTTGAAATGTTTACACTCATTTGGAATCCGTGATTCCATCTCCCACCACGTTTCTTGTTTTTGTTAAAGATCTTTGGTTTTTCTGTTGGTTTGGAATTTTGATTATCTTTAGAAGGTGATTTGATTGTTCCTTTTGTAATGAGGTATTTTTCTATTTGTATTCCCTTTTCAATGACCTCTTCAAAGGTACGAACACAATGCATTTGTAAATGAAAAGTGATGTCTGGGTTTAGATTAGGAACGAAGATGCTCACAAGATATTTTTCAGGAAATGCACAAGGGAAGCGGCTAGCTATCCCTCACCATCTTTGTAAGAAGCTTGTGAATGTTTCATTAGGCATGTTGTTTAGTACTACACAAGTCTACCATAGTTATGTCACTTTCTATGTTGTATGAGAAATGTCAAACAAACCTTTCTGCTAGTTCAGGCCATGTGAAGATAGACCCATGAGGTAAGCAAGTGAACCATTCCAAGGCTTGTCCCCCTAGACTCTTTGGAAAGAGTCGTATGAGGTAATTGTCACTATATGACACTTCTTGGCATGCCATGTAAAAATATTTCACATGATCTCACGGGTCACCTTTCCCTCTATACTTGTCAAATTTTGGCATGTCAAAACTTCTTAGGAAAGGGTTGAAGTCTCATAGATTTATCGAATGGATGGGGGCATAGATCTTCATATTGGTACTTTTTGTCTATGCCCAACATTACTTTCTTGAAGGCTTGTAAGTTTTTCTTTCATGGATTACAATTTCTTGTGTAAGTAATTTCTCTTTAGTAGGAGAAGCAGGAATATATACGTGACTGTATTCCATATTTTCTCCTTCTTGGTTTTCCATGTGAAGTTCACTACTTTTGACCTTAGGCTTCTCCTTATGTACATTTTTGTTTGTTTCCTTTTGTACATGAGATGTTAGTAAAGCTAATTACCAACTAAGGTTTTGGATTTGTTTTTGAATAGTGACTTCTTCCTCAAGAGGTTCTTCTTCTTCTTCATTGCGTGGAGGTTGTTCCACATTTTCATGTTCTAATCTAACTCTACGTGGCATCTTGATGAAGGGAATTTTATAACCCACCATATTATCATTTCCTACATTAGATGTGGAAGCATGCCCATGTGTTAGGATATCTTCCATGTTAATGAGAGGTTTTTCTTCCTCATTAGCCTCATTCATGGGTGGGATTGTCTCATGTTCTGTAGGCATTCTAGCTCCTAATTCCACCACTCTTGCTAGCACCCAATATTTGTTTCTAAAAAGGAATTCATCTAATAAGGTGGGGTAAAAATCAAATTCCACATGTGGTGACCCTAACTCATCACCACTATGATCTACCATCTCCTCCACTTCTTTCTCTATGGAAAATAGAGGCCCAAGATCATGGCCAATAAAGGGATTTGACCCTTGTTTTTTTGAAGTTTCCCAAGTTTGTGCTTGTTTCATTTCAAATGCTTGTTTTTGGCTCCCAATCTTGTTTTAGGGGCCATGATGTATGAGAGTTTCACTAAGGTGTTTTGAATTTTTTCAAAAGGTATTGATTAAGCCTAAGTGAAACGTAAAAATAATGTCAATAGTTCAAGATTTATAATGAATGTCAAAGGATAAATGTGCCCAAGTGATTGTTCTAAATGAGTAAGTCAAAAGGTGACAAATAAGATACAATCACATGATGTTTAGTTCCAAAACCAATCAACCAAATGATATACTTCCTAAGTCTATTTCCAAAATGGTAGTTGGTGTTTTAAGATGATTAACAAAATGTCACTACTTATGTCAAGTTCAAAGAAATGAACAAGGCATATTAATAACAAGGAGTTAACATGATCCCTGAAACAAATGTATACTAAAAGCAAGCCTGAATCCAATCAAGACCTATATTCCAAAAAGTGGCAGTTACGATTGTGAGTGACACAACAATTCCACCTAAGATATGTTAACCAAACTTTACGAGAAAGTAAGGTATTAATATCAAGATGATATTGATATAACACGCACAAATGGTAACACTCAACACTTTTCAAAATCAAGGTAGTAATTGAAATCAAACTAAAGCTAGAGTATACCAAGGAATTGTTAGAGTGTGTATAACGTAACATCACAATATAGATATTTAGGCCAAGTTTATGAGAAACAAGACGTAAATACCAAAATTGTAGAAACACGATATAAACAAATAACAGTTCAAAGGAGAATCAAGGTGATGAATCAAACCTAACTATGATGATGATCTTGACTTGGGTATCAAGACCAAAAAGGCTACCAATGATATGAAAACATCTTCACACACTTTAGACGTTTAACAACTCAGCCGTAAACATGGATGAGCTTAAACAGGACAAAAAAGTGGTGAATACAAATCAATTAGCAACACAAGGGTAGTCACTCTTCTTCTGATCAACAAAGTGTCAAAAGAAAGTGAAGGAAGTAGATCAATTGGTGTTGAAGAGAGTTTGGTTTCACTTCGGTAGAGTTTTACCTCACCCTAGGGAAAGTGAAAACTAAGTAAAAGTAAAACTTTACAATCCTCATGATGAATAATGTGTCTATTAGAACTTTAATGGAATCTCCCTTGTTCTAAAAACAAGGTTACGACTCTCGAAAAATTTCTCCCTTTGTGGATAGCTCTCAACTCAAATTGGTTTTGATATGGTCAAAGTTGGCTCCTGGTCAAAGATAGCTTCCTAGGTGGTTCACTCAACTAGGTGTCACAAGTTATCTAGATGTGAGCTCAATTTTCCAAGGTTTCCCAAGGATTATCCCAGATTTACTTTACCCCCTTCAAGTACAGTGGGAAATAAATGCATCCATCATGTACTCTCACTGGGGTTGCGATATGAGATAACTTTGATGCTAAATCTCACAAATGGTAAAACTAGTCAAGTAGGTTGTGCTGAGCACTTCCTTGTTTCATCCACAAGGTTCCCTCTTATGTGGAATACTTTAGGGTTCCTAGAACCACCCCCATTGTTGTAGCTTAAGGCATTATGCCAAAGGGGTTATGTTCTAGTTGAGTGGATAGGGACATACCCTTTTCTGAAACCTACAAATAAAATTGATGTTTGTGGTGTTTTTTTATCTTGTTTATACTTAATGTGGTTTGCTTGAACACCTTTTGGAAACCTACATGGAAAATATATTAGTAGTTTTGTTTTGTCTTGTTTCTTCCTTTCTTTGACAAGCATTTTTGGTCCTGCATGAATGGATTAGTAATTTTCCATGCACACAAAGAGGAAAAACATCATTTCTGATTCTCAAGATTGTCCTAAGACGTAAGAGAAGAGTATATATGTGATGCAAGATCCAACTAAGAAATCAACAAATGTAAAATACTTAAATCAAATGTGAGACATGTTTATTTTAACCAAATTTGACATTCCCAAAATTTTTCAAAGAAAAATAAAGAGATAAGAATCATTTCTGATTCCCAAGATCACCCAAAATAGGCACGAGGGAAGAGAATACATGACTTTACTCTTATGATTAAGCATGCAATGTTTATCCAAATTTAATATAATTTAAACAAAAGCATGTAAATACACCTCTACAAAATAAAAATTAATCAAAATAAACCTGCAAGATGTTAGTATTTTAATGACAAAATATTTTGTAAATGTTAAAATTGATATTCAAAACCAGACTGTGGTAATTGCACATTAGATCAGGGTATATGCATGTGGGTTATGGTGCTTGTGTGCCTTTTTGTGGACTAGTAAGCAGAGCTACAAAGTTCCTACACTGGCTAGAGAGATGTACATGTGCCCTTACCTCAGAAGCGTCTGAGGCACTAGTAGAGATGTGTGTGCATTGGGAATCAAAATAGAAATTCGAAACAAATATGACAAGTGTGTATGCACTGAAGAATGATATCTGTGCTAGGAAATGGGTGTATGTATAGCTATGTAGGACACAAAGTGTGTGCACCATCATAAGGATGCATGCACTATGGTTTGGGTGCATGTGTTGGTCTAACAGTTTTGAAAGAAAATAGGGTACAATACTGTGACAGTGCATGTATGCTGGAAGAATGATGTCTACACTAGGAAATGAGTGAATGTGCTAGGGTTTATGTGTTTGCGTTGGTCTGACAGTTTTGATAGACAATGGGTACAATACTACAACAGTGTGTGTGCTCTAGAAGAATTATGTTTGCACTAGGGAATGAGTTATTGTGCTTGGGTTTATGTTCCTTTGTGCCCCATACAAAAATTTACCTAGTGATGACGTCAAAATATGACATAATGATGTAAGAAAGCTAAAAAATCTCAAAATTTTAACATGTTAGCTCAAAATTGATAATAACCCATCAAAATTAAACCCCTAAAAAACACTCAACACATGCAAAGTTAGAAAAATCATAATAAATTTAACATTGTTTCACACATGTGCATATCAAGGGTTAGTAAAATATTTAAATAACAAAAAAAAATTGAACTATAATGTGAAGGGACTATGGACCCGTCCCACTGGGCATACCAAATGTGTGCAAGAATTAGTTATCCATGCAAATAAAATCAAGACTAAAACCTTATAGTCTCAATACAATGCTAAACTAAAATCTATGCTCAATCATGCTGAAGATATAAACAAGTAATCAACATCAACACTATGCATTAGAACCTTGAAAATAAAACATTGAAGCTAACATGCTAACACTTATTGCTCTACTATTTAGAAATCTAAATCAATGAATTGGACCTAGGTAGATCCTTTAGCTATCAAAGGGTTTATAGTTATTGCTTCATCCAAGATGATTGAGGATGAAGGTTCATCAACTCATGGCAACAAGGATTTTGTTTAATTAAATCCATTGATCTTCACAAAATAGCTTTTATGATTGAATGCAAATGGATTATGCCTAGCTCCACTTTAATGAAGATTGCTCTAAGATGATAAAATGGCTATATCTTAGGTTTTATTCTCATTTAGATGTAAGTATAAAGGTAGGAGGATGGATCCTTATATAGCCAAATCAATACAAGAATCTCTACATCCCTTTACATGTGGGATAGTAGAGAGGTTCGGTTAGTTGTGGATAAGGAAAGGTTTAGGAAGGGTTGAGTCAACATTGTGAGAGTTTATTTTTTCCTTTAGTGACCCATGGGAATCAGGGGTGTGTATAATTAATCAAAGCTGATTAATTAATGAGGAGATGAGCCTATTAGGCTAGCTTATGAGAGAATTAGAATGATCTAGGGGATATGAAGGATTAAGTTAGATAAATGGAAGTTTATTTATCTAATAGAGGAGGAAACTTAATTAATTAAGAATAATTAATTAATTTAGGTAGAAAGGTATGTAATTAATGGAAGGTCATTAATTGTCATATTTTTCAGATAGAAGGGCCAATTAACTAGTATAATGTATTTAATTAACAACGATAGAAGATAAAATTTATTATATTGGCGATATATTGTCAATTTACGGGAAAGGGGATAATTAGCACAATTTACGTATTTAAATTTTTGGAGCTAAATTATGGTGTAAGGTTGAGAGGGAGGGGTGACCCTCCTATTTATAGTTTTCCACTTGGGAGAGTTTACAATTTGGGTGCATGTGGGGCTAAATCTCAAAAATCACGTTTAGATTAGATAACAATAAACATGCTTTAGGCTTAGTTAAGCTTGGTGTAGGCTAGTTAACTAGGCTTTAAGCTAGTTAATCTTGATTAAAAAGTGATTAGAGACTCATTAAGAGTTGGGAGGGGTCTGGATAACCAAGTGTGACTGATAGATAGCCTAGCAAGCCAATAGAAGTGGTCTAGAGAGAACTAGGGAGGTTCTGAATGAATAGAATGCATTATTTTATTGTGTCCATGATGTATACTTTATTTTTGGCATATTGGTGAAATATACTATTTCTTACGTAGTTTTACTTTTGCATGTTTCACTAATTTCACACTTAGTCGTATTTCAGTATATTTGGTTAGGTAAATGAATTTGATTGTATCATGTTACATTAGAAAATGATGTAAGATATCCCTTTTATTATATCCAAATCATCATCAAGAGAACAAAATTGGAATCCTGTTATTTAAAAAAATTTATACCATCGTAATTTAAGATGTGATTGTACTAGTAAAATTGATGGCAGTAATCTGGTAATTGCATAATTCATTTATCTGCTAGTGATGTATTGACCTAGGAAATCTCTTAGCCTTCAAATAAAAATATAACTTTCATGTGTGTGTTTCCATTTTTGATGAAAAGCATCTACCAAACTTATAGTTTTAAATATCAACCCTTGTGCTATGGAATCCTCCCCTTAAGCCTAACCTTGTGCCTTGTTTATATAGTGTAACCAAGCACCTCTTGGGACATCACTACACCATATGAATGAAAGTGTTTTACATATATTTTTATTATAGGAACACCTTTGATTTTTCTGAGGTCTTGAGATATTAAGTTGTTAAACGTTAGCTTTGGCCTATATCTAGGAATAGATCCCTTGGGGTAAATGGGAATAAATTTAAAACTAATCCTATGAACCTTTTGAGGTTAATATGTGGACATGATTTAGTACCTAAACCTTAACATATGGGATTATTATCAGTATCATGTTGACAGATTAGAAAGGTGAGAGTTGTGACTTGTTCCTTTAATCCTTCTTAGGTCTCCATTTTCTGACATTAAATATAAAATGAGATGTCTCCTTCAAGAACATGATATTCTATAACATTAACTTTTGAATTGAACACTAAGCACAAGTGACTATTTTATATCTTATAAATTCTCCCAATCATATCTATCTTCAATATGTACCGCAAGCATAATATTAGCTTAAGATTCCCCTCTTATCATCATGAGATATTTTCCCACACAATGAAAAATAAGTAAAATGAAGAGTAACCATCCTATTTGAGAAACATTCCATATTCTAAGAGTGAGTTTTGGGTGACATATATGTGTTCAAAATGTTTATAACTAACATTGTTTTTGCAAATTTATGGCAATTGAAATGTGAATCAATTAGTTTACTATTATTATAAGATTTTCATGCTACGTAATAGAGTTGTAAAGTTTTGAAAAGATTTGATTCATACCTTACATGTTAATTCTATTCAAACCAATGTTATATCTTTCATGTGATTAAGTGTACTTGTTATAAGATAAACCCAAAACCTGAAGTGAGTCATCAGGGTAGTTGTGAACAACTAGGTGGATGTTGCAAATTATTATGAGGCTTTTTCCTTGTTATGGTATGACACAAAGTAGAATTTGTACTTTGAAAGATAATTATGAAGGATCTTAGGGATGTGAGTTGTTGTGAGGATGCAAAACGATCATATTCCATTTTTTGAGAAGAAATGGTCTCCATTGCATTAGATGTTACCAATGAAATTGAACCTGAAATTGTTGAAGGTTGTACCATTTGGCTTTATCAGCATATGGCATGGTCTTGACAACTCCAAACAACTAATGTGTGCCATGATAGGTGTGGGTGTTTTTCACTTCGATAATCTTCTCCTTATCTATAGGTTGCAAATGTTTAGGGTCGAAATTTTGGGATGGTGTGTCACTATGAGTTCAAGAAGTGGTTAGAAGTAAGGGGGTGCATGCCTAAGTAAAAAGGTAGATCAATAATAATGTTGTGAAACTAATGTTGCAAATACCATAACGTAGAGGTTTGATATTCTGATGTGGACATTTGAAGCATTCTTTTTAAAGATACAACCAAATTATATTGCTATCTTGGAATGCATGAAAAATGTGATGGTCACCATGGTGCTTGTACGCCAGAAAAGTGACAGGCGAGCTTGAGAATCAACAAGTAACTCTTCCGCATACCCGACCTCCCAAGGTTGCGCCGAGACAGCCGGTGGGTGTAGAATATGTAGACAAACTAGTTAGGTAGTCTAATGTCTTCGACACGCACTAGTGGAATTTGCGAATCTAAGGCGAAGAAGGCCCTTCTAACTTGGAATGGTGTAATAGATCAATCAGCGAGGATGACTGCTCGAAGGCTCCAATCAATATCAAGCTCTGGCGTGATTCGATCCATGGGTTTCGGAATACGTGGAAAGTGACCAGGGATTGTTTCGTGTATATCTCCCTGATAAGGTCATATAGTGGATGATGACTACAATACGATTCTATGGATGATTTTCTGGCCTAGTCTAGAATTCCCTAGCTTCGTTAGCCTCTATATCTAGTAATGATAGTTGTTTGATGATGATAGGTGGAAGTGGGGTGGACCTAAATACCAAGAGTACGTAGGATAGCGTCTATATCGGATTGACCTGTGGACTCGTTGGGCTGTGGGGTCTGCGGATCACAACCGTAGACTCTTGGTTGTTGTGGTCCTGTTATGGTCATACGTGAGATCAAGTTCTAATCCCTAGTATCTAGTAATCGTATGCTTTCTCAGTTTCTATGTTTACAACCAATAATTGTGCGATCTTCTCAGAATACCTTACAGGCGTTCTTGCAACCTGGATTCTTAAGCTAGTATCTATAATCTACGAGGGTGTCTCCAGCATCTAGCTGTGGAACTAGAGGATCGCACCCAAATGTTTGTTCTCTTTCAAGCCCTTCTACGGTCATATGGATGTTTTCTAGGGTAATCTATAGTTTGGCTGACTTGACCAAAACACATATGCTTGGTCGTCTTCTATGTTTAATCCTCTTAACTGATGAACTGATCAGTTGTAAATCTATGGTTGTTTGTAATACTTGTATCCTGAGATTTTGGTCTATGTCAACTATTGCTGTGACTAAGTTTGGTTGAGGCACGATTGGCTCAAATATATATTCTCTGGGCTCTTGAGGTCCCGTGATTGTCATACGAAAAAAAATTCAAATCTAACTGTAATGAAACAAATTCTAACTAAGTGAAATAAATCTAACTACATATAACTTTTATTTTTCTATGAAAACTTTCTAACAATTCTAAGAAAAGCAAACTTTTTTAAGCGTATCTAGGAATAATAACTAAACAATAATTTGAGAACAGACAGGGATAGCCAAGTGTGGTTATTTGCCATGTGTGATTTTGTAGAATTATTCTAAATGACTAAAATAGTCTTTCTAATCTACCTGCAAGATTCTCGATCCTACCTCAGAAGTGAGGAGTGAATCATAGTTTCTGAGAAACTATCAATCCCCACAGCCTCCCTAGCAATATCGAGAATAGAATGAAATGAAATAAAGTGATTTGTAACTATTCTTTTTAATATGATTCTGACTAGAACTTTGAAACTTCAAACTTGGATTCTGTAGAACAGTGGCGAATCCGATGGTGTGTATGTGATCTCGTCCCCTCAATATGGTCTCTTGCATTCTTTCGTGTTCACGTGGATCCAGAAAAGCGTGTGATGCTAGCACCGATAGGAGTAGATTTTGGGATAAGGACAGCTTTAGAATGCAGACCTGAGAATGCGAGTAGGAGAGGGATAGCGCAAGAGTACAGAGCTTGGCTTATGCAATTCCTAGCAGGATTTTACTGCGAGCCATGTAACGTGAAGCGACTAGAACCTTTGACTATCCTATACGAAGAGCAAAACCTGCAACTTTAATGGCTTCCTAAGCTATTATGTTCTAATGGATTGGATAAAATAAAGACACTGCTTGCATAAGTTGGGTATGTGGCTTACCAACAGCTGAATAAAGCTAACCAGGTATATAATGAATTGAACTAAGAACTCCAAGACATAGTAAAAACCAATCTACAGCAAAGAGGAATTCAAAGGCAAGCTTCTAACCGGATTGGATGGAACAACAACACTGCCTGCACAAGATGGGTCTGTGGCTTACTAACAGCTAAGTAATACTGACCAAGTATGAAATAAGCTATGCTATCAACCCTAAGCAAGCTAACCAAAACACTAAAAATCAGAAGACTATAACAAGGAAAAAATGGTGACCAAAAGCTCCAGCTCAAATTCTTCACCCAAATTCAGACTAAAACTCCAGACCAAAATCAGATCATTTGCATGTACACAAACCATGCATTTATAGGGAATTCCAACACTCAAAAACCAAAACCAAATTGAACTCCTAAACAATAAACAAAGGAAAAACACTGTTCCAGGGGACCAAAAACATTAATGCATGCTCAAGTCAGCAAAGAAAAGCTGGTGAAACATGATATTTCACGCGAGTCGCGTCAAAAGAGCATTCTGGTAAACATGCACAGGACCGCCACTCTGAGCAGGGCGGTGGTTACAGGACCGCCACCCTGTTCAGTGGCGACGGTCACGAGACCGCCGCCCTGCAGGGCGGTGGTTTCGTCACTGAAGGTCAAGAGGCCAAAGAAAGAGGGAAAAAAGGGGAAAATAAAGGGCGTGGGAGCTAAGCGGGGCATGCGGGATGTTAATGCATACTCCAAGGGCTTTTTCAGATCCCGAACACCTTGCGAAGAGACCTGTATCATCATCGGGGCATTTATTACACCGTTCTAGCAGTATAGTACCTTACAATTTTGGGTACGTAACATATTGTCCCCTCGGAGAAGCGTTTTAGCCATGAAGAGGCATAAAACGGTGGGGTCTGAGTATGGTAGTCCCGAAATGGGGGGTTTAGAAGTTATACCTTACACGTCCGTGTGTCGAAATGACGCCATCCAAAATTCCCACTACCTGCAAAATGAAAAAAAGAGAGCTCAAGTGTAGATAGATACAATAACTTGGAAGATAAACACTAAAATAATAGGGAAGGAGAACGTACCATTCGTGCGGGGATAGAAAATTACCTCCATCAGCGCTCCAAACCTGCGAAAAAGTCATTTTAAAACGAAATAGAACGATATATATATGAAAGTGGGCCCATTTTCCTATTCATTGTGCGAGTTGATTTGATTGATTTCGAGCTCTGGGACCCACGGTGACGGTTTCTCATGCGAGTAGAGTCGAAATGTTCGCAGCGAGATCGTGATCATGCCTCCACATGCGGAACATTGACCCCAGCGATCACAGCTTGGTTTTCTTCCATTTTGTGTTTTTCCCCCTTTAAAATTGAAATGTTAAATTCGTTATAATGGGGGGGTTATTTTTGAAAGTGTTAGGTTCAAAAGGTCCACCTAGGGGGGGCGCCTACTGGGTAGGCTCTATTTTTAGTTTAAATGGTCTATTTTTGCTCATTTTGGGCTTTTTGGGGTTAACAACCCGCGCGGGTTTTCGGACCGCGACCACCGCCCTGGCCAGGGCGACAGTTACATGATCGCCACCCTGTTCAAGGCGGCGGTTACACGACCGCTGCCCTTAAGGCGGCGGTTACAAAACTGCCTCCCTGCTCAGGGCGGCGGTTCTGACCAGAACGTAAAAGAACTTGATTTTTGAGATTGCACTTGTATTTTCCTGCACTTCTATACGTTTTTATGACCTTCTTGGTATTGCTCAGATATTAACTTGCCCTGTTTTGTGTGTTTTTGGGTGTATGCAGGCGAGGGAGGAGTATATCAAATGGAGCCGAGAGAGAGAGTGTGATTGGCTTTCGGGGGTATTGGATGCCCTTTCTCAGGATGAGGAGGATACATTACAAAGGGCCGGCATATTGCGTATATCACGCATGCCCCATGTCACACCATCCAGTCACATACTTTGTGACTTATTTTCATATTGGGATGCAGATCGGAACACTTTCCGATTGCCAGGGGTCCGTGGTGAGTGGACCATTACTTTGGAGGATGCCTACCATATCCTGGGGGTCCCGATCATTGGGAGGAGACTCACACTAGAGACGGCAGGGTCTCGAGCACAGATTGCACAGTGGGCAGGCTACATGGGAGATGCAGCTATCTCGACGGGGTCGAAGAATGGAATGAGAGTTCTATCCATTCCTTCTTTTCCCATCCCCGTATTTCAACAGGCTATCATGGGGATCCTTGCCTCGAGGCTGATCGGGGACAAGGGAGGGATACTTTACTATACTACTGGGCCCCCATCATTGTACAGATAGAGGGGCATGGCCGGATATACGCCTGGGGCGCAAATATTCTGGGAACCACCTACCATGATTTATACAGGGTGGTCCATCTATAGGGATAGTCTTTGAGCCACCCTACTCTAGTCATGAGTTGGGTGTATGAGCATTTTATCCCCTATGGCAGAGGCGTGGAGGTGGCAGATCCCGGGGCTGTGATGGCAGTCAGATGGATAGATATGTCGGTGCTTAGAGCACCTCACCAGCCAGTTGCCTCTCTTACTACAGCAGACATGGAGGCAACACCGTACCAGCTTATGGCCGGTATATGGGGAGAGGAGACTCTTACATTGATTTCTTGCTCCACCACAGGGCAGCTTATTGACCGCGTGGGATGAGTGGAGGTACATCCTTTCGGCAGGGTTCCTCAGCAGTTTGGCCTACCATATATGGGCATGCTTCCCCAGTGGCGCCAGTCTATAGATCAGTCTGCGAGGCTAGAGGGGGGCCTAAAGGCCATGGTTGGATAGTGATTACTCCTGGCACTCCCATTTCAGTCAGGAGGATAGTTCAGGCTAGAGGGAGAGCTGGTGCGCCTCGGGCACCTTTGCTTCAGATTGCTGCGGGTCCTGCTCATAGCAGCGATGACCCCATAGATATTGACTCTGATTCTGAGGAGTTTATAGAGGGAGGATCGGAGGAGCAGACGGATGACAGTGATGCTGAGTGGCATGACACTCAGGACATCATGCAGGCAGAGAGGGCCGAGCAGAGTGCAAAAGAGAGAGACTCTAGCTTTAGAGGAGCCACTCTCCCAGGGCCATGGTGGAGAGGATGAGTCCGTTGCGGGGCATCATGTTTGCTCCCACTACAGGAGCAGCCCCTCAGTCGCAACGGCATCTGCGTTGGGTGCTGGCCCTAGCGACCCATCTTGGAGGCCCAGTGATCCGAGTAAGTTATCCTTTCTTCTTTTCAGTTCTTCGTTTTTAATTTAAGATTTGTTTTTAATTGCTATCTCTCCTTATGTTTTCAATATCGTATCTTTTAGCCTCTTGCCTTGTTTTCTAATTCGTTTTTCTTCTTTGTTTTGCAGAGACTGTTGATGAGTGGCGGGATCTAATCCGCAGGGTATGCACTGATTCTCTGATGATCCCTATGGATAAGACTCATGTGGAGTTATCTGTAGACACCGGGGAGCCTTCAGCAGCCGGTAGGCATACCGACGTCTTCACTCCCATTTGGCACATGGCCAAGATGGTGTCGACTCTTACATACAGACTTGGCGGGCTATAGGACAGCCGAGCGCCTTATGAGGAGCCACTCTCGTGGTGAGACTGCGGCTGCTCCTCGGGACCCTGAGCCCTCCGTGCATTTAGAGCGCCGGCGTAGCCGGAGTCCTAGGCGAGGGCGTGCTCCCTCGGCAGGGGTCGCGTAGGGGTTGAGAGGCCACTTGGCTCCTATGTATATTTTGTACTCATAGATTCTTTTGTATATCACGGGTTCTTTGAGTGTTTTGACCATGCCTAGAGCATGATGGCATTGTATATAAACATTGATTATTTATATATATGCATTCGTTTTTGGATCAAAACTTGTCACTTAGGTGTTTTCCCTTTCTATTTCCAACTGCTTTGTGTATACTATGATGTATGTTTTATATGCTTCCTAGATATGTATGCAATGGTGAACAAATGATGAAAATGCTTTACTTTACTTTTTGTGTTTCATGATGCTGATACATGATAATGTAGATATATTGTAATCTTGAATCTTAGCTTTTGTGAGCAATTTGGATACCTCATGTTTGTTTTGGCAGAGTTATGAGAATAACCAGTATGATGAACAGATTAACTTGCCCCACTCCTAACTCCACGCAACTAGTAAGATGCGAGGGCTCATCACCAAGAGCCAAGAAGGGTGCAAGTTATGAAATATGGTGAAATGGTAGTGATGAAAGACAGATGAAGCTTTGGTGGAACCAAATTGAAAACTACAAGCTTACTCCCACCTGAATGAATTCATAGTTTTGGGTGCAACTTGCTTTGTGGTTTATCTAGACTTAGACCCATAGATGGCCACATAGTAGACAAAATCTGGATTTTTAGGATTTTTGACTCTCTTTGGAATTTTGAACATCTGATTCATTCATTTTTGACTCAAAGTTTGAATAGTTTGTTTATAACCTTTTAACGTTTGCATTGTCTAGAGGACCCCCTACACTTTGCCCCATGCTACTAGTAAGAAGTGTGGGTTTATAACCGTGGGCAAGGCATAGGCGAGTAAGGGCATTTCCATCCTTTCCCCAACCCTACATCACTAGTAAGAGATGTAAGCTCATCACTGAAGGTTGGTGGGGCAAGGAAATGTGTAAAAATAAAATTATCTGTTTTAATCACTTTTTAACTTGTCTTTTTGAGTAAGATGTTAATATATGCTTATTTCCAAAGAGATGTATATATGGGATAGATGTGACACCATGAAGCTTCTAGAATAGACCATAGGCAAGACATCTATCCTAAGAAGAAATCAAAGCGAGAACAAACTTGCAGATCTTGGTATGGTTACCGTTAGGACTTCGTCATGTTTGATTTTATTTGATAAAAGATTTTTGAAGATGATTTTGATGATATCGTGAAAATGGAGAGATATTATTAGAAAGTTTTGTGCCAACAACATCATGAGTTTGTAATTAATTGCTTGGAGAAAAGACTCTTTGATCACAACCTGTGTAAGAAGCGAATGGACAAAATGATCCTAATTTATATGAAAATGCAATGTAGATAGCTATATAGGTAGCATTAGCTACTTATGCGTAGAAACGTTTGAGGTGCAGGGGAATTGACTGTTTCGCCAAACTCCTCGCCTTCTAACGTACATAAGAGATATGCACCATTCCCGTAGTCTTTCATGACTCGGTATGGGCCCAACCATTTCGGCCGGAATTTCCTTCCCTCGTCGGTCTTCTTGTCGATCCGGCTGTCCAACCTTAGAACTAGATCACCTTCGTATATGTCACGCTCATAGATCTTCTTGTTGTACTGTCGGCATATTCGGTCAACGTAGACTCTATGTCACTGTTCAACATCTATCCTTGGTTTTATCTAGGCTTTTCTAGTTGGGAAAGACGCGCTTCTCTGTAAGAGTCTTCATCCAGAACTCCTTGTAATGAAATATGAAGACTAGGTATTTCAACCTCGAGTGGGAGAACTGCTTCTACCCCAAATACCAGTGAGAAAGGAGTTGCTCCCGTTGGTGTTCTTATTGAGGTTCGGTGGGCCCATAAGGCCGGGTATAACTTTAAATGCCAATCTCGCTTGTTTTCTTTTACCGTTTTAAGGAGAATGGCTTTCAGTGTTTTGTTTGTCGCTTCATCCTGTTCGTTGGCTTGGGGATAATAAAAGGAAGTCGTATGATGGCTTATCTTAAAACTACTTGCATAGCTCGCAAACTTCTTCATTTTTAAAAGAAGTTCCATTATCGGAGATAATGATTTGCGGGATACCGTACTTGTAAATGATTTGGTTCAAAATGAACTTGGCGATCACAGAACTAGGTACAGTAGTAAGAGGCATGGCCTCCACCCATTTGGTAAAATATTCAGTGGCCGCGATTATAAAATTATGGCCGTCTATGGATGAGGGAGAGAATTTCCCGATTAAGTCTAGACCCCATGTAGAAAAGGGCCATGGAGTTGCGATTGGTTATAGAGCTTGTGCCAGTATGTGGATCTCGTGAGAGAACTCTTGACATTTATGACACTTGCGTGCAAACTCTATCGCGTCACATTCTAGAGTGGGCCAGAAATAGCCCATTTGATGTATTTTTCGAGTGGTGGCATGGCCACCGAAGTGGCCTCCACATATACCGCTGGTGGGATTCATCGGAGAATCCTTTTGGACTCTTCTGTGCCAACACACCTTAAGAGCATTCCATCGAATGCTTTTCGATAGAGTGCCTGCTCTATAATGACATATTTAGCTATAATTATGTGCAACCGCCTTCTTTGTTGTGGTGTAACTGCCTCTAGGTACGTATGGTCTATGATATATTTAATGATGTCAGTGTACCAAGGACATTCAGAGATAGTGGGTCGATGTTTCAATGTAGTATATGCATTCATCTGGAAAGTCTAAATCTACTAAATCACCTCTGTCTAATGGATTGTCAACTAACCAATCCACAATGATTTGTCCTTTAACTGATTTCTGGTTCACAAATGTTAATTCAAACTCTCCCATTAAGGTTATAAAATGTCCAGCCTTTTTAGACAAGGAACCTTGTGTGAGAAAAGTCCATAAATGGTTTGCTTTTTACCATGACCTTCATTTCTTGATTCAGCATATAATGTCTTAGGAGTTTAGTAGTAAATACTATGGCAAGGCATTCTCGTTTTGCTTGTGTATAGCATGTTTCATAGTTGAGCAAGTGTTCGGCTAATGAAATAAATCGCACGTTCTCTTTTGTTATCATCTTCTTGGGCCAACATGCAAGCCAACGAGACATTGGTAGCTCGCGAGTATAGGATCAAAGGGTGATCCAGCTTAGGTGGCATTAGCGTAGGTGGTGACAGCAAGAAACGTTTAACTGCGTTGAAAGCTTCATTGCAGTCTTCGGTCCAATCAATGCTATAGTCCTTCTTGAGTAAATTATTGATTGGATGAATAGCGAAGCTTAAGTCCGGGATAAATCTTCGGATTGCACCTAGCTTTCCGAGAAATGACCTGATTCCAGATTCATTCTGAAGGTGGAACCATTTCGAGGATAGCCTGAAATTTTGGCTGGGTCCACATCTATTCCCCCGTGACGATATGATATAGCCTAGGATTTTTCCTCTTGTTACACCAAAGATGCATTTCTCTGGATTTAGCGTGACTCTGTATTCTATTAAACGTGAAAGAATGACGCGGAGTACTTCGGGATGGTCACAACGCTTCTTAGCTTTAGCCAATAAGTCATCTACGTAAGATTCCATGATTTTATGAATTAGATCGTGAAATATGTATGTCATAGCTCGCTGGTAGGTAGCACCGGCATTCTTGAGGCCGAATGGCATAACAGTGTAGCAATAGGTTCCCCAAGGAGTTATGAACGTGGTTTTAGCTTGACCTTGCTCGGATATTCTAATTTGGTTGTATCCAGAGAATCCATCCATGAGAGACAAGATTTCAAAACCAGCTGTTGCATCAACGATAACGTCAATGGATGGTAATGGGAAATCATTTTTAGGACATGCTTTGTTGATGTCTCAGAAATCTATGCAAATGCGTATCTTTCTGTTCTTCTTGAAAACGGGGAACGATGTTAGATACCCATTGGGAGTAGTTAACTGGCTTGATGAATCCTACCTGAAGGAGTTTTATTACTTCCTCTTTTACCATGAGAGCTACTTTGGGCTTTCATGGGTCTTGATTTTTGTTTAATTGGCTTTGCATCTGATCTAGTGACGAGGTTGTGCACCGCAATGTGGGGTGTGACTCCCGTCATCTCCTTGTAATTAAATGCAAACTCCTTCTGATGCTTCTTTGAGGATCCTGAGTATGTATTTCCACTTCTTCTGGTGTTAACAAAGATCCTAATTTTAATATTCCTCAGCTCATCTTCCGTTCCGATGTTGACATCGATTGTTTCCTCGATCAAAGAGGCGTTACCCTCTTCGAACTTAGGTGGTGCTGGAGGTAAATCTAGATCATCCCCATTTTCTATTGCGTATATGCTAGGCTCCATTTGTGAGGGAAGATCCATTACGGGATTTCCGAAGTAGGAAGACAAATGCGGAATCAGGGATAAATCTAGCATGTGATAGGAGAGATGTAGTGCTGCATAGGCATTTAGTAATCCAAAGTAGCCTCATCATTTTCGACATGGTCTAGGATGTAGATTCACTTCTGCTTGAAAGAGGATTTGTCATTATTTTTATCAATGGTTCATCACGAATGGACACTGTGAACTAGGTATCTTTTAACTCATTGCTTGGAGTAAAACGCGATGCTGAGGTTGCTATTGAATCGGCGAGAAGATTTTTCTCTCGAGGGATTGCTTCAATGGATATAAAGTTAAACGCCTTGCTTAAATCTAATACAGCATTTTTGTAGAGTTGTAAATGTTCGGCTTTAGTTTCATATACTTCAGAAACTTGGTTTGTCACTAATTGCGAGTCTCCTAGGACTCTGATATTATCAATACCAATTTTTTTGGCTAAGGTAAGGCCAAGGAGGAGGGCTTCGTACTCAGTGCCATTGTTTGTGCATTCAAAGTTTAACTTAAAAGAGAATGGGAGGACCTTCTCCTCGAGTGAAGTAAGAATTATACCTGCCCCCGCTCCATAATGACATTTAGCTCCATCGAAATGGAGAGTCCAATACTTAGCCAGGAGTATAGTTGTTGGGGCATCTGTTGTGTTTGCGCACTCTACTTCTACCATACAGAGATCTTCTGCTGGCAAGGAACCAACACCTAGGGAAAATCCTATGCCTACTGAATCGAATGGTAAGAACATTGGTGAATCTTGTTCAATCAACTCAATGATTTTCGCAGTAGTCCCTAATGATACTGTTTCTTTAGTTTTATCTTTAGGGGTTGGAATTGTTTTGGATACTCTGGTAGTTTCAAGATCCGTCGTAGGTACCAACTTTTCCTCTGGCTTTGGGTCAGAGGGTTTATTAAGTTGGTTTGTTGGAAGTTCAAATTCTAAGTGCACCCCTGGTCTTTTCTTTAAATTAGCTAGGTGTAAATCGAAAGGTTTTGGATCGCCTTTGGCTATAAATACCTTTCCTAGATGCAAGAATCTTACTTCTTGAAATAAAGTGGAAGGGATTGCCTTCATTCGATGTATCCAAGGTCGGCCGAGGATCATATTATAGTTAGTTTCCCGATCTATAATATAAAACTCAGTCAAGATGGTTTTGGGCCCTAAGGTGACCGGCAGTATTATAGTTCCTGTCGAAGTGGCTTTAAGGCTATCATAGCCTCTCAAGGTATTTCATGTAGTGGAACAGTTTGTTTCTCCATATCCAAGTTTTTGGAGGAAAGAGAAAGGGACTATGTTAACTGCAGCCCCATCATCAACCATTGCCCGTTTTACATAGTTATTATAAACCCAAACTTGCAAGTGTAAGGCTGGGTCACCTCGGCGTGCGATCTCAGCATCTGTGGGCATTTTACTTATTTTGAAAATGAATTCGACATCCTTTTCCGGCTGCCCCGGAGGGTGGATATCAAAATCTACATGATTTACTTGTGTTTCGGGAGGTGGAGTGATGTTAATTAGATGGCCTAGACCTAATGCTTCTAAAAGAGTAGCTCTGTGAGGGGGAGAGTTCTTTAGTAAGTCCAAAAATGAAATGTGTGAGAAGGTCTTTGTTAGGTCACTAATTAAATCATAGGCACCGATGGGTTTTTCAACTATTTGATGACTCTTATCTGTCTCTAGAAGATGACTTGGGCTCGGTTGAGAGAAATACTCTCGTGTTCTTGTTATAGCTTCGATAGGTAGTTCAGCATCTAATTCTACCAAACTGACTATCTTAGGTCTCAGTTGAGCTCCCAACTGTGGCACAACTGATGGATTTAATGAAGTCGAGGCTTTATGATCATTGTTTCCCGTCACTGCACCTTTGTTTGTTCCGGTTGGATTCAGCCTATTGCTATCATGATTTGGGAGCGGATCATTAAATATCTTGAGGGGAGCATTCTGAGGAGAAACTGCCCCTGCGAGAGTATTTGGTGATGATGAGACGGGATCCGCCAAAAACAGGTCTGTGAAGAACTGTCTTTGTTCTTCTGGAAAGCGTTGCATAAATTTATTGTAGTCACGGCACGTTCTAGTATCGTGACCCCAAATTTTATGGAAACCACAATAAGAATTGGGGTTGTAATTCCTGTTTTGTTGGTTTGGTGTGTATTCTAGCCTAAAATTCTGATCAAACTGTTGCCTATTAGGACCAAAGTTTTGGAATTGTTGTTTCTGGTTTTGACTTTGGTTTTGGTAACCAAATGAGTTTTGGCTTGGCCCTTGTATGGGATTTCGCCGTTGTTGTTGTTGTTGTTGTGGATGGTTAAAATCCACTGTATTGATTGTCGGGGTAAAGTTGTTGCTTCGTTGGTTATTTGTTTGTAACGGAGCATTAACAACATTTACCCTCTTGGGCTGGTCGGTTACCCCATCCGTTGTTACCCCACGATTTTTGTTAAGGATTTTGGGTCCTTGATTGACATTTGTGGTAGTTGTAGTGTTTTGAGTGGAGGTGATTAACTTCCCGTTTGTTCCATATGTCTTATGACCACTATCTATCAATGCTTGGTCTATTCGAAGAGCACTCTCAAGTACTTCATCGTAAGTTCTTAGTGGGAACTTCTGGACTTCTTCATTCACCTCCTTGCTGAGAGAATGAAGGAATAAATCACATAGTTCCATCTGATCCATGTTTGGAGCACTTGCTGATGAATAAAGGATGGTACACCACCTTTGGATGAAGTGGGCGACAGACTCGTTATGCTCTTGTTTGATGTGTAAGAACTCCCTGATTCCTGTTCTTAATAGTTTGTTCATGTCGAAGGCCTTGATGAACTCAGACACAAGTTGTTTGAATGAATGTATGGAAGCCTCAGGTATTCTGTAATACCAATTGAGAGCACTGCCTTCCAACATTTTGGGGAATATTTTAGTAATAACCCCATCCCATGGGAGTAATTCCTGAATGGTTGTAGCGTAAGCTTTGATATGTGCATTTGGATCTCCCTCACTCTTGAACTTGGGAAAATCAGGGAGAGGTCTTGGAAGCATGATGCTTCGTATGGTGAAATCTAAGGGTTCCTTTAGGTATTCTGAATAAGTCCCTATCGCATAGCTTTCGACCATTGATGGTGTTTGCTGAGGGAGTGGTGGTGGGATAGGTTGTTGATACGGTGCAGCGTATGCGTTGGCAGGGGTATAGGGAGGTCCCTGTGTTTGAGCAAACATGCTGGGAGAGGAGAACATATCTCCTTGTGGTGATTTAGAGTATATGTTTAAGTAGGACGGGGTATTGTCAAGGAACGGACTGTTTGACACTAGACCGGGAGGAATTGTGTTAGAGATGATAGGCCTTGTTGGCGTTTGTTGTGGATATTGAGGAGGCATGCCTAACTTGCCTAATCCCATAAGGAGATCTACCTGGCCAGAGTGGTATGGAGGATTGGAACTTCCTGTTTGTATGAATGGAGAATTGTGACTTGCTTGAGCCAGTTCTAACTCTCTCACTCTTTCTACTAACGTTGAAATGACTTCATTTGGTGAAGTCACGGTACTTTGCCTAAGCATCGTTTGTTGTATACCTTGGTGTTGTAAAGGTACGTGATATCCTGTCATAAACTGATCACTATCTTGCCAAGTTTCTCCAAGAATATTTCCTATATGCAGTGGCATAGAGGTATTTTCTTGAAAAGAGATTTCGGGTTGTATTTATAAACCTCCTACAGGTGGGTACATTCCCCGGGAGCGTTGTTCACTCCTAGGATAACGTATTGATTGTCCATCATCTAAGACCAGGTATGGATCCGATTGCCTACTAATTTGTGGTTTGAGTAGCATTTGAGGAGACGAACCAGATTCTCCAGTAAATGTCATATTGTTTGAACCTGAAGGCTCTGTTTGTTGGGTTCGAGGGGGTTGATCTAACTCCTCAGTTTGAAAAGACGAACTATATCTGATTCTTGGGGTTTGTGTTGACAACTGATTAGTTGAATAGTTATCACCCCATACTGAGAGCGAGGGTGATGATTGCCTATTCTGTTGGGCGTAGTATGCCTCAAGACCCAGGAGGGGTCTGCCATATGTGTCGAATCCCGACATATTCGGGGGGTATATGAATACCCGCAGAATAATGGGAAGGAATGAAGGTGATTGAGAGAAGATTTGAAACTTCTCAAAGAGAAGGTGAAACATTTGTTTGTTTCACGTTAGGTTCACCAATTTTGTACGCCGGAAAAGTGACAGGCGAGCTTGAGAATCAACAAGTAACTCTTCCACGTACCCGACCTCCCGAGGTCGTGCTGAGACAGCCGGTGGGGGTAGAATATGCAGACAAACTAGTTAGGTAGTCTAATGTCTTCGACACGCACTAGTGGAATTTGCGAATCTAAGGCAAAGAAGGCCCTTCTAACTTGGACTGGTGTTATAGATCGATCAGCAAGGATGACTTCTCGAAGGCTCCAATCAATATCGATCTCTGGCGTGATTCGATCTATGGGTTGCGGAATACGTGGAAAATGACCTGGGATTGTTTTGTGTATATCTCCCGATAAGGTCATATAGTGGATGATGAATATAATTGACTCTATGGACGATTTTCTGGCCTAGTCCAGAATTCCCTAGCTTCGTTAGCCGCTATATCTAGTAAGGACAATTGTTCGATGATGATAGGTGGAGGTGGAGTGGACCTGAATACCAAGATGCATAGGCTAGTGTCTATGTCTAACTGACTTATGGATTCGTTGGGCTGTGGGATCTGTGGATCACAACCATAGACTCTTGGTTGTTGCGGTCCTGTTATGGTCATACGTGGGATCAAGTTCTAATCCCTAGTATCCAGTAATCGTATGCTTTCTCAGCTTCTATGTTTAGAACCAATAGTTGTGCAATCTTCTCAGAATACCTTACAGGCGTTCTCGTAATCTGGATTCTTAAGCTGGTATCTATATCTACGAGGGTGTCTCTAGCATCTAGCTGTGGAACTAGAGGATCACATCTGAATGTTTGTTCTCTTTCGAGCCCTTCTACAGTCATGTGGATGTTTTCTAGGGTAATCTGTAGTTTGGCTGACTTGACCAAAAAGCATGTGCTTGGTCATCTTCTATGTTTAATCCTCTTAACTGAGAACTGATCAGTTATAAATCTGTGGTTGTTCGGAATACTTGTATCCTGAGATTTTGGTCTATGTCAACTATTGCTGTGACTAGGTTTGGTTGAGGCACGATTGGCTCAAATATATATTCCCTGGGCTCTTGAGGTCCCGTGATTGTCATAGGAAACAAAATGCAAATCTAACTGTAACGAAGAAAATTCTAATTATGTGAAATAAATCTAACTGTATAACTTTTATTCTTCTAAGAAAACTTTTAATATTTTTAAGGAAAGCAAACTATTTTAAGCATATCTAGGAATAATAACTAAACAATAATTTGAAACAGACAAGATAACCGAGTGTAGTTATTTGCCTACGCGATTTTGTAGAATTACTCTAAATTAAACAGTTTGTCTAATCTACCGGCAAGATTCTCGATCCTACCTCAGAAGTGAGGAGTGAATCATAGTTTCTTAGAAACTATCAATCCCCACAGCTTCCCTGGAAATATTGAGAATAGAATTTATTGAAATAAAGTGATTAACTACTCTATTTGATATGATTATGACTAGAACTTTGAAATTTAAAACCTGGATTCCGCAGAACAGTGGCGAATCCGATGGTGTATGTGATCTCGTCCCCTCACTATGATCTCCTCGTTCTTTCGTGTTCACGTGGATCTAGAAAAGCGTGTGATGCTAGCACAGATAGGAGTAGATTTTGGGACAACGACAGCTTAAAATGTAGACCAAAAATGCGAGTAGGAGAGGGATAGCGCAAGAGTACAGAGCTTGGCTTATGCGATTCCTAGTGGGATTTTACTGCGAACCATGCAACATGAAGTGACCAGAACCTGTAACTATCCTATACGAAGAGCAAAACCTACAACTTTAATGGCTTCTTAAGCGATTCTGTTCCAATGGATTGGATAAAATAAAGACACTGCTTGCACAAGTTGGATATGTGGCTTACCAACAACTGAATAAAGCTAACCAGGCATATAATGGATTGAACTAAGAACTCCAAGACACAATAAAAACAAATCTACAGCAAAGAGAAATTCAGAGGCAAGCTTCTAACTGGATTGGGATGAGATAACAGCACTTCCTGCACAAGATGGGTCTGTGGCTTACCAACAGCTGAACAATACTAACCAAGTATGAAATGAACTATGCTATCAATCCTAAGCAAGCTGACAGACCAAACCACTGAAAATTAGAAGACTCTAACAAAGAATGGTGGCCCTTTGCCTCAGCACAAGCTATGCATTTATAGGAATTCCAACACTCAAAAACCAAAACCAAATTGAACTCCTAAACAATAAACAAAGGAAAAACACTATTCCAGGTGACCAAAAACATAAATGCATGCTCAAGTCGGCAAAGAAAAGCTAGTGAATCGTGATATTTCACGTGAGTCGTGTCAAAGAACGTTCTGGAAAAAGTGCACAGGACCACCACTCTGAGTAGGGCGGTGGTTATAGGACTGCCGCCCTGCAGGGCGGCGGTTTCGTCACTGAAGGTCAAGAGGCCAAAGAAAGAGGGAATAAGGGGAAAACAAAGGGTGCGGGGGCTAAGCGGGGCATGCGGGATGTTAACGTATACTCCGAGGGCTTTTCTGGATCCCGAACACCTTGCGAGGATACTTGTATCATCATCGGGGCACTTGTTACACTGTTTTGGCAGTACAGTACCTTACAATTTTGGGTACGTACAGTGCTCTTTATATTTCTATCGTGAGTAAGAGAAAATCCACTGAAATTGTTAATAAACAAATTATATGTGGCATAAAAAAATTTCAGATTTGTTTCCTTTCATTTCTTGTGTATGTGATTCAATGTATGTCGGTTTGTTTTAGGAGATGTGTAGAGGTGTCACTAGTTGGAACCCAAAATATGTCTGGAATGGATTATGCCCCATAGAAATGGTAATAGATCTATTGGTGGCATGTTGGAAGTAAATAAATTTATCATCCCAAGTGCAAGTATGTACATTGTTGTATATGTGTAGAACATGAACTAGAGTGTGGTTGATAACTTCGACTTGTCCATCTATCTAAGAATTAAATGATGTCGAATGATCAAGTTGTGTATCTATTAATTTCCATAGTGTTTTATAGAAATGGAAAACTAAATGATGATTGTGGTTAGACATAATGGATGTTAGGAGCCGAAAGTGGACCCATACATAGTTGAAGAAAAATCTCAATTGGTGCTAACTGAATCAAGTTTTTTCCCGCAAGGAACCATGACAACCATATTCTAGTTAGGTTTCAGTTTCCCTAAATGCTTCGGCATAGGTTTTATTGCTTTCAGGTTGAATTTCTACAGTTTAGCGTGCTCTCAGAGAAGGAGTTGCGGGTATCAGGCTCGGGATCAGATATCAGGTTGCTTTCAGGTTATTACTTATGACTCCATGCCTAATGGATTGCTAAAAGGCCACTAATCTTTTACCTAGTAGGCAGGTGATCCCATTGAGTCACCAAATTGTTGTATATATCTTCCCCCTGGGTAAATATAGACAAACAGAAGAATATGGAAATTAAAGAAACTCAAAGCCCAATATTTATTGCTTCACCAACAACCAAGGCATAGAGTAGAAGATGTCGACATGAAAATGAGTCGCGCACCTTTGATACAGGTCCTGAGGCGTAGAGCAGAATGATGTTGACCTGAAAGTCCTTTTTACGCCCTAAGGTGATTGGGTATGGAGGCCCAGAGCGGAAGATGTCAACATGAAAATGCTTGACACATATACCTAGGCGCAGTGTATTTAATAGGCGCAGGCATAGATTATGTCGACATTATTAAATAGTCGCGCTAATGTATATTAGCTAGGTTTGGAGGCGCAGTAGCAGAAAAGTATGTCGACATGATTAAATCTTTAACCTATATAATAGTGATGGACCCATATTAATTAAGGGTTGACCAGACCACTTAATCATTATGTTCCAACACTCCCTCTTAATTTTAAGTGGGATAACATATGTCAATAGATTCCTTGCTAGTAGTACACTACAGGATTTACAATCCTTAAACGATAAAGTTTTTAGGCTAGCATATTCGGTGAAGGAATTATAACACCTTCATCATACTCAAGTTACCTTTTGGTACAAAAGGATTTAGAATCCCAAATATCTTTACATGATAAATGGCTAAGTATGATTTGTGAGTTTTACACATTCTCATAAGTTCTTATAAAAGGTTATTGAACCCAAGCATATAGGAGCCTTTTATAATCAAGGACGTCCTTAATAATATTCTTATACTGGATGTTTACCTAGTAAACTCAAAAGCACTAAAGAGTTTACTGAAGACTTCCTTTAAGATCTTTCCACACTTATTTCTAAAAAAGAAGCCGAGGAGGTATACATGCCCAAAGGCCTTTCTACATTTTCCCGAAGGTCTTTTTTACACTTTCTAGAGGCCTTTTACAAATGCTCGAAGTTCTTTTAAAAAAAACCAAGTTCCATTAGGAGATGAAATTTTCACACACACTCCCCTCAATGGAAACTTCAACGCTCCAAGTCTTTTCATGAAAGTGACAAAACTTTGCAGCACTCAGGGAATTTGTGAAAATATCAGCAACCTTATCTTCAGTCGGCATGAACTTGAGATCTATCTCACCACTTAACACCTTCTCACGGATGAAGTGTATATGTATCTCAATATGCTTCGTCCTCTAATGCTATAGTGGATTATGTGCAAGAGCTATGGTTCTTTATCTTATGTATCCTGCATCTTTATCCTTCATGTATCCTTCATCTTTATCTCATGTGATCCTTCATATTTATCTCATCAAAAAACCTCTTTATCCATAGAGCCTCTTTTACATCTTCCATTGCACTTCTATACTCAGCTTTTGTTGAAGAGATAGAAATAGTTGGTTTCTTTTTGCTGCACCAATTAATGACACTTGCACCAAATTTAAACACATAACCAGAATTATATTTTCTATCCAATACATCACCAACATGATCAGAATCACAAAATCCATATAAGTTAGCATTTTCATTCTTAGTATAATGCAACCCATAATTGATTGTTCCTTTAATATATATAAGAATCCATTTTGTAAGATTCCAATGATCTCTATAAGGTTCCTGCATAAACCTAGAAGAAATTCCTACCACATAGGAAATATCTGGTCTGGTGATAGTTAGATAAATCAAACTACAAACTAACTTCCTATATAAAGTAGGATCAAATTTTTCACATGCACGTTTAGGATCAATTTTTAGTCCAACTTCCATAGGAGTAGAAATAGGTTTACAATCAATCATGTTAGACTTATTCAATACATTGGTTGCATATTGTTCTTGAGAAACAATAATAGAATGTTTATCTTGAAATACAACCATGCCAAGAAAATGATGTAAGAGACCTAAATATTTCATTTCAAAGTATTGTTTTTTTTCTTTAATTCTACAAATTAAAGCAGGATTGTCACCAGTCATAAGAAAATCATCAACATATATACAAACAATCGATAATATGTGATCCTTCTTGATTAATGAATAGATCATTGTCAGAAGAAAAATTAACTAAATCCTAACTGTTTAAAGAAATAATTGATTTTTGCATACCAAGCTCTAGGAGCTTGCTTTAAACCATACAAGGATTTTTTCAATTTACGAACATAGTTTTCTTTACCAATTTCTTCAAATCCTTTAGATTGAGACATTTGGTGAAAGTTATTCATTTAAATCACCATTCAAAAAGGTATTTTTCACATCCATTTGGTGGATTTTCTACCCAAAACCTTGAGTGGAAATTACAAATAAGTTCCTAATAGTACTCATTTTAGCAACAGGGAAGAAAATGTCTAAACATAATCAATATTAGGTTTATGAGTGAAACCTCTAGCAACAAGTCTTAACTTTATGTTTATCAATACTACCATTTACATTATATTTTACTTTGTATAACCACCTTAAACCCTATAATACTTCTTTTCTCATAGAGGTGGAACCAACTTCCAAGTTTGATTTTTAATTAGGTCATTATATTCAGCTTGCATTGCATTGATCCACTTATCATCCTCAGAAGCTTCTTCAAATATTTGTTGCTTAAGTTCATACAAGATCATTAATACACGGTAACTATGATGGCTTCTGTTAATTTTCCTAAGATCAATAGGATTATAAATTTCTAACACAACATTGAGCCCATTTTGGTTTCTTAACTAGGGAGTTAGGTGATTCAAAAGCATCATATGAGTATGGCCAATCACAAGAAACATCATCATGGCCATGGCTTAAATAATTCACTTTATTCCATACACAATAAACATTTCATAAATGTTTCAATCAACAATGACATCCTTTTTCAATAAATACATAGATACTATTACACTAGGCCAATTCATGGTTCTTCAAACAAAATCATTTTACAAGAAATTTTACTACATTCATACATCTGAATTAAATCAATGATTCATCGATAAATGATAGATCCAACTTACAATATGCGTCTTTCTTCTTTCACTTTTCATGAAACCCATTTACAAAATTTTTAGCTATGTGTGAATTCACAAGAAATGAGAATGATAAGTAACAAAAAATTAGACTAGTTTGTTTCTATCCAACAATTTCATGAAAGGAACATTTTTATTTAATTAGATTGTTCTAAAGTTCTGAAATCCTTACTCTTTTAAGCATGAAAAAATTCCACAATGTCATAATGAAGAAAGGAAGATCACATTAAGTTACACCTTATGAACCTATTAACTTATATTAACAAAAGTTCAATAGTCAAGGTAAGTTAATTCCATTTTACCCTTAAAGTCAAAAATAGGTAAACAAGTGTGTTAGGATTTCAATCATATAATCCTATAGATTATATGTTTAAAATCCAACACCCCATCCTTCATTTTAATAATTACTTATCTAACAAAATTACTTCAGCACACCACATAAATCAATTAGTATGTTAGTCAAATAAGAAGAGTAAGTCATTTACATAGCAGTCACATAATTCATATGTTATCCTAATGATATAATTTATAACTGCAACGAGAAATTATAACAAGACTAATAAATATACAAATATCCATTCAACAATCAAATGTAACTTGATAAACAATCAAGTTATTTTCCTTTCATTATGTAACAACAAAGTTCCCATCATAAAGACTGATAAACTATACTATTATCAAATCAAAGTGGTTCAATTTGAACCAAATATAGTATAATGGAGATCAAACTGAAGGATTCAACCATCAACAAATTCATGAAGACACAGAAGGAAGTCAATATAAAACCCAAAATGTTTGTTACCAAATATTGTGATAGTGAGCTACACCTAACCTTTCCATAGTAATTTAATAACCAAAATGGCCATAAAAATTTCAATTGCACCATAAAAAAAGTGTAGCAATCTACAGTTGATCCTCACGATCAACTTTTAATATCGTACTCATACAAAATATCGACTAAATAAACTGCAGTCAATACAAATAGGATATAACATGATTATAAAAAATTACAAGATCACAGATTTGAACTCATGGGGGTTAAGAATCCCCTAACTCATTCATAGATAAGCATGTTATGACCAGTTCAAATATATTTCAAACAAGTTGATTAACCTAGTTACAAGTTAACTTTTCAAAAATAGAAAACCACAACATGGAATATAATCCTCAAGGGTCAACTTGATGACCCATGTCTGAGTAAATCATCAAATGCTAAAAATAATGAACCAACAAAGAATAGATAAAAGAATTGAAACTAGGTATCATCCTTAATATTTTATAAAACCAGGACAATAGTTAGTTCACAATAAAAAACAAATACCCAGATACGATATCTATTCAGAGATAAAATTGAGTAAAAATTATTCAATACTCATAATGCCCTCAAAGAGAACAAATCAAGAACCCAAATTTGAATGAATTCCCTGAATGGAAACAGTGCACAACTCAGAAAGGAAGTAACAAGGAAGACCATGATCTAAGAATTACCCACTTGATCTAGACTTACACCAACCTAGAAATGGTGGTTTTAAAACAAGGAAACAATTATTCAAACCATACCAATAACCAATTACCTTCTCCTTTATTGAGAGATTAAAATATTCCAAACTATTAACACCCAGGATGTGTTAAGGCTTGCTTTCGAGTATTAATAATTTTTGAACAAAGATTCACGAAATATGGTTGATAAGACCCAGTCCATAACCTACACTAGGTCAAACCAAAGAATACTAAACAACCTTTTTTTTAATGCCAAATATTAACAAGAAAATAGTGCACGCAAAACATTACTCAAGTGGGTATTGACCCCGTAGTTAACAATATTTTAAACTTAATACAAAATTATTACACATAACCAAAGATGCACAAATAGAAGTAAATAACTTAGCTATACATTTTCACAAAAATCTCACAGAGCCATTTATGAAAACAAGGTCATTTAAATCGATTTAAACTAGGTATTCCAAGGTCCATACAAGCACACAGAGTTGTTAATATTGACTTAAACTAGATATTTAACCTATATCATATTGAAACTAGAAAAAGTAGAAATAATATCATAACCACAAAAACTTGGAAGCCGGAATGAAATTTGAAAGAAGAGCATAGTTATTTTAATGAATTAATTAAATAGAGTAGATTACCATAATGAGTTAGAGCCTATCATTCCTGATAGGACTCCTACAAAAAAATTTCCAAGATCCCAGAGTTTCCTTTTGAGCTTTCTCAATAGATTCCACAAAAAAATTGCAACAGAATCAACCCGAAACCCATCATCTTATTTCCCTTCATTTTTATAGCTTTAGTATTAAATTTTCTTCCTCTAAAATTTCCATGCACTGGAATGATTTTAAATGCAACAGAAATGAACTACCAATTCAAGAAATAGGAGATCGACATGTAAATCCTTTGATCTTGAAAAATCAAAATAAAAGGTAAAACCAAATCATCTTTTCTTTCTACCATTCCATATTGGCATTTCCAAGGTGTTTTTACGCTTATTCCAAGATCAATTAATGCTAGGACGGTTTTCCAATCACCCATTGAATCCGCAAACTTCCAGTTAACTATAGTAGCAACTAAATGTTCTAGATAATGCAAAAATCATAACTAGTTGCCTAGAGTTTAGTGCCCACCAAGTTTAACTTGGTTTCCTCCAAAGGTGGTGGCATTGCCATATTTAAACATTATTAATTCTTGGTACATCTTGGGTCGATGCCCAACTGACATAACTTATACCCTTAGGTTTTTAGTTACCAAGGTCAAGTCTTAGATTAGGTCTAGGTTCATAAATAGGTTTAGACCCCTTTAATAATATAGAAATCATAACTTAGGTTAGGGGTTTGATTAATTAAAAATATGTATAACATGTCTAGGTCCCTTTTAGATATGTATTAGTCACTTTAGAAAAGTTTTCATTAAGCCTTTAGAACTATTAAACAAGAGCGTCATTCTTTGAAATTCATTTAATCAAAATATGATTAGTCTACAATATGAATTTTTTCACAATATGTCACAAACCATCCCCAACAACGTTATATGCATTTACACTTGAAAAAGATGGTATGTCTGAATTGTAATGAAGTCAAATTTACTTTACACTAATGATCATAATAATATATCGATCAAAGGCATGCCTTGGATCAATGAAATTGATCCAAGGTATGGTTGTTATTTTCATATGAATGCAATAGTGTAAGGAATAAATTTAAAATATTAACTTAGGTAATTACCCACATGGTTCCAAAAGCCTGCATTACTTACCCCGGTCTCATTATTTCCAATGTCGCTACTCTCACCTTGGCTTTCTAGGGTACGTCCACCTTCTACATCTCTTTCTTCCTCATGCACCACTCATGCACCTTTACCAAAGAAGGTGTAACCTAAATCGAAACCAAATATTTACTACTTAACAGAAAAGTAGTCACACCTACATGACCTCAGTAGCACCTCCCTCACAAAAAACACCCACACATTCATCGAATCCAACTTTGACTTCTCACTGTGATCCATTGGCAGGATCCTATTCTAATATCCTCGTTAGATTGGTAGAAGTCTCCGCTATCTTATTTCCACATATTAATCCTTATGACCCGCTCAAACCCAAACTAGTAGGGTTTGAAAACAACAAAATCTCCACATAGCTATAGACACATATAATTTAGCTCAAGCAATTTAAATACTTAAATTGCGCTAATTATAACCTTTCCTGAAAATTGATGACATATCATCAATATCACACATTTTATCTGTTATCGTAATTAATTAATTACATTTTATTAGTTAATTAACTCTTCTATCCAACAATGATGCCAATTAACGACCTTCTGTTAATCATCTCCCCTTTTTATCTAGATTAATTATTTATTTATAGTTAATTAATACCCTTTTCTATCTAGATTAATTAATTATTCTTAATTAATTAATGCTCTCTTCTATTTAATCAATAAATCGTCATTTATTTGATTAAAATCCTCTCATAACATAAATCATTATAACTATTCCTCTAAAAATCTTCTATAATGCTTTCACAACTATTAATTAATCACTTTGGTTAGTTAATAAACCCCCTCAATCCCATGAGTCACTAGAGGACAAACTAAAATATTCTAAAGTAAACTCAACCACTTCTAAACCATGCTTATCCATTAAAAACCTATCTTTTTTATTATCCCACATACAATAGGATGCAAAGCTTCTTCAAACCATTAGGTTTTAAAAGGAGCCCTCCTCTAACCTTTCTACTTACACCTTTCATGTTTATAGCTAATTTATAAGCATTTTATCTTAGATCATCTTTCATTTTAGCTAATAGCCTCATTCTTACATTTCATCCATCCAATATTTTGGGTCATATGGAGAATGGTTTTGTATCCATACTTTGATGAGCCTCCATTCCCAAACCGTTGAAGATCAAACAATAAAATTTGATTTTCATGGATCTATCTAGCTTCATTTAGTGTTTTTGGTGATCTAAAGAGTACCAGAGATTCAATTGCTTAGCATATTAGTTTGATTTCTATTTCAAGTTCTAATGCATAATATTGGTATTTAGACTTGTTTAGCACTTAAAACAATCCAGTTTTTGATGTTTTAAGGATAAAAACATTCATGCTTGGCATTGTAATATTTTTTGGAACCTATTTTTCTTGTATTTAATGTCCTTCATTTGTGTGTCGAAGACTGAGGGTGAGGTCTAGGATTGGCAAGAGGCTAATTCCCCCTTACAAGAAAAACAAACCCTACCTAAAATTTGATGCCATTTCTAATGAGTACACACACGACACCCTTTGTAATAATTTTGGTCACTTTTTTAATCCATTTGTAGGGCTTATTGGCATTTTCCATCAGTTATGGGAATCATTTTCTTGCTATAACTTTTTACTCGCTTCTCGGTTTTAAGCGCTTCTTTAGTAAAATTTACATGATTTTTCACACATTACGTGATGGGGATTGTTAGTTGTCATCAGCAATCCGGCACTATGATAATTCTTCACCGGGAACTCCTCGTGCTATGATTATTTACTAATGCACAGCCTTTAGTTTGGTGGACGTAATCTGGAAACAAAACAACAACATAACACAAGAATACCATTGACTATGATAAGACAGAATGACGAAAAATCTGAAATATCAAAATAAATTATAATATTAACATGAAACTGTTACAATCTCACCCATGAGATTCTTCAACAAGACTATGGGAGAAACTTTACAATTACACCTCTCAATGGCTTCTTCAACACACCTTTAACTGATGGCTTCCTTCGCACACTTCCTACAATATTTCTCACTACTTCTTTCTATGCTAAATGAGGGGGGTGGCCTCTCTATTTATAGAACTTCCAGGCTTATCCATCCTATCTCTAAGATAGGATAAGAAATCCACTCTGACGAATCATATTCCATACCTTAACTCTTATCTGTACATGTAAGCTTATCTGTTAAGATAAGATAAACCTTATCATTTTACATGGGTTCCACATTTTTAGAATTTTTACAAATAAAATACACAAAATATTTATGACCTCACTCCTTGTCCTTATTACCAATATAATATTTCTAATTCCTAATCATGTAGACCCTACTTCTCTAATTACCCAAAATTTGACATTTTAACATTACCGGACCACTTACGACAAATATTTACTTTTTACAACATTCCTATTGTACTTTGACTGTTACCGTACTCCACATTATTGGCAGCACCGTACTGACGGCGCCGTTATCTTCTATCGGACGCTACTACTAATTACAATTAACAACATCCTATTCCTAATACATATATTAATGAAATGGAAATTTTGGAGGAAAATTTTAGTGTCGACAGGTCACTATTACTCTTAGGTGTTGTATTACACACAAATGCATTATCGGCTGAGTTTGACGTTTTGCATTTGTGCACCTTGCACTTTTGATTCCACATCATAGATGGTGTTCTTTCCAAACTTGAGCATCATATGATCACCTTAAAACCTCCGTCACTTCTTACTGGGAGAGAGAACTATTCAACATGGCATGCTTCTATGGAATGCTACTTCACATACAAGGGTCTTTCACACTTCTTGCTTGGGATAGTTCCTGCACCCACTAATCATCATCATCTTGACAAATTTATCAACACTTGAGACCATTTTTTTGGTCACTTGATGATGCATGTCTCCCCATCTCTTTGGTTTCACGTGGTAGACTCATATCCACCCCACCGAGGCTGGAGAATTCTTTAGTCCCTCTATGGAGACCCTTCACATAATGCCACCATTATTGTTGTTATTAATTTAGTTGGCTCCTCTATTTCTTCATGTGATGATAGTTCCACTGATACAAATTTGCTTGGTTCTACTTCTAATGACAAGGATTGTGCACCCATTTCTGATGTCAAGAGTACTATAGAGGAATCTTCTCCTCCTTCTCTCACTATTCCAGAGAGTGTTGACACATCCCACATCTCATCAGATATTAAGCAGTCTCCTATACAGTCTCATATAGTCATCACACCCACCTCTTTTCCACCTTCAATGTGTGAGGCCCCTTTCACTCCTCTACCTTCATTAGATGACTCATACCTATCTGACATCGCTCTTCTATTTGTTGAGCCCCATCATTGGGATGAGTGTCTTCTAGAACTTGGTCATCTCTTTGTAGAGACCACTTGTGATGCACTATAGGTTCCTCATCCATATGTAGGTATTTCAAAGGAGTTCATCATCTCCGTTGTTGGGAGTGCCTCTTCTGGGACTCTTACCACTTCCAATTTTCCGAAGACCTTCATTGATCCACCCTTACTTTTGGATCCATTTTCTTTTGTGGAAGATGTTTTGTTGCCTTCAAATCAGTTGGACATCCTTTCTATAGGTGTCCAACCTTCCTACTCTGATAGTTCTACACTCATGACATTACCTTTGGTTCCTTCACTCTCACTTACTAGACCTATGTCACACTTTCATGGACCAGACTCAGAGTTCTTCATGTTGCTGCATTCGATTTCCTTCGCGGAGTGGGCAGACTTTGAGCACATCATTTCTTTCCTTCCTAAGGGTAGGCACATAGTTTGTTGTGGATGGCTCTTCTTAAATCCAGAGGAAGAGGATCTCATCATCAAAATTCTTCTTGGAGACTTCTTAGAGTTGTAGAGTTCAGATCTATCCATGGCATCTTCTGCATCCCTCTCATCTCCCTCTTCTTTTCTCTTCTTCATCTTTCTGAGAGATTTCCCTTTTGTACATGGCTACCTTTTCAAGCTAGTATATGGCCAGGACCCATCTTTAGCATCTTTCTTAGATTAGATAGTGTTTTTTTCTCTTGTGGTGGATGTTTTTCCCACTAGGTTTTCCTTCAGTGCTTGGGACTTCTTTTTGTGCATGGGTACCTCGTCAGGCCTTATAGTGAGACCCATTTCTCATTTCTGGCTTTCTGCCTCATCTTAAGTTACGATGAAGGGGGGTTTTGGTGTGTGTTATATTCCACAACATTAGGTGAGTCATCTCACTTAGGTGAGATCATAGGTCCACATGTCATTTAGGGGTCATTATGAGATTCTCTTACATGTCAGTGCATCATATGTGTCATTAGGGAGTTACACTTATATTATGGGAATGTAACTCCCCCTCTCCACTTGATTTGTCATGATTGTAGCATTGAGGATTACTCGGTACCTCCTATATGTACACCCCTTTGGATCTATGAGATAGAGAAAGTTTGTGGATTGTAATGAGGTTATGCCTGTATTTCAAATCTTTGCATGCACATTTGGTCGATGCTCGCTCCTCCTAAGATCTCTTCACATTTTCGTTCACACATTTGTTGATGTGCATGGCATCCTTCATGATCCTTGTGTTTCAGGTTTTGGACCCTCTTACAGTTTCTTTTGTAACTTGTCAAGTTAATGTTGTTACAATGATGTGGGCATGACAGATGTTTCCAATGCTTTCTTCATCTAAATTAACCATGAGTAACACTAACTTATACATGTGTGAGATGAGTTTTTTCCATGTTTTAGCAGATACCAAGGCAATTTGGTCCCCAATGAGGACTTAAAGAGATTGAAGAATTGATCTTTGATACAAAAATTCAAGGATTCTCTTAATATGTAACATCATGGTCATATAAGTAGGTCCTTCCCAGTAGTATTTCACATACCTCAAGAGGTGTGAAGTCACAAGTGACATTTTCCTTCTTTGGATTGAATTTATACTAAATAACACATCCAAGAAAATATGGGTGACGATCCCTGAAAGTAGAAAGTGAAAGACATCAAGTTTCATCTTGAGAGTTGATGTTATTTTGACTCCCACTCTTGATGACAACATGTAGAGGTTTTCCTTTTACCCAAAACTTCATGTAAAAAAGGCATACTTGTTCCTCAAATGTATTGATGAAAATGGCGTTGGTGCCTAGAAAATTTCTATCTAAGTTTTTTTCTATTAGTTTTTATAAGATTCAATATAGATTATGAAAGAAAAGATAATTGTGTGTTGCATTCAATATCATTGTAGGTGTGCAAGCAATATTGATGACAATAGTTTTCACATGTATTCTTCTTTCCTTTATCCGAGTTGGAATATTTAGAAGCCTTCTGGGTTTTTTGGGATGCCTTTTAAGGTTTCTCACTTACGTATGAAACATTCTTTGTGTTTTTTACAAAGGGTTTGAGATGGTGCATTGTGGACTGGTTGGATCTTGGGTGTGTCATTTAATGAAGATGTGAAGCACTACTTCATCTTGAAATTATCTTTGATATTTACAGCATTGTGGTGTACATCACCCAAAGAATTAGAATGCAATAACTCCATCTTGGATCGTAGATAAGGTGAGAATCTATTGATGTACTTCAACACCTTATGTTACTCCAAGATTTCCTAATGTAGCCACAAAATGTATTCATAGAATTCGGTGTAGTCTTCAACTAATTCCTCATGTTGTCACAAGTGTTGGAACTTTATTTATTCATCCTCATAGTGTCTTAGGGGGTAATACTCCTATAGATCATTGAAAAAATATTCCTAAGTCTAGACGGGCTATAATTCTATGTTGCATTATGTTTTGAATGTCTCCCACCATTAGGACATTTAAATAGACATCTCAACATCGAGAAGGTGATCTTATCTTTGTCAATAAAATTATTGACTAAAAATTAGGCTTCATGTTGGTGTAATCACTTATACAATGTTGTGACATCAATCTTATCTTCAAACACTAAGGATATCAAGGTTTACTTGGAACTTAAAATGGGTCTAACATATAAATTGCATGTGAGGATGTTGAGAGAAAGATTATGCTCCCATTAGGTCGATTCAAGCCATTAGCTCACAAAACTTATCAAATATTTTGTTGCATCATGCGTGCAAAGTATCTTGGATGAGATTTTGAACGTTTTGAGTAACCTTTGATTGTCTTTGGGTGTTAGCCATCTTTCTCTTGTAACAATGTTATTTCAAGTAGTTTGAAATTGAACTAACTTCTTGCCCTCCCTCATGTTGCTATTTTGTATTTATATACATAGAGAGGTTAAGAGCTATGTTATGATACCAATGATCCATAACATGAGGCCTAAGATGATGTGTAGAGGAAAATCATGTGATAGCTAGAGCAACACAAATTATAGAAACATTCATGTGGGTTATAAAACAACAATGAACCAAACACACAACAATGAAGTGGAAGACTATTTGTGGGAAATGTAACATTTATTTATAAATGGTGAATAAAGAAGTATAGATATATAGAAAAAATGAGTAAGACTAAGAGAGTAGGATCTTAAATTAGAATGGGAATGTGTCCTTATTGATTATCTATACTATTTTGAATGAATACTTAAATAGATGTATCTTAGAGTGAAACCGAACAAGACAATATGACATGCTTCGAGTGAGTGTGAGCTCAATCTCAAGAACCTTTCTATATATGAATGACTAGTATGTTACAACACATACAATGATGATGGAAATGATAACTAAGGTATAACTGGTGAGAGTTTTTGGATAGATGTGTTAGAAAAAATGCAGGAAGATATAATTGAAGAATTATAGATCCACATATTAACAGTTGAGGATTATAGACTATAATGTGCAGACATTTTAACTAGATCTTTTACAAATGCATATAACAGTTAACATATGAATGAAAGCAAATATCAATAGCTAAAATTAAATGAGACAAGAGACACCATATTTAATTGGAGAAACCCATAGGGAAAAAACTGTTAGCATAATTTAGCATAGGCATATTTATTGCATTTTATTGCATTGTCTTTTATTTAATAATGTGCAACATGTGCACTCTAGTCTAGTGACTTGCATTCAATATTGTTATGTTGGATAACATTCAATATTGGTATTAGTAGTAATTACATGTGCATGTGAGATGGGTCTTATCATCTCGTAGTTGGTGTCTGCTAGGGTGTCATGTCTATCCATATGAGGCTGTCTAATATCTATAAATATTACAGCTCTTGCATTGTAATGTAATCTGATTTCATGATCAAAAATATTTGTGAGGCTTCCGTCCCTCTTTGGTCATTGCAATCTTATTCTATTCTATCATTTGGTATCTAAGCTATACCATTATTTTCATTTGGTATCAGAGTTGGTTCTATCCAAGCAAGGTTGAAGAGGAGCACTATTGGAGAGGATCCATTGGAGAAGAAGATCTGCATCAAAGGAGAGCCATTGAAGCATCCATCAACTAAAATTTGACCTATCCACTTATTTGGAAGGTAAATTTTTTTTATTAGTCATTAGCATAGCCAATTGATCTAACATATTGGTGGAATATTTCAGATTTGGAGATCTTTAAAAAAAAAAGGAGAAAGCTCTTGGAAAAAATTGCAGATCTAAAAAAAAAAAAAAATTGTGAAAAAAAAAAAGATATTAAAAAAAAAAAAGGAGATAAATCTTGAAAAAAATTGCAGATCAAAAGAAAAAAAAAGATCAGATCTAAAAAAAAATCAGATCTGAAAGTGGAGGTGTGAAGAATTCGGGAGCAAAGGTTGAAGCAGTCCCGTCAACAAAATTCCAGCAGATAGCTCTTACAAAAAAGGATGTAACTTTTTCATAAAATGTTGGATTGATGTGCCATTTTTTTTTCTAGAAAGATAAGAAGGGTGCACAACTTTGTAGTTTACATCATCTTCAGATTCGGCCTCTACATGTGACAAAAAATCTGTACAAGTCAGATCATTTTTTTTTGAAAAAAAATCAGATCTAGCTGGTAAATTGGTAAGATATCAAAAACTAAGATTTTTGATTCTTTTGAAATTTTGTGGGTTTTAAGAAAAATATTGTATGATGCTTTTGTCAATATTTTAGAAAAACCTAGATCACGGTTTGTGAGAAAAGGTGAAAACAATATTCAGATTGTTTGTTTGGATCTTGGGAACAAACAGGTCAGCAGTTCAATTCCCACTCTCTCCATATTTTTTCTTAAATTATTTTTTTGGAAATTTTGGAGAAATTAATAAATTTTGGGAGATTTCTAAATTTAGAAGCTCACTAAACACATTTAGAGCCACTGCTAAATTTAGCGGAAAAACACCTATTGGGGGTAAAAAAATATTTTTTGCCTAAATTGTGTATTTTGTGATTCTAAACCCTTTTTTGTAAAGAGGGGGGACACAAAAACTTTATTTTGATGTAATTTTGGAGCATTTTGTACTAATCTTGGTGCATAAAGTGAAAAAAAAAAGTACAAATTTTTTATTTTATGTTTGGTTCTATCACACGAGATCTTTGATCTCAAAGCAGCGTTCAGTATATATGGTGCCTCTGGGAAGCTCTTATGGGTGATGCCGTCGCAACTACTACTACACTTAACACCTAACACAGCTGCCTAAACGTCGTCTGGGCATCGACCCTATAAAATTGATGAGGAGTAATAAGGACACAATACACACACATTTGAGTCCATCAAGAAGCATGGTCAAATCGGAAACCATCAATTGCACACCTAAGAGTATTTGGGTGTAAAGCTAGCATGCACATACCCAAGAAGAACAGGAACAAGTTGGATATGAAAGCTGAGAAACTGATATTCATTAGATACAGTGAAGAAGCACTTAGGTACAGATTATGGGATCCAAAAGCAAAGAAAGTATACACAAGTAGGGATGTTGAGTTCTTTGAGAAAAAACAAGCAGATGCTCCACTCAACGACTCAACAAACATGCAGAATACACCTCTTGTGAAGACAGAATTTGATGTTCCCACTGAAGATGACAGTGATGAATTGGATGATGGTGAAAACTTGGATCCACCACAAGCCAATGGAACAACTAAGAAGTTACCTAAATGGTATACTCAATTAATAAGAGATGTAAATTTGGATGAAGCACCTAGCACATCATCTAATCCTAGACCTAGAACTCGCAGTCAAGCTCGTGAAGAGGTCAATTATGCCCTAATGAGTAGATTTGTTGAAACAATTGAGCCATCTACAATTTAGGAAGCCCTACAATCAAAAGTTTGGAAAGATGCCATGGATTCAGAGTATCAGTCAGTGATGAAGAAAAACACATGGCAACTTGTTGACCTTCCACCAGGGAAGAAACCCATTGGATGCAGATGGATATTCAAGACTAAGTACAAATCAGATGGGACTATTGACAAGTATAAAGCAAGGCTTGTAGCAAAGGGGTATGCACAACAAGAAGGCATTGATTATGAGGAGACATTTGCTCCCACAGCCAAGATCAAGACAATCAGGATGATCTTTGCTCTAGCTGCACAATTTGGTTGGAAAGTCCACCAAATAGATGTGAAAAGTGTCTTTCTTAATGGATATTTGCAAGAAGAAGTCTATATGACTCAGCCAGAGGGTTATGTAATACCAGGAAAAGAGATGATGGTATGCAGACTCATAAAATCTCTATATGGCCTAAAACAGGCACCCTGGGCATGGTACATCAAAATTAATGAGCATCTCATAAGTCATGGATTCGAAAGGAATCCTTATGACCCCAATCTCTACCTCAAAAAGCAAGGGGGGAGATTGTCATTGTGGTTGTTTATGTCAATGATCTAATCATTACAGGTAGTTATGTGAAGATGATCGATGTAACAAAGAAGGATTTTAATCGATCGTTCGACATGACAGATCTCGGGCTCATGCACTATTGTCTTGGGTTGGAAGTATGGCAAAAAGAGAATCATATCTTTGTGTCACAGTTGAAATACACTAAGACAACGCTCGAGAAATTTAGGATGATGGACTGCACTCCTATTGCTACACCTATGGAAGCGAGACTTCAGTTATCTCGTTCCGATCCATCACCACCGGTGAATGCAACTCTCTATCGGTAGTTGATCAGGAGTCTCATTTACCTGACATATACTAGACCAGATATCAGCTTTGTAGTTAGCTATTTATCACGCTTCATGTAAGAACTGAAAATATGTCATTGGAAAGCAGCAAAGAGAATACTAAGATATCTAAAGGGTACAGTTGACCTTGGTCTAGAGTACAAGAAGAATGACAATTTCTTCTTGATAGGATATTCAGATTCAGATCATGCAGGAAACATGGATGATAGGAAGTCAACATCAGGCTTTGTCTTCTTTATGGGATCTGGACTGATATCATGGGGAAGCAAGAAACAGAACTTTTTTTCTCGCTCTTCTACAGAAGTAGAGTATCGAGTTGCAGGTGAAGCTGTTTGTGAAGCAATATGGCTACACTGAATACTGGAAGGAATTGGTCTACCACAATAGAAATCTACTCTAATATATGTTGATAATGAAGGAGTTCTAAAGATTGTTCGCAATCCAATATTTCATGAGATAACCAAGCATATTGAAGTACAGGTTCATTTCATACATGAGCATGTCTTGAAACACAACATACAGCTCCATTTCTATCCTACAGCTGAACAGAAGGCAGATGTTTTCACTAAGTCACTTGCACGTGACAAATTCACACTGTTCAGAGAGTTCCTCTCCACTTCATTGGAAACTATGCAAAATTAAGGGGGGGAATGTTAGCATAATTTAGCATAAGCATATTTATTGCATTTTATTGTATTGTCTTTTATTTAATAATGTGTAACATGTGCACTCTAGTCTAGTGACTTGCATTCAATATTGTTATGTTGGATAACATTCAATATTGGTATTAGTAGTAATTACATGTGCATGTGAGATGGGTCTTATCATCTCGTAGTTGGTGTCTGCTAGGGTGTCATGTCTATCCATATGAGGCTATCTAATATCTATAAATATTACAGCTCTTGCATTGTAATGTAATCTGATTTCATGATCAATAATGTTTGTGAGGCTTCTATCCCTCTTTGGTGATTGCAATCTTATTCTATTCTATCATTTGGTATCTAAGCTATACCATTATTATCAAAAACTCCATTAAAAATAATTGTCTTATATTAATAATTTATCAATTTAACCTAACATTTCCACTTCGTTCCTTAGTCTCACAGTTACAATAACAGACTTCTGTCTCATTATATAATACCTTGCATAAGTGGTTAAGTATAGATCAATCAGTCTATGAAAAAAATTATCGTAGTAACCCAATCCCATGAGAGATCATTCTATTTATATAGGATAGGTGAGTGGTTATACCGCTTCTCTATTTTCAAAGCTTGTGAAAGACCGAATAAGATTATTAAAAATAATATTTAAGACAAGGGGTTTTCTAAGTGGATATCCCCACTTGACATTAACACCCCAACACTCCCCCTTAATGTTAAGTGGGGAAACCAAAAAAAAGACATGCCAATTTAACCTTTTTCTACAAAAGGATTTACATATCCTTGAATCAACAACAGTGATTCAGGCTAGCATGCAAACAAGGGAGATCAACTGATCTTCCCATACAAAAATTCTTAAGAACAAGTTCTTTACTTATGAATACTTACATCATATTATGGATCCTTTTATAAAATAAGGCATACCCACAACTAAAGCTTCATTGGGATTTACAAGTAACTTCACATAGAGTGACACCTTTACTTATTAAAAAGTGGAGGAAGTATTGGAAGTTTATAACAACCATTAAGAGGTGGCATTATCATGTACACTCCCCTTAAATAGAAAATCTGATAGGCCCAACAAGGCATGAAACTTGTAAAAATTCACAGTACACAAAGGCTCGGTGAAGATATCTACAACTTGATCTTCAGTAGAACAGAACTTGAGATCAATATCACCTTTTAGGATTTTTTCTCGAATAAAATGCATATGAACTTCAATATGCTTGGTCCTTTGATGTTGAACTGGATTCTTTACAATAACAATGTAACTTTGGCTATCACATAGAAGAGTAGTTTTCCCTTTGACGCCCATGTGTATCTCATCCAACAGTATTTTTTAGCCACATCGCTTCTTTGGCCGCTTCCATAACACTTTATACTCTACCTTAAAAGAATATATAGACATTGTTTGTTGCTTCTTACTACTCCAAGTGATGGCACTTGCACCCAACTTGAAAAGATATAAAAAAGTAGACTTTCTATCTGTAGCATTACCAGCATGATCAGAATCATATTAACCAAATAATTGTGCATCATTATAAGAAAAATAAAAAAGACCATAACTGATTATTCCTTTAATATATTTAAAATTTATCTTTTCCATTTTCCAATGAACCTCATAAGGTTCTTACATAAATCTTGAAACTAATCCTACTACATAAGAAATATCAGTTCTATTAATGGTCAAATAAATTAGACTACCAACTAGCTTCCTATGCATAGTAGGATCAAATTTAGTATAAGTTGTTTTAGGATCTAATTTAACACCAACTTCAATAGGAATGGCACTAGGCTTATAGCCAATGATGTTAAATATTCTAATCAAATTCATAGCATACTGAGATTGAGATGCAACAATAGACTTATGATCTTGAAATATAATCATGCTAAGAAAATGATTTAATAAACCTAAATCATTCATTTCAAAACATTGTTTTAACTTTCCTTTGATTCTAACAATTAGATTTCTATCACTACTAGTAATCAAAATATCATCAACGTGGAGAACAATAATGATAATATGATTGTTATCAAACTTAACAAATAAATCATTATCATAATAACAGATAGAAAAACCAAGTGCGTGAAAGAACCTATTAATTTTAGCATACCAAACTCTAGGAGCTTTCTTAAGACCATAGAAATACTTTTTAAGCTTACAGACACAAAATTATTTACTAGGTTCTTCAAAACCTTTAGGCTGACTCATATACATTTCTTCTTAATGAAATAAGAGCAAGTCATTCTAGAGTAATCATCAATAAAACAGATAGCATACAAGACTCCACTAAGAGAAGGAACATCAAGTGAACATCTCACATCACTATGAATCAGTTATAATAACTAAGAGGAATTTGGATCATGATGTTTTTGAAATGGTTGAGCATGTTGCTTACCACATAGGCAAATTTGACAAGTTTCATGACCTATCTTTATCTTAGGAAGACCAACAAAAATATTCAATCTAGACATATCATATAGGATTTTGAAATTTACATGACCAAGTCTATCATGCCAAAGTTGAATATCATTCCGAGAAGAGCAAGAAAAACAAGATTCAGACACAAAACCATCAAAGATATACAAGTAATTTTTCCAAATGCTAGAAGCAATAACATTTTTAAATTTATCTTTGACATACCAATGATCTTGTAGTTAAAAAACTTTGTAGTTTTCTTTAGTTAGCTGAGATAAAGACAAATGATTCTTTTTCAATTGAGGAACATACAAGACATTCCTAATTACACCATTTAAAAGCTTAACATTTCGACAACCTTTTTATCTAATGATTGAGTTATCTCCTAGATAAATATTCTCTTCACATTAAACTACATCTAAAAGGATACTAGGAGTATAAGTCATGTTCTTAGAGGCACCACTATCAAGAATCCATTCATTTTCATTTGAAGCTAAAAGGGTAGTATACAAAGCAATAGATTATTCAGCCACATTTGCTTGAGTTTGCTTCTGATTTTTCTTATGGTTATTAGGCTTGCTATTCTTAGTATTCTTAGTTGATTTGTTAGTATTCACCCTACAATCAGAATCTTTATGCCCAAATTTTCCACATGTATTACAAGTACCATTAAATTTGACTTTACAGTTCTAATTGTTCTTAGATTTATTCTTAGGATTTGATTTAAATCTAGATCTAATATTAGGCTTTTGACTATGATTGTTATTATTTCTATTATGAGTAGACTTATTAATATGTGAGAACAGAGCTTAAGAAGAAGTCTCTTTTGAATCAAATTTCTCCATGGCTCTCTCTCTCTTCATGGATATTAATCTAAATTATGAAGTATAGAAGCTTATCTTGAAATAATTCATAGTTGTAGCTATCTAATTGAGCTTTGATGTTCTTGATTTTAGCCAAATAGTTGATAACTTTATCATCCCCATTCATGGGTGTTATAAACAACTCTAAAACTAGTTTAATAAATTTAGACAACTTGTTGCCTCCATGCATGGTCTCTAATTGCTTCCATGCATCTACATGTGAGTCCATATGACCTATATGCATTAAGAATTCATCTTTAATGCTTTACAATAGGATGGACAGATCTTCCTGAAATATCTTAGAGAAGGAGATAAGGTTTTCAAGGGTATCTTGTCTCTCTATGGGAATTTTTTCAACACAAGTCACAAGATCCCAGAGCTTTCTAGCCATGAAACAAAATTTTAACCTTACCCTCCAGATACTATAGTTCGTTCCATTTAAAAGTTGAGACTTATCCAATGAAAAACTGGAAGAACTGGCAATTTTTAATGCTCAGACAGAAATGGAAGCAAATTCATCTAAAAAATGAGTCAAGGAAGCCAAACAAAAACAAAAAACTAGCTACAAGTCTTTTTATTAGCTATATGAATGCAATCATCTCAAATTTAGTCAAAAATAGCTTGATTTGGTTGAATTTAAGATTGATTTAACAAGGCTTAGTCGTGGTTGAGCTACAGACTTAATTTGGAATCTGTGAGACAAAGAATCTTAGAGAATCCACATAACAAAGTAATTTCAGAATATGTGGTACAAAGAAAATGATTGAAAAATTGCAAGAAAGATAGAATACGACACGTGGAGAGTTAAAATACATGTTGACATATGAGTGGTTTGGAGTTTGCAATGTAACCACCAAGACTAATCCAAAATATATATACATGGATCCTTTTAAATGGCTTGTACTTCACAAGTATACTCAAGACTAATAACTATGAGAAACAAATATATGTGTCACTTTTTAATTAGATTAGACTTTATATAACATAGACTTTGTGAAACAAAGAACTTAAAAACCGACACCACGAAAACACTAAGACAGGTGTTACTTTTCTTTTATCTCACACTTCATAGTGTATTAGATACAATTAATTAATAAAAATGAACCATATACACTTGTCCTAAATTAAATAGATCACTTGTTCGCACTTTGACACAATGTGAAATCAAAGATAGAAAAAAATCAAGCAAATGAAGCCACTTGTTAGAAATTTATTGATTAAAGGCTTGACACTTGGTAGATTTCTACCAAACTTTAAATAAAAATCTTTGAGCGGTCTTAAGGTCCGCGGAATAAACCAAAATTAAAACAAAGTTCAGGTTTGAAAGAGTTACAACACAGGTGTCATGATTTAAGAAGCTAAGTCAAAGCAAAGAATGAAACCCAGACACTAGATACGTGTCAAAAAAAATTGGTTTGTGCTTCGCAAATGATAGAGGATGATGAATGTGAAAATAAATGTGTTTGTGTTCAAATGCTATCGGTTCATACTTTACAGTGCAACTTAAATGACTAAGGAAAACATAAGACATGTGGATCGTTTTAAATGGATCACTTTTTGTAAGATTAACGCACATTAACAAATGTAAAAAGGTGGATTATTTTTATTAGATAACTACCACCACAAAATAAAGACAAACCAAATCAAAATATGGAGTAATTCTATTGGCTCAGATTTCACAAATCTGACAAATGTGAAAAGAATGGATACTTGGAGAAATTTTATTGGTTTACCCTTCGCAAGATAAAAGAAGACTGACAATACAAAATACGGAGCTACTTGGAGCTTTCTTATTGGATCATATTTCACAAATGACAGAGGAGAACTAAGTCAAGTCTGACAAGGAGGAGACACACGTAAAGCACTTATTGGCTCATGTTTCACAAAGATAGAAAATTTGATTTAGAAGACTGACAATAAGAAGTTATTTGGAGAAAAATGATTAGCTCAAGATTTGAAGTCAAAAGAACTTCGCAGAAAACAAAAAAATTCAAAAATAGATGAATAGAAAAAATTCAAATGACACAAAATGATTGGCCCAAGCTTCACAAGGACATAAATATGTCATATTGAAGACACTTGGAACTCTAAGAGTGGGTATGGCTTCGCAAACATGAAAAAAGGACAGTTAAGCTATTTGGAGAAATTTAATTGGTTCAAACTTCACAAAACTGACAAAACGAAGCCAAATGGCAAAAAATATTGGATTGGGCTTTGCAAAATCAGATTTAGCAAAAAATAAAAACTTATAAAGACATGGTGGATTTAAACTCTCCAAACTAACTATATCTAAGGAAATATTTTGGGTCTAAAATAAAAAAATAACCCTAACGGCTATAAACAGTGTTAAAACTTAAAATAATCTTACAGACAATGAATTTAAACCATAAACAACTAAAACTAGATGTAGAGGCAAAGATCAAGCATAAAAAAAACTCTAACATGATTTAAATAGTCAATCGACCAGTATCTAAGTAACTTTGGGATAAAAATTAGAACTTTTCACCTGGTTTAGCTTGAAGTTATTGACTAAATTTTTAGGGTTTCACAGATCAAACAATCTTCAAGATTCTTCACTCTTGCAAGATAGAAAACATCCATATCTAGCTCTGCACACACATAATCATAAGCTCTGATACCATGTTATAAAAAATATGGGAAGATATAATTGAAGAATTATAGATCCACATATTAACAATTGAGGATTATAGATTATAATGTGCAGACTTAACCAGATGTTTTACAAAATGCATATAATAGTTAACATATGAATGAAATAAAATATCAATAGCTGAAATTAAATGAGACAAGAGACACCAAATTTAAGTGGAGAAACTGATAGGGAAAAAACTCTACGTAAAAGCACTATCTTATATTAAGAATTTATTAGTTTAACCCAGCACTTCCACATTGCTCCTCAGTCTCACAGTAACAATAACATATTTTTGTCTCATTGTATAACATCTCACATAAGTATCTAAGTATAGATCAATCGGTCTATGAAAAACATTAGCTCAGTAACCCAATCCTGTGAGGGATCATCTTATTTATATAGGATGGGTGAGCGGTTATACGGCTTCAATATTTTCAAATCTTGTGAAATACCGACTAAGATTATTAAAAATAATCTTTAAGACAAGTGGCTATCCCCACTTGAAATTAATACCCTAAAAAGATGAATTTCACCCTCCCATCTTGGAGGAGCAATAGTTATAATTTAACATGTGGAATGTCATTAAGATTCTTGAACATGGCCTAGTGTTACAAGTGTCATCTAGTGTGCTGCTTGGAAATGAGGTGTTGATGAGAGAATGCTACAATATAAAATTCTTTCATAGACCCACGATGGAAACTAGTGCTCTCCTCCTTGTGACATTCCTTCTCATTTGCGGGTTTCTCCTTCCAACCATTGATTCTCCATTTTCTTTGTGTAAAATTATGTAATTTGTGAGTTAACTTCTCCTTGGTCTAAAAAACATACTAGTATGCTTCATGTATCATCTGCAATCTCACCATGATAATCACATCCTATATGTTCAACCACATACCTTTGATATACCATGAAAATTTCTTGCAATCCATTTCATGATGACTAATTCAAATGGTGATCTTGTACAATTCCTTTGTGTACTCCACACTTAGCTTTCTTGTCAGAAGTTTTATAACCTCTTGAATATGTGTAATTTGGATTGTCCAGGTAAAATTTTCCAAATGCTTCAAAACCATCCTCTCTTAGCAAGTCTACTTTTCCTCGTTAACCATTTCACTATGACAATCTCAAATGGTGATCCCATAAAACTCCTCCATATATTCCACACTCAACTTCCTCTGTCATAAGGTTTACAACCTTTTCAACAAGTCTAATTGTTAATATCTAGGAAGAAATTTTCTCTTTCTTCAAAACCATCCTCTCCTTAGGAATAATATTATGCTTACCAATTTCTTTTCACTCCAATTATACCTCCTTCTATCACAAACTTACATGCCCCTTTAATTTGGTTTTCATAACCATCACCTTGCATACATCCACTACTTCATTAAAATTCAAGTATTCCTCTGTCTAAGTGATACAATCAACCGACTACTTTAGATTTAGCGTTCCCGAAAAAAACATAACTCCGTCCTCATCTCAAAAAAAATATTTGATAGAGATCCAAAGGGTTTATCTTCTCCCTCATTCAAATGGTTAGACAGTCTAGTATTCTTGCCATATTGGTAACCACTACTCTAGTTTGTGTCACCACTCTTCTTAGATTCATCTTCACCAAACCTAATGTTGTGATCATTATTTTAAACCTATGTAGGTTCATTTGCTAGCTTCTCTTCAGCTTACAAATCAGATCATTGTGTTTCCTCTATCTTTTGTTATCTCACCATCCTAATTTCATTATGCATGTTCAAGTGCATACCATTGATACTGTGAAATTTTCTTGTTATCCATCTCATAATGAAAATATCAAATGGTAATTTCATTGATATTGGTTGTGTTACTTATTTTGAAGCCCACACGGGTAATTTTACACTGAAGTACTCTCTCACTAGTCTCATACTCTCAGCCACCACACCTTTTACCCAACACAAACTCAACTGGAAGATTCATTCACTACTTTGTATCTACACACCACCGTGAAAAACATCATCTCCTAATGCACCTAATAGATACTACCCTCTATGATAACAAATGATGTATTCATGGTTAGAGGAATTAAAACTGACATCAGATCCAAATTTTAGTTGTGTCTAAATCAAGTTGTTTATCCCTCCACCAATGGATCACTTGCACCTTCCTCCAGATTTCTTGGCTGAGTTACCAACTATTAGGACCAAAGGAAAATTCACCACAAAGTGATTTCCCGAGCGCGGTCACCCAAACTAAAGGGCTACCATGTAGGGACTACACACACTAAACATATGGCTAAAAGGTTGTATAGGAAAACATTTATTATATATGACACACAAAATTTCCCTTACACATACATCCAATTTTTGCTCGAGTGTAGGACCTCCCAAAATCATCACATAGGACCAAGTAAGTTACGCAAAGCTACAATTACACATACATGGACCAAATAGTTTTTCCTATAAAACTACTTCTCGGTTATTGCTACTTACTATATTTTTTATTTCTGCCATAACCTAGATGCTTCTACATCACCTTGTATGTTTTGGACACATTTAATCACTTTTAGTGCTCAATGATATTTTTGAATTAGAAAACATGTGTAACCAGTTCCCTAATCATTCTCATTTTCCTTCATGTGATTATTTAAAAAATTCTACATGAACTCAAAAATTTTGAATTATTTGTTGGATTCTTTGGCCTCTATTTCAAACAATTGACTTATACGGCCCACTTAGTGTTAAAATTCACTAAAGTTTTTTGTGTGTTCATAATCTGAATTTTCTCTTCTATAGGCAAAGAAGCATCTGATTTCTTATGTAGGATCATTTTGACTATTCCACCTAGTTTTGGATGAGTTTTGACCCATAACTAGTCATATTTTCCTAAAGTCATCACATCTCATATTCAACTAGATTAGACAAAATCTCACATTTTCCTTCCAATAACATGTACTCTTCATGGCCTTTTGTTGGTTCCATTTTCTCTCAACATAGTTAGAGATATTTCTTAGGAGCTTAAAAGGCTATGCTCTTGATTAAATCTATATGATTACCGCAAGGTCTATTCATACTTTATCCTCACTAGAATATGATTTTATTGCACATTTTTCAATGAACAGTGTCATAAAGGTCACATTTACGAATATCACCCAACATAAACAAAATTTTAATGAACATATTAGTGAGTATCTATTTCAAATCAAGAATATGGTAAGCAATCAACCCATAAATTACCACATCTTGAGATCATTAATATACTCTTTCCTAAACAACCTAAAGTGTAGTATAAAAACCTAACAAGATAGTTTTTCTTCAACAACCACAACAAATAAAATTTACAAGGAGAAGGGACAGTTATCAAATAAGTGCAATGAAACAAAGTAATCAATATCCACAAAGGAAATCGTATTATCCAAGTACACATTTAAACTATGATGATCCCTAAATGAATACAAATGGAAATATCAACTACTAAACTCCAAGTGCATGAAGAACCACGAATTATATAAGCAAAAATAGAACCTTAAAGGGTGTATTCCCAATAATCCCTCTTTGCATGAGTAAACTATATTGATTACATATGATCCTAATTTTCAAGCCAATATTAAGATAAAGGATTGTACCATTTTGCATTGAGGAATAATGAATTATTATGATCACTTAGATGGTGAGGATAACAATTCCACTTATTTAACTTTTTTTGTCATTTTAGTCGGTGCATCATGATTATGATCCTTACAATGTATATATAAATTAGATATTATATGAATCACAAATTATCCATATTTTCAAGACAATTGTAAGATAAAGGATCATATCATTTTTCATAGAGGAGAAACAAATTTTTTATGATTACTTAGATGATAGCAATGAAAAGTCCACTTATTTAAATTTTTGTGGTGGTTATAATCTATGCATCATGATTATGAGTTTTACAATGTATAAATAAATTGGATATTATATGAATCATAAATTAGCCTGATTTTCAAGCCAATTGTAAGATAAAGGATCACATCATTTTTCATAGAGGAACAACAAATTTTTATGATTACTTACATGAAAACAATGATGATTCCATTTATTTATCTTTTCTGTCTTCATAGCTCTAATATGTTTATCTTCTCCCTTGCTCAAATTCTTGGGTACCGGTTCCACATCTTCTAAATCTATTTCTTCTATTTTACATCACACATCATCCCTCATAATGAATCATATTCATCTATTTACCTCTACAGTGATCAATCTCTTATGAACTACTAGCGAAATTTCCAAGATCTCATCCAATCTTCTTTCCATATTGGAATCAACTACTCCAGTCCTTGCTAACACTCTTCTTGGAGGAATATTCACCAAGCCTATTGATTGTGATAATTAATTTAAAATCCACCTAGGTACCTTCTCATCATAAGACTCTCTCATTAGTCTCACACCTCTCAACCACCACACCCTCTAAATAACACTCCCTTTGTTGGAAGATGCATCCCACAATTTTCTACCCACACATCAATGTGAAAAATATGGTCTCCTCACTCACATGTAGGATACTACTTTCTCTTATACAAAATGACGAAATCGATGTTAAAGGGTCCGATGAAGGATTGTCTTAGAATGTGCAACCTAGATATTAGAATGCACACCTTATGCACAATGTATCGAATAAAAATCTTGTTTTATTGATCACATCAAAGAATGGAAATTTCACTCAATACATGTCTATTAACGAAACCCCAAAAATTAAATAATGGGTGTGAAAGAGGAGGTAAGGTTGAGGGTTCTTCTACTTATTTAAATTTAGGTTCGGGTTACACAATGTATTTACTAAAATTATTAATTAAGTATTAACATTTAGATTTGAGCATACATATAAATCATTGAGAGTTAAAACAATTAGAATATGTGTTAAATACAGTAAAACATAAGAAGATGATTGTGTTTAGATTTTTTGACTGTTATAGAGATTGATCTTGGTGTGATAGAGGAATGAACTAGTTATAAAATCTCCTATAGATGTTTCTAATTTTGAAATTGCACTATACATCTGAAGAAAAAAAAACATTTAATTGGTTTTGTCTTGTTGGATAGTTTGGTTTGGGTTGGTAAATGGGGTTTTTGCAACTTTTAGAACCTCTATGAACAACTAGTATGTGTTTTCAATTTGAATTATTAGGTCTCAAAAATGCATAAAATTTGTTGAAATCAACCACCTTAACCAGAAAACCTAACCTAGGGTAAAACTATTGCAAAAAGGTTAGTAGTTGGGTTGAAGTGTAATATCCCTTTTAGGTCAAATCTGGAAAATTTTGGATTTCCCTCAAAACTCTTATGATTCATATACTGAAAATACTCCAAATTCAACTAACAAACTAAAAATTATCTTTAAAACCTAATAACAATATGATTTTTATTTTTTTATGGCATCGTGGATGCAAAAATAGTTGGAAATAAATATATAAACCCATTAAATTATTTTATATAAGATTTGGAACAAACATAACACAAAAGAACACTGAAAAATATGATGTTTGTATTTTTCAAACCAACTAGAATTAAAATATGACAACAAAAAATATATTTCACTATCACGGCTGGAAAATAATGATTCCAATCCCAAACACAACCACATAAGAGTGCAAACAACTCCAAAATTTATGAATAATCTAAAAATAAACTGAAGTTTGGGTTTTTGTGCCCTAGAAGCCCATAAAATCCTTAATGATACAAGTCACCACCCTAGAAGAGGGTTTGAAAACTTCTTCCAAATCTCTAGCAACCCTTTTTATCCCTTTCACCAACCATTGATAGAGATTTTAACCCCTTTTTTCTAGTCAATGATGATGCCCTAGCCATTTCTGGGTTGTCCTCGTGCATCAATATGAATTTTGAGTGAATCCATCAACAAAATTTGATGGTTTTTTTTCCTCAAATTAAGGTCATAATGATGTTTTTTTGTCCTTAAGTGATGAATGCTAAAAGGTTTTTTTGTCCTCAATAGTTGAAATTAGAAGCATAAGTGCTCAGCTCATAAAATCAAGATGATAAATAAATGATAGGTACCCCCAAATGAACCCCTTCATCTTCCTTTTTTAACTTCTCTTTCCTCTTTCCTTAAGTTTGGTGGACAACTTACTGTATTTAAAAGTGACTTGTTATTTTTAATAATAAAACTTAAGTTTCCTTATAATATAACATAAATTTTACATTCGGTCGACTTAGCTAAATCATTAATTTTTTAAAATTTTAATATTAATATTATTTAGCTATCCAAAAATGAAGACTTTATTGAGCCCAACAGAAAATATTATTAATAATATTTAATTTGGAAAATGATACATTACAATCCTTCCTCCCCAAATTTTCTTGCCTTCAATCAAATGCAAGCTCACATGCCCAAGTACCATCATGCCCAAATGATGAAACATGTTATAATACTCAACGAGTCTGGGATGTTGTGTCTGTAAAATGAAAAAGGTCTTTCCAAAACATGCTTCCAAACATGTTGTCCCTCTTCTTATTAATGTCTTTAGGTAGTCTATGAAATTTAAAAACTTCCTTGATGAAGAGATTTAGTTGTCACCTCAAACCTATCATCTTCCCTTTTACCTATAAAAACAACATTAGTAAATTTATTTTTTACATGTTCTATCATGCTTAAATCCCTCTTATTTACTTTAATCTTATTTTGTAACATTCCCATTTTAGTACATTAGAACAAGAAAAAAAATTGATAAGTGCTTCCTAGTTCTAAATACATAATTTAGAACTCGCAGATCATAACAATCATTCTTATAACAGATAACCATATGCAGCTGTAATGACTCGGTGTACCACCGATCTATTCATTCCATGACTCGGTGATCTACCGATCTATTCATGAGTATCATATCGTTGGAGTTTTTATTTTAACACTTCACTCTTGCGGTTCTCTTCCCTAATCTGGATTTCAGAATGCTCTGTCTAAGGAACCTATCTGAATAATTATTACCATTATTCATCGGCATCACGTCCCTCAGACTAGGTGACATAGGACAATGCAATCAGTAGCTTGCGATACTTTGGCCAAAGATTTCAAACATATTGTTCATGTCTCGTATTCCTTAACGGCATACTCGTCAATCTGGAATACGTCCTTCACCCCACTCCGATGTTAAATAGAATGTCTTATACTGACTTTTGTCATCCTCCCCTGTCCCAAGTCATTCACTCAGGAACGGATTAATAACATGACAAACTTTATAAGGATGCTCTCGAGGACTAGGGTAAGCTGACATACTGGGTCAACCCCAGTTAACCCTGTGTGTCAAGGTACCCCGAGTCTCCAAGGGTAGCCTCATAACATGACCATGTTCCTAACCAACCCTAGAGTAAAAACTTGTTCAATTTTAAGGTGTAAATCTTAACGATCAATGCAAAGGGTGTCGCCATAGGCCACCTGCATTATTGTATCCTCGTGAAGATCCTAATCTTCTCGAAGGTATAATCCTGCAGTTGACATGTGTCGACATCCTACAAACCACCTCAGAAAGATTTACATAACTTCAAAGAGTTACTTAAGTTGAGTTGAAATTAAATTTTAAGGCTCTCCTATCTAGGTAGTCTTTTCCCAACCCCTGGGTTCCACACCTTTGAGTTGCCTTAATTAAGATCCATTTCACAGAGAGAAGTTTAATAAGATTTGAGATCTCGTCAAGGAGATCATTGGTTCTCAATAATCTTAATCTACGTAATTGGGCAATAGCCCTAAATCCTCTCATAAGGATGCTAACTATACCCATATGAGTTTATATCAGTTCCCAAGACTGAAATATATCTTACTTATTGTTATTAAGATATAGTGATTTAAAATCATCAGTTACGTTGTCTTGACTTAGATCATGGATAGGGAGTAATAGATTACTCTTCCCGTTTCAGCTACCTATTGAGGTGTAGTTTAACCTTAACTTCTCGAAAGGTAGTGGACTATATTCTAATTTATCCTTATTCATAACATAAAATAATTACTAATCATTCACGAAGTACTCAGTCACATAATCTTTACAATGCCTACTTAGATAATCCAAATAACTCTATGGTATAAAATAGTAAAAATGCACTTAAAATCAATCGAACCTAAGAAGATCAATCCATCAATTAAAAATGCAGCCACATAAGTAACAATTTCTCCTTTTCATTTATTTCCAAGCCATACAATTACAATTTATGCACTTCAACATAATTGATATAATACTCAACAGCAAAAGAACAACTTTCTTCATATAGTACAAATAGAGAAATCAAGTTGGAATTCATCATAGAACCAGATTAAACAATCTGAGCATCATATCAGATCTGCGTGTCTTTACCACTTATGATGACCATCTGCAAAAATTGCTAGCACGGGTTAGTTCAATGAACTGAGCATGATAAGCACTATTTCTTAAAACAATTGCATTCCCCAATTGTTTTCATTAGACAACCTGTTTAAATGAAATCATTTCATCAAACCTATAAACATGAATCACACTAATTATTTTTCTACCATACATGATTTTTTAACATAATTTCATAATACAACTACCATATTGACTCTTCTCGGATAATTCATATTATGTTAGAGACTAAGAAGAACAAAATAAATCTAATATATCCATCCCTCTGAAATCCAAGGACAATAACAATCCAATAAAAATTACTCCATTCCAGAATGAAATTCTTACCAATGCATGTACCCAGCATATTTACATTTAACAATTCAGCAAAGACCGGTTATAGCCTCTAAAGAAATTCCTTTATACTCATTGCATTATTTCCATGACATCGATAGATATACCAACTTCTATTACAATTCTACTTTTATTAAAGTAGATAACTGAATAACTCAAACAAGGTATTATTGTAACTATAAATAAGAAAAGAACTTAGGTCAAGACTAAGCATTTACCATTCTTTCCTCCTAAATTTAACAGTTTAATCATCTTACACCGCTATAGCAGAGTTCTTATGGAAATACAAAAGAAGGGAGTACTAATAATTTTCCAGAAAAGGAGAGTATACTTTCTTATTCTAAAACTCCTATATCCACATGTGCTTTACGACTTAAGAGATAGAACAAAGGCTTTCAGATCTCCATTCCAAACAAATTCAGGACAGTACCAACTTTCCAGGAGAAAAGCATATACAATCAATCTTGAATTCATTTGGGGAAGAAAAGAAAGCAAGGAAAATCAACACAATCCCATCCCTTCCAAGTACAAAACCTAATTTCCATCATGCAAATCTTGGATTACCCACACGTTATTAGGATTCAGAGTTTCTCAAAACAAGATTTCTCTCAGTCAAACTATGTTCCCATTAACCAAGTTAAATCATAAGGAAAACACATCTACACTGGATATTTCATCACTTACAGAACCCATAATTATTGCCCATCTCGACCCCTTTTCAACAGAGGTACAGGATTATATTCATACATTTTTCATACACTTGCCACTAAACCAGTCGAGCTCCAAAGAAGGAATTACAGTTTCATCTCAAATCAACCATGTATTCACCGGAAGCTATCAAGCAACAAAAAAAATCTCATACGACCAGTGATAAACAATAAACCAACTAAATAAGACACAACAGTTTCCTTTTATGTCATTCCTCAACCAAGAAATCATCCCACACAACATCTAACATGGTACAGTTGGGAACTTATTACCTCAGTTAATCAAGAAGAAAGGAAACAACATAACAGAAGTCGAACCCATATGCAATCACAACAAACATTTCAATAGGGTCGAATCCATATGCAATCATAACAAACATTTCAATAAAGTTGAATCCATATGCAATCATAACAAACATTTCAATAGAGTCGATTCCATATGTATACACAGCAAAGACTTCAACAGAAGTCGAATCAACATGCAAACGCAGCAAGGACTTCAACAAAAGTCAAATTCATCAAGTATTCACAGCAAGGTCTTCAACAGAAGTCAAACCAACATGTAAACACAGCAAGGACTTCAGCAGAAGTCGTGTTCATACGTAATCATAGAAAACACTTCAACAGAAGATGAATCCATAATATAAATACAGCAAGGACTTCAACATAAGTTGATTCCATAATATAACTCAACAAGGACTTCAACAGAAGTCGATTTCATAATATAAACACAGCAAGGACTTTAACAGAAGTCGCTTTAATAACATAAACTCAGCAAAGACTTCAACAGAAGTCGAACCAATATGAAAACACAGCAGGGACTCCAACAGAGTCGTGTTCGTATGTAATCCCAGCACACATTTCAACAGATTCGAACCAAATGTAAACACAACAAGCATTTTAATAGAAGTCAAATCCATATGTATACTCAGCAAGGATTCAACAAAAGTTCAACAACATGCTAACACAGCAAGGTCTTCAGCCGAAGATGAATCCATAATATAAATACAGCAAGGACTTCAACATAAGTTGAACCAGGGATTCCCAAATCGAAAAGAGAAGAAGAAAACCAATACATTGCTTCCAGTCAAACCAACTGAACAAAAGAAATCATCTGAACAGAGTTGTTCTAATGAAAGAATTTGAAGGAAAGCAAGATTTTTACAAGTTAGGGCCTATCATGCCTGATAGTGTCACTTAAAAATCCAAAGAAGACCTCTGAATGTGCTCGCACCTTCTCTTCTTCTTCCACGATAGATTAAACAACAATAAATTGTTACCTTCATGCCTTATAAACTTTCCCCGACAGAGAAGGAAGCTAGAAATTCTCAAAGTTGCCATGCAGCACAGAGTAGACGACTGGTTCAAAGAACCAGTGCTCAAGCAGAGCAAAAAATGGAATGCATGGAAAACCAAACAACCAAACAATATTCCATTTGCATGCCTTCCCACACAATCTGTGCTCGGGAACCAAAGTTCATTAATTGCATTAACTTCCATCCTCCTGCCTATTCTCCATTGCCACCGACCACCAAAATTGGTGATTGCCAAAAGAAAACAAACAAACATTCCCATACTTGGTGATACTACCACGTCAGGTTATATTAGCCGTTTGCAACCTCCGCCAAATCTGACAACATCCCAAGTCCTTCAATCCTTATCCCCCTCATAAATGCCATGGAAAATGACTCACGCCCCTTCATAGGTCCCCCTCCATTCTTGTCATTAGTTAGGATAGGTAAGAAACATAGGTTAGATCATAGGGTAAGACATTAGTCTTACATCCATAGCGCTAGAAGAAGTTAACTCTTAGGAGCATTAAGCTTATAGTTTAGGGTTAGGTTAGATTAGCAATTATTTAACCAATAGGTTATAGTTTAGGTTAAGGTTATTAACCTTAATGAATCTAGTCTAGGTCTCCCAAGTAGGACCAATCAGTATTAGAGCCAAACAGGGTAAAACATTCCTGTAAAGGATCCTATCTGGCATTGCTAATTAAGCTTATGGTATACCCAAGAACATCTTACCTGGCTTAAGGTCTAGGCCTTCCTAATGTTACGATATCTGGAACCAAATTTCATTTATCATGATCAACCTGAGTTAAAATCTGGGATTGTTCATTCAAACTCATTCAGACCTTGTAACTTTCGTAAGGTCCATAAATTTTGTTCATCCTGGATAAGCTTAAAACATTCCTTGGATCGATGCAACTAATCCAAGGTTGAGTCAAAGATCTTCAAGAGCAAAGGAGATACAATCCATATCAAGCATGACTTCACAAACCAAAGGAACATGTCCTTATACAGAAGAAATCATATATCAACACTTGAATGCTTAGGAGGAAGTAACAATAGTTTAGGGTGTTACATGCTTCCCTCCTAAAAGATTCATCGTCCTGATGATTACATATTTTGATTTACCTTTAGGTCAATCAATTTATTAGTTCACAATACAAAAGACCAATTCCAACATGAATTATTTCATAAATCAATGTCATGATACAATTTATTCAACCTGAATAATGTTTTCCTCAAGTTGGCTTACATAAAGACATGAAAAAGATAAGTTCATAATAATTAATTTTTTTGTCAACAGATTCCATTCTGTTCAAAAAGAAAGGGAAAATCAACTTTCATCTCTTCCATATTTTCCCAAGTTGCACTCTCTTCATTAAACTGGTCCCACTGGACCTTACATTGTTGTATTTCATGATTTCTCAAATGCAATTGGTGAGTTTCCAGCACTCGTGTGGGCTTAACCACGATTATTCCTGGGTCTTGGACCTGCAAGGAATTCCAATTTAAAACATGTGACAAGTCTGAAACGTATTTCCTAAGCAAAGAAATATGGAAAACATCATGCATGCGAGATAAAGTAGGTGGTAATGCTAATCGATAAGCTACAGGATTGATTATTTCGACAATTTCGAAAGGTCCCACATAATGAGGTGACAACTTGGCAGCCTTGCCAAAAGTTATAGAACTCTTTCTGGGTTTAACACGAAGAAAAACCTTTTCACCAAGTTCAAACCTTCGATCAACCCGCTTTAGGTTAGCATAGCTCTTTTGCCTATCTGCTGCTTCTTTCAATTGTTCACGAATCATTTTAACTTGTTGTTCCATTTCAGTGAGGATTTCTGGCCCAATTACCACTCTATCCTCAATATTGTCCCAACTAACAGGGGTTCTGCACTTTCTTCCATAAAGTGCCTCAAAAGGTGCCATTTTAAGAGATGAGTGATAAGTGTTGTTGTATGCAAACTCAACTAATGGAAGATACTCTTCCCATTTATACTGTTGATCCATGCAATACATTCGCAACATATCTTCCAACACTTGATTTACTCTCTCAGTTTGTCCATCCGTTTCTAGATGATATGCAGAACTGAAGTTTAGTTTCATTCCAAGAGCTGTATTAAGCGTTTTCCAAAATCTTGATGTCATTCTAGGATCCCTGTCAGATATAATCAATTCTGGTATTCCATGTAACCTGAAAATTTCGTGCACGAATCTTTTTGCTAACACTGGAGAATCATCCTTCAGATTTCCAGCGATGAAATGAGCTACCTTTGGTAGTTTGTCTACAACTACCAAGATAACATCATGTTTATTTCTCGACATAGGAAACCCTTGTACAAAGTCCATGCTTATTACTTGCCATTTATACTGTAGCATGCTATGGGGATATAATAGTCCAGTAGGGTGCATGTGTTCTGCCTTAACCCGTTGACATTCTAGACAATGTGTCACAAAATCAATAACATCCTTTTTCATACCTTTCCAAAAGTATTGTTGTTTTAGATCAGCAAGCATTTTTGTGATACCCGGGTGTCCAAAGAAGGGTGAATTATGAAATTCAACTAACAATTTCTTTCTCAAATCGTTTAGCAAAGGTACATATACCTTGTTTTCATAACGTAAGATTCCTTCATTATCAAAAGGAAAACCTTTATACCTTTCATCTTTTGGTTCTGCAGCAAGTGCTACTTTTACTTGATGAAAGTATATATCAGATTTTGAGGCACTTTTTACCTCATATTTAAACTGAGTTCTTAATGTTATAAGAGCAGAAATGTGCTTCCTACGACTTAGAGCATCCACTACTTTATTCTCTTTCCCTTTGATGTAGCTAATATCAAAATCATATTGAGATAAAAACTCTAACCACCTTCATTGTCTTGCATTTAGATTAGGCTGAGTGAAAATATATTTAAGCCCTAAGTGATCATTTTTCAACTCAAAAGGTTTCCCAAGTAAATAGTGCCTCCATACTTGAAGCGCATGAACAATTGCAGCAAGCTCTAAATCATGAGGGGCATAATTCAGCTCATGTAACTTAAGTTTTCTACTTTCATATGCTATGACTTGATCATTTTGTAACAAAACACCTCCAAGGCCTTCCCCAGAAGCATCCGTTACAACAATAAAGTTCCCATTAGGGTCTGGTACAGCTAATATAGGTGCTGAAGTCAACTGGCTTTTCAAACTTTTGAAAGCAGTTTCACACTTATCATTCCAAATAAATTTCTTATCCTTCTTCTGCAATGAAGTTATCGGTGCAGCCACTTTAGAAAAATCCTTAACAAATTTTCTATACTAACCAGCAAGGCCCATGAAGCTTCTTACTTCATGTACATTCTTTGGTGCAGGCCACTCTGTTATTGCCACTATTTTTGAAGGATCTACTGCAATTCCCTCTTTACTAATGACATGACCTAAATAGTGAACTTCAGTATCAACGAAAGAACATTTGGATAACTTACCGTACAACTTTATTTTTCTCAAAATTTCCAAAACTATCTTCAAATGCTCATTGTGCTCTTCGACACTTTTAGAATATATGAGAATATCATCCAAGAATACAAGCACAAACTTGTCCAAATATTCTTGAAAGATATTATTCATTAAGTTCATAAAAGCTGCGGGTGCATTAGTTAATCCAAAGGGTAAAACCGTGAACTCATAATGTCTGTACCTGGTTCGAAAAGTTGTTTTATGAATATCTTCTTCTCTAATCCTTAATTGATGATAACCAGATCAAAGATCTATCTTGGAATAAACCGCTGCTCCACACATCTTATCAAATAGATCGTCAATCCTTGGAAGTGGGTATCTGTTCTTAATTATTGCTTTGTTCAACATCCGATAATCAATACATAGTCTAAGTGTTCCGTCTTTCTTTTTTACAAATATTACTGGCGCTCCCCAAGGTGAAACACTTGGTCTAATCAAACCCTTAGAAAAAAGTTCTTGCAATTGTGCCTTAAGCTTGACTAACTCTATAGTAGTTATCCGATAAGGTGCCTTAGAAATAGGTTCCATCCCTGGTTTGATTTCAATGGTGAAATCAAATTCCCTCTTGGGTGGTAAACCTGGTAATTCCTCTGGAAATACATCCTTGAAACTTTGCAATAGTGGGAATCGTTTCATGGAATCACCATCTTCTTCTGAAAATTCAGATATATTTACTACATATAAGGTACATCCTTTGTTTTTAGCCTTTTTAAGTTGCATAGCTGACAGTTTTCTAACTGAAATTTCTCGTTTCACACCTTGAATCTCTACTGCTTTCATCCGATCATCTAAACATCTTATATTCTTTTCAAAGCAGTCTACTTTTGCTTTATGGTCAGCTGACCAATTGACACCGATGACAATGTCATAGGATCCCAAAGGTGTAACATAGAGGTCAACTTCCATGGAAAAGTTAGGTAAGTCAAGGACTGCCCCAAAAAGACACATACTCACTGTATGAACAGAGTTATTACCATATTGTACAGTCCAAGATTTATCCATTTTTCTAGCTTTTCTTTTAAGTTTAGAAGCAAGTTTACTAGAAATAAAACATTCAGTAGCTCCTGTATCAAAAAGAATAGTGATAGGTATGCCAAATAACTTACCCGGAACTTCTATAGGTGTCACTTGCTTTTCAGCTTGCTTGTCTGCAACTGCAGCATGTATCTTATTCTACTGATTACGATCATCCTTCTTTAAAGGGCACTGATTTACGTAGTTGATCTTTGCAACAATTATAGCAGCCTCCTACAGGTCCCTTTTTAGGCTCAAAATTACTTCCAGCCTTAAAATTATCACGTTTGTCCTCCATAGGGCTTTTGCCCCATTGTTATAATTTTTTGGTTAAAACTATCCCTTACATTTCCAGCAGGCTTATTCACTATCGTTTTCTTACTATTATCCACTGGAAACTTACTTCTGGTTTCCAAAAATTTTCCATGGCCCCTTCTTGGGTGCAAGTGAAAGTTGAAGAAGGGTTTGAAATCTTCTTCCGCACTTCCTCTTTATGAGCAGAAATAGCCTTTAATTTTTTTTCTTGCCTTATGGCCTTTTCAACAACCCCTTCCATAGTGGTTGGGGCTGTGAACATCAACCTCTCCTCCTATCACGGGATTTAGTCCCATGATAAATTTCTGTATTCTGAACTTCTCGTTAGTTTGATACTGTGGTACGTACTTGAGGAGTTTCGTAAACCACTCCCAGTATTCAGTTACTGTTAGCTTCCCTTGAGCTAAGTTATAGAATTCTGTCATTTTCTGATCATAGAAAAGTTTGTGGCAGCTAACGTTGCTTATAATAGCCTTTAAATTGATCCCAAGTGATATTGGTCTCATCAATATTTAGCTCAGCTTTACGGCTGTCCCCACCATGAAGATGCTTCGTGGGAAAGCTGATAGGCTCCCCAAATAGCTTTGGTTTCCTCAGAGAAATTTCTTATTGCAAAGTACTTCTCCATCTCGCTGAGCCAGTTCTCAGCTCCATCTCCTAATGTGGGTGCCATCATATTTAGGTGGACTTATCCTTTTTATATCATTAGTGAGTTCCACTACCAACCTGGCCCTTTTTGTTTTCTGGTTGGACAGGTACATTTCCAGTGTTATTACCAACACCCCTATTGGGGTTGTCCTCAGGAGGTAGTTGATTTTCATTTACCAGCTTCTTCATCCTCCTCATTTCCCATTACTTTCTATTCAAGTACAGCCAAACGATCTTTTGTGTCCAATAGGGTAGCAAGGATCTCATCAAGTTTTTTGGGTTGTTGCTTCCCGTTCCCCTGGTGGAGCATTATTCGCAACGTTCCCTCTTGTTCTAACCATTTTCTGTTACAAGAAAATTTAGGTTTTTTATCAGATTATGGACACAATAGGTCCAAGAGCTGCAACCTTCAGCTCTGATACCAAGATGTAACAATTCCCATTTTAGTACATTAGAACAAGAAAAAAAAAATTATAAGTGCTTCCTAGTTCTAAATACATAATTTAGAACTCGCAGATCATAACAATCATTCTTATAACAGATAACCATATGCAGTTGTAATGACTTAGTGTACCACCAATCTATTCATTGCAGCTGTAATGGACTTGTTGTTATGTTATCATCTTGTTTCACCTTATAGCTTTGCTTCTCACATATATGAATATGCTATTTTGGGTTTGTGGTCCTCCCACATCCTCCCATTATGAGGGAGGGTGAAGCTATTTTGGGTTTTCTCTCCATTGGAAATAAAGGAAAAGAAACCCTCTATGTGGAAAACCGAAAGGATAAATATTATCCTAATTCCCAATCGGAAAAGATTAAAACTCTTAAGGGAAAAATAAAATCATGCAGACTTGACAGTGCTAATGTAATGGTGGAAAAAAAATATAGTGATGGATCTGATCAATCATTTCATAAAAATGGAGAAAAAGATGGAAAAATTTAAATTCCTAGCAATTTGACATCCTCAACATGCATAATAGTACTTTAGACTTCCTTTCCCTGTTCATTTCTCAGTTTGAAGTTAAAAATAATAAGGACAAAACCAACAAAGGTGTCATTTTTAGGGATATCAAGAAGGGTCTTTAAGATGTAAAGAAGAGCTTCTAGAAGCTCATGAAATATGTTGGGTCTTTCCCTTCTTCTTGGGTGTTGCATGGTGGTTTTTGTATATTTGTTGTGAATTTTTTTGACAATGTGATGATCTTCTGTTGACTGGTTGTCTCTCCATTCTTGTTTTGGTTTCATGTTTATGTCTTGAAATATCTAGGATTTGGCCTTTTGTAACTGGGTAGGGTCCCCAACCAAACAACCTTTATCCCTAATAAAAAATAATATGTGAATATGTTGGATTGAATCACACTTATGCATTTTTTATCTTTTTTCTCTTTCTTTTCCATTCCTGGACCTGCACATAGAGCAAAAACATTAAAGGAAACAATATCTCTCAACATCACTTTTTCATGTCTCATAGATATGCTAACTATCTCTCTTTCATTGCTTGTATTTTCCTCATAATTCTCACTCATATGATGGACTCTCAAAGGTCTATTCATGCTACTCCAAGCACGCTTGTAGTTGTAGGCATTTGCCTTTTCTTACTCACAAACATAATTTTAGTGGTTGGAAATTAATTTTAATAGTTGTAAACAATTCAACATTGATAGTAGGATGGAAATTATTTCACCAAGTGATTAGATACTCATCTCTTGTATGACTATCATAAAAGTGTAAAAGTGTTTGGATCTGTTGCAAAATAACATAGACAATAGTGGTACAATAACGGTTATATTTTAAACCCTTTACAAAATTCAGGAATGAAAATAAAATAGGTGATGGAATAAAACCATATATTGATTGAAATTACTTCAAAAACTGCATCAAGCTAAAAATTACTCAAGTGTATGGCTAGAATGACTTGTAGGGTTGCATACAAAATTTTGGGGTAGGATGGAAATGTGGATGACAATAACTCTATAACCAGGAATAGTGAATACCCATTTGAAGAAACACATTCTCCATGAGTTCTCATTCACACATCCAATGGTGGCCCAACCTTTATGTAGATTGAATCCATCAAAATCATGCTAAAACCTTGAATAAAAAAACATCATCTATTAGGCTTACCACACCTTTCCACATCAAGCAATCTTATTCCCTTGACAATGGTGACCATCTCCACGACCTTCTCTTCAAATGTAGGGCTTGGTCCTAAAGAGTGAACATTCTTGTATCTCTAAAGGTCACCCAGATCCCAATAAATTTTTGAACATGTACAAAAGGATCTATGTGCTCTTTGTTACTCCATGTGTCCCAAATTATCACCATTTTAACATGTTTCCCATGATGAAAAGCTTCATGCAATAACATAGTAGGAAGTAATACATATAAAACACTTTCATATGTTTGGTTGTCCTCAAATTTATCACCTTCCCTTTCAGAATTGCAGTGTGTTGAGATATCCTCAACATCCCCAACCTTGTGACTCAAAATTTCTAGGTTAGAATTAACATTCCCCTTCACCTTGAACTCTTCACATTCAGAAAATGAATATTATTAACACATGTAAACATTAGTATTCAATAAAAAATTTGCATGATTCTTTCTAAATTCATAAACACAATCAATTTTCTTTTGATATGTTGTTTTGAAAAATTCCATCAAGCTGAAAATCACCATCAACATGCAATCAAAAAATCATATACAACTTCAACAAGTAAGGATAAAACATTCATCCTCATCGATTTATTGACAAAGGGAATAACATCTTAGTAAACTATAATTACATTTGTATCCTCTTACTTATAACGTTTCCTATTATCAAGATTTCATCCACAGAAGATAAAATAATCATTCTTCCTTTCATGCATGACAAACCAACTTCATCACAATATTTTACCATTACCTATATTAACCAATGAATATTGTATTCGTTAATTTATTCAAATGGAGAAGAAACAAACTATTTTACACAACATACTATTTTTTGTGTTATATTTTCCGAAGATATCTCAGTCCATGCATTTGGTTTAGCGAAGACAAAATCACTAACATTTAAATATAGAATGCACTCACACCTCCCAAACAAGCACTTACGAGTAAAAACTTGGACAGAGTTTCCATTAGGGAGACACAACCTTGAGTTTTCTATTCAAGATGAAATACATAAGGACTATGCAACCGACTTAACTAAACTTGAGCTCATCCCACAAACAATGACTTAATTTTTTTTATCTTCGAAATGTCGTTACAGACTTGGAACGAAAAGGGGTCGATTCATTCCCTATATTTGTTTCATTTATTAGTACCTATTAATGAAGGAAAAAGGTGAAACCTTAACATTTATTTCTAAGATTAATTTTCACAAAAAAAACCAACAAAATACCTAAGATATATTGTAATCCCATGAAGTATATTTTGGCCAACACATGTTTCAAACAAACCAAATGATTTATAACAATCATCGACTATAAACCAAGTTTATTTAAATACCCATTTCATACTTCATAAATATAGGTTTTAAAACAACTATTAGCAGTCCTCTATACAAGATCTAAGGCCAACAATCCTTCATTTAACTTCAATAGTAGACAAACTCAAGCACCTAGATAATAAGTATATCCTAACCTGCACAGTGAAGAAAATAAATGAATCATCAAACTTTCAAACCTTGGAGGTATTAAAATATTTTGAAAGGAAAATAACTAGATACAGAGAAGATAATCTATGCCTAAGAAATTTATCATTCCCACAAGCTTTCTCCCCAATCTTCTTTTGAAAAAATTCCACCCAGTCGATCAAGATTTTCCCTTTGTTTTTATCCAACAAGACACCAAATAATGTGAGCTAGATTCAAACAATGAGAAACCCAATAAACCATGTATAAATAGTCCCCTATACATTTCCAAGTATGCCATTAATAGCTTCTTGAAATACTTAATCAAAATTACATGCACAGGCTTACAAAAATGGGGGTTCAAACAGACATAGGAAAGAGAGCCCAAAACTACTATTCAAAAATAAAAATGAATTCACAAATTACATGCAAGGTAGCTTCTGGAGGCAGCTTCGGGTTTCTCAAGATATATTTAATGCGCTTAAGTTCAGTAGGCACCACATAGTGGCTGGACCACTTACTTACCCACTATCAATCAATCAGTTCCCTCAAAAACTTAATTGGAGGTGCTAAGTTAAATGGTCCAAGATCCAATGAAAATAATAATTTAATCTTAGATTTTTGCATGATTCATTAATCAATCATTTTAAAAATTAAACAACCATTTGCTATTCAAATATGGTCCAATTCCATATTGTTTCCAACCAAAGAAAATACCAATGATTATGGTCGAAGACCTAAACAATAACCAAAGCCAAACCATTTACCTTTATTCATTTTAGTCACAAAATGCAAATCATAAACAATCAAATAACATATAAGATGGTTTAATATTCATCAACATCTTAAACACCATTGTCATGTTAGATGGCCTTAATTATTGAAAACAACCATATAATCCATTGTCGTTAGACCAATGCACTCCAACACAAGTGGTAACCAAGTTTACAGGTATAATTTGATCAGTCCAAGACGATAATCAAACAAGACAAATTTTAATCCCATGCATAGTGTGATAAATTGATCAATCATTCATCAGCTAAAACTTTATACGAGTTATGGTCAAATCAGCTTAAAAATGTGTCAGGTATATAAGAATACCAATATTGTTTTCCTTACATCACTTTACCATGTTCTAGTTCTCTTAAGAAATAAAATTACATCACTATAAAAGATCATTAAGTCAACCTTATGACCTTTACCTTGATGAATCCAAGCTTTACCTGTTGAGTTTGAAGTCCATCTTATCACTTTATGGTCAATGATATTCATAATGTCAAATGAAGGTTAGTATCATTTAAACCATCATAATTATTCCTAATAACCAAAATATTGCATTACATTTGTGTAAAAATTTATCATGTATTCTAAATCATTACTTTTCAACAAGTAGATGAACAAGTGCAACAAGCCAAATAGTATACTCAAGCATCGAAAACATCGCACACACACAACAGGGTAAGGTAAAATCATACAACCAATCAAATTAATAGTAATTTATAAATTTAAGTTATTTTATGAGTGCTTAGTGACAAGCATCGTTACTTGGTTGAGTTTACAACTACGCGTAAATATGTATATCGTTTTCAGGTTATATGTACGTACGCTTAGTTATATCCCCAACTAAGTGACACTTCCTATCCCCAAACCCTCATAACTTGCTTTACATAAAATAACTCATTTATTCTGGAGAAAATGAAATAAGATTTTGGGATGTGACAGGAATCAACCCAAGCAGCCCTAGAGAGATATAAAAAACAAAAATAGTTCACAGTGGTGAAAAGCTGACTTGACAGGGTTTATATAAGAATCTTCACAATGTACTTAAATTTTGGGTCATCATCGTTATCATGAAGCTCCACTCTCTCAGCCAAGGTTTGTAATATGTTCTTTCATCATTTGAATGAGGTTGATTTGTCACTTCAAGACTGTGCAAGACACTCATTACCCATTTTTTAAACTTAAACCTCTTAATTTTCACCTTTACACTCACTTAGGTGTTCAATTGCAATCACATTTCACCAATAATGTATTCAAAACATGCTTAAGAATTAATTGATACACTCGCAATCCATTAAAGGAAAACATTCATATTTGTTTGATGTTTTCCCTAGACACACTATGCAAGACTTTTGAGTGAGTTTACACACTATGAGAGATCTCACCCTTTACCATGGAAACTGGAGGTTTTAACATGTTATCTTACTCCCGTGGAGCTATGGATGGTTAACAACACATCATAAACTATGAAGAAATTTTCCCAACATCTTCCACTAAAGAAATGTAAGCTTGAATTGCATAAAGTATAACTTTTCATACCTATATTTTCCCAAGAACAACATGCCTATGTAGCACAGTTCACTCTGAGATGCAATCGAATAATCATTTTGTCTTAGAAAGAATTTTATATGCTTTTGAGGTATTACCAAATGTTGCACAAATAATTTAGATTCATAACACTCATGTTGAGCCTATCAACTCAAGAAGGATCCCTGAAAGAGAGAAAACACTGGTGGAAAAAGACTCATAACTTCCTTGTTCCTTGTCCAATTTCTCTGATTCTTTTTCAATAACTCGGGCTTGGAATTCTCTACAAAAATTTCTCCTATGATTTATTTGAAAAAATCTTGAGAATTTTTTTTATGCTAAGATCCACGAGCCTCAAAATGCATTTTTCAAGAAGGTAGTCTTAGTAAAACTTGAATAATTGAGCTCTAGTCCAAGTCGGGGTGCCTTGATCCTCTTTCCACTTTCCTACCACTTTCTATCCATTTGAAAATTTCATATTTCTTGCGGTCAACCTCTTCAGGGTTAATTATGAAATTATACCAAGAGAACCATATAAATATAAAGTTATGAAACCATAATCAAGGACCAAGCACTAATCACTACTATGTTCACCTAAGGTTGCATCCATCTAAATCCATCACAAGGAACAATGCTGGTTAATCTACATCACATTACATAGGAGGGAATTTTATTATATTCCATCCACCATTCTATTACATTTCTACACATAGTTATTGATCACTAATTTCACAAAGTGTGACTCACACAAAATCACCTAGGGCATGATTGCACACACTTGCACATAGAACTACATCGGGTTTGAGATGTAGTGAAATTATCAGTTAGTAATTCTGCCATTGTGGAAGTTGATTTCATTATGACACCTTCCTATGCATATTTCTTTTTTAGGGTTTTGATGCTTTTCTTGGTGTTTTGTAGGTCTCCTCTTCATTATTGATTACCAACAACATAAAGTGCATTACAGAAAAGCTAGTGTGACAAGTGGAAAAGGATTCATATCATTTAGGTTTTGGATATCATAAGAAATGAGAGGGGGGTGAATCAATTCTAATAAAATTAGAAATTTCTAAAACTTCTTGAATAGAATTAGTAATCAAACCATGAACACAAATTAAGGTGCATGCAAGTAGATAAGTATACAAGACACTGAATTTATAGTGGGAAACCCATAGAGGAAGAAAACCCATTTGAAATCAAGGCATTTTATTAAGAACACCCATTCTTAACATACAATGATTTCCAGTTTAGTTGAGCACCCACTCAACCTGAGAAGCGCCTACTTCATAGTCCTTCTAGCACCCACTAGGCTAGTTTAGCAAGTTACAACTTGCAAGGAGCATCTACTCCTATCACCCAAGCACTCACTTAGGAAAAATACAATAATAATGTACAAATTGATCATTTAGTTCCTTGTTGCTTCTTCAACAGATCATGATCCCTTGTTATCTCTTAATTCAACAAATCACAATTCACCTGTTTCTTTGATTTCACTTGCTATATCACTGTCATCATGATTATCAGATTTACAACTCTATTCTTGAGTAATTAGATCACTATTTTGTACCCCTTTCCTCTCATGTTCATAGTATCTTCACACCTACCCTTTTCTTAACCTCTCACTTCTTCTTTTCTAAGAATTGTCTCATCAAAATTCACAAAACATAAATTATTCTATGTCACTCTTCATTAGTACAGTATTCATTGCTTTACATTTACTTCTCTATCCACATATTTCAGCTCAAGTTTTCAAGATATCTTGATACTTAAGTACATGGCCTCTTCTTCATATAGATGTTTTTCTCTAATTTTCTATCACTCTAAAAGTTGATTTCCTCCTAGCATCTTTTGTTGTGTCACAGTCATATATTCTTGTTTTTCATTTCACCGTCAAACCTTGTTGATTAGTTTCGCATCTTGTCAACTCCACATTCTCTATTACCCTCCTTCTATCTCTCCACACAATATTATTGATTCTTCACCTACTTAGTAATATCCACATGCCCCTTCGTATGACTAACTCACCAACTTCAATACATGGAATCTTTGGGTGACTCTTCAATTGCCAAGTTGTTTCATGTCTTTTGATTGTTCACCATGGCTCTTCACATTATAGGTTGAGATCCATAAGGAGAGAGAAATTTATTTTAATTTTCTAAGGCTTTTAGACTTCTCTATGGACTCTAGCACACACCCATCTTGTTTATGACTCTCTATAATTTATCTTGGACATGGATAAACACTGATACACGATACTATCACTGAAATTCTTACACATTGGAAAGAGAAAAGCTTATTCAAACTAAAAAAGATACCTCCAATGATTTTTCATCCCTTTCTTGACTTGGCAAAACAAAATATCAATCTTAATTTTCAAGAAATTCTGTGTAATTTGAAGAAAACTTATTTTGATAGTAAAAAATGACTTTGCAAAGGTATTGTCATCAATTTCAGCTTCGAAACTCCACTAGAATGCTTTAAAAAATTTGCAACATGGTCATGCTATGTAGACATGTCCTTCTACCAGTTTTTATTTTTATGACTTTTCATTGGGTACATTCAGAGATTCGAGCCAATTTCCTTCCCAAACCCTAGCATCAGGGTTTTATACATAGAGCAAACCCAAAGACACAAAAAAATTGATTTACCCCTCATTTTTAAATGAAATTTTAAAATTCAAAATGTTGTGGAGAGGTAAGAGTGTTTACTATCTTCTCCAACTATTGACCTTTCTTGAACCCTTCCAATTCACTCCCAAAATTCACAAACATAGTGCATAGTAGTGAAAAGCTGACTTGACAGGGGTTTATATGAGAATCTTCAGAATGTACTTAAATTTTGGGTCAAAATAATTATCTTGAAGCTCCAATATCTCATCCAAAGGGTCATAATATATTTTTTCATCATTTTAATGATGTTGATTTGTCACTTCAAGACTGTACAAGACACTCATTACCAAGTTTTTAAACTTGAGCCTCTTAATTTACACCTTTGCACTCACTTAGGTGTTCAATTGCACTCACATTTCACAAATACTGTAGTCAAAACATACTTAAGACTTATTTGATATAGTCATAATCCATTGAAGGAAAACATTCATACTGGTTTGATGTTCTCCATAGACACATGATGCATGACCTTTGAGTGGTTGCACACTAGGAGAGATCTCACCCTTTACCATGGTAACAGGATGTTTCAACATGTTATCTTGCTCCTCTGGAGGGTTAAAAATACATCATAAACTATGAAGAAATTTTCCCAACATCTTCCACTGAATAAATGTAACCTTGAAGTGTATAAAGTATAAATGTTCATACCTAACTTTTCCAAGCACAACATGCCTTCATAGCACAGTTCACTATGAGATGCAATCGATTAATAATTTTGTCTTAGAAAGGATTTTCTATACTTATGAGGTGTTACCAGATGTTGAAAAAATGATTTAGATTCATAACACTCATGTTGAGCCAATCAACTCAAGAAGGAGCCCTGAAAGAGACAAAACACTGGTGGAAAAAGACTCATAACTTCATTGTTCCTTGTCCAATTTCCTTGATTCTTTTTACAATAACTCAGGCTTAGAGTTCTCTACAAAATTTATCCTATGATTTATCCAAAGAAGGATCAAAAAAAAAATTTAATGCTAAGAATCCAGGAGCCTCAAAATGCATTTTTCAAGAAGACAGTCTCAGCAAAACTTGAATAACATCCCAGTCGGGACATTGGGATCCTCTTTCCAATTTCCTGCCACTTTTTTGGGAACTTTATAGCCATTTGAACATTTCATATTTCTTTTGGTCTACCTTTTCAGTGTTAATTATGAAATTAGACCAAGAGAACCATATAAATACAAAGTTGTGAAACCATATTGAGGGACCAAGCACTAGTCACTACCATCATCACCTAAGGTTACATCCATCAAAGGATCCATTTGCATCCATCGAGATCCATCACAAGGCACAAGGTTGGTTCATCTACATCACACTACACAGGAGGGAAGTTTATTCTATTCCATCCACCATTCTATTACTTTTCTACACATAGTTAATGCTCACTACTTTCACAAAGTGTGACTGACACAAAATCACCTAGGGCATGATTGCACACTCTTGCACATAGAACTACATCGGATTTGAGATGTAGTGCAGCACTCAATTAGTAATTCCACCATTGTGGTAGCTTAGGTTAGACTGACCCCTTCATATGCATCTTTCTTTTTTAGGGTTTTGATGCTTTTCTTTGGGTTTTACAGGTCTCCTCTTCATTATTGATTACCAACAACATACAGTGCAATGTGGAAAAGTGAGTATGATGGGTGGCAAAGGCTTCCGATCATTTAGCGACCCTGTAAACCTAGTTTTTGAACCTCCTACACAAACTAGGGCACCTAGAATGCAAACTAGGGTGCCCACAAGTGCCTTGATATTCTCCCAAGCACCCCAGCCCACTCAGATTTCCCAGATTTGTAAGTTTTTGGACTTTGGTATAGTCGTTTAGTCCTCCTGTTTATCTAGCCAGCTCTACAACACAATCCAGCAAGTTTTCCAAATCAGATAAGCTCCTTCAACCCTTCCTTTTCATATTAGGGTTTCTCTTTTTATTAGCCTATTTGTTTAGTTCATTTTCTATATTTATTTTCTGCTTTTATTTACTGTTATTTAATTTTTTCACTTCATTTATAGGTAATTTTTTTTATTAACTTTATGATTCATGATCCAAATACCCATATATTTAAATCTAACATAAACCTTAATGCAATCCATTTCTAATAATTTTCATAAACCATTTGGAGCTACATGAGAGTATACAGATCCTACTCGATCCCCGTCAATGCTCTTTGTGAGCCAATAAAGCAAGTGTATCCTTTGGTTTTTCCTTAATCAAGAAATGATAATTAAGTGATACTCTTTAAGCTTCTACCTGGGTTCTGCCACAAAATCCCAACCAAAGCATCCCTTAGCTTAGATCTTGGTGAAATCACGATAGTGTTTATCAACAGTTACACAACTTTGATCAAATTTTTAGAGATATGTATGCCATTCTCAGTTCCATGATGGCACACTCGCCATTGGGAACTTTTCATCTCACCTAATCACTTATTCAGTTATATATATATTATCATTTAACAATGGTGTTATTAGATTCACTTCTAAGCTTCTTAAGTAATCAATATCATTCATTCAAAATACTCTCTTAATAGAACAAGGCAACCCTTGATAAAGGGCTCATGAAGTTTCTACCTCCTCAGATGTCCCATACCACCCAAGGGGGGTCTTTATGGTAAGATCCCTAAATATGGATTTCCCTCACACATGAGGAAGATAAATTCCTTAATGTACATGTTTCCCAATTTTACTTGTTTTAAGGTTGTGTTTAAAAAATCTTATAAAGTTTATAAGGATAACAATAAATGTATATTGTATTTAAGAATTACATACATTATCCTCTTCTTGTTGTGAATTACCTTTCTTCTCACTTTGTATTAACAACTATTCCAACTAAGTAATATTCAAGTAATGACAACTCCCATACCATTTACGAGAATTGTGATTGCAAGAATCATAAACTTGTAATTATCATTTCTAAATGGCTCTAACATAAATCCTTTCCAACTTATAAACTTGGAATTAAAATTATTTATATAGATTAGTTTACTGATTCAAACTATAATGTACATTAGTCAACCCTCTGAGCTAGGGCCAGATCTTAGAACATGAGAATTATAATAACCACTAAATTCATACCTCAACTTGTGGTTTTATTTCATGAATACCCCAATAGGTCGAATGTATGTTCTTAGTTAAACTAACATTCCATTTTACTTCCTACAGGAAGATTTAAACTTATCTTACTACCTCATTATTTTACCCTCTATCTTGGCTATCACATAAGCAAAGGATGATTCTATGCATGTTCTCATAATCGACTAGTTATCAAGGTTATTAAGCACTGCTCCAAACATTGTTTATTCCATGTATACATTTTTATAGCATAATTGTATCTTGTACACCTAATGTGATAAAGTGTATCAATTCACATCACACTGTGATAGTCAGCATAGGTTATTTTTTTATCACATCCTTAATTATAGTACTCCTTTTATCATTCTAACTCATTAGCTTTGTAAGTTCTTAATAGTCTTAAATTCAACTATTGTTCAGGATTCACCCCTGGGGTACAATATTTTTTACTTTATAAAAACATTATTTATTTCATTCATAACCATGTTATCAATATGATGACTTGCATATTGTATTTATTAAGGATTTGCACATTTCAATATTGTAAGGAAGTGTCTTGGTTATTCATAAACATTCCAATCCTATTCAACACTACATTATATGGTATTTGCTAGTTTGATAGACATACTTACACACCCTAAGGTGTTTGATACATTTGCAAGATAATTACTACATTCTTGGTTAAGTCCCATACACAACTAAAGGTGACTTCAATGATTTGATGATCTTATAACTTAATACTTATTCGGGGTTGATAAGAATACTGTGATAAAGACAACATATAGGATCACCTAAATCTTGCATTGGGTTTATATTAGGAAAATTTACAATTACCAAATAACTATCTCCTTTTCTTCAGTTCATGCCTCAATAGTATTTGCATATTATACTCATTCATTGCATTCTTTTCCTAGAGGCATTTTTTAGATTTCTTAACTGTAAGGGATCCATAGGTTCCTATTATAGATCATACGTAAGAGTTATGTCAAGTTTATTACTAAATAGTGTCATTACCCATATGAGTAATTGAATTCCATAATGTATTCAATCCCTTAATACATAAGTAAAATATTTTCATATAACATTCATCTCATGCATTACATTTCATCACTTTTCAACACATAATTATAATAGCAAATAGCTTCCTTCATAGTTCACTATTTCATGCAAGGCTTCTAACCATAACTCTTTTTTTATCTATTTATTTTTCCCTGACAACAAAGGGTAACAATTCAAGCATGTAATTATATAACCCCCACATAATTTTAATATCACAGCTGATATATTTTTTAATTTAAAGCAAGGAATAGCAATCATGATATATCACAAGTGTATAATAGACTCAAAGGGATTTATTTTAGCTCAGGCATCCTTTCATGGAATATCTTACCCATCTAGTTTTCGTGTTCATAAAGGAACTCTGAACAACACTATTATTGCTTAAGTATAAATAATCTTATTAATAATTAGCAAAAATTTCTTACAAGTTTACATTCATGTAATCAATGAATATAAGATACCTTTCATCATTTTCCATATTAAATTCAAGCTCAATTCTATAAGGATAAGACTTAATTATTTATTTCCAACAAACATAAAATAATAGGCTTATCTTTCCTTTTTATCATTTCTAACAGTACAATAGTATCTCTTGAAATTTAGAAATCAATAATCAAGAATCTTAGTGCAATCGTCTGAACAAATTAACGTTATCAAATTCTTTCACTTTTTCATACTCAAATATCCATCTGCAAAACATGTTAGCATTGGTCAGTTCATATGAACTGAGCATGATAAGACCTAATTCTACCTAAATGGTTTGTGTCATTTATTATGTGCACAGATGAAACACTACAAAATAAATCCCATAAATGACCTATTATAAACATTAAGACTTATGCAGCAGATCCAAAAGAGAATTGATCTCTTCCAACAATCTATTTACATGCAATTGATAGAATATAGAATAGATTACAAGCAATGTATATTTATGTCCTGCATTAATAGTTATTATCACTATGTTATATCTAACAATTCTGATTTTCATCCAAAATAACAATAAATAAGTTGATATCATATAATCATATATCAAAATTTCAAGAATAGACCCGTGATTACCTGAGCAGCGAATCAAAGGATTCAACTTATAATGTGCATACATAAAACACAACTACCTCCAATTATTATCCCTTGTTTTACCTTAACAGGCATCAATAAAATCCTTAGTACATTTAATAGCATTAGCATTCGATCTCTACTATATCTTTTAAGGTTTCAACCCCATAACGTGAAGCCCAGAAAAACCCGAATTCCAAATTAGAGGATTTGATTATAGTATAAAACTAGTTTATATATGCAGACCGACACACATGCTTTATGGGCAATTCCTGGAATGAAATCTCCATGGATAAATGTTCAACATTCCCAGAAATCAATAGTACTTACCCTGTTAAATATTACAAACTGGTAGCCCTAGTAACACTGTGATCTCTTCCAGATCTGCAACACTTAGAAATCATAAGAGGTTACTAAAGTGATAGTGTATAGAACACCCTCACTCGAATCTGGGATTCAATTTACTAGAGTATAAATACGTATATAGTTTTAACAAAATAAGGCATAATAACAATCATGAAGTCACTAAAACTTTCTAGGAGTTTCATTCCTCACAGTACCATAAAATGATCCCACAAAATTAATACCCAAGATCAAGCATTCGAATCTAGAGATTCGACAATAATATAAATGTATATTTACCCCAAACACACCCTAGCTAAGGGGTTTCGAGTTGTGTTCACATGGAGTAAAAAATATACACTCACAAATCATTTCGTAAAACTTTCGATTGTTCAATGTTTTCAAGAAGTTTTAAAAACATACCTAGAACCAACCATATAATGAATCTACCATGATCTGAAGGATATATCCACAATAATAGAACTCACATAGAAATTTAAGACCCAAAACAAATGCATAGATGTATTTATGCGAATAATAATTAGGACAAGCAATGAGGGGAGAATTCGATCATATTATGCATGTTTAAGAAGTTTTGATTCCTCCTTCACTTCCTTCCTCAACTTGTCCTTTCATTTCAAAGTTCTTCTTTGAAGATCAAAAGATTGATTTATCAGTCCAACCAAAACTTCCACCAAATAGAAATTCAATTATTTATAGAAATTATCCCTTATTCACCATCTTTCCATTATTAGGAGATGTCGAAAATAAATCACCGTAACCCCCCAAGAACTCTCAGAGTTTTATAAAAAAAAGTCCTTGATTCTATTAAAAACATGGCATGCATTTTCCTTCCCAAAGTTACAGATATAGCTTAAAAATAGACAAACAGAAACCCTCATATTCAAGCTTCACAAAAGAATGCCAAACCAAATGGGACTTCTCCTTGCATGGTGGTAGTGTGTTAGGGAGCTTCAATTTTCGCCATGCATTTAATTGCATTTATTTTTACAAAGCCATTTCACGGTCCATTAAACTATATGCCTCCCTCCAAGTTTGGTGGGATTTAAAATGAGAACCAAATTTGGTTGGTTCATTTATCATTATAATCAAACAATCAAATATACCATTTATGCATGGCGTGGAATTAAATACCTTTCTCCACTAAGTCAATTTGTATGGTAAATTGACTTATCTAGGTAAATATAGATCAAGGTATTTTTATGGTCGAAGATAGTCTTACCACTCCTAAGTCTTGCATGGGTCGTGCAAGACCATTTTAGTAATTATTTAAAAAAATTAAAAACTATTGTAATGGTATCCATGGTTGCATAGAGGAATGTATAATCCAATAATTAATTAGTCAAATTTCAATTATAGTATGGGTCGCTCTTCATCTAGCATTTTTCGATCCATATAATTTTCATTCAAATGTGTCTGGTTCAATTTACAAAACCACATAGCAATAATTGATATAAAGAAGAGTCTGGTTCCTTGATAATGTTTATATTAAGTCCCCTCAACCATGGTCTATTAAAGGTTATCGATAATTCTACTATCAAACATGATTAAAATAAAACAATCATAATGATCTTCTAGTGTCAAGGAGTATAAATTAAACCATGCAATCGTATTATCAATTCCTTACAGAGATGATACTATTGCAACCATATATAGATCCTTAGTGAGAAGGACCCCTTTTTAAAACTTGCGGTCTATAACCGACGTATCAACCATGATTAATACCAGTAATTCATCTTAATCATTAGCAAACCATACATCATTATATCTCAGTTCAATAAAATATAATGCAACTATATGTAACTGCAATCATACGTTGTACGTCATTACTTTCAGGTAGAAAGGTAACTAGTTTAATCAATGATAGGTACAAAAAACATGCAAGTTTCCAATAGTCTCAATTCAATTACTTTCGGAAAATAAGTATTACATCATAACAAGGTGTGCTCATCCTATAGTATAGGTACAACAATACCCTCATCATAGTATAATTACAGATCATCACCCACAACAAAGCATTCAATAAGGAAGATCATCGCATTCAGTAAGGAAAGTATCATAGGAAACTCAACAACTTATCCAAACTTAACAATAATCCCAAAACTGTAAGATAAGAAAACTTAACTGCCTAGTATACAAAATGAGGGATTTAACATAAGGTGTCCCACGAGTGCTTGGCGATGAGCACCATTACACGGTTATCTTCTCAGCTACATGTAAGCATGTTTGTCCTTTTCAAGATAGACGTGTGCATGCCTAGCAGAGACTTTAGCCAAGTAACAGTTCTTTATTACAAATCCTTGTGATCCACTTCATGTTAATGACTCCATCATGCGACAACTTGGAATGAAATGTGGGATGTTACATACTTCCCTCCTTCCACATTTTAGTTAATCATTTTGGTGAACCCGTACTCTATCTTCACACATTTAGGATCCTTACTCTTTGTCATCATGAATATCTCCATTACTGATTATTTAATTATCCACCCTAATGTACGGTATAGAGTCTAACATCTTCTAGCTACTACCCACATTCGTTCCGACATGCATCCTGACTTAGTATATCAAAAAACTTTAGATGCATTTTCTCAACATTTGTCATTCAAATCTAATCTTCTCGTTGACTTAAAAAAAAATTATAATGACCCATCCTTGCATATTATGATTTGCATTCTCAATATGGGTATCAAGCACACTTTAATTGATAATGGATCTAAACTTAATCTATGTTATATGTTATTCCTTCAAAACTTAGGTCTTTTCACTCGTGATGTTAGTCCATCATCCCTCTCACTCCGTGCATATGATGGTTCATTCCATTCATGTGTTGGTCACATTACATTACCTATTACTATAGGACCCAAAACTTTCGACACCAGGGCTTCATGCCATACATTTTGTTTCTTATATTGTACACCATTGTGCTAACTTCATCCATGAAGGCATTGAATATATTATTCTTCATGACCATGACCCAATCTATTATTGTGACCATGATCCTAATACTAGTATTCTTATTCCACGTATTGATATTACAGATGATCCCAAACCTATGGAAAAACAACCTCACTTTTCACCACTTGATAGTGTTATTTCTGTGATAGATGCAGCTTCTTCTATTCTAACTACTACTACTACTGCTGCTATGATTCCTTATCAGGGGACTATCCAGTCCATGGATTTTGCTCTATCACCTATGCCTTCACATGTACTACATTCATTAGAAAACTCACCTTTTACTTGCACACTTTTCATGAATGAATCATATTGAGAACATATCCCATTTGATCCTACTTGTAATGTTACTATATGTTCACGTGATGGTCTAGCTCAACTCAATTTTTATTTTGAGGACCTTTATCCTCGTACTTGTGATCCTCATCTATATTATGTCTTCATCACTATTACCGTTGATTATGGTCTACGTGTATTTCATCTTACAATCTATCCTATTGTGTACTCCACGTTCTTCTCCACTCACATTAGGAGAGTCTTGGCTTACTTATATAGGGGCACACTGGATCGTGATTATATTAATATTTCATTTCCTATGGCCTTCGGTTGCATATTCATTTACAATAGTTCCTTTCTTGGCTATATGAAAAATATCACTCATTGGTATGTGTATGTTATCCACTTCCTCCATTCACTAATGAGGAATATTCCATAGGTATGTACCATTTATGCCTCAATGGTTCATTACATGATCTTATAGACATTATTTCTTATCAGGTCTCTAATGTTTATCCATATGACTTTGACCTTGAAACTGATGATCTCTTAGATGACATTATGTTATCCATCCTTCATCTTCCAAACTTGGGGAGCATAGCATCTAAAACATCCCTCCCAACCTAGAAGCATCATTCATCACAACATACCATATTTCTAGCATACACATATCACATCCTTGTCCCATTAGCATTAGTACATTTCACATCTTTGCATTATCATACATCACTCTCATAACATAGACACATTCATCTACACACTTTGCAACCATTGCCCAATGACGCACTCTTGTGTTTTGGTTCACACTTGATTTTTGAGGTCTTATTACACATGAAACCCACATACTGCACACTAGGTCATTTCACAAATTTTGTGTCATACGTATTCCATCTTATATCATGCACTCTACATTTAGTCTACATCGTTTGTGCATTTACACATCATACATCATACTAGTTGGCATCATACATGTATCACAATCTTTGGGTCTACATTATAAGATTCTCATCTTGCTTACCATACACCTTACACTTTTATTCTACATACACATTTTGAATTGTGCATATATACATCATACATACTTTACATATCATATTAGTGTTCATCATACATATGTCACACCCCTATTGTCTATGAGTCTAGTATTACATCCTACTCATTATACATACTACTCATCATGCCTACTAATTTTTGTCTACATACATAGCTTGCACTACATCTTATATATCATACATTACACATTCTACACATCCCATGGTTGTCTCTTAGCATCACACATATTATTCTATGTGTTGCACTCACTACCCGATGACACACTCTAGTCCCTCAGTCCATACGTGAATTTTGAGGGTTTACCAATCAAATGGACCTTCTCATTATTACACGTTCATCATTCAACCTTATATCATGTGACATTACTAGATTAGTGACATACGCTTTAGGCTAAATGGACACCTATCCCTTCACCTTGTAGTGGTATACGCTTTAGGCTACATCACCACTCCATCTATTCATCTAGTAGTGATATACACTTTAGGTTACATATTCACTCTTTTAATCATATTTTCATGTTATACTCTTCATTTATAAGGGTCACACACATACTTCATTTTTAAGTTATATCTCATCAATAGATGCATACACATTCGTCACAGTGCATTAGACACAACACATATTTCGACCATTTCCCAATGACGCACTCTCATTTACGATTCATTCTTGACTTCTGAGGGGGGGAAAAAAATGAACCTCACTACATACATTAGTATTCACTCGAGGGGCATACGGCTCCTATCATTCCATATTGCATTCCATTCCATCCATCCACAACATATTACATATCTTGGTTATTTTTTCTCTTGCTTGTCTTTTCTTGTATATGGTCACTTTATTACACATGATAGTAAGATCTCTTATATTTCATTTATCTATACAATACACACATCTATGTTCATGCCTTTGTTTATTTGTGATCACAGATACATGTCTTTTTCATGCAACATGGATGCTCACCTTCTACCCATCCTACATTGGTCATTAGGGGCATCTGCATTTGTCTCTCACAGGTGCTATTGTTTCATTTTGTACCTAACACTTTACATTACTTTCTTATGCATGCTTTTGACACATGAGTTTTTTTCTAACATGTTAACAGGTACTTCATGTGTAACATCTATTTTACAAAATTATTTTCTTCCATGGCTATCTATTGTTTATACTTGTTTGTTTTTTTTGCGTTCCTTACCCTTTATTCGGTGTACACACTTATTTGTTGTATGCAGCTATTATGGCCTTGCATGTCTTGCGACATCGTGAGTGATGTCCCATGTCTGCATCTTGCTTTATGTGGTTTACTTTGTCTTCTTGCATGTTTACATTACTACATTGCTTGGTAGCTTCTACATTATTTTTTTAGATTACGCATTACTTTATACATGCACATTTGTTTGTACTAACACTTGCCTTTGGCTAGCCTCTTATTTATGTGTGTCTTGGTTTCTTCTAAGCACTTTCCTTTCCCCTGCAAGGAAGATTTATAGATTTCATGTGGTTGGTCCTCTTTTGGGGCCACATTCTCCTATCAATGACGTTGCATGTGCCCCCAAAGAGGTAGACATCGTTTGGGTTTTTTACATACTACACAACGCTTCTACACTGGTTCAGTTCAGTTAGTTTCTTCCCTTGGCATTGTGGGTTATACAGTGAATGGGATCAAACTAGTCTACGAACCTTGTACACAATGGCTTTTACAGGACATGATTGTCCTTAGCATTTTGGGGAGTAGTTACAGGTTAGAGGATACAGTGGAATTCCTCACTACACTACTTTATTGAGTGGCATCGAATCACCCAAAAAACTAGGAAGTACAGAGATGTCTTCACACATATGCAGGGAAGTAGTTATAGGTTGGAGAATAATGCAACTTTCTCCCTACACTTCTTCGACCTATGGCATTGAATCGCCCAAAAAACCCAGGGCGAGATATCCTCTTTCCACACTTTTTCTCTCAACATTGATTAGGTTCACATGTTCCATTTTTCATTTACGTACTTTAAATTTACATTCTTTCACATACATATACATACATATTTTGCATTCATTTTTACATATACATGCGTATTTGAATACATTATCATTTTCTGCTTGTAAGTTCATCCATATGAGAAACAAGAATTCAAAAACAAAAGCTACAACAATAGGGGCAACAATAACAACATTTTGAAGCAACACACACCATACTAACCATGCAATTACATCACACACATCAATAACTACACATGTGTTTCCACCCTAGGTTCACTCTCATCACTTTTTTACGCTTTTGTATCTTTATTTTCCATGATCTATCATGTTTTTTTCATTCCACGCTTTGTCTAGTCCTTCAGCTCATTTCTACATCACTCTACATAGATTATCAAGTACGCATCTCTATCTGCTTTATGTTACCAAGATTTCTACTCACCAACATAAAGTTGGGGAAAATGTAGTCATAAAATCACACACTTTAGACATTATTTAGTGTTGGTCTCATACTACTATTCATATGGCTTTTTAGTGAACAAAGTACTAATTAACCCCCGTCTTTTGGCCATTTTACTTTGCTTTCTGTCGTTACTTCTGACCTCTCACACATGCATGCCCAGTATGTTTCTGTCATTATGTGTTATTTTTCATTTGACTAGGGTGCTCGAGCTAGTACTAGAGTGCTGACAGGCACCCTAGTCCTAATCAGGGCGCCCTGATCCTCTTTTCACTTTCCCATCACTTTTGGGGCACTTTTTAGCCATTTGAACATTTCATATTTCTTAAGGTCTGCCTCTTCAGGATTGATTACAAAATTAGACCAAGAGAACCATATAAATATAAAGTTGTGAAACCATAATGAGGGACCAAGCACTAGTCACTACTATCATCAACTAAGGTTACATCCATCAAAGGCTCCATTTGCATCTATCTAGCTACATCACAAGGCACAAGGCTGGTTCATTTGTATCACACTACATAAGAGGGAAGTTTATTCTATTCCATCCACCATTCTATTACATTTCTACACATAGTTATTGCTTGTTACTTTCACAAAGTGTGACTGGAACAAGAGCACCTAGGACATGATTGCACACACTTGCACATAGAACTACATCATATCTAATATTTAGTGCAATGTTCAGTTAGTAACTCCACCCTTGTGGTAGCTGAGATCAATTCGACCACTTCATATTCATCTTTCATTTTTAGAGTTTTGATGTGTGTCTTGGGGTTTTGCAGGTCTCCTCTTCATTATTGATTACTATTGACATACAGTGTGGTGCAGTGAAGTTAGTGCGATATGTGGTGAAGGCTTCAAATCATTTAATGACCCTACAAACATGGTTTTTGGACCTCTTGCACAGACCATGGCACCTAGAACACAGACTAGGGTTCCCACAGGTGCCCTGATACTCTCTCGGGTGCTCCAGTCCACTCAAATTTCCCAGATCTAAAAGTTTCTTGACTTTGGCATAGTCATTTCCTCATCCTATTTCTCTATCCATCTCTATGACATATTCTAATAAGTTTTCCAAATCATATAAGCTCCTTTTGACCCTTCTTTGCATATTATGGTTTCTCTTTTTATTAGCCTAGTTGTTTGGGTCACTTTCTATATTTATTTACCACTTTTATTTACTATTGTTCCTAGTTAGATTAACTACCATTATTCCATATTTTAGTTAATTATATCCTTTTCAAGGTATACGTACATACGGTTAGCTGCAGCCCCAGCCGAGTAACTCTTCTTATCCACATGCCCTCATAACTCACTTTACATAAAATAACTCATTTATTATGACAAAATGAAATAAAATTATGGGATGTGACATACTTCCCCCCTTAATGAATCATTTTCCCAATGATTTTTACTCGTTAACAATAATAGAATAAACCACACAAATATTTGTTTCATACAACTAACGAAAACAGTCAAACATTTTCAACCAACTTGAAATTTTTTCCATATTTTCAGTTTATCCGGAATCAATTTATTGGCTATAGAATCCTTTAAAACATTCTTTTTTTCCATACAATCTGAAATATGATAAAAAAAAATCATTTTAGCATCTAGAATATAATAATAATATCAAGTATAACACAATAAATTTTTAGATATCATTTTTTATGCTTGAAACAAATAAGGAAATGATGTTTTTATTTCCTCTAGTTTCTTCTAGGTTGCACTTTATTCTAACTATTGGTCCCTTTGGACCTTGCATTACATGATTTCTCTATTTCTCAAGTGAAATCTACGAGTTTACATAATTCTGATAGGTTTAACCACCACAATTCATGGATCCTCAACTTGCAAAGCATTCCAATTAAGTACATGCATTACATCTAAAACATACTTCTTAAGTAAGGAAATTGAAAAACATCATGCATCTTATACAATGTAGGAGGTAACGCTAAATGATATGCTACTGGAATTATGTTTTCCATAATTTCAAATGGTCTAACATATCTTGAAGATGGCTTAACAGCCTTGCCAAACATTATTGAACTCATTTTGGGCTTAACCTTCAAGAAAACCTTATCTCCAAGTTCAATTTTTTTATTTATTCATTTTAGATCTAGGTAGCCCTTATGTCTATCAATAACTTCTTTCAATTGCTCACGAATTAACTTCACTTGATTTTCCATTTCTATTAACATTTCAGGGCCCACTCACACTCTATCTTAGGTATTATCCCAGCTAATGGGTGTTCTACACATTTTCCTATACAATGCTTCAAAAGGATCCATTTTCAACAAAACATGATAGGTGTTATTGTACACAATTTCAACCAATGGCAGGCATTCTTCCCACTTGTATTTTTGATCCCTGCAGTACATCTTGAGCATATCCTCTATAACTTGGTTGACTCATTTAGTTTGACCATCTATTTTCGGATGGTATACTAAAGTGAAATTTAGTTTTTTTCCTAAAGTTGAATTCAAGTTTTTCTAGAATCTAGATGTCATCCTTGGATCCCTATCTAAAATTATTAACACTAGAAATCCATGTAATCTGGAGATTTCATACATAAATTTTTTTGCAAGCATGAGATAATCATCTTTCAGATTTCTCGGTATAAAATGAGATACTTTTGTTAACTTTTTGACAACAAGAATCATGTCATGTTTTTTTTTTCAACATAGGAAACCCCTGCACAAAATCCATGTTAATAAATTGCCATTTATAGTGTGGAATGTTATGTAGATACAATAGAACAACATTATGCATGTGCTCTACTTTTCGTGCTAACATTCCAAACAGTGAGAAATGTACTTTATCATGTCCTTTTTCATTCCCTTTTAGAAATATTGTTGTTTTACATCATCAAACATTTTAGTTACTCAAATATTCCCATAGTATGGTGAATAATGAAATTCTTTCATAACTTTTATCCTTGAGTCATTTCCCAAAGCTACAATGACTCTACCTTTGTATTTCAAGATTCCCTCATTGTCATATTTGAATCCTTTATACCTTTGATCATTAGAATCTACTGCTAATGCAGCCTTAACATGTTGATATTATGAATCTATTAATATTTTTTTGTTTCCTCATCTTTTAATTGATACCTAAGGCTAACAATCGCGGAAACATGCTTTCAATGGCTTAGTGCATTTGTCACTCTATTTTCTTTTCCTTTTATGTAACTTATATCAATATCATATTGCGATAAGAATGAAAACCACCTACATTGTCTTGCATTCAATTAGGGATATGTGAAGATATACTTCAGCCCCAAGTGGTCTATTTTTTGTTCAAAAGGCTTTACCAACAAGTAATGCCTCCAAAGTTTGAAGTGTGTGTAATATGGCAAGTTCAAGATCCTGGGGAGCATATTTCAGCTCATGTACCTTTAATTTTTTGCTCTTGTATATAATCACATGGTCATTTTGAAGAATAATTCCACCCAAATATTCACCAAAGGCATCTGTTACCATGGTGAAACTTTCATTAGGGTCTGAAACCTTCAAAATAGGTGTTTTAGTTAATTCCTCTTTCAACAAATTAAATGCATTCTCATATTTGTTAGACCAAACTAATTTAACAAAAACTTATATATGTTAAACCCTAGTTGTAGAGTCACAACACAATGATAATATGATAAAATATAGATCTGACCTAAGAAATAAGAAATTAAATTTGAAACCCTAAGTGCAAGAGAAGGGATAAAGTACTTAGATGATTTCACAATTGATCCTAGACTATGCCGAAATAAAAACTAATAAATAGGAGGATGAAACTATCGTAACTATGCCCATAAAATTTTGTGATTGTCGGATCTACCTGGACTGAGGTTCTTGGACTGGGTCATGGGCACCTAGGCATTGTAGACTTGTTCTGGGCGTATGTGATTATGAAAAAACTCATAAACTGATTTTAGTAGTTTGGCAAGATGCTTTCTAAATGTCTCTAATAATCAGTTATATGTCGTTGGTTGATCACTGAGTTTTCTTGAAACATGTCAAGATAAAGAGCACCTTTAAACCTCAAAACACATCAAATCCTAAATAGAAAAAAGATGAAAATGGGGATTCTAATTGACCCCAGCGATCACCTGACTTAGTGAGCTTACAACCAAGTGTTGCACTACATTTCAGAGTCTGTTTAGTTTTACATGTGTGTGTGTGTGTGTAGAATCGTGCCCTAGGTGGATCTTGTGCAAGATGCACTCAATAACAAGCAATAGCTAGATGTAACAATGTAATTAGATGTGTGTATGGAAAAATTAACTTCCCCTCCTAAGGAGTGTATGCAGAATAACCAGTCCCTTGTCCCTTAATGCTCTTGGAATGCCTTTGGATACAACCTTAGGTGCTAATAATAGATGCTTAGAGTTTGGCCCTTTATTATGATCACATAGCTTTGTATTTATATGATTTCCTTGTTTGAATTTTGTAATTGACCTCAAAAATTATGACCACTAAGAAAATAAGATTCCCTAAAGATAAAAGAGTCCTAAAAGGGGTGAGTAAGATACAAAGAGGTTGGGGGCACCTAGAAGGAACGGGGGCACTTGGGCGTTGGCATCCTGGATGGGCGTTGGTGTCTAGAGTTAAAAAAGATAAAACAATAAAGTATTGATTGGGATATGGGGTGTAAGAGATCATAAAGAATCCATTAAACACTAAAAAAATCCCAAAGACATGCCAATTTCTAGTTTTCTCACTTAGGAAACATATGAATAGTAGTATGTGACTAGGACCTAGAAATGTACCCAAAGTGTGTGATTTATTGTCTACATTTTCCCCCACTTTATGTAGTTGAGTGAATACTTTATAACATAAAGTAGATAATAGATGTGTACCTGATAACTATGTAGATCGATGGTGAAAGAATGTCGAGGAGACAAGAAAAAATGTAAAGTCATAAAATGAAGCATGGAAGCTAGAGAGGAGGAAGTGACCCTAGGGATGAAAGTGTATGTATATATTTCATGGTGTACCTATTTTCATTGTCATTTGATGTGTTTTATGATGTGAATACTTGCTTCCCATAAGGATGAAACTGTAAGAGAGAAGATTAAAAGAGTATTCAAAGTCACGTATATGAAAAAATTGATCTAAGTATGTAAAAATGTGAAAAGGAATGTGTGTACCTGATCCGTGATGAGTGTAAAAAGGATAGAAAGGATCCTAAAAGTGTTGTAGAAGAATGATTTTTTTGGGAAATCTCATGCCAAGAGTGAGTTTTTTGGGTGATCTCACAACAAGTGTGCCAAATGAGAGTTTTTTGTGTAATCTCACACCATGAAAGAAGAAGTGTTGGGGATAAAATTATAGTTTTATTCTCTAAAATTGACTACTTCTTGAAATTTATACACCACTATAGATGGTGTGATCCTACTTTTTCTAAGTTTGATCTAGTTCAATCCAATGCAAATAGAAAAAGGAGATAATATGCATGTTGATTGTTGGAGGATTGTGCCTGTAGTAAGAAAACCATTGTGTAGACTACTTCAAATCATGTTGACATGAGAAAAAATTTATAACTACCCCCTGGTAATATGCACCCAGGTGCTCATGTCTATATTTGGGCACTGGCATTTGTACAATACTAAAGACCCAAGTTAGAATTTAGGCCGTATTATAGCCGTGTTTGTGTTTTGTTCCTATATTGTGCATGTATCAACTATGACTTTGTACAACTGAATAGGATTAATGATTCACCCAATGTATGCCCCCCTTATTTGAGGTGTATGTGATGTCACTAGGAGGATGTGTTCCAGAGGATATTACTGGATGTTAATCTGAAACTAGAACCCTACATGGGGAGGGAATGTGCTTGGTAGAAACCAAGGAACATGCAAACAAAGTGGCTGGAAACATATATTAGTGTAAACAAGGAAAATATGCATATATAAGACAATGTGTAAGCTATCAAGAAAGAAGAAAATGTAGACTACAAAAATCATGTTTAAAACATGGGAAATCACTCAAAATTTTGCAAGATAATCAGGGCCAAATCAACCAAAGTAGACAGAAAATGAATAAGAAATACATAAGGAAAATCCCGAAAACAATGGCATAGAATGGAAAATAATAGTAAATAGTAGCAAGAAAAGTATGAGAAAACCATGGTAGAAAATAGTTCCTGTAAATAAAATTTTGCACATGAAGCACCCATTAGCTTCTTAGAAATATAAAAAGTATATCAAAGCATGTATGACCTGATATAAAGTGGTGTGCTAATAAGAATAGGAAATACTATAAAATGAAACAATAACACCTATGATGTGTACAAAAGTGGATGCCCCCAGGATCCATTGTGGGACTGGTAAGAGGTACAATGTGAAACATTCATGTTGCATGTAATATATCTGTGTAATTTTTGCATTCACAACTAGAAGGAAAGTGAACGCATATGCTAACATAGTAAGAAAAGTGTAACATGCAAGTATAAGTAGGAAAGAACAATGTGCAACTAAGAGATGCAGTATGTTGTGAGTGTTAATGGAATGGAATGCAAAGTGAATGTGATATGAGAAGCATGCCCCCTAAGTGAATGTGAATGAGTATGCATGAAATGAGGTTCATTTATAAAATCCCCCTTAGCATTAAAGAATGAAGCATAGAACAAGAGTGTGTCATCAAGAAATGGTTTTTGCACTAGAAAGATATGATTAACAAAGCATAAAGCGTAAAGAGTGGGTGAGTGTGGTGAGTTTCATTTCATATTTATACCCTCAGAATTTTATTATGAGCCTTGGAACTAGAGTATGTCATCAATTAATGACGATACAAGTGTATCAAGATGGTGTAAGATGTGTGTAAAAGAGTAGATGTGAATCATAGAGTGAAAGAGTAGAAATGTGAGACACTTGATAATGATAAAAGGGGGGAGAATAAGAATGATGCCCAACAAGTGTGTTAATGATGGAGATATATTTAGTGACATAAGATATACCTTTTCATCGTTTAAGAGCATCAAGTCTATGTCATGATAAGAGAGAGGGCCAATACACTGGTAGATGGAAGAAGCAATAGGACCATGCGATGGTGGTGGAGTTTGAAATGTTTCCTAGCCATCAGTAGGAGTAGCTTCTTAGAAAAAATTAATTTGAAATGAAAGTGGAGTAGGATGGGGAGGAATATTAAATGGTGGTAGCTTAGGTGGGATTGATGATGCTGCAAAATACTTGGTAGGAGAAGAGGGTGGACTGATTTTGAGAGGTTGTTGTGTAGTTTGAATTGGTAATGTCATAGATGACTTGAGAGGAGGAGGTGTCATATTGATTTTGAGAGGTATTTTTTTATACAACTCCTGAATTTTTGTAAAAGGACCCTTAGAAATGATGGCATGATACTCATTAGATATAGATGAATCAGATTTAGGAACCTAATGAGATGTAGAAATTGAAGATGAACATGTAGCATTATTTGGTGTAGAAAATGAAATAAGACCCTAATGCTTAAGTCATCCAATTTTTTTGTGTAGAGAATAGCAATAATTGTCATTATGTCCATTGATTCAATGATAATTGCAATATGGATTACCTTGATATTTTGCAAGATGATAAGGAGGATAGCAATGAGTAGATGGCAAGCTAATTAATTGATGAGATATGAACTACGGAAGAATATCTTGTTTTTTAGCATTGAAATCAAACTTGAGAGGTGTGGGGAGTGGTAAGAATTTGGGTTCACAGATATGAGCACATGTAGAAGACATATAATGAGGATGAGAAGAAGAACTAGCATGAGCTTGGGAAACATCCTAAAGATGTTAGATTTCAGATTTAAGAGATGTAATCATGGATTCCATAGCCTAAAATTTATCTTGAAATAAATAATGCAAAGATTGAATTTACTTTAATATGGGTTAATCAAATGGAGGTTCACAAAGGCTAGGGTTGTCGAAGATATGATCAAAAATGGTGCTTACTTGATCAGGTGGCGTATCTTTAGGGAGAAACATGATGTCTATGAATTTTTTAAGAACCTTTTTGCAAGTTGAATGCATTTGAAGTAATTGATCTAAAGAGATTTAACAAACCTTAGAAGCCATGATAGAGAAGATGATGTTCCAAAAAAGGATCTGAAAGACTGATCACGAGTGGGGTTCACTAAATGATTTAACTAAAATTTATATATGTTTAAACCCTAGTTGCAGAGTCACAACACAATGATAATGCAATAAAATATAGATCTGACCTAAACAATAAGAAATTAAATTTGAAACCCTAAGTATATGATAAGGGATAAAGTACTTAGTTGATTTCACAGTTGATTTCACAGTTGATCTTATACTTTTCCGAACTGAAAATATGATAAACAGGAGGAAGAAACTGTCACAGTTGTGACCAAAAAATTGTGTGATGATCGGATCTACCTAGATTGAGGTGTCTGGACTGGGTCAGGGGCACCTAGGTGTTGTATACTTGTTATGGGTGCCTATGACTATAAAAAACCTCATAAACTAAGATTTGTAGTGTCACAAGATGTTTACTAAATGTCGTCGATAATCACCTATATGTCATTGGTTGATTATTGAGTTCATTTGAAACCTGAAAAGAGAAAGAGCGCCTACAAAACCCCAAAACACATAAAATCCTAAAAATAAAAAAGATATAAATGGGGAGTCAGACTAACCCTGGAGGTCACCCGACCGAGTGAGCTTACAACTGAGCATTACACTACATTTCAAACTACATTTAGTTATGTGTATGTGTGTGTAGAATTGTGACCTAGGTGGCTCTTGTGCAAGATGCATTGAATAGTGAGTAATAGCTAGATTTAGCAATGTAAATAGATGTATGTATGGAAAATAGAACTTCCCCTCCTATGAAGTGTATGATGAATAACCAGTCCCTTGTCCCTTGAATAGAGATAGATGGATTATTTGATGCTCTTGGAATGCCTTTAGATGTAACGTTAGGTGATATTAATAGATGCTTAGATCTTGGTCCTTTATTATGATCTCATAGATTTTTATTTACATGATTCCCTTGTTTGGATTTCGTAATTTACCTCTAAAAGGCAACCATGAAGAAAACAAGATTCTCAAAAGATAAAAGATGCCCAAAAGGGGTGAATAAGATAAAAAGAGGTCAGGGTGCCTAGAAGGGATGGGGGCACCTGGGCACTGGTGTCCTGACTAGTCGTTGGTGTCTAGAGTCAAGAAATATAAAGTAGTAAAGTATTGATTGTGATGTGTGGTCTAAGAGATCAAAAAGGAGCCATGAAACACAAACAGAAGGTCAAAGACAGATGTCAATTGCTATTTTTTTCACTTAGGAATCATATGAATAGTATTATGTTACTAGGACCTAGAAATGTACCCAAAGTGTGCGATTTAGTGTCTACACAAACAAATTTCTTATCTTTTTTCTGCAATGAAGTTATTGGATCAGTAACTCTAGAAAATTCTTTTACAAATTTTCTATAGTAACCAACTAGCCCCATAAATCTTCTAAATTCATGTACATTCTTTGGAGCTAGCCATTCTGTTATAGCCTTGATTTTTTATGGATCTACATATATTCCTTCCTTTTTATGATATGTCCAAGGTATTGTACCTCATTTTGATAGAAGGAACACTTAGAAATTATTCCATACAATTTCCTTTTCCTAACTATGTCCATACACTATTCTTAAGTGATAATTATGATTCCTCCATGTTTTTAGAATAGATACATAATGTCATCCAAGAAAACCAACAAAAACTTGTCTAATTATTCTTAGAAATATGTTATTCATTAAGTTCATGAATGCAGTAGGTGCATTCATGAGTCCAAATGGTAAAATTGTGAACTCATAGTGGCCATATCTTATCCTAAAAGTCAGTTTTGTATATGTCTTCATCTTTAATTCTCAAATTGATGGTATCTTGATCTTAAATCAATTTGGAATAGACTGATGCATCACGCATCTAATCAAATAGATCATCTATCCTTGGAAAAGGATATCTATTATTTATTGTGGATTTGTTAAGCATGTGGTAGTCAATGTATAACCTTAGCATGTGTCATATTTCTTTTTGACAAAAATGATTGGTGCTCCCTAAGGAAACACACTCGGTCTAATTAATCATTTAGATGATAACTCATGCAATTGTGCCTTAAGTTCCACTAGTTTTGTTATATTCATATGGTAAGGATCCTTTGAAATAGGTTTTGTTCCAAGATTTATATCTATTGTGAAATCAAATTCATGTCTCGGAGGGAGTCCAGGTAACTCCTTTGGAAAGACATTGTTGTACTCTTGTAATAGTGGGTAATTTATCAAATAAGTATTACCTCCTTCATTGAAATATGATATTTTTATTGCATAAATCATGCAACCTTTATTTTTATCCTTTTTAAGTTGCATTGCAAAAATATGACTTACCTCTATGTTTCTTTTTATGCCCTGAATGACTATTGTTTTTTGCGTGTCATATAAGCACTTGATTTGTTTTTCATAATAGTTCACAGCTGCATTATGTTGTGATAACTAGTTTACACCTATAATGACATCGTATGAACCTAAAGGAGCTACACACATGTCTATTGTTATTGTAAAACTAGGCGGATCTAATGTTGCGCCAAAAAGACATTTATTTACTGTGTGGAAAACATTGTTCATATTGCAAAATCCATGATTTATTCATATAACCAGCTTTTATTTTTTAATTTTCTAGCTAACTTATTTGAAATAAAACATTCAGTAGCACCAGTATCAAAAAGGAATAGTTACAGGTAATCCATATAACTTACCCGGTACTTCAATAGGTGTGGCTTGTTTTCAACTTGTCTATTTGCTATTGTAGCATGAATTCTATGTTGCTTTTTGTTATCTTTATTTCTCATAGGAAATTGTTTTGTAGTGATCACCACCACACTTAAAACATCCACCTATTGGTCCTTTCCTTTCTATTTTTTTCTCATTAACTGTTGTGTTATTTTGACCATTTTTCTTATGGTTTGCAACAGGATTTGCTGTTGTATTTTTCTTCCCATTTTTGGCTTTACTGCCAACCTTTTTCCACCAATGTTTTCTTTGGTGCTAGTTATGATGGTGAGCTAAAATTATTTTTCCTTTTCTCATCATGGTGAGCAAATATAGCCTACAATTTTTTCTCTTGGAGGATATCTTTTTCAAAAATCACCTCCATGGTTTAAGGACCATGTACATCCACTTCCCCTACCTATGAAGGGATTAAGTCCCATGATGAACTTTCTAATGGAAAAACTTTCTCATCGGCCTGGTACTGAGGAACATATTTCAACAATTTTGTAAACTTTTCCCAGTACTTTGTTACAGTCAACTTTCCTTGTACTAAGGTCTGAAATTCTGACATCTTTTGGTCATAGTACAGTTGTGGCAACCAACATATTGTCTAAAATAGAACTTGAACTGATCCCAGGTGATGTTAGCTACATCAACCCCAGTTCTACCTTTTGGTTGTCCCACCATGAGGAAACCTCATTTGAGAGCTAATACGCACCCCAAAACTACCTTAGTTTCTTCAGAAAAGTTCTTGATGGTGAAATACTTCTCCATCTCATTGAGCCAATTATCAGCTCCATCACCTAGAGTTGTCCCCTCAAATTTTGGGGACTGATACGCTTAATATCATTTGATAGTTTTGCTACCAAATGTGCCCTTTTATTTTTAGGTAGGTTCAGATCTGCAACGTTAGGATCTATGGAATTTACGTTGTTAACATTTTTAACATCATTTGCATTATGATTTACAACATTAGGATCTGTTGTATTTACATTATTATTAGTAAGATTAGGATCCACTGCATTTGGTTTTCCTGATGCTTCACACTATTATCACTTTCAGTATCGTACTATCCTCAACCAAAATCCATTGTTCAAGAACAACTAATGTGATTGTGAGTTTTCTTGCATGAAAACAAGTATCTCGTTCAATTTCTGGGCTATTGCTACCTCAGCCCCAACAAGCTTGATTATTCACAACATTGCCCCTTTTCTTAACCATTTTTTGTTTTATTAGACACGAATAAAACTTAGTGTTAGTGTAAGGACCCATTGTGTCCAAGATCTGTATTAACCTTCATCTCTGATACCAAAATGTAACACCAAATGTTATAATAACTCCAAATTAAGGGAATTTTTTTCATTTTAAAACAAACCCCTTAATCCCCATTACATGCCTTACAATGATTTTATATGAAAACAATAATAATCCAACAAGTAATCTAGTTTACAATCCATCTAATAACATCATAACCATGTGAAGCTGTAAAGGTCAATTAGATCTACCTTATCCCCTTTATCATCACTCTTTCTCGAGTGTGCATAACTTGTATGTAGTTGGTTAACCTATTTTTTTAGGTTTGAGAACTAATTCAGTTCCTAAGTGTCTACTTGAAAATCAGTTAACTGATTTTCATCTGGTATCCCACACTGTTATTTAGGAACTCGGTGAACTGAACAATGTATTCAGCTAGTACACTAATTAGGCCAAAGGTTTCAAGATATTCTTTGCATGCTTAGTTTTGTGACCACACATAATCCAAAAAAAAATTGTCCCATCACCACACAGTTATCTACACAATTATTTGGATCACATCTCATTACTTAAGTGTTTTAATTTTACGTATTAAGAATACCTAAAATATAGGTCTCGTCTCTCGACTTGAGTGTACGCTAACAGTCCCATCTTAGAACCCCTATGGGAAAGATAATGATTACTTAATGACTCTCATCATGAATTAATTATTTACCCTTCCCATAGTTTTCCTAAGATGGTATGGTTAGAGTACAATCAGCCCAAAGTAGTGGGACTTAGAGTCCATGCTTTCTTAATACACAATGTTAATTACAAGGTAGATTTCATCATTTAGAGATTAAGTCAAGTTATATGTTTATCTACAAGTAATTAGTAACTTACTAGTTACTATCATTCGAAGTTTCCAAACTCAAAGTTTCGCTTTACAACTTTTGTTGTTAGGACTAGGTTTAACTTTAACCATTTCATTAAGATTAGATAGCAATTCCAATCCCGATTAGATAATGTCATAAATTCACCTTATCATTAACTATCATTAAGTACCTCTTTGAAAAGAGACATATTCTTTTTAAGCATTTGAACAAGTTTAATATCAACAAAAGTCAAAAATGTTTCAATCACATTTCATATTAATAGCTTATTAAAGGTATTGTACTTTTATACTTAGACATCATTATGTCATTAAACAAGTAGTTATCGTAAAGGTATAACTAGTCATCCATAACTTTTTAAGTTGTACTAAATAATAATTCAATTATTTAATTAATCTCTTTACAATTGAGTTTAAGGAAATGTAATTATTTCACAACTCTGTTTCATTGTCCAAACAATGTTAATCATTTGTCTCATTTAATTAAACATTAAATTGATAACGTCTTTGATATAATTGTACTATCTTATATTTATAAATTAGATTAATTGTCATAAGGTACAATTATTTAATCAAGTACAATTTTCATAATCAATATCAAATTACAATTCATTGTTGAAAACAACGTAAATCATCATTACAACTCATAAGAGATAGTCAAACAATAAATATATTTATTGAACTCATTAAGGATAAACTCCTTATTCCATAAGGTATTACAATAATTTCAGAATTATATAATAGGCCAGTTGCCATATGAAACTTCATGAAATTCATATTTCACTTTATAATAAATACATAATCCAAATCTAGATGTTCAATAAGTTAATGTTTATAATCAGATAAACAAATCATTGTATGATGAACATGCATGCAATAAATCCAATTGAAATCCTCATAATAACTAATCCATCTTGTTATCTATAAGATAAAAATAATAATATACATGGTTAATTCATTGAACTGGCATGGATTAATAACTCTCCATCAAGTTGTTTCATTATGATATAATTGAACATCTACTGATTTGATTTAACATACATAAACATGTATCATATCAAGTAAACATGTAATCCTATAATGAAATGACCTACTAATGAAAACCAATTTTCTACCATAAACAACTTACAACATCAAAAGTTCATCAAGTCACTAACATATTCATTTTATTTGAAACTCAAGTCACATTAATCAGGACAATCTTCCTTTTTACTAATAACTAAGTAATGCACTTGTATTCAGTAAACATTTATTGCAAATCAACATGCATGTCACTTAAGAAACAAAGAAGAGAAAACAAGTTATTCCTTCAAGACTAATGTTTTCAATAATCATCTAAAAATTAACAAGGATAAAACAGTCTTCCTCATCGATTTATTGACAAAGGGAATAACATCATAGTAACTATAATTACATTTGTATCCTATTTCTTCAAATATTTCATATGATCAAGGTTTAATCCACAGAAGATACAAATAATCATGTTCTTCCTTTCATGTACGAACTAACTTCATCACAACAATTTACCATTACTATATTAACCAATAAATAATGTATTCTTTAATTTATTCAAATGGACAAGTAACAACTATTTTACACAACATATTGTTTTCCCCTTTTATATTTTATGAAGTTGGCATAGTCCATGCATTGGTTTAGCTAAGACACAATTACTAACATTCAAAATATATAATGCACTCACACATCCCAAAAAAATACTTCTGAGTAAAAACTTGGACATAGTTTCCATAGCGAGACACAACCTTGAGATTCATGATGAAATACATAAGAAGGACTACACAGTTGACTAAACTAAACCCGAGCTCATCCCACAAACATAACTTAACTGTTTTAACTTAGCAATGTCGTTACAGGAATGAAAAGGGCCGAGTCATACCCATATTTTTTTCATTGTGTGGCTATCAATGAAGGAAAAAGGTGAAACCTTAACATGCAAGCCTGAGAATACTTTTCACAAAAAAACCAACAAATCCCTAGGATATAGTGTAAGCTCATGAATTATATTTCAGCCAACACAAGTTTCAAACAAACGAATGATTTATAACAATCATTAACTATAACTCAGGTTCATTTCAATACCCATTTCATACTTCAGATATATGGGTTTTAAGACCAACTATTAACAGTCCTCTATATGAGATTGAAGGCTAACAATCCTTCATTTAACTTCAATCACATACAAACTCAATCACCTAGACAAGAAGTATATCCTATTTACTTAGTTAAGGGTTTACAACCCGCATAGTGAAGAAAATAAATGAATCATAAAACTTTCAAACCCTACATGTGTTCAAATATATCGAAATGAAATAAATAGATATAGAGAATATAATCCATTCCTAATAAAGGTAGTGTTCCCACAAACTTTCTCCCAATCTTCCTTTGAAAAAATTCCACTCATTCGAGTAAGATTTTCCCTCCATTTTTCTCCAACAAGACACCAAATAATGTGACGTAGATTTGAACAATGAAAACCCCAATAAACCATACAAAACAGTCCCTATAAACTCCTAAGTCTGCCATTAATAGCTTCCTGAAATAGTTCAGCTAAAATAGATAATCAAAACCACATGCACAGTTTTACAAAAATGGCAGTTCGAATGGCCAGAGGAAAAAGAGGTTAAAACCAGTATGCACAATAAAAATGAATTCACAAATTATATGCAAGGTAGATTCCTAAGGAATCTTCAAGTTTCCCAAAATACATTTAATTCCCTTAAGTTCAGCAAGTGCCACATAGTGGCCAAACCACTTACTTACCACCACCAATCAACTAGTTCCCTCCAAAAAATAACTGGATGTGCTAAGTCAAATGGTCCAAGATCTAATGAAAATATTAATTTAACCTTATATTTTTACATGGGTCGTTAATCGACCATTTAAACAATTACACAACCATTTTCTATTATAATATAGTCAATTCCATGTTATTTCTAACCAAACTAGAGACCAATGATTATGGTCGAAGACCCAAACAATAACCAAAGCCAAACCATTTACCTATATTCACTTTAATCAAAAATGAAAATCATAAACAGTCAAATGGCATATAATATGGTTTAATATTCATCAACATCTTAATCACCATTGTCATGTTAGATGGCCTTAATTATTGAAAACAACCATATAATCCATTTTCATTAGACCAATGCACCCAACACAAGTGGTAACCAAGTTTACAACGATAATTTGATCAGTCCAAGACGATAATCAAACAAGACAAATTTTGATCCCATGCACAGTGTGATAAATTGATCAATCATTCATCAAGTAAAACTTTATATGAGTTATGGTCAAATTAGTTTTAAAATGTTTCGGGTATATAAGAAGACCAATAGAGTTTTCCTTACAACACTTTACCATGTTCTAGTTCACTTAAGCAATAAAATTACATCACTATAAAAGATCATTAAGTCAACCTTATGACCTTTACCTTAACAAATCCAAGCTTTACCTATTAAGTTTGAATTCCATCTTATCGCTTTATGGTCAATGACCATCATAATGTAAAATGAAGGTTAGTATCATTTAAACCATCATAATTATTCCTAATAACCAAAACAATGCATTATAGTTGTGTACATATTTATCATGTATTCTAAATCATTAATTTTTCAGCAAGTAGAAGAACAAGTACAGCAACCAAATAGTATAATCAAGTATCGAAATCATCGCACACACACAACAAGGTAAGGTAAACTCATACAACCAATCAAAGCAATATTAATTTATAAATGTAAATTATTTTATGAGTGCTTAATGAAAAGCATTATTACTCAGTTGAGTTTACAACTATGCATAAGTATTTATATCATTTTCAAGATATATGTATGTACACTTATTTGTAGCCCCATCTGAGTAACGCTTCCTATACCCATGCCCTCATAACTCACTTTACATAAAATAACTCAATTATTGTGACAAAACTAAATAAAATTTTGGGATGTGACAGGAATTAACCTGGGAATCCCCAAAGAGATATACAACAACGAATGGGAACTTCCTACATATAAAGGGAGGAGATAGTGATTATTGTAGTATTTTTCAATGATCTAGTCATCACTGGAGGATCATTGAGGATTATTGATTCAACAAAGAAAGATCTAACATGATCATTTGACATGACCGATCTCGGGCTTCTGCATTATTGTCTTGGACTTAAAGTTTGGCAAAGAGAAAATCATATCTTTGTGTCACAATTGAAATATGCCAAGACAACACTTGAGAAATTCAATATGATGGATTGTAAGACATTTTCCGCACCTATGGAGACAAGACTTCAACTATCTCAAACAAATCCATCACCACAAGTAAATGCAACTCTCTATCGGCAGTTGATCGAGAGTCTCATCTACTTGAATTAGACTAGGCCGGATATAAGCTATGCAGTCAACTATCTTTCACGATTCATGCAAGAACCAAGGGTTTCTCAATGGTAAGAAGTAAAGTGGATACTGAGGTACATCAGAGGAACTATAGACCATGGCCTAGAATACAAGAAGAATAATAACTTCTTCTTAACAGGATATTCAGATTCAAATCATGCAAGAAACATAGATGATAGGAAATCCACTTCAAGATTTGTATTCTTTTTGGGATTTGGACCAATATCATAGGAGAGTAAGAAGTAGAATTGTGTTTCAATATCCTCCATAGAATCAAAATATTGTGTAGTAGGTGGAGGTGTCTGTGAAGCGATATGGATCTGACATATACTTCAAGGATTGCTAATACCACATAAAGATCCAACTATCCTACATGTCGATAACGAAGGAGTAGTAAAAATTGTTCAAAATATAATTTTTCATGAGCTCACCAAAGAAGTTGAGGTGTAGATACATTTCATTCTTGAACATGTTCAGAACAACAAAATTCAGCTCCAATATTTCCCAACATATATGCAACGTAAAGATGTCTTCACAAAGTCACTTGCTCGAGGTAAATTTGAGTATTTTAGATCATTTCTCTCCTATTCACTTGAGGCCATGTTGAATTAAGGGGGAGAATGTTAGGAATAAAACTTATCTTAATTCATCATTAGTTGATATTTGAATAACTGTAATAAGTTAAATTATTTAATTTAAATACTTTAAACTTATGTCAATATGTATTAGTTATCCTTAGTTGTTAGTTAACTAAGTGATAGTGTTCTCATCCCAATGTTTGTGGGATCATGTTCTATCTTGCATATTTTGTTCCCAGATGATTTCCATGAGGGGAAATAGGAGCAGTTAGGGGAAATATGCTATTTTTGCATATTTTCTTAGATAAGGTGATTTGTTTCCATATATTTTGGATGAGATAGAAGTTGTCCAATATCTATAAATATTCCAACTCTCTCATTTATTTGTAATGCTTAAATTTGATATTAATAAAATGCATAAGCACCATCTTGTTTCTGTGCAAAGCTTCTATTTCAAATATTGTTTTAGAGTATTCATTGTCAAGAAATGGTTGGTGTGTCCCAAAAGCCACGCAAGGAAGAGAATCAGCAACAAAAAAATTCACATGAGGAACATCCAACTGAAACCACATTGGTTAATTGGAAAATGGAATAATTTTGCGGAGTTAATCAACCTCCATTCCAAGGTGTAGCTTCCAACACGAGGTCAAACAAGAGGAACATAGAAGAAGGGAAGCCATCTATTTTGATTATTTTTCAACCTCATACCATGCCTCAAGGAATTAGCTATGCAATAATAGTCCCAAACCCTCAAAGTCAGCCTAAGGCACCTATTGCAGTACCACATGTGCCCATTCAAGCTCCAAAAAATTTTGTGCCAAGTAAGGGGCAGCAAAATGATAATCCATCCTCTTTAAAAATTATTGATCAAATGAAGAATGTGCACATAATCATTTCCATGTGGGAGTCGCTGGAAATCCTATGATAGTGGGATTTGTTTCTAGCAACAATGGCAAATTGGTCCACCTTGAACGGGTCATACAAAAACCAGGAGAAGGTTCTCACTAATATAGTACAGCAGGAAAGAGGTCAACCAAGCAAAAATTTGAAGCCTCTGTCATTTTATGTGTCGTTGATCATCAGGAATAACTTGGTGGACAACTACATGATCGATTCAGGGGAAATCATCTTAGTAATGTGAAATAAAATAGCAAATCAATTGGGCCTAAAGTAAAAAATGGTCTCTAAATAAGTGTTGTAACTGAACAGGACAGCAATGGGAACCATTGGAGTCATCAAAGGATTAATTCTTACACTACATTCTTGTCCCAACATCAAAGTTTTGTAAGATGTGTCTATAATTGACTTGCCACCATGTCTTGCCTTGTGTTTATCAAGGGAATTCACTGCTAAGATCGGAGGCTACTTGTTTATGTATTGGTCGCACATGATTTTTAGAACAAGATATAGATCCAAAGCTACAATCATATTAGAAACAAGTGTAAACTTTCACATTGAGCCTCATGTTTCAAGTCTGGTCAATGAAAATTGCTCATCTTTTGATTGGGAAGATTGTCCAAATGTTCCAAAAATGGGTACTAAAGTTGAGGGCATTCTAGATTTGACATTAGATGAATGGGAAAATTAAAAACATGCTTTTGATCCTTACAAAGAGATGGAAGAAGTTGAACTAGGAATATATTTCTTGCATGAAGAGAATCAACCACTCCCTAGCATCACCAAGCCAGAAGATAAGGATGACAATGAAGTATGGAAACTATGTTTTGATGGCTCAAGGAGCATGCAAGGTGCTAGAAGAGGTGCCATGTTGGTGTCACCACATAATATCAAGTACTATTCAGCCTTCTGATTTCAGTTTGCTTTTTCAAACAACACATTTGAGTATGAAGCTCTAATCCATGAACTTCGTTGGGAAAGGAAAAGGGGCATCAATAACTTACAGGTATTCAGATATAGTGAGCTAATTATTAATCAAGACAGAGGGAAAAAATATTCTAAGAATGATCTCCTAAGGATCTACAAGAACTAGGTATGGGATCTCATTGAGGACTTTGAGGCCTTTAACATCATTTCCATACCAAGGAAGAAGAACGAGCCTGCGGATAGACTTACAGAGATAGGGGAAAAATTTGATGTGGTTGATATTATCAAAAGTGATAAAACACAACCCCATATCCATATAATTGTAAGGCATGTAGTTCTAGATAGAAAAACTAACTAGCAGGTGTTCAAGAATGATTAGTAGATCATCAATTTCCTACAGGAAGAAGTTGAATTCTCCACCAAGAACCAAGATAACTTATAGCAACAATAAGGGGACCGGTTAAATTAAGTAAAAACAATCTCCCGAAATGCTTGGTGACATTGGAGTCAATCTTCAATCCTAATTACCAATTCCAGAATGAGAAATAAAATATCTAGGTCAAAGGGGAGGATTTAGAGCCCATTTTAGTTAGAGAGGGTAAAACACTCCAAATCAGAAAAGTGAGTACTCAACAAGAAAAATATGATTTCATAAAGCTTTTCTAGGATTTCCCAGTTGTCTTCTCTTGGAGTTATGAAGACTTGAAATTTTTCAATCCAAAGTTGGTGTAGCACACTATTGAACAGGATTCAGAGGCTAAGCCCATCAGGAAAAATCAAATACCAGTCAACCCTCATATTGAACCTCTCATGAAGAAAGAGCTGAATAAGTTAATAGATTTAAGTATCATATTTCCAATCAAGCACTCAAGTTGGGTTACAAATATGAATCCAGTCAGGAAAATAAACACATAAATCAGGTTATGCGTATACTTTTGGGACTTGAATAGGGCATCTCTCAAAGACCACTATCTTCTTCCTTCTATGGAGAAAATATTATAACTGGTAGCCAATTTAGAAATATTTTCTCTCCTAGATGAGTACTTGGGCTACAATCAAATTACGATGAAAGAAGAGGACCATTTTAAGATGGCCCTCACCACCAAATTGGGCACGTATGCCTATAATAAAATTCCATTCAAGTTGTCAAATGTCGGAGCTACATTCCAAATGACATGGAATTTAAGGGGATGACAAATAAAATAGTCCTCATGTACTTAGATGACATCAGTGTGTTTTCTAAGAATGCAGTAAGTCACCTCTTTCACCTCAGGCAAGTGTTCTAAAGATGCAAGATATTTTGAGTATCCTTAAACCCAAAAAATTGTATATTCCTAGCTCACAAAGGAAAACTCCCTGTCCACAATTTTTCTAAAGAAGGATTGACAATTGATCCAGAGAGGGTTTAAGTCATTCAAGCATTTCCACTACCAATTCATAAGAAGGCTCTCCAGATTTTCTTAGGAACAATCAATTTTGTTCAAAGTTTTGTGCCAAATTTTTTCCACTCTCGTGAAGCCATTAATTATGATGCTAAAGAATAATGTGGGTTTCAAATGAACAACAGAGGGCAAAGAGATTTTTGAGGCCATCAAGCATGTAATAAGCCCCAAATCTCATAAATCTATATTTCTCCAAAGAATTCATGCTCTATGATTTAAGAAGTTCAGACATAATTTCTGTAATCTTGGTGTAGCAGAATAAAGAGGGATCTGAGAAACCATTTTCCATCTTCAGTTAGAGCTTGGAGGACTATGAATTGAGGTACTCTTTCATTGAGAAGCATGTCCTCATGGTTATCAGGAGTTTGAAAAATTTTAAGCATCTGGTTTCAAATAACAAAATCTAGTTGTTAGTGTCCCATGTGGGATTCAAGGACTTCCTTCTAAACAGGGATGAGAATCGGGCAGGATGGAGCACTCTTGTCATGGAATACGACATAGAAATCAAGGTCACTAAATTGGTTCATATAAAAGGATTTTGTGAACAACTAGCTTCTAGTCAGCATGTTGAGGCAAGTGATAAAAAATAATATATTCTGGTGTTGCAAGATAACTAGGAACAATCAAATGATAGTGTGCCCATTCCTTTTTGGACTCAGGATATGGTACATTTTTTACAAACAGGTCTATACCTACTCAAAGGGTTAGTAATAACCTTTAACCCTCTCTCACTTCAAGAGGTAATTAATAAGGTGCTAGATCTTGAAACATCAACACCAAAGGGAATTTTTTCTATGGTACAACCAAGGACAACACCTTTGGGGAAGCTAAAAAAAAATTTATAGGCAACCATGGAAAAAATAATAAGAGACTAAAAATGAATCAATGAGAAATAACTTGTGTTTATCCTATAAGTATCGATGGACATCCAATCATTATTGTCTTGGAAAAGGACATTATCACTACATACAGGTGGTATCATATGGAAATTCCAATTAAAAATAAGATCTAGAAATTAAGGGAAACATTGTTGCCACACTTATAGGTACACCACAATATCAATCCTTTAAATTTCATGGATTCTTCTCAAGCAAGACATTATAGTATTGATTGATATTGGGACAACCCACAATTTCATAGATGAAGGATTGGTAAACATAAGAGGGTTGGAGAAAAAGGATGTAAAATTTTTTAGTGTCATTATAGTTGATGGTTTTATTATGCCTTGCTGGAAAAACATTGAATAACTAAGCTTCACATTAGCTGACCGCCAGATGAGTGATGAATTTTATGTCATTAGTTTCAAAAGATACTAACTTGGTATTAGGAGTGAAATGATTACATTCATCAGGACAATTCATCAAAAAATTTCATAGTATGGAGTTGAATTTTAAATCAAATGAGAAAGAGATAGTACTCCATGTGATCACTAACAGTGTTTTAACATTATTTTTGAAAAGAAAAATGGAGGGCATCAATTGGTAAATAGAAGAGGTTTGGAGATAAAGGATGTAAAATGTTTTAGTGTCATTATAGTTGATGGTTTTACCATGCCTTTCCATAAAAAGGTTGAATAACTTATATTCACATTGTATGACCATCAATTTTATTTTAAAATGTCAATCCTAGGAATCCAAGGTCCTTCCTTAAAGGGTGTCAGCTTGTGACTAATACAAAAGACAAAAATGAAAATACCAAATGAAGATTGATGATGCTAAGGTGAACTAGAAGGGTTACAAAAACTTATGAGATTCATACAATGGAAAATAAAATGTATTTGTAGGGATAATGAGAAGGAAATAGGTTATGGATACTGATCGACAATGATCACTATTTAAAACTTTTAATAATATAAGTATTAGCTAAAGGACTAAATGAGAGACACAGCATAAAGGGGATATGAAATATTTTGTAAAAGAATGATCAAATATTATAATGAATACAAAAACATACTTGATAAAGATAAAAAAAAATACTATACTAACCTTGAGAGACATTCTGAAGGTGATAGAGCTCCAAAAAGAGTTGACCAGTGATCAAGATTTTAGCAGTAGTTTGTTGGTGATCACGAGTGGAATGAAATTCTACAAAGGTGCAACAATCTATTCTCTAATCCATTTTTTTTAATAACTTGCATGTATAACTTTGAAAATGAGCATGAGGGTGATTTAAGTAGAATTGACGGCATCCACAAAAAATCACCAATGATCACGGATCGTTGTCGATTTTTCTAGAGAGGTTACAAACCAACAAAGGAAATATGGTAAATGGTTGAAACCACTTTCCATCCAAGGTTTAGGTTGTTTGATAAATGGTGGGAGGTTAGGGATTTTGGTAGGAAGAGGTTAGGGAGTTAGGATGGGTAAGATAAATTAGGCTAGGTTGTTTTTTAGTGGTTGGGGGAGGATAAATGAGATTTACACGGGTAAATTAGGATTTTACGACAGTAATTTGTAATATACTTAGGATAGGGATAATAGTGATAATAGTATTAATGTATATTGGATCACTTGGGGGTGAAAAATTTCTTTCTACAGTTGGAGCATGCGCCTACAGATTTGAAGGATGTAGTAGTATTCTTGTGCACAAGTATTTCACCAAAGGTAATGAAGATAATGGAGATGAAGCAATTGGCTATACACATTACACCCTATCATCTGGTAGGAGAATACCTCTATAAGATGGGCCATAACAAGGTATTACGTAGATGTTTCCTAGAACATGAAAGAGAAGAAATAATAGAAGAGGCACGTGGTGGAATTGTGGGAGGCCATTATGTTAGAGAATCCTTTGTGTGCAAAATACTCTTAGCAGGTCTATGGTGGGAGATGCTTTACAAGGATACAAAGAATTTTTTCAAGAATTGTGACCATTTCCATAGTATGGGAAAACCAGGATAATAAGATAAGATTCCATTACACCCTTTTCCTATGTAGAACCCTTTGAGAAGTGGGTTATTGAACTTTTTGGACCATTTGCACCATCTACACAACACACATGTGTGTGGTACATCATTACTTGCACATATTATTTAAAAATGTGGGAATAAGCTCCACCTACCAAGGATTTTATTTTCACTACAGTTGTGTGCTTGTTATGGGAGAACATTATTAGAAGACATGGTTATCCATTAAGCCTCACTAGTGATAGAGGAACTCATTTCCTCAATGAGACCATTTGAATAGTACTTATAGAATTCATGGTGGCACATCTTAAAACACCTTATCACCCTCATGAAAATGGAACAATAGAGGCCTTCAATAAGATCTTAGGTCAAACCTTAACCAAGATTTGTGATGTAGGAAGAAAGGATTGGGATGACAAAGTCTCGGTTGTACGTTGGGCATACAGGACAACATATAAAAGGTTAAACAGAGCAACACCCTTTTAATGAGTGTTTGGCATAGAAGCTATTTTACATATCAATTTCATGTTACCAACCTTGCACTTTACACACACAAGAGGACTCACTGATGAACAAACACTACAAGAGCATATTGAAAATTTGATGCAATTGGATGAATGAAGTGCAATCATACGAAAGAGCCAAAAGACAAAGAAGGTGAAACAAAAGGCTTGGTGTGATAGACACATATAGAGAAATTATTTTTGTGTGGGAGGATTGGTATTTCTCTATGACTCTAAATTTACATTCTACCCAAGGAAGTTGAAATTGCATTGGTTCAGACAAGTTATCCCAAATTTTCTCCCCCTGGTTTGATTTGGAATAACTCAGTAAAAATGGACTCGACCATTTTTACAAGTCTGTGATGGTTAAAAGGCCGTCAAATTATCCTTCCCTAAAGCATTAGTCATTAGTATTCAAAAACCTATGGGAGACTAAGTCTTAAAGCATTGGCAAGTTCCTATTAAAAATTTGTGGTACAAAGAAAGTGGAAACCTGCAGAACAAAGGTTAAAATGGATAATGTTGCGTGGAAAGGATTAAAGTCACGATACAAAGTAAAGTAAGAGGACACATGGTATAAGATCAACGATTCAGGTGGGCTACATGTCAGCATTCTTAATAATCTTATGGTAATTGGATCATCTGAACTCCAAGTCCTTGGAGTTAATCATAGTTCATATTTCGTCGGGTCTGCAAGTTAGATAGGGTTAAAGGGACAGGTGGTGGCCAACTTCAAAGACAAAAAGTTTATAAGTCCCCCGGACTTAGAAATTGTAATGAGATGAGCTACTTGGCACCACCCTATTGGTTTTCCTTTAAAATATTGAAAAATGTGAAGTCCCATCAAATCATAGACAAGCAAGAGGAAGGCAGTCTGACAGGGTCCTGACACAGGGGTGACGTGGAGCCATCTCTTTAGCTTGCATTTCACTTTTGTCATAAGGATTTTAAAGAAAAAACTGACAATGCAAAGTGCATGGATTTTTTTCATTGGCTCACACTTCATGATTATCAGATAAGACTATCAAAATTATGGCAATGCATTAGGGCATGGAATTATCCCATTGGCTAGATGCTTCACGGATGTTAGTGGCAATAAATAAAAAGGATTGACATGTGAAGTGCGTGGATATTTTCTATTGGGTCACACTTCACAATGTCTATTCAAAGGGCTTTGAAAAGGAAAATTGTGAAGAAACATGGTTGTTTCTTATTGGCATGTATTTTCATAAAGGTATACCCGCTCGCAAAGGACAAAGGAAAAGGAAAACTAAAGGGAAATAGAGCCCAATATTGTTAACCAGTGGGAGGCAGACACTTGGAAAAAGAAAAAACTAAGTACATGTTGGCAGAGGCCAATCCCTGAACCAATTGAAGACTACTATGTGTCAAAATTTTGTGCCTCCCAACTGGAAAAACTTTAAATGGCCATTTTTTTTTATCCCAAGCTCCAAATTGGAAAAAAATTTAAATCATTGGAAATCTCTCATCAAGATATTCAATTTGACATCATAAAAATTTGATTTTAGTGGCTTTTGGCAAGTAAAAAATGGCAAACATGGATTATGAGGGAAGAGAAGAGAAGTTTGATCATGTAAACAATCAAATCAAGTAGCTCAACCACCAGAATCGATGAAGCATTGATTCATTTCCTTCTGCAGGACGTAATAGACACAGTAATGGCCTTGCAGATTACCCATGTGCTTTATAGGAGACTTTAATGCATATTGTTGGTGGTTGGAAGTTTGAAAATTTATCCCTTCTCTCCTTTCCCTCTTCTCTTTCTTCTCTCTCTCTCTCATTCAAGTTATATATTGTAAAACCTTTCATTTTGAACAGGATGAACATTCTAAAATGCAAAGGAACCATGTCAAAATGGCATCCTAAGTAGATGTGAGTGACAAGCCTTCATTTTGGCCTATGTAAATGTTTCCTTTCCTTCTATTTTGACTGTAATGGATTGTGCATATTTTAAACAATAAAAATCTATTATGTGGCTTGTTTTATCAGCCCTAGTTAGTTTTCACTTCCAGTCTTTATTTCTTTGTTTTTATAATGGATTGTGCATGTTTCTTACATTTACATGCTCCATTTTTATTGTGTTTCATGAGAAAATGGAAAGTTGAATGTGTTCTGAATTATGGCACATCTGTCTACCCTTTCTATGCTCATTTTTCCCCATTTTTTCTCACAAGATTATCTCTCACCCCTTTTCTAGTACTATCACCATCCTTTTAGCTTAGGATTTCCCTTTTTTCATCTCCTTCTAACCCTGGTCCCTTAGCATGTTTATTTTAGTATTTTCTTTATGCATTAGGAATAGGATGAGGAACTAGCCTTCTCCAGAGGTTTATCTCAAACAGAAAGGTTCCACAACTTGGAGATGGTCCCATGTTTCCTAAAGATCCTTGAGTTGTTTATGACTCAAGGAAGGGTGCAATTTTTAGCTGCAAGAGGACCATTTAAAATGACCAAGATATTAGACTTTGGTGTATGTCAATTACAAGTTTTGGATGGGACCATGTTACCAGGTTACTTTAATGGGAGTATGTTAAAGCCCTACTATAAATAATCTTCTTCATTATGTTTTTAATAAGGCGTTGTTTTGATTTAGTTTATATTTTCAATTTCAGCATTGTTGTTTTGGTTTTCTAATAAGCATGTGCATGCATAGGAGCTAGTATATGTTGAAGTATGATGCACAGAGGACCACACATACTTTTAGTGTAAGGTAGCAAGTAAAGGTTAGTGCACGTGATTGTTTTACTTAAGGATATAAAGGGTGTCCTTGGATTATTTCACTAAAAGATGGACAATGGAACTTGGTGGTGATGGAAGAATGGAATCTATGGTTACAAAAAACATGATAATGTGAGGTAAGAAATGTGAAAGGAAGACTATTTGGTATGTAGTGCAGAGTATTTCATCACAAGCAAGTTCACGCAAGAGTTATGCAGAACAAAGAAGTGCACACAAGAGGATTTATATCCTAATAAGTAGTGGTGTACTGGAAGGTTATGGGTTTTCAATGCAACAAATAAGACTTTGATGAACCAAACCTAGTGAAAATTTTGGAAAAGAGAAAAAGGTGGGAAAAAAGCAAATAAAATATCATGTATGGACAATAACTAAATGCATTCAAAAAAGTAGATGGATAAAGTAGGCAGAGCATTAAATGTACTTAAAATTTGAAATCTATATAAGGGCTAGGGAATTTTTTCATTCCTCACTTGTGAATTTAAGAGATTTGGAAAACTTATATGATTTGGAGAAGAAAAAATTACAACAAACTAGGGTAATCAATAATCAGAACTAGCATACTAACGACTGTGAGATCCTTGTGACTGGAAGGCTTGAGCTCTAGAAGGTAGATTAGTAACTAAGGATGGAATTGGTGGATTTATATTGAAGGTTGTGTGGTGTGGAATAAATTCATAGTGTATGTCATGTGTAGAGTTGTAGAGATAGGGCACGTGAAAAGATAAGAAAGTGACATTATTTTTTAAGAAAGGGTTTGGAAAGTGACACACCAAGAAGGAATACTTGAGATAGAAAAACAAAGAGTTTCCACTCTTGAAGCATAAAGTTGTAGGCTAGGGCATGAAGTTTACAAATGGTTTGAATAATTCCCAGGGTTTCCAGGTTGATTTAGCTTACAACAATGGCTCCAACAAAGAAGACATACAAGGGGAATAAGAAGAGAGAGTCAACCCCCAAGGACTGATTCTATGAAATGCACTACCCTCAAGAGGTGATTATTTTTAGAAAATGGGAGTCAAAGACATGAAATCACTGGATTAGTGAAATTAACCATTGTGTGCAAGGCCATGAAACTAACATCTAGAATGATACCTTGAAAGAAACAAGCTAGAAAACATAAGAGGGAAAAATAGTACTCGATGATAAAATGCATAAAATGTTAGAGAATGTTGGAGTATTCCACCTCTTTAAGTTGCCATTTTTTGGCAAGAATGTGCGTTTGTTCCGGTGGTTGATGTCATGGGTCCACAAGAACCATTTATACTTCACCAATAGAAGGATGCACATCATTGTGCAACTTATAAAACTTGCGATAAGACTTAATGATATGGGTGAGGAAACAACAATAGACATGATTGATGAAACATTTGTGGATTCCATATCCGTGAAGTTACTATATCATAGGGGGAGATGCATGTTCAACATATATAACATCTCTGACCCAACTACTATAGTGGACACACACTTGGTAAGTTGAAAAATTGGAGCATTAGAGCGATGGTCAAAAGTAAACAAGATATTCTTGCATATTGTGCATAAGATGGCACATGATACAAGATATAGTATTGCTCTGTAAATCACAAAGAGTATTGTAAAAGAAGATGTAGTGCGATAAGATAGGGATGAGAAGATCACTTGGGGTTAATGTTACTAATTATTATTTGGGAGATAAGCATTCTAGATGGACCCCCAGGGAAGAAATGGGAACACCCAGTGACAATGAGGTCACCCACCAAAAGATTCACCATGTATACTTGTGATGGGGTGATAACTAATGCATATAAGGCTTGCATTGACTTATGGTATAAATGAATGTGTGAGGCCTTCAAAAATGAATGACACATACCAAGGGATCTACCTTTAGTTCTGAACGGGCAAGCAAAAGTTTTTGTAATGCAACACTTCTTCCTTGCAATATTTTTTTCTACTGGATGGAGAGATGGGGCCCTGGTGTAAATTACCATTTTTATTCATAGCGAGGTACTTTATTAGTTCAATAAATATAATTAAGGATGTGCAACCACTGAAGTTTAATGCACTGATAAGGTAGATGTAGAGTACCACACTCTATGTAAGAAACATTATTGCATCATGCAACAACCTTATGTTGAGACCTAAGAAACAAATGTGATGGACCTGAATCCTATCGTAACCTTGGTAGTTGACAACCAAACATGTAGGTTATATGTATACCTATGACCTAAGCTGAAGGATGGAAAATAAGTGGAGGCACATGATACCGCTCTAAATCCACCACCAAAACGGGTGGCCAAAAGACAAAAGAGGGGAAGGGTTACAAAGGTTGTAACACAAGAGGAAGAAAATGAAAAAGAGGGTGTGCTAGACAATATTGCATGGAAGAAAAGGAGGGTAGAATGCAGACCAATCCCAATGCATACTCCTCCTCAAAAACCTACACTTAGCCCAAATCACAGTGAGGAGGGAGGCCCGAAAGAAGAAACTGGAGGATTGGATCACAATAGGTTTAGGCATCGAACACAACGAGAAATGACCCTTCATATGACCTCTCCAGCCATCCTAGAAGAGACCGCACACAACAAGATAAGAGCAAGAGGCTCACAAGTCAGGAGAGGACTCGAAAGCAGAAAATGTCCCTCAAGTGATACATATTGTAGAATAAGAGTTTGAGGAGCATGATGAAGAAGCACACATGGAAGAGCTAGAAGAACTAGAACATGAAGAGGAGCAGGAGCAAGAGGAATAAGATCAAGAAATAGAAGACCAAGGATTTGGAGACACAAGTTCCTCACACCATAATGTTGCTTAAGAGATACCACGTGATCAGTGCAAGCCAATGTTAGAACATAGACCTTTGACAAGAACAAGGCCAAGGGGAAGCTCACCTCCTCGCCATCGCATGCGATATATCATTGACACATCTAAGGTCATCTGAGCCACATTTCAAAGCTTAATGGATGTAGAGGTTTTATACTATTAGAATATGCTCTAGAAAGGATAAGCCCATGCTCGAAAGCGCAAGATATTTTCCTTTGCGAAGCAAACACATATAAAAGATCTAGAGTTTTGAGTGAGCAAAGAAGCCATTAATGAACTACAAGGTAGGAGAGATCCAATGAACACACTATCCATTGTGGACTCTACACAACTAATAGAAGAATAGGCAATCAATGCCTTAATCAAGTTGGCCAATAAAGTTGTACATAGGAATATAGGTAAAGGAACCACTTTACGTAATGCACAGGCCAATTTTGAGGATGTAAGCAAGAAAAATATTTGAATAAGACGAAACAGAGGTTGGACGATGTGAACAATAAGGTAATCGAATTGATTAATAACATTGCACGCTTGTGTCTGTAAGTTGTCCTAGAGGCCAAGCGGGATAACAACAGTGAAATCGACTACCTAGAAGAATTGGTTCATTTATCGCTGATAAGAGTGAATAGATTACACTCACCTACAACAAAACAAATGGATAGGGCAAACCAAACAAAGATTGGCCAATTGTTGTAAACATATGCAACTCTTGGCTTATATATAAAGGAAGCTTTGTAAAAGGCGGAGGGAGTTTTCAAAAAAAATTCCAACAACTCTATTATTAATTGATGCTTAGCAGAGGAAGAAATAGAGATGAGCCACATAAAGGAATCCTTATATACCAGAAACAAGGTAGGGCACACAAAGGTGATGTAGGAGTTAGAGGAAATTATAGAAAAAATATCAAGAAAAAAGGTCAAGGTGGAAAAAAGGTGGAAGGAGCTGCAGGCAAAGGTAATGAAGAGAGGAGACATGCTAGAAGGCCTACCAACAGAGTGGAGTGTTTTTTTCTAGAATTACATGAGAAGGTTTGTGGTATGACCCCAGATAACATACCTAACATTATTGAATCAATACAAGGATGGTCAGATAGTGTGCTAGAGGAATGTAAGCTACTAGAAGTAGAAATCAATGCCGAGTTCCTAGAACTCCTGTAGACACATTGATCCTAACCGTTGGTCACACAAGAGGGGGCATTATTATTTATTGATACATTATTTATTCAATTGGGGTGTATCATAAAAATATTCTCTTTTATTAATGGTTCATTCATTTGATTGGTATTGTTGAGGACAAACAATATCCCTAGTGTGGGGTAATGTTGGTCGGAAGAAATTAGCTAAGTCTGAACATGCGCAAAGGATAACATGCGGAGGCATGAGGAACACATCCGCAGGACTTAGCCAAAAATAGGTAAAGGTAGAGGATAACATTATGATCAAGAAGGCTAAAGATAGGAAAAAGCATAGGTGATGTGGTCATCAAGGCTAAGGATGCATAAGGCTAAATATAGGCACAAAGAACTCATGTAAGAGGAAAATCTATTTATAACACATGCGACAGGAAGAAAGCAAGTCGCTTATGGGGAACCACATAATGAGTCTATTTATAGAAAAGCTTTAGTTGAAAAATCATGTAGGATATGTATATGGTTGGTCTATTTTTGGACTGTAGTATTAATTCAGCGGTGAAGGACAAGCTCCCACCCGATAGATATGTTTGTAACCTTTATTTCATAAAATATAGTGTGATGGAAGTCATTCTTATTATGTCTATGAGTTCATATGGAGATAAAGTGAGAGTGTATAGGGAACTAAAGTATGTTTGTAAGTGCACTTATATAATGATATATAATGACATAATGACCATAATGAATATTCAACTCTTTATGGACTATGCATTATTGTATTTTTTATGACGTGCTTCGAGTGAGTGCTTATACATATGTATGAGTGAGGTGGTAGTGTGCCCGACTATGTTGTGCTAATTTACTAGAATACAACGTGATAAAATGTAAATATTTGTGTTACACTTTACATTTGAGTTAAATTTCATTTCTTTACTATGGACATTAACTAAAATTTGTGTTGCATGTTTCATCGTGAAGCATGACAACACCAAGTATAATGACACTTTGAAAAATAAACTCTGAATGAAGAAAAAGTGTGTATACACACTTAGTTATCTTTTCCTTTAAGCACATAATTTTCATTTCATACTTAAAGGGTGGGAAATGTAGAAATTCCAATTTGGTAATTCACTCTTTGAAACTTGGTTTTCACAATGCACTCTTATTAAGATAAACACAATATTTTTACTCCCGCCTAGTAAATTTTGAGGTCGTTTATCTAGTTTTTTTATCCTTGCACACTGATATGCTAACACATTCTCATATTATAATGCATAAAATCCATATACTAAGCCAACCTAACATGATGCAAACTTCATTTATCATATTTTTCATTCCTAGTCAAGGCCGTATAGTTTGGTTAGAAATTTATATTTGGTCCTGACTTATCTGTATGGTTTTGCACAGGAATATCCTCCATCTATTCTTTCAATTCAAAATTCTCTGATGGATTATTTTCTCCCTTTACGTCAACCTTGCTTTGTTAATTCATCTTCATAACCCTATATAAGAAAGCTAACACTAACTCATTTCTAACTTGGAAATCATATGGCCTTACATTAATACACTCATTTCCAACACTTGCAAAAGGCACCCAATGTTCCCTAACTCTCGCAAAATCACATCTAAATTCATAAGGGTAGAAATATCTATAGGTTTGTAGCTTTTTACCAGGTCAAGACATCAATCTCTCTCATCCAAAAGTACTCAAACATCCCTTCTCCAAGTACTTTAGGAAGATCATATCAACTTAACTTAAGAATTGTCAAAAAGGTTTCCACATCTAGTTGTCAAAAATGTAGAGAATGAAATAGGTTTGATGGCTCTTCCAATAAGTGCCAACATTGGCAGTGCACAAGGTTTTCCACAACCTAAATAATGTGTTTTTTTCAAGGATTCCCATCCATGGATAGGGTTTGATATCAAGTTTATAATATTATGAGAGCTTCGTAGCATGACCGACAATTATGGTTTGAAAGTGGAAAACATTTCTAAGAAGGTGAAAATATCAAGAATTTACGGATCCAGAAACCAATCATGTCCAATATCAATTTCTAAGCATTGTTACGAAGTAAAAGTGTACAATCTTATCCCAAATCCGTTTCTAATCACATTTCCTAGAATAAAGCATCACCAAGTTGAGATCTTCTTGTTTCAATAGTGTGCACTCCCAGAATTTTCCAGATCCATATGTAATTAGCTAATTGTACTCATCCTCTTGTGTTTTCAATTTTGTAGCATATTGTTTAAACATTGAATGTGTTTTTTTGATATTGTATGATTAATTTTGGAAGTTAATTAATCATAATAACCCATGTATATCCCCTTACATCCTTTATTGTACTTAATTCACTAATTCTAAGATTTCACATAATCTAATAAGGGTTTAAATAGTGGTGGCACAAGTTGCAGTGACTTTCCATCCTCTCGTGGTCAAGCATCTTCCATGTGCCAAGATCCCTCCCTCTATTTTATTTAGGGAGGAGGTGATTGAAAATGGAATCTACTTCTCAAAAATTGGGGTGATATATCACTTCAACCATTTTTTTCTTCATCTCCATGTACTCTATTCATAGTTATTAGATTCATGGAGACCACTTAGTAAAGGTAATCTATATATTTATCCTTGTGTTAGGGTTTTATTTATTGTGTATTTTAATTCCAATCAGGCTATTAATGACTCTAGATTTGGGGCTAGCATTATCTCTTGATCAAACCCTAGTAGCTTTATTTTAACTAAATTTCAAAATCATTTAATATCAATCCTATTTGGGTAAGATTTTTAAATATCCCGATTTAGTTCTAGATCAAATGATGCTATAAATCCATTAGAAACACTCTAGGATGCTTTCTAATGACTGACTTTATAACGTCATTTTTCACCCACACTACTTTTTCTCACATCATAGTGGATTTATATGTATCGTATGATATTTTTTTAATTTTGTTTTGAAATGTGTTGACCATTATTGGTCTTGGGTTGGGGCTTATAAGGGTTTTCTTTTTTGTTCTCATCAGTGCTTTGAAACAGTGCACATGGCTTCAGAGTGTCAACAAGGAAAATTTTAAGGAACCCCCCCAAAAAAAATTATAGAAATCATGGAAAATATCCCTATAACCAGTTTCGTGGTTTTGCAAAATATCCTTGTAACCTATTTTGTTCTTTTGGTGAAAATGGTAAAAATATAAAAAAATAGTTGGAAATCGAATGGTGAATCTCTTATAACTATTTTTGTGAATACCCTCTATCGAATTTGAGTCGAATAAGGCCCAAAAAAATTCATTTCAATTCCTAGCATTGGCACTTAGAGGATTCTTTCGCATGCCTTACCTTAGTCCTTCACTCCTTTACACTCAAGTGTCTGGAAAGTGTGACACTTGGCCACTCGAAGGAAAAGGAAAATGACATGTGGCATCTTCTGATTACTCGCTACCATTCTACCTTACCTCACCAACACCACGGACCCAAAACTTTATTGAGTTGGTTCATTTCACAGGCTTGGAGTCTGGGGAATGTCTTTTCCTTAAGGAGGACCAGAATCCTACCACATGGCCATCTAATAAATAAGTTGCATCATTTGATTGAAAGAGGAAAATGACATGTGGCATCTTCTGATTTCTCACTGCCACTTCACCTTACCTCACCAACATGTCACACTGTGGACCAAAAACTTTATTGAGTCAATTCATTCTACGGGCTTCGAGTCCAAGGAATGTCTTTTCCTTGAGGAGGATCAGAATCCTACTTACTGTCTAAAACATCAATACATTTCAATATTCTTTCCATTTCTATTTTGAATTTCTCATTGACCTGATTTAAAGTTTCCATTCTAATTTTGATTGTATCCTCATGAATGTATTGGATTCCTCTATCCTCAGATGGTATAATTCCTTCCTTTTCCACCAGGTATTCATCTAATTGAGTGATTATTTCAATTTTGGGAAGAATCCCTTCCCAATAATGTAATTCATTCTCACATTTATCACTCAGTTATTTTGTGTCATTGAATTTTTTAGTTAATTGTGTGTAGCTTTCTACCACCTCTTCACTGACTTTACTTCCCTTTTCTGATAACTCGTCTTTCCATTCTCCCACTACATTAACCTTTTCCCAAGATTTTTCAACCTCATTAAGGACCTCTAGGGTTATTGCAGTAGTATAAGGGGGGAGAATGTCATGTGATATGCCCCTAGTAGTAATGTGAGAAGAGGCTATGTGAACTCATCAAGGAGATCATCATCCTCTGGGTCAAAGTCAAATGGATCAGAATTAGCAACTTGATAGGCTATAGTATTAGGTTGATCACATAATGATCCAGTGAGAGAAAAATGGTACATGCCCATAGTGTATTCTTCATCAGTAAATGAAGGATTTGGAAAACCATGTGTGTACCATCGAGTGAGGTTGGGTGAATGGCCAAGAAAGGAACTATTGCAAATGCAAATGCGGCCAAAGGCCATGGGGAATGAGATTTCATTGTGACTAGGGTCTACTATACCTCCGATGAAAGTAATCCAAGAGTCCCCTAATGTTAGTGGCAAAGAACAAGGGGTACATGGTAGATAAACAATGATATCAAAGACACACAAACCATAAGCGGCATTGATGGTGAAAAAATTGTAATAGATATGAGAGGCATGAGTAGAAGGCTAAAGGTCATCAAAATTAAAGCCAAGGCTAGCTACACCAATAGGATAATAGATGGCTTCATGACATGTGGGATCAAATGGATAATAGTCCCAGAAGGAGTCACGGATAAAGAGGGTACACGTGAAGGGTGGGTGCATGGTTGATAAGTGCAAAGATGGGATGATAGTGTTCATGGAGGGAAGGAGTGGATGATATGGAACTTCAGTGGTGGGGGTGGATGATGGAGGGGGAAGTGCATCTAGTAAACAAATAGCTCCCTCAAGTGGCAATAAATGTGGCTGATCGTCCAAAGGTTAAGGTTCATCGGTGGTGTTAATGCGAGGGATATGGATACTAGTATGAGGGTCATGTACACAATATTGGAATGGATCATGATCTTAGAAGACGGTATACTCAACACACTCATGTAATAATTTGATGCAATGGTGGATGGTAGATGGAATAGCTTGCATGGTGTGGAGCCATGGTTGACCTAACAAGAAATTATAGGAGTTAGGGAAATCAATGATGAAGAAAATAGTGGGGAGAGTTTTAGGACCGGTAGTTAAAGGCAAAGTAATTTGGCCTAGACATGGATGAAGAGAACCATCATAAACATGAAGTGAAATGGAAGAAGGGATAATATCACGAGAAAATAAACCTATGGCTTGGAGAAAGGACATAAGGCACAAATTAAGCTCATAACCATTATCGATAAGAGTACGCTTGACATGAACATTATAGATGTGAGACATGATGTACAGTGATGGGTCATTGTCAAAAGGGTGAATGTCAATAGGAGGATTTCCCTAGAATGCTATATGTTGAGAAAAGGCATCGGAAAATGTGTCAAACAGGGAATCTAGATGCATGTCGGCAGAAACATTGGCAGTAGAGAAAAGGTTTTGGACTCGATGAAGTAAATCAGGGTGGGTAAGTAGGTAATCAGTGATAGAGATATTCACGATGATGGAATGAAAAAGACCTAGAAGTTGGTAAAAATTCTGGTAGGGTTCACTAAAATGGTTAACAAAAATAAGTCATAAATGGGGTTAGGGTTTTGGTGTTAATCTAAATAGGAGGACTAAAACAGATATGAGAATAAGTGTAAATAATCTATTCTAAGATAAAATAAAACCCTAATGAGCAAGAGAAGAGTAAGGAATATACTCAGCTGATTGATGATGACTATCGTAGGTTGTCACAGATCTGGAACTAGAACTCGGCAGTGCAGACAAACACTCAAAGGCCTTACGAAGGGAATATATGGGATATTTGAGATGACATAGGTGTATGGGAGTGTATTAGGGTGCCTTGGTCTGTAGTCTATTGCACTGTATTCTTAAGATGATATGGATAATATCCCAAAATGCAAGAAGAAGTATCCAACCCTAGAAAAATGAAATATTCATATGAATGGGTTGGATTGACCTTAGCTGCCAAACTAGTGAACTTATCACTAAGCACTACACTACATTACAGACCCTGGTGTAGTTCTGGTGTGTGTTTGCATGTTGTTCCCTACATGATTTCATGTTAGTTACACTTTGTGAAGTATCGAGCAATAATAGCTATAGAAATGTAAGTAGCATGTGTGCATGGAATAGAATGGAATCCCTCCCCCTATGTAGTGTGTGTGATGTAGATCTCTTAGCTTTAGTGTATGGCACTATGTGGATGTAAGTGATGCAATGGATTTATCCCTAGATAAGGTGATCATAGTGATAAGATGCAATGACCTAAGACCCTTATTATGGTCTTATAACTTTATATTTATAGGGATCTCAAGCTTAATTTTGTAATTAATTCTGACAAGGCCGATTGGGAAGAATATCAGGATGACCAATGGCTAGAAGTGACCCAAAGAGAAGTAAAATAGGTTGTAAATAGATCGGGGCACCTAGATTGGGACCAAGGCACCCTAGTACAAGCTGGGGTGCCCTAATTTCAGGCTAGAATGTAGTAATGGTCATGAAATGGATTGATAAGTATCTATAAATATGTGGGAAAGACGAAATAAAAGCTAAGAAAAATGTGGCCAAAAGGTGACATTATTTAGTACTTTGTACACTTGAGAACCTTCTAAATAGTAGTATAAGAGTGGGCTAAATATTGTATAATGTGAAATATTTGTGTCTACAGAAGCAAATAGATACACACTTGGAGTTATGGTATAATTTTGAGAAGAATATCATGCCATAAATCTTAAAATATATCCCCTTAGCACCACCATAAAAGAAGAAAAGAAGTACATTTTTTTAGGAACCATGGCATCCTGTAAGTCCAGTCGAGTGAGTCAAGTGAGGGAATCCTTCCTTATGTCATACTTCTAATTTCTGTTATCCATTTTTCCCACCTAGGAAAAATGCATGACCGAGACTAACAGGACCTCGACACTAAAAAATACTTCACATGATAATTTGGGGATTACATGTGAAAATCATGTTTTTGAGAGCATTTGGGATCATTTAAGGAGCTTGAAATCATATTGAGGAAATGTTTCCTCTTCTGGGTTTTGAAACACTTAAATTGACCTTGATATGAAGAAATGTGGGCCTTGTGGGCCCACACCCAACAAAAATAGATGAAAGAATGGAAAATGCTGAAACATGGCTTCAGGGTCAACCATTGCCCTACTCTCAACCTCTCGGCTCCATGAATTTCCTCAAAGATCCCAAAAAATTAGGAGGCCCGGGTAAAAATGCTCAAAGGGGCCATATGAGGGACTGAGCTGGAATCATTTTGGTGAGCTAGGGAATTACATGGTGGGTTAAGGGGCCAGAGAGCTTGGTCGTAGCTCGGTTGCATGGCAAGCTCATCGGTTGAAATTTGTTCAACACATTGGAGGGGTGAGTTAGGGGATGGATCAGTGATCCTATCTCAACAGCAAGATCGGTGGAATGGCTCTTGGGTTCAACATAGAGGACAGTCTACTCGAGGTATGTGGAAGGTGAGGGAGATCGAGTTAGCAGCGAGTTTAATTTTGGTGATAAATTGATATGGGTGAGTCAAGTTACATCAGGCCCATGAAGAGTTAAGGGGAGCCTGGTCATGATCCGAGCTAGCTTGTGAGGACATAGCGTAGCACATAAAAGCCAACTCAGCTGAGGCAAAAAGGCCAGAGGGGATTCAAAGGCTTGTAGGAGGAAGCGAGCTTAGTGCATCCGAGCTAGTAATATAGAACTCAGACATTGCAGTAGGGTTGAGGTGGATGATCAACTAGATGAGCCGAGGCACTAAGTGATTTTCATAAGTGTGGCCAAGAGGAAGCTTGGGGTTAGAAAATGAAAGGCTCAATTTTGACTTGTAGGAGGAAGCAAGACAGAGGGGTTTCAAAGATGAATCCTAGCAATCACAATGGCATGATGTGAATGAAGTGCTCAAGAGATGACTTGGCATAGAGAAAATATATCACCACAGGGCTAAACAAATAAAGAAATCTTGTTGTGGCGAGTGAGCCAGGAAAAATGGAAAATCCCAAAGTCTAAGGACTTCAAAATTTGGGAGTTTTGAGTATTTGTGGTTTCACAGAAACCAACTTTGGGGAACAGTGAGCCAAAAATCTGAAATGGCGAGGGAGGATTCTCTGAAAATGTGAAAGCCCAAACTCAGAAATTGGAGCTTCATGATTCAACTTGCTTAGCGAGTCAAGGGCTGACGTGGCATTCGGGGATCAGAGAGTTTAAATTTTGGGCTCGAAGGATGAAAAACTCCAAAATGGCGAGCTAGAATTCTCCAAACTCACAAAAACCCAAAACCCAATGTTGGTGGGGGTGAGTTTGATTTGGGATTTTGGATGTGGAAAATTTGGAGAAATTGCTAAGTCAAGGGTGTTGAAAACTTCAAACCCCCTCCTACAAAAACTCTGAAAACATTCCCGTTGAATCCCTGAAAGCTCACTGAGTTATGTGGAACACCGAGCCTCATGTAGAGATGTAATGAGATCTATGTTGGGTAGGTCATATCTTTGCCATTGATCCAGTGGCATGTTAGAGGTGAGTTGTATTTAAGGAAGATCTCAGTTGGTGAGCTTGGAGCCAAAAATGGTGGCCCAAACTAAATCTTGAATATCTTATGTATTCCTTCACCAAATTTAAGAAAATTATACTTGATGGAAAGGTATTTCAGATATCTACAACGTGGGATAGACTGAGGTAAAAAATTAATGAGATAGGTGGGAGAAAAATTATGATGAATTTACAGGATCTAGTGGCTATAGTCATGTGCAATCAGAGCCAATTTCTTCTCTCACAAGGTAGTGTCATTAATCAAGCATGGATTTTGCAGATCTTCCATACTCATTACAGGATAAATAATGATTTTTTTTGGGTGATTGAGGCCATCTTAGATTTCTTTTCTCTCTCTCCTCTCTTCAAAATTTTCTTCTATAACTTGTAAGGAGGGGCTCATTTCAAAAATTTGGATACTTTACAATTGCCCCTTCCTTCTTTCTTGTCTATGAGAAATTTGTGGAATTTCAAGCCTCCCTATTGAGCATTTTAATGCAATATGTGTGCCTTTAACCCTAAAATATAATGTATTATATCAACTTATTGAAGCAATAAAATCAAACATGTGGATGTTTCAACCCTCATTTTTGTCTTATTACATCTTATCTGATATGTTATTACAGTTAAAGGTTATTGTGCATTGTCTTCTTGTCATTGCAAGGTCTCAATGGTGTTGTGTTTATTGAAAAGTGGGCTTGTAATAGTTGTTTTGATCTGTGGTTCTTGACCACTCTCCCTAATTTTATTTTCTTCATTCTCATGTAGTGTAGGTTTCCAGCACTCCTTCTTGGTGCATCACCTTCCCTTAGAACAGATTTCATTTTTGTGCAATACTTACATCCTTATCCCCTTGGAAAAGCATTAGATTAGGGTTAGATTAGCCATTCTCTACACTTTGGAGTAGTTGCTACTAGGTTAGGAAAGGAATTCAACCTTCTCTGGAGAGTTATCCCATTTAACAAAGTCCCACACTTTAGGATAGCTCCATGTTTGACAAATCAGAAAAAATGCCCAGTTATCCACTTGAAAGAATTCAGGGGTGTTGTGATTTCACATAAACAGTTTTGGCATTCCCGATGGGACACAAATTCCACAATTTTGGATGCATTGACAAAGAATTCAAACTTTAGATTTTGTAGATTTTGGATTTCAGAGTTTTCACCACAAGGTCAGGGATTTGAAATCCATTTTTAGAGGTTTTTCATAAGCAAAAAGGGTCCAAATTTCACTGAAAGAAAAATTGGGGGTGAAATATCAAAAGGGCATTCTTAAAAATAAAATAAAAATATTTTTGGAATTTCGAAATTTGGACTTCGAAGGTTTTCAATTTTGGAGTTCTCTGCATTTTGGAATTTTGGAGACTGACAGTTCAAAGACAAGTTTTAACTTCTAAAAACCAACATCCAGGCCTTTCAAATTTTCCATTTTCAGTTTTTTCAAGTTTATATGTGTGACTTGGTAGATTTTTAGCCTTTGGAGGCTCATCCCCAACACATCTAGTGACTCCTAGGTTAGAACTTGGTCATGTATCAGCCCAATCTTCCCAAGTTTATGAGAAGATTTCGAACCAGATTTGAGACAACAGAAGAAAGAATATTTGTGTACCTATAATTATCTCTAGGAAAAGGAAGGAGAGGAAGAATAACACAAAGATCACCATTTCCACCTGACAGGACCTTATCTACACCTCCACCTGATATACCTTTCCTTGAGTCAAATAGGGTCTTTAAACTAATCAGAATGGCACAGACACTGCCATGAAATCCCTTTTTCAACTTCATGGGTAGTAGTCCACTTCCCCTAAATGCACAAAATCCCATCCCAATGACAGCATTAAAAAACATCCCCTACTTCATTGGAGAGAATCATACAACCCCTATTGACCATATTCAAGACATTGAAAATGTCTATGCAATTCACAAGGTCAATGAAATGGATGTTGCAGTTAATTTTTTAGCTTCCTCTTTCAAGGATAAGCCTTTACAATGGTTTAGGATCTTAACATCAGGGTCAATTGCAAATTGGGATCAATTGTGCACGTTCCTCTATAGTCAGTTTGGAGAAAGGGAGGATAATCTGTCTTTATTGGAATAATTGAAAGCAATCAAGAGAGCTCTAAATGAGAAGATGGTAGATTTTAATTTCTAGTTCCAAAAGAAATGACATAGAATCCTAGTGGTCATTAGACCAGCTACCCAAGGTGCATTCTTCTACTTCTTGAAGGCTCAAAATTTAAAAATAGCTATAATGATACAGTCTATGGGAGGAACAACATTGCCATGAGCCTACAACATATCCATTAGGGCCAAGAACTATTTGAATCAAGCAAGAAAGATTGCACATAGGCCACCTATTCCTTTATATCCTAAAATGGGAGATCTTACAACTAGTCAAACACCTGAGTTGAATCTCATTTCAGTCCCTAGAAATCATAGCAATAGTGAGGTCTCCACTTCTTCTGGCACTTCCAAAGTGCTTCAAGAGGTCATTAATAAGGTACAAGAAGTATTGAAGGGGCAGTAATATTTAGGGAATGAGGTAGTGACCATCAAGAAGCAAGAGGCTCAAAACTTTAGACCATATCAACCTCAGGTTCAATCCAATAAGCCTCCTTATCAGTCAAACAAACTTTTAGCTCAAGCTGTAAATCAAAATCAGAACCAAGGACAACCTCAAGCTACAAGGCCATTTCAACCATATAATCTGAATGTAATTTCAACCTCTAGGGCCTTGGTTCTAACTGAAAATAACCTTACATAGGATTATGAAATGTGATTCCCATGCAATCAACCTCACAATCAGGAAACGTGCTTTAATGGTCCTCTAAATTATGCCTTAATGGTGTAAATGGTGTTAGGAATAAAACTTAGCTTGATTCTTCATTAGTTGATATTTGAATAAATGTAATAAGTTAAAGTATTTAATTTAAATACTTTAAACTTATGTCAATATGTATTAGTTATCCTTAGTTGTTAGTTAACTAAGTGGTAGTTTTCTCATCCCAATGTTTTTGGGATCATGTTCTATCTTGCATATTTTGTTCCTGGATGATTTCCATGAGGAGAAATAGGGGAAGTTATGGGCAATATGTTATTTCTACATATTTTCTCACACTAGGTGATTTGTTTCCATATATTGTGGATGAGATAGAAGTTTTCCAATATCTATAAATATTGCATCTCTCTCATTTGCTTGTAACACTTTATTTTGATATTAATAAAAACACAAGCATTGTCTTGTTTATGTGCTAAGATTTTGTGTCAAATATTGTTTTCAAGTATTCATTGTCAAGATTTGGTATCTCAGCAGCATTCTAATCCAAAGAGGAGTGTAGAAAGTTTTAGGGGAGTTTAGGGAGATCTAGAGAAATTATAGAGCTAGGAGGAGCCATAGATGCCCCCATCCATTTCACAACCCCTACCCAAATCCTCACCCTGGTTCACAGATTGATTTGCAATTGAAGAACACCTAGAGTGCAATCACAGGCCCTTGTAGACATGGATGTAACTCTGTTGCAAAAGATGACATTGTTTCATTCTCTAGTATTTTTTTAAAAAAAATACTTGTACCTACATTTTTTTTAAATTGGAAGCATTTTTTAAAAATAATATACAATATTTTTGTATTGTGGGGACCCAAGATTTTCAATCTCCCCACATAACTTCTACTTCCTCTTCTCTGTGCTCTATCTTTTCATATATCTAGCAAGAGAATTCTACATGCCTGTGAGAAACTCTTTGTCCAAAGCAACATCCTGAAGTCTCCAATCAATCTAGAGATTACATCCACAGTTCAAGAGAATTTAAGAGAAGAAGAAGAAGACATGCCTGAAAAGAAAAAGAAAAAAAATCCAACGTAGAGGAAGTAATAAATTCAAGGTTTCCTGAAAAAGATCCAATGTCCAAATTTGCGGCCCACTAATAAACCTGTGTGAAGCCAAAGAAAGGAGGAAATCATTAATTAAATATTTGACCAAGGGTTATTATAACACTTAGGCAAAGTGTTTGAATTGTAGTTGTGCCCTAAAACCCACTACGCATGCACGGGATTAAAAAAAAATCATTTTTGGAAAGGGGCCTGGAAAGATATTGAAATCGTAACTCAAAAGAGCCATAACTTTCAACTAGTACCTCGGATTAAGGTGTCATTTTTTTTAAAGTGTGTGTTTTTGTGAGATCTACGTCTTGGTCCATATTTTAATAAGACTTGTTTTGTGAAAATTGAACAAATTAGATATTTTTTTTATTTCAAAAGATGCCAAAGAGTCCAAATATTTATTTTTTTCGAATTGGCCAAGAGAGCCATTTTATTTTTGCAAATTGGCCACAAAGCCAAATTCGTAACAGGGCCAATATTGCCAAAAATTCATTGTACATGGCCGAAAAGGAGCCCAAAATAAATAAAATATTTTTATTTTTATTTTTATTTTTATTTTTTTTGGGGGGGGGGGTATGCACGCTTTAAGGGGGGAAAAGTGTTAAAAAAATTCTTCTATTGTTTATCACTTTCCACAATGGCCGCAATTACAGCACCAAAAAATTTTTTTCCAGAGTCTCAACTTTTGCGTTTTGATAATTATCCAGCATGGAAAACAAAAATTTGTGCACAACTTGATTTTGAAATTTATGGTCTATTGTTTTTGGTACATTAACAAGATCTACAATAGATGTTACACAACAAGCTACATTTGATCGTGCAAATCAAAAAGTAAAGTTAATAATCTTGTTTAGTGTTTCAGATGAGGTACAACCTCCTATTTTTGAGACTACAACAGCAAAATAATCTTGGGACAAGTTGAAAACAGTATATGAGTCAAAAAATAAGAACACAATACTTCATCTCTAGAGTCAACTATTAAACTTGAAAATGCAACCAACTGAGAAAGTTGAAATGTTTTTTAGAAGAGTAGCAACTTTGTGTGCATCACTTCAAGATTTGGAAGAAGAATTAACTGACAAATCACTCGTGCCTATAGTATTGAGAGCTCTTCCTCCTTCTTATAGGATTTTTGTGATGACGTTAAACATAACTAGTCAAACAACAACTTTTGAAGAGTTAGTGAATATGCTACAACAAGAGGAATCTATTCACTCAACTACTGAAACTGAAGAGCAGGCACTTGCTTCTAATCAAAAAGGGAAAAAATAGGCTAAGTATAGTAAACAACCTCATAAGCAAGGTAATACTCAACAAGGCCAAAAGGACCAACAAAAATTTCTTATTTGTGTTCGAAAAGGACATGAGTTAAAAAATTATTGGTACAACACATTCCAACAAGGATCGTCAAGTGGTAAGAAGATTGATTACCAACAAACAAAATTAGGCCAACAACAAAGTAAACAGGGACAAAATTATCAAAAGTGGGAGAAGAAACCAACTCAACAAAGAAATGTAGCCAAACAGGAAGATCAATTTTATGATGATGACTTCCTATATTCTGCACAGTCAAATGAAGTATCTAATTCTACAAATAAAATTTGGTATGGTCACTTGGGTGCAACTCGACACATGACAGGAAAGAAAGATAGGTTCTTCACAATGAGTAAAACACCCACCAAAAAGAATGTCTCTTTGGGTGATGATACATCATACAGTGTTGAAGGCATTGGCTCCATTTCACTACCACTTGGGCATCATAATTGTAAAATTACAGATGTTCTTTATGTCCCTGGTTTAACAAAAAAATATGTTATCTGTGAGTCAATTATTAGATCACAATCTCAAAATTGACTTTGATTGTAAAGGTGGTAAAAAGATGTGCCTAATTTGAGATAAGTCATGAAGCTCCAAAATTGTTGCAAAATCTTCGAATGTGGGAAGAATGTTTCATTTGGATTTTTTTCAATGAAATTATCAAGCATTTGTAGCCAAGGATACATCATCAACTCAACTATGGCATCAAAGATTTGGACATGTGAGTTTTGGCTATCTTGACACACTTCGTCGATACAACATGGTTAGGGGTTTACCACTTCTGAAAAAGGGTATAGCTAAATGTCAACATTTTTTGGAAGGAAAACAACATAGGGTACCATTCAAACATATTACATTTTGAGCTAAGGAAAAATTTGAATTGGTGCATACTGATCTATGTGGACCAATGAGACCTAGCCACTTTAGGTTTCAATATTTCATGCTCTCTGTTGATGATTTTTCAAGAAAAATGTGGATATATTGTCTTTCTACAAAATACCAAGCTTTTTAAAATTTCAATAATTTTAAATCCCTTGTTGAAACAGAGTCTAATAGGAAAATAAAAACACTTTGCTTAGATCAAGGGGGAGAATACACTAGTAATGAGTTCAACGATTTTTTGGAAACACATGGCATTCGTCGTCAAATGGCACCTCCTCACACACTGGAACAAAATTGTGTTGCTGAAAGTTGCAAAATCGTACTATCATGGATATGGTGTGATGTATGATTGATGATGCAGGTTTATCAAAAACATTTTGGGAAAAAGTAGCTAAAATGGAAATTTATCTACTTAATAGAGTTCCCACTACAACTCTTGATGGAGTAACACCACATGAAGCATAGTTAGGGCAGAAACCATCGATTGCACACCTTAGAGTTTTTGGATGTAAAGCTAGTATGCACATTCCTAAGAAACAAAGAACTAAACTTGATATGAAATTAGAAAAACTTATTTTGCTCTAGGATACAATGATGAAGCACTTGATTATAGACTAATGGATCCAAAAACTAGAAGAGGTTATACACTAGTCGGGATGTTGATTTCTTTGAAAAGAAAGAAGCAGATGCTCCTTACTATACATTCACATGATGAAAAAATCAGTCCCTATAGTGAAAACAGAGAATGGTGATCACCTTGATGATGACAATGATGATGGGGAAGATGGCGAAATTCACCACTCCGCATAGGAACCACTCAATGTATGCCTAAGCGGTATACAAGTATGATGACGAGATGCAAAATTGGATAGTGTCCTCAACACATCTACCACTAGAACGAGGACTCGCAGTATGGCTCGATAATGAGATCAATTTGGACCTAATGAGTAAAGTTGTTGAATCTACTAAACCGTCCATCAGTTTCAGAAGCCCTACAGTCGAAACCTTGGAAAGATGTTATGGATGCAGCATATGAGCCACTTATGAAAGAATAACACATGGCAACTTACAGATCTTCCACCAGGGAAAATGCCAATTGGATGTAGATGGATCTTCAAAATGAAGTACAAATGTAGATAGACAATGATTGATAGACACAAGGCTAGACTAGTTGCTAAGGGATATACTCAAAAAGAAAGCATTGACTGTGAGGATACTTTTGCTCCCACAACTAAGATAAAAACTTTTCAGGTTAATCTTTGCTCTAACTGCACAATTTTGCTGGAAAATCCACCAATTGGATGTGAAAAGTGCCTTTTTTAGTGGGGATTTACACGAAAGAAGTTTACATGACTCAACTAAAAGGTTTTGTCTTACCAGGTAAAGAGAAAAATGTATGTAAACTCATGAAATCATTGATATGGTATCAAAGCAGGCTCTTAGGGCATGGTACATTAAAATTGATGAGCATTTCATACATCATGGATTCAATAGGAGTCTATACGATTCTAATCTCTATCTAAAAAATAAATGGGGGAGATAGCGATTATTGTAGTATTTGTCGATGATATAGTCATCACTGCAGGATCATTCAGGATGATTGAGTCAACAAAGAAAGATCTAACATGATCATTTGACATGACCGATCTCGGGCTTCTACATTATTGTCTTAGACTTGAAGTTTGGCAAAGAGAAAATCATATCTTTGTGTCACAATTGAAATACGCCAAGACAATGCTTGAGAAATTCAATATAATAGACTGTAAGCCATTTTCCACACCTATGGAGACAAGACTTCAAGTATCTCAAACAGATCAATCACCACAAGTAAATGTAACTCTCTATCAGTAGTTGATTAGGAGTCTCATCTACTTGAATTAGACTAGGCCAAATATAAGCTATGCAGTTAACTATATTTCACGATTCATGCAAGAACCAAGGGTTTCTCATTGGTAAGAAGAAAAGTGGATACTAAGGTACATCATAGGAACTATGGACTATGGCCTGGAATACAAGAAGAAGAATAACTTCTTCTTGATAGGATATTCATATTCAAATCATAGACGAAACATAGATGATAGGAAATCCACTTCAGGATTTGTATTCTTTTTGACATTTGGACCAATATCATAGGAGAGTAAGAAGTAGACTTGTGTTTTAAGATCCTCCACAGAATCAGAATATTATGCATCAGGTGGAGCTATCTGTGAAGCGATATGGCTCCGACATATACTTGAAGTATTGGGAATACCACATAAAGATCCAACTATCCTACATGTCGATAACGAAGGATTAGTAAAACTTATTCGAAATCTAGTTTTTCATGAGCGCACCAAAGATATTGAGGTGCAGGTACATTTCATTCTCAAACATGTTCAAAACAACAAAATCCAGCTCTAATATTTCCCAACGTATATGCAACGTACAAATGTCTTCACAAAGTCACTTGCTCAAGGTAAATTTGAGTATTTTAGATCATTTCTCTCCTGTTCACTTGAGACCATGTTGAATTAAGGGGGAGAATGTTAGGAATAAAACTTAGCTTAATTAATCATTAGTTGATATTTGAATAAATGTAGTAAGTTAAAGTATTTAATTTAAATACTTTAAACTTCTGTCAATATGTATTAGTTATCCTTAGTTGTTAGTTAACTAAGTGATAGTGTTCTCATCACAATGTTTGTGGGATCATGTTCTATCTTGTATATTTTGTTCCCGGATGATTTCCATGAGGGAAAATAGGGGCAGTTAAGGGAAATATGCTATTTCTACATATTTTCTTAGATAAGGTGATTTGTTTCCATATATTTTGGATGAGATAGAAGTTGTCCAATATCTATAAATATTGTAACTCTCTCATTTATTTGTAATGCTTAATTTTGATATTAATAAAATGCATAAGCACCATCTTGTTTCTGTGCAAAGCTTCTGTGTCAAATATTGTTTTTAAGTATTCATTGTCAAGAAATGGTTGGTGTGTCCTAACTGCCACGTGAGGAAGAGAATCAGTAACAAAAAAATTCACATGAGGCACCTCCAACTGAAATCACATTAGTTAATTGGAAAATGGAATAATTTTAACGGAGTTAAGAAACCTCCATTCAAAGGTGTAGCTTCTAACACGAGGTCAAACAAGAGGAACATAGAATAAGTGAAGCCATCTATTTTGATTCTTTCTCAACCTCCTACCATGCCTCAAGGAATGGCTATGCAATAATAATCCCAAACCTGTAAAGTCAGCCTGAGGCACCTATTGCAGTAGCACATGTGCCCATTCAAGCTCTAAAAAAAATTGTGCCAAGTAAGGGGAAGCAAAAGGATAATCCATCCCCTTTCAAAATTATTGATCAAATGAAGAATGCGCACATAATCATTTCCATGTGGGAGTCACTAGAAATCCTAGGACAGCGGGATTTGTTGCAAGCAACAATGCCAATTGGTCCACCTCGAATGGATCATACAAAAATTAGGAGAAGGTTTTCACTAATACAGTAGCAACAGGAAGGATGTCAACCAAGAAAAAATTTGAATCCTCTGTCATTCTATGTGTCATTGATCATCGAGGAACAATTGGTGCACAACTACATGATCAATTCAGGGGCAAATCAGCTTAGTAATGCCAAATTAAATAGCAGATCAATTGGGCCTAAAGTATGAATTGGTCTCTAAAGGAGTGGTACAACTGAACAAGATAGCAATGGGAACCATTGGAGTCATCAAAGGATTAAGTCTTACACTGCATGCTTGTCCCAATGTCACAGTTTTGTAAGATGTGTCTATAATTGACTTACCACCATGCCTTGCCTTGTGTTTGTCAAGGGACTTCACTGCTAAGATTGGTAGGTACCTATTTACCAATTGGTCCCACATGTTTTTAGAACAAGATATGGATCCAAAGCTATAATTATATTGGAACCAATTATAAACTTTCACATTGAGCCTCATGTGCCAAGTCTGATCAATGCAAATTGCTCAACTTTTGATCAGGAAGATTGTCCAAATGTTCCAAAAATGCATACTAAAGTTGAGGGCATTCTAGATTTGACATTAGATGAATGGGAAAATAAAAAACATGCTTTTGATCCTTACAAAGATATGGAAGAAGTTGAACTAGGTATATATTACTTGCATGAAGATAATCAACCACTCCCTAACATCACCAAGCCAGAAGATAAGGATGACAATGAAGTATGGAAACTATGTTTTGATGGCTCAAGGAGCATGCAAGGTGTTGAAGGAGGTGTCATGTTGGTGTCACCACATAATATCAATTACTATTAGGCCTTCTGATTTCAGTTTGCTTTTTCAAACAACACATTTGAGTACGAAGCTCTAATCCATGAACTTCATTGGGAAAGGAAAAGGGGCATCAAGAACTTACAGGTATTCAGATATAGTGAGCTGATTATTAATCAAGTCAGAGGGAAAAATTCTTCTAAGAATGATCTCCTAAGGATCTACAAGAACCAGGTATGGGATTTCATTGAGGACTTTGAAGTCCTTTAACATCATTTCCATTCCAAGGAATAAGAACAAGGATGTGGATAGACTTGCAGTGATAGGGGAAAAAATTGATGTGGTTGATATTATCAAAAGTGATAAAACACAACCCCATATCCATATAATTGTAAGGCATGTAGTTCTAGATAGCAAAACTAACTAGCATATGTTCGAGAATGATCAACAGATCATCAATTTCCTACAGGAAGAAATTGAATTCTCCACCAAGATCCAGGATAACTTATAGCAACAATAAGGGGACCAAGTGGTTCAATTAAGTCAAACAATCTCCCAAAAGGCTTGGTGACATTGGAGTCAATCTTCAATCCTAATGACCAATTCCAGAATGTGAAAGAAAATATTCATGTCAAAGGGGAGGATTCAGAACCCATTTCAGTTAGAGAGGGTAAAACACTCCAAATCAGAAAAGTGAGTACTCAACAAGAAAAATATCATTTCATATAGCTTTTCCAAGATTTCCCAGATGTCTTCGCTTGGAGTTGTGAAGACTTGAAATTTTTCAATCCAAAGTTGGCATTGAACACTATTGAACAAGATCCAGAGACTAAGCCCATCAGGAAAAATCAAAGACCAATCAACCCTCATATTGAGCCTCTCATGAGAAAGAGATGAATAAGTTAATAGATGTAAGTATCATATTTCCAATCAAGCACTCAATTTGGGTTACAAATATGAATCCAGTCAGGAAAAGAAACACATAAATCAGGTTATGCGTAGACTTTTGGGAATTGAATAGGGCATCTCTCAAAGACCACTATCTTCTTCCTTCTATGGAGAAAATATTGCAACTGGTAGCTGATTCAGGAATATTTTCTCTCCTAGATGGGTACTTGGGCTACAATCAGATTATGGTGAAAGAAGAGGACCAGTTTAAGATGGCCTTCACCACCAAATGGGGCATGTATGCCTATAGTAAAATTCCATTCAGGTTGTCAAATGTCGAAGCTACATTCCAAAGAGCAATGACATGGCATTCAAGGGGTTGATAAATAAAATAGTCCTCATGTACTTAGATGACATCAGTGTGTTTTCTAAGAATGCGGTAAGTCACCTCTTTCACCTCAGATAAGTGTTCCAAAGATGCAAGAGATTTTGAGTATCCTTAAACCTAAAAAATTTTATATTCCTAACTCACGAAGGAAAACTCCCTTTCCACAATTTTTCTAAAGAAGGATTGACAATTGATCCAGAGAGGGTTGAAGTCATTCAAGCATTTCCACTTTCTTGTCATAAGAAGGCTCTCTAGATTTTCTTAGGAATGATCAATTTTGTTCAAAGGTTTGTGCCGGATTTTTCCACTCTCGTGAAGCCATCATTTATGATGCTAAAGAAGAATGTGGGTTTCAAATGGACAATGGAGGGAAAAGATATTTTTGAGGCTATCAAACATGTATATAAGCCCCAACTCTCATAAATCTAGATTTCTCTAAAGAATTCATGCTCTATGATTTTATAAGTTCAGACATAATTTCTGTAATCTTGGTGCAGCAAAATAAAGAGGGATCTGAGCAACGAGTTGCCTTCTTCAGTTAGATCTTGGAGGAATATGAAGTGAGGTACTCCTTCATTGAGAAGCATGTCCTCACGGTTATCATGAGTTTGAAAAAGTTTAAGCATCTGGTTTCAAATAAAAAAATCTAGTTGTTAGTGTCCCATGTGGGATTCAAGGACTTCCTTCTAAACAGGGATGAGAATCAGGCAGGATGGATCACTCGTGTCATGAAATACGACATAGAAATCAAGGTCACTAAATTGGTTTGTGGAAAATGATTGTGTGAACAACTAGCTTCCAGTCAGCATGTTGAGGCAAGTGATAAAAAATAATATATTCTGGTGTTGCAAGATAACCAGGAACAAGCAAATGATAGTGTGCCCATTCCTTGTTGGACTCAGGATACGGTACATTTTTTACAAATAGGTATATGTCCTTCAGAGATGAGAAAAATAAAGAGAATATATTTCAGAATCCAATCCATTCTGTATGAGCTTATTGGTTTTGTTTTGTTTCAGAAAGATGTGAACGGAGTCCTATTGAGGTGTATTGGAACAATTCAAATTGAAAAAATGTTGCATAAGTTTCACGATGGAGATGTCGGAGGTCATTTTTCCCCGCGGGTAACACCTCTCAATATAATGAAGGCAAGTTATTATTGGCCCACATTATTCAAATACTGTTACACTTGGATCAAGAAATGTAAAAAGTGTGCATTCTTCATAGGCAAGGAGAGGCTAGCAGCACTTCCATTGCATCCTATCTCGGTTGAATGGCCATTCATGCAATTGGGAGTGGAGTTCATCAGGTTTATTAATCCAAATTCAAGCCAAGGTCATAAGTGGATCCTAACTGCAACAGACTATTTCACCAAGTTGACCAAGGTAGTAGCACTTAAGGAAGCCAATGAGTCTAGTATATTGGACTTTTATGAGGGGATAGTGACAAGGTTCAGAGTACCGGCCACTATTATATCAGATAATTCTCTAGCATTCCTAGGCACCAAGATCACAAAATGGGCTATTATGAATGGTATATATTTAAGCACCTCTTCAAATTATTACCCCCATGGTAATGGGCAAGAAGAGTCCACAAACAAGAACTTATTGAGGATCATCTAAATGACTCTAGATGAAAAACAAAAGTACATGGTATACTAAGCTCAAATCAGCCTTGTGGACTTATAAAATCACACTGAAGAGGTCAACAGGTATCTCTCCCTACAAGATGGTCTACGGAAAGGAAGCAGTGCTGCCCATATCACTTGATTTTTTGGAATTGGAGCTCATGAAGCAACTAGAGTTATTAGAATTTGAGCCTATGGAAGCTAAGTATGCGGAGCTTATGGAATTAGAATAAATAAGATAGCATGCAATGCAAGCCATGGAGAAGGATCAGGCCTTAATCAAGAGGTCATTTAAAAAGAAAGCCAAGGCCAGGACCTTCCAGGAGGGGGACTTAGTTCTGAAATGGGATTCAGATCGGGATAATCCGGGAAAGCATTCTAAGTTTGATGTTGTTTGGATTTTTCCCTATATGGTCACATGATGTAAGAGTAACAATACCTTTCGACTGTCCACTTTTTACGGAGAGGAGATTCCAATTCCTATCAATAGAATATATCTCAAGCACTATTATTGAAAGGAAGATTCTCACCCTTGTACATATTATCTTAGGAATTTCAATTCCTCTAAGTGTTGATGCACATTGTCTTATTGTAGATTAGGTTTAAATTTCTCTAAGTGTTCTAGGCATAGGTTTTATTTCTCCTAGTTGTATCAGTGCACCAGGTTTCAGTAGACCTCTCAGAAGAGCAGGGATGTTGTAAACAAGAAGCTCAAAGTTATATGAAATAGTTACAATCCTTAAAAGGTCTCAAATCTAGAGTAACTAAGCCATATCAGAGACGGATCTTCATAGTATTATCCTTCAGTCTCTAAGGATCAGTCACGGTTGAGCTTCTAGTGCCTTGGTGAAATTATAACATTCATTCAAGCTTCGGCCTTTAGCGGTGCTCCAATCAACATGTCGCAAGTGGAAATTTTAGAATAAATGAGAAAAATCAAAATTTAATAGAGTTCCATGATGTCAAAAACTAGGAGAGTTCTTACTCCTAATTCTGCAATGAGCTATGCCCATGCTAGGAAATCATAGGTTTTAGTGTGCTTCATATTGGGTGAAATCTTGTTGAGGAACAGGTTCAGAGGTCCATTTTTAGTTCTACAAATCAAAATTGTAGAGAGGAAAAGGTGAAAAATTCAGATTTAAGACAATTTTCCACTCTCACAAAAATTTGCAATTCAAAAATCTTATAAATGAGATGGTCAATTCAGCATTGCAAGTGGTCTCTGAGGGATAATTTGAGAGGGTCAGATCAATTACACGTTATCACTTATGACTCCACACCTAATGGACATATCAAGGATACCAGTATAGAACATCTAGCAAGCATATATCCCCACGAGTCACCAAATTGCTATCCATTTCGCCCACCCAAGGAAAAATGATTGACAGGGAGCAACAGGACCTTAGCACCGGAAAAGACTTCACATGCCAATATGGGGGTTACAGGTGAAAATCATGTTTTTAGAGAGAATTTTGGAACATTTCAAGAGCTTGAAATCACATAAAGGAATTTTTTCCTCTTCTGGGTTTTGAAACACTCAGATTGGGCTAAAAATGAAGAAATGTGGGCCCTGCAAGCCCACACCCAACCAAAACAAACAAAAGAATAGAAAAATCTGAAAAATGGCTTTGTGGTCACCCATTTCCCTCCCCTCAACCTCTTACATTCCAATAATTTAATTCAAAAATCCCAAAAAATTAGGAGGCCCGGGTAAAAAATGATCAAAAGGGGCCATATGAGGGACTAAGCTGGAATCATCTCACTGAGTAGCTCGGCGAGCTAGGATATTGTATGGTGGGTTGAGGGGCCAGAGATCTCAGTTGCATTGTGAGGTCTTAAATTTAAATTGGTTTGAACCTTTAGAGGGGTGAGTCAGCGGATGGCTCGGTGACCCTAGCTCAACAGGGAGCTTGGCGGAATGGCTCTCGAGTGCAACGTGGAAGACAGTTGGCATGAGGTATGTGGAAATTGAGGGAGACAAAGTTAGTGGTCAGTTTGAGCTCTGTGAAAAATTGATATGGGTGAGATGAGTTACACGGGGCCCGCAAGGAGTTAAGGGGAGCTTGGTCGTGGTCTGATTTGGCTCGTGAGGTCACACAGTGCGATGCATGAAAGCCAACTCGGCTGAGGCACCAAGGCTAGAGGGGAGTTAGAGGCTTGTAGGAGGAATTCAAGCTTTGTGGGGTTGGGATAACAACATAGAACTTGGTCATTGCAGTGGGGTTGAGGTGGATGCCATTGGCTTGATGAGCTGTGGCACTAAGCGTGTCACATAAGTGTGGCTGAGAGGAAACTCGGGGGTTGGAAAATGAAAGTCTCGGTGTCGACTTGTAGGAGAAAGTGATATATAGATGATTTTTGACATGGGAGCCCAGAAATCATGATGGCATGATGTAAATGGAGGGATCACGATATGACTTGGCACAAAGAAAAGAGATCACCATGGGGAGAAATGAGTAGATAAAACTTGTTGTGGTGAGTGAGCTAGGAAAAATGGAAAATCCTGAAGTCTGAAAACTTCAAACTTCAGGATTTTTGAGCGTTTAGGGTTTTGCGGAAACCAACTTATGGGAATGGCAAGCTAGAAATCTGAAGTGGCTAGGGAGGATTCTCTGAAAACATGAAATCCTAAAATCTGAAATGAGAGCTTCAGGAATCTCTAACTCGCTCGGTGATTCAAGGGATGACGTTGTGTTTGGGGAATGGGTAGCGACTTCAAATTTTGGGCTCAACGGCCAAAAAATCTGAAATGGTGAGCCAGGATTCTCCAAACTCATAAAAACCTAAAACCTAAAGTTGGTGGGGGTGAGTTAAATTTGGAATTTTTGATGTGGAAAATTTTGGGTGATTGTCGAGTCGGGGGCATTGAAAAATCCAAACCCCCGCCTACAAAATATCTAAAAACGTGCATGTTGAATCTCCAAAATCCCTCTAAGATGCATGGAACACTGAGCCGCATGTTAGGCATATATGCTGAGATAGTACATTTTTTAGGTCATATCTTGGTTGTCGAGCCATTCACCAAGCTAGTGGTGTGTTAGAGGCAAGTTGTATTCAAGGAAGAGCTCGGTTGGTGAGGTTGGGGAGCCAAAAATGGTGGCCCTGAACCAAATCTTGAATATATTTTGCATTCCTTCACCATTTTTAATAAAATTATACTTCATGGAAATTTATTTCAGAGCACTACAACATAGGATGGTCTAAGGTAAAAACATTAATGAGGTATCTAGGAGAAAAATCATGATGAAGTTATAGGAGCTAGAGGCTATACCCAGGGGTAATCAAAGCCAATTTCATTAATCAAAGGAATGTATTTTTTAGATATTCCATACTCATTACAGGATAAACAATGATTTTTTGTGGGTGATTTAGGCCATTTCAGATTTCTTTTCTTCTCCTCTCTTCAAAATTTTCTTCTATAAATTGTGAGGGGCTCGTTTCAAAAGGTTGGATACTTTGCAATTACCCCTCCCTTCTTTCTTGTCTATGAGAAATTTGTGGAGTTTCAAACCTCCCTATTGAACATTGTAATGCAAGATTTGTGCCTTTGGCCTTCAAACGTAATGTATTGTATCAACTTATTGGAGTAATAAAATCAAATATGTGGATGTTTCAACCCTCCTTTGTGTTTTATTGAATCTTATTTGATCATTTATTACAGTTAAATTTTATTGTGCATTGTCTTATTGTCATTGCAAGGTCTCAATGGTTTTTTATTTATTAGAAAGTGGGTTTGTAACAGGTGTTTGGAGCTGTGGTGCTTGACCACTTTCCCCAATTTTCTTGTCTTCATTCTCATCCAGTGCATGTTGGTCAACACTCCTTCTTGGTGCATCACCTTCCCTTAGAGTAGATTTCATTTTCATGCAATACTTCTATCCTTATCCCCTTGGAAAATCATTAGAGTAGGGTTAGATTAGCCATTCTCTGCACTTTAGAGTAGTTGGCTCTAGGTTAGGAAAGGAAGTCAGCATTCTCAAGAGAGCTATCTCATTTCACAAAGTCTCAAACTTTAGGGTAGCTCCATGTTTGACCAATCACATTGACTTCCCAGTTATCCACTTGCAAGCATTTAAGGATCTTATGATTTGGCGTAAACAAGTTCCTAGGAGGTTATGCCTAGGTTCTCTTAAGGTGGCATCCCATAAGTCCATTTGAGAAATTTGAGTGAGGGAAATCTTCCTTACACCACATATCTAAGTTTCTGGGAGGTGATGCCCAAATTTTGGCTCAAGAAGAAGAAGAACAAATTTTTCTCATATTTTGGAAGACATGGTTCTTCATCATTTTGTTTTCTTGAGGACGAGACAAGTTTTGAAGTCTGCAGGGTTCTTCATAAAATTTTGAGTAATCCGCAAACATCATGAGAAATCCACTAAAGTTAGTAAGAATCCATGAAAGACTAGAATAATCTATGGGAAACATGGAAAAGTTGTGATAGGAAAAGGAAAGTTGTGGTACACTATAAAAGTTGTAGTACATTGAATGAAGCCACGATACATTGAAGGAAGCTGTATAAGCCGAAACAAATCTGTGGAACAAATAAAATCCAACCCAGAACAAAACAGAGCTCGACAGAGGCGTGAATCAAAAGAAGCAACTCTTGGAATGTTTTGTATTTTGTACATTTATTTTAATTAATCCATTGTATATGGGGGCATCACAAGAAATATATGTGTGAGTGTCATTTGAGATATCTATGACATAAATGTATAATGAGTAAGATATATGAGATAGAGTGAAGAAGAGATATACATGTAATTGAGACTAATGTAATGACTATTAAAAGATAAATAAAGATTGATGTTTGGGATTAAATTTGTTATGTTTCTTTGCATTCTGTTTCTATTCATAGTTTAGATCAGTTTACTTTTTCCATGGGTATCCTACCTCCATGGCTTTTATTTCTCTTTGTTAAATCAAATTGGATAAGGATTTCCTACCATTTATTTAGTTTTAATGCACTTGATCTGTATTGGTCTGATCTACATGTTTTAGTACAAAAATCACAAGGTTTGACTCCTTTGAAAGAAAAAATTGATATAAAATAAAGTTAAAGGATGAGGTGATGTTTTTATCTATCTCTCATATGACTTAGTTGGGAGGAATAATAATATTACTATAGTCAAAATTAGAGCATACATCGAACAAATTGAAGATGTATCAAAGGTTCAAGAAGAGAAAAAACAACTTAAATGATTTTTTGAGCAGCCAAAGACACTCTAATGACAAGAAGTCTTTGTTTTAGCTAATCAAAAATGAAATAGGTGATCTTAAACTCTATGCTCAATTTTAAATCAAAGTATAGTATGTATCTTCTCATGAAGGAATATGAGTTCATTGATTCATCCAAGGTATTATTTGTCTTTAGTTGATTAATAAAGGAGTCTTGATGACCGATCTTTGTCATAATGTATAGAGGTTCTAAATGTTGTCATCAAGCCAAATAAGGTGTTCTTCTTCTCATGAATATATTATTTATTCATCATAGGTATAAGTTTTTTCGTAAGAAGATCCAATTACCAAGAGTTTTCATCATTTCAAAGGAGCTAAGACAAAATATATAGTCTTCCATCTAGGACGCATTGTGGTATGAGACTATGAATTCAAGGTTGAGAATATATGCAAGGTTCTTTGGCTTGACAATGAAATGTCAATGTGCTAAAGCTATCTAAAGTATCATTAATCTTGAGAGAATATTGAATGCTTTGATCTAATGTTTCACATATGATACAATTATGATAAGGGTATACTTTGTATAATGTTGTGTTCCTACTTGGAGAATGTGTTCAAGAAACATGAAAGATATTATCATAAAGTAACTATGATAGTAACAGGTGCAAGTTGATTGCAATATTTTGAAGAGCATAGTCTAGACTACAATCTCAAGAAAATATTTCTATAGAATATCATCCTTTGAAGGAGGTAGATGATAAAAATAATAACGAATCACCCAAGGCTACAAGCCCAATCAAAGAATTTCCAAAAGAAATTGCAGATATGGATATTACTCCAGTGGAAAGAAAAGATAAGGGTGAAGCATCAGTTGGTGATAAGGTCCACAAAACTATTATTCAATCCCAAACTGAGGGGCAAGAGAAAGAGCAACCAGAGGTAGTGGCACAAAATGATGAAAGGAAAATAGTAGAAGTTGAAACGCCACATATAGAGGTACCAATATTACAAACCTTTCAAGATGCATCCATGCAATTAGTACTTTTTTCTAAGACTCTGCAACCCACATCATAAGGAACAATTATTAGAAATACTCCCAAACTGGTTGAATGGGAACACTCCTTCCAAAGAAGGATAAGTAAATAATTCAAGAGGATGTAAAGACATAAGAAACATTGTATTCTCAAATCCTATAAGAGCCCCAAAGAAAGATAGAATCCTCACTAAAACCCATGTGGATCGGCAAGGATTCAAAATTTTAGAGATAGCTACCCCACAAGGAGATAAATTGAAAAATGAGATCATAATGAGTGACTATAATGTCACACAAATCTAGTTGGGGAAACCTACTAGAGAAACCTTGAAGTAGGATGTTACAGTGGTTTTTGGGGGCCTACTACAAAAAATTTATGAGGACAAGGTGACAAAGAAACAATTAAAGGAGAAGATCATAACATTGTCCTCATATGTACATAAATGGATACAACCTGCAGAAGAAGGGTTGGAAGTAACTACTGCAATAACCCCAGAGGTCCTTAATGAGGTTGAAAAATCTTGGGAAAAGGTTAATGTAGTGGGAGAATGGAAAGAAGAGTTATCAGAAAAGGGAAGTAAAGTCATTGAAGAGGTGGTAGAAAGCTACACACAATTAACTAAAAAATTCAATGACACAAAATAACTGAGTGATAAATGTGAGAATGAATTACATTATTGGGAAGGGATTCTTCCCAAACTTGAAATAATCACTCAATTAGATGAATACCTGGTGGAAAAGGAAGGAATTATACCATCTGAGGATAGAGGAATCCAATACATTCATGAGGATACAATCAAAATTAGAATGGAAACTTTAAATCAGGTCAATGCGAAATTCAAAATAGAAATGGATAGAATATTGAAATGTATTGATGTTTTAGACAGTAAGCTGGAAAAGATGATGCATGATGAAGACATATTTACTTATGGAGATTTGGGGACAAACACCCTGATATAGTTTTTTTATCAATATATTTCTGAGGAGCACTTTTCTTATGATACCATTCAAAATTTCATCACTCTGGAGAATATGATTGTTGAGTTGACCCAGAAGGTGAAAGAAAATAAAGGCATAATCTATGAATATGACAAGATGTTGAACAGATAAGTGTTGATATTCAGGTTCCATACAAGACCATATGAAGAAGATATAATGCAAATATTCCAGTGTTTTGATGCCTTTCTAGAGAGGATGCATGAGACACAAGAAGATGATGAGAAATAATTTGATGTTGGTCTGAGTTTACCATAAACAAATCTAGGATTTTTTCCTCAAAACTCTCTTTCTTCATTATGTTTATCTTCATTTTTGAAAAATGTATACTCTTTTGATTTGTATAATACGATACATTACAAACATAATTTCATTAAGTTTCGACAGAAATTTAGATCCATTTCAAACATGAAATACATTGTAACATTTTGTGAATCTTTGTATTTACAAGAAAATAAAAATGGGGATTCTATAGGAGCCCCGACCCAGGAAACATTTACCTAAATTTTTTCTCATCATAACAAAAAATAAAGATACATTATCATTTTGTAACTATTAAATCCTCCCTGAAAGGAGGGAGTCAATTCAAAATACTATTTTTCCTAAAGATAAATTCTTCAACCTCCTCAGCCCCTTGAATAAATAGAATTTCTCCTACAAGATAATGAGACATATTCAATTCCATCAGCTTGGTGATAATTTCCCTAGGGCTAATCTAAAATGTGAATCAATTCTAACTTCTTCTCATAGGAAGAAACCCATTCCATAAGGCCTAACCCACCCTTGAGATAAGATTTATTTCCCATGGCTTTTGAGGTAGAAGGTGGCGGAGAAATAATTGTAGGAGCTGAAGGAACAGTTTTGGCAATTGCTAGAGTTGATCAACCTAGATGTTTTGAGTTGGATTCACCTGTCTAGAATTTTTTTAGAAAATATGGTGGCACTCCAGAATATTTTGAAAGTAGAGGCTCCACTGGTCTTTTCTCTAGAAGAGAAATACGTTACTCAATTTTAGACATCCTATGGGAAAGTGAAGACAGATTATCCATAGAAACTTCCTCATGAAAGACATATGCAGTTGTAGGAATTTATTTCTCAGCTAATTCCTCATTGAAAAACAGGGGAGATGCATCAATGGAAGTACCGGCTATGGCAGGCCTACACCAGAGCCATAAATTCTTCAAAACTTTGGGATTTTTCTGGTCCTCCCATCAAAACAAATGAAAATACATGACTTGGAAGTCGGGAAAATTTGGGTTTATCTTAATTAGCCTTCAAAGCAAGGCCACCCTAACAGCTTGAGCTGCTAGAGGCCCATAAGTATCACACTCTTCCTGGTCCACAATATCAAAGACCATTCTCACGAATTCTTCATCAAGACCAGACAAGTCAAAAACTAAATACAAAGCTTTAAATGAAAGTTATTTCAAACTAACTGTTAATGCTACCTCTTCCATATTACAGAAAGAAAAGTATACTCAGTTTTTCACATTGAAGTTCTAAGAAAATAGGTGAGCTTACAAAGAAAATGGTGAGAATTTATAGGAGAAGAGAATTTTGGAAGTCGTTGTGTAGGAAATCATGTCGGAATTGAATGTTGAAATTGCTTCTGATGTTCACACGAGGAGATAAAGGTGAAATGAATTGGCACTACCAATAAAGGAGTTATTTATCTTGATGTAATATATCACACAGAAGGACATCCATATCGAGAGGAAGTAACAATGATTGTGTGCATCTTGAGATGGGTTTCCAAAAAGATAAAATAGTTAATGTCAAATCAAGAAATATTGGAACATTAAAAATAATTACCAAAAGTTTCTCAACTTGCTAAAAGTGAAAAAATCAGTTTGATATATGAAATGAATGTTAGTGAGTGAAAATTGATGACATGGAGCCTTGGTCATCATAAACAAAACAAAATAATGCAGCTCACACCTGGTAGTAGTTACTAGCAGTTTCTCCACATGGCATGATAGAAATCAAAGTATACCAAAGGCAATAAAAGAAAATTAGACATTGTCACTAAAGTAAAGGATATTTCATAAAAAATAAATCCTCCCAACATACGCAAAGCCTGCGGAATTAGCTGCAGTTGATAATTGTTTGGGTCTGAAGCGGGTCTCGGCTCCTAAGAGTTGCATGCCACGCATCATCATTCTGTCGGTCTCCTAAGTAAATTTCCTTGACAAACGTGAAACTTGTGGAATATGCCATAATTTATATATCCTTTGGGTCCGTTGTGGGACAAGGTAGTGTTAGCGGACAATGATCAATGGTCCAAGGCGGCACGTGGCAACATTTTACCACACTTTAGAGGGATGGACTCCGGAGGACGTCATGGTCATGGAATAAATGGAAATTGAAACAATATTATATATATATATTGCATAAGAGAGAACAAAAATATTCAAAGAAGATACCCTGATATAGCAAGGAATATATAGAGTAGCAACTTGTGGAGATATATGAAGTGATTTTAAATATAAATTGCATACATACATACATGTGTGTGTGTGTGTGTGTGTGTGTGTAACTACGATAGGAAATCCAGTTATGATTCTCTACAAGTGAAGGACTATTCCAGATGACATAAAAAATCATAGTGGTTATGAGGATGAGGATGTTCAAGATTTGTAATAAAATGAAATGGAACATGATTTAGAAATCATATGTAGGATGCATGTTATGAGAATTAAAGCATTGAAATATATACTTAGTGAACTGTAAGGAAAAATTTTGAGTTAACAGAGCTATGGGATGAAAATTGACTAACGCATTACAGTGTCATGACATTCGCATTACCGTAAAAAGAAAAAATGACATAAATAACTAAAACTTACAAGGTAGAATCATAGATAAAGCAATGTGACATGAAAGAAAATAGGTCTCAAATAGACTGAGGACTCGTCTGCATTAAGTTCTTCTAGGATGTAAACTACAACACAGTAGTTAGGCCTCGGCAAGACCTTGATTTATTTGAAATTTTATAAGCAAATTACAATATGTTGATTCACTAAATCCCTTTCTACTAGTTCACAAACTCACAAATTGGAAAATTGCAAGAAAACATCTACATCTGTGTGTGTATATATATGAAAAATTTAATGAAATTCCTAAAAAAACTCCCATGCACATTGGTGAATGAGCCTAAAGCACCAATAAGGTTCCATAGATTTCTTGGCGAAACAAAAATGTTTTAAAATCCCTCCTCGTCTATCACACAATGAATCAATATAAAAATATACATTGGGATTGGAAATTCCTTGGGGATTCACATGGGAAAAATTATTTTTTGTGAAATTTCCGGGCACTATCATGGCCGTAAAATTCACCAAAATCACATTCCTGAAATCCTACTATTCGCCAAACTATGAATATTCTCCGCTAAAATTTTCCCTGAGTATCAAAATCTTAAACATAAGTCAATGAGGGAGACTTGTTGGTGAGAGGATACTCTTCCCCACCAGTTTTACTATAATGGGACCTCTTAACCCATCCTCGGTGCCTTCTCTTAGCATTTCCTCATAATCGACCTTTAAATCTAAAAGGAACGATAACCAAATTGTACTAAGCCAAGAACACATGCTAATCAAACACCATGATCAATAAGATGAAAGTAATTCACCAGAATAACTTTACATAAACCTTTGCAAACAAATGAGCAACAATATCATATATTATTATGAAACTCAATGAAATACAATGAGAATGGGCCTTGCTTATATAGGCAAGGAATAACAATCTAAGAACCAGTCAAGGTCGTAGATCAAGTCATAAATCATGGAAAGAACTAGTCATCAAAGAACTAGTCAAGTCCATAAATTTATGAGAGAACTAGACATCAAGGATCTAGTCAATACCATAGATCTAGGACAGAACTAGTCAATACCATAGATCAAGGAAAGAAGTATACCTAAAAACTAGATAATATCTCCTAATATCTAAATAAATAAAAAGAAATATCCACACACATAAGTGGGTGAGGATAAATACAATAAAGGTAAATAATGTACCTAGTTGAACATGAGCTAAGGTAAATACCTACTCTAACACCCCCCTCAAGTGAAGCTAGGGGCCAAAATAGAAGTGGCATGTCCACAGTATGAGTCCCAGAAACTAGGCCTGATGAGGTACTCATGTACAATATATCCATGAAGAAATATCGAACCAAAAGAAGGAAAGAATCCTGCTAGAAGGAAAGAGAAAGAAGAAGAAGGAAGATGTTCTCACGAACACCCCCCAAGAACAACTTTCGAAACCCCAAGCATTCCATGCAACTCAAGGTAGAGAGGTGATGCAAAAGGATTCGTAAAGATGTTTGCAACCTGCTACTGATTCAAAATGTACTCTAAGCAAAGAAATTCATCTTGAATGTGCTGATGAATGAAATGGGTGTGTATCTCAATATGCTTGGTCCACTAGTGCTCAACTGGGTTGCGAGAAATGTGAATTGCACTTTGGTTGTCACACAAAAGTATAGTCGGTGAATCCTTTGGGAATCCGAACTCTGTCAATAACTGGAAAAGCCAAAGAATCTGTTGAATTGCTGTAAATGTTTCCCTGTACTCTACCTATGAAGATGAAAGTGCAATAGCATGTTGTTTGTTGCATGCCCAAGCAACTAGAGAAGAACCGAGACAGAAAAGATTTCCAGAAGTGGAACGCATGTCATCAATAGAACCTACCCAATTTGAATCTGTATACCCAACCAAATGAGTAGAATTCTTAGTGTAGTGTAGGCCAAAGTGGGAAGTGCCATGTAAATAGCGTAAAATCCTTTTAGCAGCCTACCAGTGACTAGTATGAGGAGAATGTGCAAACTGAAATACAAGCCCTACTGCAAATGAAATATTAGGGCGAGTATAGGTCAAGTACATGAGACTCCCAACCAACTGCCTATACAACGTAGGATCACAAAGTGGTGTGGTACATGTGGATGTAAGAGTAACTCCAGACTGAAAAGGAGATGGACTTGGCTTGCAATCAGCCATATCAAAGCGCCTAAGAAGATCATGGGTGCACTTTTGCTGACTCAAATGAATCCCTAAATCTATCTGAGAAATCTACAAACCAAGGAAATAATGCAATAGCCCAAGATCTATCATGTTAAAATGTGTAGAAAGAGCCCTCTGAATACTCTAAATGTGGGAAGAAGAGCTATCAGTAAGTAACAAATCATCAACATCTAAGACAAGTATCACAATATCCTCACCAACATGTTGGAGATACACTGTATGATCAAAGTGGCAACGAACAAAACCAGAAGATAGAAGAAAAGAATCCATCTTATCATACCAAGCCCGAGGGGCTTGTTTGAGACTGTAGAGAGACCGTCGAAGCTGACAAACAAGAGAAGAATCTTGAAAAAATCCAGCCGGTTACTCCATATATATTTCCTCTTGTAGATCTCCATGTAAGAAGGCACTCTTCACGTCCATTTGGTATATGGGCCACCCCTGTGATGCAGCAATAGCAAGTACAAAGCATATAAAATACATCTTGGCAACGGGTGCAAATGTCTCAGAGTAATTAATACCTTCAACTTGTGAAAAACCCTTTACAACAAGACGAGCCTTATACTTGTCAATGGACCCATCAGCTGCGCATTTGGTTCGGTATACCCACTTACACCTGACCATCTTTCTTCCTTTAGGAAGAGATACAAAATCCCAAGTATAATTCTTCATCAAAGAAGAATACTCAGCTACCATCACATCATTCCACTCATGTATCCCATGAGCCTTTGAAAAAGACTGTGGATCCTAAGAAATTTTCTGACAAAAAATTCCAAAACCTGTAGAATGTGCATGATGATGCCTAGTGGGTGGAAGATCCTTTATGAAAGGTGTTGCCTCGGAAAATGTAGTATGAACCCACTTAGGCATAGTGACAACATCAGTGGGAATATAATCCTCAATGGCATCTATAACCTCCTCATCAATCTACTCAAAGAAAGGATCCTCAAGATGAGATGAAGAAGAAGAAGGAATGGAAGAAGATGAAGAATCATGAGGAGTGAAACGCTCATCAAACTAAACATGTGTTTGAAAAAGAACATCATGTGTATCAGGATCTAAAAGATGATAAGCTCTCATATCCTCACAATACCCTACAAAGATCAAAGGTTTACTCTTCTTATCTAAAGCTTTCCTTTTCTTCTTTGGCACAAGGCCCAAGCATGGCTCCCAAACACTCGAAAAAATGAGACATCTAGCTTAGTGTTGGACCAAGCTTCCTCTGGAGTCAAATGCTCAAGTGCTCTGTGTGGTGTGTGATTCTAAATATAGTTAGCACAATTAACTACTTCTGCCTCTTCAGAAAGTGAAAATTTAAAATTTTGAGTTTAAGTGTTTTCTCTGTTGTACTGATAATGTGAAATGCCAAAGAAATTGAGAAATCTACGTTTTTGGGTCATTTTGTGTGTTTTTCGGGCCTGTCGGACATTTTTGTCCCACGTGTCCCAAGTTCAATTGGGCCCTCTGTTCCCCGATCGGCCAGTTCACCCGAAGTCTGTTCTTTTCGGGCCCGTCAAAACTTTTTGTCCCAAATGTCCCAAGTTCACCCGGACCAATTGTTCCATTTTCGCCCGAATCGGCCGAGCCACGTACTTCACATACTTTTGTCCCGCGTGTCCCAAGTTCAATTGGGCCCTTTGTTCCCCGATCGGCCAGTTCACCCGAAGTCTGTTCTTTTCGGGCCCGTCGGAACTTTTTGTCCCAAATGTCCCAAGTTCACCCAGACCAATTGTTCCATTTTCGTCCGACTCAGCCGAGCCGCGTACTTCGCGTACTTTTGTCCCACGTGTTCCAAGAGCATTTGTGCGTCTTTTCCCCGCTTCGCCAGAATCGGCCGAGCCACGTACTTCGCGCTTTCACGTCCCACATGTCCCAAATGAACCAAGTGCCATTCGTGCTAATTTTTCCCGCTCTACCCGAATATCTTGCTTATTCAATATGTTTAAATGCGCATTCATTGCCTTTCTCTCTCCTAAACGACTATATAACGAGTGAACCCCCTATGCATTTTACACACTACTTTCCTGCTATCTTTTGTTCGAACCTTTGCAATCTAAATTCCTTGCGCACGTATCCATTTTCCTCTGCAATTCCTTCCCAAGTCTAGCTTGCAGCTTCGCCCTCCGAATTACTACCAACATGAAGATCAAATTTCAGGGGCAAGAACAAATCTCACCACTAGAGTCCACCGTTCCCGATATCGGGGACAGTGAAGTTCGCCATCTTGACTTTAGTGATTTTTGGTCGAGGATGACATACGCAAACCCTACACCAATAGCACAGATGATTCATGACAGCGGTTTGGATTTCGCTGGTGGTTTCCCAATCTTGGTGCAATGTGCAGATACAGTGCTTTCATGCAAAGCTCAATCCTGATTCGAGTAAACTTACACGGGGAGCTCATCGCCTTGACGTTGCCGCCATTGGCACTGCACTGAGGATTCCATGAAGGATAATGCCATAGTTGTTTCTCATAATCAAGCACAGGCCTTGTTCAATCAAGACAGTTACAAGGCTTCGAGAGAATTGAAGAATAGTTGGCAGAAGGGAGAGGCTTTCAAAACACTAGTTGTATCTGCTTTCAAAGATATACATTGTCATCTTCAGGATGAAACTTCTGGTGTGTCTCTCTCCCTACAAGAAATCAAAGCTCAATTCAGAGCTTTTGTTAAAAGGAAATCTGTTCAAGGAAAGCTCCATTTCCAAAGAGAAAATGAAGGAGATCTTCTCTCTTCAATCTGCTATTGAAGAAGCAAATAAAGACTATCATACTCATGTTGAGTTTGATAAGGAAATGGAGAAGTGCCTTGGATTTTGGACCCAGTCTACAGCCAACACGTCAGTCCCACGTGGCAGAGACATAGCCGAGGCGTTGAAGAGATTCAGGCAGCGGATTTTGAAGTCAGTGGGTCCCTCCCAGTCATAAGCACCTGTCTTCTTCTCCTTATTCCTCTCTTCTCTTCCAATTCTTTTTCTCGGATTTATTGTAATAAGTTGAGGTATTGCGATTGGAAATCCTTAACTAATCTTTAGTTAAAAGAAGTAGTTACCGAGAGTAACTGAATTGTAAACTATATAATGGCCTCTCCTCGCCATTTTGAAGTAGGAAGAACTTGGCTTATTTTCTGAAAGTGTAAAATAAATCATAAAGAAATCAATACAGAAGGGCTTTTCATTCTTCGTCTATCTGATCTCTTTTATCCCTAAGCTTTTCATTTAATCTTGTTAAGATCATTTGTCTATATTATATTAAGAAGCTTTGTATTCTTGCAGATGTTATTGATAGAACTTTGTGTCTTTCAAATTTCATCTTATTAGTATGATACAAATGATCTTGTTTCAATTCACTGTACCTTCGCATGCATAAAGAATTACTCTGTCATCTATAATTCTAAATGGTGCCTTTCTGCTCGTTCTCATTTTCTCATTCCTCAGTCCTTTTGTAATTGATGATCCTTATAGAAAACACTTTCGTAAATATCCAAGTTCCACAAGAAAATCATGTTTTGTATATGTGTAAATAGGTTCGTTTCTGAATAAGGGAACCTCTCCCATTAAAGAGGAGGGACTTCTTGTCCCCTGACTGTTGCTCTTCGTGAAGTCCTATTTGACGACCAACAGTTTTTGGCGACTCCGCTGGGGAAATCATATTCCAGTTCTGTAATTATTGATCATCCTTTGATCTGGCGACTCCACGTTTTACTCGAGGGAGAAGGGCCCTTGGTATTGAAGATTCTCAATTTCAGCTTTTGGAGCAGCAGGGTTTTCCTTTCCCTTCAACAAGAAATAGAAAGACTCGTTCAACAAGTACTCCACCTGTCCAAGATAGAATCCCTACGGGTGGTATTCCTTCAGAGTCAATCAGTCCTAATCTTCGAGCTTTGATTCTTGCTGGTGTTGCAGTTCCTCTTCAAGCCATTTTTCCAAGAATGGCGGTACCACTGCCCTGGGGTCATCGTGTTGGGCCCCTTGCCCTTCCTCAGCCTTTGCATGAGTTACCCAGAGGTAACCAGAAGAACTTCCCTAAATTCAAAGGCGATGGTAAAGTGCATCCTGATGAACACATCGCAGCCTTCATAGTTGCATGCGGAGTTCTGGGAGTTGAACATGAAGATGTCTCCGTAAGACTTTTCGTTGAGACTTTACAAGATAATGTTGTTGATTGGTTCTATCACCTTCTGGCCGGTGCTATCACCAGCTGGGATACAATGAGAACTAGGTTTGAAAACCGGTTCAAACCAGCAGAAGACGTGCATGCCTTGCTAGCCCAAATCTCTCAAATAAAGAAAGATTCACAAGAACCCATGAGAGAATTTGTGGCCCGATTCAACAGGTTGATTAACAAAATTCCACCAAATACTCGACCTGTAGATCAAATTCAAAAATGTTTTTTCCTAAATGCTCAATCACCTGAAGTTAGCTATGCACTAAGAAGGGCTAATCTCGCAACATTGGCTGAAGATCAAACTCTTGCTGTTAGTGTCGAAGATGATTTAATCATGTCAGGGAAGTTGAGGAGAGACCCTTCTAAATCTAAATCTGCTTCTTCCTCCTCTTCCACCCCTAGACCTAATACTGATCCATTGGTACAAAAACTTGCAAATGATCTCATTGCCATTAAGAAACAATTGGCTCAGCATGCTCCCTATGCAGACGTTCCAAGGAGGAATTTTCAGCCCAGAAATCGTTTGCCTGCTGCTCAAACAAGGCTAGCACTTGAAGGACCTCCTATTAAAGTTCCCGTCAATGCAACCTGTGAAGTTGAGGAACCTGAAGATGAAGAGGTTAATGAAGATTGCGAGGAATTTGTTGAAGAGGTTGATGATGAAGCAGATGAACTTGAGGGATCTCGAGTTAATTTCTTCACCACTGAGGGCATTGATGATGAGGATGATTATGATGAAATAGTAGCAGACATGAATAGTGAATCATACGTTGTCATGACTCGAGAGCAGACAAATCAGAGGGAGAAAGTGATGCAGCCCACCAAGAAATCTAAAGAATAGCCGACAACTATCCCCGTAATTGCAAAAAGAGGATCTCCTATCCCCGTTTCATCTACACCAAAGGTGAGTCCTGTCAATTCTGCTACTAAAGTTATTTTGTTTCTCCTAAAGTTGATAAACCTAAGATTTCAAATGATGATAGCCCGTCCACTTCTGGGTCTTTCGATATTATTGATCACCTAAAAAAGACTAAGGTTCAAATCTCAGAAGCTGAATATTATCAAACCCATCCTAAGGCCTTTGCTAAAATGATTCACTTTGTCAATTCCCATTCTAAAACTACCTCTAAAGGCCTTTTACCCACTCCTTCTTCTACACCACAACCTAATCTGGTAGCCGCTGTCACCTCACCCAATGACAAAATCAAACCATTCTATGTGACACTTCTTATAGCTGGCCATAGGCTCAGCAATTGCGTCATAGACTCAGGAGCATCAGATAATGTGATGCCTGCTAAAGTAGCTCATGCCTTAGGCTTGACTCTCACACGCACTTATGGATCTTGTTACTCTATGGAGAGTAAGGAAGTGCCCTTAGTCGGAAGAATTAAAGATGCACAAGTGGCTTTTGCTGCTTTGCCTGAGAAGAAAGTTTTGGCTACCATCTTAGTAGCAGATATTCCTCCTTCATATGGGATGTTGCTAAGCAGAAACTTCTGTAAGGATGTGGGTGGAGAAATTCAAATGGATTGGTCACATGCCCTCATACCTGTTAATGGACAAATGAAGAAGTTGCTGCCTGAGAAGCAATCTGAGTATATTGTACAAAAAACGGATGATCCCAAAGCACAAATACTCTATGAGGATATGGGGCATGGCAACTACATGATTATGTCTCCTGAAGAAATCCAACTCCCCAAAGTATCACCTAAAGATTCTAATGGTGTTTGGATTTTAGAGTTTGATGGAAGTTGTTCCTCAGCTGGTTCTGGAGCTGGTGTCATACTGGTGTCACCTGAAGGAAGCCTTCATCCTTTCTCATTCAAGTTGCAATTTGAAAATACCAATAATACAGTAGAGTATGAGGCTCTCATTCTTGGACTACATGTGGCAAAAGAACAAGGTGTGAAGAATCTTCTAGCTCGTGGGGATGCAGAATTGATTGTAAAGCAAGTTAGAAACCTCTTCCAGGTGAAAAATGGAAGGTTGAAACATTACAGGAATCAGGTGTGGGATTCCATTGAATTTCTTGATGCTTTCTCCATTGAAGCAATACCTAGGGAGAAGAATACCAGGGCTGATTCATTAGCAGTCTCTGGGTCACTGCTTATACCTCATCCTGACTTTTCCCAAGATAAGTTCACCATTGAGATGATCCATCGACCTAGTGTACCTGATAATACAAATAACTGGCAAGTTTTCAATAATGATCAACATTTGCTTTCTTTCTTAGAACTCAAAGATAATTTTGAACAGCTATACTTTGAAGGAAGTGATAACTTGCCTCGTGAAAGTGTGCCCTTTGACAAAGCAGCCACTCAAGGAGAAGAAACGGATCAGGATGGATGTATCAAACTCAAGGGAAACAAGATCCCTAAAGGATTGGTAAGTTTAGAGGAACTGTTTGATAAACACGACAGGTATGTAAAGTCTAGAGCTTCTACTGGACCTCAACAATCAGCTGAATATGACAAAATTAATATTGGGAGTTCTACTGACCCTAAGCTCGTGAACATTGGAAAATGTTGCACAGCAGATGAGAGGAAGAAAGCAATTGATCTGTTAAAGAGGTATAAGGATGTTCTTGCCTACTCTTATGAAGATTTAAAAGCTTTCCAACCAAAAGAGATGCAACATTTTATTCCTCTCAAACCTGGAATTAAGCCTTTTAAACAAAAGCAGAGGCAATACAATCCTAAAATAGCTGACACCATTTTTCAAGAAATACAGAAGTTGTTGAAAGCCAAAATCATTTTTCCTATCCATCATTCAACATGGATTGCCAATATTGTACCTGTTAGAAAGAAAAATGGCAAGATTCGTATCTGTGTTGACTTCAGGAATCTGAATCAGGCTTCCTTGAAAGATAATTATCCTTTACCTATGATGGATCAGGTCTTACAAGCAGTAACAGGATCTGAAATGTTGTCTATGCTTGATGGATTCTCAGGATATAATCAGGTAGAAGTTAATACTGCAGATCAACACAAAACAGCTTTCACTACCCCTTGGGGTACCTTTGCTTACAAAAGAATGCCTTTTGGGCTCATTAATGCTGGTGCCACTTTTCAGAGAGCTATGGATCTGGCCTTTGGAAGTTTGAAAGGGAAGTGTATTGTTGTATACCTTGATGACTTGACTGTGTATTCTAAAACAAGGGCAGATCATTTTCAGCACCTGGAGATAGTTCTGCTAAGATGTAGAGAACATGGGATCTCTTTGAATCCTAAAAAATCTGTCTTTTGTGTCACAGAGGGGAAATTATTAGGGCACATCGTCTCCAAAGATGGTATTAAAATTGATCCTGAGCGAGTTCAAGTTATTCAGCAAATTCCTCTCCCAACCAGCAAAAAGGGCGTGCACTCTTTCTTTGGTAAGATCAATTTTTTGAGAAGATTCATCCCTGATTTTGCAGAACTAACTCTGAATATCTCCCAAATGATGAAAGGTAAACAAACGTTTGGTTGGTCTTCTGAAGGGAAAGAAGCCTTTGAAGATATTAAAAGAGCCATTGCTAAAACTCCTGTTTTAGCATGTCCAGATTTTAGCAAAGATTTTATTATCTATTGCTACGCCACAGATAACACCTTGGCTGCGGTTTTGACTCAGGAAGATTCTAATGAGCACGAACTCCCAATTGCATTTATGAGCTATATTCTGAAAGATCATGAGTTAAAATATACCATGATGGAAAAACATGCTTTTGCAGTGGTTAAAGCTGTTAAGCAGTTTCATTTTTACATTCTTAACTCTCACTCCATGGTGTTGGTACCAGATACAACTGTTAAGTCAATTCTTACACAGCAGGAATTTGGATCCAAGAGAGGGAACTGGGTGGCTAAGGTTGAAGAATATGATATTGACATCAAACCAACCAAGCTCGTCTGTGGAAAAGGCCTTTGTGAACTCATCGCTGAAGGAGCTAGACATGAGTTACTGGAGGATAAAATTGGTCTTCCTACAGTTCTGTTTCTTAGCTCAGTTGACGAATGGTATGCTGATATCACCCATTTTCTCACCTATGGAGAATGCCCCTCTCATTTGACTGCCAAAGAAAAGAGGACTGTTAAACTAAGGTCAGTGCAATATGTGTTGTGGGAAAACACCTTGTTTAAACGTGGGTTAGATGGAAGGTTTTTGAAATGTGTGGACAAGGAACAGCAGAAAAAGCTACTCTCAGCTTTTCATGATCAAGCATGCGGAGGGCACTACTCATCAACCGTCACTGCTCATAAGATACTTCGTGGAGGATATTACTGGCCTACCTTATTCAGAGATGCATCCAAGTGGGTTGATAAATGTGAGGCTTGTCAGACTTTCGTGGGTAGACCCAAATTGGCCTCTTTGCCTCTTAAGCCAGTTGTAATTGAAGAACCTTTTCAACAGTGGGGTTTGGACTTCATTGGAACACTTAATCCCTCTTCTAGTGCTGGTCATACTCATGTATTAACTGCTACAGATTATTTCACAAAATGGGTAGAAGCCATTCCAGTAAAGAGTACTACTTCTGAAGTGGTGTGCAGTTTCATCAAAGAAAACATCTTGGTAAGGTATGGTGTACCAAACAAGATTGTGACAGATAATGCTTCGAATTTTTCTTCAACTGAGATGATGGATTTTTGTTATGGATATGGCATCTCTCTGGCTCACTCTTCAGATTACTATCCTCAGGGAAATGGACAAGCAGAATCCACTAATAAAAATCTGGTGACCATAATAAGGAAATTAGTCAATGAGTCTCAACGAAACTGGCACAAGAAACTCTATGATGCTCTTTGGGCAGACAGGATCACACCTAAGAGAGCCATTGGAATGTCTCCTTTTCAAGTGGTATATGGAGTAGAAGCTCAATTGCCAGTAACAGTGGAGCTGCCAGCCTTGCATCTAATGAAGGCCATTGAAGATACCAGTTTCAATGATGCTTTGGATAAGAGAATAATGTACCTTCACAAATTGAATGAGGATAGATTGGAAGTTGCTGATAAGATATCTGCTCATCAACAAAAAGTTAAGGTCCTGTTTGATAAGAAAGCTAGGTTCAGAGATTTCCAAGTTGGAGACACTGTTTTGTTGTGGGATAAAAGGCATGAACCTCGTGGCAGCCATGGCAAGTTTGATTCCCTTTGGCTCGGACCTTTCAAGATCAGGCACTTTGCTGGTAAGAATTCTTTTTACCTTGATTATATGGATGGTTCTTCTCTCCCACTTCCTTATAGTGGGCAGTACCTGAAATTGTTCAAGTCATAGGTGATTAGGGAGTCCTTTGTATATTCTGTACAGCATTTTGTTTTTCTTTCCCTTTGTTTTGGTGTGTTGTCCTCTATATTGGTTTGATTCGATGACTCCGTTGCCCAATGGATAAGGTACTGGTCTACTTCCCCGAGTTTGTCTAAGTTCTTACCTTGTCTCATTCCTTGAATTTATGCCAAGTCATCCCCAGAAGGAGCCAGCTGTTGTCCACTCAAAATTCCCCTGCTCTTAAGAAAGTGAAAATTTAAAATTTTGAGTTTAAGTGTTTTCTCTGTTGTACTGATAATGTGAAATGCCAAAGAAATTGAGAAATCTATGTTTTTGGGTCATTTTGTGTGTTTTTCGGGCCTGTCGGACATTTTTGTCCCGCGTGTCCCAAGTTCAATTGGGCCCTCTGTTCCCCGATCGGCCGGTTCACCCGAAGTCTATTCTTTTCGGGCCCGTTGGAACTTTTTGTCCCAAATGTCCCAAGTTCGCCCGGACCAATTGTTCCATTTTCACCCGAATCGGCCGAGCCGCGTACTTCACGTACTTTTGTCCCGCGTGTCCCAAGTTCAATTGGGCCCTCTGTTCCCTGATCGGCCGGTTCACCCGAAGTCTGTTCTTTTCGGGCTCGTTCGGAACTTTTTGTCCCAAATGCTCCCAAGTTCACCCGAACTAATTGTTCCATTTTCATCCGATTCGGCCGAGCCGCGTACTTTTCGCGTACTTTTGTCCCGCGTGTTCCAAGAGCATTTGTGCGTCTTTTCCCCACTTCACCCAAATCGGCCGAGCCGCGTACTTCGCGCTTTCGCGTCCCACATGTCCCAAATGAACCAAGTGCCATTCGTGCTAATTTTTCCCGCTCTACCCGAATATCTTGCTTATTCAATTTTAGGTATGTATTAAATGCACATTCATTGCCTTTCTCTCTCCTAAACGGCTATATAACGAACAAACCCCCTATGCGTTTTGCACACTGCTTTCATGTTATCTTTTGCTCGAACCTTTACAATCTAAATTCCTGCGCGCATATCCATTTTCCTCTGCAATTCCTTCCCAAGTCTAGCTTGCAGCTTCGCCCTCCGAATTACTACCAACATGAAGATCAAATTTCAGGGGCAAGAACAAATCTCACCACTAGAGTCCGTCGTTCCCGATATCGAGGACAGTGAAGTTTGCCATCTCGACTTTAGTGATTTTTGGTCGAGGATGACATACGCAAACCCTACACCAATAGCACAGATGATTAATGACAGCGGTTTGGCTTTCGTTGGTGGTTTCCCAATCTCGGTGCAATGTGCAGATACAGTGCTTTCATGCGGAGCTCATTTCAATCCTAATTCGAGCGAATTGACAAACATACACGGGGAGCTCATCACTAAACTTGACGCTGCCGCCATTGGCACTGCACTGAGGATTCCATAAATGGATAATGCCATAGTTGTTTCTCATAATCAAGCACAGGCCTTGTTCAATCAAGACAGTGACAACTACAAGGCTTCGGGAGAATTGAAGAATAGTTGGCAGAAGGGAGAGGCTTTCAAGACACTGGTTGTATCTGCTTTCAAAGATATACATTGTCATCTTCAGGATGAAACTTCTGGTGTGCCTCTTTCCTTGCAAGAAATCAAAGCTCAATTCAGAGCTTTTGTTAAAAATAATCTATTCAAGGAAAGATCAATTTCCAAAGAGAAAATGAAGGAGATCTTCTCTCTTCAATCTGCTATTGAAGAAGCAAATAAAGACTATCATACTCATGTTGAGTTTGATAAGGAAATGGAGAAGTGCCTTGGATTTTGGACCCAGTCTACAGCCAACACGTCAGTCCCACGTGGCAGAGACATAGCCGAGGCGTTGAAGAGATTCAGGCAGCGGATTTTGAAGTCAGTGGGTCCCTCCCAGTCATAAGCACCTGTCTTCTTCTCCTTATTCCTCTCTTCTCTTCCAATTCTTTTTCTCGAATTTATTATAATAAGTTGAGGTATTGCGATTGGAAATTCATAACTAATCTTTAGTTAAAAGAAGTAGTTACCGAGAGTAACTGAATTGTAAACTATATAATGGCCTATCCTCGCCATTTTGAAGTAGGAAGAACTTGGCTCATTTTCTGAAAGTGTAAAATAAATAATAAATAAATCAATACAGAAGGACTTTTCATTCTTTGTCTATCTGATTTCCTTTTATCCCCAAGCTTTTCGTTTAATCTTGTTAAGATCATTTGTCTATATTATATTAAGAAGCTTTGTATTCTTGCATATGTTATTTATAGAACTTTGTGTCTTTCAAATTTCATCTTATTAGTATGATACAAATGATCTTGTTTCAATTCACTGTACCTTCGCATGCATAAAGAATTACTCTGTCATCTATAATTCTAAATGGTGCCTTTCTACTCATTCTCATTTTCTCATTCCTCAGTCCTTTTGTAACTGATGATCCTTATAGAAAACACTTTCGTAAAAATCCAAGTTCCACAAGAAAATCATGTTTTGTATATGTGTAAATAGGTTCGTTTCTGAATAAGGGAACCTCTCCCATTAAAGAGGAGGGACTTCTTGTCCCCTAAATGTTGCTCTTCGTGAAGTCCTATTTGACGACCAACAAGTACGAAGGTTCTTTATTCTACTAGAAGATTGTTTCTCGACCAAAGCTTTGAAGACTTTGAAGTGTAAAAAAATCACTTTTGTACTTGAGAAAATAAACCCAAGTACGCCTTGAGAAATTATCAATAAATGTAAGTGCATACTTAGCTCCATTGAAAGATGGGGTAGGAAAAACCATCAAGTCACACCATGCACAAGCTCAAGTGGTGAAGAAACTATCTTAGACAAATTCTTAGGAAAAGGATCTTGGTGTTGTTTCCCTAATGCACAACCATGACAAACTCCCTCAAGACAAGAAACTCTAGGAAGATCATATACCATATCATAAGTGCTCAACTCCTTCAAATATATGTAATTGAGATGTCTAAATATTTCATGCCAAATCTTACTCTTTGAATCTACATGAGAAACCAATCTTGTCCCTATAGAAGAAGTGATATCAAAACCCTCAAAGTGATATAGTCTAGAACTATGATCAACAATACCCTGAGCAACAAGTGAATAAGGCTCCAACAAAGTTCTTATTTCTGTCCCATGTGGTGTAAAAGTCACTGTTTTCCCTTGACAAATTTGATATACAGAAAGCAAATTTGTAGTGATGTTAGGAACATATAGTGCATCTTGGATATTTCCACCATAAATTTTTATATCACCTTTTCCCTCAACAGAAAGAAAGGAAGAATCTCCAACCTCAATTATGGAAGTAGAACTCAAACCTAGAGAAACAAAAGACTCCTTGGAAGAAGTCATGTGATGAGAAGCACAAAAATCTATAACCCAATTGTCTGCAAGTGGTGACTGAGATCTTCCAACAACATTAAGTGTTTTTCCATACTGATTAGAAGGATGTGGAGTGGAGATAGAAATTTTTTGTTTCTTGACTGCATCCTGTAAGGCTTGCATTCGCTTATAACACCTATGTTCTTCATGATTACTACCCCCACAAAAAAAGCATGAACGGCTAGACTTATTCTTGGATTTAGAAGAATCATTGGGTTTTGAGTTGTTTTATTTGGGTTTATGATCATTGTGAGATGGAGAAGGTGTGGATTTGGTTTTACTGTTTGGTTTTCCCTTGCCCTTAGGATTAGATGCAACTAATGCCTTTTGAGAGGTGGAAGACTCAAGGTGAGACAATTTGGATTCTTCCCTAGTAATTCTTTTATAAAATGTTTCTAAGTTAGGCATTTTGAATGTGTCACCTAAGGCATCCATGCTAGAGAAAAAGGTAGAAGCAAAAATTTGGAATGGTCCTCTCAACTTTGATAGAATCAAGTAAACACACTCTTCATCTTTCTTATTTCTTCCACTCCCCTTTAATTGTGTCAACAAATGCTTGAACTTGGTAAGATAATCTATAATTGTTGGAAAATCTTCAGGATTAAGAGAGGTGATATCAATTTCAAGTTGCATGGCTCTCATATGATCCACCTTATCAGATAAATCCTCAAATTTCTCCCATATTTTGAAAGGAGAGTCCCACTTTTCCAAATGAAATAAAAAACTGCCACTTACATAAGTTCCTATCAAACCCATACACTCATCAAATTTGCATTGGTACTGAAATTTCTCATATTCTCTAGTGAACACTGGTTGTTCTGAAGAAGTTAAAGCCCATAATCCTTTCCGCTTAATTATTGTTTCCATTCTTGGTTTCCATGTGTGGTAATAATGTGTTGTTAATGGCTCAACATGATCTAATGCCCTCTTGCCTTCACCACACAAATAGAATGAAAGGGGGCTAGAGTTAAGCACCTACTAGTAGGAATCACAAGCTTTAAGCCCTCATATGAACATACCATATGACTAGGGGCTAAGGATTTTAATGGTCGAAAATGATTTGTTGGTTTTCCTTCACATTTGACACGAATTCCGAGGTAAACTACCACGATTCTCTACACAATAAAAAAACCAAAAAAATGACTGCCTCCCAAAATGGTCGAGTTTAAAGTCAATCTTAGGGTTTTTCCACCTTTTGGATCCAATGGAAGCCTCTGTTTTGCATAAAAATGCATGCAGCAACAAAATATGAGCAAATCCCAGAATATATGAATATATAAAAAAATTATTTGAAAAATAAAACTTACAGATGGATGTCAATAGCAATCTCCTTCTCTGATACCATAACAGGAACGTTAACCATACCGTACCAAGCCAAGAACACAGATGTAATCAAACACTATGATCAATAAGATGAAAGTAATTCACCAAAATAACTTTACATAAACCTTTGCAAACAAATGAGCAACAATATCATATATTATTATGGAACTCAATGAAATACAATGAGAATGGATCTTGCTTATATAGGCAAGGAATAATAATCTAAGAACCAGTCAAGGTCGTAGATCAAGTCATAAATCATGGAAAGAACTAATCAAATCCATATATTTATGAGAGAACTAGACATCAAGGATCTATTCAATACCATAGATCTAGGAAAGAACTAGTCAATACCATAGATCAAGGAAAGAACTATATCTAACAACTAGATAATATCTCTTAATATCTAAATAAATAAAAAGAAATATCCACACACGTAAGTGGGTCAGGATAAATAAAATAAAGGTAAATAATGTACCTAGGTGAACATGAGCTAAGGTAAATACCTACTCTAACAAAATCTCTTCTGGCATTTGATCAATCACCTTTAGAAATGCAAAAGGATGTTTCAACTATGTTGGTGGATGGTGGATTTCTAAAGGCTTCCCCTAATCCAAACTTTTTTGGCCAGCTGGAGTCTATGGAGATTGTTTCTCTTATGGGTAGATTTGTACCTATCTCTCCTCATTTTTTATCAATAGTAATATCATAGGGTGGCTCTTTGGAGGCTACCTCTAAGTTGTATTTGTTTTTCTAATTAGAGCCAAAGTGGATTTTTTCCTCTATGGGTATAAATGCACTTATGTCTCCTACTTGGAAGTAATCTCATCCAATAAAGTTGTTCAAAGTTTATTTTCCTTATGTTTTAGACTCTGTGAGTGGGAAAAGCAATGAGTCCTAGAATTTTTGTAATAGATGAAGAAAGGACCTCCAAAAATGTTTCAGAACCTCATACAATGATGCTTCAATCCCAAAAGGATCTTAAACAAAGATTGATAAGGTGATCTGGAGGGGATTTTGGTTCCATGTATACCTTTGGTTGTCTTTTTTTTTGTTGTGTAGCGGATTTTTTGTTGGGTATTTTATTTGGGCCAATTTCATGAGATCTCTTATTTTCACATCTCCTATTTGAGCTTGTATAAGGGAGATGGTCCCTTTCAAAATCATCTATTTTATCCAATAATCAAAAATAATTATAGGAAGACTTTAAAAACTATCCTCTCCTCCAAGGAAACATAATGAAAAAGGGGGACAATTGGGTTATATCAAGGAAGAAACAAGTTATTTTCTAGAATCAAGATGATTGGATTAGATTAGCAAGGATAATGGTTTTCGACATCGAGTGAAGGAATCCACACTATGCAAGGTTCAGCTTAAAGTGGAATAACTAGTAAAGTATGAAACTATCCCATGTTAGCTATGAGAATCAATATCCCTAAAGGTTCCTACCTTCCCATGTCATGTTCTTCATTCCTTAAGACCCAAAGGAGTTGTCAATCAACTATGAGGACTAGGTACTTATGTACAAAGGTGGGGGCACTAATGATAGATATGTATCCTCCTGCCCTAGTCAAAAAAAGCTACCACACCCCAAAGTACATCAATATTTGTTGTGAGGCCAACTATGTAGTTTGAACTTTCAACTAGGATAGGTAGTGTGCCAATGATATCACATCTTTTTTGGGTGTCATTAAATTTTCATTTTTATTTTCCTTTTTCTTGATTTTTAAGATAGTATGTATTTTGATGGGCTCTATTAACTACTTTCATAACAACTCATCTTTTGTATTTTGATAATACTATTGTATCCATGTCTATGTATTTTCTAAGTACATTGTTGAACATCATTATTACAACCATGAACTTTTGGCATAATGACTAATTGATATAGTTATATTTAATTGTATTTATTTTGTGATATTATGTGTGCATTTATTCTTGTTATTCCACTAAGTTTTTTGGATGAATATATGTGTTGATGTAACTCTTGGTTGTAATCAATTTTTCATATGCAACAAAGGAACCTGTCTGTAACAACTCATCTACGGTCAACGAACTTATCCACAGCAACTCGTCTACAACATAAGGGAATCATTCATAGCAAATAACCCACATTTATGAAGATATTTTGAAACACAAAGTGATAGCACTTAAATCCTTACACTTCATTGGATAAGCAATTACAATAGAAACGTGTAAAATTGATAAACAAATCAATCTTTGATTTGGTCATTGATTAATAACTAGTGAAGAACTAATTGTTAGTTGAACACGTGTTATGTGTTTCAAACATGTGTTAAATATTGCACTTGTTTTGTTGAAGACTCCTTTGTGTATTCTTCTTCTTCTCATGTGTTTTAAATGATAGGATATAAAAGAAAGGGTTGGTGCCTTGTAACAAGAAGTGAGGAGTTAGATTTGGTATTAAAGAAAAGAGTAAATAGATTTAGAAGAGAATCAGAGTAATCTCTTTTGTTCCTAAATTTAATGTTTTATGCAAATCAATAAAGAAATCTGAATTCTGTCATTTATTTTTTAGCTACAAAGTTAAGAAGGGATTAGCACCCAAGTTAGGGCCCACTTTAGGTCTACTAAATCCCCTCCATTGTTTCATTTCATGCATATTTTCTTAGGAACAATCTTCTCTCTGAATCTACAACTTTGTTTCAGTAATAACATTTAGCAATAGTACATTTTCAAGTATAAGTTTTAATTTACTTACAGCATTGTTATGTGACAGTTATTTTCTTTCCAACCTCTTAGATAAACTATAATTGTGTATACAACACATACAGTATTTCAAGTTTATGTTCCCTAGTCTACCAACTAAATGAATGTAACCCAATGTACAACATATTAATTGTTGCAAGTTGATTTACACCACCATTTTTGGCATCATTTTTGGGGATATTTCCAAAGTTATAGGAGTTTGTGAGGTTCTGCATTTCTGAATTTATTAGAGCATATTAGGTTGTAGAAATTCCACCTTCAAAACCCCCCACTAATGAATGTTCATTGAGTTGATTTAGTTGATGTATGCACCATCATAGAGATGTTTGTGGTAGGTTCCTACCCAATCCTCAAATACCAAAAATTACTTCTAATTCTAAAGAAGAAACATCCTCTTTTGTACAGGGTTTGGTGATAGAACACTCCCTTCCAAGTGAGATTTCTGAAGTTTTTCTCGAATAGTCTAATATGGCATAGGAGGTGAATCAAAACATGGAAGAAGAGGAAAGGGAATAAAGAACATTTGAGTTTCTTATCTCCAATAAAAATCATCCTGCTCAAATGAAGAACATCTCCCCATCAACTCTTCCTAATTTTCATGGATCTATGACTGAAGACCCAAACACTTTATTGTTTGAGTTTGATGCCTTATATGGGAGTTATGACTACACAATTGATGCACACAAGCTGAAATTTTTCCTTTCTACACTCAAGGATGCATCCTTAAGAGGGTTTATGGGCCTAGGAAGATATGTTGTTACTACCTGGCAAGGGATGAAAGACAAGTTTCTGACCAAGTACCAAGACTACTACAAGAAAAGTAGCGGAGGAGGAAATGAACTCTTCAAGATGGCATAGAAGGAAGATGATCCACTAGAAGATTACTTGGAGAGATTCCTATTTTGTGTTCAAAATTCAAAACATACAAGGTTGCCTCATGATTCTCTCAAGTTACTTTTCTTTAAAGGACTCAATGAGGAAGATATGGATGCTTTGGACTTAATAAGAGCTAGAGACATCTCCAAAGCCAATTTTGAGGATATTTTTCAAGCTTACAGGAACTATTCTAGAGAAACCATGAAAAGAATAAGAAGTGTTATATCAAAAGGTAGAGCAACTGCCAAAGGAATTGGGGAAATATCTAAATCAGAAATTACAAACATGTTTAAGAATGTGAAATAAGAAATAGTTAATGACATGGCCACCCAACTTGATGCTCTACATGCAAAGAATAAGAGAGAGGATGCAGAGGCAGCACTTTCAGATTTTTTCCATTCTTACAAAAGAAAGAAAGTTGATTGCACATGCAGGGGACTGGCCAGCATTACATAAGGAAAGGAGGTTGCACCAAAGTTAAAAATGATAGAAATGGAGGATAGGCAAGTTTTCTATGTTACCCAAAGGAATCCATGGCCGCCAAGACAAGGAGATATGTCAAAATATCCCATGTCATAATTTTAAAATTGAGCTAGTGGTTAATATAGCAATATGCAACCCCCACCTTGAGCTAATACTCAGCAAGGATGGGCTCCTTACTCTAGCCAATACCAATAGTCATGGAAACCTCGGTTCTCAAGAAAACATTGGCAGCACCCCCCGTATTCATGGCAGAAACCTTAGAGAGGAGGGCAGCTATGGAACAATCAACCTCCTAACTACCAAAAACCCTACCAGCAACCTCCCTTCCCACAACATCAAGCTTTTATGCCAAACCCCCAATCTAGCTCTAAACCAAAAGGCTACTCAATTTCCAGCTCAACCAACATCTAACCCCAATAATAAAGTTGCTCAACCAGCCTATAACATTGAATCAACCCAATACTCTTCTTATTCAATTGATGTCAATAATATACATCTTCATTCAGGAAGAGCACTTGTTCCACCAAGTAAACCTGCAATCACAAAGATACCAAATTAGCCACAATTCTTCCAAGTTGATCCGCAACAAAGGTAAAAAACCTTGCAAGATGATCCGCATCAACATGAAAAGAATTCCAACAAAATTAATATGTAAGTCAATGGATCCCCATTTCTAGAAAGATTGCAAGAGAGAAAATTTGACCCTAAATCACATTTTGATTCTGATTTTTTCAATCAGTTAAAGGATATTTGTGTAAAAATTCCACTCATTCAAGCCATCAAGGATGTGCCTATTTAAAACAAGTTGATCAATGATTTATGTATAAAGAAGCCAGGAAGAAAAATAAAATATCGATCCACTATACAAGTCATTGGACGGTTGGTTGACATCATGCTTGTAAAAATTTTGCTACCTAAGTACATAGATCCAGGAATTCCTTTGGTGAATGTTAATATCAATGGAACTACGATAAAAAATACCCTGATTGATTTAGGGGCAGAAATTAATGTCATGACAAAGAAAATCATGGATAACTTGAAGTTGGAAGGATTGATGCCAACATCTACAGTACTATAGCTAGCGAATAGATCAACAGTAAGGCCTAAAGGATTCCTTGAGGACATTGTTGTGGTGGTAGACTCTTGGGAATACTGTGTTGATTCCATCGTCCTATAACCAAAGGAAAGTCTAGAAGGTTACCCTCTTATACTAGGAAGGTCATGGCTAGCCACTGTTGATGCATTTATAGGGTGCAGGTCTGGTAACATGATCATCTCAAATGGAAATGGTACCAAGAAACTTATACTCTATCCTCATGTCCAACCATTAAATAATGAGGATCAAATAGTTTGGGTTGAAGAACCAGAAATTGATCAATGCTATGTCCAACAGCTGATGATGTTGGAAAAGTCTTGCACTATTAAAGATTGGGAGGAATATGTTGTTCTCTCTAATATTCTACAAAACAAATATGGAAGAAATGAATAAATTTATGACATATTGAGGTGTTTGACCTGTCCTTTGAACCAAGTCTTACCACATCAGAGCACCATGAATATTCCAGGTAAAAATTGTATGTTTCACCAACTTCTTCCCCATGAATGTGTATTAAATTATTTTAATAGCAACATGTGTTCAATGTTGGACCTCTCCAAGCAAATAGAACTAACAACAGAGAGGCCACTAAATGTAAGTAAGATGTTGAATATACACCAAGTGCAATAGTGATATACAAGTTGTAATGACTTCCAACCTCTCATGGTCAAACGTCTTCCATGTGCCAAGATCCCTCCATCTATTTTATTTGGGGAGGAGATGATTGAAAATGGAGTCTACTTCTCAAAAAGTGGGGTGATCTATCACTTCAATCATTTTTTCATGGTCTCCATGCACTCTATTCCTGGTTATCATGTTCATGGCAGCCACATGGTAAAGGTAATGTAGATTTTATCCTTGTGTTATGGGTTTATTTGTTGTGTACTTTAATTTCAATTAGGCTATTGATATTATTTTTTATCGACTCTAGATTTGGGGCTAGCATTATCTCTTGCTCAAACCCCAATAGCTTTCTTTTAACTACATTTCAAAATCCTTTAATATCAGTCCTATTTGGGTAAGATTTCTAAATATCCTAATGTAGGTCTAGATCAAATGATGTTATAAATTTATTGGAAACACTCTGGGATGTTTTCTGATGACTGACTTCATAACCTATTTTTTCACCCACACTACTTTTTCTCACATCATGGTGGATTTAGATGTATCGAAAGATATTCTTGCTAATGTTGTTTTGAAATGTGTTGACCATTATTGGTCTTGGGTTGGGGCTTATAAGGGTGTTCTTTTTTGTTATCATCAGTGCTTTGAAATAATTTGCATGGCTTCAAAGTGTCAAAATCTTAAACATAAGTCAATGAGGGAGACTTGTTGGTGGAAGGATACTCTTCCCCGCCATTTTTACTATAATGGGACCTCTTAAGCCCTCCTCGGTGCCTTCTCTTAGCACTTCCCCATAATCGGCCTTTAAATCCCTTCTGGCATCTGATCAATCACCTTTAGAAATGCAAAAGGATGTTTCAACTATGTTGTTGGATGGTGGCTTTCTAAATGCTACCCCTTATCCGAACTTGGTTGGGCAGTTGGAGTCTATGTAGATTGTTTCTCTTGTGGGTTGATTTGTACCTATCTATTCTACTCATTTTTTATCAATAGTAATATCATAGAGTGGCTCTTTGGAGGCTAGGCTACCTCTGAGTTGTATTTGTTTTCCTAGTTGGAGTCAGAGTGGACTGTTTCCTCTATGGGTAGAAATGCACTTATATCTCCTACTTGGAAGCAATCTCATTCAATCAAGTTATTTAAAGTTTATTTTCCTTATGTTTTAGACTTTGTGAGTGGGAAAAGCAATGAGTCCTAGAATTTTTGTAATAGATGAAGAAAGGACCTCCAAAAAAGGTTTTAAAACCTCATAAAATGATGCTTCAATCCCAAAAGGGACCTTAACCAAAGATTGATCAGGTGATCTGGATGGGATTTCAGTTCTATGTATACCTTTGTTTTTATTTTTGTTGTTGTGTAATGGATTTGTTGTCGGGTATTTTATTTGGACCAATTTCATGAGATCTCTTTTTGTCACATCTCTTATTTGAGCTTGTATAAGGGAGAGGGTCCCTTTCAAAACCACTTGTTTTACCCAATAATCAAAAAAAATATAGGAAGACTTAAAAACTATCCTCTCTGCCAAGCAAACATAATGAAAAGGGGGGGGGGGGTGGGGGGGGTGGGGGGGGGGGAATGGGTTATATCAAGTAAGAAACAATTTATTTTCCAAAATCAAGACGATTTGATTAGATTAGTAAGGAAAATGGTTTTTAACATCAAGGAGTGAAGGAATCCACACTATGCAAGGTTCGACTTAGAGTGGACTAACTAGTGAAGTATGAAACTATCCCATATTAGCTATGAGAAGTAATATCCCTAAAGGTTCCTACCTTCCCATGTCATCCTCTTCATTCCTCAAGACCCAAAGGAGTCATCAATCAACTGTGAGGACTAGGTACTTATGTACAAAGGTGGGGGCACTAATGATAGATATGTATCCTCATGCCCTAGTCAAAAAAAGATACCACACCCCAAATTACATCAAGCTTTGTTGTGAGGCCAACTATGTAGTTTGAACTTTCAACTAGTATAGGGAGTGTGCCAATGATATCACATCTTTTTTGGGTGTCATTAAATTTTCATTTTTATTTTCCTTTTTCTTGATTTTTTTAGATAATATGTATTTTGTCTTTTTTGGTTTTTATGTTCCTTCGTACGGATTCAGAAGCCTGATCAAATGGGTATGAAATGCGACTAACACTAGGGATATTATGCCTAGCCACTATAGATAAGAACTTATAAACTGCTTAGATACTCCTAGACTTGCATGTTAGAAAATAATGTTATCTTAAAACCAACCTTCGTGTGCTTATTATGGAGTGTGAAATAAAGGTCGTCAATGAGTTGTGATTAGATTTCCCCAATGAAAGATGTATAAAAGAGTGAGATTTTGATGGACATATTTGAGACTTTCATCACAAGAGAGGGCACATATGGATGAAAGTCTTGTAAACATGCTGAAAAGTTGAGCCACAATAGTCAAAACTAACTTTATGAGATAAAATGACACTCTCAACCATTGGAATCCCTTTCTAGGAAAATGCCTAGCTATAGTTGGGAGACTAAGGTGAAAACCTACTAATTATATGAGCTAGGCATTTGTGAGAAAGGCCTAGTTGATGCCATAAGGTTTTATAATGCAACTCAAAAAATAAGAGCCTAGATGTATGCTATAAGAGAAACTAACTCAGAGGTGTAGGTAAGATGGTAAGATTTAATAGGAAAACTAAGTTTTTCAAAGCTAAGAAGTGTCAAAACCAAAACATGTAAATTCGCAGGTAAAAGTAGGTAAATAGCATGAGGCATATAAAATGGAGAGTTTTAAATATAAGCTGTTGAAGCTATGAAGCATCAAAAACTAAGAGGTAGAAACATAAATATAAAAGTAGGGAGAAACCATGAGGCATAGAAAACCAAGTGGGATAACTTTAGTGTGTCAAAGATATGAAGCGTGTAAAACTAAGACATGGTAAGGTAAGGTAAAAGTAGGTAATATCCAAGAGGTGTAGAAAATTAAGAGGTCAAAATATAGGATGTCAAATCTATGAAATTTATAAAACCTAGACATGTACAATATGATAAGAGTAGGTAAAATCGAAGAGGTGTAGAGGATTAAGATTTATAAAGTGAAATGAGTAAGGTAGGAAGAGATGTGAGGTGTATAAAACCAACAGGTGAAAAGTAAAGTAAAATGTAAAAAGATAAGAGGGGAAAAGATAGGAAGCATAGAAAACTATGAAGTATATATTGTAAGGGGAAACAACATAGCATTAGTATCACATATGTACATAATAATAACAATAATAATATGGAAAATGTAAATTGTGTTATACATATCTTACTATGTATAGCAAACGAAAGGAAAAGATATGTAGTGGAAAGGTGAAGGTGAGATATCAAGTGTAGTACTTTTTCAGGAACTAAGCGCTCGTTGGTTCCTTGAAATTTTCCTAACGTTTTATTTGAGATCTTGAAGAACAAAAGGCATTATAAGATGCCCCAAATTATAAGGTGATGAAAGGGGTGGCATTATAAGATTCCCCAAAGTGTGATAGAAGGGGGGTAGGGATTGGGGGCGGGGGGGTAGGGGGGTGAAATCGAAAGATGTCCCAAAGTGTGAGGAAATGGATCCAAGGAAGTATTAATCATGTTAGCTTCATGGTTGAAATCATGCATTTGGGCCATGGTCTTTTGATAGTGAAGCACATCCAAGTGTCTAGCTTGTGCTTCAAAAATGATGTAGTCTTCATCATAGCATGGTTGAATTGTGCATGCTTGTTTATCACTATGGTTGAGATAATGAGTTTCAATAGAAGTTTCTTTGGCAATGATGCCAAGTTGGCTAAATGATCGTGGAGAAAAAGGTAGAGGTTTTTGGAATATTTTTGGCAATTCCAAACTTGTCACATTAATAGAGATCTTCATCATAAGAGGCTTCATTAGCATTACATGGAGGATCTTTCTCATGCACATCATCGATGATAGGTAAATATCAATCTCTTAGTAAGATTGATCAAGGAGGCCAATCCATGATACATTGTGGTAACTTCATTTTGCTACATGTATATTGGAGTTCCTTAAGCTCGATGTCTTCAGAGTTAGCAATTGTTACTTTTGAACCTAGACTGTTGATACATCCAAGTAGTTGGTACAATGTAAATGATTTTTGCATCAAAGATGCATAATTCCTTTATAGGATTAGCAATGGGGATATTCTATGGTTTGAATCAATTTCATGTTTGTACTGCAAATTACCATGAATGAATTTCATGCATTGGCTTCTAGAAGAGCTGATTGCTCACATGTGGTGCATCCACAATCAACCCAATAACAAATTAGATGAGAGTTGAAGATATAAAATCATGACCTTGGTGTGTATTGGTTTGGGTCCCACCATAATGGGGAGCCAAATATTTTCCATTGTACTTATCAAAGCCATGACAGTTGATTCATGTCTCTTTGTGGTCATCTACAGACTATTTTGTGGTCTTCATTTACCATAAGGATGTAATTTTGATTTCTAACCCTTTGTCTATTAAGACATTCCTTACTTGAGCATCATTGATCATGACACTAATAAAGGGGTGGATCATCAACACGGTAAAAGACTTCATCGTTAATTATGTCATCCTTGGGAAACTCAATGGAGAGTTATTATTGGATTGAGGACGAGACGCGATTTTTATGGTGTGAACTTTGGTGATATGCAAAGGTTGATTAGGGTGGTCTTCCTCGATGGTTTATTGGGAATCCTCTTAGGCTTGAAGTTATTGAATAAGGAGTTTTCTATACTAAGGAGATGTGCGCAGAAGTTCCATAAGAGGAATCATACAAGGCATACAATCAAGTTCATTGAAGAAATTCCATCAGGTATTTGATAAGTTTTGTAACAGTATTTAGGTTGAGAATTTGGAAAGGTGGTTGGAGATTTGATGATTAGAGGAGATTTGTCATTAGGTTGAGGAGCTTTCTCCTTAAGGTTGAGGCTTCGTTGATGGAGCAAAATCTTCATGATATTGGTCATTAGAAGATGATTTAGAGGTATCCTTAAGAAAAATCTCTTCTTGAGATGGCTTGTTAGGCTTTTGGGCAGGATCTTTATGTGTGGGTTTTTGTTGATAGTTAACTTTTGCCACGCATTCACACATTGAGAATTGAGATAGTTTATGTCTTAATGTTCTTCAATGGTGCCCACACAATTGTTCATGGGTGCCTTCTTGGGTTTTTGGACCATTCGAATTTTTTGACATAAATAGTTTTGATGGCTTTAAAAAGTGATTGATATTTCTCATAGCGCTCCATGGAAAATGTGTCGTGATCAAAATTAGAACCTAACATGGGGTCGCAAGCAATCTTTTTGACTTCACAACAATTTTCATAGAAATGCCCAATATTAGCATTTCCACCAACATAATTTGTTGGGGTCATACGATGAAGGTGCGGGTTTATTAAGATCAAGGTGATGTCATCTTGGTGTTGGTATTATTTGTACGAGTTTTTGATTACTCAAGGGCGGGTGGTGTGGTTTATCATTAGTAATGTTGGAACTACTCGGATTTGAATTTTTTGAAGGAGAAGGCATGAATGATTTACTTTTGGAAAGAGGTTGATTTTGTGATGAATTGATACGGTTTATTTTTGTTTGGAAGATATCTTTGGTTGGTTTTTGAGGTTGCTCAAACTACCTCATAAGGTAGTCCTGCCTATTATCTTGTTCAAGGCTTCATCCAATGTGGTGGGGAAAAGGATCATACCTTATATTGCAATTTAACGTTGTGAGGAAGATTTGAAAGAGGAGGTTATCATCAACGTTATGTTCGGCTTTGTTTTCCATGGATTTCCATCTCTTGAAATCTTTGGCAAATTCATTATCTAATTGTTTTGTTTTGATGAAATTTCCTATAACATTTTCAAGGAGAGAATTTTGTTGAATATCCTTGACTACAACATTGGTTAATTCCTTTTATTTGGTGATTGAATGAGAGAGAAGATGGATATACCAATATGAAGCATCACTCGTTAGATTTTTTACTAACACTTTGGTAGTTGCATAATTGTTTGCTTTTATCGACTCTTTCCAAAGGTATTAAGATGAAGATTGGGATCAATAGATCCATCATAAGAAATGCTTGGTGAAATCCATCCAATCTCCATGGAAGAGATGTAAGGAGCTTGAGATTCATTTTGTAGTGTTTGAAGAATATTGCTCATGATTGGAGATTGAGAGATTGGGTTCCCGTGAGCATCCAAAAGTAACAAAGGGGGAATTACACTTGTTGGAGGGTCCTATAATGACTTGTTGAAGTTGCAATACCATTTGCAAAATTTGGTTTTGTATTTGGATCATGTGATTAGTTATATTAGCTTGCATACAAACCATTTGATTCAACACTTCGATAAACACTTGGTTGTTGTCTAATGGTGAATATTGGCAAGTAGCGTCAAGAGGATTGTTGATAGGAAAAGTGTTACCTAGTGATCGATTCTCTATTGAGAGTCGAACAAATGAGCCATCCTTGTTAGGAGTGACATACACATTGTTGTCCAAGTCTTTGACTTGAAAGATTCTATGAGGATCTTCTTGGATAAGCTTAACCATAAGTTATGATAAGCATTAGATGGTTGGAGTAAGTTATGACTAAGAAAAATTGCACCATAAGTTGTGCTCAATGGTGGGCATGGAATGGAGAAAGGAGCAACCCATATAAAATCAAAATGGGTTATGGCTCACCATAAAAATCTTAAAGGGTAACATCATAATAAGTGATTATATAGCTTAGAAGCTAAACAAGAAAATATCAACATGACCCAATTGATGGTGGAGTAAGATTCACATAGAATTCACCAGAATGTAATTACGATGAAAATGATGTGATGAGAAATAAAAGGAAACATGAAGATGTTTCAATCAATGGTGAGGTGATATTCATGTCAAATTCACTAGAATGTATGTGAGCTAATATGGTCAATGTGATTATCCTCTTTCAATATAGATTATCAGTAGAAGACCGTAGTAGAGCCAACACACAAGCAAAGCTATAAAAGTGCATAGATAGCCATGGATCGAGAAAAAAAATAATCCCCCCTCAATATCAAAGATATAAGGATCCAAAACCTATATCTAAGATATGGGGATGATGTCTTGTTAAAATCCTACGGGTTGTAAGCAAAAATTAATCCTAAACTAATGGTTATAATGCCATTTGGTGGTAAGCATGTGATATAAATAGAGCAATAATGTAATAAACAAAGATATGTTACACTATCATAGTCATATACACGAAATATTACAATAATCAATCAACCAACATAAAAGAAAAGGGTTTAGGGCTACGGATACTTACCTTTGCATAAGCATTGTTGGTGCATGCCTCCTCCTTGGTAGCACTTTGTGAGATGTTGTGGGTGGATCACAAGAGGGATAGGTAGAAGACGTGAGCAGACCAAAGTTGGAGATTCTGAAAACTAAGGTAGACCTCGTTGGTGCAACTTCAATTCTTGATGTTCATTGTAACACAATGTTGTAATGATGACATCCAAGTGTAATCTCCACTAGACCCTATGACCTCTTAACCTTTAAGGGTGTATTTGAGCATATTTGTGAGCACATACAAGGTGGATTATTTGACAATATATTTGAGAAATAACAATAATGACATTTATAAATAACGGAATATAACCTAAATCCATGACACAATTTAGCCAACCACATGAACCATGGTTGATACAATAGGTTAGAAAGAGATGTCTGCCATACTACATCGGTCGTGGTTGATGCAATTAAACAAAAATGGTCCATACAAGGTGAGGTGGAGGAGAGATAAGAGAGTGGAGCAAAACATTTGGAGCAGGTATAAAGATGATATAAAGTGGTAGTATTGAGGTTGTTAAGTGGTCACAAAGTGGTAGAAAGGCACACACAAGGTCAATTTCCACGACAATCTCTCATAAGGTGCTACAAACCAACCTCGGTCCTTTCCCAATGCACCCCTTAAGTTATTCACTTGAGGGGATTAATGCGCCAGCAGTCTCCAAAGAAAAATCGTAGGTTCGTGATAAATAAGGTGTACAAACTTGACCCTAAAATTTGATAAATGTGATGTGATCATTTTCATTTTGTTTAGTCTACTACAAGGGTGATGTTGAACTTGTGTAGCAATCAAGTCAATAACTAGTACAAAAATCTTAAATACATCTATCTGAAAAACGTTGAGAGATATCAATCTCAAAGCATTTATTTTAGATTTTTCGCATACCATGATTATTAATAAATTCATTTCCCTGTGGCATATTTTCCATGACTAGTGAAAAATGGTGTCGATCTAGATACACTAATGTGGGAGGCTCGAAAAAATATTTGTACCTAAAAAGGACTCTAAACTCCGTCGTCTAGACAACATAATATGGTTTTTTTATTGACATTATAAAAAAGGAAAAATTCGAAGTGACTGTCAAGTGGACGTCAAATTTAATGTTAGAATTAAAAATGAATACACTCATGACATTACAGAGCACCACCAAAAATGAATACACCTCTTGGCATGATAACATCACATATTATATCAAATTGTGCATAACAGTTCCACATCGTTTCCTGTCAAGACTATTCAACGTGCTGCAACAAAACTTATAATAGAATTCACTGATATATATGTATGGATTCAAACTAATACCATTGAGTTGTAAATTACAAAAAGAAATTCAATGAGTGGGAGCAAATAATATTCATAGATACTGGGCTTTGCCAAGCCTGATAAGGCTACAACACCAGAGTATTATGCAACACTTGAGTAATTTATTTAGCCTAGTGAGCATGCCGATCTCCACATTAACCTAAAACAATGCTGGGATTAGGTGTCATACAGCTTGGAAATCCTAACACTGGAGTTTGATTAATTATTCTGTCTTAGATAGGAGTAAACATGCCTCCCACTTGATGTGCCTATTTTTTGTCACATGTATTAGCATGCAGCGGGAGGAAAATAGTGAACTAGAAAAAGTCTAAGACTGCTGGAATAAGACAGTCAACTCTGTTTCTAGACTGGTCCAAAAATTGACTGCTCGAGTCTAAAAATAGATCACCCAAATTTAGGAGTTGACTCATCATGATTTGTGCATATTTCGGGGGCCCATCTTGCCCCTATTTTTTGCAAATGAGTTGAGTCTATAAAGGTGGTGTTTGGGGTGGAGATTTAGCCTGTAAAGGTTATTTAGAAAGGCTTATTTAGCAGGGATTTAGCCTGGTAAAGGTTCCCCAACTTCTTCCAGAGGCTCTCCCTGGTGGTCTCTATGGATACATTCAAAAGGACAGAATCAGCCCAACAAAGCTGAACCAGGCTTTTGCTTTCCATTCCATGACTGCCCAGTCTTCATCCTTCTTAGATGCTGGTTTGCTACCTGAAACAGCAGCCCACAGATCTCTGTTTATGAGCAGATCCTCCATCTTCAGCTTCCAAAGCTCATAATTTGTACCATTGAATTTATCTATCTCCAACCATGATGTACTTGGCATGCTGAAATAAGATCTCTGCTGTGCACAACTCCCACTCAAACCAAAATTAAAGCAAAAATTCTGTTTCCTAACCTAGGATCTCAAAAGCTGGCCAGGGTCTGATACAAAATAAAAGGCAACTAGACAAATACAAAACAACTTCCTCAATCTTTAGAGGAAAGAAGTGCAAAACAGATCTGACCTTTCAAAAAACAAAATACAATATACAATTAATACATGAGATAAACCATAAAACCAAACACTTAACCAATGCACTTTCAAACCCAAAATGAGGTGCACCCACTTATAAATTTGCAGAGAAAACTGAGCTTGTCCAAGAAGAATTGTGCCTTGAAGTAAAATAATTCTAATATTGGAAATAACAGGACCATTCATTTTGTCAGAAAGAGCCTCCAAAGGTATAATCTCTTAAATCTAAATAGCAGCTTCATATTCTCTAGAGTCTTTAACTTATTCTGCCCCTTCCAGTTCTTGGAGAGAAATCCCAAGGTAAACAATCTTTTGACTCTATCCCTTGACTATTAGAGCATCACGACCTGGTCCAACACCAATATAATTGATCGGTATTCCAAGTAAAGTCTCAATCCTCTCAACATACTGGCATGCACCAGCCGGGAGGTCCTCATATCTTCTTACTAGAGATATATCAGCTTGCCATCCAGGTAGCTCCTCATAAACAACCTGCATCCATACCTTATTAGTCTCGTGACACTAAAAAGGGAACATGCATTTGCCAAGATGTTGAGTTTCAAATCAGATTTGTTCCTCAAAAAATGGAATTATTTATATAACCTCATATGTTCAAAGGGTATTATGAAAAGGAAACCAAAAGTACCTCCACTTTCTCTAGACGTTCAAGATCTGCAGGAAAAGACAGTAATATATTTCCGTCAGGCCCTTTGTAAGCTACCCCAAGCCTGATTTGGGAAAATCCAGATAGTACATCAAGTTTAGTCAAATTGAGTGATGAGAAACCATTGACTCTGCAAGAATATTGGAGTGCAACCAGATCCAGCCAACCACAACGTCGAGGGCGGCCAGTTGTGGTGCCATATTCGTGTCCAGCTGCTCTTAGTTTTTCACCCATTGCATCAGAAAGTTCAGTTGGATAAGGCCCTGAACCAACTCTTGTTGTATATGCCTTAGCCTGAAGGTCAAGACATGGAATAATGGAAAAAAGTTATTGCTATTATGAAATTTTGAAAATGTTTCCATCATAGAATGAACTTTTTATACATGCCAAAATGAAAATACCAAATGTCTCACATCCCTGAAGATCAAAACATTGAACAATAGAGAAAAATGGTTAACCCGTTTTTTAAGTTTGAAATATTTTTATAACCGAATGAACTTATGTACGGATGGAAAAGAGGAAGTATCAACGCTCACACATACCACCCCAATCACATCACCAAGATGCCTTGGAGCAATACCCAGTCCAGTGCAGATTCCGCCAGCAGATGCGTTGGATGAAGTAACAAATGGGTAAGTTCCAAAATCAATATCCAACATCGTTGCTTGGCCACCTTCAACCAAGATCCTTTTCTGATTCAAGAAAGCTTCATGCATCACATGAACAGTGTCAGCTATATAAGGCTCTAATCGTTCAGAATACCTCTTGTAATTCTCCACTTCAGTTTCTAACATTCTTTTACTGTACTCGAAGCCTTTAAAACGAGATGCAGCATCATGCAAAAGAATATCCAACTTTTCAGGGAATGTGTCCATGTGCATCAAGTCACTTACCCGAATACCATTCCTTGTTACCTTAGTTGCATAGCAAGGACCAATTCCCCTCTTTGTGGTTCCAATTAAAGACCCTGCAAGTTCTGCTTCTCTCAATCCATCAATAGTTTGATGGAAATCAAATAGCAAATGAGCACGATCGGAAACCAACAGTCTTCCTTTACAAGAAACTCCATTCGATTCTAGTCCATCTATCTCTTTAAATAGTCCTGGGAGATGCACAACAGCCCCATTTCCAACGACACATAATGCTTTTTCATTGAGGATTCCAGAAGGCACAAGATGAAGAGCAAATCTCTTTCCCTCACTATTATAGATAGTGTGACCTGCATTTGCACCTCCCTGCAATGAAAAATGCAATATCGGGAAGTGATTATATTTATGCTAAATGATAAAATGATAACATTCCAAAGAGACAACTCGAATGTTAAACTGATCCATATTTAATCCCACCGAGAACATTATAAGGCATTAAATTACCAGTTGCTATACATCGCCAAACTTATGTTTATATTCATAATATAGATTGCGTCCAATTAAAAGATAAAAGGAAGCCTAAACTGCTGTTCTCATATGGTTAGATAAAAGGAAGCCTAAACTGCTGTTCTCATATGGTTACCACTTACCAGGTCTGAAAGCTTTGGCATGTTTGATAGGGAGAATGTCTGAAAGTTTGTAATTATCAAAAAGAGCTTTTGTTCCTGTAAACCTCCCCTCTCAAGCCTACTTAGCTTTTCCAACCTGTTGACTCTCACAAAAAGTGTTACAAGGCAACAAGCCATCGGTTGATATATGCCACCAAATTTATAAAGGGTTTAGTTGAATTAAAACATGAAGGAAGGGTGAGCTACTATTCAGGCATAACTAACACTGACAGCTATCACAAAGCTTTGGTAGATTTGTAATTGACTCTTAGCTTTCTCAGTCCTGAAGGAATGTTTTTAAAGTGTAAAAATTAAAAGAAATTATATTAATGTCCACGAATGACCAAAAGTAGGTCTATGCAACTCAAAAAGACATCCAATAGAAAGAGCTAGGGTAAAAGGGCCCTAGAATCAAAGACTAACTATACAAAAAGAACAAACGCACTGAAAATAAACGAAGGATGCACCCAAAGCAGTAATGCCCCAACCCATGTAGTTAAGGCCCAAGGATAGCAATACAAATAGCCATGTGGGGGGAAGGGGGGCAAGAACCCCCCAGAGAGCATGGGCTGATGAAAGTCACAAAGACTGGATGTTAGTCTCATTCAACATCTCTGACCATGCCTGGGATAGAGGAGTTATCTGTGTCATGGACTATCATTTGTGTCATCATCTTTCATAAAGAAGTGTTTATTACTCTACCCGATATGTATCTATAATTCATGTCATAAATATTTCAAACATTTTGAATAATTTTCAAAGTTCATGCATCAAATATTAAGAATAACCGGTACATAGTAGGGAGAAATGAGCATACACAAAAACAGATTTCATACTAAACAATGGAACTTCTTGGCATCATATGTTTATAATCATTACAAATTATTTTTTCTTCTTCTGCTTGCAAACTATACCATTGGTCAATGTTCTTATTCATATGTGGTATGTACTATGTAGCATCAAACTAGAAGTCATGTGGTTGTGGAGATCACATGTTTGACTTGAAGATACTTGGCTCATTTTTTAATTGATTCTTAGCTTCCTGGCAGTCTCAAAGGAATGTTGTTAAAGAATCAGAAATTGATGCACAAGCACTGAAAACCTTTCATAAAGAAGCATTTGCTAGTCTATCAGAAATGTATCTATAGTCTATGAAAAGAAAAAATTACAGGTTTTTGGAAGTTAATGCTTTCTTCTATTTATTGAAGATCATTTATCGTTCTTGATGGGCTTGCTGCAAGTGGCAAACCTGGTGTTGCTTAGAATAGGTAAGAATTCCCTACCATTTTAAAATAATCAAAAGAAAAGAAAGGCAGTTGCCAAAAATAAAGCATCGCACCTTTTCTGCCCCCTCTGTGAGCGTAAATTTTCCTTTTGGTGTCAAGTCCCTTGGCCCTGGTTTGAAATATTTTTTTCTCTGTAAGTATAAAGCTTTCCCCTTATAAATTTTCTTTATACTTAAGTATTCATGTAATTAGGATGAGCAAGATTTAGCCAATTCAAAGAAAAGTACACTACCTTTTCTTCGAAATGTCCTTTCATAGTATTGGTAAATGGTAATCAGGCAATCACTCAAACACAATTAGCAAGCATGTAATATCTAAATGGAGGTTGATGGCTCTCTACCATTCTTGTATATGTTTTTGAAGTGAAAATAAAATGTTTCATTGACATGCCAGGTGTACAGGAAGTTAACTCGCACAGATTTATAACCACGTACCTTGTCCCGTTCACAAAAAGCCAACATTCTTGGACCCTTGCCACCAAAGATCTTAAAATCACAGATGAAGAGCATATTGAACAGGAAAAGCAGCACATTACTAAGGTATTCAGGAGGAGTGGCTATAGTGGGAAACACATAACTAAGCTGCTAGGATTATTAGCTACATGCCAAGGCATGTAAGACTCCAATAACAAACTGTAGACATTTTTACCATATGTTGAAGGAATCTCCAAAAAAATTGCAATTTAAAAAAAATGTAATATCAAATCAACTTTCCTACCTCGGAACTCACTCCTGAAGATGCTAAATTCAACTAAAGATTCGGTGGGGTGAAGAACTAGTACAAGGGTCTGCAGATTTAATCGAAATATCCTAAGTAGCCAATACATTTTGGATATGGGTACGGAGTATCCAATACGCGGTTATGGCAAAAAAAAAATTGGCCCTGGATACAGCAGTACAAAATATATATAAATTTCAGCCTACTAAATAGGAATTAAGTTATTAACCACATATTATGCATATGAAAGACAAGATAACTTGTAAGTTATAAGCTAAATAACCACAAAAGACAGCTCATAATTTGTTAAAAGCTTAAAAAGTTAAAACTTAAAACTTAAATTAAACACAATGTCATGATATATTGAATTCAATTTATTACACCAATGATCAAAGTTCGAACTATCTTTCAATAATCATCATATTCCCCTTCATCAAGAGTATCAACATCGACATCATCATCATTACGTGGTTCATTAGAACCACATGGGCTTGAACCACTCCCACTAGGGACACTACCAGTTGCACCCCCTTGTGCATGTAGGTCTCGCTATGCCAAAGAAGTCTCCAATCCCTCATCATCTAATGACAGGTGGAAAATGGAAGCATCCAAGTCAACTATCTCTGAATCAATATCCCAATGTTTTGTTGACCCTTCCTTGTACTCCGACTGCTTGTGGGATAAAAGGCGCAAGTTCGAATGTATATGTACCAAATTTTTTCAGTCTTTTTAGCCCCCAATTTGTTGCACTTTTGTGAGTGGATGAAGGTATATGTACTGCAGTTGCGCTCAAAAGAAGATGAACTTGCAACCTATTGGGGCAAAGTCAATACAAACTTAAATTTTGAAAAACTAAAAGTTACAACAAAAAAGGAAAGAATTTTTTAAAAAAAACTTACTTGTGTCAAGACCTTGATTGCAAGAGGTTGCAAGTACACTGATGCGTGACCATGAAGGTACCACCACATATGAGAATCCATCTTGTATTTGCTCCAAAGAGTGAGAAAGCTATGACATGTTTCTGCTATGAAATTGACAAACTCTATCATAACCATGTCCTCGGCCTCATGACCAGGGAAGAGCCTAGACAATGCCACCATATATCCCTCATTGACTTTTGTATCCCTATATGGTGCCATCCTACCCGGCAAAGAAAGGATCTTTGTGCTATAGAATCTAGGAGTCAATGCAAAAACAAGTGGATGTAGCGAGGTGGTCATTTTGTTCTACTACTCAATGAGGATGGATTGTACTGCTTTGAAAATTTTCTCCTCATGATCTTGTTCTTTTGCATTTATGACGGACTTTATCTTCTCCATCATTGAGTCGATACCATCATATATCTCTCCTAGACATGGCTGATCTATGTCAGTAAAGTGGATCATGCTCATAATGGGCTCAGTAAAACTCAGGAAAATATTCTACTCAATCCCACCAAGTGTCATCTAAAGATCATTGTCTTCATTTTATACAGTGTTTGACTGCCTCTGTACAGCCGATAGGTTGGAAGTTACTATCATACTAAGTGCCTCTCGCACCTTCACAAGGCATCTCAAGACAATTGTGTGTGATGTGAATTGAGTCTCAACAACCTAATAAGAAATCAGAAACAATTTTTTTTAAAAAACTCGAAAACTTTTAAATACTATATTTTAAAAACAAAAAACATACATTATTTATAAAGAAAAAGACAGGTAGTTTCCCTTACCTTCAGCAGCTCTAAATGCGAGAAGGATCTAAAGATGCCTTGCGATTGGTGATGGTTGGTCACAAATATTCGGATCTCTTCACCCTCTACATACACTTGTTGAATCCACTCTATTTAATTGGCCAACTTTTATAGCATTAAATTAAGTGAAAGAACAACACATGGTGTCCAAAAAATATGCCCATACCTTGCCTCAACTAACATCCCTACGGCCTTGCAATTCTTGGTGTTGTCTGTTATGACTTGGACAATATTTTGAAGCCCAACCGCCTCAATGGCTTCGAAGAAAATGTTGGCAATGAATTGGGCATCCTTCACTTGCCCCTCACAATCAGCTGCTTTCAAAAACATTGCCCCTTTAAGGAATACTACAACCACATTGATCAAAGGGTGGTTTCTTGCATCTTTCCATACATTAGAAACGATGGACACACATGTTTTGGCCCATGAGTCTCTAATTGGTTGCAAGGAGATTTGCACATATTTTCTTTGTTTTTCCAATAAGGTGGTGCAGATTTTCTCATAGCCTGGCGATTTGTACACTTTTGAGGCCTCATTGATTGCTTTCACTATCTCTTGCCAATATGGTGACCACAAAACATTGAATGACAATGCATTCGCATACACACATCTTGTGATGTGCTAATCTGCAATATCCCTGATCTCATTTTGAAAGGCCTTTTCCAATAGTCCTTTTGTCCTACTTCTCTTTCGGGAAAGAGGTGAATCCTCATCATGCATGGACATAGCTGTCACAAATGGATGTGGCATGGTCACAATTGGGGTGCCAGTACTTGATGGCACAATAGGAGGCCTCGTTGATCGAGATGAACTTCCTTTTTTGGACAATGGATGACCCGTTTTCAAAGCCAAAGTTACGTCTACATCTTCTTGTTCTTTGATACATCCCAAAACTTTTGTTGATGGCACCCCTATGTTATTTTTCCCCTTGCATGTTCATATACCATGACCCGGTGCTACGCCCTTAACCTATTGCTTGTATTAGGATATGAGTAGTCGACTTGTGGCTTACCATATCATTTATACTTTCTCATGCTTAATAGGTCGGCCTTGGTGATGGCCATAGCATATGAATAATATATATAGGGGATTATAGGTAGTATTTCATTATCATTTGAGCATTGGAGTCTTATTATATGGTTTGGAGGTTGCCCCCTCGAAGTGGCGAAGCTATTCTAATTGCATATTGAGATCATTATTCTGAAATATTGTGTTATTTGGTGTTCTATTGTTGCTTTTAATCTGAATTATACAAGTAATTTCATTACAAGTGGTATCAGAGCTGCGATCTAGGCCGAAATTAGGGCAAAAAACCCTAATTTTTTGTTTCCGCCATATATTTCAAACCAGAGCAAATTGGTGGGAGATATTTTTACCAGAGTTGTGAAGCATTTCAAGTAAAGTTCCCTAAAAATTTCAGACTTTTTTGATTTATTTTTCAGAAGTTATTACAAATTTAGGGTTTTTCTTAAAATCGCTCCTTAGGGTGCAAATTGTGGAAAATTTTCAAGTTTTTTACATTTTCGGAAAGCTCTCAAAAAAATAGTATTAGTATCTTCTCTGTGTTTTTTTCCTGTTCGGCCCGAAATTGTATCGAAACCCTAAACCCTAAGATTTGACTAATCATGGCAGGGCCTTCAACAAGAGCAAAAAAGAATCCGGTTACTCCGGGTAAAACCCCAGATAAAGATGGGGTAGTGATTGAAGAGATGGAGTCAGAAGGGGTAAATACAGATTCCTTAGCACTAGGGTTTACCTCAGTTGATCATAAGGTGAGCCAACTTGAGTATGAGTTGCGAAATGTACAATCTAAGATGGCCTCTAAAGGAGACAGCCCAAATCAATCATTGGTTGGATGATATCATGCAACATGTAAAGGGTAACCAGTATGGCCCAAATCCGGCCCATATCAACCAAAGAGGACCTTCAGTTCAAAATCATGGACAAACTAACCATATTGGATCACTTTTCCAATCCCATCAGAATCAAACTTATTCGCAACGACGAAACATGATGCCGAAAGTGGATATGTGCAAATTTGATGGTAAGGATCCCCTGAATTGGATAAATCAAATGGAGAACTTCTTTGAGTTACATCAAACACCATCAGGACAAAAGATGACATTGGCATCCCTATATCTTGAACCCGACCAATTTGTTTGGTATCGTTAGTTATGTGCTCAAAGGCAGAAGAATGGTCTAGGTGTCACTTGGACAGTTTTTACCGAGGAGTTACAATTGCACTATAGTTCCAGTGTTTCAGAGAACTACTTTAGTCAATTAGCAAAGTTACGGCAAACAGGATCAATCAAAGATTATGTGCATCAATTCCAAAACCTATCCTTAAGGGTGGAGAATATTCCAGAAGAGAATCTGAATGACTTGTTTCTTGGGGGTCTTAAGGACCACATCGAGCATGAGGTACGGATGTTTAATCCAATCAAGCTTTCTGATTCTATTATCATGGCACGTCGTGCAGAGGAAAAAATTCTTTGTAGTAGGAGGCCACCTTTCATTAACACCAGAGACCGTAGTATCTCTTCCCCTTCATTTGCTAGGCCAATTAGACTGACTCTTCAACAAATGGAAGAAAAGAGAACAAAAGGATTATGTTTTAACTGTGATAGCAAATATGGACCGGGACATAAATGTGCTAAGAAGAAGTTGTTCTATATTGACAGAGGTAATCAGGATGATGAGGAAGCTGAAATTATAGGAGAGGCTGAGGAACTAGTAGAAGATGAAGTAGAGGATCACCAACCTACAATTTTTTGTCATGCATTGTCAGGGATTAGTACTCCTCAAACACTCAAGGTTATTGGCTATCTCAAAAAACAGAAGGTGACGGTGTTGATTGACTCGGGGAGTACTCATAACTTCATAAATAGTAAGTTAGTTGCCCGCCTCAATTGTTTTATTTACCCAGCTCCAGAAATGCAAGTTATGATTGCGGATGGTGGGACAGTCAAGTGCACAGGAAAGTGCCATAGTATCAAGCTTTCCATGGGAGACTACATGTTAGACTCACCTATGTTTGTTATTTCTATGGGAGGGGGCAGATATTGTTTTGGGGGTCCAATGGCTCACAACCTTAGGTACTATTGAGATGAATTTCCAAGAATTGTTCATGCGATTTCATTCAAATGGAAGAACAATACAATTGAATGGGATGGTAGCTAAGTCTCCACAGATTATTAGCTCTCATCAGATGCAGAAGGTTCTCAGAAAAGGAGTGGATGGCTTTATAGCATAGCTATTTTCCATAGAAGTACAAAATACAGAGTTTTCAATGCCACCCCGATCTTCAGAAGATTGTGGATGCTCACTCATCTATTTTTTATGCAATTCCAAAGGGACTACCACCAATTAGGGATCATGATCATGTCATTCAGTTGATTCCATGGAGCCAAACACCTAACATCAGACCATACAGATACCCATATTCCCAGAAAAAGTGAGATCGAGAAAATGGTGGAGGAAATGTTGAAGGCAGGTATCATCAGGCATACCCAGAGTGCATATTCTTCACCAGTGGTCATGGTACGTAAGAAGGATGAAACATGGAGGATGTGTCCAGATTACCGAGAACTCAACAAGTACACCATCAAAGATAAGTTTCCTATTCCAGTAATTGATGATTTACTTCATGAATTGCATGGTGCTGTTTATTTCACAAAATTAGATCTTCGTTCAGGGTACCATCAAATTAGGATAAAAGAGGAAGATGTTCATAAAACGGCTTTCAGGACTCATGAGGGCCATTATGAGTTTTTGGTAATGCCTTTTGGTCTTACAAATGCGCCCTCAACCTTTCAAAGCTTGATGAACATTATTTTTTGGCCTTTTTTAAGGAAATTTGTATTAGTTTTCTTTGATGACATATTGATTTACAATAAGACATGGGAAGAACACTTACAACATGTAAATAACGTGTTGGAATTTTTGGAGAAACATACTCTGTATGCAAAGCCATCCAAATGTTATTTTGGTGTACAAGAGGTAGAGTACTTGGGTCATATTGTATCCCATGAAGGCGTCAAAGTTGATCCTCAGAAGATCAAAGCTATGGTGGAATGGCCAAGGCCCAAAAATCTTCGTGGGTTCCTAGGACTAACAGAGTACTACATAAGATTTGTGTGGGGATATGGTAGAATAGCAACCCCACTCACTGCATTGCTAAAGAAGGATGCCTTCCATTGAACAGACGTGGCCACTAAATCCTTTGAGCAGCTGAAAGAAGCCATGTGCAGCACCCCAGTTTTGGCTACTCCCAACTTCTCAAAAACCTTCATTGTTGAATGTGACGCTTCAGGATCAGGATTGGGAGCAGTTCTAATGCAAGAAGGAAAACCAATTGCATTTGAGAGTCGCCAATTCAAAGGAAAAGATCTGCTCAAACCTGTCTATGAGAAAGAAATGATGGCTATTCTTCATGCGGTCAAGCAATGGAGACCATATCTCATGGGTAGACACTTCAAAGTAAAAACTGATCACGATAGTCTAAAATACTTTTTGGAGCAAAGGTTATCATCTGAGGAACAACAAAAGTGGGTAACAAAAATGTTGGGTTATGATTTTGAAATCATATACAAAAAGGGTAAAGAAAATGTAGTAGCTGATGCGTTGTCTAGAAGGGATACATCCATAGATGCCTTACTATGTGGAATGTCCATGTTGACGGCCGATTGGGTGGATGAAGCAAGATTGGAGTGGAATCAAAATAAGGATACACAATCTCTAATACAGAATATCAAGCAAGGATCTATGACATCTAACAAATTTGAGTGGAAAGGTAATGCCCTATGGTACAAGGATAGGTTATACTTGAGTATAGATTTTGAGTTGAAGCATAAGATTCTTGCAGAGCTACATGCCTCACCTGTTGGAGGACAATCTGGGTTTTTGAAGGCATATCATAGAATAAAAAGAGAATTCTTTTGGGAAGGACTCAAGGGGGATGTACAAAAGTTTGTATCAGAATGTTTAGTGTGCCAGCAGAACAAAAGGGAAACAATTAAGACACCAAGTCTATTGAAACCCTTACCAATTCCTAGCCAGAGATGGGAAGAGGTCTCCATGGATTTCATCACCGGATTGCCTTGTTCAGAGGGTAAGAATGTTATTTTCGTGATTGTGGATAGGCTCACAAAATATGCCCATTTTTGTGCCCTATCACATCCATTTGCAGCCAGTACAGTCGCAGCTATTTTTTTGGAGACAGTTCAAAGGCTACATGGAACCCCAAAGATAATTGTAAGTGATCGTGATCCTATTTTCACAAGTAATTTTTGGACGGAATTATTTTCATGTTTGGGTACTCAGCTAGCTCACAGTTCATCTTATCATTCTCAAACTAATGGGCAAACAAAAGTGGTCAACAAATGCTTAGAGGGTATTTACGTTGTTTTGTATCAGATAAGCAAGAAAGGTGGATTAAATGGCTACCACTAGCAGAATGGTGGTATAACACATCTTTTCATACCTCTTCTCAAATGACCCCATTTTTAGCATTATATGGTTACCATCCACCTTCTATCACTTCCTCCTTGAGAGTGCAAACTAAGGTCAGAGATGTTGAGGAACACATTCACATCAACAACAGGTTGTGGCTAGTTTGAAGGAGAATTTAGCATTAGCACAAAACAGGGTGAAACAACAAGCAGATCAACATCGTAGTGAAAGAAATTTTGAAATTGGTGAATGGGTTTTTGTACATCTCCATCCTTACAAATAGATGTCTCTAAAGCAACAGAAAAAGGACAAAAAAACTTGCGCCTAAATACTATGACCCTTATTAGGTTCTACAGAAAATTGGCAGTGTTGCTTATAAACTAGAGTTGCCTCCATCTTCACACATACACCCAGTATTCCATGTTTCATGCCTGAAGAAGGTTATTGGACAAAAATTTGAAGCCCAGACAGAGTTAACAGAACTTGACGAGGAAGGAAGAATCATTTTGGAGCCAAAGAAGATTCTACAAACACGTACTAAGAGGTTGAGAACTAGAGACATTAAGGAATATCTGATCAAGTGGAAGAATCTGAGCATAGAAGACGCCACCTGGGAGGATGAAGGTTTTCTGCAGCAACATCCAGGATTATTCAACATTGAGGACAACATTGGTTTGGAGGGGAAGGGCATGCTACGCCCTTAACCTATTGCTTGTATTAGGATATGAGTAGCCGACTTGTGGCTTACCATATCATTTTATTATATCATTTATACTTTCTCATGCTTAATAGGTCGGCCTTGGTGATGGCCATAGCATATGAATAGTATATATAGGGGATTATAGGTAGTATTTCATTATCATTTGAGCATTGGAGTCTTATTATATGGTTTGGAGGTTGCCCCCTCGAAGTGGCGAAGCTATTCTAATTGCATATTGAGATCATTATTCTGAAATATTGTGTTATTTGGTGTTCTATTGTTGCTTTTAATCTGAATTATACAAGTAATTTTCATTACACCCGGTATTGCACACGAGTGGCCTTTCACCTGACTATATGAGCCTTTGAATACTCTTTCACACTCATTGCATTTAAAAACAGAACACCCACCATCTAGAAGTTGCTCAAGTATTGTGACATGCCTCCATAATGGTGAATTTGGGTCAAATTCTTTGAACATAGATTGCCCAGAAGAGATGGAGTTTGTTTTCATTGTACTTCTACCTGTAAGTTTCAAAACCAATAACATAAGCAAAGAAAACAATGGTTAAAAATAAAACTTAAACCCTATGCCCTAGGGCATAGCATGTATTGAAAATTTCAAATTTTTAAAATGAAAAAAACGGTTTAAAAAATAAAATTTCAATTGGGAAATAATAAAACAATGAACATAAACAAAAGCATGAAGTGTGTGAAAGATTAAAAAAAAAAAATTTTGAAAATCAAACTTGAAAGTTAAATAATAAAACTTAAAACCTTACCTTCACTGAATAATCCACAAATCCTCCTTTTTTGAAGCTCTTCAATAATCTTGGCAAAAAATAGACACTCGTACTAGCTTAGGAAAATGATTGCAATGCTTGATGACCCTAGATAAACAAAATGAAAGTTTAAAGAAGCATGTAATGAGGGAATGAGAGGTAAGTTTCTTTGTTTTTATGTTTTGTTTTTATGTTTTACTTTTGCTTTACTCATTCTATCTAACTTTTAGGGTTATAACTTATAAATAAAAAAGGTTATGTTTTATATAATTTAAAATGTATAGAAATGACTGAAAAAATAAAAAATGCGGTTTTGGGCACAAATACGTGCCCGAGGGCAGCTAGGGTATGGCCGAGACCCCCCCGGGTATGTCTGCAGACGTACCTGGACATACCTGAGGGATCCTGACTATACCCTGGCCGCTCTCGGTATGTTTGGGTATGTCTGCAAACATACCTAGGGGGTCTTGGCCATACCTTGGCTGCTCCCGAACACGTATCCCTGTCATATTTGTACCGGATACGTACCATATCGGTACCAAGGCCTACAGGCTTGTTGTACTGGCTACTTAGGAAATATCTATATAAGGTTCTCTTATTCGTAATCCATATTCATTTTCCATCATGAGGATGTGTCACGCTTCTCAAAATCATGTAATATGCAAAATCCTATGTTACCCGGAAACGCCAACCAGGGCAGCAAACCCGCATATTGACGTATCAGGTACTGGTACTGGTCCTGGTACTTGACTGAAATATTTCCGAAACTCCAAAACAGTCCTCAGTATGGCTCTACCGTACCCAGGACGTTTCTGTACCATTTCAGACCGTCACTGGGGCATTTTCTGTACCATTTCATCAGTGCTATTTTTTAAACCCCAAAAAATAAAAATAAAAAAAATAGTTACTTTTGTTTCAGTAATACTTCAGGAAAATCTAGATGATATTCTAGCATCTAGATTACAATTATGTACATATGAAGATTCAAGCATGTTAAATGTTTTGAACTTTCATGAATACAAAGTGTTTTAAGTGTTTTAGCTTTTACAGACAAAAATGTATATTATGCATTTTTTATATATATATTTATATAAAAAAATAATATATTATACAGCTGTTTCCATGCAGTTTTGTACCAAAGGGTTTTTTGAAAATTGGCATTTTTGTGTTTCGAACCCGTACCCGTTTCCTAGCAACCAAGGAAAAGTCAACATAAACTTTTGCATAGGTGATAAGACACAAATGCATAGCATACTGCTTAGATTTAGTATCAAGTTGTTGGAAGAAAAGGGATACAATGGTATCACGAGACACTCTGCATCCAAACAAAATAAGGTCTCCAAAACCTCCTGTCTCTGAGCTAGATTCAGACAAAAAGCAGATTATGTCTACGACAGCCATTGGCCAATGCTTCATAATAATCTTCAACTAGTTTCCCTCGCTTATGAAACAGTTTAGATCACTTGGTTCAGGTATAAGTATGACACCCATAAACTTTCCCTAATCAAATCTATAGTTATGTAACTAAAAAGCTTTCCCATGTTAAGTCTAGGGGTGTGTGACCCATATGTTGAGCATTGTGAATTATTCAGATGCCACTAGTATGGAAATAATTATGATAATCTCAAACCTTTCATAAGAGCTCCACGCATGTGATCGACATCACTTACATTTGTTTTCATCCCATATGCGACAATCGCTTGCCCATAGTTCCAACCCATTCTCACAACTCTATGAGCACGTGATGGTTATCCTTAGAGCCTTTAGGGGTCTATACCAAAGACAATAACATGCAAATATCAAAGTAGGCATGCTGAGGTTAGTGCCAATGCAAGCATTCGCTGTTGAATTTTCCATTAAAAATGCATCCTCTTATACCTCTTACACCAAATAGCATTAAAAGAAACATAAAATGTGCATAAATGTATAAGGCCATTGATGAATAGAAATAATGTCCATGCCACACCCATGGGCCCTGACTCAAATTTTTAATGCCATAGGGGGTTCACAGAACTTTCTTTTAAGAATTGTAGAAACATAACTCCATGAGAAGCTAAGTCTTCTATTCCTAGAGAGCAGTTCACTAATAATAACTGGACTGTTTTTACCTAGAGAGCCCACTATTAAGCTGCAATGTAATAGGAGGATTATAGGGCAAGTTCAATGAAGGTTTAATCTTTATTCATTAAAAGCACTGAATGCGGGTACAATCCAAAACAACAGAAAGCTTGAAAAGAATAAAAACAAGAATTAGGGCATCACAAGTTGCAAAGTAGTTCACCCATCTCTATTACCTACAATAGACCAGGATGATAGAGCATGTTATGCAATGCAACCTTACTCAGACCTAGGGGGCATGTAACCCTAAAGTGACAAACTTGAACCTTCCACAGTATAACCAATAGGGAATAATTTATGACCATCAGAGATCTTCTGTACAGTCCCACTCTAATGGTCAATCCAGCTTACAGTCCTCTCCACTCCCCTTATTAGAAGTAAGAATAAGTACATGCCAATCTAAACATATCTATTCCAAAATAGTCGTGATGGATTTTGTGCCAAGCAGGTTATGCTATGCGATCTTGCTCAGAAATAGGGACATGTAACCCTAAAATGACGCACTTGGACCCTTCCAGGCTTACACAGTCTAACTGCTAGGGAAAAAATTATGACCATCCCAGATCTTCTGTAACAGCCCCACTCTTATGGTCAATGCTGCTTATATTCCTCACCATCCCCTTTTAGATGTACGCATAAGTACATGTCAATCCAAACATATCTATACCAAAACAGGCACAGTGGAATTTGTGCCAACCTAGGCGTAGATTTGCCCATTAACTCCTACTAGATTTACTATTACTGCTGTTTATTTATGCATCCCACTAATCTACAGAAGGATCTAATTCAATAAAATCACCGCTTGCTATTGAAATTAGAGAAGTGCTTCTGCCATACAAATGGCCATCATGTCAGCAATACGAGACAAGCACTCACGACAGCAATAGGAGACAACAATGGCAATAATCGTCATATTATGCCACAATAATGACAACATTTTCTCGTGACAAAGATATGCACCTTGAAGACAAACTCATACATCTTACGTTGTATGATATTGCCCTTGGTACATGCTTGCCCTGCATATGGCCAAGGTTGGATGTCTCTAAGCAAGTTGAATGTGTGTAAAGCATTGGGAAATAACATGGTGATTGAAGGCGGCTACTGACCCATTTCACTCAATAAGATCTCAACAATGGAAGCGTGGGATGAAAAGCATATGCCTCGTGTTGGGCATTATCAATGAAAATGAGCAAAACTTGGAGGATCTCCTGTGTAGGAAGAATTTGAGGGTGAATTTCCCGAGGTTCTACCACAGTTACTACTGAAGGGAACATCATATTTCAGAAATGATCTAGTTCCTAGTTTGGAACCAATTACTCAACCACCATATTAAATACAATAATGGAATTAATAGAATTGAAGATCCAATTGCAGCAGCTTCAGGAAAAGGGTATGACCAACCACGATGTGCAGCAATGGTGTTTGAGAGGAAGAAGATTGGGAAATTGGAGGTTTTTATTAATAACGTAAAGTTGAACAAAGCGTCAGTGAGAAGCAATGCCTGTTAACCCAGATCGGTGATCTATTAGTTGATATAAAAGGGGTGAGCGTACTCTTTGTTATTGATAGCTGTTCAGTATATAGTAATATACCATATTATCAGTTGTGTGCAAAGGAAGAGGACACTTTGAAGACAACAATCAAGATGAGTTATGGGCATGAGATTTAGCTAGCAAATTAAGTATTCATCAAATGTCTCTAGATCAGTATATGCACTATTATCCTGTGTGTGCAAAGGAAGAAGACACTTTGAAGACGATAATCAAGATGGGTGATGAGATTTAGCTACAGAATTATGTATTCATCAAATGTAAGAATGGGTGCCCTTAAGCTGAAGAAGGTCGACTACTCATGCACCAGATACCATTAAAACCAAAAAAATCTTAATCAATAAAGCACAACACTTTTGAAGGTTTTTTCAATTAAAACATACCTGGCAACGTGCTACAATATCAAATCTCTCGGCCAGAATATCAACTAGCTTTCCCTTTCCTTCATCGCCCCATTGAGTCCCCAAGACAGCACACACTTGACTTAAACCTGTAAAAGAATCATCTTCCGCTATCTGTATTTTCACAGCTTTCTCTGCAACCACAGCTTGCTCCATAACCTTCGCGCTACACTTACATTTCGCCGTTTGAGTCTGCAAATTCCCTAACCCCTCCTTTGTCCCGCTAAATTTAACAGCGCCCGCATTCACTCCGCCAAAAGAGAGCGAGGATTGGATAATAAGCGCCATTAGCAGCAGCTCCGCCCTAACAACGCCTCCAGCCTACAAATCCCAGTAACAAACACGCCAAAATTTCGCCCTTTAAAAAATTAATGGGTTTTTGTCGCTCATAATTTTTTCTCAGAGGACATAACAGGGAAGAAAATTGCTTTTAAACGGATCCCAAATGCTTCTCGTTTTAGTTTTTGAGGACTTTCCTTCAAACCTTTTTATTATTGTCGATTTTCTATTTTTATCAAAATGTCTATTTTCCAAGTACATGATGAAAAAACAAAATTTCTTTTTATTGGTATCGTCAAAAAAAAAAAAAAAAAAACTCGTAATTACGCCGCAGGCGTTATTGGTATCGTCAAAAAACTCGTTACCCCTACGGGAAAGGGAGTTGCGGACATTCATGGGACTATGTTAAATTTGACAAGCGTAAATGATGGTTTTGCTATTTTTAACAATTTTACTTTTGCTATTTTTAACAATTTTATTTTTTGCTTTTCTAACAATTTTGCATTTTCTAACAATTTGCTTTGGCTTTACTATTTTTAAATTTTATTTTATAGCTTTTGCATGCATTAACCTTTAAATACTGGTCACTAACACTATAATTTCATTATTCAGGCTCTTTAAGTACCAGTCAATCCCCTGCGTTAAATTGCAATTCTACAGGTATGCATTTAAATTTATAGTCAATTGGCTGAATTCATTTGATCTCGGCATTCTTGTCCAAAGCTTCTCGCAATCCTGCAAAAATTTACAGAATCCTAAATAGGCGAAAAACAATCACAAAAACATGAGTACAAAAATATACTATTTCATTGGTAATATTTAGGCACATCTTCATGTTGGAATCGGGCTTCAATCTTAGATACAAGGACACAATTACCATGCAGATCTTTATGAATATTTTAGTGCTCTCACTAATTATAATCATTTCCTCCTTATTGCATCATCATACTTTCCTATTATAGGGAATGTGCCACAAGAAATAGCTACAAATATGGTGTTGTCTGTAAGGAAATCTGAAACATGACTGTGGTGAAGCAGAGATGCTAACATTCCACTTATTGGAAGATAAATTCTCCAAATAAAACCCAAGGAAAAATAAAAAATAGTTCCCAACAAAAAAAATTATGGTGGAGTTATGAACCGCATAGACATAGTTAAATGACTATTTCAATTCATATGTGTTTCCATATGCAGGTGTAGTATAAAGACATTTAGTTTTTACTGAAAACACTACGTTTCTTAATTGTGGATTTTCATAGGAATATTAATATTTTTCTATACACACTCAAGAGTCTCGAACCTTGGCTGATTCGGTGATCTAGAATCATTTTATAAACTTTGCTTCTTAAAATTGAATTTCAAGTCCACGAGCATTTACGTTGCCGACCATCAAAACCACAGTCACAAAGAAAACCACGTTAATCCCCTTGTTTTTGGGTGGAAAACAAAATTTAAACTACAGCTCTTCAATACAATCTCTTGAAATAAATGTTTTTAAACAACATAAAATTTATTATATCAATATTGTAGTTAATTATGATGATGATTAGAACTTCAAAAGGTAAATATAAAAAACATTCATATATTATCATTAAGATATGAAATGAAAGTATGGTAACACAATAATTTTTAAAACAATAAATATATCTTTCTTGAAGTGCATTTTTTCTAGACGATACATCTAGAAACGTAAATCAATATCTTAATCATGTGCATTTCCATTTATATTGTCAAGTTATTTATTCTCATTTTTCAAGCCTAGGAATTGCGCTCGAACAATTAATCTTTCTCCATTTTAAAAACATGTTTCTCCTCTTTATTTTAATGTTGAGAGTGTTTAATGTATTGCAAGCACCAATATTAATGGCATTACTAAAACATCACGTAACATAGTGTTATGGTTTAGATTTAAAAAATTGTGTGTGCCTCTTGAGCATGCTTAAATATATCTTATGATAGATTGAAATAAGGACTCTTCGTCAATGAAGAGCTACCCAAGATTCAGGTATTTTTTACTTAGCCTCATCGTGTGTCACCGAAGCCAAACTACAACGGTTGTTTTCATAAAACATGACATCAAAAAAGTTTTCCCTCCTACAATATGGGATCTATGGAAAATAATTCATGATAACCCTGAAAATTGCCTCCTAAGGAAATTTGATGCAATTTGGCAAGAATCTTCAAGAAACATGTTCTTGTTGGTTGAAAAGTGGATGTGTATAGAATATATTCATAGATGCATCCAGGATGACCCTTTCCTCTTAAACGCATAACAAATACTAGCTTCCAACCCTCTCTTGAACTTGGAAGAGCTATTGAATCGAGATCAACACCACACCAAATGCTCAGAGCAAACATGTTCATGCAAAATAAAAAAAGGACTCTAATGTCGATACAACACCCCTTGGGAAATGTGGCCACATTCTGAATTTCTTATTGGCGATGATGGGAAAGTTCAATATTTTCCTTCCAGGAATGATGTCAGGCTAAACGTAAATAATCAAACAATTTTGTCCATCTGGAGAGCCAATATTGACTGTCACCCTATACTATCAAAACATGTAGTATTAAAGTACATTATAAAATATGCTTCCAAGGTTGGAAAGCAATATGAATCCTACCATCAGATGTTGTCTAACTTCTAATTTCATATTGTTCTAACCCTGACCAGTAATCACATGTTTCCTTTCTGAAAATGCTAACAAATAATTTTATTAAGCATGATATGAATGCACAGGAAGCCTGTCATATATTGCAAAAATTGCTTTTTTTCATGTTCCAGTTGTTATTATGTCTCCTTGAATGTACAGAAAATGTTGTTATGATGTATCACTTAAAAAAATAACAAGCCAACCAATCATCTCATTTTATTGATGCTTACATGATATGTCCATCAGCTATGGACTCTATTTCACTTATTGAGCCTGCCTGGTCTTGGTCTTATAGTGCACAACATGTTAAAGACAAATGGAAGGCACATACTATACCTTCTATTGTTAGTGTGTCTCCCATATTTTTTCATATTCCCGCTCAAGATTCTATGTCTTTTGATATATTTTTTGGAGTGATCTCCTTTTATACAAGCCATTTCAAAACATTTCTTCAGACATAGGGAACACATATAAGGAAATTACTTCAAATTGGGATTTGATGCGGAATGATTTTCATGCATGGCATGTCAACCAAGAACCCATTCAACATGAGCAATCTTCAGGAGTAGAATTTGCAGCTGAAGATGAAATGAAAACATCATCCACTATAATGGATGAATGGGAACTTCTTTCACAATTGCATCCCCAAAATCATATGACCCATGATAGCCTGCACATGCTATGCCACCAAAAATTTGACATACATTACAATTTTTTTAATAATCATATTCCTCTTTCATTACTAAATACCCGGTCATCTTTCATTTAAGCATGCAATCACTCAACTTCCACACTTCCTTCTCTTCATTTGTCGCATGAACAGAAAATAACTTTGATACTATTCTTCAACACTTCATGCACATAGAACAATTGCTACCACTTCAATTCATAACTCAAGCTATAGACATGAAAGGTAAATCATATCTCATAAATATTATTAGGTCAACATTATCTTCAATACCAGATACAAATTACTCACCTCTTTTAGTGCTTGCACCTAATGGAGTCGCTGACTTCAATATCTTTGCATTAACAAAACATGTCTGCCTGCACATTCCTATTAGAGATATCAAACCACTTGAAGGACATGCCCTTGCATTTCTTCAAGACTCCCTTAAACATGTTCAGTATATTCTCATAGATGGAATGAGCTTCATTGTTCCCAATTTATTAGCGAAGATCAATTTGTGTCTTCATGAATCTTTCCCTCACTTTGAAACATCTGTATTTGGTAAAAGATCCATCACTCTTTTCGGTGACCTTGGTCAGTTGACTCCTGTCCGGGACATTCCATTGTATGTTGGTCCACTCATTTGGTGCTAAGCTATGGAAATGCTTCTCCACCTTAATTACACTAAGAACATTCTTCCGACAACAAGGTTCCACTCCACTACAAGTTTCTTTCCGCAAACTCTTAACCAACATTCAGGAATGCGAGTCCTACTTCCATTTTCACATTTTTGCATTTTAATGTCTCTTATAATGTTATTGCTTCATTAACTATGATATGTTTTTCCCTCTTTTTACTTCTTTTTCATATTTCAGTAACTTTCTATGTCTTCTCTTATTTAATTTATTTTCCACAATGGTTCACTCCCCCTACCATCCCTTTCGACGTTCACATTGCACACCACACGTGTGATTGCTAGTTATATTACTATAAAAAAATGTTACAATAAAAGGGTGTAGTAAGATAGAATTACGGCCCAAAAAAGTACGTCAAATGGTGGATAAACAACTAGGAAAACATTACATTACAAGCAAATAAGTGCAAGCGGCAACAACACTAGGTGAAGGAGAAGGATCATTATGAGGTAGAAGGGTGCTAATACAAGACAGCTCATCATCCGGCGGGTCCTGAACAAACCATAATTCACCACCTAGGAGACTGGGATCTCACCACAAGGGCACCCTGCGTAGGAGGAGGCCAACGAAATAGTGTAACAATAAGAGGACTAGTCGCAAATTTTCTCAGTAGCGGTGTTAAACTCCATCTTTCGTGTCGCAAAGGTGGCAGAGTGTGAAAACAACCACAGTCGGGAGATGGATGGTGGCTTTGAGAGTGGCTTTGCCAAGGTTGAGCAGATGGCAGTGGTGAGCCTGACTAACTTAAAACTCCTACAAGGCCTCCTGCTTTTATGAAAAAAAATACACTTCGACAAATCTCTTAATTGTCCAAATATTTTTCTTAGTCTACTTGATAAGTTCCTAACTTGATTACAATATAATGATCATCACCATACTCATCGGTTTAAGGATACAAATTGATGTAAAGCAAAATCATACACAAACAACTCATAATGTTAGGATTCACACAACAACTCAAAATTGAAACTTAAGGTCTTTAAGACTGGTTTGTACTCAAGTTCACAAGCATCCTTAAACAAGCAATTTCTTGGTTTCCCTACTTTATGTCATCAAATCAACGCTTGGTTTCCAGCTTCCACACCTTCATTATGTGCCAATTCATCTAGTAAAATAACCAAGTTTCTTGAAAAACTACCTTTACTCCACCTTACGTTCATATACCATGTACTAGCTTCTTACTGCTCTATCTCCCAAATAGGAAAAAATTTGGACTTTTTCATTCAATGACCTTTTCTCACCTTTTTCCCATGTTTCATTACATTGGTTAGATCAAGAACAAGTTATTATCTTCCTATAAATCCTATCAAGACTGCCCTTTAACACTAATGAACATGGTGATTTCATGGTTAGAAGAACTTGTGCACCCTCTGAGCCAAATGAATACATATCCAACTACCCTTTAGGGTTATCATGATATGTGTAAGATTTTATAAACCTACTCTTGTAATTTTCCCCATAAATCAACTTTTGGTTTTCAAGTATAATGAGCTCCTACTAGCCCTGGTCAAGACCTTTTTCATGTTTAACTTTCCTCTCAAGAACCTCCAAGACTCCACACCAACATTTTCAAACACCCATTTCCAAGATCTATCTTTGTGTAAAGTTTTAAGACTGAAGACAAAATCCAAATCCTACTTCCTTTATAAGTGGTCTTTCTCAATTAGGTCTTGATTGTGAACTTTGTCTCAGTTCTAGATTGTCAACAATATTTTAAATTGCACCCACTAGAAAACCTCAAATTCCTTCTTACTCCATTTAGGGACTATGTCTTTGTTAATTCTTTCAATTTTGGGTTTAATATTCCCTATTTCAAGGTTCTAAGACCAAACCCTAATTGTACATTCACTGTTATAGTCCTTCACGAGAATACTTATGTCATGCATGTTTTGTCAAAGAAAGATTCTTTTCTCAAATCCCCTTCTAAATTTGTGACTTCACCTCCTATGGATATTATCTACCCACTTTCTTGTCTTGGTTTCATGTTTAAAGGCCTTAACTTAACTTTTGGGCATTTATTCATAATCAACCCTGCCACACAATTGTCTTCTTAATAAACTGTTATACTTCCTCAATTTTCTAATGGCATCCTACTGCTCAGAATCATTCAACCAACTCTTGCACAACTCTCCAGGATCATTCACGAGGTTTCAAGACTTAGATTATGTGTCACAAAGGTCACATTAAAAGAATTTGGCCAACCCCAAATGAGGGTTTCTAAATGGGCCTAAGAATAGAGATTTTGTTGTAACATCAACTATGCACAAAATCAAGATTTTCCTTCTTTGTATGAGATTTGTGCATGTATCCTCGTGCATGTTAACATAACAATAAGACATTTTTTTCCATTTTGGTTGTTGGAACAAATCAACTTACTCTCCCTAAGTTTTATATAAGAGTTTTCAATCTCTTAAAGGTTCCAATACCAAAACTTATTTCCCTTGTCATTATATATGCCTAAAAAGGTTTTCTTAGGTGTGGAGTCCTTAACACCTCATTCAAACTCCTTCATTCCTATTGATGAGTCTCACACACACATTCATAGCGCATCATGTTGCTGATCAAATTCATATGTTGGCCAACCAAAAGATTATATAAGTTTTTATACATACAATATCATTGTTGTTTTATATATTACAAAACAGATTCAACAAATAACAAAAAACAACGTAATGAATTGTACTTTTCCATGGAAAGTCACTAAATAACTTCAACATTTTTTCCAAAAAACACAACTTAAAATAATATCCTCGTACATCAGTTGCAAACAATGCAAAATAACAACATGAAGAAGTTAAACTAGAGTAATTAAATGTAACCCATCACCTCAGTATCCCTTATCCAATTGAGACAAATCCAAATCTAGTATAGAGATTATGACACCATGGATAGGCAATGAACTAACCAAATATTACCTTTTGTGAAAATCCATTGCTTGCAACCACTTCACTCATCCTATGTAATGAAGAAACAAAAATACCTAACCCTAAGTTCCAATGAATCCTTCAATCATATGACACGTACCTCCTAAAATATGATGCAAATAAGATTGTGTGTAGGTGGGAATCAAGTTACAACAACCACAAACCACATGGAATTTCACCAAAATCCAAAATATGGTGGTTGAAATATTTGGTCTCTTTAGTTGAGACCTTCTTCCCACATCATCCAGTCAAAATACCCCCTTAAAATGTGCAAACTTACAGTTGTTCGTGATTGATTATAACAACCCATCATCTAAAATTATCAAAACCAACAACATGACATTGACACAATAGCTGAAAAATACATATCCAATTATTTGATTCCAATTAAAATAATGTGGTCATGGATAATGGTGATGAATGCTAGCAGTTTGGTTCATAGCTTCCTTGGGTATGTTTTCTCTATCACTTGATAGTAGTATCCCATCATCGTGTGTTTCCTTCATGTCTTGTCGGTGATCATTTGCACAAATATCCAAGTTTGGAGTCATTCCATCATACTTATGTTGTGCTTCTCTGGTATTCATGTGAACTTCCCCTTGAGAACTTCTTGTGGTGTTTATAACTTCCTCAATAGGAAGGGTATATCTAGCATAACTCCTCCTTGACTCATGGTGGTGCTCTTTAATCAATGGCAATCTTAGAAGTTCAAAATCAACCACCATACAAAGTTGACTCAAAGTTAACTAAATACCATCATAAGAAGATATCTCACATACACACATGATGTATGAATCATTGCATAACTAGTATCCACTCTAAGTGTTGAAAATTCATTGTACCTTCATGATGCAAATAATGGTCAAGCCATCTTGTAGTAACCCAACATTTGTGAATTTTTCTTCACATATCCAAGGGTAGTCAACCTGTATGTAGCTTGATTCAAAAAACACCACGCCATGCTTAATTAGAAAATCTTGAACATCAAAATGACATCTATTTTACTTATCACCTTTTAAGATCAATCTTCTCATTGTCATGACAACCATGACTATCTCCATAACCTTATGTTCAAGTGTAGAACTTGGATCCAAGGAGTGATCATTGATCCTTCACAACTTTTTTTGAATGTACAACATACTCTATATGATTCATCATGAGTTTAATTTTGATCTAGATACATGAGATGAAGAATTCACTAAAAATAGTGATACTGATCTCATCAAATTTGTTATCCTTCTTGTACCTCAAAAGATTACCTGGATTCCATATGTAAAAAAACATTTTGAACTTGAATCAAAGAATCTATATGCTATACATTGTAAGTATTATCCTTCGCCATATCACCATTTTTAGAATGCTTTCCATGATGACAAGAATCTTGTAATGACATAGTATGAAGCAACAAATATGAAATATGACCATCATTTTCATACTTTGGGTTGTAATCAAAGTGTTCACCTTCCTTTGTTGAATTATAAATTGTTGATATATTCCCAACACCTCCATCCTCATGACTCAAAATTTCTGAGTTAGGATAAACAATCTCCTTAATTGTATGTTTATCATCATGGCTATCCTACAAATCAATCATATATGACAATGACTTGCCTTTTGGATGATCGTAGGGTAACTCATGGATATGCACATCTATTTCCATCTTCATCTCTTTGCATTCAACTAGTGATGTTTGTCCTCCCTTGACTTCAATGATATAAATGCAATCATTATAAGTTAATAAAACACCTACTATCAAAGGATCTTTACCCTCACCTTGTATGTTAGATCCCTCTAGCTCTTGCTTGAAATGAAGTCTTATGGATTTGAATTTTACTATTATTCTTGTTTCCTGATTTATTCCTTAGTTTAATCTTTTGAGGTTTTGACTTTCCCTCTTTATTCTTTAACCTTCTAATTCTATTTTTTTATTAAAGGTAAAAGGTTTTGGAGGGACCTTACCCAGAAGTATAACCAGAGGCTCAAGAGCCAAGATAATCAAAGCATAACAATGTGGTTTTTTGATCTGTGGGGGCCACACCCCAGCCAAAAGATACAAAACAAAATTAAACTAAGGCAGTGGCTATCTACCTACAATATGCCCAAATACGAACCGACAACAACAAAATTGTAGCATAAAAAATAACATCATAACAACTACACATGAATCTTCTAATTATATTATCTCTGTATATCTCCAAGAATTATTCAAAGATATTGTAAGATATGGGATTTTTTAACAAACCCTTTATCAAAATGAAATCTAAGATTCTAAATAAACCTTGAATTATGAAATTTGAGGATAAAATCCCTTCGAACTTGGAATTTTATATAAATAATTAAAGTGGTTGAACGCCCATAGAGATCATAATTTTTGTTGAAATTAGATTTCAACGCAAAGTACAAAAAATGATATATTGGTTGAAACCCTTTCCAAATATATGCATCCAAAATATATAATTGTAACCCTAAATTTTTATGCCTATTTGGCATTTTCAAACAACAAAGCCTAAGGGTAGAACCTGTGCTTGTATAGTTGACCGTACAAATGAATTCTTTGGGTGGAAATGGTGTCCAAGATGTCTGAAGAATGATACCCTAGCTACCAGAAATGTCCGGAAGTCTGAAATAGTAGGTTTGAACTCTTGTATGACAGTGGCATCATTGTAGTGATCTTATTTAGGGTTGACATTATTGTAGTGTCACTATAGCGAGCTGATTTAGGGCTGAAAATGATGACATCAAAAATGGAGGGATGTATGGTTATTACCCTAGCTAGTATACTTGATCAGAAACCCTAGCATGAACCTTGAAAGGAGTTGAAAAACTGATCAATCTACTTGATGATTCTCCTAATGCTGAATTTTGATGATATCCTGATTTGAAAGCACAATTGTAGTTTTGTTGATGAGAAAATTTGTTAAGTGTACAAATTAGGTGTCTCCACCAACGTTCATAGGGCTACGCCCCTCTGCATTGAATGGTACAATTCCCATTATTGAATGTAACTAATCCTAATCCTATCTAAATGTTGTGGGTGGCCAAATTGGTCAAGGAGCACACAGGGACACTCCACTAAACCTGTGGCAATGTGCTTGTATGGGGGTACAAGGGAGGAAATTACAACGTTGAGGGGAAATGAGGGAAGTTAATCAAGGAATATTACTTTTACGAGTAGATTGCAGAGCTCACACCCAGTAACCGAAGTAGTTCAACATCTAATATAGAAGAAAGCAACAATGAAGCGGTTAGTGAGACAAACCAAACCCACATAGACACGGAGTTATTTGAGGCTCATTCATCAAGGAAACAAAGCTCTCTTTGATCACCATGCTTACAAAGTGCATGCAAGAGGGACATAGAGGAAAAACGAAAAAGGGAAAATAGAATAAGTGTAGCTTTTATTTCATGTGTAGTGATGAATACAAAGCTTCAACCAAGCTACCACAATTCACAATGCTACCGAGTAGAAGTTCTTCAAAATTTGGAATCCTTTGGAATGGAGAATCCATCCCAATTTATAAAATTTGAATTGACCTCTCATCTCCCTCACGCGAATCTTCATATTCCTATTCACTTGTGACCTTTCACTTTTCATTAAATTAAGTATTTCTCTTATAAATTTGAGAAAATACTCTTACAATATTAAAATAGGTCACTTAAGTGAATAAGACAAAACACAATGATGAGGCACAACAAAGAATTAGAATGTAGAGAGAAAGAAGAGGGAGATAGGGAGAAGGAGAGGGAAGAAGATGCTTGGTAGCATGGATGAAGAACACTCCATCTCTAATGAAAATTAGCTTCACAAATGAGTTGGCGAGACACCAGTTGTGAACCTTTGAACCATGAGAAGACTCCTTAACAATATATGAAGGCTTGACACAATATTTTTCACAATGCACCCATGATGATCCATCCACTTCAAGGATGTTTGAAGATGATATTCTGACTATTGATGATCCTCCACACTAATGAAGATTACTCATGTGAACACCTTTGAACACATTTCCCCAGCCAGTGATGATCACAATCCCTTCCTAATACATGATGCACAAAAAACTTGGACCATATAAGGAGTGTTTAAAAACACTAATGAGAGTTCTGATATCAATCCAGATGACCTGTGGTAAATTCTTGTGATGATCCTCTGCAACATTGTCATGTGTCTGCTGACAAAGATGAATCATAGAATGATGTAATTTACTTGTACACACTAAGCAGGTAAAGATAAACACCCATAAATACACCATTGACCGAAATGAATAATGCTCCTTTTGTGAACTTGAACTTCATGTTTCTTGGATCACTTGCTATATATGGAAAGAGGGAGTTACTATTCTTAATAAGTGTCAAAATTCACCTTTATGGATCCCAACTGATAATGTTAGCCTAAATGATTGCACCTCTATGCACTCCTTCTACAAGAACTATTGTTTCAATTTGACTTACTATTAATAGTAAGCACCCATATAAGAGACTTACTATTTTTAGTAAGTGGTGATTTTACCCCTTTTTTTACTGCACCAGCAAGATTAGCTTTCTCAATTGTCTCAGTATTCACTACTTTCTTCCTGAATGCTTCCTGGAATGACTTACTATTTATATCTAGTACCCATATATGGAACTTACTATTTTTAGTAAGTGGTTGTTTTCACCATTTCTGGCACTGGAATACCACTCTGACCTTCTGAATGCCCTTTGTACACACCGACTTCTCTATAACTACTTCTAGTGTTAACTTGCGAAAAAGAGTCGGTCCCCATGTAAGAAGGCTTACTATTTTTGGAAAATGGGTCACTGGTGGTTAGTTTGTGACAAAACAAACTTTTCTAGAATAGGTTTTCCATCCTTAGTGCACCTCTAAAATTTCAACTTGATCTGATGCCGAAAACCAGAGATTTTAAAATTCAATTTTTTGTTGCATGGAAATGAGGGTTTGCTCTCCATAAAAACTTTGGGCTGTGTATGAATTTTTTTTATCTGGGATCCTTTTGGCACCTAGAAAACTAAATATCTATAAAAAACAACACTTCGATCCATTTGATATTTTGTGAGATATGATCGAATTTATCTCCACGGACTTCGAGGTTTTCCAGCAAAAAATCTCGTTTTTCCTTTGTTTGAATTCATATTTTTTGGTTTCTTTTCTATTTCAGATCATGGCGGTCTTCCTGAGATCATTTGCGGGAAAGAATGGTGGATTGAATCTCTAGAAAATTTTTGCCAACATTCCAGCAACATCTAGAGGTGTGGGGGATGAAAAATGGTGAAATGGCTAAGTGTTCCCTTTTAAATAGCATGAAATGAGAGGGAAAAGGGTGGGGAAATTTTGTTTACTCCTTACATCCCTTTTCTTTGGTGCAATGGGTGCAAGAAAATGCACCTAGACATCATGAGGACAAGTGGCGGCTTATGATTTGTCGTTGAGTTGAGAAGGGGGCTGAAATGGAGTGCCTGGGAGCTGAGAGGTGGTCGCATATGTGACCTGGAGGATAAAATGGGGTGGGGCACATTGTTTTTCACCTCATGTCCCCTTGGGAAAGGTACAAAGGGTGTAATAAAATGTTCCTTTCTTTGGGAGTGATAAGTGTCACACATGCGGGGTTAGGTAGGGGCTAGTCAACATGGTTAAAGGGGCTAGAGAGAAGGTTTTCGGGTCATATGGATGACCACAAGGCTTCATGGGAGTGGGGCGCAATTATTTTCACCTCATGTCCATTTGGAAAGGTGTAAAGAGGACATGAAAATGTGCCTTCACCTGGCACTACCATGTGTCCCATCAAAAAATTTCCTAAGTCTAAAGATCGTACCTTGAGAGCCAACTTGTGAAGGCCATATCCTGAGCTCTCAGATGAGTTTTCAGATGCTTATTTATATGATTTTTCATGATTTTTTTTTTTTGTGAAGAATGGTGATGGTCTCAAGGATTTATTATGATTGAAACACCTAAAAATTGATCATTTTTTTCTCAGGATCATCGGTTGTGAGTGGGATGACTGAGATGGCCCAAGAAATACATGGTACTTGAAGATGGTATTTTTTCCCAGAATGTGAGGGATTGAAGGATATTTCCAATTATATCTTGTTTGATCCCTAAATCCTTCCATAGCTCCCAAAATCACTCTTTGAGAGATTAGGTGCTTTTTTCGGTGCGAGCTCCTTAGGCCTCAAAAACCAACCTTCAGTGACCTAGGTCCTAAACCTTTGATTATTTCAAAATTTTCCATGAATCAGTTCCTTGATGTTTTAGACTCTTAAATACACCTTCATGATGAATATTGGTCTTCATTTTACTCCGATGATAGTGTACCTAACCTAGAAAGGCTAATGAAAGCCCCTTCTAAGCATGTTCAATAAATCCCTTTGCAAACCATTGATCCATCATGCTTGAATGATCTTGTTTGTTCCTAAATCACCTAAGGGAGGACTGATGACACCATAGATGGACTCTTGAATGGTAATATTGGACTTAACATTGTGGGGGAAAGGTGATCTAGGGCGTTTCTTGAAGGATATGACATAAAAAAAATTACACTAGGGTATAATTGTCCTGTTTTGGGTGAATTTTGCCCTTGCAAAATCACATGAAAAAAATTGGCTCTAGCTTGGGGACATGTTTTGGATCGAGCACATCGAGGACATATCATGATAATCCTAGAATCTCAATTTGCTTCGTGGACCAGTGCCTTATCCATTGGGCTTTATGGAGTCATTAAAAAGATAGGCTACACAACTTTCCTTATTAAACACACACACACACAAACACACACACACACACACACACACACACACACACACACACACACACACACACACACACACACACACACACACACACACACACACACACACACACACACACACACACAAGGGAAACACACTAGATGGGAAAACAACACACAAAAGAAAAGGGAAATTATAGATAGGGGAGGGGTATTTACATAGGTGGGAAAATAATATACACATTGGGTTGAGAAAAGTACATGCCATCATGGAATAACAGACTAAAATGTGATCTTTGAAGCACAAAAATTATTATCCGATCAAACCATGCCATTGTGATGGTTTTTCATGGCTTGAGAAGAAGAAGACGGACCATGATTCCATCCTCGTACTCATATTACACTGAGAACATTCTTGCATCTATCAAAAACTTCATTATCTTTTTAAAACTCTTGCATCTTGAGGCTTCCTCTTGATGCCCTGCAATCATGAGACACCATTCTTCCATGTCTTCAAGAGTGGGAAAATTGATCTTGTCTTGAAAACATTCATCCTTTTTTAATGGAATCTTCAAATCATCTCCTACATTAACAAGGTACTTGGAAGGAGGGAAAATGAACTGATTTTCTTCCCATTCAAGAACTTCTCTGAACATCTTGCTTCGCTGCTCTAATTGACTACCTTCCAAAATAGAGGCTATGTCATTGAGATAGAGGCCCTCATCAATCTTGGGGAAATGTTGCAATATGGGGACATGTTCAAGGCACATCGAAACTTGAAGAATGGAGAGTATAATATGATTTTTAATCATTTCACAAGAATCTTATAGCTTTTCACTTTATTCCAAACAAATTTCTTCAATGCAAATTAGTTTGACATTTTCCCTATTGTCTTCCTCCATGGTAGAGATGTTGTCTTCAAGATTGGGGAAAATCTTAGGGGATTCAAGAACCTTCCTTCTTTTACATTCACGAACTTCTTCACATTGTGTGAAAGATAAAGACGTGCTTTTACATTTGATCTTGTCACCTAAGGCATTGGGGAAGACACCAAGTTCATCCATTGGATCTGTATTGACATTAAATATCAGTATATCAAAAAGAGGAGCTCAAATTGATTCATATTTGTCTTGTATTCAATATCCCAAGTCAATAATTCAAGATTGAGTTTTGGGTCTTCAGTTCCTTCTGTAGCCTTTAATATGTCTTGTACAAATAACTCTTATGAGTTGACCATAGGCTCATCTTCATCCTTATTGAAAGAATCTCTACATTGTGCTTCTGGGGGATAATTGAAAATCTAATCCATCTATGCCCATGATTCATTTGAGACATCCTTGTTCACCCCTTCTATGATTTATACTGTCCAAGAGTCACTGTCTTACAAACGCGGGCATATTTGATTCATGCAACCGTCTGACAAGGAGAAGAGATCCATGCTTCATGGGAAGGGCACTCCTTCGAGCTCAAAATCCATATCATCTTCTTAATGGGAAAAATGGGACCATGTCAGGGTGGAAGTATGGGAAGAATTTTTAATTCTATCTTGATCATTTATTATTGAATCCTCATGCTCACATGGACAATGTAAAAATTCATACTCATGGTGATGATCATTATGCTCCTTGGGTAAGAAGAGGTTGTACTTGAATTGTTTATTCTCCTCGGCCTTAGAAAGGAAGTGGTACTCTTCCATTTAGTCATCCACGATTGAATCGGGAAGAGAATTTGAATCTTTGAATTTCTCCATTTCTTCATGTAGTATCTCTACATCACTTGAAGAATCAAAATAGGAGGGAAAATTATCTATGACCATCTTGAATTCATCATCTTCGGTCCATGACGTCGGGTGTCTTTCTTGCACTTCTTCACATATCTCCATTTCATCATTTATTGAAAGATCAAAATTTGAAAGGAGATTATTCATGCTTTCTTTGAATTGATTGTCTCGTACTTTTTCATTGTCGATGGAGTCTTCAGAAAGCATTAAATAATCCATTATACAACAAGAATCTTCCTCTCTTGAATCCATTGCTCCTTGAATGGGTTATGGCTTGAGCCAGGATGATTTGATGAGTGGTGTTTCCACCTCCATGTGTCCTTCATCATTCTCCTCCAAGATACCAATTTGATTATCCTCACAAGGTTCCATGATAAGATCCTCTTTAGCAATGTTCAAGAACCTTTTATGGATGAGCACCTTGTAATATGAATGATCTTTGGAATATTCTTCCATAGAACAAATATCCTCTTCTTCCTCCACTTGACGAAGTGCTTCAAGATGTTCACATATTCTTTGCAAAGCTAAAGCATACCTCCAAACTTCATGAAAGGCTTCAGGATCAGGATTTCCTTCTCCTGTGCTCAAAATCCTTTGCACATATTCTCCTCTCAAAATGTCCATTTCTTCATAACCGTATACAAGGAATTTATTTAGAGGAAGGGAGATGAAAGGAAATGTCATGAGTTTCTTAGTCAGCTGCGTGAAGTTGAAAATTTTACCTTCGATGGAGTTCATACGATTTTGTCCTTCATACACCCTTTCGTATCTCTTTTGAACCTTCTTCATCTATTTATAGGATTCTTGATCATCGACAAGAGAAATTCCCATTCCTTTTCCTTTAGTAGCACTCTTCTTGAATTATAACCACCATGACTTGATAATTGGGTTTTCACATATAATGATTTTCTCCATTTTGGAAAGTCTTTTTCTGGCTTCTATGGAGATAGTGCGAGCCTTCTTTCCTTCAAATTTCTTGGTTTTGTAGGAGATGTTCCAGAATGATGGTTGATAAAAAATTTACAATTCTTGGTAATCCTCTTCTTCTTCTTCTTGGTTGTCACTCATTGGTACTTCACTCCAAACTAGAAATTTATTCATTATGATGTGGGAAACGAACATGACAGGGGTTCATTCCTTAACAGAGTTGCCTTCAAGAATGATTTTCTTTTGAAATCTAATTTTTTAAATATATTTTTTTTTTTGTATTTTGTATTTTTTTTGTATTTTTTGGGTGCACTAAGGAAAATATCTCCCCAGTAGAGTCACCAAAAAATGTTAGTAAGAAAATTTTTCGGGTGGACAAACTAGGTGTCTCCACCAACATTCATGGGGCTACACCCCTCTGCACTAAATGGTACAACTCCCATTATTGAATGTAACTAATCCTAATCCTATCTAAATTTTGTGGGTGCCCAAATTGGTTTAGGGACCACACAGAGACACTCCACTGAACTTGTGGCAAAGTGCTTGTATGGGGTACAAAGGAGGAAATTACTTCATTGAGGGGAAAGGAGGAAAATTAGTCAAGGAAGATTACTTCTGTGAGTAGATGGCAGAGCTCACACCCAGTAACTGAAGTAGTTCAACATCTAATATAGAAGAAAGCAACGATGAATCAATTAGCGAGCACCAAAACCACATAGACACAAAGTTATTTTATGCTCATTCATCAAAGACCTAAAGCTCTCTTTGATCAACATGCTTACAAAGTACATGCAAGAGGGAAATAGAGGAAAAAAAAGAAAGGGAAAATAAAATAAGTGTAGCTTTTATTTCATGTGTAGCAATGAATACAAAACTTCAACCAAGCTACCACAATTCACAATGCTACAAAGTAGAAGTTCTTCAAAATTCAGAATCCTTTCGAATGGAGAAGCCATCCCAATTTATACAATTTGAATTGACCTCTCATCTCCCTCACATGACTCTTCATATTCCTATTCACTTGTGACCTTTTGATTTTCATTAAATTAAGTATTTCTCTTATAAATTTGAGAAAATACTTTTACAATATTAAAATAGGTCACTTAAGTGAATAAAACAAAATACAATGATGAGGCACAACGAAGAATTAAAATGTAAAGAGAAAGAAGAGGGAGATAAGGAGAAGGAGAGGGAAGAAGATGATTTGTAGCATGGATGAAGAAAAATACATCTTTGATGAAAATTAGCTCCAGATATGAGTTGGTGAAATGTCAGTTGTAAACCTTTGAACCATGAGAAGACTCCTTAACAATCCCTGAAGGTTTGACACAATTGTTTACAAAATGCACCCATGATGATCCCTCCACTTCGACGATGTTTCAAAATGATATTATGATAATCGATGACCCTCCACACTGATGAAGATTTCTCCTTCGAACACCTTTGAACACTTTTCCCTAGCCAGTGATGATCATAATCCCTTCCTGATACCTGATGCATAGACAACTTCGACCATATAAGGAGTGTTTAAAAACACTGTTGAGAGTTTCGATGTCAATCCAAATGACCTGTGGGAATTCTTGTGATGATCTTCTGTGAAATTTCCATGTGTCTACTAACAAATATGAATCCTAGAATGATGCACTTTGCTTGTACACACTAAGTAGGTAAAGATATACACCAACAAATACACCATTGATTGAAATGAATAATGATCCTTCTATGAACTTGAACTTAATGTTTCCTTGATCACGTACTATATATGGAAAGAGGGAGTTAATATTCTTAGTAAGTGTCAGAATTCACCTTTTTGGATCCTAACTGATGATGTTTTTCTGAATGATTACCGCTCTATGCACTCCTTCTACAGGAACTACTGTTTTGATATGACTTGCAATTAACAGTAAACACCCGTATATGAGACTTACTATTTTTAGTAAGTGGTGATTTTGACCATTTTTTTACTGCCCCAATAAGATTACCTTTCTCAAATTTCACTGTATTCATTACTTTCTTCTCAATTTCTTCTTGGAATGACTTATTATTTATAGCTAATACCCATATAGCGAACTTGCCATTTTTAGTAAGTTGTCATTTTCACCATTTCTGGAATTGGAATACCACTTTGACCTTATGAATTCCCTCTATGCACACTGACTTCTCCACAACTACTTCTGGTGTTAACTTACCAAAAAGAGCTAGTCCCCGTGTAGGAAGGATTACTGTTTTTGGAAATTGGGTCTCTAGTGGTCGGTTTGCAACGAAACATAATTTTCTAGAATAGGTTTTCAATCCTCAGTGCACCTCTGAAATTTCAACTTGATCTGATGCCAGAAACGAGAGATTTTAAAATTTAAATTTTTATTGTGGGGAAATGAGGGTTTAATCTCCGTAAAAAATCTAGGCCATGTATGCATTTTTTTTATCTGGGATCCTTTTGGTGCCTATAAAACTAAATGTCTTCAAAAAACAACACTTCAATCCGTTTGATAGATTGTGAGATATGATTGAATTTATCTCCACGAACTTCGAGGTTTTCCAGTAATTTTTTTTTGTTTCTCCTTTGTTTAAACCTAGATTTTTAGGTTTCTTTCCTATTTCATATCATGGCAGTCTTCTCAAGATAATTTTAGGGAAAAATGGTGGATTGAATCTTTGGAAAAAAATTTATAGCATTCTGATAGTATCTAGAGGTGTGGGGGATGAAAAATGGTGAAATGACTAAGTGTTCCCATTTAAATAACATGAAATGAGAGGGAAAAGGGTGGGGAATTTTTTTTTACACCTTACTTCCCTTTACTTTGGTGCAATGGGTGTAATAAAATGCACCTTGCCATCAAGAGGACAAGTGGCGGTTTATGATTTGTCGTTAAGTTGAGAAGGGGGTTAGAACGGAGCGGCTGAGAGCTAAGAGGTGGTTGCATGTGTGACCTAGAGGCTAAAAGGGGGTGGGGAAAAAAAATTCACCTCATTTCCCCTTGGGAAATGTGTAAATGGTGCTAGAAAATGTGCCTCACTCTAGGAGTGGTAAATGTCACACATGCGGGGTTAGGTAGGGGGCTGGAGAGAAGGTTTTTGGGTCATATGGGCCACCAAAAGGATTCACGGGAGTGGGACACAATTAATTACACCTCATTTCCCTTTGGAAATTTGTAAAGAGGACATGAAAATGTGCCTTCACCTGGTATTGCCATGTGTCCCATAAAAAAATTGCATAAGTATGAAGATTATACTTTGAGAGCCGACTTGTGAAGGCCATATATTGAGCTCCCAAATGAGTTTTCGGGTGCTTATTTATATGATTTTTCATGAAAAGTAAATTTTGAGAATAAATGTGATGGTATCAAGGCTTGTTTATGACTGAAACACCTATAAATTTCTCCTTTTTTCTTGGGATCTTTGGTTGCACGTGGGAAGACTAAGATGGCCCGAGAAATGCATGGTACTTGAAGATGGTATGTTTTTTCCACCATGTGGGGGACTAAAAGATATTTCCAATTATATATTGTTTGATCCCTAAATCCTTCTAGAGCTCTTGAAATCACTCTTTGAATATTATGCACTTTTTTCAATGCGAGTTCCTTAGGCCTCAAAAACCAACCTTCAGTGACCTGGCTCCGAAACCTATGATTATTTCCAAATTTTCCCTGAATCAATTCCCTAATATTATGGAATCCTAACTACAAATCCATGGTGAATATTGATCTTCCCTTCTACTTCGATGATAGAGTACCTGACCTAGAAAGGTTGATGAAAGCCCCTTCTAAGCATGCTCAAAAACTCACTTTGTAAACCATTACTCCATCATGATTGAATGATCTTGTTTGTTCCTTAATCACATAGAGGAGGACTGATGACACCAAAAATGAAATCTTGAATGGGAAGACTTGACTTGACACTGTGGGGGGAAAGGTGATTTGGTGGTGTGTCTTGAAGGATATGACATAAAAAAATTTACACTAGGGTATAGTTGTCATGTTTTCAAGTGAATTTTGCCCATGCAAAATCACAGGAAAACAAGTTCCTAAATGGAACCACCTCACAAGACCATAGATTTTTCATCCTCAATTCTCTTTATCCACCAGAGGGTTTTCACCCTTAGAGGCTAAAAGTTGAAGCAGATGCTCAAACTTGTAAATGTGTAATTGATAATAGGAAAAAGATAAGATCTCATGAACCCAACACCCCTCTTTATAGTTTTATTTTCACTTTTACTGAAGAAAGTGTCCAATAATATTTTAGAAAAGAAACACCCCCCTTTTATTTTAATTTTGAGTGACTTTACTAATAATATAATTAAGTATCCCTTTTGATTATGAATAGACTAGGTAAAATTGAAAAACTATTGTTAAATGTTTCTCTAATTAAAATATTTAGAAAAGGGGACATGATAGAGTGCACAAAGGTGCATCTAGAGGAAGGATGTCAATTTTTTACACAACCAGGGGAAAAGGATTGGATGACAGAAAATACCCATTTGCTGGAAAGTCATAACAAGACCTCACCAAAAGGGTGGTACTTCCACCAAGATTGAGCATGTAAGAACCATGACAACACATTGTTTTACCTAAGGTGTATCACACAGAGGCTTCTGAGTCAACTTACAATCTAACATCAACTAAAAAATATGGTAGGTAGTAATAAGTAGATCTACATAATTATTATTTGTACAAACATATTTGGTTTTCCATTGTGTGAGTGAAGATTTTTACAACACACTTGGTTGTGCAATATGATTCTCGAAGGTCCTATGATAGGGGGAAAATGGAAGTACGCCCTAGGGAAGGTTGGTGTGTCTTATGTGTAAAACATTCCATACCTTTAACTAGTGCATGTGGACCCCGTATGGTAGCCCTTTGACCCCTTCATTGTGAATTTTTATTTGGTCTTGATAGTTGTTAACTTAATTGAGAAATTTGAAGGAAGAAGATATTGATCCAATGATGGGGGAGTAACCAACTTGATTCTCATACACTTATAATTTTGGATCTGATGTCAATGTTGGGGGGATTGGACTTCACAAAGAGGAAAATTTGAGCCCAAGAACCATGACTGATTCAAGTAAAATTAAATCCATCAATTTTGGGACCTTGTGATCCTGCATTAGTGTTGTAATTATATGAGAAGAACTAGGAATGTTTGCATCCATGTATTGAGTGTAATTTCCATTGCATTGTTGTGATCAATAAAACATGAGTTTTCTTTTATATGATGCACATAATGTGTGTTATTATATTTGGATGGCTCAGTCTAATACCTTCATTGGACCCTCTTAGCATGACTGAATCGCAAGGCTAGAAAGGGGAATAAGTGCATGAAGATAGAGACCTAGTTTGAACAATTTAAAGAAAATACCTTGAAGGAAGAAATATTGGCTCACTATGTTAAGTACATTATGATTTGTTTGAACTTGAGAATTTTATGAAGGTTGTGCATGAAAGAATACCATGAATGAGAAAAAATTAGCCAAATGGGAATATTTTGTAAAGGAACTTTAAGATAAGGCACTTCAAGTATTTTTCATGTAGATTGGTGTAGCTGGAAACACAAAATTGTATGAGAAAAGACAAGCAAGTTAGTGGGGGGTAATATTGACACCAAGAAAGGCACAAGAAAATGACTAATTATGGATCTACGTGAGTGAGATACATGAAATACCATAAGCCTACTTATATTAAGGAATAAAATTATTTTGGTTAGCCATGTGCACATTTTTTTTGAAAGATACATGAGGAGAACCACTAGGTGGAAGGGGATTAAAGAAAGAAGTTGCGGATTATCCAAGCTTGATTTCACATAAAAACACATGAAAGAGCATGAGACAAATCTATAGCCATCTAGAAAAATGAAATTGGATCCAACAACATACAAATTGGAAGGAAAGTGAAGTCTATGAATCCTATAAATAATCCCATAGACACCTCATTTGAACACAATGGAATTCAAATAAGACAGGTTTGGAGATCCAAACATAGTTTTATAATTTATTATTGTTTTTTCTATGCATTACACATGAGAAATATTGCAACCCTTTGTAAATAATTTTATCTTAATGAGTCCAAGTACTAGTGGTTCTAGTATTTATGGAAACTTATGAATGTGATGAGTGTACCTTGCATTGTTAATTACTTCACATCTAATATGAACACATTATAACCAATGTTAACTTCTATGAGTCAATTTTACAATGGTAGTCTCAATGATATTTAGCTGAGCTTCGAATGAACACTTAAGCCTTTTTTTTAAGTGATGTCAGTAAAAGAGTGTCTTATTTCTTGTAGAAGGAAAATTGAATCACATAAAAACACTTAGAAGTATAGTTTGAGGAAAAAAATCTAAGGTTTTTTGTGAACAACAAAAGTACAAGGAGGTAGATGACCACTAACATGGTTAAAATATGAATCATATAGTAATTATATGATGTTTTCTTTATGTAGTTTCTCTTATATATGTGCACATGGTTAATGACATATGTCATAGAAAGGAGACGAAACTTTGGGAAGTGGTGGATAGATGAATGGAGTGAGAAGTTGAAGGAGACCTAAAAGATTTGGACTTGTGTAATTTATTTTTGGTGGTGAAGTACACTACACAAATATTTGTTTGAGTTTTCAACTTATACTTGAGAAAATATATTGATAAGCTCAAAATCTGGCAAATTATGGGTCACATTGGTTACCATATTCTTAATTCAAAAGAGATTCTCACGATTAGGTTTGTTATAAATTTGTCTAAGTTCGACATTATGTGTAAATGTGACCTTTATGTTAATGTTCATTAAAAAATGTGCAAGAAAATCATCTTCTTATTAGACAAAAGTATGGATGGACCCTTGCAGTATGGAAGGACACTGCGCAAGAAACTAGTTACTTATAAGCCTACGGAAGAGTACATTCACATGTAGAATATTATCAATGTGCAAGAAGCTTGGGAGAATTTGGAAACTATGTTAGGTGGTATAGGTCAATTGTTTTTAATAAAGGCCAAGGTGGCCAACAAAGCATGTACAATGTTTGAGTTCATGTAGAATAAATATCCATGTGAAGGAAATCGAGGATAAGGAACTAGTTGTGTGTGTTTTCTAAGTCATAAATATCACCGAGCGCCAACAAAAATTAAATTAATCCAATGCAGATAAGTTGGTGAAGGAGCATCTATGTACACTATGTAGTTGTTTGCACAAACCTATTTACTTCATGGACATTTGATTGCAGCTTTGTATAGCTCACATGGTCATGCACAATGGTTTTGGGAGATCCTACACTATGACAAAAATAAGAAGTATGCATAAGGTAAGATTAGTTTGTCATATGTGATAAATGTTTATTTACATAACCTTGTTTCCCTATGAATAGAAAATCTAAACCCCACATGGTAGCCCTTCGACCTGGGATTCATAGAAATTTTGGGGGAATATGCTCAAGAAATCCCTTTGTTGTGAAGCTTCCTTTGGTTCTAACAGATGGTAGATCAGCCAAGAAATCTTAAGGAAGGCAATAGTGATCAATTGGTGAAGAGATGACCAACTTGCTTCAGATGCTCCTATAATTGTAGATCTGATGTTAGTTTTAAGGGCTTGGAATTTGAAGAGAGGAAGACTGCAAAGAGAATAAATTAAACCCAAGAACCTTGAATGGTTAAAACAAAGGTCAATAGAGTTTTGTGAGTTAAGAGGAGAGTGTATGAGAGAATCAAATCTATCCATTTTGGGACTGCACGATCCAACATTAGTGTTGTATATATACGAGAAGACATAAGAATGTGTGTAGGCATGTATTAAATATAATTTCTATTTCTTTCTTGTAATCAATAAAATATATATTTTCTTCTATATGTTGCTTATAGTGTGTGTACTAATTTGTGGGTTACAAGTTCTAAGATAGTCCTTCATTGGATCCTTTATTTGTGACTACATCATTTGGTATCAACAAAAACAACGTCTTACGAATGAGGAGACCTTGTTTTTTACATTCATATGCGTGTAGAAAGTAGTGGAAGCATCTTCTAGGTGAGGGAGTTTTGGGTAGAGGGTGTGGGGGTTGGGAGTAAAATAATAGTGAGAGATGCCTATAGTGTGAAGTTACCTGTGTAATTTTTAAATTCTAGATCGCAATAGTAGGAATGGTGAATATGCCTCCAAGAAGAGTGGCAGAAAGTACCAGAGTAGTAGTCGTTAACATGGCAGGAAAACTAGATGAGATCGTGGAAATGTTATGAGATTTATTATTGTGAAGGAAGATAAATTATGAGGATTCATCATGAAGAATGATGTGAGTGATGTAGAGATATAAGAAATAAACATAGAAGAAGTGGGACCAGTGCCTACGAATTTGAACAAAGGAGAAGATAAACTCATCGGAGCTACATCAAAGATGGGTCAGGGACAAGGACGATGTTCCATGTTTTTCAAGATATTTAAACTCAGATGAGATGGATCATTTTCTCACTAAAGTGAAAAATACTTTGAGTTTGACGTAGTAGTGGATGCATGGGAGTTGTACGCAAGCCTTGCAAGTAGACACATAGCCCATCGTAGTGCCCATGCATCGAGAGGAACATGAGGAGGGAAAGTACCTAATTGTAGTGAGGAGAGTCTTAAAACTTGCAAGAATAAGACAAGATTTACATTAGAGGAGAAAAATTTTCTAGATAAAGTGTAATACCAAAGGTAAAATGTTGCATCATTATGTTTGATAGTGGGGCCAGAGAGATAGTGGTGAAGTTGGGTTTTGTGAACAAGCCACACCCAAAATTTTATAATATCCTATATATGGGAGAAACATTATAGCATTATGGGGGAGTAATGTGAGGTTGAGATGTCGATTGGAAGATACATGAATAGGGTTCTGTGTGATGTACTACCAATTGATGAATTCCATGTTTTGTTGGAAAGATCATGAAAGTGTAATAAAAAGGTTATATGATGGGAGGGAAAATATTGTGCATGTGAAGAAATATGGGAAATAATATATTCTAATTTCAATGAAGAAAGAGGAAAACATAACACAAAAAATCCATTTTTTCATGTGTAGAGGTGAGTAGGCTCTACGAGAGGAAGAGAACATAATGTGTGCCAAGGAGGATATCACTTAGAGATAGTTATGTGAAAGGGCACAAAGGAGGCAACTTGTATTATACAAATATAAGAGTGTGTTGATCTAAAGGGAAAGAGGAGTCACACAAAAGAGGATGTGTAAGAGGGTGGACGGTAGATGTCTAAGTGCAAAAGTGTCATGCAAAAGACATGTAAAGGAGAAGGAAATTCCCTATGTTAATAGTGTTGGTCAACCCAAGGTTAGTGGGTGCATGGATGAGAACACACAAAGGTGGATTTAGAGGAGGTGATTTGGTAGAAAGGAACACTATGAATTCACCATAAGGTTGAAAGGGTGGTACTATCACCTAGCCCAAGTGTGTAAGCATCATGCCCACGCATTTTCTTACCCGAGGTGTACCACGCGGAAACATCTAGGTCCACACATGGTATTGCATCAACTAAAAAATATAGTAGGTATTAATAAGAAAATTTGCACCATTATTGTCTATATACAACTATTTGTTTTTTATACATGTGATTTAAGCTCTATGATATGCACTTGGTCATGCACATTGATTCTATGAGTTTCCATGCTATGGGAAAAGTGAAAGTATGTGTAAGGAAATATTGGTGTGTACTATGTTGTAATTGTTTTCCTCTTCAACATTACAACATTGTAAATATTGCATATGGAGCCTACATGGCAGCCCATCAATCCCTTCGTCATGAAATTTTCTTTGGTCCTAAGAGTTGTCAACTTCAGGGAGAAATTTGGAGCAAGGTGGCAATGATTCATCAACGAAGGTGTAACCGAATTGCTTCAAACACACCTATGATTATGGATCTATTGTTTGTTTTGGGGGTCTTGGAATTCACAAATAGGGTTACAAAGATGAGAATTCAAGACGAAGAACAAGACTAGTTCAAGTAGTGTATAAAATAAGTAGACCTATCCATTTTAAGACCATATGATCCTACATTAGTGTTGTAATTCTATGCATAGACATAGGCATGTGTTTGGTTGTGTATAGATGTGTAATTTCAATTGTATTATTCATGATCAATAAAATGGGAGTTTTCTTTTATATGGGGCACATGGTGTGTGTATTTTTATGTGGACTGCATGGTCTAAGATAGACCTTTTTTGGACCCTCTAACCATGACTACATCACAAGGTTGGAATGGAGGATAAGTACATAGAGATGGAGACCTAGTTTGAACAATTCCAAGAAAATACCTTGGAGGAAGAAACCTTGGTGTACAACACCTACAATGATTTAAATACCAAGTTCAATGGCTAGGCACATATCTGTATCAACTTGACAATTTGATGAAGGTTGTAAATGACGATAATACCATGAATGAGAAGATTTTAGCAAATGGTAAGATTTTGAAAAGGAACAACAATAAAATGTACATTATGTATTTTGTGTGTAGATTAGCGGGGCTAGAAATATAGAATTGTATAAGCAAAGATGAGAAAGTTAGTGTGGGGAAATGTTGACACCATAAAAGGTGCAAAAAAATGACTAAGTTTAGTTCTGCATGAGAGATGTGCATGAATACCATAAGCCAACTTAAATGCACACAAGCATAATGAAGAAATTCATTTTGGACCCCCAACTGCATGAAAATTTTGGGGGAGAGACTTGGGGAGAGCTACTAGGTGGAAGAAGCCTGAAGAAGGAATTTGTGGATGATCCATGATCAATTTCATAGGTAAGCACATGAAAGAGTATGGGCCAATTCTATAACACCTTCTCTAAGGATGATAGTTGGATCCAATAGAGTGCGAGATGGAAAGAAAACAGGTTCTAGGAATCCTATAAATCATCTCATGGACCCCTCTTATGGACACCCCAGAATTCAGATATTTCAAATTAGATAGGTTTAGAGAGTGAAGCATAGTTTGATAAGCTACTAATGTATGGTGTTCTATGTATTGTGCATGAGAAATATTGTAGCCCTTTGTAAATATTATAATACTTGTATCTTAATGAGTACAAGTAGTGGTTGTACTATTGTGGATAGATATTAATGTGATGTGTGTACCTCACATACTTTATTATTTTATGTCTAAGGTTGAAATGAACATGTTATATGCATTGTTATTTTTTGCAAATCAATTTCTAAAGGGGGCCTTAATGATATCTAATTGCACCTCAATTGATTATTGTGTTTAAGTGATATGTCAGCCTAAGAGTGTCTTATTTTTTTGTATAAGGTCGTGTTAATGAACTACCATGATTGGATGGATAGAAAGCCCAACATTTCAATTCTTACAAGACCTTGTTTGAATCGGTAATGAGGAATAGAAAAACACATGGTGAATCAAATCACACAACAACACATGGAAGTGTGGCTTGAGGAAAAAACTCTAGGTTTTTTTATGAATAGTGAAAGTAGCAGTAGGTAGATGACCACTAGTATGGTTGTAAGATAGATTATAAATAAATTGTATAAGGTTTTGTATGTGGATTTTCTGTAGTATATATACATGTGGTTAACAACATATATTGTAGGAAGAAGCCAAAACTTTGGGAAGTGGTGGGGGTCAACATGCACATAGATTGAGAAGTTGAAGTAGGCAAAACCTTGGGAAGTGGTGAGAATCAACAGACACACGGATTGAGAAGTTGAAGAAGACTATCGAGGTTTGGACTCGTGCAATGGGTTTTTAGTGGCAAAGTACACTTAACAATTTTTTTTTTGAGTTTTCAATCTATACTTATTTGAAGGATGAGAAGATTAAGATTTTGTGTGAACCAAGGGGATATTTTATTGTTCAAATCATAGTTGAGTAAATATGTTACTTATAGACTGGTGAATTGAAAACCTAATCATAGAAGGCTGAATTTTAAGTCACTCAAGGGCTAGGTTATTAGTAGAAAGGAAAGGGTTATGAATATGCAAGGTGTTGAAATTAAAATAATAGATAATTCATAAATTTAATTGTAACTACAAAAGCATGTTGTATGTTGAGAATGATAATTAATGTTAAGGACTCTGAGAGGGTGGGGAATTCAAATTGGGGTAATGTTGGAGTACTCGCAAAGGTCAAGAAGGGCATGTCACTAATTTTTGTGAAGGGATATATCCTCTAGTGAAAAAGTGAATTGCACAGTGATGAATTCTAATGGAAATGGTATCTAGCATTTGGTGCAGATGAGATTCCAATAAGTGAAGAGGAATTTAAGGATAAACACAAATGTGGTGATGCCCAAAGTGTGCAAAAAAGAAATCAGGGATGACATAGTAAAAGATGGGTTTTCCCCCAAATGTATGCATGATATGTATCATGGTAGATGTGAGCAAGAACAAAAAAAGACATGCATGATATGCATCGTGACACAATAGGGTACAAATAGGAAAAATAAAATATGTAAGTTGGTCATATAGGAAACAAACTATGTATATAGGAAAAGATAAAGTGACAAGAATTTTAGCAGATAGGTCGATCAATGAAATCAAACAAACTTAGATTAAAAAAATAAATGAATACTAGAGAAGACAAAATAAATACAGAGAAATCCCTACTTTCCTATAAAACACATCAAATCTATGTACACTAAGGGACATTATGCTCATGTATAACTGTGTTTTCCTCATTTGGAAATTTTGTGTAGGCATTGGGTAGGGGTAAACCAAGCTAAATTAGGGGTGAGGCTTGAAAAAATTAAAAAACAAAGGAAATTGGTTACAAAATTAATGAAGGAAATTAATGATATCCCCTTAAGCTCAAAAAAATCATGAAGGCAAGAAAAAGGATTTGGCTTAGATACATCAAAAAATATGAAGTGGGTATTAAATTTAAATTTAAGATACAATCATGTATAATGCGGTACTACAAGCACATAAAAATAATTAGGAATAAAAAACAGGTAAAAGGAAAATCTTCGACCGAATGAAGCAAGAAGATAGCAATAAAGGAAACACAAGAGACTATGCATAGAAAAAGAGATATAAAAAACTATATACAGTAAGTAAAATTCCAAAACTATGTATAGAAAGGAATTATGTGCAATCAATAGATAAATTTTTTTAAGTATATGCACAAGGTGGTCAAATCTGTTACATAGGATTTTTCATTATTTGTTGAAGGATTAATCCATTCCATTTTTGTATATCTTACTATTGATAAATATGTTAATGATGTTTCTAGGCAAGTCCTAAGAGTGAAATTCCTTAACTAAGGAAAAGAATAACCCCTCAAGTTTGAAAATGGATTTACTAGGAATGGTGTGGCACCAAACTTAAGCATCACTCATATGGGTCTTAGCTAAGAGCTCAGTAGTGGGATAAGAGTTACCCTTGACCTAATCTTTGTAGAAATTTCCAAAGGATTCAATGTGAAGGGTAGGGTTGGAGGGCTTGTCATAAGAGAGAAATGGAGAGGTACCTCTGATATCCATATTAGTAATTTAGGAAGCCAAAGTAAAAAAATAAATTACCAAACCATCAAATCTTGGAGAGTCATGATCATAAGATATATATTATCAAATGTATGTATCATTGTAATGTGAAAGATAAGGATGAAACGATTATAATTAACACATAAAAGATAAAAAAGTGCAATTATCATTGTTGTCATCTGAGTAATTATAATAATTTATAGTTCCTTTAGGATTGGCTTAAAAATAAAGATAATTTATCATTTTTTATAATGCCAAATTTATGTATACATTATAAGGCACAAGATCAAGACGAACCAATTACAACCAACATATAAAAAATAAATAAGTGGACTTATTGTCCTTGTCATCTTAGTAATCATAACAATTTTTTGTTCCTCTATGCAAAATGGTATGATCCTTTATCTTAGGATTAACTTGAAATTCAAGATGATTTTTAATTAGTATTAATGTGGTCATGCAAAGAGAGGTTGTTGGGAACACACAATTGAAGGTTGGATTTTGGTTTATATAATTAGTCACTCTTAAGGAACTTAGAGTTTAGTAGTAGAAATTTCTATTTGTATTCATTCATGGATGATCATAGTTTGAGTATGTGGTTGGATAATAAGAGTGTCTCTACAGATAGTGATTACTTTGTTTTCATGCACAAATTTGAGATAATAACGCAAGCTTGATGGCATTGATTTTGTTTCATCTATACATGGAAACCAAAGAAATACATTGTGTTGGAGCTCAATCCAGCTCCTTGGATTGAGATAGTCTTTTTCAATGTGCTTCCCATAAATTTAATTGTCTTTATATACTTCATATTGTTCCTTGTGATTCAAAGATCAGTCTGAGTCAAGAAGAAGTGTCAATTTGTGATAAATTTTGTGCCTTGGCTGAATAAAAGAGAAGATTCAACAAAAATGTCAGGGGGCTGGTTCAATTGAATGGTAAATCAAAGTATAAAGGCTTTAGAATTGTGGGTGATTGGGACTATGGTTACATCCTTCACAAAGAACCTGTGATCAACACCAAGATGATCCAAAATTCTCCTAAAATATGAAGCTACAAAGGCTCAAAAACATGCAACCCGACCATAAAGTATCAAGCTACATAACTTGTTGAGAAGGCTAAGTTAAAATGGACTTAGCCATTTTAACAAAGACTGAAACATTCATTTGGCTGTCAATTTCAGTGCCAATAAGACGTTAGACACATGGCAAAAAATCAATGACTCAAATAGAGGCCACGTGGTGGGACTCCGGCTCTCCTCAAAGCATTTTAGCGCCGCAAACCTTAAGTCCCAAGATTAAATCGTGTTAGATAATTCTATTGGGTCCAGGTTTGGGTCAGCGAGGGTCAAAGAAAAGTGGTAGAGTTTGGAGGTGACAAGTGACAGGAGAGTGAGGTCAAAGCAAGGATACTTGTAATGAAATTTCTAGTATAGTTCAGATTATGAGCAGCAATAGAACACCAAATAACATAATATTTCAGAATAATGATCTCAAGATGCAATTATAATAGCTTCGCCACTTCGAGGGGGTAACCTGCAAACCATATAATAAGACTCAAATTCTCAAATGATAATGAACTACTACCTACAATCCCCTATATATACTATTCATATGTTATGGCCATCACCCAATCCGACCTATTAAGCATGAGAAAGTATAAATGATATAATAAAATGATGTGGTAAGCCACAAGTCGGCTACTCATATCCTAATAAAAGCAATGAGTTAAGGGCGTAGCATGCCCTTCCCCTTCAAACCAACATTGTCCTCAATGTTGAATAATCTTGGATGTTGCTGCAGAAAACCTTCATTCTCCCAAGTTGCATCTTATATGCTCAGATTCTTCCACTTGATTAGATTTTCCTTAATTTCTCTGGTTCTCAGCCTCTTAGTACGTGTTTGTAGAATATTCTCTGGCTCCAAAATGATTCTTCCTTCCTCTTCAAGTTCTAGTAACTCTATTTGGGCTTTAAATTTTTGTCCAATAACCTTCTTCAGGCATGAAACATGGAATACTGGGTGTATGTGTGAAGATGGAGGCAACTCTAGTTTATAAGCAACACTGCCAATTTTCTGTAGAACCTAATAAGGGCCATAGTATTTAGGCGCAAGTTTTTTGTCCTTTTTCTGTTGCTTTAGAGACATCTGTTTGTAAGGATGGAGATGTACAAAAACCCATTCACCAATTTCAAAATTTCTTTCACTACGATGTTGATCTACTTGTTGTTTCACCCTGTTTTGTGCTAATGCTAAATTCTCCTTCAAACTAGCCAAAACTTGTTGTTGATGTTGAATGTGTTCCTCAACATCTCTGACCTTAGTTTACACCCTCAAGGAGGAAGTGATAGAAGGTGGATGGTAACCATATAATGCTAAAAATGGGGTCATTTGAAAAGAGGTATGAAAAGATTGTTATACCACCATTTTGCAAGTGGTAGCCATTTAATCCATATTTCCTGCTTATCTGATACAAAACAACGTAGATACCCCTCTAAGCATTTGTTGACCACTTCCATTTACCCATCAGTTTAAGGATGATAAGATGAACTGTGAGCTAGCTGAGTACCCAAACATGAAAATAATTCCGTCCAAAAATTACTTGTGAAAATAGGATCACGATCACTTACAATTATCTTTGGGGTTCCATGTAGCCTTTGAATTGTCTCCAAAAAAATAGTTGCGACTGTACTAGCTGCAAATGGATGTGATAGGGCACAAACATGGGCATATTTTGTGAGCCTATCCACAATCATGAAAATAACATTCTTACCCTCTGAACAAGGAAATTTGGTGATGAAATCCATGGAGACCTCCTCCCATCTCTGGCTAGGAATTGGTAAGGGTTGCAACATACCTGGTGTCTTAATTATTTCCCCTTTGTTCTGTTGGCACACTAAACACTCTGATAATAACTTTTGTACATATCCCTTGAGTCCTTCCCAAAATAATTCTCTTTTTATTCTATTATATGTCTTCAAAAACCTTGAGTGTCCTCCAACAGGTGAGGCATGTAGCTCTACAAGAATCTTATGCTTCAACTCAAAATATTTACTCAAGTATAACTTGTCTTTGTACCATAGGGCATTACCTTTCCACTCAATTTTTTTAGATGTCATAGATCCTTGATTTATATTCTATATTAGAGATTCTGTATCCTTTTCTTGATCCCATTCCAATCTTGCTTCATCAACCCAATCGGCCGTCAACATGGACATTCCACGTAGTAAGGCATCTGCGGATGTATCCCTTCTGGACAACGTATCAGCCACTACATTTTCTTTATCCTTTTTATATATGATTTCAAAATCATAACCCAACATTTTTGTTACCCACTTTTTATGTTCCTCAGATGATAACATTTGCTCCAAAAAGTATTTGAGACTATCATGATCAGTTTTTACCTTGAAGTGTCTACCCATGAGATAGGGCCTCCATTGCTTGACCGCATGAAGAATAGCCATCATTTCTTTCTCATAGACAGGTTTGAGCAGATCTTTTCCTTTGAATTGGAGACTCTCAAATGCAATTGGTCTTCCTTCTTGCATTAGAACTGCTCCCAATCCTGATCCTGAAGCGTCACATTCAACAATGAAGGTTTTTGAGAAGTTGGGAGTAGCCAAAACTGGGGTGCTGCACAAGGCTTCCTTCAGCTGCTCAAAGGATTTAGTGGCTAAGTCAGTCCAATGGAAGGCATCCTTCTTTAGCCATGCAGTGAGTGGGGTTTCTATTCTACCATATCCCCGCACAAATCTTCTGTAGTACCCTGTTAGTCCTAGGAACCCACGAAGATTATGAAAGTTTTGGGCCTTGGCCATTCCACCATAGCTTTGATCTTCTGAGGATCAACTTTGATGCCTTCATGGGATAAAATGTGACCCAAGTACTCTACCTCTTGTACACCAAAAGAACATTTATATGGCTTTGCATAGAGAGTATGTTTCTCCAAAACTTCCAACACTTTATTTACATGTTGTAAGTGTTCTTCCCATGTCTTACTGTAAATCAATATGTCATCAAAGAAAACTAATACAAATTTCCTTAAAATGGCTTGAAAAAAGTGTTCATCAAGCTTTGAAAGGTTGAAGGTGCATTTATAAGACCAAAAGGCATTACCAAAAACTCATAATGGCCCTCATGAGTCCTGAAAGCCGTTTTATGAACATCTTCCTCTTTTATTCTAATTTGATGGTACCCCGAACGAAGATCTAATTTTGTGAAATAAATAGCACCATGCAATTCATCAAGTAAATCATCAATTACTGGAATAGGAAATTTGTCTTTGATGGTGTACTTGTTGATTTCTTAGTAATCTGGACACATCCTCCATGTTTCATCCTTCATACGTACCATGACCACTGGTGAAGAATATGCACTCTAGATAGGCCTGATGATACCTGCCTTCAACATTTCCTGAACCATTTTCTCGATCTCACTTTTCTAGGAATATGGGCATATGTATGGTCTGATGTTAGGTATTTGGCTCCCTGGAATCAACTGAATGGCATGATCATGATCCCTAACTGGTGGTAGTCCCTTTGGAATTGCATAAAAAATAGATGAGTGAGCATCAACAATCTTCTAAAGATCGGTTGGCATTGAAGACTTTGTATTTTGTACTTCTATGGAAAATAAATTTGCTATAAATCCATCTACTCCTTTTCTAAGAACCTTCTACATCTAATGAGAGCTAATAATCTGTGGAGACTTAGCTACCATCCCATTCAATTGTATTGTCCTTCCATCTGAATGAAATTGCATGAATAATTCTTGGAAATTCAGGTTGTGAGCCATTGGACACCCAGAACAATATCTGCCCCTCCCATAGAAATAGAAAACATAGGTGAGTCTAACATGTAGTCTCCCATGGAAAGCTTGATGTTATGGCACTTTCCTATGCACTTGACTATCCCACCATCCACAATCATAACTTGCATTTCTGGAGTTGGGTAAATAAAACAATTGAGGCGGGAAGCTAACTTACTATTTATGAAGTTATGAGTACTCCCCGAGTCAATCAACACTGTCACCTTCTGTTTTTTGAGATAGCCAATAACCTTGAGTGTTTGAGGAGTACTAATACCTGACAATGCATGGCAATAAATTGTAGGTTGGTGATCCTCTACTTCCTCTTCTACTGGTTCCTCAGCCTCTCCTATAATTTCAGTGTCCTCATCATCCTCATTACCTCCATCAGTATAGAACAAATTTTTCTCAGCACATTTGTGTCCCGGTCCATATTTGTTATCACAGTTAAAACATAATCCTTTTGCTCTCTTTTCTTCCATTTGTTGAGGAGTCAGTCTAATTGGCCTAGAAAATGAAGGGGAAGAGATACTACGGTCTTTGGAAAGAACTTTTTCCTCTGCTTGACGTGCCATGATAATAGAATTAGAAAGCTTGAGTGGATTAAACATGCGTACCTCATGCTCAATGTGGTCCTTAAGACCTCTAAGAAATAGGTCATTCAGATTCTCTTCTGGTATATTCTCCACCCTTAAGGATAGGTTCTGGAATTGATGCACATAATATTTGACTGATCCTGTTTGTCTTAACTTTGCTAATTGACTAAAGTAGTTCTATGAAACACTGGAACTATAGTGCAATTGCAACTCCTCGATAAAAACTATGCAAGTGACACCGAGACCATTCTTTTACCTCTGAGCACATAACTATCGATACCAAACGAATTGGTCAGGTTCAAGATACAAGGATGCCAATGTCACCTTTTTTTGTGATGGTGTTTGATATAGCTCAAAGAAGTTCTCCATTTGATTTATCCAATTTAGGGGATATTTACCATCAAATTTGTGCATATCCACTTTCGACACCATGTTCTATGGTTGCGAATAAGTTGGATTCTGATTGGGCTAGAAAAGTGATCCAACATGGTTATTTTGTCCATGATTTTGAACTAAATATCCTCCTTGGTTGATATGGGATGGATTTGGGCCATACTATTTACCCTGTACATGTTGCATGATATCATCCAACCGATGATTGATTTGGGCTATGTCTCCTTTAGAGGCCATCTCAGATTGTACATTTCACAACTCATACTCATGTTGGATCACCTTATGATCAACTGAAGTAAACCTAAGTGCTTCGGAATCTGTATTTACCCCTTCTGAATCCATCTCTTTAATCACTATCCCATCTTTATCTGGGGTTTTACCCGGAGTAATCGGATTCTTTTTTGCTCTTGTGGAAGGCCCCGCCATGATATCAAACCTTAGGGTTTAGGGTTTCGATACAAATTCAGCCGAACAAGAAAAAACATAGAGAATACACTAATACTATTTTTTTTAGAGCTTTCTGAAATTGTAAACAACTTGAAAAAATTCCACAATTTGCACCCTAGGGAGCAATTTTATGAAAAACCCTAAATTTGTAATAACTTGTGAAAAATAAATTAAAAAAGTCTGAAATTTTCAGGGAACCTTAGTTGAAATGTTTCACAACTTTGGTAAAAATATCTCCCACGAATTCTTTCTAGTTCGAAATATATTTAAGAAACAAAAAATTAGGGTTTTTGCCCTAATTTTGGCCTAGATCGCAGCTCTGATACCACTTGTAATGAAATTACTAGTATAGTTTAGATTATGAGCAGTAATAGAACACCAAATAACACAATATTTCAGAATAATGATCTCAAGATGCAATTATAATAGCTTCTCCACTTCGAGGTGGCAACCTTCAATCCATATAATAAGACTCAAATGCTCAAATGATAATGAACTACTACCTACAATCCCCTATATATACTATTCATATGTTATGGCCATCACCCAGGCTAACCTATTAAGGAGAAAGTATAAATGATATAATAAAATGATATGGTAAGCCACAAGTTAGCTACTCATATCCTAATACAAGCAATGGGTTAAGGGCATAGCATAAGACGTTAGACACGTGGCAAAAAATCAATGACTCAAATAGGGGCCACGTGGTGGGACTCTAGTTCTCCTTAAAGAATTTTAGCTCCGTAGACCTTAAATACCCAGATTAAATTGTGTTAGATAATTCTATCGGGTCTGGGTTTAGGTCAGCGAGGGTCAAAGAAACATGGTAGAGTTTGGAGGTGACAAGTGGCAGGAGAGTGAGGTCAAAGCAGGGATACGTGGCAACCTTTTTAAGAAGACAAAATTTTCTAAGTCCCCTAAAAGGAAAAGGTTGTGATGTGAAGGCCAAACCAATCAAAAGCAAGCATGATCCAAGGAAGACTAACAAACCCGAGGAATGTGAAACTTTTCTATTGGATCGCATTTCATGATTGTCAATCGAAGCTAAAGAAAAGGTAAAATGAGAAGTAAGCATGGAGGTTTCTTATTGGCTCACCTTCGTAATGGTTAGTTAGGGGTTATAAAAGGGGTAAATTGTAAAGTAATGTGGAGCATTCTTATTAGCTCATACTTCACCACTGTCAATCAAGGTAAAGGATAGTCTGACATTTTTTAAGAAGTATGGCAATTTTTTATCAGCTTGTGTTTCATTAAGGAATAGACCTACCTGCATAAGGAAAGGAAAGGAAAGAAAAGAAGCAAAGCCTCACCTAGCGAGCAAATCAAAGATCAACATATGGAAAATGGAAAATTAGTGCACACGTTGGTAGGAGGTTGTCCCCAAGCTAATCAAAGGCTGCCACGTGTCAAAATTTTGTGTATCTCGACATGAAAAACTTTAGAGGCCCATATATTTCAATCCAGAGCTCCAAATCTTATAAAATTTATATTGTTGGAAAGGTATCTTCAAACCCTTCACGTTGGCATCATCAAATTTAGAAAATGATGACATTTGGTGGGAGAAAAAATAGAAAACATCTTTTACATTAAAGATACAATTGTAGTATTGGTCAATCACTCGAATTGATGAAGTATGGTGTTTAATTTTTCTCTGTGTACGCAAGACAGAAGGAATGAAGGACTTTGGTAGGATTTCCATGCTCCTATTCATACTTTTAATGCATCATGTTGGTGGGTGAAGAAGGAAATCATTTTTTTATTTTCTCTCTCTCATCTGCTATATATTATAAAGCCTTTCATTTTTTGCAAAGAGGGCGAATTGGGGGTAGTTGTAAATTTTTTGATTAAAGTTTTAGGTTCCAGTTTCTAGTTTCTTGCAAATCATGTGTTTATATCCAATTTGTAAGAAAGAGCTAAGGTGGTTGCATTGTATAACCATTAGCAAGTTTGAGGGCATTTGTTTGTGTCCCCTAGAAAAAAATTACATGAATAGATTCTCTCTATTTTGATCAAGCTATAATTTCCCATTTATTATGCTTCGAATGAATGAATGAGGTAATATAGTTCTATTACTATCTTGTATTTTTGTTACATTATGAAGTGCACAAGGGTCTTTCTTAGTTGCTACATTCTTCTGGTCACCGTGGGCATTGTAGAATAGTATATATTTTACAGTGGTTCAATTCAGTTGTAAAATCCTAAAGGCAACATCACTTTTGAATAGCTTTTGTTATCCCTTAATGGTATTTTGGGTGTATAAGACAAAACTAGCAAGTGTTTTATCTCAAGTCTAACTCCACGATTTGTAGTTAGGAGTGGGAAGACTGTAGGCAACATCTGTGTTAATTGAGTATCAATGAATGCAAATGTTATTTAAAAGATCATGTTAAATTTATTGTTCTTTTCAAGCATCACAATTAAGGATGGATTCATTCCATGAGAACATTACTCTACCAAGGTCATAAAAGCTATTACCCTCCCCCCTTCAAATCTCAATAACAAACAACTAGTGACCTTCATACCTACTAAGCATATCATACATGAAAATCCATACATATTTTTATTTCACAAAGATAAGATTAAAATTTGTCTATTATCAATAAGATTTGATAAAAACCCCACCAAGTCTGTGATCCAATATCATTCAAAACATCCTTGATCAGTAATGTTATACAAATGCAATATCTAAAGTTATTCATTAATTATCTATAAGATCTGTATTTGATTGTCAAGTGCTTATAATAAATCAAGTGAAAACTCTTTTGAGAGAAGTATTGTATGTGTGGCTGCACCTGATTCAAATTAAGTTGCACCAACCATAGAGAAAACCAAGCCATGAGATATTTTCCTTTATTCAGATCCGCCAACTAGGTCCTCTCACTTTGGTCAAGACAGAGCTAGAAGTAGTAGGGTAAATCCATCCCCTTTGTGAAGGTGCCTCCTGATCACATCCTCGATTTGAGTCATTGAATGGAGTTTTGAACAAATCCCATAACTCTCTCAAAGCCAGCCCATTTAGGTTAGCTACTCTTCTCCCACGATGCTATTTTGGGAGCCAACATCCAAGTGACACCATTGCTGGGGACATTTATAGTCATTGCATTGCTATCTTTGAATTTTTTGTGACTCAAACTATTTACAAACATTCTACAAGTTAAAGGTTCCATCTATTTCTAGAACTTGATATTCTATTGGCGACTCCCTAAAAGAAAAAGCTGGGATAGACTAGTTTTATCCTATTATAACTACTGATTTGATATCTACTTTGCTAAACTGGAAGTATTTCGGTCTTCTTTCAAATCGGATCACACAAAGAAGTTTCTTCTTGAGTTCGAATATGTTAGGAAAAAAAATCAGATCTAGTAACCAGTGGGTGATCAAAAGTCAGAAGGTTCAAATCTGATTCAGGTAGTTCTCGAGCTAATTTACATTCATTATTTCAAGAAGGTTCAACATATGCAAGTATCAAGGTAATCTTCATCTCCCTTCTTTGTTGACTCATGAGAATCAAGTAGTTTGTGAAACTGAGTCCTAGAAGAATTTCCATGTTGAAGATTATACTCCTCTACCTCTAAGTTTTCCAGTTCCCCACCCTTTTAATCCTCCCTTTTGAAAAATCATCCATCAAGTAATATGGCACATTCTCCACCAAGATCTCCTTTTATGGGTAATACTTATAGAACCATAAGGTTCCATAGAATGGTGGGCTATCCTAATGAAGTACCACATGATATTAAAGAGATGTTGCCTAGATTTCAAGGGAATGATATTATGAGTGGAGATCAGCATCTTGGTTTTTTCAGGAAGATATGGATATCTATGGAATAAAACATGAAGATGCTTATATTAATTTATTCATATATACATTAGAAGAAGATGTCGAGGAATGGTATAAATTATTATCTATGAAATCAATTGATTATTGGGTAGAAATGAAGAATGTTTTCAGTTTGCAATATGGTAATGAGACAACCCCATATCCATTGACAGCAGGGGTGTCAATAGTAGAAAAAGAACAAATCATTCAGTGGTGTGATAAATGTTTGTTACCACATCCCCATTGTGAGTAACTTGTTAAATATAGTGATATTAATGAGGAACCTGATTTTAATGATATATGTATAAATGAGTGTTTGAATGATTTACCACAAGGAACTACTTCCACTGATCTTTTATATGCCAAAACTACAGAAGAATTTTGGGCTTGCATCAATCAGTTATTCTCTCTTCCTCATGTATCTAATGTTGGTATGGATATAACTCAATCATTTGAACTTCCTAGTGCACACCTTGAAGACATTGATACTCCCTAGACTCTAAGTTTTGATGAACCATACCCTAAAGTTAAAAATGGAGAAGAAGTGGTTCTAAATTCTCCAGTTCAGGTTTTTGAAGATGATGATCAAACTTATAAATTTCTAAAGTATAAAGATGAATTCATAGATCAATTCATTGATCTTGAGCCTATGATTGTCTTATGTAATGAAAAAGAAACCATATATGGGGAGGCTGTAATACTATTAAGAACATATGATATCCCTGAAGGATCGGTTGGTCTTGAGTCAAATTTTGACAATACTGATGGATTCATGAGCATGCTTATCTATGTGCCCATAGATGTTGAATACTAAAAATTGGATACTCCTCGGGATCCCATGAAGGTTAGGCTACAATGTGACATGAGCAAAAAGGAAAAACCAGCTTATGCCCAATTACTAAAGATTACCTGGATTTCCTGGCATGGTCTTATCTAGATGATTAAGTGTGACATTTGTACAATCTTGTTGCTTTGTTTTGTTTTGTCATGTTCGCGTTTTTTATGTTGTTGTTTCCCTTTTGTGCTTTAGTCTACAGTGACTAGGTTTTTTGTAGTTGTTTATTTTGTCCCAAGACTGTTTTACATTTATTTTGGAAGCCCTGTGAGTTTTAAAACCCTTGACTCCTTTCCCAATGGACTAGGCATCTAGTATTTGTTCTTATGACACCCACAAGGGGTGCCCATACTTGAGCAAGAGCCTCTGTTAGAGCTCAATCCAGTTACTTCGATTGAGATAGTATTTTTTGATGGGATTCCCATAAATTTAACTATCTTTATATGCTTCATATTGTTCCTCGTGCTTCAAATATCAGTCTGATTCAAGAAGAAGTGTCTATTTGTGATAAATTTTGTGCCTTAGCCGAATAAAAGAGAATATTCAACAAAAATGTTGGGGGACTAGTTCAATTGATTGGTAAAGAAAAGTATACAGGATTCAGAGTTGTGGGTGATCAGGACTATGTTTACATCCTTCACAAAGAACATGTGATCAACACCAAAATGACCCAAATTGCTCCCAAAATATGAAGCTACAAAGGCTCAAAAACATGCAAGTTGACCACGAAGTATCAAGCTACAGAACTGGTTGAGAAGGCTCGGTTAAAATGGAATTAGCCATTTTAACGAAGACTGAAACATTCATTTAGCCATCAATTTTAGCACCAACAAGATGTCAGACACGTGGTGGTAGATAGATGACTTAGACAGATGCCACGTGGTGGGATTCTGGCTCTCCTTAAATCATTTTATCTCTATAGACCTCAAGTCCCCATATTGAATTGTGTTGGATAATTCTATATGGTTCGAGTTTGGGTCAACGAGGGTCAAAGAAATGTGGCAAAGTTTGGAGGTGACAAGTGGCAAAGAGTGAGGTCAAAGCAAGGATACTTGGAAACCTTTTTAGGAAGCCAAAAGTTTCTAAGTCCCCTAAAAGAAAAAGGTTGCGATGCGAAGCCTGAACTAATCAAAAGCAAGCACAATGAAAGGAATATTGACAAACCCGAGGAATGTGGAGATTTTCTATTGGGCCACGTTTCACAATTATCAATTGAGGATAAAGAAAAGGTAAAATGAGAAGTGAGCGTGGATATTTCTTATTGGCTCACGCTTTACAGTGGTCAGTCAGGGGCTATAAAAGGGTTAAATTGTGAAGTAACACGGGGATTTATTATTAGCTCATACTTCGCCACTGTTAGTCAAGGTAAAGGAAAATCTGACATTTGCTAAGAAGTGTGGTGGTTTTGTATTGGCTCGTGTTTCATTAAAGAATAGACCTACCTACGTAAGGAAAGGAAAGGAAAGGAAAGAAGCAAAACTCGACCTAGCGAGCCAATCAAAGACCGACACATGGAAAATGGAAAATCAGTGCACATGTTGGCATGAGGCAGTCCTCAAGTTAATCAAAGGCTGCCATGTGTCATATTTATGTGCATCCTGACATGTAAAACTTCAGAGGGCCATATCTTTTGATCTAGAGCTTCAAATGTTATAAAATTTATATCATTGGAAAGGTATTTTCAAGCCCGTCACTTTGGCATCATCATTTTCAAAAAATGATGATATTTGATAGGAGAAAAAGTAGAAAATGTTTTTTTCATTAAAGATGCAGTTGTAGTATTGGTCAACCACCCGAATTGATGAAGTATAGTGTCTATTTTTTCTCTGTGCACGCAAGAAAGAAGGAATAAATGACTTTAGAATTATGTCCATGCTCCTTTTCATACTTTTAATGCATCTTGTTGGTGGGTGAAGAGGGAAATCAAAATTTTCTTCTCTCTCTCTCTCTCTCTCTCATCTGCCATATATTGTAAAGCCTTTAATTTTGTGGGAAAAGGGTGGATTGGGGTAGTTGTAAAATTTTTGATTAAAGTTTTAGGTTCCAGTTTCTAGTTTCTTACAAAGCATGTGTTTGTATCCAATCTATAAATAAGAGCTAAGGTCGTTGCGTTGTACAACCATTAACAAGTTTTTGAGGGAATTTGTTTGTGTCCTGGTGTCCCCCAGATTTCATCCTGAAATCTACGACTACCCTATAAAAAAAAATTCATACTTTTAAAATAATGGGTCATTTTGTGTTTTTATTGTCTGAAAGTTCTTGTATTGTGTCAAAATATTCCCAAAGAGCCATATTAGCCTTTTTCGCCAAATACCCAGATGCACAAAATTGTTATATTCTGTCGTCAGGATTTGTCTGCGGGAAATTTGTATTTAATTATTTTGAGCCCCGTATGAGGCTATTTGCACTCTGTTTTAACTCTGTTATGATCGAACATATCATTATTACCTATGTACCAGAAGGGTTTTAACTTGGAATAAGTTTTGGGCTTTATTTGTGACTTTTGGCAATTTTTCGTGTTTTTGTGTTGTCCCATTTCGTTTTCTGTGAAATTTCTCTAAAACAATTCCTTTTCTAGGTAAGTTCTGATTTTTGGCCTGAGAGCAGATGGAAAACATATACACACATTATGCCCAGAGGAAGTCACCATCGGAGTTCTAGTTCACTAGGAAAAGGTGAATTCATGCACAAAAAAGCCCCTGCGGGGATAGGACACATTTTTGGAAAACAAAGGATTTAAGCTGCAGTGGGAAAAATAAAAGCAATAGGGAGGTGGGATTTTATTACCTACCTTGCAGGGTACTTTTTCCCATGATATAAAATTAGAAGCAGTAGGCAGGTGGGAATTTATTGCCTGCCTTGCAGGGTAAAAATTTCCATGGTGAAATCACGAGATTTTATTGCCTGCCTTACAGGGTAAATAATCACATTGTCAAAGTCAAATCACTTAAGTGGATCATGGGATTTCTGGGGTTGCCTTGCAGGGTAAAGAATCCCATTGTGAAAAATTCTTAAAAATAGAATTCTATTATGCAAAAAAGTGCGACCCACATTGGGTGAATAATAATGCATTAAATAAATATTTGTTAATATTTATTCACCCAATTTTGGCACCCATGTGGAAAAAGTCAACAAAGGGAAGTGGACATAAGGAATTTAAAAATAGAATTCCAAAATTAAATAAATTTAATTTATTTAATACAGCCCCTTTTGAGAAGGAATTAATACTTTTTAAAGTATTAAATGATTATATTAATTTTTATTTTCAGTGGCTATGGTCAAAGCACACTATGAAGCTTAAGTGAAGTGATGTGTGAAGGATTAAATTGGATTAATTTGATTTATTGGATGATTGTCCTTAAACATGCTATATTTAAAAGAGAAGAGCTTGATTTTTAATAAATTAATTGCCTTTAATTGTTAGGGCAATTATTAATTATAGAATTGTCAGGGTTATATAAGCACGAGCAACCATATGGGTGAATTATTTAATTCACAGGTAAAGAATTGCAGCCAAGAGGAAAAGTGCGCCCCTATTTGAAGAAGGATTTTGCTCAGGGAAGGTGGAAACAAGGCATTTAAAGAAGGATTTTGCTCAGGCAAGGTGGAAACAAAGCATTTGAAGAAGGATTTTACTCAAGCAAGGTGGAAACAAGGCTAAAAGCTTCCAAATTTGGCGCATGCTTTGAAGGAGGTTGATATTTGTTTGCATAATTGTTTGCACAGGTGTTACAGGAGCTCAGGTGTTGTTGAAAGGATTCATGCTCTCTTTATGTGTAAATTAAACACCATTTTTTGGGGCAACAGGCTTGAAAAGTGTAGATTTTTACAATTAAAATTCACTATTCATGCTCCGGTGGCTATTTTTGTCTGAATAAATTACAGGAATTCATTACAGGTGCTTTACAAAGGAAAATGAGCTTTTATCAATGTCCAATACATTGCATATATCCTCTGAATCTGAAGAATTGTCTAGATCTGCACCAGTATTGAAGAAATCCGGCCAAGTAAGAAGAAAAAGAATTATTCAGACGAAGATAGACAAAGTTATGGCGAAGAAAGATGAAAAAGAAAGCACAACAGAGTCATGCATCAATTCTAAATTTACAGATATTGGAGACAGATCTAGGCTCGAAACCTCTTGCTGAATTGATAGACAAATCCAGAGCAGGAAAGACTTCACTCATGCGTGCAGATTAAAAGCAGTGGAATTATTCGAGTTGCAACTTTTCCATCCATAGCCTAGTTGCCAAAGTTTGTTATGTAGGTGCAGATCCATATCCAGATATAGATGCAGATGCAGATCCAGATCTCATAGTTGCAAAAGCTTCCGGCACAAAGGCTTCATCCTCTTTTTTCGAATGCAACCCGTGAAGAAGACAGTGCGTGGAAAATTCCTGCCAAGATCTTGTGCAAATGCTCCCATCTTCCAGTTGAAGCCTTCATTGAATTTTTATTCACCCTGAGTGCTTTCCAGAATTTTTAATTGCTCATATGCAATTGAAAATAAGGATGATGAGTTATCTATGACCAACCTTGCACTGATGCATGTACAACAGAAGAACTACAAAAGCTTCAAAGGATAAAAGAGAAGAAAATGTGAAGGAAAAATTCCAGCTTGCTTCCAATTCCAACTGCTTGTTTCCAGATCCAGCTGCTACCAGATCTAGTTTGAATCAGCTGCATGTAGACATGAAAAAGGACAAAGTCAGCTTTCCTTTTCCTTCTTCTTTCCTCCGAGAAAGTCATCTTTCCTCTTCTTTCTTCTTTCCTCCGACAAAGTAATTGAACGATCAATTAAATTATACAACTTAAGTGATTGGTTTAAAAGCCATTACTTGAAGAAGTCAACTACTTGGAGATAGGTGGCACGTGCAAAGTAGAAGGTTCTATTTTCAGTTGCAAATCATACATGTCATGCAAAGAGGAATTTCAGGAGGAAGATTGCCAGTTGTTTCTTTCCAACTTCCACATGTGCCAGTTCAACTAAAGCTTTCAACTTGTAATTACCCCTCTACATTCTATAAGTAGGAGAAGAACATCCGGGTTAATCATCGATCAGAATTTGTGAGAAGCAATCCTATGTTCTAGACTTTGTGCTAAACCCTTGAGAGCAACTTGGAGCAAATGAATACAAAGGAGTAGGTTTCCGGAGAACTTTGTGTCACGGTGTACTTTGTTTCTTGCTTTTCATCTTAGATCTCTTAATAAAATTTGTGTTATTTTAGATCTGGATCTAGAGCTGCCTTTGTTTTATAATTCTGTGTGCTCATATCTATTAAGTTTCTTCTATGTGCATGCAATTAGCTATGCTATCTACTAATTGGGATGCACATCTTCCCTATTTCTTCTCTGTATTTCCTTTACTTCCTTCTTCTATAAAATACTTCCTTTCTTGAACAACTGCTTACTTGCTGCGGAACTTCTTAGTTATGGTTCATGAAGTAAGTGGTTAAAATAAAACTCCTAATAGATAATAACACATTTTTATTGACAAATCTGACACGGGAGCCTCACTGGTTAAATGAGGGAGATTTATCTCATGACTGCCTAGGTTTGATGCTATGCAGAAAATATAGCCAACAGTTTTTGGTGACTCCGTTGGGGAACAACTATCTTTGCAGATCAAAGCTTATCTATTGAAGATCAGAGTATTTTCCATACAAATCTCAACCTGGCTGAACATCCATTCACCCGATCTGTGAAGGCGCAAGGAAGGAATGATCATTTCTTTAGATTACAGGAGAAATTCAATTTCAATCATCCTCCTCAAGTTAGAAGCCGCAAATCTAGTCTTTCACCAGGAAGAAGAGTGCAAACACATCTAGATCCGGATCATCTTCAGCATAATCTGGTAGCTGGAATTATTCATCAAGTCTATTCTCAAAGAAGACGCACTCCTTTCATGATGTAGAATCATCCACTTGCCCCTGCAACACCTGTTCCATGGGGTGCAGCCTTTAGGCCACTGAACTTGGCTCCACCTATGCACGATCTGCCAAAAGGGACGAGAAAGAATTTTCCAAAATTCTTTGGAGATGGCAAGCAGAATCTAGATGACCACTTGGCTGTGTTTTTCATATCCTGTGGAGTGCTTGCAGTCAAACATGAAGATGTATCTGTTAGAATCTTCGTAGAGACTCTGCATGACTTGGCTAGAGAATGGTTCTACCGGCTAGCTCCTGGCACCATAACCAATTGGACTACTATGCGGGATGCGTTCCTGAAAAGATTCAAATCAGCTGAAGATTCCAGCACATTGATTACTCAGCTCACTCAGTTGAAGAAGGAGCCACATGAGCACGTGCATGATTTTATTACAAAATTCCAAAGATTACTGTACAAAATTCCGGCTTCTACTTCTCTGAATGATGAGAATCAAAAGGTGTTCTTCATCAATGCTTTGCTTCCTGAGGTAAGCTATCAACTGCAAAGAGCACGTCCTGCTGATTTGTTAGCAGCTCAAAACATGGCGGTTGAAATTGAAGATGACCTCATCATGGCTGGAAAGATAAAGAGCAACACTTCTAGAGCTGAAAGTTCATCCTCTGCTACTACTTCTGATTCACTACTACAAAAGTTAGCAAATGAGATGATGCAGATGAAGAAACAAATGGCTCAAATGGCTCAGGGAAACAACACTGTACCTGCTCGGAATTTCAACAACAACAACAACCGGAACCGCATTGTTGGTTCCCAAAGATTAACAATTGAAGCTACTCCCAGAAACAACGTGGAGATGAATGAAGAAGACCAGGAAGCTGACGCTGATCAGCTTGAGGGTGATGATTTTATAGGACCTGCTGGCGACTCCAACATTAATTACCTAAACTACAAATTTGAACATGACGATGAGAAACTTCATAAAGATGATCCTGGTCATGCATATGCAGTACTTATAAAATCACAAATTCACCAAGCTGAGGCATTAGCTGATGAACAAAGAAGGGCAACCCTTTACCTTCTTCTTTAGCTCCTAGAGATAATAATGCAAGTTCTTCATCTCAACCACAGAAAGTGGCTCAGGTATCTGAATCTATTTATTCTTTTGACATTATTGATCATGCCAAAAAAACTAAAGTTCAAATGTTAGAAGCTGAATACCTGAGAAATTTTCCTGGGTAGTTAAATAGGCTAGTCAAATATGTACAATTACCAGGACAATCCAATACATCAAAAGGACTTTTGCCTAAGCCCAAAGATACTCCTCCCCAGAACAACACAGTAGTTGTTAAATCCTCACCATCTTCTGAAAGAGTGGAACCATTCTATGTTTCCCTATTACTTAATGGTTTCAAGTTAAGCAATTGTGTTTTAGATTTGGGTGCTTCTGATAATATCATGCCAATTAAAGTTGCAAATGCTCTTGGGCTTACCCTGACAAAGACCATAAAAAGGTGCTACTCCATGGAGAGACAAGTCCCTTTAATCAGACAAATCAAAGATGCGCAAGCTGTTCTGGCAGCTTTTCCTTACAAAAGATTAAAGATGACAATTCTAGTCACAGATATTCATGTCTCCTACGGGATGTTGCTAAGAAGAAACTTCTGCAAAGAGCTGGGAGGAGAAGTAAAGATGGATTGTTCCTGTGCGCATATTCCTATCAAAGGGCTTAACCATAAGCTGGAGCTGAAAAAGAAGTCCTGGTACACAGTTACAAAATCTGAGGATCTTAGATCTCATATTATTTTTCAGGAATCTGACCATGGGGTCTATTTCTTGGAAACGGATAAAGACATTCCAGAGCAAGAACTTCAACCAGAGCCAGAGCCAGCAAGAGAAGAAGAAAAAGTTTGGACTTTGGAGTTTAAAGGCACATGTTGTTCTTTTGGATCAGGAGCTGGCGCTGTACTAATATCTCCAGATCATGAGGTATGTCCATACTCCCACAAGCTGATGTTCGAGAACACCAATCATACGGCGGAGTATGAAGCATTGCTTCTAGGAATGGAGCAAGCTAAAAAGAAAAGAGTAAGACTCCTCAAAGCCCAAGGAGATGTTGAACTTCTGGTAAAGCAGGTTCGAGGGCAAAGTCAAGTCAAAAGAGATAAGCTGGAGCATTACAGAGATAAAGTGCTTTCCGCCACATTCAATTTTACAGCCTTCTCTATTGACTTCATTCCAACGAATCAAAATTCTAAGGAAGATTCTTTGGCAGTCACAGCTATACTATTGAATCCAGATAGACCACCATCCATATTCAGACAAGGAAACTATAAAGTGGAGATGGTCTACCACCCCAGAGTCCCTGAACAAACATCTGCATGTCTGCATGTTGAAGGGAGTAAATCACCACCACAACAAATGGTCACAGGAAAAGCTAATCCAAATTATGATGACAATAGTGGAATAGTCCAACCAAAAGGTAACAAAATCCCCACGGGTTTCGTTTCCTTAGTGGAGACTTTCAACAAGCATGATCAATATCTGAAGAAGAACAAAGGATATGGTGATAGTTCTTCCTCATAAATGCAACAAATGAATCTAGGAATAGAGCAAGCTGATGCAGACTTACCCACCATAGAAAGAAGAAAGGATGAGCCACCACCAGATGAAGTTGATAAGGACTTGCCCAGAGTATTTAACAAGAAGGCCAAAGAAAGGAAGTTCAAGATCGGAGACTGGGTACTCTGGTGGGACAAGAGATATGAACCGAAGAGCATACACGAAAAATTTGATCCACTCTGGAAAGGGCCCTTCGTGATCAAAAGAGTTGCAGGAATGGATACTTTCTTCCTTGCCTATCGAGATGGAATTGAGTTACCATTGTCTTTCAACGGGCAGCATCTGAAGCTGTTCAGGAACTGAAAAAGTAGGTTAAAACTTGTATGTATATAAATAAAACTTTGTTTGTTTTTGTGTTGTGTTTGTTTGCCTGACCCTGTGCCCAAAGGACAAGATACGAAACCAGAGATTCTGGGATCTCATCTTTTCCCTTGTCATTCTGAGAGAGAAAAAGATGTCCACAGACGGAGCCAACTGGTGTCCCCCAGATTTCATCCTGAAATTTGTGACTACCCTATCCGAAATTTTTTCATATTTTTAAAATAATGGGTAATTTTTTTTATTGCCTGAAAGTTCTTGTATTGCATCAAGATATTCCCAAAGAGCCATATTAGCCTTTTACGCCAAATACCCAGATGCCCAAAATTGTTATATTCTGTCATCGGGATTTGTTTGCGGAAATTTGTATTTAATTATTTTGAGCCTCGGATGAGGCTATTTGCGCTCTGTTTTAACTCTGTTATGATCGAACATATCATTATTACCTTGTACCAGAAGGATTTTAACTAGGAATAAGTTTTGGGCTTTATTTGTAACTTTTGGCAATTTTTCATGTTTTTGTGTTGTCTCGTTTCGTTTTCTATGAAATTTTTCTAGAACAATTCCTTTGCCTGGTAAGCCCGATTTTTTGCCTGGAGCAGCTGGAAAACATATATGCACGTTATGCCCGGAGGAAGTCACCATCGGAGGTCTGGTTCACTGGGAAAAGGCGAAGTCGTGCACAGAAAAGCCCCTGCGGGGATGGACGCATTTTTGAAAAACAAAGGATTTAAGCTCCAATGGAAAAAATAGAAGCAGCAGGTAAGTGGGATTTTATTGCCTGCATTGTAGGATACTTTTTCTCGTGATATAAAATTCACTTAAGCTGCAGTGAGAAAATTAGAGGCAGCAGACATGCGAGAATTTATTGCCTGCCTTGTAGGGTAAAAATTCCCATGGTGAAATAAAAGAAAAGTGATTTAAGTGAAATCACGTGATTTTATTGTTTGCCTTGCAGGGTAAATAATCTCATTGTGAAAGTCAAATCACTTAAGTGGATCATGGGATTTCTGGGGTTGCCTTGCAGGGTAAAGAATCCCATTGTGAAAAATTCTTAAAAATAGAATTCTATTATGCAAAAAAGTGCGACCCACATTGGGTGAATAATAATGCATTAAATAAATATTTGTTAATATTTATTCACCCAATTTTGGCACCCATGTGGAAAAAGTCAACAAAGGGAAGTGGACATAAGGAATTTAAAAATAGAATTCCAAAATTAAATAAATTTAATTTATTTAATGCAGCCCCTTTTGAGAAGGAATTAATACTTTTTAAAGTATTAAATGATTGTATTAATTTTTATTTTCAGTGGCTATGGTCAAAGCACACTATGAAGCTTAAGTGAAGTGATGTGTGAAGGATTAAATTGGATTAATTTAATTTATTGGATGGTTGTCCTTAAACATGCTATATTTAAAAGAGAAGCGCTTGATTTTTAATTAATTAATTGCCTTTAATTGTTAGGGCAATTATTAATTATAGAATTGTCAGGGTTATATAAGCATGGGCAACCATATGGGTGAATTATTTAATTCACAGGTAAAGAATTGCAGCCAAGAGGAAAAATGCGCCCCTATTTGAAGAAAGATTTTGCTCAGGCAAGGTGGAAACAAGGCATTTGAAGAAGGATTTTGCTCAGGCAAGGTGGAAACAAGGCATTTGATGAAAGATTTTACTCAGGCAAGGTGGAAACAAGGCTAAAAGCTTCCAAATTTGGCACATGCTTTGAAGGAGGTTGATCTTTGTCTACATAATTGTTTGCACAGGTGTTACAGGAGCTCAGGTGTTGTTGAAAGGATTCATGCTCTCTTTATGTGTAAATTAAACACCATTTTTTGGGGTAGCAGGCTTGAAAAGTGTAGATTTTTACAATTAAAATTCACTATTCATGCTCCGGTGGCCATTTTTGTTTGAATAAATTGCAGGAATTCATTACAGGTGCTTTACAAAGGAAAATGAGCTTTTATCAATGTCCAATACATTACATATATCCTCCGAATTTGAAGAATTGTCTAGATCTACACCAGTATTAACTTTTCCATCCATAGCCCAGTTGTCAAAGTTTGTTATGTAGGTGCAGATCCATATCTAGATGTAGATGTAGATCCAGATCTCATAGTTAAAAAAGCTTCCAGCACAAAGGCTTCATCCTCTTGTTTCGAATGCAACCCGTGAAGAAGACAGTGCGTGGAAAATTCCTTCCAAGATCTTGTGCAAATGCTCCCATCTTCCAGTTGAAGCCTTCATTGAATTTTCATTCACCCTAAGTGCTTTCTAGAATTTTTAATTGCTCATAGGCAATTGAAAATAAGGATGATGAGTTATCTACGGCCAACCTTGCACTGATGCATGTACAGCAAAAGAACTGCAAAAGCTTCAAAGGATAAAAGAGAAGAAAATGCGAAGGCAAAATTCCAGCTTGCTTCCAATTCCAACTGCCTGTTTCTAGATCCAGCTGCTACCAGATCTAGTTTGAATCAGCTGCATGCAGACATGAAAAAGGAAAAAGTCAGCTTTCCTTTTCCTTCTTCTTTCCTTTGACAAAGTCATATTTCCTCTTCTTTCTTCTTTCCTCCGACAAAGTAATTGAGCGATCAATTAAATTATACAACTTAAGTGATTGGTTTAAAAGCCATTACTTGAAGAAGTCAACTACTTGGAGATAGGTGGCACGTGCAAAGTAGAAGGTTCTATTTTTAGTTGCAAAACATACATTTCATGCAAAGAGGAATTCCAAGAGGAAGATTGCCAGTTGTTTCTTTCCAACTTCCACATGTGCCAGTTCAACTAAAGCTTTCAACTTGTAATTGCCCCTCTACATTCTATAATTAGGAGAAGAACCTCAGGGTTAATCATCGATCAGAATTTGTGAGAAGCAATCCTGTGTTCTAGACTTTGTGCTAAACCCTTGAGAGCAACTTGGAGCAAATGAATACAAAGGAGTAGGTTTCCAGAGAACTTTGTGTCATGGTGTACTTTGTTTCTTGCTTTTCATCTTAGATCTCTTAATAAACTTTGTGTTATTTTAGATCTGGATCTAGATTTGCCTTTGTTTTATAATTTTGTGTGTTTATATCTATTAAGTTTCTTCTATGTGCATGCAATTAGCTCTGCTATCTACTAATTGGGATGCACATCTTCCCCATTTCTTCTCTGTATTTCCTTTACTTCCTTCTTCTATAAAATACTTCCTTTCTTGAACAGCTGCTTACTTACTGCAGAACTTCTTAGTTATGGTTCATGAACTAAGTGGTTAAAGTAAAACCCCTGATAGATAATAACACATTTTTATTGACAAATCTGACATGGGAGCCTCACCGGTTAAATGAGGGAGATTTATCTCATGACTACCTAGGTTTGATGCTATGCAGAAAATCTAGCCAACATGTCCCCTAGCCAAAACTTACATGAATATATTCTCTATTTTTTGATCAATTTATAGTTTCTTGTTTTTTATGTTTTGAATGAATGAGTTCTGTTACTATCTTGTATTAGATTTACATTGTCAAGTACACAAGGGCATTTCTTAGTTTTTCCATTCTTCTTGTCACTTTGGGCATTGTAGAATAATGTATATTTTACAGTGGTTTAGTTCAGTTATAAAATCCTAAAGGCATCATCACTTTTGAATAGCTTTTGTTATCCCTTAATGGTGTTTTGGGTGTATAAGACAAATCTAGCAAGTGCTTTATCTCAGCTCTAACTCCATGATTTATAGTTAGGAGTGGGAAGACTGTAGGCAACATTTGTGCTAATTGAGTATCAATGAAAGCAAATGTTATTTCACAGATCATGTTAAATTGATTATTAGTTTCAAGCATCCCAATTAAGGATGGATTTCCATGAGAACACTACTCTATAAAGGTCATAAAAGCAATTACCCTCTCCCCTTCAAATCTCAACAATAAACAACCAGTGACCTTCATACCTACTAAGCATATCATACATGAAAAACCATACATATGCTTATTTTTCAAAGCTAAGCTTAAAATTTGTTTATTATCAATAATATTTGATAAAAACCTCACTAATTCTTTGATCCAATATCATTCAAAGCATCCTTGGTCAATAATGTTATGCAAATGTAATATCTGAAATTGTTCTTTACTTGTATATATGATATGTATTTGATTGTCAAGTGCTTATAATAAATCAAGTGACAACTCTTTTGAGAGAAGTATTGTATGTGTGGCTGCACTTGCTTTAAATTAAGTTGCACCAACCATAGATGAAACGAAGCAATGAGAGATTTTCCTTTATTCAGATCCCCCAACAAGGTCCTCTCACCTTGGTCAAGGCAACACCATAAGTAGCAGGGTAAAGCCATCCCATTTGTGAGGGTGGCTTTTGATCACATCCTTGATTTGAGTCATTGAGTGAAGTGTTGAACAAATCCCCGAATATCAACAACAAATAAATTTTCAATGTTCATAACTCTCTCAAATCCAACCCATTCAAGTTAGTTGGTCTTCTCCTAGGGTGCTATTTTGGCAGCCTACACATTGTATGAATGTTATTAGGCATGGCATGGAATCACACTAAGTTGGATTTGGGACCAACAACAACAAGTAAGAAAATAGAACCAAGGGGTTTCCTAATATCTCCATCATATCTCAAAATAATAACACTAAACTAACTATCAGATGTCATTGCATCCTTATCTTCTCAGGTCTTATTCCTTGCGTTGTTTTTGCATCCCCTCCTTATGTTCTAATCTTCTCCATTATCTTCACGCACTTAATTTTCTTCTCTTCATACCTTAAGCACCTTATTGCACACTTTTGTAGTCTTTAGCCATGGGAAAATCTCTTTCTTCACACATCCTTTCGTGCAGGTCTTTCTTTCTTCTTATTTTTTTCTTATTACATCAATCTTGTTGCACATCTTCATCTTCTCCTAACCAAGTATTTTTTCCTTCTTTCTACTCTACATGCCCAATATTACGCATCATTCTTGACCTATGTGTCATTCTTCAACACATGCTTCAATGTTTTCATGGATTCAAACCACTTCTCCTATTCACCTTGGTTGCTTGTCTCCGTGACTATCCTCCACACTTTTGGTATATATTCATCTGTCACATGCCTCTTCCTCTTTACCTTCACCTTTGAGATCTACTTGGATCTCGTTCTCTTTCACTTCCTTCCTTGTGCTCTTCTCCTTGTGTAATTCTTCTCCATATTTCTCTTCACACCGCTTCTCCTGAATAACCTTCAGGACAACTCCTTACATAATTCTCCATTGCGCTTCTCCTCCTTTATGTACTCATCTGCACACTTTTTTCCCATGAGACATTTCATCGACCTCTTCTTTATTTTGGTGTATCCTATTTCATTTTCACTCTAAAAAACCTTTCATGTGATTTCTCTACAATGTTGCATTTGAGACAACACCTTCCTCTCATTGCAATGGTGCTCCCATTGCTATACTCATCCCCTTGCACTATCTTTCCTTTCTCTCTTGCGTCCTTCAATTTTTACACGGATATTCCTTCTCCAGTGTAAGTAATGTCTAAGTCCCAAGATGCCCCTACATCAAAAAATTCAAAGCACCATTCTCCACCCCTAGACCAAACCATCCAACAAATCAGTCCTAGGAAAAACAATCCCATCCAGAACCACCAATGGTCACTTTTTCAAATTTTGTGTCTTTTATGAGCCAGTATTCCCACTATAGATTTGATTTAATGCAAAATTATATTCATTTGACCCTATATAATAAAGTATAATACACTCATTTACTTGTCTAGAAATGCTTGGAACTCACCCTTCACAAATCACTCAAAAGGAATATAAAGTTCTCACAAACTTCCCTAATGTATCAACATATATTAGGATCAACCTCCACATAGGCATGAAGTAATCCAAACTAGGTTCAAGATTCCCAAATCAAGATCCCTCAAAATCCAAGCCAAGCACAAGAAAATCAAGGTCAATACAAATCATTTATAAAGTGTTCACATGATCAAATATAGTAACTTCCATGTAGTATTATGTTACATCTCTAGGTGGAGAAATACATGGGGTTTGAGGACTCTACAAAGTAGTGCTAATGTAGGAGGTGTACAGATTGTACTTCAACCCAACCATTAACATTTTTTCATTGGTTTTACCATAGGTTAGGATTTTAGGTTAAGTTTGTTGATTTCAAAGGGGTTTTCACATTGTTGAGACCTAATATTTCATAGCGAAGCATATATAAGTTGCTCACAGAGGTTATGAGAGTTGTAGAGGTTCTGAAATTTATAGAGCCCCATTTGCATCCTAAACAAAAAATATAACAAGATGAAACAATTTGGTCCAAGATAAATGGTTTTGTCCATGTGTACAATGCAGTCGAAAACAAACTATCTACAAGGGATTTCTAGCCAGTTCATCCCTTTAGCACACCCAAATTAGTCTTTAGACCAATCAAAGAGATAAATGCACTCATATTCATATGTTTTACTATATTTATCACACGTTTTATTTGATTTATATCTCAATGCTTATATGTATGTTTAGATCTGAATTTTAATGCTTAATTAATAATTTAAATAGACATCTTGTGCTTACCCTAAATTGAGTTTGAATAAGTAAAGGAACCATCACCCTTACATCCTCCTTTACACTATTATTTATTTTCTAGGTTAAATCATTTGGCGAACCTTCTTATTGATCGAATCCTTAAACTATTTGGATTAGGTTACCCTATTTGAAATTATACCTTCTATATCTAGCCCTAGTCCCCATTAGGGTTTTCCATTTATCAAATCTATTCATCAGTCTGTGCATGTTATTCACTTCATCTATATCTATTTACCATGGCTTACCCATCTCCAATATAAATCTTTAATGATATCTACTCAAGGTATATGGTTTTTTTCCCTCGACCTAGTTTGGGCTACCCTCCCTTTAACCAACTCCACGTCTCTCCCAATTTTGTAAGAAAGGAACAACCTTATAACAATACATGCATTTATACTCATTGTGTACAACCTTATTCCAACCCTACTTGTATCAATGTTCAATACGAGTTCATCCATGTTATTACCTCATGGAAACAAACTTATATGCATTCCTTTTCCTTGCCCCCTCAAATTTGAAGATTTTTCTAGTTACCATCCTGCCCACACTATTTTCCCTAAGCTTATATTAAGATCTTTGGTCCATGCTATCAATAAAAAACAAGGAAGGTCACCCAATAGGGGCAATTAAACTCTTGCTTCACCACCTTCTACTCCTACTTCTAGACCTAGCGCTCCATCGAAGGGTTATGAAAAATTATATCAATTGAGCATTACGGTTTCTAAGATATCTATTTTGGGATTACTCAAGCGATCACTTGGTTATAATGCCATTATATATGAGGCATTATAGTCTACTACTCTTCCTACCAATATCAAACAATCTTCCATCAATTCTATCATGAGCACATTCAAAAGCATGGATAAGGCTATTAATTTTTGTCTAATATAGTTACCTTCTAAACATATGAGGGGTCAATGTCAACTCTTACTTGATACAACACAAATTCATGGGATTCCAATTAAAAGGGAACTAAATGATAATGCATTTGCATTTAATGTTCCTTACTCTAACAAATGCATATCTTCATGAGCACTATTGATAAGACCACTATTGTTGTTAAAGGTTTTGATAACATACCACAACCTACAATTGGTAAAATCACTTTGGATATACTATTTGGACCTAAAAATATTCCCACTAAATTTAATATTATGGACAATGCTCTTCATTAAAATCTCTTATTGGGTCAACCCTAGATCAATGCTATATAAACCATTCCATCAACTCTTCACCAACATGTCAAATTTGTGCATGATGGATATGAATATATTGTTACATTAGATGAGGAGCATTTCAAATAAAATAAAATTTAAAGTCCTAATTCTCATGAGCTTATTTTTACTCCTCTAGAACAACCTATCCCTCTTGTTAAGTTACACATGTATGTGGATGATGAATCAAGAAAAAGCTATGATACTAAGTCACTTATGTAACCACACATTGACTCCAAGTAAATTCAATTGATATAACCTCCTATCACTACAAGCAAGGTAAAAATTGAACACTTTGAGAATGTGTAACCTACTACACCATTGCCACTTGCACATGAAGTTGTCAAAGAGATACCATTACTAGTTAATTTAAAATAACAAGATTGATTGGTTACTGACTACTTTTACAGTGACGACGATGACATAAATCTATCTAATTATTACTTGAGAAAGCTAAATTTTAATCCTATAGATGAGGAATCATACTCTATTTACATCTAGTGGTCATGGGAACTATCACATTAATTCTTCTATAACTGACGCTAAGCATACTTATCCTTCAAAGAAAGCCCTTACTTTGAAACAAGCAATACTATTAACCACCACTTGTAATCTTGTTCACCCTACGTCTCTTTCCACACCCTTGAGTCAAATATTTAATCCATGTATTATGTGATATCTTATCAATACTATTGATTATATTTCCACTTCTATCTCTATCACTATTCCTAAAATCATAGATACACCACATCATATCTTTCATTTATTACTTGATCATAGGTTATTAGTGTTTCCTACTACACGTCACCACACATCTAACAAACTATTCAGGTAACTAGGAAAACATTTTTGTGACTACCATCATATTAGTAGCCATGATGCTACTCATTACAACACATTAATATCTAAAATAAAAAACCTCAAGGATCATGACATAATTTAAATAATCTAAAACAATTCAAGAAAGTTGTAATTACTAGTTAAGTAATCCTATCCTAAGCCATGTGATCTACATACATATCAGAACCATCACATTTTTACAACTCTTATTTATATCAGTGAAAAGTATTCAGAACCCGTCTTGATTAATAAGAATGAGCAATATAACACATATATCATGAGACACTAAAAAACTTAGTTATTCTTTGTCGTATATCTAGGTGGAGAAATACATGCAGTTTAAGGAATCTATGGAGTAGTGCCAACATAGGTGGTGTACATATTGCAATTCAACCCAACCATTAACCTTTTGGCATTGGTTTTACCCTAGGTTAGGATTTTAGGTTGAGTTGGTTTGATTTTAAAGGCACGTTATTGAGACCTAATATTTCATAGTGAAGTATATATAAGTTACTCACATAGGTTTTTGATAAACTAAAATGTAAGTATATGGAATAGTTAATATAAGCTATGAATAACTATAAATAAGTAAATAGATGTTGTAAAATAAATGTAAAGATGACCCAAACAACTAAACTAATAGAAATAGAAACCCTAATGTGTAAGAGAGAAGAAGGAAAGAACTTAGCTGATTTTGAGGAGCTTGTTGGACTGTGTCACAGAGGTCACTAGAGAAACCGAAAGCAAGAATGATCTATGAAGAAGCCTCTTAAAAGGATGGATCTAGAGTAAATGGCTGGAATGGAGAACTTGGAGAGGTATTGGGGTACCTGTAGTGCACTCTAGTCTACATAATAGGTGCACCTTGTCTATGTGTGAAAGATCTAGAATTAAGATTTCATAGGTATGACAGGTGGCAGTCTAAAACCCTCGTTGTGTGTCGTACTCAGATTTGCTACCCTATATCGTCAGGTGTCACTAATAATCAAAGATGTATGAAAAGACCCGTACAGAGAATACCAAAGAAGAGTATCAAAACCCTACAAAAACAAGCAATACAAATGAATGGGTCAGAATGACCTCATCTTCCAAAAAAGTGGGCTTACTAACTGAGCAGTGCACTACATTTCGAGACCCAAATGTAGTTCTAGTGAGTGTGTGCATAATGTACCCTAGGTGCTCTTGTGTCAGTCACACTTTGTGAAGTAGCGAGAAATAACTAAATGTAGAAAATGTAATAGAATGTGTGTATGGAATAGAATAGAATCCTCCCCCTATGTTGTGTGTGATGTAGATGTCCTAACCATTGTGCATTGTGATGGAGCTATGTGGATGCAAGTGATCTCCAATGCAATAGATGGATGTAACTCTAGGTGGATAATAGTAGTGACTAGTACTTGGTCCCTCATTATGGTCTCATAACTTTATATTTATAGGGTTTTCTTGATCTAATTTCATAATTAACCCGAAAATGGCCGACCACAAACAACTAGAAAAAGATAAAGAACTCAAACAACTAGAAAGAGCCCAAAAAGTGGCACAAAATTGCAAAAAGGATCGGGGCACCCATGATGGGACCAAGGTGCCCCATACTGGCACCCCCAGTCGAGGCTAAAATAATGTCAACTGATGAAATATGACTAGGCATGTAGGTGTAAAAGGTCGGGAATGAAGAAATAAAATAAAACAAGATGGCCAAAAGACGGGGGTTAATTAGTAATTTCTTCACTCAATAACCTTCTAAATAGTAGTATGAAACCAAGATTAAATAATATCTAAAGTGCATGATTTTGTGACTACATTTTACCCCCACTTTATGTTGGTGAGCGGAAAGCTTGGTAACATAAAGTAGATAGAGATGCATACCTGATGTCCATGAAGATTGTAGTAGAAAATGTGCCGATGGACTAGACAAAGCGTGGAATGACAAAAAAGATGATGGAGAATGGAAACTAAAGATGAAAATGCACAAAAAAAAGTGATGAGAGTGAACCTAGGGTAGAAATGTGTGTTTGTAGCTGATGATGTGTGTATGTACCTACATGGTTAGTATGGTGTGTGTCTATCACGAAGTGTTGTTGTTGTTATTCCTCATTGTTGTTTCCCCCATTTGACTACTTATTTCTCATACAACCGGACCTGCAAGGAGAAAATGATCAAGTAGTCAAATATGTATGTATGTATGTGTAAAAATGTCAAATGTAAAAGACACATGTAAAATGTATGTAAATGTAAAATATGCAAATGAAAAAGTGTAAATGGAACATGTGCACCTTGATCCATGTCAAGAAAGAGAGTGTAGAAAGATATCATGTACTACCCAAGTTTTTTGGGTGATCTGACACCATAGGACCAAAGAAGTGTAGGGAGGAATTCTGCATTATATCCTCCAAGCTCTAACTACTTCCTTGAATGTGTGTGAAGAGATCTCTATGCATCCTAGTTTTTTGGGTGATCCAATGCCACTGGCCAAAGTAGTGTAGGGAGGCACACCCACTGTAACCTCCAAGCCTGTAACTACTTCCAGAATGCTAAGGACAACCATGTCCTATAAAATCTAGTATGTATGGGGTTCGTAGACTGGTCTAAACCCACTCATTGTATGTAACCTAAAATTCCAAGGGTAGAAATTGCACTAAACTAAACCTAGTGTAAATGCATTGTGTTAGTATGTAAAACCCCAAATGATGCCCCCTCTTTGGGGGGCATACGACATCGCTGATAGGAGAATGCAGCCCCAAAAGAGGACCAACCACATGAACTCTAAAATCTTCCCTATAGGGGGAAGGGAATGCACTTGGTAGAAACCAAGGTGCACACAAACAAGAATGGCTAGCCAAAGACAAGTGTTAGTATGAACAAGCATGCATGTAGAAAACAATGTGTAAGCTACGCAAATAGTGTAAAAGCTACCAAGTAAAGTAATGTAAACACACAAGAAGAAAAAAGTAAGCCACACAAAGTGGGTTGCAAACATGGGACATCACTCATGATGTCGTAAGACACGCAAGGCCATCATGGCCGTAAACAACAAACAAATGTGCACACCAAACATAGGGCAAGGCCCACAAACAAGAGAAAACAATAACAAGTAATGTAACAAACAAGTATGGAAGAAAATATCCCTGCATAACAAATGTTGCACATGAAGCACCCATTAGCATGTTAGAAAGATAACTAGTATGTCAAAAGCATGTATAACCAAGTAATGTAAGTGCTAAGTACAAAATGAAACAATAACACATGTGAGAGACGAATGTGGATGCCCCCAAGGTGACCAATGTAGGAAGGGTAGAAGGTGAGCATCCATGTTGTGTGTAAGAGACCTGTATCTGTGATCACAACTAGAAAAATACATGAACACGCATGTGTGGATGATATAGATAAATGACATACAAGTAAATCTAACTAGCATGTGTAATAAAGTGACCATGAACAAACAAAGTAAGCAAGAGTAAAAGCAACCATAGTATGTAGTATGTTGTGGATGGATGGAATGGAATGCAAAATGGAGTGATAGGAGCCACGTGCCCCCTGAGTGAATGGAAATGTATGCAATGAGGTTCATTTGGTTTTCCCCCTCAGCAGTCAAGAATGAACCGTAAACGAGAGTGCGTCATCGGGAAATGGTCGAATAGTGTGTGTTGTGTCTAGTGTGCTATGATGAGTATGTATGTGTAGTGATGATGATATGTGACATATAGAAGAGATGTGTGCATGAACCCTATAGCCTGAAGTGTATATCATGACAAGATGAATATATGAGTGATGATTTATCCCTAAGCGTATATCACTACCTAATGAATAATAAGGAGTGGTGATTATATCCTAAAGTGTATACCACTATAAGATGAATAGGAGGAGTGGTGATGTATCCTAAAGCGTATACCACTACAAGATGATAGAGTAAGTGACGATTTAGCCTATAACATGTGTGTCACTATCCTAGTAAATGTCACATGATGAAAGGTGGAATGATAAATGTGTGATGAATGTAAGGTCCATTTGATTTGTAAACCCTTGGTAGTCGAGTATGGACCGAGGAACTAAAGTGCATCATAGGGTAGTGAGTGCAACACATAGAAGTATGTAATATGCGTGATGATAGATGACCATATGATGAGTAGGAATGTGTAATGTATGATGTAATGTATAATAATGACAATGCAAATGTATAAGTGTAATGTAATGTGTAAATGTGTAAAGTGTAATGTAAAGGTATGTAATGGACTGTAATAGACTAGTAATGTAATATGTAGAATGATGTAATGCTAGTATATTTTGACATATGTATGATAATGACGTAGTATAGTATGTATATGAATGTATAATGGATGAAATGCACACTATATTGTAGAATAAATGTAGAATGTATGATGCATGACATATGAAAATGTAATGTGTAAGTCCTATAGTGCAGTGTGTGGGGTTCATGTGTAGTAATCCCTCAACAGTCAAGTGTGAACCGAAGCACAAGAGTGTGTCATTGGGTAGGAAATGGTGATGCTAAAATGTGGGATGTGTATGCCTATGTGAGATGATTGATGTATGAGATATGCAAATGATGATAGATGAAGTAGATGTGGTGATGTGGTGGGGGGATATGTATTAAATGTTATGCCCCCCAAGTGTACATAGAATGAATTATCCAATGACAGTGAAGGACGAAGGTCCTTCATCTAATGTCTATGTGATGATGAAAATGTATGACAATGCTCTAATAATGGTGGTATGGTAGATAAATGTTGTGCTGGTGAATGAATTCTAAGTGCATGTGAGGGATGAATGTATGATGAAGGTCGTGGCATCAGTAAAATGTCGGTGATGGAGATCTATGTGATGTTGGAATGTGAAGATGATGAAGACCCATGTGGAATAAACCGAGGTGGTGATCTATGTCAAGATGTAGTAACTATCCTAGGAATGGGCCTATACCTATGTGTAGGACTAGTGGAACGATGTAAGGTCATGTAGACAATGCTCATGAGTAGGTGAGCTAGGAGTAGATTGTGCTTTGAGTAACATAGAATGTGATGTGCTAGAGAAGTAGGTGGATGTGATAGCTACTGTGTGAGGAGATGAAGAACCATGGAGTAGATGGAGGGACACCATCAATAGAAATAACCTGATTATTGTGAATAAATTTGAGTCACAAATGATTCATAGAAATAATAGATTGAGAGTGAAAATCCAATTGTAGACCAAGAAGCATGTCGTAGCCATCAACTGTGTTTCCAACAAGGAAAGGCACAACCATTGTAAGAGGACCAACTATGTAACATGTAGTTTGACAACACCAAAGGGTTTGTTGAAAGGGAACTCAATTTGTGATGGAGGATAACTCTAATAGCCTTGAGAAGTGAAATAGAGCATGCACTAACGGGCCATGATGGGTCAACCTTAGTGTTGTTAATGGAGGTCGAACCAATATATGCATTGATATGAAATGATTAGATGTAAAATTCACATGATAATCATGATTAGAAAGAAATTATTGGTGGCAAAGCATTAGTGTTGGAAACTAAGAAATCAAGAGCTCCTGACGTAGGAGGAGGCACTGCGTGATAAACATAATTAGTAGAGGAATCAATCATTTTTGTATTGTGTTTTGGTAAGGGGTATTAAATATTTTAAGTTTATGATTTTCATTAATAGGTGTAGAGGTTGTAGATTTTGGAAGCTCAATTTGACCATTGTCAAGAAAATCCTGAATGAGATGTCGTAACTAGAAACAATGATCAGTGGAATGTCCTATGCATTGATGATAATCACAATAAGAACTATCATCGAAATTATGCCCTTTGGGTCGAGATGGATCAAGTTGTAGAGGTGACGATAGGGTAATAAGATTACTATCGATGAGTTGTGGTAGAAAAACTTGGAGGTGTACTAATATTAGTAAAAGTACATCTGTATGGTTGTGGTCAAAGCTCCCTAGGAGTAGAGACTGCGTTTACAATGGTTTTTCCATCCATAGGTTTAGTTGTAGAAGGTTTAAAGGTTGGCTTATTCTGAAAACATGTGGATGATGATGCTTGCTCTTGATATTTAAGTTTTCCAATTGCCAGGAGTTTGGTCTCATGAAGCTTGAGAGTTTGACAAAGGTGATCGAATGAGGAAGAGGTCTCAAAGAGAACACTCTCTTGAAGTGGTGGTAATAGACTCTAAATAAATAAGTCCTGAAGCTCAGAATCCGCAAGTACGTTAGTCATCTTAGCTAAATTGTTTTTGTATCGCAAGACATAATTAGATAAGTGTTCGTTGGACCCTTACTTGAGCTGTGCAAGTTGAGCATAGGAGAGCTTAGAGCCAATGTTGATAGAGAAATGTGTGAGAAAGGCATCAGCCAGATGTGTGAAAGAGACTACCGAATGGACAGGTAGGTCATAGAACCAATGCATCACATAGTCTTGTAAACTACGAGGAAAAATCTTAGCGAGTATGGTGTGATCATCTACATAGTCGAGACATGCTACATGGAAAGCTCAGAGATGTTCTTGTGGGTCACCATGGCCTTTAAAAATGGGCAATTTGGGAGAGATGAAGTTAGGTGGAAATGAATAAGTGGAGATAACTGACGTGAAAGGGGTATGTAGCAATGAAGTAGAATCTAAAGATGGTGTTCCTGGAGAAGTAGTGAATTGGAGCTGGTGAATTTGATTTTGAAAATCTTGATATAAAGATGTTAAATTAGGAGTGTTTGAGGAAGATCCAAGATGCATATTAGAAGTGCCAGGGTGGGTGATGGGAGCAGTAGTTGTAATAATAGGGGCAAAAACATAAATGGGTGGAGTGGAGACCATGGGAGCCAAAGAAGTGCCATGACATAAGTGGAAGCATCACAAGTTCATTTAGCAGAAATTAAAGCATGCAAGACATGAGGAAGATGAGTAGGGTTTTTGTGCAAAGCTTTCCAAAAGTCAGTAATAACATTAATTTGTTCTTGGTCAACATTGGTGTCTTCATCGTAGGACTTCTCACTATCAGATGCTTTGATTTCATGGAGAGGAATACAGTTGGAATTATCTAAAGGGTTTTCAGCCATAGGATGTAGTTGTATCAGCCATGAACTTAGAAATATGATGGGTAAATGAAGGGAGCTCACAATATTGAAGAGACCCAAAACAACCGCTACGGGTAACAGGCATAAAATGAAAGAAGGAAGACAAATTCACAAGTCAGGTTCACCAAAATGATTAACTAAAATGTAAGTATATGCACTAGTTAATCTAAGTTAAACAATTGTAAATAAAGTAAATAAATGTAGTAAAGAAGTATGTAAATGACCCAAACAAATAAAAATGGAAATAGAAACCCTAATGTGCAAGAGAGAAGAGGAAAGAACTCAACTGATTAGATGATCTTATGGGAATGTGTCACAGAGGTGAAAGGAGAAATTGGAATAAGGAATGATTGTGCAGAAGCCTCGAAAAGGATGGATCTGGAGTATCTAGCTGGACTGGAGTGCCTGGAGAGGGATTGGGGCACTATGGGTGCTCTGGTCTGTAAAATGGGTGCCCTGGTATGTGCAAAAGATCTGGAACTGAGTTTTATAGGTTGAGAGGTGGTCTGAAACCCTCATTGTGTGTCGCATACCAGATTCGCTATCCATTGTCAGGTGTCACCAATAATCCAAGATGAATAGAAGACCTACAAAAGACCAAAGAGGAGTATCAAAACCCTAAAAAAATAAGAATACAAATGAATGGGTCAGACTGACCTCAGGTCCCACAACATAGTGGGCTTACTAACTGAGTATTGCACTACATTTCAGACCCAAATGTAGTTCTGGTGAGTGTGTGCATAATGTGCCCTAGGTGCTCTTGTGTCCAGTCGCACTTTGTGAAGTAGCGAGAAATAAATAGATGTAGAAAATGTAATAGAATGTGTGCATGGAATATAATAGAATCCTCCCCCTATGTTGTGTGTGATGCAAATGTCCTAGCCTTATGCCTTGTGATGGAGCTATGTGGATGTAAGTGATCTCCAATGTAATAGATGGATGTAACTCTAGGTGGATGATAGTAGTGACTAGTGCTTGGTCCCTCATTATGGTCTCATAACTTTATATTTATAGGGTTCTCTTGATCTAATTTTGTAATTAACCCTAAAATGGCCGACCACAAAAATATAAAGATCTCAAATGGTTAGAAAGAGCCCAAAAAGTGGCGGTAAAGTGCAAAAAGGATCAGAGGCACCCATGGGTGCCTCAGTACTAGCCTAGGCACCCCAGTCAAGGCTAAAATAACACCAAGTGACGAAATTTGATTGGGCATGTAGGTGTAAAAGGTCAGGAATGATGAAATAAAATAAACCAAGATGGCCAAAAGATAGGGGTTAATTAGTACTTTCTTCACTCAAGAACCTTCTAAATAGTAGTATGAAACTGGGATTACATTTGCATCCTAGGCCAAATAGTTTGTTCCAAGCCAAACGGTTTTGTCCCTATGTACAATGCAGTTGGAAACAAATTATCTTTAAGAGATTTCCAACTAGCTCATCCCTCTATCACACTTAGACTACTCTTCAGACCACCCAAAGAGACAATTTCACTCATATTCATATGTTTTACCACAAATTCTATTTGATTTATCTCCCAATGTTTTATACATATGTTTAGATATGAATTTTAGAGCTTAATTAATAATCTAAATACACATTTTTTTCTTACCATAACCCCAGTTTAAATAAGTAAAGGAACCCTCATCCTTACCTCCTCCTTTACACCATTATTTATTTTCTAGGTTAAATCATTTGTGAACCCACTTATTGATCAAATCCTTAACCTATTTGGCTTAGGTCACCCTATTCCAAATTAGACCTTCTATATCCACCCCTAGTTCCCATTGGGGTTTTTCATTTATAAAATATATTCATCAATATGTGCATGCTCTTCACTTCATATATATCTATTTACCATGACTTACCCATCTCCAATAGAAATATTTTATGATATTTACTCAAGGTATATGGTCTGTTTCCCTTGACCTAGTTTGGGCTATCCTCCCTTTAACCAAATTCATGCCTCTTCTTAGTTTGTAAGAAAGGAACAACCCTACAACAATACATGTCAGTATACTCATTATGTACAACCTCAATCCACCCCTACTTGTATAAATTTTCAATCAAAGTTCATCCATGTTATTACGTAACACAAACAAGATTATATGCATTCCTTCACCCCCCCCCCCCCCATCCCCCCCTCAATTTGAATATTCTTCTTACTACCATCCCTCCCCCACTATTTTTCCTGAGGTTGTATTAAGATTTGCAGTCCATGTTTTCAATACAAGACAAAGAAAGGTCACACACTAGGGGTAATTAACATCTTTCTTCACCACCTTCTACTCCTACTTCTAGACCTAGTGCTCCATCAAAAAGTTGTGATAGATTGGATCAATTAAGACATATACCCGATAAGATATATATTTCAGAATTACTCAAGGGATCACTTGGTTACAAGGCCATTCTGCATAAGGAATTACAGTCTACTACTCTTCCTACCAATATTCAACCATCTTCCATCGCTTATATTATGAACAAATTCAAAAGCATGGATAAGGCTATTACTTATGGTCCAACACCTTCTAAACATATGAGGGATCAATGTCAACTCCTACTTATTATAACAAAATTTCATGGGATTCTAATTAAAATGGTATTAATTGATAATGCATTTGTATCAAATGTTTCTTGCTCCAAAATATTCATATCTTCATGAACGCTATTGATAAGACCACTATTATTGTTAAAGGATGTGATAATATACATCAACCTATAATTGGTAAAATCACTTTGGATGTACTATTTGGCCCTAAAAATATTCCCACTAAATTTCATATTATAGACAATTCTCTTCATTACAATCTGATATTGAGTCAACCCTAGATCCATATTATGGAAGCTATTCCATCAACTCTTCACCAATGTGTCAAATTTATACATGATGGATATGAATATACTATTACAATAGATTAGGAGCATTTCAAATATAGTAAAATTGAAAGTCCCAATTCTCATGAGCTTATTTTCACTCCTCCAACACAGCTTATCCCTCTTGTTAAGTTACACACGTATGTGGTTGGTAAATTAATAAAAAACCATGATACCTCTTATGGAACCATCTATTGAGTTCAATCAAAGTTAATTGACATAACCACCTATCCCTACATAATTGAAAACTCCGAGCGTGAGTAACGTACTACACCATTACCACTTGCACACAAAGTTGTCCAAGAGCTAACATTACTAGTTAATTCACAACAACAAAATGGATTGGTAACTGATTACTTTGACGGTGATGGTGATGGCATAAATCTATCTAATGACCACTTGAGCAAGCTAAATTTTAATCCTATGAATGAGGAAAAGTATATGTTTCATACATTATTTATATGTAATGTCCCCTTTTAAAAGCTACTTCATTATGGAAGACCTTATGCTCATTCATCTTCCCATGGGCATCAAGGAAGGAGAAAGGGAATGAAGCTTTTCATGGTTGTAAGCATTTTACATCCATAATTAATTATTTTATTTACTAATCATGGTATTGGAGTGGTTTAAATAGGTGGTGGAAGACTTCTCAAACAATGAAAGGAGGATTTCCATTTCATCATTATGGAGGTTGGTCATGTGGAGGCCTACATGGTGACTTTAATGTTTTTTCCTTCATAAGGGGAGAGGGAGTGGGGTCAGCCTCTCTAGAGGATTCTATTTTCCCATTGAGATCTTCAAGCCCTATATAAGGTAGTTCGACTTGCTAATGGAGGGTTATGCTATTTTGGATATTGATTTCTCTTAGAGGTGGAGAAAGTATCTTCTCTTCTTGCCATTGAAAGATGAAAATCCTTCCTTGGTCACCTAGTGAGGACAAAAACCTTCAACAGGATCACACTAGGGGACAAAAACCCTCTTTTGTGCAAGGGTGATCTCACATGGAGGTCACATTGGAAATTCAAAGTGATTTTATGTAGTTATTCTTTATTTCTACCCCCAATTGACTTTCTTGGGCGTTGAGTTTGGTGCCTTCTAAGGCACATTTTAGTATTTTGAGCTGATATTATTGTTCTTCATATTTTATAATGAGGGAATATACATTTTGGAGATTTTTGGTGAAGATTATCCATCATTTATAGCCCTTGGTTTTGCTTGTACTATGGTTGTCATAAAATTAATTATAGTTGGGTGTAATCACTTATTTTCTCTATTATTTTGTGGTTGAATTAATTATTTGGAAGAATTTTCAAATATTATTTCATGGTTATATGTTGATGTGAGTCTCGTATGTAGTTCACTGCCCTAGAGGGCTTATTTATATTGTGTGTTGAGTGTTTGAAGAGCATTCTCAGTTGTTTCAGATTGATGTTTGTGTGTTTGAAGATGTAATTTTTTATCTAATCCATTAGGATTATGGAAAAATCCTTTTTCTCCATTCACTACCCTAGAAGAGACATTACATTATGTCTACTCGTCATGGGCACTATCACATTAATTCTTCTATAACTGACACTAAGCATACTTCCCTTAAAAGGAATCCCTTACTCCAAAACAAGAAATAACATCAACCAACACTTGAAATATTGTTCACCCTACATCTCTTTATGTAACCTTGAGTCAAATATTTGTCAAATGTAGAATACCTTAATTACGTCCAAAATAGATACACACTAGAAGTCCATATTTTATGTGATATCTTGTCAATACTATTGATTATATTGTCACTCCTAGCTCTGTTACTATTCCTAAAAACCTAGATACACCACATCATATCTTACATTTATTGCTTGATAATAGATTATTAGTGCTTCCTACTATGCATCACCGCACATCTAGCAAACTATCTAGGAAACCATGTGAACCTTTTTTTGACTATCATCATATTACTAGCCATGATGATACTCATTATCAGGCATTAGTATCTAAAATAAAAAATCTCAAGCATCAGGGCATAATTTAAATAATCTAGGAAAATTCAAGAAAGTTGAAATTCCCAGTTAAGTGATCCTATTATGAGCCACATGATCGACGTACCTATCAGTACCATCACATTTTTTACAATTCTTGTTTATATCAATGAAAAGTATTGGGACCACATCCTGAACGATAAGAATGAGCAACATAACACATGTACCATTAAAATAGTACAACAACTTGGTTATGCCTTGTCAAGTGTCACAAATGATTCCCAATTCCCCGAATATCATGGATCTATTGTCATCTTCATTGCTTATAGTTTACACATATTACAAACAACATTGTGTGTGTACAAACTTGGATAGACATATAGAACTTGTTTATCTAAACCATGGCTACAACACATAGGGATATTATAACTATTTATAAGCATTATATTATATTATATTCCCTAACAATGAAAATATAATTACTATTCATGTGATTCTTATTTTGAGCATCCAGAAAACATGACATGTTGGCAAAACACCTTGGCACCACATGGCGCCCCTTATAATGATGAGGAATACATTAGAAATCTATTTTAGATTTGGCTAGCCAATCACCTCAATATTCCTTTCCTTTGCAAACTTTATCATTTCATTGATCCTAGTTCAACTACACTAAACCTCGATAGGATCTACTTTATTAATCCCATGCCTTAGAAAAAATGTAAATACTATTTTTTTTTAAAAATCAAACATTAAAAAAATACAAAATTAGGACCTAAGTATGATTGGATTTACTAGTAATCTAATTTATATATATGTTGTTTGTCATATGGTTTGATAAATAACATATCCTATAATTCTAAACACATGTTTCATGAGGTATATAACCATGATCCAGGGTACATAAGATTTTACATGATCATAAATTTTAGACTCACCCATTACCAAGTGGCCTTTCTAATTTAGAATCATCTCCAAAACTATCAAGTGCTAACGTTTCATTTATCACATAATGCTCTTTCACATTCTGGTTATGCTTATATTATATGTTTTTATATTATTACTTATCTACATTTTTGGGACTAACACATGTGGATTGTACATGAATAGTATCTCTTCTTCTATGTGCCTACTGGCCACTATTTATTTTTATCATTACAAATTGGAATGTTTATCTGTTTTTTCTTCAATGTGTGACCCTTGACCTTCTATATGTGTGTGTGCAACATTGTTGTGTCCCATGTTTGTGGCCTCAGTTGCCTTTTTCAGTGCACATTCGGCCCTTGTTTTGTTTTTGACACTATAGTGTCCCATGTATGTTGTTGGCCTTCTATATGACATTATGTGTGACATTGATTGTTGTATTTGCATACTTATGTACTTCTATCCTTATAGACTTGCATGTTTTTCATCTAATTTCTCCTTGTGTCATGATTTCTATCACACACTCCCTTATAAGGCTAGGTTCTACATGGTGGCCACCTATATTTATATTCTATGTGTTTGAATGATAATTATATTTTATATCTGACATGGGACACACCTCAATTATTTTTAGTTGAGTGAACTACGATCTACCTCCCTCACCTCAAAATAGGGGGTATTCTATGGGGTTATCACAAGAATATCAACGCATTCAGACACAAAAATAGAATTATAAATTACATAATATAGTGGGACAATGTACATTAACACACTTACATGAACAAATAAAAATCAATCACAAAAATTCAATCTGTATAAAACCATCCAAAAAAAAAGAAACCATCAAATGTTACTATCCTAGGAAACTTTTGACATCAATTTTATTAATTTTTTAGGAAAAAAGATATTTTCATAGGTCTCTATTATAAATTCAGGGATAAATACAAAGTTTTAATACAGATGTTTCACACATAATTTTGTTCCGGAATAGAGTTGCTTCTATCCTTTCATTCTCTTGAGAAACAGATAAGGGTTAGGGCTAGGAGGAATACCTGTTGAATGTTGGGAAGGTGTGCGCATACCGTAGAGAGATCAGATCGATTGTGAAGAACTCTTTTTTGTCTGGGAAGGACTACCTGTAAATAAGAACGCAAGACCACTAGATTTTAGTTAGACAACAAGTGAGGAACTGCCTTAGGCCCAGGAAATATTAGACTTCCTTTCGAAGGTGGTCAGTTCCCCATTTAATATGAATTAAAACAAAATGATAACAAAGAACTACAAGATAATACTTACTAGTTCCTGATGAATATACAGGTCCAAGGAATGTGGTGGCGACAGTAAGACTTAGTTGGGATGATCTGGTATTAGAAAGTGAGATGATGAAGATATCCTTAGTCTTTTCCAATGCTTGAATGAGGGTGACAGTGATCCAGTTGCTCAATTGCAGTCTTCGGCTCGATGCTCTTCTCTGCAAACTCTTCTCTTTTCTTCACTTGTCTCTGTCTTGCAAATGAATTCCGGATCCTTTCTTTTTGGTTGGGGGAGGTCATTAACAGGGAACCAATGGTGGTTAAGTAACCGATGGCGGTCGAGTAGGAACTGATGTCAGTTAGGTCAAAGTGGCTATTTTTAGTAAAACAACCATCTTTCCCTCCCTTTCTCCCGAGGGATCAGTTGTGGGCTTGGTCAAGTCATTATTAGGCTCGTTTTGGTGCGGGTGAGGGGCAATGAGTCATGGGTGTGGGTCTGGACCAAGTCATAGGTCTTAATTATGTTGGTTTAGGGTTAGGGCTAGGTCATGGTGAGGTGGCGAGATGAGGTGGCAGGTTTGAAGATGTGGATTTATTAATTATAAGGTAATTAATAAATCATTAGGTGTGTAAGGTTTTAGGTGGTGAGGTAGGGTTAGGTTGCGGGACGAGATACGGGGTAAAGGGCGTCGTAAGACCCAAATTTGGTGTCTACATTTGCCCCTTGTTGTCGTGTAGCTTGTATTTTAAAGCTGCATTGACAAAAATAAAAAGTGGTTGCCCCAGTTAAGGGTATAGGTAATCCCCCTCAAATCTATCACAGATTGAGGCGACGTGAAATCAGGGATAGGGTTGATAAAGGGTGAATTATGATGAGATGATGGTAAGATGGTGGGGTAAGTTCAAAGAAGCTGACGCACATTGAAATGCAGTAGTGCGACCAGGGTACACGAGTTGAAGAGCAAACAAGCAATTCATAGGCAAAGGTTGATAGTTTATCCAAACAAGGTTGATATAATCATGGTATCCAAGGCATAGGACGTAGCTCCAGGGGATATAACGGGTAAGGTACTGGAACATTTAGGTGTGTTCGGCAGTACCAAATGGTTGGTTTGGTTGAAATAAACGTCACGGTCTTGGTCTAGGAAAGGCTAGTCGGCTGAACAAGTCAAGTATCCTAGTCGGGGGTAAAACATGAATAGCTGAGTGCAATTGAACAAAAAACTACATTATGGGTGGATAGAATCGTAATTTGCAGGCTTCGATCGAGGTACTTAATTGGTGCGGCCGTAGGTCGGGCCAATTGGTTGGTTGCGGCCTTGGGTCGGGCCGATTAATTGCCTTGGGTCAGGCCAGTTGGTTTGTTGCGGCCTTGGGTCAAGCCAAGTGATTAGTTGCGGCCTTGGGTCGGGCCGATTGATTTGTTGCAGCCTTGGGTCGGGCCGATTGGTTTGTTGCAGCCTTGGGTCGGGCTGAGTGATTGGTTGTGGCCTTGGGTCGGGCCGATTGGTTTGTTGCGGCGTTGGGTCAAGCCGAGTGATTGGTTATGGCCATGGGTCAGGCCAGTTGGTTTGTTAGTGATTAGTTGCGGCCTTGGGTCAGACAATTGAGTGGTTACGGCCTTGGGTTGGGCCCATGAATTCAAAATAAGGCTATTTAGCAAAGCCGAGGTTAGGCGATGTGATGAGAAATAGAATTTGGTGGATAAGGGCAGGAATTAGGTTAAGTAAGTAGGTAACTGATATCGGTTATGTGTGACCGATATCGGTCACAAGACCGATACCGGTCTGCTAGGGCACGCCGTAACTGACATTAGTTATATTTTAAAACCTATAAAAAGAAAAATACAACATGTCATTGTCACTTTGTGAATTTGAGTGCCCATTTTTGCCTTTTCTGAGGTGTGAATTAGTTGGGTTGAAATTTTGGGCTAAGTTGGCACTAGTTGAGTGGGGGAGTAAGTTATTGGTAGGCCCCAGAGATCAGGAGACAAAATTTGATTGGTTGAGGACCCTGCTGAGGAGATTTGGAGCCATGGCACAGCCTGGAGGAGCAGGAGGTGCTGGAGGAGCTGGACCACCGCCACCTATCACACCGAGACAATGTTTAGTCATACCGGTAGGTTCTAAATCCCTATTTGTGTGAAGTTGATGAATTTAGCTAGGATGTGGGTTTAGAGCGATTGAGGTGGATCGTGGGACACAGGCCATGTGAGTACGAGAAGATTCCTCTAGATCGCGTGTGGTGAAAATTTGGATTTGTTTAGGATATACCCATGGCTTATAGACCATACATGAGGATCGACACCGAGGCATCATTCTCACCTCCCCGGCCGACACCTCCAGAAGGACCAGAAGAGACAGCAACCGATCGTAGGGTAATGGATGTAGGAGTGACAAAGGCTTATAGATTATGGTGGGGTAGCAGAGCTGCGAGGTACATGTGAGAGGGCCGATCATCCTGACATAGTTGTGATTACAGCAGAGAGAGATCACCTGCAGGGTTTAGTTCACCAGCTTCAAACGCAAGTGAATGAGACAACGGGATTGTTAGCGGTTGCACAGTCACGAGTGGAGAGACTAGAGGTGAGATTCCTCCATGCGAGAGGGCGTATTCATATGTTACAGGAGAGATTTGTGGATCAGTGGGAGGAACCAATAGCAGTGGCACCTTTGAGGATGGAGAGGCCGGGTGAGCGGCGTCGATGATCACGATCACCACCTGGTTTGGGATGAGGCGCAAGGGTTTAAGTGAATTTCATAGGGGTAGAAGAATAAATAAGGATACCGACCTGTGCGTTGATGATAGAGAAGATGTATTTGTTTAACATCTAAATAAAACTGAATATGTATGGTGATTTTGAGTTTATGATAATAATAAGAAATTTTTGTGTTTTGAATGTTTTGAATTGATAAAGGACAAAGGTGAGTGTTATCAATATAAATATATGAAATCATTTATATTTTTAAGCAAAAACACAACACATGATAGGTTATGGTAGGGGATGGTCGAGCTAACCTTGGGAGACCCCAGGTCTTCCAAGTGCTGCCTACATAGCCCATTGCAAAAAGTAAGGAGGGGCCTCAGACTGATGTAGTTCTCCCTTAGGACCAGGGAGAGATGAATTTAGGTAATTTGGTTGTGTTTAGGCAATTTGTTGGTTGGTAAAAGTTTGATGTTGGTAGGGTAATGTTGTTGGAGTTGATAAGGGTATAGGTGAAGCGAGGGTTAGCTTACCCAAGCATAAGGGAACCGTGTCCTGATAAAGGTCAACATATAATCCTAGATTCGGGTAAAAGAGTAAAAAATGTCCCATAGTTGAAAAGAGCTAAACAAATCACGTATTTATCATAGGACGAGCTTGAATCCCTAGGTACCTTGCATATGTGAGAAGTCGATAGGTGAATAAGAGTTGTATAATCACAATATATCAGATATACGTCACGTCCCTTGAGTTTTTTTTGTTTTGAAGAATGGTGAGGTGAGGTGGATGGTATAGCTGGGGCCCAGAGAACTTGTTATAAGGTGATTATTCTGACGAAAGAGAACCAACCTTGAATCAGACAAGTCTATGACTCAGAATTTCTTTTGAATATTGCTTTTATTTTTCTGGATATAGACTGATCGATGCGGGAAGTCTAGATGGGATATGGATTTTGTTGTTCTTTGAGGTCTTCACGAAGCTGATCAATGCGAGAAGCTTCTGATAGAGGCTAACTTTGTATAGCTGTCCCTTCAAGGGAGTAGTCTATTTATAGTAGCAGATGCGGATTTTGTACATAACTGTCCCTTCGAAGGAACAATCTAGTTATAATAGCAGATGTGGCTTTGCACATAGCTGTCCTTCGAGGGAGTAGTCTATGTATAACTTAGAGGTCTAGATGTCCATTTGGCATGAAGCATCTAGTTTTTATAGGAAGTTTGAGTCAATAATATCCCATAATTGTATAATTGAGAACATGTTATTTTGATACTTTTAAGTCAATGGACCAGACTAAAAAGGGGAAGGCATCTTTAAGAGGAGGTGATGATCAAACCACATGAGGTTGATTCTACTTTGAAATGCACGAAACAAAACTGTATGAGTGTGGTAAATGAGCTCAAGGGATGAGCGCAAGGTAGATAAGAAGTGATGTAACACTAAATTCAATAGTAGAATGGTCAGAGATGCAAGGCATTAAGGGGTTCAGGCTCAGGTCTACCATTAAGCGAAGCTAAACAGTAAAGTGCCCTGATCCATAAGTGTGAGTGATAATGTAAGGCCCAATCACAATTAGGAGAAAATTTTCCATGTTTACTCTTTTCTAGTTTGGTCACATGTTGATTCTCTTTGAGGAAAAAGATCATCAATTTTGAAAGGTACGCTCATAGAATTTGCTTATCATAAGGCACGGCTTGATGCGCTCTTTTGATATATTTGAAGGTGGTCAAGAGCTGTAAGACAATGCTCGTCAAGAAGCTCTAATTTGGGCTAACCACTCTTAGCAAAAATCATCATTGGGTGAGAATATCCTAGGAGAGATATTCTTAGGGAGGGGGATTTGTATTTCAAGAGGCAAGTTAGCCTTGGTACCATATACCAAAGAGAATGGTGTGGCATTAGTGGAGGTACGAATGCTGGTTATGATAAGCCCAAAGGGCAAAGGGGATGTGATCAAGCCAATTGTTTCTAGAATTTATTAATGACTTTCATGAGAATTTTTTGTTAGGGTTTTGTTAGAAGATCCGGATTGACCATCTTGCTTGTGGATAGTAAGGTGATGAGAAGCTAAATTTGATACCAAAGTTGTCACAAAGGTCTTGTAACAACCTTATTTTTTGAAATATTTTTCCATTATCTATTATCAGGCGATGAGGAACACCAAAACGACAGATAATGTGATGGTTGATGAACTCTACAATTTTTTTCTTTTTTGGTTGAAAATGAATGGAATGGCCTCCACCCATTTAGTGTAATATTTGGTTGCTGTGATTATCCAATGGTGACATTGCGAAGGAAAGTGGGTGAATCTCACCAATAAGGTCTAAACCCCATTGTGAGAAAGGCCAAAGATCTCGTGTGACCTGTAACGGGTGGCTAGGAGTATGTTGAAGGTTGGCATGTTGTTGACACATAACACAATGCTTAAACATATTCACAGCAGTCTGTTATTGAGAGTAGACCAATAATAGCCTAGGTGAAGGATCCGTTTGGGCCATGGCGAGGCCATTAAAATTTCCACCACAAATTCCGTCATGGACTTGTTGGGTGGTATATGAGCAACTTCAGCACCGGTTAGACAGCGAAGGAGGATACCATTGAAGCCACGTTTATAGAGGAGTCCCCCCATGATGACATAGTGAGAAACAATTTTTAAGAAAAGTGCATGTTTTCCATTACTAGTAAGGTCAGGTGGTAGAATACAGGTTGTAAGGTAGTCGTGAAACTGGTGATACCCAGGCATCCTCCGAATCAGTAGATACATTATTTACCATACAAACATCTGGGACTGAGTAGAGATGGGGAAAAGAGTTGTTGGACCAAGACAAATATGTCAGAGTCAGTTGGTGAGGCAGGAATTTGTGAGGCCAAGCAAGCCATAGTATCCATAAATTTATTAGTTGAGCGGGGAATGGTTTGGATAGAATAATGAGTAAACAACGTCAAAAGTGAATCCACGTAATGTTTGTACTTTTGAAGTTCCTCATTTTTTACATTGGTAGATGCCCGTAACTTGATTAACTAGCAATTGAGAGTCACTGAAAATGTTAATAGACTTTACACCTAAGTGTAATGCAACCTGGAGACCCAAAACAAGGGCCTCGTATTCCGCTGTATTATTAGTGCAGGGGAAATCAAGCCGGAATGAAAGAGGCATAGGTTTAACATCAAGAGGAATGAGAACAACGCCTGCCCCTCCGCTGTGCTGGCATTTGGATCCATTGAAGAAGAGGGTCATTGGATACGACACCTCACTGAGTGAAAGAGTTGCTATGAGTTCATCAGGGAAAGTAAAATTGGTAAATTGTTCCCTAGGTAAAGGGGCTTCCGCGAGTTGGTCTGCGATAGTTTGTCCTTTGACTAATTTTTTTGGTACAAACTCAAAGTCGAGGTCGGCGAGTAGCATAAGCCATCAGGCAATGTGTTGGTTTAGATGAGGTTTGGCATACATATAATGTATGGGGTCAGCATTGGTGATGACAAAAGTTTTGTGATTCAGGAGGTAATGTCGGAGTTTGGTGGCCACAAATGATAGGGCTAGGCACAACTTTTCTACGTGTGTATACCTAGTCTCATAATCCACAAAAGTATGGATTATGTAATAAACAACTTGTTCTCAATGCTCGGAGTCACGATGTGCGAGCATGGCTCCTACAACATGGTCGGTGGCAGAAAGGTAAAGGTAGAAAGGGTGATCGTCATGAGGTGGGATAAGCATGGGTGGCTACAAGAGATAAGCTTTAAGAGTCTCAAAGGATTGGTGGCATTCCTCACTCTATTGAAAGACAATGTCTTTTTTAACGAGATGATGGAAAGTTTGACATCGGTCCGAAAGTTGTGAAATGAAACGCCAGATAGATTGGAGTTTGCCCTACAGACTACACAATTGTTTGAGGTTAGTGGGTGGGGGCATTTCTAGGATTCCTTTGACTTTAGCTGGGTCAACCTCAATGCCACACAAAGAGACAATAAAGCCAAGGAGTTTTCCCGAAAGGATGCCAAAGACACATTTCTTTGGTTGAAGACGAACACAGTATTGTAACAGGTGATCGAAAATAATGGTTAAAACATCGAGATGTTCACAGCGATGTTTAGATTTGCCAAGAAGATCTGTCATCACCAATCCAGCACAATGATAATTCTTCACGGGGAACTCCTCGTGCTATGATTATTTACTAATGCACAACCTTTAGTTTGGTGGATGTAATCTGGAAACAAAACAACAACATAACACAAGAATACCATCGACTATGATAAGACGGAATGATGACAAATATTTACTTTTTACAACATTCCTATTGTACTTTGACTGTTACCATATTCCACATTATTGGTGGCACCGTACTGATGGCATCGTTATCTTCTATCAGACGCTACTACTAATTATACTTAACAACATCCTATTCCTAATACATACATTAATGAAATAGAAATTACGGAGGAAAATTTTAGTGTCGACATCTTCTCCCTTCCTAGCTTCTACTCCGTCCTCGGAGTAGACTGTTCTGGTGCTTGGAAAATCTTCAACTTGTCGTGGTGACCCATTTCGTAATGGGAGTGCCATCCAATTCCTCCAGTCGGTACGTACCATTTTCATGCACAACTGCTATTTTGTAGGGCCCCATCCATTTTGGAAGAAATTTTCTCTGTCTTCTTTTTTTGTATCTGGAATCATATACTAGAACCAAGTCATTCACATGAAATGGAGACCACCGGATCTTTTGATCAAAGTATTCCTTCGACTTCATTTTCTTCTTATGGCTTATATCCTTTGCTATTTCTTTCATTTCCTCCAGCAAATGAAGATGTACCAACCTTTCTTTTACTGAATCACTTTCATCCATCCTTTCATTTTTCATAACTTTCACAGTGGGAATATCAAACTCAATAGGAAGAACTGGATCAATGCCATAGGCCAACTGAAATGGGGAGTAACCTGTTGCTGACTTTGATGTTGCCCTATATGCCCACAATGCTGCATGAATCCTTTTATCCCACTTATGTACCTGCAAGGCTGCATCTTTTGCTAGAATTTGGCACAATAAAAAATTTGTTCGTTCCACCTGTCCATTTGTGCTTGGCTTGTATGTTGTTGCCTTCCTGTGCTTAATAGAAAACTTATTGACTAGGGCTTCTACCACCTCATTAATGAAGTGGCTTCCTTGATCTGTTATAATTTCTAATGGGCAGCCAAATTTGGTGACAATGCGTTCATACATGAACCTTGCCACTTCATCCATGGAAGCTGTTTTCAATGGCCTAGCTTCAACCCACTTGGTTAAATAATCTGTGGCAACTACAATATACTTATTTTGGCATGATGTAGTTAGAAGTGGACCTACAATGTCTATTCCCCACTTTTCAAAGGGACCAAGGGGAAGAATAGGACATAATGGAGCTGATGAAGTCTTACGGTTACTATGTGTTTGACAAATATCACATGTCTTACAATAATTATAACAATCTTTAAAAAGAGTGGGCCAGTGATAACCTACATCCAAGATCCTTCTTGCTGTAAGTTGTCCAGAGAAGTACCCTCCACATGTACCATTGTGGAATTCTTCTAGCAGTTCCTTCCCTTGATCACGTCCAACTGCCCTCTTGTACTGTCCATCAGGTCCTATTCGAAATAATACTCCATGCAGAATAGAATATGGACGACTGGCTTGAGTAATCTTTCTCTTAGTCTTTGCATTGGCACCATCAGGAAACTTGAATTCATTCAGATAATGCCAAATATTTATGTATTCACTAGGGATTGTGTCAAGGGATAACAAGGCTGCATCGGGGAAATCATCATCATCACAAGATGATCCTAAACCATCATAGGCTTGAGAGAGTGCATCTGCATTGACATGCTTCTTTCCTAGCCTATCTATAATATCAAATTCAAATTCTTGTAGCAAAATTATCCATCTTGCTATCCTCCCTGATGGGTTAGGCTTATTTACAATATATTTTAGAGCCTGATGATCTGTTACAACTAGAAATTTTTTCCCTAGCAAGTAATTTCTAAACTTCTTTACAGCAAAAATGATAGCCATAGCCTCTTTTTCAGTTACAGTATAATTTACCTCAGCACTGCTCATTTGTCTGCTCCCCAAGTAAATTGGATGTTCATTCCCATTTTCATCCTTTTGGCTCAAAGTACTTCCTAGTGCTATATCTGAGGCATCAGTGTACAAAATGAATGGCTTGCTCCAATCTGGATTCTTCAAAATAGGTGAAGACACCAGGGCTTCCTTCAGTTGTCCAAAAGCTTCATGCGCCTTATTTCCTGGTTCATAAGTAACATCCTTCTTCAAAAACTGGGTTAGTGGCTGTGCAATCTTTGAGAAATTCTTGATGAACCTTCTATAGTAACCTACATGGCCTAAAAATGATCTCAACTTACTTCTATTCATAGGAAATGGTAAATCTTTGATTTTTGAAACTTTATCAGGATCAGTACCAATACCATCTCTGGATACAACATGCCCTAACAAAACACCTTTAGAACATCCAAAGACACACTTTGTAGGGTTTAGTGAGGCTTGTGCTTCATCTAACCTTTGAAATGCTGTCTCCATCTGGTGCAGGTGGTCCAACTTGCTCCCATAGATGCAAAAATCATCCAGAAATACTTTGATGAAGGTCCCAATGTAGGGTTCGAACACCCTATTCATTAAACGCTGGAATGTTGCTGGAGCATTACACAACCCAAAAGGCATAACTCTATAAGCAAACGTTCCCCAAGGAGTGGTGAACGTGGTCTTTAGTTGATCTTTCTCTGCTATACGAACTTGGTTGTAGCCACTATATCCATCAGCAAAACTATAGCACTCCTAGCCAGCTACTTCGTCCAAGATCTGATCTGAAAATGGAAGAGGGTAATGATCCTTCTTTGTTGCCTTATTGAGTTTCCTGTAATCAACACAAATGCATAGCTTCCCATTCTTTTTTATTGAGATCACAATGGGAGAAACCCATTCTGAATTCTCCACAGCAAATATGAATCCTGCATCAAGCAACTTATCTATTTCTTCTTTTACAGTCTTGGAAAAATTAGGATTCATTCTATATGGCATTTTCTTTATGGGCTTAACACCATCTACCAGCTCAATAGAATGTTCTACCCAACTTACTTGACGGAGTTCCTTGTAATCAAAAGTGAATAGGTGTATGTACCTTCGAAAGAGCTGGAGGTAGGATTCCTTCTCACTCTCCATCACAGCATCACTAATCTTTATTTGTTGGAGACGATCATCAACTTCTTCTTCAGATAATTTTATAGGGTCATGAGTTGGTGTGACTGGAAGGATATCCATGACTGAAACATCAACCTCACTTACTTCATCTTCAGTGTCCACTTCACTGGTACTAGAGTAATCAGTGGATGTCCAATCATCAGTTTTATCACTTGAATCCACAGGTTCTACCTTATGATGTCGAGGGATCACATTTATCTTCACCCTCTCTCTACCATGTCCAAGTGTCATGAAACCTTCATTCCAGTAGTTTCTTGCATGAACTCTCCTTAGCCATGGTCTCCCAGCAGCATTGGGTACGCAACAGTACCATTTTTCATCACCTGAAAGTCTACCACACATACAAGACCCATAACAGATATTGCCACATTTGAAACTACAACTTCTGGTTTAGTTTTTCCCTTATTTAATGACCTTAACATAAGTGTTGAAGGGCGATCAATTTTTAAACCCAACATATTCATTACAGACTCGCTCATTACATTAACTGCAGCACCTCCATCAACTAAGACATCATGAATTGAAATACCATTACATCATACCTCAGCTTGTGGAGCATAGGGATCTACCTCTGCCTCCAAAATAGGGACCTCAACCTCCTTCCTTCTTTGAGCATTGAGTCCACCTCGCAACTCCCGCCTCTTCTCAGAAGACATAGCCAAGAGTTGACCATATGTAATATTTACAGGCCTTTTAGACAGATCTTCCAAGATGGAGTATGGTCCTTGCCCCTGTGAAATCAGAAAATCCTACACACCCTACTTTCTTCTCCTATGTTTCTTACTAGTTTCTTCTTTCATCTTCTTAGGATCATTTCCATCTTGATTATCTTTTTCTTTCTTTCTTTTTGTTACAAACACATCTACTTCATTATTTCTGCTCTTATCTACTACATCAAAAGAATTCACAGGTGCTTTTCCTTTATCATTATCTCCTTTACCAGATGTAGAAGGTCTATCTGGACAATTATACTTATAATGACCCTTTTTTATGACAACCATAACAAACAACTTCAGAAATATTTCTTTTTGGACCTCTATCTCCTCCCCGAGAACTAAATTCCTTTCCTTGAAGAAGATTAATAGTTAACTGACCCATCTTTTTGAGCAGATCTTCATACTCATTAGATGTACTAGGAGAAATATTTGTGCTCACCGGGAGTGGTTGTGGATTATGGACCAAAGGTGTTGGTGTAAGCTCTACTTTAGCAACAATTTCTTTGGGCTCCTCTTCCATGCTTTCTTCTTGCCTTCTTGTAATCTCCTTTGCTTGTTCAATGGTAGCTGGACGGTCATACTTCACTCGTTGTCTGATCTCTGGATTCATCCCAAGAATGAAGTGCTTACAGAGGAGATTATCCACGCCATTCATCAACCCATCCGCTAATCCTTCCTTCCGGATCTGGGCATCGAGCTTCCTCCTTAGCTCTAGAACACGAGCATGATAATCCCTTATCTTCTCCTTCTCTCCTTGGTTTAGCTTTGTGATATCGATCATGAGATCTGCATATCTCTGTTGTTCACCAAATTCTTCAAGAAAACTTTCAGTTAATAAATCCCATGAGTTTTTCACATTATCACCTAGTGTTTCAAACCACCTAAGTGCTGAACCATCCAAAAAGGTAGGAAAAAATTCAGTCCATTGTTCCCTTCTTATGAGGCCATTATAAATACAAGATCGTTTAAACTCTTGAATGAAAGAAGAAGCATCTTCATTAGATTGAGCTGAAAAAACAGGAATCTTTCTCATTTTCAAAAGTAACCACCGTGAAATACCAACCCACAAGTACAATCAACAAGACTTATGTGCACCAATAATTGGAATCACTATACTAGAAAGTGACTTTACACCTTTCTACAGTAAAATAGAAATGACCACGGTAAACTATGGTAAAACTTGACTTACTGCGGTAAAAACTGACTTTACTGTGGTAAACACTATTCACGGTAAAAAGTGAAGTTAATGCGGTAAATACTATTCACGGTAAAAAGTGACTTTACTGCGGTAACTACTATTCATGGCAAAAATGACTTTACCATGGTAACTACTATTCATGGCAAAAATGACTTTACCATGGTAACTACTATGCACAGTAAAAACAAGGTTACCCTCCAATTGATTTTTGACTAAGTGGGAATATCTCTCCAGAAAATACACCAACGAGGAATGGTCCCGGCAACAGAACCAAAATGTCATCACCAATCTGGCACTATGATAATTCTTCACCGGGAACTCCTCGTGCTATGATTATTTACTAATGCACAGCCTTTAGTTTGGTGGATGTAATCTGGAAACAAAACAACAACATAACACAAGAATACCATCGACTATGATAAGACGGAATGATGACAAATCTGAAATATCAAAGTAAATTATAATATTAACATGAAATTGTTACAATCTCACCCATGAGGTACTTCAAGTGTTATTGACTTCACTTGCTTTTCACCAAGACTATGGGAGAAACTTTACAATTACACCTTTTAATGACTTCTTCAACACACCTTTAAACTGATGGCTTCCTTCGCACACTTCCTACAATATTTCTCACTACTTCCTTTTATGCTAAATGAGGGGGTAGCCTCTCTATTTATAGAACTTCCAGGCTTATCCATCTTATCTCTAAGATAGGATAAGAAATCCACTTTGACGAATCATATTCCATACCTTAACTCTTATCTGTACATGTAAGCTTATCTTCTAAGATAAGATAAACCTTATCATTTTACATGGGTTCCACATTTTTAGACTTTTTACAAATAAAATACACAAAATATTTATGACCTCACTCCTTGTCCTTATTACCAATATAATATTTCTAATTCCTAATCACGTAGACCCTACTTCTCTAATTACCCAAACTTTGACATTTTAACATTACCGGACCACTTACGACAAATATTTACTTTTTACAACATTCCAATTGTACTTTGACTGTTACCGTATTCCACATTATTGGCAGCACCGTACTGACGGCGCCGTTATCTTCTATCAGACACTACTACTAATTATACTTAACAACATCCTATTCCTAATACATACATTAATGAAATAGAAATTACGGAGGAAAATTTTAGTGTTGACAGATCATCGACATAATCCTCAAGGATAGTGTGCATAATGTCATGAAAAATGTAAGTCATAGCCCACTGATAGGTTGCACCAGCATTCTTAAGGCCAAATAGCATGACACGATAGCAGAAGGTTCCCCAAGGAGTAATGAAGGCGGTTTTATGTTGATTGGCCGGGGCTACCAAAATTTGATTATATCCCGAGAAGCCATCCATGAGAGAAAGCATCTCATGGCCTGCAGTGAGATCAACAAGTTGATCAATACTAGGTAGGGGGAAGTCATCCTTTAAGAAAATGAGGTTAAGGTCTCGGAAATCCATACATATCCGAAGTCCCCCCTGTCACTTTAGTGACAGGTACGATGTTAGAAATCCATTGAGGATAGTCAATAGGTAGGATGAAGGAAATAGAAAGGAGTTGTTGAAGCTCTTCTTTGACCAAGAGGGAAATGCGTGGATGTATTTTTCTCAGTTTCTATTTAACTGGTTTGGAGTCAGATTTCAGAGTAATGTTATGGACAACAATGTCATGATCGATTCCTGGCATGTCAACATAGGACCAAGCGAAAACTTGGTTGTGGGCACGGAGGAAGGTAGTGAAGGCAGTTTGTTCTAGTGCGTTAAGAGATTGTTTGATCTTCACAATGTGAGGACCGTCTTCTGTGTGGATGTTGATTTCTATAGTCGACTCATTCAACATGGTTTGAGTTTTAGATGGTAAGGCACGTTGAATATAAGAGTCGTCCGCGCTAAGGTAAGTGAGGATGGAGTCGTCATCCTGGCACTCAACAACATTAATTAAAGGTGAGTCTTCTTCGATCATGTCTAGATACAGAAGGGGAAGAGAAGATGGGTCTTCATTATCACGTTGATAAGTGAGAGGACCCAGGAAGATAACATTTACGAAAAAAAAAAGTTAGGAGGGATAGATTCTGGGTCTATCGACTCTGTGTGTGAAGATGGAAAAATAGGTGATGATAGTCCAGAAAAAGTAATGTCATTGTCTTCCCAGATACAACTGACACGAGGTTTCTTTGGTGTAAGTGTTTCAGAAAATCCAAGACCACTACAATCTTTGTGTTTGCGTGTAGTCACGGGAATGATTGTATGTCGGCCTTGTTCATAAAGACTGAAACCAAAACCTTTCCAAGCACAACGAGTCAAGAAGGTGAGGGCGAAACGACGATTTGTTAGATATTGAAAATCGGATTGGAAGGGAACCACACCAAGGGGAGGTTTAGGGGTAATGGAGGATGCGTTGACACCCCCATACGTTATGTTAGTGCAGAAATTAGGTGGTCCATAGGAGATCACCTCCCCCACACGACGGTCGTAGGTAGGATGCGCATGTAACTATCCGTACTCCTGTGGGGTATGGAAAGTGCTAACGTTATATAGGTGATACTCCCCCAACGTAAGGCATTGAAAAACATCTACCAAGGGATCTGAGGTTGGGATGTTGTCTGTGGGGAAGGAAGTGGTATTCGCGGTAGTGGGTTCATTGGTTGAAGGTGTGAGTGTGGTTAAGGTGGATGGTGGAGGCGTGGTTGAAGTCGATGGTTGGGCTGGATCAATGGGTGCCTTGACTGGTACAAGCATGTCATTAGGGTGATATAACATATTGTAGGTTTTGAAGGGGGGAGCGTCAGCTTTTACGGTGTATGACTTCCCCTCATACTTGAATTTTATGCATCTATGTAAGGTGGAGGGAACGCATCCCATAGCCCGGATCCAAGGGCGGCCTAACAACATGTTGTATTGGAATTCTCCCTCAAGGACATAGAAGAGTTAGGGTAAGGTACATGGCCCTACATGAATGTTAAGGATCACGGTGCCTGAAGTAGAAGTAATAGCATCATTGAATGAACGCAACATGGTGGGGTTGGCACACATGTAGCTAGAAGGGATATTCATTTGTTGGAAGGCTTTGGAAGAGATGATGTTTAGGCTAGCGCCCCCGTCAATCATAACACGACATACTCGGATGTCCCAGACGTAAGCCGAGATGAAAAGAGTGGGATCAAGATCTTCTGAACCAAAGACAACAATTTCTTCTTCAGAAAAACTGATAGCAGCGGCTTTCTGTACAGGGATAGAAGTGGTTGTGGAGGTAGGTTGTTTGGTGAGAGAGGCGATGTGGTTGGGTGTTAAAATGGAAGCGACGGGCAAGGTTTCGTTAGGTAAGACCTATATCCCTTGAAGGATCTCAATTAAAGCTTGTCGATGTGATTCAGATGTTTGAATGAGATCATAGAGCGTCATTTTGACAGGTGATTGGTGAAGCTGTTTGATCATGGTGCGGTGGGAAACTCCAACAAATACGGGGTAGGCAAGTCCATGAATAACCACTTTAGGTGGTGGTGCGATCGGGATGACGGACGGAGAAAGAGAGGTTGCAGGTGTGCTTTCTTTAGCTTTCCCATTGTTTTTCTGCCCTCGAGTAGCAATACTAATCATGTTGATCTCATGAACACGAGAGGAGGAAGATGACAGGGATAAGTCATTATCTTCGAGAGGTGGGGTTGCAATAATGATAGATCTTGGTGAGGTGGGGATAGGTGGTATATGAGAGGGGATTGAAGCTAAAGGTTTCTCCCTTCGTAAGTTGTCTTTCTTAACCTTTCTATCCGAGATAGGTGACTGACGAAGGATGGCTTTCAAAGCTTTGCATCCCTCCTCATCATGTCCTGGTGTGCGGTGGTAAGCACAGATTTTAGACTCATCATAACCTATAGGTCGAGGTTTAGATGGATCATAGGGTCTGAGTGGGGGTAGGGAAATGGTCGCATTCTCCACCAACATATCAAGGATCTTGGCGTAAGATCCTTTGAGTGGGTCAAAGTCAGAGGAAGATGAGGCTATTGATTGGGTGGGTTTTGGTAATGGTTGGGTATGGTTGGTTCGTACGGGTGGTGGTTTAGACAAGGGGTTTTGATAATTGGATTTAACTAAATGTGGTTTCTTTGGCACAGAAGTCATGTTTAGCTAGTTAGATGATGAGGCCACAGATGATGTGGTGGTAGGAAACAACCACGGGGAAAGAGGAGTGACAACAAACAAATCCTTTGATGATGGAGTTTGTTTAGGGTTGGTAGGTGGACAGGATGTTTGGGGTGACGGTGTTGATACACTTGTGGATCTTTGTATGGGTGCAGAAGGTGCAGGTCGTTTTAAAGAAAAGATAGGAGGCATGATGTATTGAGGCAAGGTGGAGGGGTGAGGTCCCAATATAGAAGGTAGGTGTGACGGTGAGGGTTTTAGTTGTGACAGAGGCATAGATTGGACTTGAGGAGATTGGGTCTATCTCCTAGGTGGATGGACGACTTTATTTTTGGATAAATCTAACCGTTTAGGTGGGTGTGTTAGGCTGGGTGTTAGTGAAGTCCTAAGCGTAGGGGAAGGTTTGGTTAGGTTAATAGAGGTGGATGAGGTATTCGGTAGAGATGAGGGGGGTGAAGATGAGGACATAGGCATTTTGAGCTTTTGTAAACACCTCGGGTATATGGTAGAGGTGTCTGGATCGGTCATTTGCATTTGAGTAGAGCATGGTGTACTCAAATGCTCCCATAGGACTCATCTATCTTCTGAGGGATGACAATATTCACGTGTGAACAGGAACCTTAGTATGGAAGAGAGATGAGTTGTGATCCCGGTCCACTGTGGGTGTGATACATGGGGTAAAGGAGGTGTTGTATTAATGGGTACTAAGAGGTCAACCGGTAGCTGAAAATATTTAGGTGATGAAGAACTAATAGGTAGGAGGGCATGTTCGAGGGGATCCATTATGATTGAGGAGTTTGGTGATGTAGGCTCAAGGAGTTTCTCCTCTAAGGGTGACAGAAAAAGTGGCAAGCCTTCTTCTGTTGCAGCAAGAGTGGTAGAAGGAGATGTTTGGGAAATAGATAAGTTAGATAACATCCGCTCACATTCTTGCAGGGATGTGGTGTAAGAAGACTCATTCGTGAGAAGAGAACTCTGGGTGGTTAATTCCTTTATGGGTAAAGGAATGGCAAGGTTATCATCTTGTCTTGATGGTGGTGTAGGGGGTGCGGATCCCTGCGTTAGTGAAGAGGCCTGATTCAGAATTTCCTTGATAGAAGCTTTTGGTTGGGAGTTGAAAACTGCATGGATTTTATGAACACTCTTCTCCTCGGTTGAGGTGTCTTGATTTGTGTTACTGTTAGATGCATGGTTAGGAAATGGTTTGTTGAAAATTTTTAAATTTTGATTAGCGGGGGCATTAGGATTATCAAGAGTTATATCCCCTGCATCAACCATTTCCTGCACTATGTTTTTCAACATCTTGCAGTTTTCGTGACTATGTCTCTTCACGCAATGGAAGTTATAGAAGTCATTTTCTTTATACCAAGAAGGAATAGCGCGGATGGAATCAAACCCAGAGTGAGGTTTAACAGGAGGCAAGGTGATAGCTCCTACTTTAAGCAATTTGTCTAAGATCACACCATAAGTTTCTCCCAAGGGAGTATAGTTGATGGGCTCGGCTTTATACTTATAGGTGGCTTTCGGCTGGGTATTAAACAGTGCTTGAGATTTGACTGTCACAGCGTATACGACCCCCTTTGATTTCGAAGCAACTGATGTGTGAGAATTGGCGTTGTCGGGTTTGGTGGTAGAGTCTTGGGTCCAAAAATTTAAGATTTTGTTGCGTAACCTCAATTTCTCTTCCTCTAAGGCTCGAATCTCTAGTTTCCGAGCCATAGTAAAGGCCTCATCAAAGGTGCGCAAAGTTTGAATTTGGAGGGTGGGAGAAATGTGTTTTACACAGGCCCGCGTAAAGAGTTTGATGAGCTCGGCTTGAGGTAAGGCGTAAGTAAGTTGGTTGATGAGGTCCCGCCATTGTCCAATGAAATCTGCAATAGACTCGTCTTCAAATTGTCGGATGGTATAGAGGTCAGTAATGGATACTTTCTTGGCAATATTGATGGAGAAGTGATCCAAGAAAGATTGGGCTAACTGGTTAAAGGAGAATATTGAATGCTGGGTTAAAGCACTGTACCACTCCAAGGCAGGTCCTAATAAGGACATGGGAAATGTACGGAGTAGTAGGGCATCGTCATGAGCAATCAGATAGCAGGCATGTTTGAATGATCGCAAGTGTTGTTGAGGGTCCTCCTTACTATTAAAGCGAGTAAATTTTGGTAATTCCCATTAGGGAGGATATGTATGAAGGGGGACAAAAGGATGAATAGGCTCCCGAAAAACTTGCTCGTATGTCAGGGTGTTGCAATTGCTTGAAACAGAAGCCTCAAGATTTTGCATCTTGTCCATCATCTGTTTGATTAAATCATTGGTTGGGTTAGATGATGGTGCTGTCGTTGTAAACAGAGAAGGATTGGTCCAAGAGCCGCTACGAGACAATGGTGGGATTGAATGTTGATAAGATAATGGGGATGAATGTGTTGGGGCAGCCGAATAAGGGTGTCTTATATAAGAGGTTGAGGCCACTAGATGAATTTGTGGAAATGAAAAGGTGGGCGGAACTTGTGAGGGAAATATCGTGTGTATAGGTGGCAGAGAGCAAGTGATGAAAGAGGCAACCTGCGAGAGAGATGAGGTAGGGGCAGTAGATGGTAGTGATATGTGGGGTCCCAGATTAACCAGAGGAAAACCAATCGGTGCAGTATGAACTACCAAAGCTACTGAGCTGGGAGATGGGGCTAAGAATGAAGGTGGTAAGGCAGAGTTATTAGGTGGGGAAGGGGCTAAGTGAGCGGCCATACTAATAGGCATACCAACGAGGAGCTGACCGTCGGGTGCACGGTCAGGGGTATGAGACAAATAATATTGTACGGCGCTAGGATTAGCATCCAAAAATTTGGCAAATTCCTTATCTCCTATAGGGATCTTGGGAAAATTACTGGTATCCATAGGATTCCCCATAGGATGAGAAGGGGGTGACTTAGGAAAAGGCACAGAACAAGCATGTGAAACCATGGATGCTGCTTGTTTCCGGGTGATAACAACCATGGAAAAGAGGACACATCAGGGATTTAATCAATCCAGAATGAAAACAGGAACAAAATGTTGGAATTGATAGGTTGTTGGTGTGTCAAGAACTGTTAAACACAGTAACTGATATCGGTCAGATAACCGATGTCGGTCAGAATGTAACCGACGTCGATCAGTTAATCAATGTCAGTAGTATGGGACTGGTGTCGGTCACTGTGAAAGCAAAGAGAGGATGTAAGAAGCTGTTGGTTTGGGGATAACAATGCTTAATATACCTAACAAACTGTCTTGAAGTGATCACTGAAACAATGTATGATAGAGAAACAAAACTAAAAACAAGAAAGATGCACACGCAAACCAATAGACTAACCCTAGGATTAGTTTTAATCATTTTGGGCTTATGCCTTAGACGCTAGATGATGTCAATCCTAAACGAAAGACCTAAGGGAGATGTCAAGTTTGTTGTGGCTCATAAGGCTACCTCAATTGGGTGGAGGAATACCGCGGAAAGGGGGAGGTTTGAGCTGTTGTATTGATTATGATGTGATTTGGTATGTGTTGTGCAGTGAGCGTAAGATTAATTTCTCATCAATACTGTGGATATCACCCCCACGTGTATGACTTGTTACTTAATCTACATTCACTAGAATTAAAAACAACAAGCAAGAATGTGATGCACGTGTTTTAAACCCAAATCGAAAATGATATTCGATGAAGCAAAGAAGACGACTTTCACTAAATGTAAAGATATGAAAGTAAGACAAATTCTTTAACCAAAATGACAAAATATTTTGTGAATATTTAGCAGAAATAAACAGCAAGTATGCTCCCTATATGAAAGCAAGCAAGAAAGAAAGAAACCCGAAATGGGTCCCACCGGGCGTGCCAAAATGTTTCACACAGAATTTTGTTCCGGAATAGAGTTGCTTCTATCCTTTCATTCTCTTGAGAATAGATAAGGGTTAGGGCTAGGAGGAATACCTGTTGAATGTTGGGAAGGTGTGCGCGTACCATAGAGAGATCAAATCGATTGTGAAGAACTCCTTTTTGTCTGGGAAGGACTACTTGTAAATAAGATTGCAAGACCACTAGATTTTAGTTAGACAACAAGTGAGGGAACTACCTTAGGCCCAAGAAATATTAGACTTCCTTTCGAAGGTGGTCAGTTCCCCATTTAATATGAATTAAAGCAAAATGATAAAAAAGAACTACAAGATAATACTTACTGGTTCCTGATGAATATACAGGTCCAAGGAATGTGGTGGCGACAGTAAGGCTTAGTTGGGATGATCCGGTATTAGAAAACAAGCTGATGAAGCTATCCTTAGTCTTTTCCAATGCTTGAATGAGGGTGACAGCGATCCAGTTGCTCAGTTGCAGTCTTCAGCTTGATGCTCTTCTCTACAAACTCTTCTCTTTTCTTCACTTGTCTCTGTCTTGCAAATGAATTCCAGATCCTTTCTTTTTGGTTGGGGGAGGTCATTAACAGGGAACCGATGGTGGTTACGTAACCAACGGTGGTCGAGTAGGAACCGATGTCGGTTAGGTCAAAGTGGCTATTTTTAGTAAAACAACCATCTTTCCCTCCTTTTCTCCTGAGGGATCAGTTTTGAGCTTGGTCAAGTCATTATTAGGCTCGTTTTGGTGCGGGTGAGGGGTAATGAGTCATGAGTGTGGGTCTGGACCAAGTCATAGGTCTTAATTAGGTTGGTTTAGGGTTAGGGCTAGATCATAATGAGGTGGCGAGATGAGGTGGCGGGTTTGAAGATGTGGATTTATTAATTATAAGGTAATTAATAAATCATTAGGTGTGTAAGGTTTTAGGTGGTGAGGTAGGGTTAGGTTGCGGGATGAGATACGGGGTAAAGGGGGTCGTAAGACCCAAATTTGGTGTCTACAATAGAAACCACTGCATTCTGACATCAAATTTTAGAATTTTTGGGAAAATATAGGTTTTCATAGCTTTCTAGTATAGGTTCAGGGACACATACAAAGTTTTTATATAGAAACCACTATATTATGATAAATAATTTAGGAGGCATAAAGTTTATGTTAGTGTAGGTTATTATTTATCCTTTTATTTATTTATTAGGATAATTCTTGCACTTGTGTTAGCCCTACACTTATTGGGTTAGATTTCTTAGGTGTACTAGTTGTGTGGAGTTAGCTTACTAGTTGTGTTGAGTTAGCTTCTCAGTTATGTGGAGTTAGTTTACTAGTCTGGTGGAGTTAACTTAACTACCAGTATCAGTTAGTGGGAGTTCTTCACCATGGATCTAAGTAGCAGTTTCACTTCTCTTCTCTTATATGTACATCTCACTTATTGAGAAAGGTTTTTCAATTCTAATGTATTGAGAATAATGGATCACGATAGATTTCTATATATGATATTTTAGCTCTTCATTTTTGCAAATCCAATGTGGTGTGCTATTATCATTTGAGATCTTCATAACATGGAACAATCTTATTATCATTCATTTCACAGTATCAGAGTGATAGATGATGTAGACATCCATTTGTAAGTTTTTTTGCAAGCAAGATGTTATTTGTTTTCATATATTTTGGAAATTTTTAGCACTTTGTTGCACCGTCCATTTTTACGCAAAACAGAGGGCTCTGTTGGATTTGGAAGATATTAAAACCTTAGAAACAACTGTAAACTTGGCTATTAAAGAAGATAATTTATTTTTGAGTTTGTTTTGTTTTTTCCATAGGTGAACATTGATATGTACAGATTCACTTAGAAATCCATGCCAGACGAAGAAATATTTTCCGGGGAAGTAGAAAGTCTAGAAAATTGGTTTTTGGGTTTTTCTAAGTTTTTGCATTAGCTACTAGGTTTTTTTCTTCCACTTTGTAGGTTCCTATTTGGTGAGGATCTAGAAATTTTAGAAATTTGTGCTGGGGAAGAAATATTTTCCAGGGAAGTAAAGATTCTAGAAAAATAGTTTCTAATTTTTTCTGGGTTTTCTGCATTCGATAATGGGGTTTTCTGGGTTTTTGAGAAACAAACCAAAAATTGTAAAATGGTTTTTTTTTCTTCCAATTTGCAAAGTTTTTGTGTGGAGAGGATTTGAAGATTTGTGGATCCCTTTAGAAATTCATGCCCGGGGAGGAAAAATGTCTAGAAAAATTCTTTTTGGGGTTATTATTTGTTGTTTGCCTTCGATAATGGGTTTTTTCTTTGACTTTGCAGCTTTATTGTGTGCTGAGGATTTGATGATTTTGTGAGACAAAAAATCCATAAAAACCCTCTGGGTTTTTGACGTTTGGTAATGGGATTTTTTTCTCTTCTTCTGTTTTGCACATATAGAATTGGGAATTTTTTTTTCTAGAAAATAAATTGAAGAATGCAGAGCATTTTATTTATTTTTATCAAAGCACAAACTTGAGAAATTTGTATCTTTTGATTGGTAACTCGAATTTGAGTGCCATTTGTATCAAAAGTACTTTTTTTTCATGTTTGTTCCACTGGAACTATTTATTTTGATAAATAAACTAAAAATTTAAAATGTCATGTTTGTAACATACACTCAATTATAAAGTGCCAACATTTATATCTCTCTTGTGGGGGAGCTTTTCTGGTGAAGCAAAGTGTTAGTTTTTCAGTGTTCGAGTAGCTGTTTTAATAAACCATATATATTTGTAGCATCACTCTACCCATTCAGTAGTATGAGAGGGTGTGGTGTTGATACTATTTCTTTGGGTTTTGTGCCCTTGCCTTGTTACGTGTTGATACTACTTCTTCAGGTTTCATGTTCTTACCTTGTTACCTTGGATTTTATTGGATTGTGGCACTCCAATTTCTTTGGATCTCATTTCCTTACCTTGTTGCCTTGGTTATTGTTCTTGGATCGTGGCACACCTATTTGTAGCAGTTGATCTTTCTTCTTCGGGTTTTTGTCCTTGCCGTGTTACCTTGGATTTTCTTGGATCATGACACTCCAATTTCTTTGGATCTCGTGTCCTTGCCTTGTTATCTTGGTTATTGTTCTTAGATCGTGACATACCTACTTGTAGTAGTTGATCAAATTATTTGTGGTGTTTTTTTGCACTTTCGACATCACTCCATTGACAATCTCCTTACATGGAGCTATTCTGGTGAAGCCTAGTGTCAGTTATTTTTGAGTTTTTTGATTGAATAGTGGATTTGGACCACAATGCACACCAAAATTCTTTAGCATTGTATGATTTTTTGGAGCCGAGCTTCTTGCTATATCTTGCAGTGAAATTTTTCTCTCTACTTTATTATTACTGATTTTGGGTACCTTGTGGTGTCTCCTTTTCCCAGTTATTGTACGTGGGTACCTCATCAGGCCTTGTTTCCGGTCCCACATTATTTTCCACCCACCTAAGCTATGCTTACGAGGGGATGTTAGGGTAGGTTATTATTTATCCTTTTATTTATTTATTAGGATAATCCTTGCACTTGTGTTAGCCCTACACTTGTTGGGTTAGCTTGCTTAGGTGTACTAGTTGTGTGGAGTTAACTTTTTAGTTGTGTTGAGTTAGATTCTTAGTTATGTGGAGTTAGCTTACTAGTCTTATGGAGTTAACTACTAGTATTAGTTAGTGAGATTTCTTCACCACTGATCTAGGTAGCAGTTGCACTTCTCTCCTCCTATATGTACATCTTGTTTATTGAGAAAAGTATTTTGATTCTAATGTATTGAGAATACTGAATTATGATGGATTTCTATATATGATATTTTAGCTCTTCTATTTTGCAAATCCTTTGTGGTGTGCTATTATCATTTGAGATCTTTGTAACATGGAACAATTCGGGAGGCATAAAGTTTCAATACAAAATCAGGTTACTATTTTCTATTTTGCATGCATACACATTTTCAATTTGGCACAGGAGATGCATGAGCATAAACATCATTAATTTTGCATTTTCAAAGTTTCAAAAGCTTTAATATAGTGCACACTACAAGCGTAGTAAAATTTTTAGTACATACTCCATTGTATTTCAGTATAGAATTCAAGAGCATAGTAATAGTTTCAATACAATATCAGTTTACACACTTTCTATTTTGTGTGTACACATTTTAAATTTAACACAACAAAGGCATGAGTGTAAACATCAACATTTCTACATTTTCAAAGTTTCAATATCTTTACTATAATGCACAAGGGGGAATGAGTGAACTTCATTCCCTTTTCACTTTGCATCAACATTTCACATTTGGAATCTAGATTCATTTGCAATGGTGTGATTTTATGGGTGGATGGTTTTACTTAAGATTTACTGACACCCTTAGTACATATGAGCCTTCTTCTTTCTTGGGACACCATTCCTCTCACTCTCTCTTTTATGTCCCTTAAAGGCACAAAATAATGGATTCTAGATATTCACATAAACCTATATACCAAATATGCAACAAACAATTTTTTTTATTCAAACCCTTATCAATAAAAAGTACAACAGTTTGACTTATTTCTTTTATTTATGGAAAACCAATAAGTAGAGATAATTATAAGGTGCAAAGCCTTTAGAAATCCATTTGGCACATGAATATGGAAGAAAATAATTTTTACAATCATCAAATGAATTTATTCTTGAACTAAAATTAAAAGAGGAATACAACTGACCATTAGATGAAAATTTTGAAGAGAGAATGGTTTTAATTTCTATCATAGGGAAATTTAGATCCTTGTGTAATCCCTACCACCAAATACACCACACTAAACCCCTGCAACATCTCCCATAAGGGTTTAATCCACCCTCTTAGGGATTCAACCAACTCTAAAAGACCTCAAAACACTCTCAAGATGCCCTCCAATGTTGCTACCACTAAATGATGGCTGCCCTAGCTGATATAAGACTACAAATCTCATCTTTTATGGATGCCCTACCTTCCAACCCTTTAAATTCACCTTAAATATGTCCCTAGCTCCAATTCACTAAAATGAAGCTAAATTATGACCTTTGTTTAAAATCACTAAGGAGAAATTGAGGGTTTTTCGTCCCCAAAATTTGTTGACCAAAGAGGGTTTTCATCCTCAATAGCTAAACTGTTGAATCACAATCTTAACACTCCAAAATAGGAAATGACATCATCAAAAATTCCCAAAATGACCCCAATCAACCCCTTTTATGCATTTCTAAGGCACAAATCTTAGGGAGGAACTCTCAAAGGGGGTTGATCCATGTCTAAAGACCTACCAAAGGGGGTCAATCCATGTATAATTGGTTGGTATGTTTCACTTTATGGCTAATCATGTCTATTTTGATGTTGACTTTACCTCTTAAACATCCACTTTTTATGTTAATGATATAATCATAAGTTGCTTTTATAAAAATAATATAAAAGTCACTTTTGGCAAATTAAGCTACACCACTAAATTACTCCCCTTGCAACACCCCTTATGCCCATGGGAATTCAAAATTGGGCTAAGGGTCTTTTGACGAACTAGATTCGAGAAGGGGGCATTACAGTCCTCCCCTCCCAAAATTGCTTTATAATGTCTCTTTCTAGGGTTAATTATGAAAATTAGGGTTTTGCCACAAACCCAAATGTAAGAATTTAGATTTTTGGAACAACAGTGATAAAACTGTAGTATGCAAGTGAAATCACACATTTAGGGTGTCAAAAACTAGCTTAGGAAATTAAGAAATAATCCGCTAGGGAAGCAAACTGTACAAACACTTAGAACAACAACTCTTATGTAAAATCTAAGCAAAAATGATATATAATGATCCAAAATAAATTAATCAACCATGTGTAGAAATTATTCCACCCAATATTCATCATAAATTAAGGATAAATAAGTGCCAACACATAACTGGAATTATTAAAATAATTAGTAGAAGTACAATCCACAAAAATAGCTGAAAAATGAAGTCTTCAAACCCTAATAAATACCAAATAACTAATAGATCAACCTAAAAAATTAGGATAATATGAATATCAACTTGAGATGCTAAAATGTACCCTAGAAGACACTAAAATGCTCCTCCACCCAAGTCACCATCCTAGGAGTGGGTGCCAAATTGATGAAGAAACATTGATAACTCCTTTTCTTCAACGCCATAGCTTCCCAACCAAAAAAATAGTCTTCTTGAAAGCATTGGAACCAAAAAATTGGTGATTTTTTATTCTCAAAACTTCAAAAAGGAAGATTTTATCCTCCTTAATTTCCACATTAAAGGATTTTTGCCTCTTAGTGGAATGGAATAGACCAACTAGGCCTAAAACTAAATAGATAAAATTATAAAAGCTAAAAACATACCCAAAATGAGCCTATGTGACCCCATATATATCTATATGATAGTGCCAAAAGTCTCAAAGGAATAATTCCCCAAGACCAACCTCAATAAGAAGCTTTAGTTTATCTTTTAGCTTATCTTAAAGCTCTCCAACCCAGCCAACGTGCTTCATGGGAAAAATATAAAATAGAATTATAATTATTCATTAAAGAAAGAATAAAACATAACCCAATGAACTCCCTTGTTCATCTACTTCTTTCCCATAGAAAGAAGGATGGGCAAGAAGCCTTCAAATGGATTAGTTCAAAAAAGGGGACATTACAGTCCTCCTTTCCTGAAATTGCTTGCCCTCAAGTAATTGCAAGCTTGGATGATCTAAAATATTAGTCTCCTTCATCTTCTCATTATGTATGGCCACATCATAAAGAGAGATAAGAGGTGACTTCCTTGACAAAACATCCACCACCATATTATTTTCATGCACCTTTTGAAATTTGGTCACCTTCTTGAGAGACAATTTGTTCCCATAAGGGATGAAAGAAGAAATATGTGCATATCTCACCATATCACAGGTATAAGCTTCCCATCTTGGAACCAAAAATAAGAGCAAGTGTTTCAAATGTTTTTCTCTCCAAGGTTTGAAAATTTCCATAAATCCTTCAAGTTTACTTTTTTTTCTTCACAAGTGAAGAAATTTGACCCAATAAGTGTAGTTCTCAACCCTATTGGCAATGATGTTTCTTAGCATCTCATAAAATAATTTGATTATCAAATGTGCATAACCCAAAACACATACCTTCTCAAGATGATCTTAATTAAATATGTTGTAAATTATTCCTTCTAAGAAAATAAAAAAACCATCTTGTGTGTAGGATGGAAACAAATTATGACATTGATGAATCACATGATTTTCCACCAAAATCAGAGATATATTGCCTGAAGTAGTCGTTTTTTTCAGTTGAAATCATTTACCAATATTTTCCAATGATTAAGTGACCTTGAAATGATCAATATTGCAGATGTTAAAGTATGAAAATAACAATTCTTAATATGATTTTATCAAAATCAACAACTTAAAAAAGGAACAATTGTTGCAAAACGGAAACCTTCTTGCAAGAATAAGAAATGTGAGCATTGTAATGACTAACAATACTTCTGTAAAGGCTAAACATATTTTCCCAATAATCACTAATCAAAAAATGCTCCATCCCTTGACCGAAAATACTCGCCTACCCACTTGTATGTATGTAAATGAGATTATGTGGTGGCTGATTTGACTGATGGTAGCAACATAAAATCTGAAATTTTTGAGCTATAGTCCTCCAAGGTACATTTATCCTATCATCACTAACCTTCCACATAATTTTTTTTTGATCTATTGTATGAATAATAAACCATGAAGTAGCTTCATCATGCGTATGTTGTGCTATTTTTATATTATACTTAGCTGGAAGTGGAAAAAATTGGGCATATTTTGTGAGTCTATCAACCACAACATATAAACAATTCTTACCTTGAACTATGGGAATCCCGATGATGAATTCCATGGAGATAATTTCCAAATTTTTAGTGGGAATAGGAAATGGCTGCAATAGTCCAGCTTGAAATTCATGCTCTGCCTTATTTTGTTGGCAAGCTGAACATTCATGTATGTATTGAAACATCTCCTCTTTAAGACATTTCCAAAAGATTTTTTCTCTAACATGTTTGTATGTCTTGGAATAGCTCAGATGACCATCCAATGGGGCATCATGAACAACCCTCAATATCTTGTTCTTTATCTTCGATTCGAGAACCAAATAGACTCCATTCTCATAGAGAATGAGCCCATCCATTATCTTATACCTTTCATCGACAATTTATTCTTAAAAAAAAACATTAGCGAACTTATTCTTGGCATACACTTATGTAATTAGAGACTTCCAATCTATTTTTATCTTGGATAAAGAGAAAATATATGGTTCTTTTGACAAGACATCTTCTAAAAAATAATTGACTTGAGTGGTTTCTAGAATCATACCTTGTAGTATCACCTTCTTGCCTTTATCTATGAAGCTTAGCTCTAAACTTTGATAGTTAGAGTGAGCTCTCCGAAGCAATATAACCATTGGAATCTAAGAACAAGATTTATATCAACCATGCCAATTATATAAAAATCATCATATACCTCATGCTCTCCCAATATGAAAAGGAGTTGGGGACTCCTTATGCATGGCATGGAATAACCATTTGCTACTTTGACTGTGAAGCCTTTGAGGTCTTTCAGCTTCAAATACATATTTGCAACCAAGTTATCATCAATGAAATTATGAGTATCTCCACAATACATCAAGGTCGTGAATATTTACTCTTGTAAGTACCCTTTCATATGAAACAGATGATAGCTAAGAGCATTGGAAAAAGTGGCAAGAGTGTTTTCCAAACCTTATGGATTTTCTTCTGAATCATGATGTTGTTTTATCTCATCAACACAATATTCTTCTTCTCTTCCCCATATTTGAATACTATTTGGGAAATTCCAATGAATTAAAAGTAATCAGGAAGAACTGAAAGTGTCCTTCCTTCATGAACATACCCTTCCATCATGTCATCCTCATGTACTTCATGAAAATATTATTTTTCTGCAACATTCCATCATTATAAATCAATTAATCATCATTAAATATAAAAGTATTTTTATCTTCCAACTTTTTCTTTATGATTTCCTTCTCTTCCCTAGGCTCATGCTTCAAGATTTCATCAAACCATTGGCCCTTCATACTGTTGTTCTAAAATTCAGTCAATGGAAGCTTGAAGGATGATGCAAGTTCCTCTAGCTTGAACCCTTCATATATAATAAGTGATGTCCCTTTTTCTTCAACTTCATCCACATTTTGTTGATGCATGAATGGAACCTTTTTCTTGGTCCTCTCCAAGACCATAAACATCACTACTTACTTTATGTAGATAGTTGTTCTAAAATTTCACATTTCCAACAAGTTGTACTTTCATATTCACATTTGGAAATTAATCTTCAACCTCTAATTTCTCTTTACCAACTAGAAAATCAGATTTTTCTTCTTCCATTAGCTTAAGCTCCATGATTTATCCCTCTTCAACTTTCAAGGTAAGTTCCTTTATGGGTTGTTTTTTCTCCACTATCTACATCCCTAAATTATCTTCCTGTGTAGTTTTTGGCCTAGGCTTGGGCCCAGATCTTCCTTTACTTACTTCCATGAACTCATAAAATGACATGGCATCACGAATCTTATCTAAAAGATCCCTATACTTCTCATACCATGTAACAATGTTTTCCCCTTCGGATAGCTAAGTATTATTGACTTATTTTGAAGAGGTCCTTCCACCATTTAGATCTTGAATGGTATTGATCAATTGAGCCCTTTTATTGTCCAATCTTTCTTTCCCTAGGGAAATCCTTTCAAATCTAACATTACCAAAAATTATGTCCGCCATTGTTTCTACTCTTGATGATAACAAAAGTATTATTTACAACCCTCTTGCATGAAACCATCAGGTTGGGAATACCGAAGCTCTGATACCACAGTAATGTCCCTTTCTAGGGCTGATTATGAAAATAAGGGTTTTGTCACAAACCCAAATGCAAGAATTCAGATTTTCGGAACATCAACGATCAAAACCTAGCAGCTAATTGAAATCACACCTTTATGCTATCAAAAACCAGCTTAGAAAATTAATAAATAATCTTCTAGGCCAACAAATAATACCAATACTTAGGATCAATAATTCTTATGCAAAATCTAACAAACATTCATATAGAACGATCCCAAATAATTTAATCAACCATGTAGAAATTATTCTAGCCAATATACTTCATAAATTAAGGAGAAATACGTGCCAAAACATAAATGGAATTATTAAAATAATCAACAAAAGTACAATCCACAAAATTAATTGAAAATGAGGTCTCTAAACCCTAATAAATACCAAAAAAATAATAGACCATCCTTATAAATTAGGAGAAATAGTAATATAAACTTGAGACACTAAAATATGCCCTAGAAGGCACTAAAATACTTCTCCACCCAAGTCAGCACCCTAGGAGAGGTTTCCAAATTGATGAAGAAAACTTGATAACTCCTCTTCTTCGATGCCCTAGTTTCCCAACCAATGAGATAGTCTTCTAGAAAGCCTTGGAACCACCAAATTGGAGAGTTTTTCATTCTCCAACCTTAAAAAAGGAAGGGTTTGACCTTCCTTACTTGCCATACTAAAGGATTTTTTCCCCTTAGTGTAATGAAATAGAGCAACCAACCCTAAAACCAAATAGATAAAATTATAATAGCCCACAAACATGGCCAAAATGATTCTATTTGGCCTCTTATATATCTATACGATGGTGTTAAAATTCTCTAAGGAAGAATTCCCCAAGACCAACCTCAATAAAAAGCTTTATTTTATTTTTATCTTGTCTTAAAGCTCTCCAACCCAGCAGACCTACTTTATAGGAAACATAAAAAAGAAAAATAGAATTATTAATTAAAGAAAGACTCAAATATAGCTTAAGGGTCTCCCTTGTTCATTTACTTCTTTCTCATGGGAAAATGAATGAGAAAGAAGCGTTCAAATGGATTAATTCAAAAAAGGGGAAAAATTACATTCTTTCCCTCAAGCGATGGATTTTTCAACTCTTACTCTCTTTTAGACTAAACCCTCTTACAAATACCAAGGTCCCAAATCAATATTGGAAATTTTAAATTCCCAATCCATGCTCCACTTTGTGAAACAATTCAATATGTTAGGGTAATAATTTCAAGTGGGGATACCTTTTGGTGGACCACCACTTCATGAGCCCCATGTTATTAAAGTTTATTTTAATAAACTTTATGAGTCAGTCTTTCACAACTGAAAGAGTGAGATGGTGTGACTGTTCACCCATCATATATATATATATAGGATATATCATAGGATATATACTATAGGATGATCCCTCATATATAGGATTGGTATTGGTATTGATTTAACTAAGTAAACATTTGTGAGATATACTGCTCATGCTATTATATATGTGAAGACTGAAAATTGAGAGAAGTGGACAATTGTTTATCTGGGTTGAAAGTAGTTGGAAGTGTTGATAAATTCTTAATAAAGACAGTGCTTTATTTTAGTGGGTTTTTTTCTTTTGGATTTCCCCACTATAAATCTAGTGTCTTCTGTCTCATTTACTTTACTATTATTTGCTTTCAGCTCTTGTTATTACATTATATAATCTAAAAACTATATAAACATCTAAATCTATGGTTAATTTAACTGCACACTCATAATCTATAATCTTCAGTGACAATTATTTGTGGATCTATAATTTGTTAATTATACATTTCCATCGTTTCCCTAACATGGTATCAAAGATGGCCATTATACATGTGTAGGATCGATCTGGATGCTTTTGATTTGTAGGAGTGAAGAAGACTTGAAGTTTATTTTCAGATCTGTGAAACCCTAATTGTCCCACTATCGACTTCAAGCTAATCAGGTGAAAAATTCCAATTTCTGCCCAAATATTTTTGAAATATTGGTCAATTGGTTGTTTAGATCTTATTTATGCATTTTGGATGCATAGATCTGTGTTTCTTTGACCTTAACTTTTGTTCTTGGTTCTTCGCAGTTGTCTGCAAGTTTTTTGAAAATTTTCGTGCCTTTTTTATAGCCGTTATAGCTATGTGACTTATTTAAAATAAGATCTTTTATTTTTTGGGCTTATTTTTGTTCAGGGTGGACTTCAAATTTCTTTAAATTTCTTACTTATTTTATAGTTTTCTTAGAAGGGAGGAGCAGACATCCTCACTGACATTATATATATATATATTTTATCATAGCTATTATTTACAAAGCATGAACCAATCATTTTTCTCCATTTGGCTTCATTGTGTTAGTCTTTTCGTAGATCTTTGTCATTTCTGTCTTTGAAGCTTTGATCCAATCATTAAGCTCCATTTAGCTTCACTTTTGTCAGTATTTTTATTTTTCTTTCTATTCAGTTATGAAGTGCAAGCCAATATGGGTATTCCACATTTCTTCACGGTGTCAGTCTTTTGTTAGCTTGCCTCTGTCGCATGTGAAATTTGATCCAATAAAAAATCTCCAAGTTGCTTCATATTTCACATTTTCAATCTTTTGTTGTGGTTTGCTTCTGTCGACTATGAAAATTTGAGCCAATAGAATTGCTCCAAGTAGCTTCATATTTCACATTGTGATTATTGTTGTTAGTTTCTTAATTTAGCTTGTGAAAGTTGGAAGCCAATAGAATTTCTCCAAGTATCTTCGTTATTTCACTCTGTTCAGTCTTGTGTTAGCTTTTTCTGTCATTGAAAAGTTTGAGCCAATATAATTAATCCAAGTATCTTCGCATTTCACAATTGTCAGTTTTTTGGATAATCATGTTAGTGGCTAACCAATAAGATTAAACCACCTTATTTCATTTTTTGTAAGACTTTGTCAGTTGCAAACCAATGAAAACATGCAAACACTATGTGAATCCTTCGCATTTTTTTGTCCTTTTCATTATAACCATGTTAGAGTGTGAAAAATTGATCCAATAAGTTGTTTTATGTGTGCATGGTTTATCAGTTTGTTTTGACTGTTAATTGTCTCCGTACTTGTTTGTTTGCACTACGAAGTGTGATCTAATAGAAAATCACCACGTGTATTTTGTTTTTCAAAGTGTCAGTTTTTTATCTTTTGCATTGTTTCTTTGTTTGTTTGCCAAATATTTTGGCTGGCTTTTCAACCTTGTTGTGGACCTAGATAATCTATTTGTTTTTATTAAATTCCGGGGACTTCATTTCCATCAGGGAGATCTTCTTTAGAATTTTCCAGAAAGCTGACACTTGCCCCCTTTTATTTGTTTTGATGTTCGCCACATGATCTTTGCTTTCATTCATGTGCCCTTTATTTTCAAAATTTTATTTTTTGGCTGTGTTTAAGTAGCTCAAATTTCTTTAGCTCGGTCTCACTTGCTTGTCCAAAATTTACCAAAGAAATTAGTTATTTTTTACTACTGTCAAATTCTGTGCATTTGAATTTCATTTTTTAGCTAGTTAGTTCTGTGCTCATATAACTGCTAAAGCTCAATTTGTACTCATTTTTCTTGTCTCTGTTTAGGTCTCCTGTAGTTTGTTCATTTTTTAGTTGTATTTATCTTCATTACTATCTAAGCATTTAAAAATAGGATAGTTCTGCTAGTTTTTCGAATGGATAAATCTCAATTATTAAATGGAATGAATTATAGTATTTGGAGAGTAAGGTTAAAAGTATGTTTATGGCTAGAAAGCTATGGGATCTTGTAACTGGTGTGGAAAAATTGACCCACCAGAAGACTAGCAAATCCTGAAAACCTTAGCTCCTTCTCTCAAAGATCACATGAAGCTTTGTCCATCCTATTGCAAAGCATAAAAGATGAATTTTTAATGCATATAGGTCATATGGATTCTCTTATTGATGCCTAGAAACAATTAGAGACTATGCATGAAGGCAATCATCTATCCAAGATAATTAAGCTAATTTTAGAACTGTTTACAACTCTTATGAAAGGAGGATGAGAAAATAGTTAATTATCTAGCTAAAATTAAAGTTGGATGGCTGTAATTTGAATTGTTTCATAAGATTATATATTTCATTATTCAGATAAATATTCATGAAAAATTCAGGAACTATATCTCTATTCTTAACTCTAAATATCAAAATGAGAATGATTTTCCTGATTTGGATACTTTTGTCTTCTCTGTTAATTCAAGAAGAACAAGTAATGGAGAATTTTGATTCAAAAGAGACTGCATCTCAGGCATTATTCTCTCAGAATCATAAGTATGCTCAAAATAGGAATAATAATAATCCTAATTAGAAGTCTAATATACAGATCAAGATTTAAATCCAATCATAAGACTAATTCTGTTAAAAACAGTCAGAACTTTAAAGTCAAATTTAATGGCACATGTAACAAGTGTGGAAAATTTGGTCATAAAGAGTCTGATTGTCATGTAAAAGCTAACAAATTTGTTAAAATACTAGAAATAGTAAATCTAATAGTCAAAAGGAAAATAAAAATCATGCAAATAATGCTGAGCAATCTATTGCCTTATATACTACTCTCTTAGCTTCAAATGATAATGAATGGATCCTAGATAGTGGTGCCTCTAGGCACATGACTTGTATTTCTGGTATCCTCTTCAGATGTTGTAAAATGTGAGGAAAATATATATCTAGGAGATAATTCCATCATTAGATCTGAAGGTTGTGGAAATGTTAAATTGTCAAATGGAATAATTAGGAATGTCTTGTATGTTCCTCAGTTGAAAAATAATCTTTTGTCTTGCTCTCAGTTAACTAAAGAAAACTATAAAGTTGTATTGCTACAAGATAAATGGTATGTAAAAGATGAAATCAGTAATGTTATTGCTTCTGGTATTCAGAAAAATGGCTTATATATTTTTGATGGATTTATGTCTGAATCTTGCTTTTCTTCCTCTTCTAGGAATGATATTCAGCTTTGGCATGAAAGATTAGGTCATGTAAACTTCAAAATTTTGTATGAAATGTCTCACCTAAATCTTGTTGTTGGTCTTCCCTAAGATGAAATTTGATCATGAAACATGTGAAAGTTGCTTACGTGGTAAGAAACATGTTGAACCATTTCACAAACATCATGATCCAAATTCTTCTCATTTATTAGAGTTGATTCACAGTGATGTGAGAGGTCCACTTGAAGTTCCTTCTCTCAGTGGAGCCTTTGTATGTTGTTTGCTTCATTGATGATTTCTCTAGGATGACTTGGTCTTATTTTATTAAGAAAAAGTCTGATGTCTTGTCTAAATTTCAAGAATTTAAAGCCTTTAGTTGAAAATGCTTCTAATCTGAAAATAAAAAGGATTAGGATTGATAATGGAGGTGAATATGTTAGCAAAAAGTTTGATGAGTTTTGTGTGTCATGTGGGATTCAAAGAGAGTTGAATACTCCCTATTCCCCACAACAAAATGGCATTGCAGAAAGGAAAAATATGACTATCTTAGAAATGGCTAGGACTATGATTCATGCATCAAATGTGCCTAAGTTTTTATGGGAAGAAGCTATGAACACTGCATTCTATATTCTTAATAGAGTTCCTTCTAAAGCTCTTCATCAAGCTTACTCCTCATGAAGTATGGAAAAAGAAAAAACCAATATCTCTCACTTAAGAATATTTGGTAGTCCTGCTTCTATCTTCATTCCAAAAATTTAAAAGGAAGAAGCTTGATCCAACCTCCTATTCTTGTATTTTTGTTGGTTATGGTTGTCAAACAAAAGGATTAAGAGTCTATGACCCTTTCAAGCATGACATAGTTGAAAACAGGAATGTTCATGTCTTAGAAAAACATATATGTGATGCTTCTTATGAACCCTCCTCTGTTTCTCCTGAAATAGAGCCTGATAATCCTTCTCCTAACAATATGGAAACAGAAGTTCAAGAGGATGATTATCCTGATCTAGATATGATGGAGATTGAGGGGGAGTCATCTCAAAATGTCTTGCATCCCAAGATTCCTAAATGGGCTCAAAATCTTGTTAAGGATTCTCATCCTGTTAACCTTAGAAAAGTAACTCGTAGTCAACATTCTTATCATGCCTTGATGACCCTATATGAGGTTGAACCACAATATTTTGAATAAGCATGTCAAGATGATAGATGGATTTAGGGCTATGAAAGATGAATACAATGCTTTGATTAAAAATAACACTTGGGAACTAGTCCCTCCTCCTTCTAAGAAAAGCATTGTAGGATCCAGGTGGTTGTATAAGATCAAGTATAACTCTGTAGGAGAAATTGAAAAATTCAAGGAAAGGACTGGTAGCTCATGGTTTCACTCAGAAACCTGGTCTTGACTATGTTGAGACTTTTTCTCTTGTAGCTAAAATGAGCACTGTTAGGAATCTTCTTGCTTTGGCTGCCCAATATGGTTGGGAGATTCACCAAATGGATGTTAAAAATGACATTTTTAATGGTGACCTGAAAGAAGAAATCTACATGCATCAACCTAAAGGTTTTGAAGAACCTGGTAAGGAACTATATGTCTGTAAGCTAAAAAAATATTTGTATGGTCTTAAGCAAGCTCCTAGAGCTTGGTATGCTAAAATTAATAGTTTCTTTTAGGATCTTGGATTCAAAAACTGTTGTTCTGATAATGATTTATTTGTTAAGTTTGAAAATAATCATATTATCATTATTGTCTTATATGTTGATGATATCTTTGATTACTAGTAGTGATCAAAATTTAATTGTTAGAATCAAAGAAAGGTTAAAACAACATTTTGAAATGACTGATTTAGGTTTGCTAAATCATTTTTAGGCATGGTTATATTTCAAGATCATAAATATATTGTTGCATCTCAATCTCAGTATGCTATGAATTTACTTATAATATTTAACATGATTGACTGTAAACATGTTGTCCATTCCTATTGAAGTTGGTGTGAAATTAGATCCTAAACCTACATGTGCTAAATTTGATCCTACTCTTGTATAGATGAACTAGTTGGTAGTCTAATTTATTTGACTATTACTAGGCCTGATATTTCATATGCAGTAGGAGTTGTTTCAAGATTTATGTAGGATCCTTATGAGGATCATTGGAAAATGGAAAAAGGAATTCTGAAATATGTTAAAGGAACAATTAATTATGGTCTATTTTATTCTTCTTGTGATGATGCAAAACTTATTTGATATTGTGATTCTAACATGCTGGTGATGCTATAGATAGAAAATCTACTTCTGGATATGTTTTCAAGTTGGGTGCAGGTGCCATCACTTGGAGTAGCAAGAAGCAACCAATAATTGTCTATCTCTTCTACTGAAGCAAAGTATAAAAGTGTTATGGAAGTAGCAAAGGAAGCTATGTGGTTGAAAAGACTGTTGGATGAACTACATATGGGCATCAAAGGGAAACACTACTCTTCTATGTGACAGCCAGAGTTACATTTATCTTGCAAACAATCCAGTTCAACATCAAAGGATAAAGCATATAGAAGTTCATATGCACTTTATTCGAGAGAAAGTCCTGAATGGTGATATTGATCTCAAGTTCTGTTCGAATGAAGATCAAGTTGCAAATATCTTCACAAAGCCATTGTGTGCTAGTGAATTTTTGCAAGTTTCATGCCTTTTTGGGCCTATCAAGAGTTTCCATTGAGGGGGAGTGTGCATGACAATTCCACCTCTTAACGGTTGTTGTAAACTTCCAATACTTCATCCATTTTGTAATAAGTAAATAATCACAATATGTGAATTTACTTGTAAATCCCAATGAAACATTAGTTATGGGTATGCCTTGGTTTATAAAAGGCTCCATAATCTGATATAAGTATTCATATATAAAGAAATTGTCTTAAGAATTTTTATATGGGAAGATCTGTATGATTTCCCTTGTTTACATGCTAGCCTGAATCACTGTTGTTGATTTATGGATCTGTAAATCCTTTTGTAGAAAAAGATAAATTTGGCATGTCTTGTTTTGTTTTCCCCACTTAACATTAAGGGGGAGTGTTGGGGTGATAATGTCAAGTGGGGATACCTTTTTGGTGGACCACCACTTCACGAACCCCTTTATCTTAAAGTTTATTTAATAAACTTTATGAGTCATGGTCTTTCAAAACTAAAAGAGTGAGACAGTGGTATGACCATTCACCCATCATATATATATATATATATATATATATATATATATATATATATATATATATATATATATATATATATATAGGATGATCCCTCACGGGATTGGTATTGATATATGCACCATAGTATACATACTAAGTGAAATATGCTCAAGCTATTTTATATATGAAAACTTGTAAAATTGTGAGACACTGGTCTGCAATTTTTTTTGTGAGACCAAGGAGAGAAGTGGAAGTGCTGGGTTAAAGTGTTGATAAATTCTTAATACAAACAATGCTTTATTTCAGTGGGGTTTTCCTCCTTTGGGTTTCCCCACAATAAATATGGTGTCTTCTATCTCATTTACTTTACTGTTATTTACTTTCAGCTCTTGTTATTACATTATATAATCTACAAAATATATAAACATATAAATCTATGGTTAATTTAACTACACACCATAATCTATAATCTTCAACAATTATCTGTGGATATATAATTTGTTAGTCATACATTCCCTTCATTTCCCTAATATGTTGTACCCTTTGGATATGATTAAGAAATTTTGTAATGGATAATTCTCCTTCAACATCCTCAAACAAGTGCATCCAGAATGGGTGAATCATGAATCAATTGGGATCTAGAAAGAGTACTACCTCTTTCTCATCTGATTTAAAATTCACCTCCATACTATGAAAGTTTAGGATGAATTATTCCGATGGATTCAACCATTGCACTTCTAATACAATGTTAGTCTCTTTAAAACTATTGTAATACCTTCCTAAGATGTTAAAGATGTCTCTTCCTTGGTTGAACTGTAAACTGATAATATCATCCAAATACACAATAGTAAACTTACCAATGAAAGGTTTTAAGACTTAATTCATAAGTCTTATGAATGTACTAGGAATATTAGTTAGGCTTAAATGGCATAACAAGCCATTCATATAGAGTGCTTCATTGGTTTTGAAAGTATTCTTCCATTCATCTCCCTCTCTTATCTTTATATAATAGTAGTCACTCTTAAGATCACATTTTTGAAAAATAGGTCAGCACCACTCAAACAATTCATCAATTCCTCAATTCTTGGAAATGGAAACCTGTATCTCATGGTGTTTTTGTTGATTACTCTATAATCTGTACACATTATCCAATCTCCCTCCTTCTTAGGCACTAGAACAGCTAGGCACTACACATGGACTAAGACTTTCCTTAATCAATCCATGTATCCAAAATTTCTTATATTTGCTTCTTGATTTCATGCACTTCTCTTGAGGAGTCATCTTATAGGCAAATTTTGTTTGGAAAATTTGCACTTGTTGAATGAGGTCAATGTGATGACTAATCCTTCTTTATTGGGGGCAGCTCATTAGGCAACTCATCTACCACAATATTAGCAAATTCTCACAACATATATAGTATTTCTTACAGGTAGTTCATGCCATTTAGTGGCTATCATAACAGTCTTTGGTCTAATTACAAATCCAAAATCCAACTCTCCTTCCTTTATATCTAGACAAGAATTCTTTCTCACTCACCATCATCACACTTGAATCATAGTCCCTTTCTCATTGTCTTCTTCTCTTAAAGGCAACAGAGTGTGGATACACACCATCTTTTTGCAACGTATAAATATTATTTCTACCATCATGATTGGTCTTCCTATCATACTGCCAAGGTCTTCCTAGAAGTACAATGATAACATCCATTGGCATTATATCACATAACATTATATCCATGTATCCTCCAATCTGAAACTTCACCCAACATTGTTCACTCACAAGAACTTGTGCCCTTTTTTTGAAGCCAAGAAACCTTATAGGGTGATAGGATGTGGTAATCTTTTCAAACCAAGTTTTTCTACCATTCTCTAATGACACAAAATTATCAGTACTACCTAAATCAATTACCATATTGTACAACACTTACCTTGTGATTTACATATTGTTTTGAACAGTGTCTTCCTTTGTGTAAGGATCCTTCTCCTTAGGTAGTTTGATCAACACTCTCTTCATCAACAAAAGATTTATCAACTATTTAGTTTCTTCTACATGAGATGGAGAGCCTAAAATTTCTTCCTTTGCTTGAACCAATTGATTTTTATTTTTAGTTCTTGAACTACTAGCTTGAGGTTCTTTTGGACATTCCCAAGACCTATGACAAGGTCATAATTTTTTTCATTTAAAACATTTACCTATGAATCCTTTAGTCCCTCTCCCCCTCTACATATATCCTACATCTATAATAGAACCTTCTTCCTCTAGAATCCACCTCCTAAAGTAGATGATTGTTCTTGTGAACAACTTTCATTTTTCACTTGTTCTTTGAGATGAACTTCTTCCTCCTTGTTATGTCATCTTTCTCTATAGCTTCTGACCTCTACCTCTGTTTTTCTGATTTGCTTTGCTGATTTTTTCTTTTATTTAGCTTATTCCTCTATTTTAAAATGCATATTTATAACATTCCTCTAGTGTTTTTGGACTTACCAAACTTCGTTCATCCTAAATAGTGTATCATCATCCCATTAAGGTACCTGAGCAATCTTCTCTACAACCTTTTCCACATGACCTGATCTAATTGTTAACGTGTAGAACTCTTATGTGTAGTCCTTGACATGCTCATTTCCTTTTGTTTAAAATTTTGCAACTTCTATGTACAAATTATATTTGATAGTTACTGAGGTATAAACTTATCCTTGAGATCTTTGCTATCAATTTTGTCCCATTCTTTAATCCTCATTTTCCCTTTTTTAATCCTTTCATCTTGTATAAATTCCCGCCATAAGTGTTGCATGACCCTTTCAATGTTGCAAAGCAAATTTTACTTTATTCTCCTTCAGGAAACATTTTCATATTCAAAAGTACTTATCCAAAGTAGTAATCCAATCATTATTAGCTCTTCTGCATCAAGGATACCTACATATGTAGGAGTATCTTCAACTTTTGGTTTAGATCCATGTCCCATTATTACCTTAAGTAATATGTTTATTTCACTTTCTTCTGTGTTCTTCAACCTCTCCACTGTGTTAGAGCAACATGTGGTTCTTCTTCTCTATCACTAAAATCACCTATTATAGTTCCTCTTCTTTGTATTGTCTTCCACTATTGTTATCCTTGTATCAATCCTAACTCATCATATTCCTCAACTCTTCCAATATGGCATCTCGCACTTGGATGCCTCCTCTACCACCTCCTCTCACAATTCTTTTAGGTGGAATTTTTTCGTCTTCTTCACAATCACACTTGATTCTTAGTTGATTCTTAGTTATCAACCTATTATGATACCACAATTAATGCAAAGAGTAAAAGGAAACTAAAACTTGTTTGGTAAAATAACACTATGCTACTTTAAAAACTGGCTTATTAAAGACTACTAGCCCTCCAATATGTATAAGTCTTATTGTTTGGAATGAACCACCAATGAATCTTAAGAAAAGTGAAAACACTGTTATGGATACCCTTTATGGGTCACTTATGCTTCTAAATGTAATATTTAAAGTCCTTAACTCTATGTTATAAACCCTAAATTCTGCTAAGTCATCTTATGCCAATTAGGCCTCTTATTAGGTCTTTGGAGTCCTAGAAACTAGACTATCACAACATTGCACTCCACCAAGAGTCTTGGAAACTTACTAAATCCTATAAAAAACTTATGTCATAGGAATCTGATAGGCAAGATACCTTGAAAATCTTGAGCCAAGGATTCAATGTACCAAGTCCTCTAAACCTGTTTTTTGACACTAAACCCTACCTAGGGTTTTTGACAGGTCCTGAAAAGGATGAAAATAAACCTCTTTTAAACAATTTTACCCAACTTTCAAGCTCTAAAACTTCCACATGTAGATCTATTCCAACTTTTTACAAATTCTTGATGTAGTTAGAATAATAGATAATATGAGAAGTTTGTTTCAAATAATGAGAAATTGAATGTTAGAAGCACAAGGACATATTTCCACCATGCATAACAACACAGTCATGGAAAAATGAATATTCTTACCTGACTCTTTCTAACTCCAAGAATTAACAAAGGAATACACCATGAATCAACAACAATAGCTCTCTCATTAATATCCTGTGCACAGAGAAAGATTAACTATCTACTCAAAAAATGGACTCATATCATTCAAAATTTCATTAGAACAAGCCATGTTTTCCTTTAATGTAGTCTCTCACTAAAATAAAGTTATCTTCTATTCTTCACTTCAAACCATAAGTTCTTCACGACTTGGTTTCAAGTCTGATATGCTTAGAAAGCATATTTCTAAATATACTCTCCAACCACAATTTTTCATCAAGTTTTCTATGTTTTTACATTAAGAGCACCTCTATCGACTCAAGAAGACTAAAAAATGCACTAAGAAGGAGAAAACATGAAATTTTGATGAAAAATGTTACAATTTTAATTTATGTCCACATTCTACAAGTAGGTGCTCAAGACATACTTAAACATGACCTAGCCACCCTATACAAATGTCCTAGATCTATTCATTCAACACACCAAAATTACTACAAAATGCCCAATTTCTTGTCTAATGAAATTCAAATCTAATTTTGGGCAGGAAAACATATTCTCAAGCCAAAATTTGAAATTATGTGGACCTATAGATCTACAAACACCCCTATCATCCTAATGAAAACCTACTAAAATGATAATACTAAGATTTGAGGAATTTAACTTGTCCAAGTTGATGCTATTCTATCACTCTGAAAGGAAAATGAAGGATAAAAATGATATGCATTAGCCTATGAGGAAAATGGAGGATGAAAAAATAATATGCAGCAGTATGTGCTCTTATACCAATTCCAATCTAGAAAAATGGAGTGTGTAAAGAGAATGAAAATGAAATGGAATTTGTAATCCAAAATTTATATTATTATTCAACATAAAAAATGAAAATATTTACAAATTTTAATCCAAATTGGAATGGATGTTACACTTCATAATCTTTGTGCCTATTCAAATACCTTTGGGAACTCTTCAAGTTCCAACTAAATGAAAAAATATATCCTAAATAATACCTATGATGATCTAATATTATATGTGCAATAATATTACAAATATATAGATTCCTAACCTTTGTGATGGGAATGTAACTTTTTAGAATTCTCTCATTAATGAAACTTACTATGATTACCTCTTGTATACCCTCCAATATTCATTTTATTTTTTTCCTCTTACATTGTTCAGTGTATTGTATCTTATATTTCTCATTTGTTTATATAGTATTCTGTTAAAATTAGGTAAGGAAAGTAGTGATATAACCCCAAACTCACTCTTGGTATATTTACCTCACCAAACATATTTTCATGCTCCTCACCAATCTCTTCATCTAATTAACATACCAATATCACTCCCTAACTCATTGATCTCCACTTGGTATTTTTGATACCTTGGCTTAACAAGATCGATCTCACCAAGAGTTATCCTTTGTATTTAATCGTAACTTGGTGATAATACCTTTCAAACCCTTTCTGCGACCAATCTTGATGAGATTAGATCCATCAACTCACCCTAATTAATTTGAGATCCCAATCCCCACATTACCTGGATATTATACAATTTCCAAGAAAATCACCTCATTTTCCTAAATGGCTCAACAATCTACTTAATGAGCTAGATCTTTTTAAGTTTTACCACCCCAAGCATAACCCCAACTAGGCTCTTCACACTCAATGCAATCACCTTTCAATTATTCATTCCTTCTCTAATTATAAACCTCTATCCAACACTACATCAAATTATCTTTCCAATTTCATGTATTTATGGGAATATGCAATGACATCTATCCCTAATAACTTGCTCAGTGATTCCCCTAAAAAATATTACTCTTTATGAACGACCAAGTCTAGAGCTTAGATCTATTCCATGGCTTGATCATTCTACCTCACCCTACGATCCATTTTGGATAAGTGCACCAAGTTGGGGGGAAATAAGGGTGTCTTAAGTGGACGTATTTTTCTGAAAAATAAAAAACTTCAACTTGTATGAGTTTTTTGAAATAGTTACACTCAAAATTGGAAGATGTTGTATAAACATGAATCGTAGCATTTTGAGTCTGGTTTCTAAGCTACTAAATTTTATTGAAAATAGATAAGTTCAAGTGGGTTAAATATACTAAATACCAATAGGTGCTCCTATTTTTGTTAAAAAAAATAATAGAGTGACTTTCGTGCCCCCCACCTTCTTTTGAGCACTATTTAGTATTTTTGAAAACCCTTTGGTAGAAAGATAGCTAGGAGCATCTAGTTTGTGCTAGATTTTTTAAAGATTTTTTTAGCGAGTTTTTTTAATGATTTTTCTAGTACATAAATTTTAAATTTTGAAAAATAACAGAGCTTTGACCGTGCCCCCCTAATTACCTAAAAAATATCAAAAATTAGTTTTTTTTAAATATGTATAGAATTAGTCCTAGTTTTTGCCTAATTTTTTTTATTCAATTTCAATGTGTCGAAAAAAAGATACATGACGAAAGATAATAATTTACAAACACTAAAAATAGAGGTATAAAAGACATAGTTTGAAATAAATATAATTGGAAACCTTACAATAGTCAAAAAATTTAAAAATCACATATGTAGAAAGAGGATAGCTTTCTTGACTTTGTACAAAAAATTTAAAGAAAGATAGTGAACGTTTTTGTAGGATTTAGCATGGTGGAAGGTGAGTTTTTTCATACTTTTTCAAAAACACATAGGTAATTGTGCTATTTCAGGTCCAAGGTGTAATTTTGGGAAACCAAGGCAATTCCAAGCCTACAAATTCTTGGTTTAGGGGCATAATAAATGAAATGTGTACGCATTATAATGCGTACACGCTACTTACAGTATAAACATTACATCTACTTTTGATATGCTTCTATTTACAAAAATAAATGTTTAAGTATATTTTTTTCATTTATTATTATTTCTTAAATTTATTTTAGTAAATATAAGAAATTAGGGTCACTCTGCACCATATGGAACTAGTCTCACAGCTCCATGAGTGGCGGTTTAGGAAATAGTTTTTTTATAGTATAATTTGGTCTGAACATAGGCAATTTTTAGGATTTCAACATTCAACCTAAAGCTTTTAGCATTTAAATTCTACAATCAAAACCCTAAACCCTAAACCCCTAGGCCCTAAACATAAACCCTAAACCCTAAACCTTAAACCTTGAGCCCTTAACCCTTAACCCTGAACCATGATACCTAAACCCTAAACCCTAAGCCTTAAATGCTAAACCTTAAACATTCATCCCTTACTCGTGAGCCCTAAACCCTAAACACCAAGCCTTAATCCCTGAGCCCTGAACCCTAAGCCCTAATCCCTAAGCCCTAAACCTAAACCATGAACCATGAGCGCTAAATGTAAAAAACCCTAAAAAACCAAATTATAAACCCTAAACCCTAACCCTAAAACCTAAACCCTAAACAATGAATCCTAAACCCTAAACCTTGAGCCCTAAACATAAACCCTAAACCCTGAGCCCTAAACACTAAACTCTAAACCCTAAAATCTATGACCTAAACCATAAAATCCTCAACCCTTAACCTTGATCCCTGAACCCTAAACTATAAACCCTAACCCTAAAACCAAAATAATAAACCCTAAACCCTGAACACTAAAGATTTAATCCTAAACCCTAAACCCTAAACCCTAAAACCTAAACCCTAAACCTTGACTAAATCCTAAACCCTAAATCCATAGCCCTGAGCTCTAAACCCCTAACTTTGAACCCCGACCATGAACCATAAACCCTAAACCATGAACCCTAAACCCTAAAACCTAAGCCTTGAACCCTACACCTTGGTCCCTCAGCCCTAAACCATGTACCTTAAGCCCTAAGCCCTAAGCCCTAAACCTCGAGCCCTAAAGCATAAACCCTAAACCTTAAGCCCTAAATTCTAAATCTTTAACCCTAAACCCTAAACTATAAACACTAAATCCTCAACCCTAAACCCTAAAATCTAAACCATAAACCCTAAACCCTTAATCATGATCCCTAAACCCTAACCATAAACCCTAAACCCTAAAACCTAAACCCTAAACCCTAAACCCTAAATCCTAAACCATTAACCTTGAACCTTGAACCTTGAACCTTGAACCATGAACCATGAGCCCTAAACCCTAAACCGTAAACCATAAACAATATTTCATCAATATTTCCTAGTCTCGTGCCTAGAACCATCATTGAGTATTTCAAAAGTGCCTTCAAAAGATAGGAGTAGTCATCAAGCCTAGTGAAGGGTGTGATGTGATTTATAAACAACTTGAAATTCATATAGATTTAAAGGTCATAACATGAATTTACAAATATCTCTATTGTTATAAATGGAATCCAAGTATCGGTGTCTCCATGTATCCAAGGATTGAGGACTACTAGGGTCTGTGGCAGGATTGTACATTCAAGAATCATTGAGTGTCTGAATCAGAATGTCGTTGCATATGGAGAAACATTTTCAAACATTGGAATAATGCATCTTGGAAAATAAAATTGAACCTCATAAATCCTCTCAAATTTCCAGCTTACACAAGCACTGGAAATATCAAGATTTGTTCTTCAAATGAAACCTTCGTTCCTGATAGCTTGCAACTGAAATACTTATTTAAAAGAGAATCAAAAACATTTCTTGGTACCAAATTATTCTTGGATATATGACATTTCCATCCTTTAAAATATCAACAAATGAAAGACATAAAATTATGATGACTATCTTTGAATGTTCTACTTATGAAGTAGATGAACCCTTTTAATTGAATACTCTTTTTCAATACTAATAAGAATGGGTAAGACACAAAACATTACAATGAGTGAAATAGTTCCCATGCGCTGGGAAAAAGAAGATAACTGTATTGGGTAACATTTCTTTGTACCAAATTATTCTTGGATATCTGGTATTTCCCTCCTTTAAAATATCAACAAATGAGAGGAATCAAATTGTGATGACTACCTTTGAATGTTCTCCTTATGAAAAAAATGAACCATTTTTAGTTGAATACTCTATGTCAATACTAATAAGAATGGGAAAGACACGGAACATTACAGTGAGTGAATGGGTGAGCCTAAACCTTAAGCCCTAATCCCTGAGCCTTAAAGCCTTGAGCCCTAAACCCTAACCCCTAAACCCTAAAACCTAAACCCTAAACCCTGATCCTTAAACCCTAAACCCTAAACCTCTGTGCCCTAAACCTTGAACCCCTACCCTTAAACCTTAAACCCAAATCCTTAATCCCTAAACCCTAAACCCTAAAACCTAAACCCTAAACCCTAAACCATGAAACATGAGCCCTAAACCCTAAACCCTGAACCCTAAACCATAAACCACAAAACCTCAACCCTCAACCATAAACCCTAAACCATCAACCCTAAACTGTACACTCTAAACCCTAAACCCTTAACCCTAAAATATAAACCCCAAATCCAAAACACTAAAGCCTAAAGCATAAACCCAATTTTTAATAATCAGAAACCTAAGCTCTAAACCCTAAGCCCTAAGCTCTAAACCCTAAACCCTGAGCATTAAACCCTAAACCCTAAGCCCTAAGCCCTAAATCCTAAACCCTAAAACCTAAAACCTAAACCCTAAAACCTAAAATTTGAGCTCTAAACCCTAAACACTAAACCTTGAGCCCTAAACCCTAAGCCTAAGCCCTATGCCCAAACCCTAAACCCTAATCCCTAAACCCTAAACCCTAAACACTAAACCCTAAACCCCGAGCCCTAAAACCTGAACCTTGAACCATAAACCCTAAACCCTAAACCCTCAACCGTAATCCCTAAACCCTTAACCCTAAACACTGAGCTCTAAACCCTAAACCATGAGCCCTAAACCCTAAACCAAAAACCCTGAACGTAAACCCTAAACCTTAAACCCTTATTCATAAACCCTAAACCCTAAAACCCTCAACCCTGAGCCTTGAGTACTAAGGAGGAGGCACATTACAATCACCTCATTTTTACCATAGGACAAGAATCCCATTCAGGGAGAAATCCTCTATCTTCAAAGTGAGGATATCATTTTAGTAAGAAGTAGACAAGCATCATAGAGCTGATTTGTGGTCACTAAAGTGAATTATGGATTAAATTTCAAAATTTGTACCAATTCAAGTAGTGGCAGGACCAAAATCTAATCTAGAAGGTAAAAAAAATACAAAACAACTATATGTTTTCGCAAAACAAAGACTGACTACAATATATATGGCCTGAAAATTTTAGGTCATTGCTAAAATTTTGAAAATGAGTAAGTACTGACCATATTAGATTCTGGAAAACTATCTTCTAGATTATAACTGTCAAAGCTATGAGACCAATTTCATCAGGTGCAGAGTGACCCTAACTTCTTATATTTACTAAAATAAATTTATAAGTATAAAGAAATAATAAAAGAAATCTTATACTTAACATTTATTTTAGTAAATATGGCTCCTTCTAGCCCTCCTAAATTTCATATGGCTCAAAAGGCATACTCGTTTCATAGCACTAGAAACATGATCATGTTATAATGCGTACTCATTTTAGGTTCGTGAATTCCCAAACCTAAGAAAACATAACATGATCACATTATTACAAAACACGACCGTGTTATTACAAAACGTGATCACGTTTAACTCATTTTCATATTTTTTGCCACTTTTTGGACCCCCAACTTGGTGCACTTACCATTATAAGGATGTTAAACTCTATGAAATATCTGTTTTCTACCTAACCCATCTCATCCATTTGAATTTTGGCTCAATAAGTACCCAATCCATCTCCCATGATTAACTACCCATGTATGACTTTCATAATGCCAAGAGCTCTCCTAGATCTATCTTGTCAAACTAGTTAATATGGGTTCTTCAATACTGTTACACATCAACTAAAAATAAAAATAACTAAAACTTAAATACACATAATTGTTTATGATTGAAGGTGTAGATGTTTGAGCTAAAAGGAAACTTTTCTCATGTTTATAACCTAAAAAATATAAGAGTAGTTAGGATGTAAGATATGTTATAGGTTGAGTATTTTGAATAAAGTAATCAACATTGAACATAAAATAAAATAAAAATTATTTCTTAAAACTATGATAAAATTATATAATGATTGTTTAAAAAAAAAGAAGAGATAAGTACTTATATGTGTAAAGTAATAAATAAGTGATCTACATGTGCAAACTAGGTGAAAAATATAATCTCAATTTGGAAATGTTTCATATTTGAATCTAGAATTGGAAAATTCTCATTTGCAAGACCATATAGCTTATACTGGAATATAATATGGTTCTTGCATACTCTATATGGTTTTGAACCAATGCACAGTGGGGTTATACAATATCTCTTACCCATCAATAGCATGGAAATGAGTATCAATGTCCTTCATTAGTGATCACACAACTTTGAGACCAATTGTAATGAACTAGACATGTGCATAATATTTCATAAAAACATTCGATAAAATAATAATAAATCCATGTGTGGGTGATGCTCGACTACCCATAATTCAACCCCTTTTGAACTAATCCAAGCGTTTCATTACATCCCCTTGAGTGGGAGATCAAATCTTCATGCAATTCTCCTAGTGTTGATGCAAGTACTATATGGAATGTAAGATAGCCCCATTTATATTCCCTCATGTCTCTCAACACACATATAACAAGATAACTACAAAGTATAAAATGTACCAACATGGTAGTAATGTGATTTAGAAATGAATGAAATGACTTGATCTTGATAAGACATAGCTCTAAGATCTAAACATTCTTGAAAATGAACGAATCTAAACTCTTCAACCTAATTTGAGTTCTTTAGACTTGTGTTATAGCTTCTCTAAATGTTGTATAACTACTTTAGGAAGATTTAGGAGAGCCTTGAGTGCTTTAGTGTTAATATCAATAATATATGCTTATAAGAATGTTAGGTGAGTTATAAAATTCAATTTACTTGCTAATATAGCCTTCCATAGGTTAAAAATCCACATTATATATGACATAGGGAAGATTAATTGACTCAGATAATGTTTTAAAATTATACAAAATAAATGTTATATGTGAGGTTTTGGGACTGTACAAGTTGGCCCACACCATAGTAAACCCTAGCCTTATTCTATATGGTCTTAGATATGTAATCAATTGTGACACAACCAAAGTATAAAAAACATTCCTAAGGTTATATTATTTATTTGGATAAATAATATTACTAGGATAAGTGACATAGTAGTGTGTAGATATTATCAAGTCATAAGAGAGAAAGAAATATATTTCAATTGAGATTAGAATGTGAGAATTTGTCTTAGCATAGGAACAAATGCAAAATTTTCATTTTCAAAGGATAATTTGCCATATTTAAGTATATAAATGCACACCCATTTAAGTTTGGAATTGAAAATTTCACACTTAAAGTAAAAAATGACATTGGTGTGCACACATACTTTTTCTTTGTTCAATAATTGTTGCCCTTTGTGTTGGTGTTGGCACGTCCCATGGTGAAACCTACAATAAAGAGTGTAATCAACATACAAAAAATAAATTTAACTCTAACTCAAATGTGAAATAGTGCTTATAACTTTGAAAAATTGAAATTATTCTTAGTAAAGTAAAAAGATACAAAAAATGGAAGGAATACACCTGTTCATTTTATGGGGGGAGGATATCCTATTCTTATTATACTTGGAGATTATAATTTGAGTTTAGCTACCAATAATAGGGGGTTCTCAATAGCCAATTTTTTCAAAGTAGAAGTTAAAGAGGAGAGGATTTGAGTATGCATGACCCAACACTAAATATGATAGGTACTAAATAACCTTATTAAGAGGGAAGGACATTGTACACAATATCTATCCATCTTTATATATTCCCACACAAATAGATAGAGGAAGGAAGAATAACTTGAGAAGCATAATCACCTTAATGTCTCCAACTCCATAAGCCCCACCACTTTAGATATATATGGGATTTGTTTTGTGAATTTAGCACAAGGATGGAAGTGAATGGATGACTCCTACCCTCACTATTTATTTTACAACTGAATGTGATTATCTACATGTTGAGTAATATGAGGGCGAAAAAGGTCCATGACCCCAAACAATGTATCTATAATTGTATATAAGTAATGTAAAGGATAAGGAATGAAGAAGTCATGCCCCCTGTATTCTACCATGAAATATGTCCTCTATATCTAAATCTATATTAGAATTTTGTAAATACCTTTGAAAATACGAGAATGTTGAAAATTTCAGTAAAATTTCCCTAGAATACAAATGTTTAATATGGGTCATACCATATTATGGCTCCATCACGGGTGAATAATTCTGCACCATTGTGGATTTCACCACCTTTTGTATTTATTCCTATTTTTTTAGGATTTGTGCTCTGTATAAATAAGTATACATGTCTTGTAATCTACATGCACCATCTGTATACCTTGATGATTGCCCCATATTTTGAGGAACGTTTGATATAGAATTTGAGTGCATAGATAAAAACAAATGATGTGTACCCATGTCAAATAAATATGATTATATACATGGGATAACATGGAAGGATATTGTGGTGTACATCATTAGGGATATTGTTCCTGCAAAATGGGTGTGCATGGTGGAGGCCATGGTGCACAAATAAAATGAAATATGACAAGAGACAAAAAATAATAACAATACCAATCATGTGTTAGAGAAGAAAACCTAGAGGAAATATAATAATAAATCAATCTACAATTAAAAAATACTATATAAAAGAGTCATATCGAGACATATATAAGAAAACATGGGATAACATTGGTGTCACAATAAAATCATAGTGAAGAAACACATGATGCATACAATGATGTAAGTTTGTCTACAAAAGAGAGGCATAGAGTGCCAAACATGGGACACCCTTGATGTCACAAGATAATTAATGAACTTGGGGCTCATAAAAGAATAAATCAATAATCAAGCCATCAAGTAAGAGATAATTACAACAATCAAGTATAGAAAATAGTATTGAAAAATATCATAAAGTAAAATAGGTTAACACTACACAAGACACGTGTTGGCCTTGTTATACCAAAATATAAGATACACAATATAAATAATTGATAATAATGAGGAAATGAAAGTAACTACAATGAAACAAAAGTGCTTACATAGTATAAGAGATGCCCCCAAATGATTAGATTAATTGGGAAGGAACCAGGTCGATACCTACCATCATATATCAATATATGTGTGTCTTGCATTAATCTCAACATACCTCGTGAATTCATGTTTATATTTTATAGAAAAATATTCATTTATCAAACCAATATGATAAACAACACATGCAAAGTGAAGGATTGGGTGCCATAAGCCTTTCTTGTATCAACCTCGTAAAGAGGGAGATATGAAAGGCCTTCTATTTGTGTCAATGTTGATATAGAATCATTGGGATGATAGGAAAAATGTACAAGCTTTCTCAAAGTATCATATGGTATGAGTCATATGAAGAGATGTAGTAATAATGTGAGGGGTATGTTTTGGTTCCCACAAATAAATTTAGTGTAGTAAATGAAGTAACAGTAAGTGTGGATATAGGAGAAAAATGTTTTCCATAGGAACACAAAAGTGAGAAATGATATAACATTATGAATTATGATCATATAATTGTCTAATATATCTAAAGATTCACACTCATAAATATCGTAAAAATCATTTAACATCAGTATAAGTGTATAAAAAGAAGTATTAGTGATATCGTTATAAGGAATGGTAACATAATAAGTGTCATTAGAGAAATACCGATACTTATTCTAAGTAACAAATTTAAAGGCCATATATATTGTAAAATTTTGAAGGGGGATATAGATTTATCTCAAATATATAGGCACAATGGAAGTATAAACAATAAACAGTGTGACATGAGGCACGAGGCTAGAGATAGGAAGAGGTGGTACATGAGGATTATACAAAAGAAGAGTAACACCAGTCACAAGTTCTAGTTAATGAACATGGAAGAATTATTAGGAATATATTTTTATTTTTATTCATTAGGTGAAGAAATTTCATGCTTAATAATATGATAATTTTCACTAGTATCCTAAGATTACATAAGGGGTGTATCCTAACTGATAGTAGTAGTATTGATAATATCTTTTATGAAATAGATAATATTGATACATCGATTAGTAGGATGGAAAATACATCTATGATAATAATAATAAGCAGTATAATAAAAATGTTTACCCTAGGGTGTGTTCATGTCAACCTCCAAAACTAGTTTAGGAGATACAAAAAATTGCATTCAAGTAACTATTTAAGAACCAAAAAAGGAAAGAAAGGAAAGCATGTGAATTTCCTGTGAAAGGGAGTTAGTGTAGTGAGAGATGGTATAGGGTATTCACAAGGGAAAGGAAAAACTACTTTTTGGTGTACATTAAGATACTAGAAAGGATTAGGGTCACTAGAAAAAATGTATAAATAACATTGATGGGATAATGTGAGTCAATATTACATGGGAATGACATCCATGGCATGCATCCAAGGCTTTCCCAAAATAAGATTATAAATAGGATCATCAAGCATAACATGAAGAATGGTGGCAAGAGTGTGTGGACCTAAGGTGATGTGAATGATAACTAGGCCAAACACCTAATGGGGCACACCCTTGGAAGCATATATATGCATATTATATGAGGTAATGTGGTCAATATATATACCTAAATTATAATGAAATAAATAGTGAAAAAATTGAAAGGCGAGTTATTATCAATAAACACATTTGATTACCCATTTAGATACCATAACTTGAGTATAAAAGAGGAGGTTGTTATCAATAACAAGATGTGAAGCCATGATAATGACATAAATGATAACACAGCCCAGAGTTAAAAAGAGGATCATGCACCAAGAAAGGGAAAAACCCTAGGCTGGTTAGGTTTTGAGTGATAGATTCAAATAAGGGCCAATTCAAAAAATGTTTACGCACTAGAATATAACACTATTTAGGATGTAAGATATGTTAAAAGTTTAATATTATGAATAAATTAATAAACATTAAATAGATAGTTAAAATAAATATTTTAATGTTTATAACTAAGATAAAATAATATGACCATTATTTGAAACATAATAATAGATAAGTACTTAGTTGTACAGAGAGATATATAAGTGATAATTGGTGAGAAAGCTACTCTAAATATGGAAATACTTCATATCTAAATCTAGAACTATTAATTACTCATGTGAAATACTATATAGACCAGTTTGGGGTGTAGAATAATTATGGTATGATCTGTGTAGACACCCCAAAATCAAATACTTGTTTCCAGTAGTATCCCCGTTCATACCCCCTTATGATTGATTAAATTAATTAATTAATGCACATTAAACCTTTTAGGATTAATTAAATTAGTTCCTAACACACTTTAGCTAAGTTAATTATCATTTATTAAATAAATGGTTAATTAATTATCTTGCACATTGTAGCTAATTAAATTAGTTACTTAATTAGGAAATACATACCTATTTTCCTAGTCAACTACCACTTAGACTCTATTTGGACCCCACTTGGACTCCACTTCATCATCCCAGTCAACTCCACCTCCAATCCACTTCCAAAACCCTACAATGGTGGGGGCATCAATAATGCCCATGCAACCACTTCTCAAATGAATTCAAAAATAATAATTTCCCCTGCAAAGCTGCAATTACACAAACCAATGTTGGTGTTTGTGACTTTCCTCATCATCTCTTGGGGTCTTTTCCACCTCACATGGTTAGTCATCTCACTTAGGTGAGATCATATGTCATTAGGTATAATTAGGGTTTTCATGTGTCATGCATGGTAGTTACACAACACTCCTATATATGTACCCTTTCTTTTTGATCTATGAGAATGAATAGACCTATTATTTCATTCATGATTTTCCTTTGTGTTCGATTTACTCTTGCTGATTACTTGAAGCGTTCATGCCACCATTGGGATGAAACCTTTTCAATATGCATGGGGTTCCATATTGATCCTTGCAGAACAATCTCACATGGTATCAAAGTGATTGTTTGGTAAACATGCACTCCTTTATTCTGGTTGTTAATTACTTATAGTTTTGTTATTTATGCTTCTTGTGTAATTTTTTTGATCGTTTTTAGAATCTTACTAACTGGTTTTATTAAGTCTTGTTTTTTTGATTTTTTTCTATTTCAGGGTTTGTGCATGCGTATGTTTTAGTACTTTCTCTACCATATTTAGCTAGTTGCAATTACATTTAGTGGAAAAGAATTTTAGAGGTAGGTTCTTCTTTGATTTTATCAGATTTATTTTCATTAAAAGTTTATTTTTCTAGAAAATTTATGTGATTTGTTTCTACTATGCATCATGTTGTCATTGTTACCCCCTGCTACCTTTCTCCTCCCTTCCTAGCTCGGTGGGATCTATTGTTAGCTCCAATCGACGAGTTTTGTTGGTTATGATTCGAGCTTCTTGGTTTGCCTTTGCGATTTTGATTTGTCGTTGCAGAGAGTCGGGCTGTTTTTTCTTTTCGAGTTGAGTCAAGTTCTAGTTCTGCATCAAGTTTTAACTTTGCATCATTGACCATCATTATTTCTCTACATTGCGTGTTGGTTTTTTTCCCCTTGCGTTGTCCTGTAGGTTTGTTTAAACCATTCTCGATCTTCTTAGTTGTCTAGGCCAACGACTCATTCTATCATGCTTGGCTCAACCGTGAGGCCTTATCCCTTTCCTGTGTGAGCTTGTTGGTCCACGAGCTCCCTCAGTTTGCTTGGATCGACCCAAAAAGCCTACTTATTTCTCACCTTGTTTAGATCATCCACCTGCTGGATCATTTACTCGAGATATTCCGGCATTGGTTTGTGACTCATGTGCCCCAAATCCTTCCTGGCTTCAACCTTGAGCTTGCCTCCATGACCTGGGAATCTGTATACATTGGATTACCCTTTCTCTCACCTTAACCCTTTATGTTGTCTCTTCTTCATGAGCGAGCTCTACAGAGCGATTGTGTTATCTCCCTCTACGTAGAGCACTTCACTTTGCATCTTGACCATCTTTCTTTGCAACATTTCCCCGCTCTCGCCTGTTGCTTTGGCTCACCCGTAACTGGTTCCCTTTGGCATTCGTTACTCACCAACCACCTACATCATGCTTTCCTATCTAGATCCTCGAGCTCGATCACGTGTCAAGCCTCCTCTGAGCCCTTTTTTGCTTTGACCGGTCCTCCTTCGTTTCCCGCCTTACTTTTAAATATCCTTCCGTTTTTTGTTTATTCAAAGCTCAGTTCTTTTAAACCTAAGTTTTATTAAATTAAAGGTAAGTTTTTAATTATAAAGTAAGGTTAAAGTGGTGGTTTAAATTTAAAAGGTGGATCAATCTATTATTATTAGGGGATTTAATTAACTTAGGAGGCTCTTATTAAATTAATTAATAGTTAACTAATTGTTTAAATAACGTTTTTTCTTGCATTTTTAAAAATCCCTTTAATTTTTAAAATTAGATTAATTGGAAAACTAAAACTGCTAAATATCGTTATTAGAAAAAATTTTAATCACTAATTTATTTGTGGAGTGCAGCGCTCGTCCAAGCCATTTTTCACCTTTTGGGAGCTTTTCCTGCATCCTAGAGGTCATTTCTTCTCGTTTTGAGCCCTTATTGCATTGCATTACCATTTTTATTGATTAGGGACTAGTGAGCACGTCCACCATAGTCTTATGACAAGGAGATTTTTACTGTGACGTGAGACACTATTTCTCACACAGGACTTATTTTCTCTCCCTCTTTCTTGTTTTAGCATTTTTTTGTGCTTGCTTACGATGTCAAATTTTCACAATCATTGGAACTTGATTGTGGTCTCCACACTTGTGGATTATTACGTTGATTACAAGGTGAGTGACCAAATGTTTCATGACACACACTCACACCTGATTGTAATCAACACACTAAACTATTAAGTTCTGTAAATAGGGGGTGATAATATTATTATGGGTGGTTGTATTTCTTTTTTCTGTTTTCATTCCTTCTTTTTCTCTCTTTGCGATAGATTCTCTTTCAATAATTTTTCTCATGCCATTCAAATTTTTTGAATGGAGAACAAAAATGGTAATGAAATTGAGGGGTAAAGGGTTATTTCACATTACCATGGGAGCTAAGACTGAACCTGATGATGAGCCCAAAAAACATAAGTGGCTAAACTGATGTGACAAAGCATTAGGTCTTCTTTGTATATCTATTTCTCCTAACTTACTCTTCCACATTGAGTCATTCGAAACACTTGATGAAGCCTATCTAAAACTTTAAACAATATGTTTGAACAAAAAGATGACATGATAGTGCATGCGTTGGAAAACAAACTACTAGTATTAAATCCTAGTGATTTTGAAAACCTACATACACTCTTCTCAAATTTCATCCACACTAGATTGATTTTAAAGGATTGTAAAGTGGAGAAGAAATATTCCCAGTTGATCTTGTCGATTCTTTTTAAGCTAGGTCCCGAATACTTCATTTTCGTTTCAAAATTTCACACCACGAAAGCTGCTATAGGTAGTACTTAGAAAATGACCCCATTTGAAAGTATTTTTTGCCTAACTCATTCGAGAACATGAAAAACTCATTCAAATGGGGAATATCAAATCCAAGTCGCATGCCCTTATAGAAAGTAATGGTAAGGGAAAGAAAAATGAAAAATAAATAAAGAGAAAACGGACCAACCAAAGAAGGAAACCAAGACCATCCAAGCCCAAACCAAACCTAACACCGAACACTTCTACTTCTGAGGCTTAAAAATGAAGAAGGAAAAGTGTAAGTGTTCATATTGTACGAAGATTAGCCATGAGGAGCATCAATTTATGAGAAAACAAATTGATCACCTAACTCATTTAATTGAGAAGAATAATATACGTGTTCTTGAGTCTATCAAACAAAATGCTCCAAAAATCTAAGTCTTCCATAACAAAGAAGTCTAAATCTAAGAAGAAGAAAGGAAAATCCCTTGCAACTAGAGTTGCTCTTTTTTTGACATGAATTATTGATTCTGGTGCTTCGTACCACATGGCTTATTTGGATGTTGATTTCTCCAACATCGAGCCATGTGGCATGTCCCAAATCATGTTGGGTTATGACACTATGATGTCAGTTTCTAGTAGTGGATCGGTAGAAATGGACGGTTGATAATTTATAAAATTGTTGAGTGTTCCCAATCCCTCTACCAATCTCCTATCGGTTTTACCAAATCATTCACCTTGGTGAAGGAATGCAAGTGCAATTTGGTTCTAGCTTGGTGATTATTCATGAGCTTCACTCTAACACTATTGTGGTTGAGGGAAAGATAGATCGCCATCTACGATTATATACCTTCTCCCACTTTACTTTTTATTTGATGTACACTACCTTGCTCACTCATGCAGATGAGGTTAGTAAGATATGGCATGAGAATTTTAGCCATCTTAACTATCATTACCTTGAACAATTGAGCCAAAAAAAAATGTTCAATGGATTACCCCGCGCCAATTTTTGTAAGGGTCTTTGTGAGGGTTGTGTCCTCAAGAAGGACCCCCAAAAATTATTTTGGAAAAGGAAAATTTTGGAGAGATACTCGTCTTTTGGATCTTGTTCATAATGAAATTTTTGTCCCATTCCCATCTCCTTCATTTTCTAGAGCTCTTTATATACTTACCTTCATTGATGATTTTTTGTGTTACACTTGGGTGTATTTTCTTAAGAAAAAGTATGATTTTTTAAATCACTTTCAGGACTTTAAGGATCTTGCTGAGAAACAAGCTGAAAGAGGTATCAATGTTATTTAAATTGATAATGAAGGTGAGTATGTGAGAAATAGGTTTGAATATTTCTGTTACTGTACCTTGGAAGGGATTTATTTACAGTGTACAATTACTTACAAACCTTCGTAAAGTGGAGTTTTAGAAAGAAAGAACCAACGCTTAAGGAGATGGCCACTTGTATGGTTCACTTGAAATCCATTCCTCCATAGTATTGGGCTGAAGAAATGAATTGTTCTTGCTACATTCAGAAAAATGTTCCACACAAGACAGTAAGAGGGATGACATCCTTTAAATTCTGGTTTGGACGCAAACATAATGTCGAGCACTTTTGCATCTTCAAATCTAATGTTATAGCCCTAATTCCTAAAAAGAAATGCAAGGATTTGGAACCATAGTCCAGATATTGTATTTTTATAGGGTATCCCAATGGCATGAAGGGCTATAGATTGTTAAACCTTACTAGTCATAAGACTTTATATTGAAAGAAGTGTGAAGTTTTGATGAGTCATCTTCAAAAAGTCTACTTCTCCACCCTCTAAGGTCCTTATGCTCTCTTATTCTGAATTTTTACTCTTCGGATGATGATGTTGTTGAGCGTGCTCCTCCTCCTTTGCTTGATCTTCTTAATCATCCCATGCTCCTCCATGACCCTCATACTTTGGAGTCTTCATGATTTTGACAGTAGTGATGATGTGGAATTCTGTCCCTTCTCACTCGAGTGAAGAACCTACTAGATTATGAGCCTGCCTCCCCCTCCTAGTCCTCACTGGGCTAGGAAGACTTTGTCAGAGTGCTGGAGAGTGGATTGGAAATCCTTCAGATGAGAGATGGAGTGCTCGGAGTTTTTTTGTACCTCACTCCTTCACCTCCACTTCTAACCATCAGGTCTTTCCGGGAGGCTTCTAGGATTCCTGAGTGGGATTATTGCCATGGATGAAGAGTAAATTCTCACTCATGAAGAACGATACTTGGGATCCTCACCCCTCTTCTGGAAGGAATAAAAAATCATTCGGTGTAAGTGGGTGTTTGGAAATAAAGTATTGTGTCTGATGGAGACAGTCAAGAAGATTTGAAAGCCCCAACTTGTAGTTAAGGGTTTCTCCCTAGGTAGCTGGGGTTTATTACTCAGAAACCTTTGCTCTCGGTTACAAAGATGATTTCCATTCAAATGACCCTCGTTATTATTGTGACGCAGACAGATGGGAAGTCCACTAGATGGATGTTAAGAGTGCCTTTATTCATGGGGACCTAGAGGAAGAGATATACATGGAACAACATCTAGAGTTATGTCCATGATCCCTCCCTCGTTTGCAAGTTAAAGAAGTATCTTTACTATGGACTTAAACAAGCCCCTTGGGCTTGGTTATGCCAAGATGGACTCCTTTCTACTTACATCAGGGTTCACTCAGTGTCACTTCTGACCCTAAATGTTTACATTTTGCGGCACAGGATGACTCCATGCTCACCCTTATCTCTGTATGTTGATGAATTTTTTGATCATGGGTAACTTCTTCCCTCTATCATTGATTTTGTGAAAATTTCCTTAGCCAATAAGTTCTCCATGTCCGACTTAGGATTGCTTCATTACTTTCTTGGGATTCAAATTTCACAATTTGACCTAAGGCACTTGTAATTTCATGCAGCCTAAGTACTCCCTTGAATTTGCTAGCTCAGTTTCACATGCTCCAATTATAAGCCTTCTCCATACTCCTTTCCCTTCTAGGGGTTAAGTTGGTTTATGGTTGTCCTCAATCCTTATGGTTGATGGTACCCCTTTATCAATTGTTGGTGGGGGAGATTGATTTACCTTGACTCACCACTGGTCTGGATTTTTTGTATGATTGTTGGGATCATGTCTCATATTTATACAGGAGCCCCATGAGTTGCATTGGAGAGCAGGGAAGAGGATCATTCATTGTGTTTGTGGAAACTTATATTTAGATGACATTCACTATCTTACAGGGACAAAGATTGATTTGGTTGGTTTTACTAGAATTTGATTGGGCCAGTGATCTAGATCATCATAAATCTACCCTCAGGCTATAGTTTCTCTCTTGGTTCAGGTCATGTTAGTTGGTCTAGCAATGAAACATAATGTGATTTACCATATCGTATACAGAGGCAAAGTACAGAGGAGTAGTTAACGCTGCCACAAAAACTTTGTTTGGTTATAGGGAATCTTGATAGAGTTCGATATTCAATTTCAACGGCCTACTATCTATCCACTACGACAACATGAGCACCATCTCGATTTACTAAAATACTAGTTTAGCATCATTAGATAAAGCACATTGAGATCCATATGCACTTTCATTCGGGAGCTAATATACACGATGACATCATCAACTTGTAAGTATTTTCATACTTCTAATCAGGATGTAAATATTTTCAGTAAGCCCTTCATTGAGGCGAAGTTTATTCACTTGCGATCTCTTCTTGGGGTGAGGTCCTTTGCATCTGCCCATCTTATTTGGGCTTTCTAGTCCTCTTCTCCTCTTCTCCTATTTTATGGAGAGATGTTGTTTGTACAATGGATACGTTATCAGACCTTTAGTTGTCGGGACCCATATGACACATCTTTCTTAGTTGTCTAAGGAAGTTATCTTTCTAGTTCTAACTTTTCATGACCTCTACATCAGCTTTGATGAAGGGAGGTTGATGGTGTGTGTGACTTGCCTCATCATCTCTCAGCGGTCTTGTCCACCTCACATGGTTAGTTCATCTCACTTAGGTGAGATCATGTAGGCCATTAGGTGTAATTAGGGTTTCATGTGCCATGCACAAGAGTTACACAACACTCCTATATATATACCATTTCTATTTGAATCTATGAGAATGAGTAGACCTATTATTTCATACACGATTTTACTTTGTGTTTGATTTACTCTTGTTGATTACTTACAAAGTTCACATCACCATTGGAGTGTAATCTATTCGATGTGCACATGGTTTCGTATTGATGCTTATAGATTAATCTCACAACCAGATCCTATTACTATTTCAGGAAATTACAATTATGAACATGAAGCCCATTCAAACCTAAGATCCACTTCTACATGAAGCCCATTCAAACCTAAGATCCACTTCTCATGGCCTCACCCTTAGCTATAAAATTCAGGCCATTCCTTTATAAATTGTCTTTGGAAGCTTTATGTAATTTGTAGCAAACTTCTACCAAAATTTCCACCCACATCCTCATGTTAAGCTCGTAGAATTTGCATCCACTTTGGAGAGTCATATCAAGAGCACCCAAAATCATACAAATCTAAAAGATTAAACAAGCATGAGTCCTTCAACTATATTCTTTGAGGTTTACATAGAGAATTTATAGAAAGGTATATTGTTGTGTTTTCATTTATCTTTCACTGTCCATAGTTTTCAATGCTCACATTCTGACACGCCTAGTGTAACCTCCCACATATAATTTATTATTTTTAGTTTACAATTTTTTATTCTAACAATTTATGTGTGTTTTTTGTGTTATTATAACATTTCTGTCTAAGTTTCAGGCTGACAGGTGCAACATAAAAGCAGAAAAACCAAAAAAAATTATCTTCCTAGCCGTATTTTTCACTTGCCTCTGAATAATATTCTCACCTCCAAAAACTCCTCTATTGTTGAAGCTAGCAACTGCTCACCTATGAAAAAATTGATGTTGCTTCTTCTTGCTACTATTAACCTCCAAAAATCCATGGATTACATTTTCTAGTGACCACTAAAGCTCTATTTACCATGTGTTTACTTTACCTAGCGACCACTAAAGTTCTGCTTACCCCATGCTTGCTTTACCTAGTGACCGTTAAACCTCTGCTTGCCATGTTACTGCTTTATCTAGCGACCGCTAGGCTCCAGTTTCCTTGTGGCTTCACTTGCTAGCAACCACTAGGCTCTGGTTTCCCTCTTTTTGTTTTTTAATTTTTTAATTAGTTAAACTTACAATTAAGTTTAAACTTTAGTATATTTTTTGTTCTTTCTAACCCCCATTTTCTTCATTTTTTAAATTCATTTACTTATATTTTTAGGGAACTAAAGGTCTCGTTAGTTTTTTTTAAATTTTTTAATTAATTAGCTTCTTTTAATTAATTAAGTCTTTTAAAACTAATTAGAACCTTATAGCTAATATTTTTTTATCAATTACATTAAAATAAACTTACTTTAAAACTTTCAAATGCAGGGTTATTAGATGATTTCATTCAATTAGATTGTTTTTATTACATTTCAGAAAATCGTTGTTTTTGTGTGAAGCTAATCACAATAAACTCATTGCGTATGCTCTTTTCTCACGCTTGTACAAGTGATCGTGAAAATCAAAAACATGATTTTATTTGTTTGTTTTTGATGTTTTTCTTGTGTTTTTTCACTTCAGGGAAAACGTCTAACTCTTGTTTGTAGGACCGTTCTTACAAGGATTGTTCTTAAAAATACTAACTAGAGGTATCCTTTGATCGTTGATTCAAGCAAAACCCTTTATCACCTTTCCTAAACGTTATAAAATTAACCATAACTAAAATTTTTGGAGGTAGGATTATTCCCTTCTTCCGATAATGACTGTGGGAAGTGCATGGCCAGGGCCCAAAAAATCATTACGAGGAGTACCATAGGAACCATAAAGTAGTAGACGCATTAAGGGAATTAGAAAGGAAATTTTTAGTGGCGAATATTCATGAATTCACAAATATTCTAATTTTTAAAATTTGAAATTGACTAATTTTTAGGGTAGGAATTAGGATCAGGTCACCTAATTTTTTTGGGTACAAGTTAATTTGAGGGGTCAATTCACCACTAGAGCAAAATTGAAAGTCATGATATTCACTTTTATGATGTCATTCAGTAGCCTTTTTTATGCTACTGGCCAACAATATAATATATGTTGTTGGCCGGTAGCATAAAATGAACTACTAGTCAACAATATATTTCATGCTACCGGTTGGTAGCATACAAAAATGCTATTGGCTAGTAGCATACGAAAATGCTAATGGCCGGTAGAAAATGTTAATGATATCATTAGATAGAAAAAAATTATGCCATATTTTGGGAGGACAAAGTTCTCATTGAGATGATCATTTTAACTGCTAACATAAAAAAAAAAAACCATACAAATTACAAAAAATCACTTTTTAAATTTTTTTTTATTTGCGTTATATTTTGTGAGGACATATTTCTCATCGAGCCAGTCATTTTAACTTCTATTGTCAAAAATGATTTTTCAAAAAATTACATATGCTTTTGGCTAAAATCATATACTATCAACCGACAACATATACTGTTAGTTGAAATTGCTACCGACCAACATCATTATTAAATGATTGGACAAACCATTCGAAACTCATTTTCTTCATATTCGCCATCAATTTGAAAGTCAATTTTCACATATTTGCCAAGGAATATATATGATTTTTTTGGGGGTCTTAAAATTTACCCTGGGAACTGGCTGCCAAAATAGGTACCTCCATTTACCTGACTAGTACACCCTTGTAATATTAAAGTTAAAATTTTCCATAGTGGCGACCCTAGTGTGATGATTTGAGTGAAATCCTTGCTCAGTGTATCAAAGGGGGTAAAGTAAAGCCAACATACTATATGAATCTTCCTAAAAAATGTTTCTCAGAAAATTGTGCTTGCTCGAATAACTTCTGACATTTAGGGAGAGAGCTCTATTTTAGGAAGCCACACCTTGAATAAGCCAACTTAAGGTAGAGGCTAACTTTTGCTACATCATTTTCATATTTCTTTCATTTTAACAAGTTTGTGTTCCACTCTTTTCATCCACATCTTTCTCTCTCACCCACGTTGTCACTTTGTAAACAAGTCTAAGTCTTGAGTTGTGTACATCCATATCTGAAATTAAATAAAATCATCAATCCCATTGTAAGTCTTGACATCGTGATACTCACTTTATCATGGTCAAACGCCATCATGATCACCTTGATCTTCCTTTTCCCGAAGTCTTAAGTTTAACATTTATAATTGTTAAACTTTAAGCATTCCACCATATTACGTCATCAAATTTAAACATTCACTTTGTTGTATTTTTGAAATTTTCACATTTCTTCACTCCTCTTTTTTAAATCATTCACTTTTCTATAATTTGAGATCCTTAATCAATCATTTTTCCTCCCTCTCTTTTCTCCAATTTCATGAGATTCAAACTTTTCGATCATCATTTCTTCACTTCTTGTTTTGACATTCACATTGTCGTTATTTGAGTGCTCCCTTTCCATTATTTAGTCTCCTTTTATTAACACCCATTTGTTAAAGAGTCGAGCATTTTAATCATGTTTCCAAGTCTCACCTTTTAAATCTCATTTTATTAAGATTTGAGAAAACTAACCTTTTCTAAGTCTCTTCTCTTTTAACACTCCTTTTGTTAAATGTCGAGCACATGAAAACCTTTCCAGACTTTTCATCTCTCTTACCACTCATTTTGTTAAGAATCATCTAATATAATCTTTCAATTCCTTCTTCTACCTTAACAGTACTTATTTTGTTAAGGGTTGAACAAACTCACCTTGTTAAGTCTTTTCTCTTTTAACATTCATTTTTGTTAAAGAGTTGAGCACATATAATACCTTTTAGTCTTGTCTATCTTAACACTCATTTTGTTAAGAGTCAAGAAATAAATTAACCCTCTTAGCCTCCTCCCTCTTCAGAATCATTCTACTAGGGTTGATTATTCAAACATTTTCCCATCTTCCATCTTATAATTCACTTTGTCAAGGGTTGAGTTTTCTTTCTCACCTTTCTTCGTTCCTCCCCTCTTTAAAAAATGATGGGTTCACGTAAGACATTAAACGATGAGTTATTAGAGTAATTTACTGAGATGAAAAAATAAATCTCTCTTATAGATTCCTAATTTAGTGAGCAATCAAGAAAAAATCCAATCATACAACCTAACAAAGACACTACTCTGCACAAATTCAAACGTCAGTTTACACCTCTTGGAGAAAGTATCTCTAGTCTCTTTCATCAATTAGAAAAGGCTAAGATGATCACCTATCCAATAACAAGACCCTTTTCTAATAGGGAACCCAAGCCTAAGTGGTATAATGAATCGTAATATTGTGAATACCACCACATTGAAGGCCATTCTACGGATTATTGTTCAAGTCTCCACCATTATGTCCAAGACTTAACTGATGACAAAGTCATTTTAATAGAACTTGAAAATGAAACTCTTGAAACCGAAGAAACATTAATTACAAAAAATTTTAATGAAGATTTGAACATTGTCCAAACTTCTATATATAATCAAACTCAAAAAGATCACGATGAAAAAGGTCAAGTATCTCTAAATCAAGATCAATCAATCTCTTCTTTGGATTTTCTTCCCTTAGTTCAAATAGACATTGAACATATTTCAGACAACAACCTTCAAACATCAAATGAGATCTTGAAATTATTTCAAGACTCCCTTTTAACCCTTGATATAAATGAAAAATTGATAAAAGAGGGTCCATCATCAAGCACCGCTGAGATTGATTATATCCTTTCGATGTTAGCTTCTATTCCTGACATCTCTAGCCTTGTTATAGAAACACAACAAAACCAAGTTTGGACAATTGCACTAACACAACCTTTCATGTCTCTATTACCTCAAACAATCAATCTTAGAGGAATCTCTTCACCACTGATTCCTATATGTCAAGAAATCCACATGTAATATACTTTATGAAGGTACGTTATACCTAGTAATATCCTTACAACAATTTAAAGATTTAATTGTAAATCTATTGTCAACTCAATTAATCCCACTACTTGGAAGGAACAAAATTGATATTTACTCTCTACGGCCTATAAGGAACCTCAAATATACATCTATGGATCAATTCGTCTTCCCTCACATTCTTTCCACTCACGGGGTGAATATGAATTTTAATGTATTCTCTAAATCGATAACATTCCTACAACATCACATAGGTCTTATGATCTCATAAAATATTTCTCCAATCATACATCTGTTGACTTGGACGTCATCTACCCAAGTATCGTAAATCAAGACTCTCTAGGTTGTTTAATTCACTTCGTTGACTTGGATATCATCCCACCCAAGTCTCATAAATCAGGACCATTCAAATTTCATAAACATGGACCTCTCTTTTGACAAGTCCATTGTAAACTATTATCTGTAAAAATGCAACCAAATTAAAAAGCGTAAAAAGTGAATCAAAATCCATCTCAAACCATTTCTTAAAGCATTATTTAAAAAGTGAAACTGCAAAGGTAATAAAATCCTTGTTCATAGGTGCTCTCTATACTAGGGGAGGCCACTTGTACAAATAGTTTTAATTATTTCACCTATTGACAGATATCTTAATCATAACATTATCATATCTTTACACTTTTCTCCTTCTGTGACACAGGTTAATCTTGTTCCTATTGGAAATTTTATGTCTCATCCCTGTTATGGTTTTCTACCATTTGAGATATTTTTAGTTACGGTTCTGTCTTGAAGCTTACTGATGGAAAATCCTCCTTCCACAAAATCTCTCTCTTTAACAGAAAGCATTAACTTCTTTACCCTGTCCTTTTTGACCCACCCATTTAAATGTATGGTGTTGAATCTTTGCATCCTACTAATCGCACGAGGGTGATATTTGTGGGAAAATTTTTCCTTCCCAACAAGCATAATATCAACATACAAGGCACATTCAATATCAAATAAAAATATATATAAATCATTATACCTTTCATCCTTCATAGTCTTCGATGATGAGCCCATACTTCTTATTGGTAATATGAGATTGGGAATGGAGGAAGGTATCCTTACTCGGCCTAAATTTTATCTATGGTGTTGAGCCCTTACCTCTTATTGGTGGCATTAGGCAAGATGTAGGGGGGTCCATTTAAAAAAAAATCAAATAAAATAAATCCTTCAAAAAAATTGAATCAAAAATTACTTATATTAAAAACATCCCAAGAAGTTGTTTATGTTAAGATAGAAAACAAGTCCTTTAACCGGATCTTTCCAATCAACATGCCATCAAAGATATAAGTCTTGTAAAAACCTATAAAGTGGAATCATCTTAGAATCATTCAGGTAAGATTGATTAGATATGAGACACATCTTTCCCACATGGATCATTGTAACACTTTGTGTCTTAACATCTATCATCTTCATTTTCATATCATCATTCTCTTAGTTTTTATGTCCTTCTTGGATCTCGGTGATGAGCCCTCATATATTCCTGGTTGTGTGGAGTCACGAATGGAGTGAAAAATCCTATCATTTATATCATCTAAATTATGCCATTGAAATCAAAGTCTTACAATTTTTTGAACATGAGTTCAGACAATGTAACCTTTACTGAGTAAAAATATAAAAAACATTAAAATATGTTTCAAAATTTAAAAACATTTAAATATTTTTCAAAAATACAAAAACATTAAAATATGTTTCAAAAATACAAAAACATTCAAATATGTTTCAAACCCAAAAAAACAATATAAAACTATTAAAAAACCAAAATTTAGTACAAAATTGTTCAAACTATAAATAAAATTAAAACATTCAACAAATTTTTGAAAATATTAGCAATTGGACAACACATTTTAACAATCTCACCATTTGATGATGCTCCTCATGATATTTCTAGATTATCTTATGATTATCACTTTTCTTTCCCGTAGTGTATATCTATTCTTGAGGAAAAGCAATCAACTACCCTTTCACAATTTAACTTTTCTTGGGGCCAACTTGGATTTCAAATTTTTAATCTAATATAGATCAAACTTCAATGGGATCCAACAAGAGTATTTTTGGAGTATCTAAGCATCAATTCACTCTTTGGCCCGATCCAATCATGTTGCCCATCTAAGTTATTTCTCGAGGGCATTCATATCTATCTAATTCTTCAATGTAGAACACATTAGGAGGGCCATTAGATGTCGTTATTACAAATTTTTTCATACTGTTATAGTTTTTTCAACATCGTGACGATGCTTTTATTTGTATGTTATTTTGTTCTTTGTTGTACTTTGTCATTTTAGACCAATTGCAGCTGAATTATTAGCATCTTAGTTCAAAAATAACTTTGGTGTTGTTAATTCATGTTTATATTGGGTTTGTTTGACATGTTTGTTTTCTCTTTTGCATTGCTTATACTTCTTGTGTTTTCCTCTTGGTTTATTAAATAAGCCATGTTGTTTTTTCCTTTTGATGTGTCATTAGATTTGTTTAAATTTATTTTTATTTGTGCTAATTTTAAGTACTTTGTGTACCCTCTTCATCAAAAACTTCAAAAAAATGCAAAAAAATAATATATTCAAAAATTCAAAAAAATTGAAAAACTTATAAAATTTGAAACAAATATTCACTTATCACATAAATACTATAATTAGAAAGCACATAAAGTTAATATTTTAACAACTCAACATAATCTTGATAAAGTAATACCTTTATCTATTACGATAGTGATAGTTCCAATCTTATGGATATCAATTTTCTTTCCCGTGGTGTATATATATGCTTGAGACAATCAATTATTTTTCCTTCATGATATAAATTCACATGGGAAAATTTTGGCTCTCATTTTCCCCCTCATGTAATTCATAATTTTATTGCACAGAGGCAATGATTCTTTTCAACTTTTGAATCACTCTTTAATGCGGATCCAAAAAGAGTTTCATTAGGAGTATTTAAGAATCATTCCACTCTTCATTCTGATTCTATCCCAATGCATTTCATATGTTTAGTGCTTGGGGGAATTTAGATATGCTTAATCATCATTATGGTACGCATTAGGGGCATAGTTAATTGTATTCTTTCAAAGTTATGTAGCATTGTTGATGTATAATTTTTGGGCCAATTACCCGCATTATGTTATCATCTTGGGTTCTTCATAATAATTGTATATACTTTTGTTGCACATATTGGGTTTGTTTTCCTTTTTTATACTTTCTTTTATGTGTGTGTGTTTGTTTACGCACATCTAGGCTACCCATCACTATTATTTCATAATCATGGTGACAAATCTATTGTGCAACATCAAATAAAGGTTGTTATTTGATTTTACTCTCCAAATGATGCTCATGCTATGGGCAAAAATTCCTTCCCCTATTCCTTATTCAGATTCCTTATCTTCTTCCTATTAAGTGGTTGTCCACAGCTTTACTGCGTCAACCATCTGCTTGAGGGGCAATTACCTTGTTTTTTGGGGCATACAAATTATTCATCGGGGAAAATAAAAATATCTATCTCACTTTCCTTGTCTTTGATTCACTGATATGCATATGTCTGCTATCTTTAGAATGCTATTACTGCATAATAACACTTTAAAGAGGGGAAAATGTAGACACCCCAAAATCACATACTTGTTTCCAGTATTATCCCACTTTATACCCAAGCTTATGATTGATTAATTAAATTAATTAATTCATGCACATTACACCTTTTGGGATTAATTAAATTAGTTCCTAACACATTTTAGCTAAGTTAATTATCATTTATTAAATAAATAGTTAATTAATTATCTTGCACATTGTAGCTAATTAAATTAGTTACTTAATTAGGAAAATATACCTATTTTCCTAGTCAATTGCCACTTAGAATCCATTTGGACCCCACTTGGACTCCAATTCCTCATTCCATTCAACTCCACTCAACTCCACTTCCAGAATCCTACAATGGTGGGGGCACCAATAATGCTCATGCAACCACTTCTTGGATGAATTCAAAAACAATAATTGCCCCTAGAAAGCTGCAACTGCACAGATCAAATCCTCTTACTATTTCAGGAAATTATAATTATGAATATCAATCCCATTCAAACCTAATATCCACTTCTCACGGCCTCACCCTCAGCTATAAAATGCAGGCCATTCCTTTGTAAATCATATTTGGAAGCTTTATGTAATTTGCAACCAAATTCTGCCAAAATTTCCACCCGCAACCTCATGTTAAGATCATAGTATTTGCATCCACTTTGGAGATTCATATCAAGAACACCCACACTCATACAAATCCAAAATATTAACCAAGCCCAAGTGTTTCAACTATCTTCTTTGAGGTTTACATAGAGAATTTACAAAAGGTATATTGTTTTGTTTTCATTTATCTTTCACTGTTAGTAGTTTTCAATGCTCACACTCTGTATGGTTTTGGACATATACATAACAAGTTTTAACAAATTTATTTCCCTTAATTGGCCTAGAAATGAGTTTCATTATATTTCTATAGGGTTATCACAACTTTGACACCACATATAATAACCTACAACAAATAGAATCCTAGAAACATGTAATAAACTTTATAAAACCATTATATAACAAAATGATAAATTTGTGTATTGGTGAGGTTGGAATACCCTTAGAGGTCAACCCATATTGAACCAATCTAAGTACAACACAACATCCCCTCAAGTAGGATTAAGCCTCATGTAGTGTTCCTAGTGTTGTTATAAGAAATGTTTGCAATCTTAGCCAACCCCTTTGTATGCCCTCGTGTATCTTGACACAAAGATAACAAGCTAACTTTAGAGTAAAAAATGTACTCATTGTAATAATAGTGTGATGTGTTATGCTTCATATTCTTATACTAATCCCCTTTTCCCCTTGAATACCTTTTGAAATATGCTAAAGTTACTTATTCTTGTTAAGACATAGCTATAAAACCTTTACATTCTTATAAATTCAAGAATCTAAACTCTTAAACCTATTTTGAGTACTTAAGACCAATGTGGTGGTTTCTTTAAATAATGTGTAACTAATTTAGGAGGATGTAGGAGAGCCTTGAGTGTTTTAGTGTTGATATTTGCAATGTATTCTTATGATAATGTTTGGTGAGTTGTAAAGTGCAATTGACTTATTTATATAGGCTACCATAGGTTAAACATTTGCATAATGGTTGACCTAGGGAGAACTAACCAACTCATATAAGGTTGTAAAATTATAAAAAAGTCATTATATGAGAGGTTTTGGAACCTTATATGGCGTCCTATACCATAATGTGTCTTGTCCCAGTTCTATATGGTCCCAAATAGGTAGTTAATGATGCCAATTGAATTATAAGAAATATCTATGGGGTTAAAATATTTCTCTAGATGATTAATATTGCAAGGATGGGTGAAAAATCAATGTGTAGAGATTATAAATTCATAAGGAATATATAAATATATGTCAATTGCAATTAGAATACGACCATTTGTCTTAGAATAGTAATAAATCCAAACTTATCATTTCCAAAGGATAAGCTGTCAAATTTGAGCGTCTACAAGTCCAAATTTTGAGAACTATCTAATGAGATGATAAAAATTAAATCTTGAAAATATTAAAGTAAATATTTAGATATTTAAATGAAAGAAAGTATATTTTATATGACACTTAAGAAAAACCTAAGAGAGATAATATTTTCATAGTTAGGGGTCCCCATTAAGAGATACCTTATACCACACAACCCTTAAAATTCATGGTATAATTATGCGTAAAATATAACAAATCATAACTAAAATAAGAACCGGTAACTTTCTTTGATTCAACAAGAAGTGAATACATAAAAAAACAACACACTTGTAGAATATCACAAAACAAGATGCTTACAACATATGTATTCACATATATCTTCTTGTTAAATCATACTATTTGTAAGTATAAATATGTTAAACATAAAATACCTAATTGACTAGTCTAGATTATAACTCTATCTCACGTGTATGTAATCCTTAACATAAGTGTAGGGCATATTTTTATAGATGTAAGACCCACCTACCCACTTAATTTCATTTAATATACAAGTGAGTCACAAGATATTAAATCTATGTTAGGAAAAAATGATAACAAAAATCAATGCAATGAGTTGGCTCAATGGTTATATTTATGAGTTAGGTGAAATCTTGTAAGCTAATTTTTTTATTTTTTTTAAAACTCCAAAATTTACATGCCACAATTATGTAATTGAACATAATATTTTACATTGAAATTTAAATAGAAACTTTACTCATTTAGGAAAAGTTACAAGACATTACTTTATAATGGATGTATGAACATTCCTTTATAATCATACTTATACTCCTAAAATTTTGTTGACCAAAATATTTGAAAGATATTCCTACACAAAGCTTCTTGAGAAATATTGACATACAAAACAATTGTGCATATTGTATTAGACTTGTGTGAACCATTTTATAAACACATAAGCACACTAACCAACTAGGAACAAATGAAAAAAAACTCTTTTTTACAGGTTAAACAAAACATTACAAGGAATCAGAGTAAATAATACTTGTGTAAATAAGACACAAAAAAACACAGAGTACAATCATAACTTTTGAATTATGTGACTTATCTTATTTTACTGGACATAAATATTTTTTAGTTATATGTATAATTACAAGTGAACTTGGATGTTGATATATCATACATCGTATATATCAAAGAATAGCATAATCTCTTGCTCATAGTATTGTTAATAATATTTTCCCTCTTTTTGGAAGACCTCATCTTATTGCTTCACCTTCAATTATATATGTCACATCTCCAATTTCTCATCCCTTCTATTTTTATCATGACTAGAGCTTGACTATAGCCTAAATGTAATCCTGACTATAACCTAACTCTAATATGATGATAGCCTGTATTTATTCGTGACTATGGCTTGAATTTAATCTTAATTATAGGTTGAATTTATATTCACTTTAATTCAACTTTAGTTATACTATAAGGTGACTTTAACATGAATTTATTTGTGACTATAGATAATTTAAATGTGGCTTCGGTTAGAATTTTCTCCTAACTATTTTTTTACTCTAATGTGATTTTTTTTATTAAGGGTAAAATAGGGTTGGGGGGTACCTACCCCATTACAATGAGAGAAAGTGGAGACATAGGATGTAGCATTGAGGAACAGGTAGGGCTGCCTCTTCCTGCGGCACAGAGAAACTAACATCAAAAGACCCACTTACAACAAGAATAAAAAAGAAGGAATACTAACCATGAGACTTCTTCCCATGGGATCGAAGACACATCTTAAGGGAGTCATTAACCTTCCCTTTATTTCTTCTATTCACATTAGACCAATCGTTACCGGTATTTGGATTAATATTTTTATTTGAGTAAACCGGATTACAAATTCAACATTATTTTCACCCACTTGATTGAGGATCCCTGAAGAAGGAGGAAAGGAGAAAGCCCCCACGGCACATGGAGAAAGATACTTCTCTACATGAGTAGGAGAAGGGGTGATTATCTATTGCATAGGAGCCTCCGATTCCACATCCTTAGATCCCTCCTATGACTCAAAATCTAAGTGACTTTTCACCACCAAATGGCTAGAATCTACGTTCTTCCACCCCGAAGTTTGATTACTAGTATTTTTCTTCCCAACCTTACAATTTTCCACTAAATGGCCAAGGGAAAAGAAAATCTAACATCTAAAGGGGAAGCCTTCACAGTCAATGTTTTGAGTCCATATCCTATCCTCAACATGCACATCAACAGAAGTGGGGAAATCCTTTGAGGTGTTCAAATCAACCAAGATGCAGGAATACGTAGTATATTCGTACATGGTCATTTTTGAATCAATAGCCAGGGTTTTTCCTAAAGAATCCCCAATAGAAATTAAACGTTTCTTCCCCCAAAACTGGAGCGGAAGATATGGAAAATGGATCCACACAGGTCAGGTTTTGAAAGTTTCAGCAATAGGGTTAAAAAGAGGGAACCATGGTTTCATAAGCAAAAAATGGCTTTAATAATCCCACAATCTATCAAAAATCATATCTCTATCAGCTGTAATATCAAAGACAACTATGAAGAAGCCTCTAGTTGTGGTGTAGATGTCAACTTTACCTTCCATAAGTAGTTTCCACGAAAGGGAGATCCAATCATGGAGAGCAGGTAGGCCCAGGAAAATATTGTTGAATCTACAGATGCTTCCTTTCTCCTTGAAATATTTCTCAGATTGCAATACATCTGATCCACAACAAATAATGGGAGAAGACATTTCATGTTTCATTGGTTTGACTGGGGCACAAACAGAGGATTTAACAGCCTCCAGGAAGCTTTTGCCTCCTCCCAAATTTGTAGCCGATCCTCCCCCAATAACATCTGCAACCCCATGACCCACTAAAACAGGGGAACGGGTAGGAAAAGGGGAGACCAATACAAGAAAAGATTCAGTGATTCCTTCAAAAACTGATGGAAAAAACCCCCATTCCTTAGACCTGTGACCATCTGCGAAGACAAATGGATCCGGATCAACCACCAAGCCGATCTGCTTAGCGCCGCTGCCGCCACCTCCATAGCCATTAGCACAAGGTTTTAGTTTAGGGCTTAGGAATGATTCTGGAGAGCGCTCCATTTTTCCCATAATGATGAAGAAATGAGGTGCAAATTTCAAGAGGTGCAAAAATAAAGTCATACTCTAATGTGACTTTAAGTATGACTATACGATATCTTTAATTTGAATTTTCCTTTCTATTATAGACATGAATATAATGCAACTATAGGTTGACTATAGTACCTGACTATACGTCAAGTATAGTATGACTTTATTTTTGAGAAAAAAACTCATTATTTTAAACTTTAAATAGTATTTTAATATTGTATTTTTAATATAAATTTATAAGTATTAGATGAATATATTTATAATGTAGATTTTGGATGTAAATATAATTTTTTTTTTTGTGAAATGTTCATTGAACATGAAAATACACCTTACTTGGTGATTTTGATATGATTTACATATATGAATAAAACTATGTGTGATATTACAATCACTTTCTAAGGCAAACACGAGCTAGGTTCTTGTACAATGACATTGAATAAATTTGAATAATAAACTACGAGGATAAAGTACAAGTAAATTGAAATTCAATAGTTCTAAACAAAATATCATAAATTTAAAATACTATATTAAAAAGTATAATAAAATAGTAATATAATAAAAATATCACAATATGAATTATAAAAAAGCTTAAATCCCAAACATGATTGACCCCATAAAATAAGGGCATCATCATTATAAAAATCATCCCACCCAACATGAGAACAATATACCAAACCAGAAACACTCCAGAATGATTTCCCAAACCCCAAATATAGTACCTCTAACATCAATATTTGCATCATCAACATTCCCACACCCACCCTACAAGTCTCCATCATGAAATGTAAAATTTGCACCAACCCATTGTGATTTTAAATCAATCTCACATTTTACCTATATAAAATACAACAAAAAACATTATTTAAATATAATCATACACACACAAACATATATTGGTTGACATCCTCATGTTGCCATTTTCCTTTTTAGAGAAGCATATCCCAAATGACATATATGATCACTTTAGGTCATAACCATTAAAGTTGGAATCAACATTAATATTGTTTAATTTGTATTTAAATATCACCTATAAATAAAGAATTGTTATGCTCCATTTTATTGCAAAGGAAATCACTAGATAATTTATCGTTGTTTGAGCTAGAATTATATTTTATAGCACTTTTGGAACACAAGTTGAATATTATTTCCTTGTTTCCTCATGATGAATGTGTTGCTTTTCTTTAGTATTTTTTGTGCTTAATTGAGGTAATATTGCCTTCCTCTTGGGGCCCTTATATAACATTTTGGGGTGTGAATCTTTCCACTCATATTTTTTGTATGATCAACATTGTACTATTTTTAGTTTTTATTAATAGAAGTGGTTTTCAATCAATTTTTTGTAATATCTTCACCATATGATGGAATTTGGACCCTCATTTTTAGTTGGAAATGTTTTTTGAGCCTCACATATTGGTGTATCTACATTGACACCATTTATCACCAATAAGAACAAATCAGGGTAATAAGGAAATTCCATTATTAATAAATGTGGTATGTGAAAAATGGAAGATAAAGGTTTTGAGATAGATTTCATAAGGAATTTGAGATTGAAGAGGGGAAGAAGGTAATGACATTATTAATAAATGTGGTTTATGAAAAATGGAAGATAAATGTTTTGAGATATACTTCATAAGGAATTTGAGATTTATATCTTTTGGAATTCTTTAAATATAAGTATTTAAGATATCTGTGCTAGTTTGATCACAAACCTAAAAATTTGGGTGATTGTACAATATTTTCTTGTTATGGATACCATTAAGATACAATTGTATATAAACCCTAATCCTTGGTATATTTTGGTTCAAGGGTTACAATATTTTATTTAAATGATAGGAAAGGCTGGGCATCTCCCAGACATGATTCTAATCCATGAAAAAAATTCATTAATTTGATCATAATCCTCAAAATTTGGGGGATTGCACAAATTTTTTCACTAGTTCTTAGTTTTAGCTTGTTGATCATGGAACATATTAAAATTTTAAACATTGGAAACCATTTCATAAATGGTTATTATCCTCTCACTTTTTCTATGATGTGTAAATGTTATACCCTATTGGGAAAGCTTGAAGTTTCTTTAGATATTATTTTATGACAACGTCATATATACTTGTATAAGCTTTTTCTTATGAAAAGAAAATATTTTCATCTATCGGTTTTGGTTGCTCTGTTAGGGTTTGAGTGTTATGCTTGAGTTTGCGGCACCGTAATGCCTATCACACCACCTTTTTTAATCAAAGTGGGACATAAATTTAGCTATTTATTGCTCTTAATTACGTTTTTTTACCTTTGGGTAGTGGCGCTTGCCTATTTTAATGGCGGTAGCCAATATTCCAGCATCTTTTGATACAGGTTTAGGTGATGAGAACTCAAACAACCATGCCTCCAGTAAAGAAACAAGCTCACAAGTTTATCTCGAAGGTTTATGACGAGGTAATGATCTTCCTCTTCCGAATCTTGATGTTATTTTAGATTTACCTCAATTTGAAAATACTTGCTCTTGGATTGAATATTTTACTTTGGTTGTATATTTTTTTGGTCATGACCCTTAGAGAGTATCCTCAAACAGTGGGTTCACAACCACTGGTAAGGGCATAAAGTCAAACTTTAGGGTGTCCAAAACCTTACCAAGGGTTTTTTTTTCTTTTTTGTTTCTCCAATCCAGAGCACTACAAGGCCATTGTTAATCATGGCCCCTTGTTTATTAGGTAATCTAGTGATTTTCCCCCATGGATGTGTGATTTCCAAGTCTCCAAACATACTAAACTTAAAGTTCCCGTATGAGTGGAATTTCTTGGTTTACCACTACCCTTGTGGAATTTTGTGAAGACATGGTCAAACCAATTCAGCATTTTGATTGTCATGAGCCAAATAAGTTTTATGCATCTCGTCTAAAGCATCATATTTGTGTGGAAGTGGATCTAGCCAAAGACCTCAAGGAAACCATTGATATCCAAATTGGTGACACCTGATTCTCTCAACGTGTCCTTCATATTAATTTTCCCAATACTTGCTTCCGCTGCCAATCTGCTAACCATATGATTTGGAAATGTATGTTAATGGCCTCCTCGGTCCCACCTATCACTGAAAATAAAAATGTTAACCCCAAGCTAGCCTCATCCCTTAATAAGGGTTTGACTACTATCACTCATAAGAAAAACTGTAAACCCTAGTAGTCTATCTATTGACTCATTAAAGGGTATTCCTCAGCTTTGGCTCTAGCGGCTAATAAGAAACTAATGGATCCTCCTCTTGTTCATCATTCCCCCCTTGTGACGTCCACCATTATGCCTACGCCTATGATTTCACAACCTCTTCCCAAGGTGAACTTTGAAATTTATGGCTCCAAGTCTACGCGCATGAGTTCTTGTAGCCCCTCTCCTCTAGAGGATGAATAATATGTCTCATTACAGAGGTATCCTTTTCAGATAAGTGATTATGTTCCTTTTTCAAAAATAGTTGGTTCATCCATTTTTGTGAATAAGTTCATCATTTTGGGGGACCTCAAGGAGCAATTGAGAATGAACCTTGATGTTTCTCAATGATTTTGTTCTCTTGGAATGTTCGCGGGCTTACTAAACAAACCCGTCATTATATGGTTAGGGAAAGTTGTCAAAATTTTGGTCACATGCATCTGCTCTGTCTATAAGAGGTTAAGCTTGTTGGTTTTCTTCTCCAGTCTGTTGCTCGTAATATCTAGTCAGGTGTCATTTGTCATCATTCTAGTCATGAGCCTAGGAAAGGGGGTGTTATTACTCTTCTCTCTCTTTATCTACAACATTATCTTATTTCTTGGGGTTCTGACTCCACACATCGGGTTGTGTGGTCCCTTTTTGATACGCATAATAAGATTTTTAGTATTGTTAATATTTATGTTTCCAATGATGTTGTTGAGTGATCTTTACTTTGGCGGTGGCTTGTTGATGAGATTCCTAACACACATTATATCTTATGTTGGGATTTTAACATGAGGGAGTTTGCTGATGATAAAGTAGGGTGTCTTCCTATGTGGTGGTGTGTGGGGAAACTGACGAGTGTCATTGGGCTCATACTTCAATCAATTTAATTTTTCAATCCAAGGTGATGTCTAACAATTGTTTGCAATAAAGGGAATAGCATGAACATAGTCTCAGAATGGGTTTCTATCGTAAAACGAAGAGTTTATTGAAATGATCGTGATTACAAATGAAATGCATGAAATTAAAGTACTGGAATTGAAAGCATAAATAAAAGTTAACTAAAACATCAACATTAAAGAATGCATTGCATTAAGAAAGAAATAGTAAATTGGTAACATCAATTGTTAAAGAACAAAACAAGTAATTAAGAATGAATCTCCCTCTCATTGGGTAGGAGTGGCCCTTGCTCCCACTCCTCGATCAGGTATGTACTAAAATTCTAGACAAATAAAATTACTCCCAAATTTGATCTTTATTGAATTCATAATATGTTGCTACAACTGGAAAATATGGAACCCATAACTCTAATTACATTCTCTCTTTTATACCAAACAAATATTCCTAGTCTCTTCATGGGACATAGTTATTCTGAATGACTAACTCTAAATGTAACTACCTATTTGAATTAAGCAATTCCCTTGATTCTTGGTAATACATTAATGGCGGGAACAATTCGTAGGTGTTTGATCTTGAAGATTTTACAATAACTGAAGAGGGAATCCGTGATTGAATCCTTGAAGGAGTCAATCACCCCTATAAGATTTTCCAAATCCCAATTGATTGCAGAAATTGAAGTGACGGTGAGTCTTCAATCATTATTGTTTCTCTCTTCTTGTGTCTTGAATGTTGGTTGATAAATGAAAATGTTTCTGGGTAGAAAATGATGTTTCCAATTGGAATTCCAAAATCTAATTTATCTACATGCGTGCTTAAGTCACTCTAGCTTTTAGGGATTAGGTTTTGATAAGTTGGATGCTTGATCGATGAGGATGAAATTCTTATGCTAGCAAACGAACTAGAGTCCTACATTATCACACAAAATAGAGTCCCGCACTAGTGTATACACATATAACAATTCAATATATGCACTTTTTGCACACATAATTAATATTTATCCATATCATATCCAATCCTTTTATGCACAAGAGTTAACAAGGTGAAACATCATAAGTACACACAAAAATTTCCCATAAACATAGTAAATATAAAGTATGTATTTTTCCATCATGCACAATAATATCAAAAGCAGAATAGGTTATGGTATGGATTAAACATAATTACATAAGGCTTATCATGAAAAAAATGGGGCTCATCACTTCCCCCTGACTAGAGATTTAGCAGGTCCTCCTGCTACCTATTAAGGAGTTATACTATTTTACAAAAATTATACTCATTTGTGAATATCTTCCATGTCTCATCAATTGTTATATTAGAAAACCCAAAGTGATCACCACATTGTTTCGCTAAGTAGTATAACTATATTTTTCCTGATCATTGGTTGAGTTCCATCTTGGTATTGGTGTAAGAAGAAGAGGTGGCCTGTAGCGCATTCCAATCCACTTCTCTTTAAGTCCTAGGATGATTTTACATACATATTTTTCCCTTTTTAATGACCACCTGAGATTAGTGGGTGAAATGAATTCCTTCCTTTTATATGGCTCAACCAATAGTTGATATCGTAGCTGTGATGCAAGAAAGTTGACATTAAAAGTGTGAATCACTTGCTCCCAAAAATTCTTGACACAGATTTGTAGAATTTCAGTGTACCTATCTATGAGACATAGATAGTACACTTGTGATCTAAACATGTTGAAAAATCCGAGTGGTGCTGGAAAATCATGCCTTGTGAGGACGACTACTGTAGACTTTGACTGCACAAATATTTCCCTTTGATCTCTCCACTCACCTTAATGTCTTAGGGTTGAAACAAATGACCTCAATTGAAATTCTCCTACATAAAAATTTATTGGTATTTCTATTAGCTCAGGGAGTAGGAAATTGTGAACACAATTTAAATAATAAATTCTTTTCAACATCATTCATAACAATGTATGCTCCAACAAATTGATGGTCATCTTCAAATTCAATGTCCAACCGAGCCTTGGCTCTATTGATTTTCCATTTGAAAAATTGTTCTTTTAAGAATAACACATAAAAATTAGAGGGAGGTCTCCAGGAGAACACCTGGTCATACAACAAACTAACATGGACAACCCTTTTTTTAGCAAATCAATATCTTCTTTTAAATTTGTATTCTCTTCGTCAACCTTTTTCAACTGGTAGCATTATTCCATCCATTTGGTCATCCCCTTTAATACAATGATTTGAGGGAAGTCCTACATTTTTATTTTTTCAATTGAGTAATATATGCTTCCAATACATATACTTGCTGCTCCTTTTCATGTAAGGCCTGTTGTAATTGAAGAGTTGCATTTTCTTGGTGTAATACCATACTCTACAGTTCCTGAATCCGTTTTTCTTGAGAAGATAATTTCTGGGAAAAATAGACATCCTTCACATCCAATAATGTTTGCAATTGGTTAACCCTTTCACGAGCCATTTGAAGTTCAAACTGAAATTTAGACAAGGACAACACATTGGGAAACAAAGTACCAGGGCCTAGAGAACTAGTTTCTCCTTCCTCCATGGGTGCTTTACCCTTATCCCTAACTAATCCTTCTTCAGGAATGGATGGAAGAGTTGGTTTAGTTGGAGACTCATGTGGCATGCTAATCAATGTTTGAATGGTTTTAAATGCTTCATTTTATTCCTATGTCAATGTATTTTCCTCTAGGGATTCAAGGATAATAGGTTCTGTATGAGAGGTTTGGTGGTGTTTACTAGGTCTGCTAGAAGTGGATGAGGGATAATATGATTGTTGAAATTTAAGCCACCATTTCATGGAATTTCTCTTTTTCAAAAACTTATTCTTGTAGATTAAATGAATGAAACCCTGAAATTTGAGATAGGTTGCCCCCCAACGAATTTTTTCAGTGGCCACACAAATAGCTTCATAGAGAAATTGGGGCAAATTAACCTTATACTGGGGTTTTGCCTTGCCATGGCGTAAATGTATGAGCATCCTCAATAATGTACCTAGTAATATCTCATACTTCCCTTCACAAGTAAAATATCTAATCAACCATTTTGCTACCCCTTCCTAAGGTTCTGGTATACTCAGTATTTTGATCCCTTTTGCCTTCCCTTTATTATCAACTACCAAATGTATTTTTTCTCTTCTTCCTACTACAAGTCTTTAAATTAGTTCATGGTATATTGTCCACTCAATAATAGCTAAACCATCATTTGGAACTCCAGACAATTGACTGATTATAGTTAGGGAAAAGGGTATTTCCTTACTGTTTACGGCTGAGTAGATTTCCTCCATATTCCTTGTGAATTCCTTTGTCATGGGAATGATGAATTCTTCATATGCCAGGAGAAAATCCTACCACCCAGATTTGTCAAAAAATTCAACTGAATTCACATCCGCTAAGAGTTCAACTAAAATGGTAGGCTCATGTATGAGTATGGGTCCCATTTTAGGTTTGAGGAAGAACTAATTAAAGAACACATGACTGGTACTGTAGGAGTTGCTAGGAATAGTGCAAAAGAAGTATAGCGTAGGATAGAGAGGAATCCAATTGAGAGCTCAAATGTTGAACAACCTTGTTATGCAAGTGATATGACTGAATGTGGAAAATTCAAGCCAAAGTACCGAGGTGATGGGATAAGTACTTTGATGCGTGTGAAACATTATGGCAATTAATGAGTGGCATATTTGGAGTGGATTTTTGGACGTTTGATATGATTTGGGAAAATATGGTTAATTAATATACATGATGGAACAATTTAACTTTAAATTTAAAACCTTACAATGATAAGGATCATTAATTATGCATACCTTGATATTAAAGCTTGTCAATCTCCCCCGTTATTTTAAATTAAGTGTGACACCTCTCTACCTCCTTTCATGTTGTCATGATCCATGTGTAAGTGGTACTACCTTTTTATTTTTGTTGATAAATTCAAGAGAGAGAAGATCGCCATTTCTGGTTTTCAATCTTCTTTGTTTTTTTTAAAAACATGGGGCGCCATCTCTTGTTTTCACCCAATTCTCTGGAGGAAGATGATTACCATTTTTGGTTTTTAATCATCCCCTCTTTATTCTAGAAGATGATAGTTCAGGTCTAAATTGTGATAGGAAAAGAAACCTTTCCTACACAATGAAGATTTGAATCTTCTTGTATTGCTCTCTGAAAATCTTTTCGAGATGCTGGTTTATGATATAACCTCAGTATTTGACCATTAACCAACATGAATTTCCTTTCACTATCAATTGAAATCAACTGGACAGTCCCATTATAATATACTTCTGCAATTTGGTAAGGACCCATCCACCTCATCTGTAGCTTCCCTTTGAAATATTTATATTTTGAATAAAAAAGTAAGGCCCGGTATCCTTTTTGAAACTTATTTGGATTGATTTTTTTTTCATGCCAGAGTTTGCTTTTTTGTTGGATGATCTTAGTCTACTGCAATTCCTGAAGCCCAATCTCATCCAATTCATTTAATTGAATGATTCTTTCTTGTTGTACCTCAGTCAATTCGATCCCCATCTCAGACATCATCCTCAATGTTTGGATTTCAAATTCTATGGGCATGATTGGTTTCTTACAATAGACCAATTCATATGTTGTAAACCTTGTTGTTGTTTTACATGCAGTATTATAGGCCCATACTGCTTCTGGTAACTTTTGAGCCCAATTCTTTCTTGAGATGTCCATAGTCTTTGTAAGTATATTTTCCAATTCTTTGTTTGTCACCTCTACTTTCTCATTTGATTGTGGATGGTAGGGAGATGAATTCTTATGTTTCAATTGATATGTCTCCACAAAAGAGTTGATTACCCCTGACATGAATTGTGTCCCTTGGTCTGACAAAATTTATATTGGCACTCCACATCTTTGGAATATTCATTTATAGAGAAAATATGCAACCTTCTCATCTCTTGCATGTGGCAGTGCCTATAATTCAACCCATTTGGTAACATAGCCAGTACAAACTAATATATACTCCCTACCTTGTGAGCTTTGGTCAAATGGTCTAATGAAATCTAGACCCCACTTCTCAACTGGCTCCAAAACAACTTGTGGTTGGAGGGGCATATCTGATGTAAATTTTGGTTTCCCCATTATTTGGAATTTATCACACCTCCACACATACTTCTTGACATCCTTGAACAAGGAAGGCCAATAGTATCCAGATATCCAGATCCCATAATTTTATGAATGGTTCTTTGCACCTAATAGTGGCCTCCTAATGGTTCATCATGAATTTTATGTAGGATATCAAATATTTCATTCTCAACAACACACCTACATAACACATGATTAGGAACACATTTAAATAAGATTCCATTCAACCAAGTATACATCACACTCTGCTTAATTAATTAGTTCTTTTGCTTGGGTGTGAAATTTTTTGGAAGCTCCCTTATGGCTAAGTAATTAACTTTGTCTGCATACCAAGGAGAGGTAGTAGATAATGTAAAAGAAATTCATCTGGAAAGTAATCACTAACTTTTTCCTCTTCTTATGAAGTTGTGATCTTGGAGAGGAATTCAACAACAATGCTCGACTTCCCTGGTTTATCAACAATTTTAATATTGAATTCCTGTAGTAGCAATAAAAATTTGACAATTCTGTCATGAACCAAAGGTTTATTCATGAGATATTTCATGACAGAGTGGTCAGTATGTACAATGACTTCATATCCTATAATATAATGTCTAAACTTATTTATTGCATACACCACAACTAGGAATTATTTTTCAGTTGTATAATTTTTCTTAGTTGGAGAAATATTTTTACTAATATACTAAATTGTATGCATGGGCTTTCCTTCCTCTCACTATCCTAGGACAACACCTATTGCTTCATTGGAGGCATATTTTTGAATGTGTAATGGTAACTGTCAATTGGGACCTCTCAACACTGGAGTTTTGATTAGTTTGTCCTTAATCACATCAAAGGCTCTTTGGCATGCTTCTATCAAGTCAAAACCATAATATTTAGTTAATAAAGCAAACTATGGAAAAGTAATTTTACTAAAATATGAGATAAACCTACGGTAATAACCAACATGACCAATAAAATTTTTTACCTATGTTTGATTGGTGGGTGAGGGAAACTTCACAATTATGCTTACTTTATCTAGGTCAATCTTAATTCCTTTAATTGAAACATGATGACCTAACACTATACCTTGTTCCATCATGAACATGCATTTTTCATGGTTTAAGGATAGCTGATGTTTTTCACAGTGAGAAAGAAATTTATCTAAATTACTAATTGCTTCCTTAAATGTTTCCCCATAGACTATAAAATCATCCATGTAAATTTCTACACAATCATGAGTGAGGTCTGAGAAGATAGCTAACATGGCTCTTTGGAAAGTGGCTGGGGCATTGCATAACCCATAAGTCAAGACCATGTAAGAAAAGGTCCCCCAAGAACAGGTGAACATTGTATTTTATTGGTCTTCATGAGCTACTGTGATCTGATTGTATCCACTAAATCCATCCAAAAATGAGAAGTATCTTTTACCTGATAAGCTATCCAGGACCTGATCAATAAATGGTAATGGGAAATTGTCACGGTGAGTCGCCTTGTTCAACTCTCTATAGTCCACACACACTATCCATTTCTCATTCTTTTTAGGTACTATTACCGAAGGAGAAACCCACCGACTGTCTGAAATTAGATAAATAAACCCTACATTCAAGAGCTTTTCAATTTCAGTCTTAACAATGTCTCTAAGTGTTGGGTTTATCCTTGTTTGAGGTTTCCTAACTGGTTTGGCCTCAGTGGTGTAAATGTGGTGTGTACAGATGCTATGATGTATACCCTTCATATCGTTGTATTCCCAAGCAAAAGATTGGGGAAGAGAGAAGAGGAGCTTAAATAGTGTAATTTCCTCTTCATCGTTTAACCAGTTGTTTACTGTCAGAGTTCTTCCAAGAAGAACATGTAATTATTTTGTATCATATTGAATTGAATTGATCTCTGGATATCTTCTTAGAAGTGCATTAAATGGAAATTTATGTGGTAGAAGTCTATACACTGAGGTTATGTTTTGAAATAAGCATTCTGTTAAATCTATGTTCTTTGCAAATGGAAAAATAATGGGAAGGTTATTCTCATCCATGAAGTCATTTTTGATTTCAATAAATTGTAGAATCAGACTAGCAAAAGAATCAATACCTGAGTTGAGCACATGATTTAGAGTGAACCTAGTGTAGGACTCAGGCGCAAGACTCAGGATATGTACATAATCAGTGTCATGGTAGTTACATTGAATTTGATCTGAGTGTTCTTGAATTACTACTATGGCAAGAGAGGAGATGATATCCTTAGAACCATTAAAGTCATTGTTAGACCAATGTTCGTTGCATGTGGCAAATGGTTTAGTTGTAGGGTATAATGACAATTTATTGGAATCTTGACCATTGGTAATGACCATATTTCTTGTCTTGTATTCAATGAGGGTAGTATCCGTAGCTAACCACATATGTCCTAGGATTATGGGGTAACCGATATTTCTATTCTTTGTTTTGATTATAATGAAATCTACCACATAGTCCCATGACTCAATTGTAATAGTAACATCTTCTAATATTCCCTTGGGTTTATTCACTGACAGATCTGCCATTTGTAAGATGATATGTGTTGAATGAGGTTTAGGGAGTGCCAATGTGGACACAATATTTGTAGTCATGACATTTATGGAAGCTCCTAAATCAATGAGGAAATTTGGGATTTGGAAATTTCCTATGCAAAAAATTACAATAGGACTACCTAGATCCCCATACTTAGGAGGAAGATTAGTTCGTTCTAAGATGCTAGCAAGTTTCCCATCAACATGAATGGTTTTTGGTTGATTCTTCCTTCTCCTTGGAGTCTTGAAATATAGATATTTAATGGTTTTTTTTAATTCAGGAATGTCCTTAAGATCATGTAGCAAAGGAATGCCAACACTTAACTTCCTCAGTCCTTGAATGAATTCTGACTTTGGATTCTCAGGAACTGTGGCAGTTTGTTTCTCAACTAGTATAGATGGAAAAGGAATGTCAATATCTGATTGTTGAGTTTCTTCAACATTATTAGGATGAATTTCTCTGGTTATTCGCTGTCTTTAGGGATCTCCTCAATGACGGAGAAAAAGGTTTAGATATAACCTTCCCTAAATACAACATTATGTTCTTACAATCCAGAGAGTTTACTGTAGGGTTTTTCTCTGTTTCTATAGTATATATTGGATTTCCTTGCCTTATATTTTTAGGGTTTACCATGGATTGAGCAGGTATTTGTGGTTGGGAAGGTTGTTCAGGTTGGGAAACATTACTTGGTATAGCCAACATGGCTTGTTGACCTTATGATCTTTATTGATTATAATATTGTTGTCTAGACCCTTGTGGTGCATTCCACTATTGTGGAACTTGTTGGGCCTAAGGGGGTGGATATGAACATGGTCCATTCCATTGGTTTGGGACCCATTGTGATTTTTCGTTATATTTTTTATTTCTGTTAGACTAAAAATCTCCTCCCTGTCTCTAACCCATGTAGTTAAGTTTAGATTCTTCCTGATTGTTTTACTTTAGATGGTTCTTTAGAAAGGGAAGCATACTGAATTGATCAGTGGCATACTTAAGTTCACAGATAAGAAAGATTTCTGTCTCGTCTAATGGATAGTCCTTCAGTCCATGTTTTTCTCTACACCTTGGGCAGTAGATGAACATGAGTTTTGTATTTCTATCCTTTTCTCTATCCATAGTAGTGTTGAGTTGAATTAAGAGGCCAGCCTTTAAATTTGTAATTTCTTCTCTTAGCTTGGATGAATCCCATTAGCCATTTTTCCTTTTTGTCTCCTAAGATTAGGGCGAGTTCTCGAGTAATTCTTGTAAAGGTCAATGATATCCATGAAATCTAACTTGTTCATGTCTCCCTTCCCCATTAGGTTGAATGTTTCTTGCATGTCATCATCTAATCTTTTGAAAAATAAGCTTTTGAGTAGGTTAATGTCTAGGCCATATCCACACCTTCTATAAAGAAAAAGAATTGGTCTAGGTAGTCTTCTGCACTTTCATCCTTTTTCTACTGGATTCAGAAGAGTTCTTCTTTCCTATCCCTTACTCGACAGTAATCCTGGTATTTATCCAAGAAAACTCATTCCATTTCTTGCCATGTATTGATGGAATCTGGGGTCAACCCAATAAACTATCTCATAGTTGCATCTTTTAAGGTAGAGGGAAAATTTTTAAGTATTTAACCATCAGCATTGTAGTCATAAGTTTGACACAAAACCTTAAATTCAAAAAGGAATTGATTAGGGTCCTCTATAACTAGCCCCCATAAGTTTGGAAAAATTGAAGGGGATATGTTTTTCATAAGAGATTGATCATTAGGATCTAACCAGATACGATAGGTAAATGTTCTTCCTAGTGGATTTTCTACACCATTTTCCCCATTGTTGGGGTCATTCATCCTGTTCTGAGCAACAGGTTGTTCCACAGGTCGGTTTGGAGGGGGTTTTGAAGGTTTATCCTAATAAATCTTTCTCTATGGTCTCTAGGTCTAAACATGTAATCTTAACATACATAAAGTGGTTCCCTAACTATTGCTACTGAACTTGGTTGTGTGTGTTCCACATACTCATTCATAGGGATCATTTTTGTCACTACAAAGTCTCCTGATTATTTGTTAAAAAAATAAAAAGTTATGGAAATGAACTTTCTAAATGGAAACTTACTAGACACCCTCGCAATATCTTCTATTTAGCACCTTAACCCTTGATGACACCTTGTTCCCTGGAAATGGTGCCAAAAAGTGATGAGTGTCATTGGGCTCATACTTTAATCCATTTAATCTGTCAATCTAGGGCGACATCCAATGGTTATTTGCAATAAAGGGAACAATAGGAACACATTCTCAACACAAGTTTCTATCTTAAAACTAAGAATTTATTAAACTGATTGTGATTACAAATGAAATACATGAAATTAAAGTACTATAATTGAAATTAGAAATGAAATTTAACTAAAACATCAACATTAAATAATGCATTGCATTAAAAAAGAAATAGTAAACTGGTAACAACAATTGTTAAATAACAAAGTAATAAGGTAAGAATGAATCTCCCTCTCGTTGGGTAGGAGTGGCCCTTTCTCCTACCCCTTGATTAGGTCTATACCAAACTTCTAGACAAATAAAATTACTCCTGAATTTGATCTTTATTGAATTCAAAATATGCTGCTACAACTGGAAAATATGGAACCCCTAACTCTAATTACATTCTTTGTTTTATACCAAAAAAAATTCCTAATCTCTCCATGGGATATAGTTATTCTGAATGACTAACTCTAAATCTAAATACCTATTTGAACTAAACAATTCCCTTGATTCTTGGTAATACATTAATGATGAGAACAATTCGTAGGTGTTTAATCTTGAAGAATTTACAATAACTGAAGAGGGGATATGTGATTGACTCCTTGAAGGAGTCAATCACCCCTAGAATATTCTCCAAATCATAACCGATTGAAGAAAATTAAATGATGGTGAGTCTTTAGTCATTATTGCTTTTCTCTTCTTGTGGCTTGAATGCTGATTGATAAATGGTGATGATTATGGGTAGCAAATGATGTTGCAATCTCAAATTCAAGAATCTAAGTTATCCACATGCATGCTTGTGTAATTCAAGCTTTGAGGTATCAGGTTTAGATGAGCAGGATGATTGATCGTCGAGGATGAAAGTCCTGTGCCAACACATGAACTAGAGTCCTGCGTTATCACACAAAACAGAGTCCTGCGCTAGTGTATATACCAAGTCTTGTGCTCCATATAAAAATTCAATATATGCACTTTTTTTAAACAAAATTAATATTTATCCATATTATATTCAAGCCTTTTATGCACAAGAATTATTAAGGCGAAACATCATAAGTACACACAACAATTTCCCATAAACATAGTAAATATTAAATATAAAGTATGTATTTGTTTATCATGCATAATAATATCGAAAGTAGAATAGGTTCTGGCATGGCTTAAACATAATTACACAAGGTTTATAATGACAAAAATGGGGCTCATTAGGAACACAAAGCATGGTTTTACATGTGTAACAACATGGAATTTCTGATCCCAACCACTATTTTTGGCATGCCTCTGATGCTCCCTAGTTCACCTAGTCTAAATTTTGGTAAGGTGATGACAGAGTTATCAAATGGATTTATTGTGCCTTCCTTCTGGAGAAACATGCGTTTTATTTCTCCTATAATTCTGGCATGTCTTTTTCTGTTTGGGAAGGGACTCTGCTCTCAGATCAGCTACCTATTTTTTTTTTAAAATTGTGTGGCATCTGGATCCTTCCAAACCCCAGAACTATCAATTATACCTTAACACTAATCACATTCAGCATAAAAGAAATGTGGACCACATTTTGCACATTTGGAACTTGGTTAAGTGCCCTTCTGGTTTAGACAGGTGGATTGTTTGGTGGTAGGATGCCATTAGTAGAGTTACATCCTTTCTCCGCATGTTTGGAAAGTAGGATGCATTATTCAGAAGAAAGGTACATAAGGACTCTTCCCAGGATTTTTTCAGAAAATTCAGAGCCATGGAATGCTGACCCTTCAACACCCACTTTCAGACTGAGGTGGAACAATGGCAACACAAACTCAGGATGGAAGAATTTTATTAGGCCCACGGAGTGCAAATTAGATCTCATTTATATTATATCAAGCTAGGAGATTGAGTCACCAAATAATTCTTTTCTTTCCTTCATCCTCATCTCGACTCCAATTTAATTAGGGTAATCAAGGGTAGCACTGGTCATCTCACTGACCTCCCCGATGTCCTACAAGATTTTTTGTAACACTACCATGGGGTTTTTGTTGCACAACCTTACACTCCAGAGAGGGATTCTTATTTGCTTTAGTGCCTTTTTTGGTGTGTGTATTTTCCACATCATCAGGTAAGTCATCTCACTTAGGTGAGATCATAGGTCCATGTGTCATTTAGGGGTCATTATGAGTTTCCCTTGCACGTCAGTGCGTCAGTGCGTCATATGCGTCATTGGGAGTTACACCTCTATTCTGGTAATGTAACTCCCCCTCTCTACTCAAGTTGTCATGATTGTAGCACTGGGGGTTACTCAACACCTCCTATATGTACACGTCTTTTGATCTATGAGATAGAGGAGAGTTTTTATGGCTTAACCAGGTTCTACCCATTTATCGAATCTTTGCATGCACATTTTTTTGATGCTCACTCCTCCCGAGTTCTCTTCACGTTGTCGTTTGCACATCCGTTGATGCACATGTTGTCCCTCGTGATCCTCACTTGCAATTTTTCAAACCCTCTTTCATGTGCCTCCTCCATGCTCATTCAAGAATCCTAAAATCATCTTGATATGCCATGGAGGAGTTTGAAATGCAATGTAGTAAGTTTTGGAAGATGTAGGAAACTTTCAGTGTGTGTATTTAGAACAAAAACAGATCAAAGTCAGGTCACTTAGGTGAGATCTTAAGGAACTTATAGTGTAAAAAAGGGGTCATAATGAGTTTCCCTATGAATGATTAGTGGGTCAGATGCGTCAGGATGAGTAAAAAGGAGTTACAAAAAAACTCTATTCTGGTAATGTAACTCCACTTCTCAGAGGTTCTGGTGGTCATAATTGTAGCAGTGGGGGTTACTCGAACAAACAATCACCAAAAGTATACGTTTTGTGTGAACTATGAGTTTTGTGGCACAAAATTCTTATTGTTTAACCAGGATATGCCCATTTGACTGAATTTTTGCATGCACCATTACGGTCCCTGCTTCAAATAAATACTATAGATCTCTTCAAAGATTCGAAAGGCTATAAATCACGTCAAAATTTTGATGAGCGGGGAATCCCTCGTGAATAAAACCTCACTTGCAGGTTTTCAAGACATCTTTCATGGTATCAGATCCGATCTTGTGGATCCGTGCCCTAAGTAAACTTACTGTCGGGACCCATAGCATCGTAACTGACTTGCGCCTTCACATGCTAAAAATACGATGAAGGGGGGGGGGTAATTGGTATAAGTATCTTGTCACCCAGAACACTCAGAAATAAGTGCAAAATCATAAACTTAGGTAAAATGGTAAATTTTCCCAAAATATCAGTTCTAGAAAAGGAACCTGCTAAAAATAGAAAGTGGCTAAAACGTTAAAAATGCATCATCAAAAAAGGAGTCATTGGAATGTTACACCTCGGTTCTGGGAATGTAACTCCCCCTCTCTACTTGAGAAAACAAGTGATATGTCCCAAAACAAGGGGTTACTCAGTCCTACTTACTAAAAATAGAACACGTCTTTTGTTCTATGGGATAGCAAAAGAGTTTTTATGGCTGAATCCATTTTCATTCATATTTGTAGGTTTTTTGCATGCACATTCGGTTCATGCTCAGGTCCTATAGGATGATCTCTTCATGCTGCCGTTAACATAGATAAATTAAAATGCACATTGTCCCTGGTGATCCTCTCAATGCGTGTTTTCTAAACACTCATTCGGCCAACCCAAGGTAGTTCTGTGCAAGCATTTCGATAAGGAGAGATATTGTGGTCATGAATTAAAAAACTTATTGTTGATCACCTTAGGGAGATTCTATCATCACAATGAAAATAGTCAACTCCCTCTTCTTACCTCTCTGGTTTATCCCCATTTATTCTCTCCCTCTTATCAATTCTTCATTGTGTGTAATCATGATAGTTTTTCTTGACCTTCATTAAAGTGTACTTTATAAACCTATGTCCAATTGTTTCATCTAATAGGTATCAACTTGGTAGGGTCATAGGAGATAGTTTGGTTTGTTTCCCAAGTTATAAAAAATTCATTTCATGTATTCATCACCATGTTGACAAGGGAGATCACTATAGTAGGGAAAATGATAGTACTGAGATCATAATCCATATCCAATTAGGTCTCCAGATGACATAAATACTTTATGATCATGCACTAGATGTGGGAGATGGAGGTACAAATCTAGAAGTCACCAAGAAAGGTGGAAGATTCATTCTAGACCATTACGATTGATTTCCATTTGGGAAGGCATGGATTGGACCCTGACTATTTGATCAAAAGGGCATCTTCATCAAAAACTGATTTTGAAAAAATGTATGATAGAATTGAATGGCCCTTTCATTACTGCTATGCTAAAAGCTCTTGGTTTTAGCCCCAGGTTAATCCGGTGTGTAATATACTCTTCCAGGATACTAATGTCAGGATTACCATTAATGGAGTCCACTCTGACATGTTTGAACTACACATGTCTAGTCATAAAGGTTGTCCCTTAGCTTTGATGCTTTATGTGCTTTCTTCGGAGGGGTTCAGTTATCTTCTTACCAAGTTTGCTTCACAAGGGTTAGTTAAGGGCATTTATCTTCCTAAGCTTATGATCTGCAACTTATTAATGACCACTTTACTAATGACTCTTTTCTTAACGGTACCTAAAAATGAAGAGTTTTTTACCAGCACCTTGCATTGTCTAGAATTTTTCTCTTTGCCTCAGGTTCCTGCATTCAATGGAAAAAGACTCAATGCTATAAATAGTCTATGGATCCTATGCCTCCTTAGCTAGAAGGTTATGCTTGGCATTGGATTCAACTAGGGGTATAATTCAAGTTTTTGGGCATTCCTTTTAGCTTTCCAAGCTACTCCTACTTTGTGGTTTTATGTTGTCCAACCAAGTTGAGAAACAATTTCTTATTGGATTACCAAGCCCCTTTCTCTTGTTGGCAAGTTTCATATTTTCTCTAAGGTGCTCATTTTTACTCATGCTTACTATTCCTCCTACTGGGCACCCTCTAAAGCTGCGTATGCTAAGTTGGAAAATATTTGTAGATATTTATTATGGGTTAACACTAATGGTCACAATGGATTCCATAGAGTGGCTTGGGACATTTTTTGCTCTCTTAAAGAGGTGGGAGGTTTAGGTCTCATTCACATTTGACTACATGGAATCACTCTTAGTGTCAAGTGGATTATATGGAGTTTAGAGGGTTATGAGGTTTGGAAAATTTTGTTTCGTCAATGCATCTGTCAAGGGGATCCATTTTGAAAACAATCCTGGACACACTTGGGTCTATAAAGTATATTGCTCTCCCTTGTTCCACTCAAAATTGGAGGAACGTTTGTTATGAAGAGTATCTGAAAGGCATGTGAACTGGTCAAACCCCACTTGAGCTGGGTGGGGGATGGTTTTTAGGAATGGGTTGTCTATCAATTCACACTCTTTATGGTGGTCTCTTGTTGTTAATTTTCACAAGGTTCCATTTTCTATGATCCCATGGATTAAAATCCTTTGGATGTTTAAGCATGGTATCAAATTTCTTGGGGATATCTTTTGTAAGGCCACCCATTATTGGAAGCTTGGGGTCCTTCTAAAATCATAATTTAACCTTAACAATGGAGATAAAGAATCTATCCAAGAAATTTAGAATGCCATACCTAAGGATATGCTTCACAAAATTGGTGTTTCTCCTCTTGTTCAATGGTGGCGTGATTTTCATTGGCCCACTGCGACTCCCTTCAATTGGTACAAACCCCGAATCGGTTACCAGCTTCTTGTGCTTACACACATTCCTTTTGAGAAATTGAACACAGCCTATAAGCTTAACTCCCCACACAGGGTATGGAAGCACAGATTCACTAACATTTGGAAATATCTCATAGAGATGCAAAAGGATCATTTCCTCTGGTGCTTACTTTATCATGGCTTTCCAGTTGGAAAGCATCTTCAACATCTTAGGGTTGTTAATCCTTTGTGTCCTACATGTTAGTGTCCTAAAACCATTATGTATTTGTTCTAGTTTTTCTCGCTTACTCAGTCTACTTGGAAATGGATTCACTCCCTCTTCTAATCTTTCCTACCTAAACCCTTGACATGGAAAATTATTTTACTTGGGGACTCAGCCTATCTTCCTGAAAAATTCAAAAAAAATTGGTAAATATTTTGTGTAGAAATTCTTTTTGAAATTTGGAAGATTATAAATGAATATATTTTTAATCAAAATTTTCTTAGCATGGAGGTTTCCGTATATGCTAAAACTAGAATTATTGCTCATGTGTTGCTTTAGATCTAGGTTCAGGTGGAGAAAGTCTACTTGGAGGTGGAACATATTCAAGATCTTATCGCTAACTAGGGTAACACCCCGTGCTCTGTCAGCCAGGTTTCATCTCCACTGTATCATCCTTCTCCATCATGAAAAATATCCTTGCCTCCCCCTCGGCCTCAGTCTCATGGTTAAGGTGCTCGTCAACAGAAGCGTGCTTGGGCTCAATATAGTTCCTCCCCTCGTCAGTGATAGGATGGTGGAATTTTCCAGTGGCTCGGTGGAAATGGATCTAGCTAAGGGGATCCTACCTCTGGTCGTAACAGTGGTAGTGGCTCTAGGTGGCCTTCCTCCTTATGGCTTCTGGTTCTAAGCGGGGTGCCACCCTGATAAATTTCCTCACTTGGATCTTGAAATTTCTCTGACCAAGAAGGATGATATGACCTATGATCAGGGCGATGGGTGGGATCCTATGCCATCTTCTCCTGACCCCCCTACAATGGGTTGGGGTGATGCTTCGTGCAGGTATCCTCTTCCACGTACTCCTCCTGCCATATTTGATATTTCTACTTAATTCTCTATGACTTGTTAGTTATGTGACTTGTTATTTGTTCGTCTTCTTTTTGTATCCCGTGGCACGTGTGTGCTTGGTGTGGTGAATTTTGGGGTATGACTTCTCCACCTAGTTTTTTGGTTGGAAACCCTATGTACTTTTCTTGATCATATCAATATAAAATCACAATTTAATAAAAAAGCTTTGTCCTATTGTAAGAGATAATGAAAAACAAAACCCGATGCATTATGTAGTTTTTATTTTGTAGCAGACCTAAAAAATATTTTTTCTTACCATGGTAATTTAAAATTTTAGTATTATTCATTTGAGTTCATTCCTTGTGTTATCTTTTGGAGTTAAAATGCTTGTGTAAATTGTGAAATGTAGTGTAAGAACATAGCTGAAGGGAATTTTTTAATGAGAATAGTATTTTATATATGTAGTTTTATCAAAATGTATGATAGTTGTAAGTGTTGTTTTCATTTCTCAACAATTTCATTTATTCTCGAGTCTCATTTGGATATAGTTTGAATAATGAGTTTATAAATAGTCATAGAAATATAATTTTTCTTAAAATTAATAGTCTAAGAAATTTTGACGTGTTTTCTATACAATGTATGTGAATCAGAATGTTCACACGCACTAGCACAAAATTGTATCTCTAGTTATAGGCAATGAATTGGTCCCATTATAAATGAAAGCCCCAAAATATGTACCTTTGTTTAGGAATTCTAAAATATCCTTAAGCTGAAGGTTTGGATGAGGATATAATCCTTTTAGGGTGTGTGATCTCAACATACCAAACAAAAAAATCAAAGTTACATCTTACAAATGAAATGAGAAACACATCAAAAAATCAATATTCAAAAACACAAATTCTCTTAGAATATTGATGGCAGTTTGGTGTTCTTATTCTTCTTTCCATACAAAAACTTGTGATGAAACCTTATTTATAGAAACTTTTAGCATTTTGGAGAGCTATACATTTTATTACAAGCTACCAAAAAATATTAAATGTGTATAGAGAATTTATCCTCCTCACAACTAGAGGTGACATTATTAAATGTATACCTTTCATAATATTTAATTCAAAATTATAAATAGTAGTTGAAAATATTACACATTTTCCAACACTCCACCTTAGTGTTGACAACCTATCTTATGACACATCACCAATCTCTAAAAAATTCAAAACTCTCTTGAGCTAATGGATTTGTGAAAATACCTACAAATTGATCTGAAGATTTACAAAAATCTAAGTAGATTTTTCCATTGTTGACAAGCCCTTTGATGAAATGATATCTTGTGTCCATGTTATTTCTTCTATTTTGGAATACATGATTGTTTTACAAATCTATTTATGAGTTGTTGAAAAATATTTTAGTTTCTTCTTATTCATCACACAATAAATCTAACAACACTCTATGCATCCAAATGTCTTACCTTGTTATGGATGTAGTTACGTAATCTGCTTCTATTGATGAAATAGTAACAAAACATTGCTTCTTGAATACCCATGACACTACACCCGATTCAAAATGAAAAACATATATGGAAATACTTTTCCTATCATCCATGTTACTTGCAAAATCACTATTATTATAACCTTTTAACTTGAAATCATATGTTGGTTCGTGGAAAATTCCATATCTTCATGTTCTTGCAATATATCTTAGAATCCTCTTTCATACTTGTCAATATGATTATTTTGGTGACTTCATGAATCTTGAGATTAGACTCACTTCATATATGATATTTGGCCTTGTGGTTTTCAAATAAATCAAACTTCCTACAAGTCTCTTATACAAGGTCGAATCAACATTGGACCATTTATCTTCCTTAACTTGGTTCATGTGTCAACTGAAGTTACTTTTGGATTGCTACTCACCATTTTAAACCTCTCCAAAACATCATTTTCATACATTTTCCGACATATAAAAATATTGTCTTCTAACTGATTGAATTCAATACCGAGAAATATTGCACAAGTCCTAATTATTTAATTTCAATCTCTCTTTTCATTTCACTTTTAAATATTTCAACTAACAAATTTCCTATAAATATTAGATCATCAACATATAGACAAATGATAAAAAAACTAACCTTACATATTGATCTTTATATATAATGTAGGATCATTATTGCTTTTACTAAATCCATTATTTAATAGACATGAATCAATATGACTATGCCACACTCTTAGTGCTTGCTTGAGACCATAAAGTGATTTCTTCCATCTACACACTAAGTGTTATTCTCCTTTAACTTCATAACATGGTGGCTACTGCACTTACACTTAGTATTCTAGAAAAACATTCAAGAAAGTATATTGGACATCTATTTGATAAAATTTCTAAAAAAATTCCACTGTTATAGCTAAAACTGTTATTGTTGTGTCAAGTTTTACTATTGGGGCAAATGTCTCATTATAATCAACTTGGGGTTGTTGTGTAAAATCCTTTTTAGCTAAGCTTTCTTTGTAATTTTCAACATTGCCTTCTACATTGAACTTTGTATTTCATACCCATTTCACACTAATTGCATATTTACCCTATGGAAGATTTAATAAATCCCATGTTTTATTTCTTTTAATTGAATCAATTTCATCATCCATTGCATTTATCAAATTCTCATCTTTTACTGCCTCTTTAAAATATGTTTGATCATGAGAAAAAATGCAAAATTAGAATATAAATAAACATTTTCTTCATCTTGAGGATGACTATAAATCTTATTAAGGCTTCTTATTTTTGTTGAGCTATATTGGAGATGAGATCTAATTGTGGCTAGAGTAGGATTTGAATCATCGTTACTGCATGAATTTCTTATGTGTCATGACACTTATCCTTATTGAAAATTCATTGGAGTATGAACAAAAGGTTTCAATGGAGTTGGATTTTTTTATTGCATAGCTACCCCAAACTTAAAAATTGTCTACATTTTAATGGATAGGGACCCTTTATGGCTTATACAAGTTGGTAAATTAGAAATAATTATCCTTTGGGTTAAGAATAATATTAAAAGGGGGTTACCTTATTTTAAAGTTGCTAGTGTTTGTAATTAATTAAGATAAGTCTTTATTTAGTTTTAAACTAAAGCACTCAAACTTCAAAATTTGGGTACTCGCACTTTCTATGTGTGAGAACTCATACTTGGTTATTTATTTTCCCTCGCACTTGCACTTTATAAATACTCTCACACTTCAAAGTTTAAATTTAGCTGACTAAAATTTTGAATTTTCCTTGCAGGTCAAAGAGTGAGAACTCACACTTCTCAAGTGTGAGTGGTCAAAATAAGAGATCTTGTAGATACAAGTGTTCAACAGAAATAAAGAAATTAAAACCCAAGCTAAGGCCATGGACCCTGAAGGTATTGCCTTTGATGTAGAAGAGGCCTTGCTCAACATGTATGATGTGATCAAAGAGATCATTGGTGCCATAAATAAAGAACAATATTACTCTAAATAGGAAAATATAATAATTGAAAAGATGGGAGTAATGCAGAAAATGTTGTAGATCATGGCTCAGGAAATTAAAGAAGGAATATGTAAGAACCCTACAATAGTAACTATGGAAGAAACTAGTATATGCCAAACATATCTCAATTACCCAAAAGAGAAAATGAAGGAATGGAGTGATCAAATGAGTAAACTTCCTCCTTAGCTTGAAGATGTAATTTCAAGAGGATGTCAATTATTTTCAAAGGCATCCATCACAGGGGTCTTTAAGGAGGGCCAAGAGTTAGTATCCATGGCCTAAATTATTGGATTTCTCAATCAATTCTTATAAATTTTTTAAAGGGAATATAACATAGGAAAATGAGACAGATGCATACCAAGTCATTGATATTATTTCTCGTACTAAGGAAAAGGTTCAAAAAATAGAAACCTTGAAATAAATCATGGGAAAGGCCATGGCTACTAAAAAGGCTTTACTAGATAACGCTTCTTCACTCTTCAAGAAGCCTATTATTGACCTTATAAAGCTTGAAGAGGATTATAAAATATGTAAAGAAGCCTTCATTTCTATAGGGAAAAGGATAGCTTCAGCTAATCTAGCCTAGGAGGACCCCCCATATGTGGACCCAGTTCAAAGGGACCCCATAGTCAAGCAAGAGCCTCTTTGTATTTTTAGTAACATGTTGGCCTTAACCACTATGATTATCCTAACAAGAATCAATTTGGATATTTCTCAAATGACCAATTATTTGTAATATTCTTTGATATTTTGTAATCATTGCTTGAAAATGGTGGTAAAGTGCAGCCCCAACAATTGTATAAATATGTCTACTCCCCATTCTGTAAAAAGGGGCACATAAATTGATAAATAAATGCGAGCCAATTTAAAATTAACTAATGTAATTTTAATTTGTTTGATTTACATTTTCCCATTTCTATCTTGACATTATGTGCTTATGATGTTTAGTGTTTGATATATTATATGCTAACTTTCTTTCTAGTAATATGTTTAAATTGTGCGTTTGTAAGTTTAAACTCGACTGCTACAACTTTATACAAGTTAAATTTATCCTTTAAATGTGCATTCAACAATGTGATGTGTAAAATTTGTTTACAATTTTGATTCCTTTGAATTTATGCATTAGTGAAATTTAAATTTGAGTGATAGCTGACTTTTATGTTGCTAGCTTCACAAAGAAAGCACATTATTTCTTGAATCAGGAACTAAAAATCTTAAATATGTTTGTATTAAAATATTTCCTTTCTCTATGATATTTATTTTCCTTTTTGGTTTATTTAAGTCCTCCCTTTAGATTAATTTTGTTTAAATAATTTTTTCAAATATAAATCAAGTGAAAAAATTACATGAGTGACACTAAAAGGACTAACAATCAAGTAAAACATCCTTATTTATTGGTCTAAATAACCAATACCCTAAAAATCATGCACTAAATCACACTTTAAGTGATCCTAAAATGAGTAGGATGTAAGATCCTATCATCCCCATTTGGCGTGCATCTTTTATTGATAAAAAGTAAAAGGAAAAAGATAACGCTAGAAGAACGGCCCAGAAAATTATAAAGACTAGCTAATTTATGGCTTAATTCATTACATATTATAGTTTACATGTATTATTTATTAAGATATTCCTATGTTTAGTAATTAACTTTATGCATATAAGCCAAATTTACCAAGAATTATGATTAGGTCCCGCACTGATACTAGGTTATCCCATATTTCTTTAGATATTCATAGGAAACCACACTTAGATAGTGGGAAACCTAAAAGTCCTAAGTCCCTTCCAAATCCTACCCTGGTTGATAAACCACCTAGTCCTCCTAAATTAGGTGATCCTTCTCTTAGTGTAGTGACAAAAATGGCCTAGTTAGTAGGGTCTCCCATTAATATACCTGGTGTTGTTTATGACTTACTAAGAAACCTACAGAAATACCTGTTGGTACCCAAATTTGCACCACCTAGTGAGCCAAACAACATTTACAATATGAGTTGTATGCTTAAAAATGAAAAACCAAAGATTCAGTTGTTTGTATCTGGGGATATATCAGATAGAATCTTTGGGAATTGACTCGAGAGAGATTAGGTTACACTCATAAAGGGGATGACCTTCCGTGCTACTTTAAGTTCTTCCTTTAACCAAGGTGAGAGGATGCATTTTGTAACTTGTTATTATGAGAAAGGTGGATAAAATTGCAGTCTCTAAGCTCTTTCTTAGAAATACAAAGGATAGTCCTGAATAGACACGGTCAATGCAAGAATCATTTAACTCTCACAAGTTGTCACACTAAATAAGGCAGTTTTCTCTCAAAATAGGACCCATGTTACTCTAGACAATGTAGATTTTATCGTTCTTCTGCATATTTATGGAAAGGGAGGATAGAAATGGCAAAGTCCCTAGATATATGTTTATAAGAAGGGAAAACAAGGGTGATTCAAATGGATTTAATAGTTGAAGGTCATGAATTTTGTGTATGAGTAGGAGATTAAAGAAAGATAAAGTTGATTATACAAATCTCAGAAGAAAACCTTACAAATGTTTGGAATTTTTCCCAAGGTAAAAAAAACACATCATACAACTAACAACAACCCTTTAACTATAAGGCATGCACTCATCGAAGCCCAAGAGTACAAGATTTCACACAACCGTTGAGAACTTAAACATAAAAGCTCATGTTAAACTCTCAACAAAACATTAACAGATCTTGTTCAACTATGCTCAAGATACACTTAAAAGCTTAGTAAAATCCTCTCAACTACATTGAGCAACATAAATTTAAAATTGTTTATCGCACCATAAAAAGAAATCTCTATTTATAGTGCGATTGCAGTTGCCAAAATGTCACTAATTAAGACAAGGTATAGTGTAATTCAAAGGAACCATCAACATATGATTGCAACAGGGAGGCAATTAATTGATTTAAATTATTCTACCTTAAGAACAAAGATAAAATTACTCAAGAGATAACACATAGTTAATTTCAAGAAATTTAAATTTCTCAGCAAGGGACCATAAAGCCTATGGCCTCAATGTTTTCCAATGACTGTACACTTGTAATCATCTTGGCATGAGAAGGTTTGGACAAAGTAAAATAACTCACTGGTCTCTCAGTTTGATTCACGTTTCTTAGGAAAAGTACAGTCAATTTTGCTCTGTTTTCTCTAAGATTTTAGAAAAATTAAACCCCCTTCATACGAGAACATTCCTCTCATATGTATACTAATTTATCTCCCTCTCACCTTTGCTTTTTCCCCCCCAAAAATGTGAATCTTCAAGATAATATTCTTCCTTTTGGCACACAATTTGATCTACTTATTATTCCATTTGAAAATACTTTTCTTTTGGGGTGCCATGTGGAGGGATTACAAATGATTTGTATTTTTTTATTCTCCCAGAATGAATAGGATGCCATGTCACCGTTTTAGCATCATTTATTTAATAATTTATTTTTTAGGTAAGTCGAGGGACTTTCTGATGATTTTTTAGTGCCCCCAAATGGTTTGATTTGATGTTTAATCATTCCCACCTTTTTAGAATCTGCCTCGAGACACACACACTTGTTAACATATCTTTTTGAGTTGAGTGTTTCCACATGGATCAAGTCACATCAAGCCAATTACTCCCTTTTTTGAATGATGTCAGTATCTTTCAAGTTTACTTCCTTTTTCCGGGTATCACAAACAATCTCAGGAGTCACCTCACCATGATTTTTCTTAATTCAACTTGTTAGCCTCGTATTTCCTATAAATTCACATCATTTCCATTACAAAATCACATCTTTTCTCCTGAGTGCAAGAGGCTTGGTGATATTTTGGCTTCAATATGGTGGGAACATCATTAACATCTAGCTTGAAAGACATATATTTTGAAGACTTGCACACGATTTTTGATTTATCAGGACCAGATGAAGCATTTGTGAGAATGCTATTTAGGATTACAGATCCTGAAGAATACAGTGGGCCATTGACAACTCAGGATATTTGAGTTGCATTGATACAAAGATTTTTCAGGATCAGTCATGTGTTCTCTACCTTCCAAATGATGTATTTTCACCACTTTAGGTTAGAGCACCGAAAAAATCATGAGGTGTTGAAACAATTTTGGTTCAAGAGTAGGCCTACTGTAAAAGGTGCACCAAACAACACATGCCCTTTCATCTATGATGAGGGATTCACTGTGAAGGAGATTACCTCATAATCTTATGTGCTTAATAAAGGGATTTCAATAGATACAGTGCCTACTCTCTTTTGCAAGATGAATGAATTGGAGAAATTTGTTTCAATTCTGGAAAAGAAATCAACATGGACTATGTCTTCACAGCCTCCAAGGACATCACCAATCTTCATGGATAAATGTAAGGGTGAGTCTAGTTAAAAAATCCTTGCTCCATCTAATCCAGGAATAGTTGTAGTTGCACTTTTAGCTTTTACACAAACCTCCAATCCATCTTCCACCTTCAAAGCATCAGGGAAGAAGGCTTTTCTTAAAGGTGGTCTAGACCTTACTGAGTGGGTTTCCTCTTATGAGAGGAGATAAAATCTGATAGGTTTTCTAGATGGTCCTGTAGTAAGTATTGAGGATCTTATGTCTTTGTGCATGTCTCGTAATTTAGCAGGGGATATTGTGTTTTTACAAATGGTGATTGGAATGGAAGAATTTGTTCCTAGAAAGAATGTGCTTTTGAAAAAACTTCCTCTTTGCAGAGAAGATTTTGTATTGGTAGAAGATTAGGAAATTTCTCTTAGTTTCTATTGGATGTAATATCAAGAATGTATGTGAACCTTTTCCTGGGTTGGGGCCCCTAATAGAACCCCATTCTACTTTCCTTTTTTCAAAATACAAAAGATATAAAATGTTACAATGAATTTCATGTTAAAATATACATATGATCCTATTAAAACAAAATGAAATTCTACTTGCATTGTTTAGCAATACATACATGATATGAAACCACAATTTAAAAAATATGTAATTTGTTACAAGTGAAAGTAATAATTGAAAAAGAAAGTCTTTAGAAAAAAACAAGCCTAAGCTTGCTCACAATCTAACATAATCATCATCTTTCTCTTCAGCATCTTCTTCCTGTTTTAGTTGTCTTTCTCTATAGAACAGGGACGGAAGCATGTGAAACATATTAAACTGAATCAACCAGGTACAATGGTGCAGGCTACAATATTTATACATATTGGATAGCTGGGATACAAACAAAAGAGGAGTTGTAATAATGCAACAACAAATTTAAAATATAGTAGCTTCCAAATCTCATCCAGGGAAGCACAACAATAATATTGCTAAAACAATATAACAACATCCGTAATGTTTTGAATAAAACAATAATATGGTTTATAATATAACCATATAACAACATTATTTAATTAATAAAATTAATTAAATAATCAATTTATATTATGCGTAATTAATTAACCTAACATTCCCCTCCTTAATTGTGCATTGTCTCAAGAGATGAGGAGAGGAACTCTCTGAACAACTCAAACTTGTCACGTGCAAGTGACTTTGTGAAGATATCTACCCGTTGTTCAGCTGTTGGACAAAATTGAAGTTGGATGTTGTGCTTCAACACATGTTCATGTATGAAATGAACATTTACCTCAATGTGCTTTGTTCTCTCATGAAAAAATGGATTACAAACAAGTTTGAGAACACCTTCATTGTCAACATACATGGTGGTTGGTTTGTCCTATGGTATTCTAAGTCCTTCCAGTATATGACGTAGCCATATCACTTCACAGACAACTTCTCCTGTAGAATGATACTCAGCTTATGTGGAAGAGCGAGAAACGAAGTGTTGTTTCTTTCTTCCCCATGATATTGGTCCAGATCCCATAAAGAATACAAATCTAGAAGTGGATTTTCTATCATCAATGTTACTTGCATGATCTGAATCCGAATATCCAGTCAAGAAGAAGTTTTCATTCTTCTTGTATTCTAGACCAAGATCCACTAATCCTTTGAGATATCTTAAGATGTGCCTTGCTTCTTTCCAATGACAAACTTTGGGTTCCTGCATGAACCTGGATAGATAGCTCACTACAAAGCTGATATCTGGTCTAATGTAGGTCAGGTAAATGAGACTCCCGATCAGTTGCTGATAGAGAGTGGCACTTACCTCAGGAGATGGATTTGAACAAGATAAATATAATTTGTTCTCCATAGGTGTAGCAATTGGTGTGTAATCCATCATCCTAAATTTCTCGAGTGCTGTCTTGGTATATTTCATCTGAGAAACAAAAATGTGATTCTCTTTCTACCATATTTCCAATCCAAGATAATAGTGCATCAGCCCAAGATCAGTCATGTCAAACGATTGATTACGATATTTCTTCGTTGCATCGATCATCCTCACTGAACTGCCAGTGATGACTAGATCATCGACATAGACAACAATAATCATAATCTCCCCCCTTGATTTTTGAGGTAAAGATTGGGATCGTGTTGATTTCTAAAAAATCCATGTTATACGAGATGCTCATCAATCTTGATGTACCATGCTCGGGGTGCCTATTTAAGGCCATACAGAGATTTCTTGAGTATGCATACCTATGCTTCTTGACCAAGTACTACATATCCCTCAGGTTGAGTCATGTAGACTTCTTCTTGTAAATCTCCATTTAGGAAGGCACGTTTTACATCCATATGATGGACTTTTCATCCAAACTGAGAAGCTAGAGAAAAGATCATCCTGATCATTTTGATCTTAGCTATGGGAGAAAATGTCTCCTCGTAGTCAATGCCTTCTTTTTGTGCATACCCATTTGCTACTAGTCTTCCTTTATACTTGTCCAATGTCCCATCTGATTTGTACTTTGTTTTAAATATCCATCTACATCTAATTGGTTTCTTCCCTGGTGGAAGATCGATAAGCTGCCAAGTGTTATTTTGCATCACTAATTGATATTCAAAATCCATGCAATCTTTCCAAGATTTTTACTGTAGGGCTTCTTAGACTATAGAGGGCTCATCAGATTCAATTACTCTACTCATCAAAGCAAAGTTAACTTCTTCTCTTGCTTTACTGCGAGTCTGTGGTCTAGGGGTGGATGTATCCGGTGGAGCATCCATTCTCACATCTCGTAATGTGTTAGTACACCACTTGGGCATACGCTGAATTGTTCCCGTGGGTCGTGGTTCTATCTGATCAACACCATCATCCCCATCATCACTTTCATCATCTGAGGGAACATCAGCTTTAATTTTTACAACTGGAGAAAAATCTACATCTAGTGAGTCTGGAGGAGGAGACTCTGCTTCCTTCTTCTAAAAAAGCTCAACATCTCTGCTGGTGTAGAATTTTCTGGTCTTTAGAACCATTAATCTATACCCAAGACTCTCTTCACTATACCCAATGAAGATGAGTTTCTATGACTTCATGTCCAATTTATTTCTATTCTGTTTGGGTATGTGCATGCTTGATTTTCACCTGAATACTCTAAGGTGTGTAATAGATGGTTTCCATTTTTACCATGCTTCTTGTGGTGTTACTCCTTCAAGAGTAACTTTGGGCACTCTGTTCAACAAATACAGTGCTGTCTTTGCAAGTCCAGAATCATTGATCATGCATCACACCATTTCCATGATAGTATGATTTCTTCTCTCAACAACATCATTTTGTTGTGGTGTGTGTGGAGGAGGAATTTGTCGATGAATCTCGTGAGTTTGTAGGTAGTATTTGAACTCATTACATGTGAATTCCCCCCTCGATCTGAGTGGAGAGTTTTGATGTGATGACCAATTTCGTTCTCGACTACTACTTTGAAATTTTTGAAAGTTTCAAAAGCTTCACTTTTCTTGTGAAGACACAACATCTAGATTTTCCTTAAATAGTCGTCAACACAAAGCATGAAGTATTGGAACCCATAATTATTTGGTTGGATCAGACCGCAAACATTGGTATGTACTAGGTCAAGTTTTCCATGAGCTTGAAATGTACTCTTATGAAATGAAGCTCTGTGTTATTTTCCTGCTAGACAGTGAGGACACTTGTCTATATCCTTTTGCAGAGATGGTAGCCCATGTATCATATTACTCCAGCGAAGTGTCTTGAGATACTTGAAAATTACATGACCAAGTCTCTGATGCCACAACTATGCTGAGGTGGAGTTGTTAGCCATAAGTTCTAGATCGTCTCTGTGAACAAAATCAAGTTGGAACATGCGTCCCACATTGAAGGATTTTACAACTATTTTTGAGCCTCTTGATTTGTCTCGAACCAAACATGTTTTCTTTCCGGGATGACTATCAAAGTCAATTTTTAGGTTGTGATCAAGGAGTTGACTGACTGAAAGCAAATTCTTTGTCAACCCAGGGACATATAAGACATTTGATAGTCTGTAGTTGCGTGAACCAAGGGCTAGATAAATGTTCCCAATCCCCTGAACTATATATGAAGAATCATCTCCCAACGAAATATGATTTTTTGATGGTGTGTCCCTCATTGAAATAAACCAGTCTTTGTGGCCGGTCATGTGTTGAGTGGCCCCTCAAATCAACATACCAAACATCACTAGATGACGTGGATGGTTCACTTAATCGAGCAGTGAACAAGTAGTCTTCATTATCTGCCTATTCTTGTTGCTCAACAATATTTCCTTGTTGATGGGGTCTTCTTTTCTAGTTCCCCTTTTTTTTCCCATGATTGTTGTTAGAATGTCCCTTGTAAGATTGTTGTTGTTGAGGTCTAGAGTTGTTTGACGAACCTTTCTTATAAGTATTATACCAACAATATTTTAAATCATGTCCTCTTTTATAGATTGGACATTACTTCTTCTATTGTCTATCCCCTTAATATTGATTTTGATTTTGGGACTTTTAATAGGAATTAGGTTTTCCTTTACCTTTTCCTTTCCATTTTTGATGTGAAGAAAGTGCCTACTCCTCTTCATCATCCTTATTATGTATGGATTCCTCTTTTTGCAGTAAGTTTACCAATTTGTCAAAACTAACAGTCATATCTGACACGTTTAGTGTTGTAACAAAAATGAGGTAAGAAGAGGGGAGTGCTCTTAGAATAATGGGAATGACAGCATCATCTGAGACTGCTTCTCCTAGGGCTAGAAGTGAAACCCTAAAATCTGCAACTCTTCTTAAGAAAGCTTCAATTTTCTCATTCTACTTGAACTTCAATGTGTGTAACTGACTCTACAAATTTAGTATAACATTCTTGTTCTTGGCCTCGTATACTGTGCTCAACTCATCCCATGCTTCTTTGGCGGTTATGGCATCTCGAATGTGGGGTTACACATCATCAAAAACTCTAAACAAGATGATGAGTTTGACTTTCTGATCTACTCTATCAAATTTCCTCTGCTATGTTGTATCAATTGTTGATCCGGTCATAGTACCATTCATAACAGGCTAGATCTCTTAAAAATCAAGTTGTGTCTTGATTTTTGTCTTCCATGCAACATAGTTATTTCCTTTGAGTAGTTATGAATCCAAAAGAAAAAAATTAGGGGCATTGGTGCCCATTTTGTAGAGATCACTGACAGGGTTTGGCTCTTATCACTCTAGGTATAAGGTCTCCCAATCTATATACCGTCAGTCCAATATACCAAACCTTTCTATATACGTGCCCTTTTGATATACCCAACAGTATGTGGAAGAAGCTCACCCTTTCTAAATACCTAGAAGTACATGAAAGAGGTGTTAACGTACATGAAATAATTCAATATGTGGTACCAAGACAGTACTGAAAGGGGTCTGTGTGATTATTGACACTGACTCAAAGAAATATCCTCATACGTGCGCGTAACTTCACTATATACTTGGATAATTTCTCAGTCAAGATTTATGTCATGCAATCGTTCACAGACGGATGGGATGGCTCATAGTGTGTGCACTGTGACCTTATTACTCCCCTTCGATTTAAAGGGTCTATGCCCATATGACATTGTTGCAGCTATATTACGCATTAAGTGCAGTAGTAGTCACCACGACTTTACCCGTAAGTGCTTCCCAGAGACACCGTATATACTAAACATTGCGAATGAGATCTAGGATCTCGTGAGTGTTACAGAACCAATTTTTATTGTTTTCTATTACAATTTTCTACCAATTTTTGAGCAGTTACAATATTTGTGGTTGACTATGGCATCTTGGAAATTAGTACAATATAATGCAGCATGTAATTACATTAAAAAATTTATTAAAAATGAATTGCAAGCAAAATTTTTTTTGTTTTGCGGGCCTTGGTGGCCTTCGGAGCCCAAAATGACCCAAAATTCTAGAAACCATTAAAAAGAGGCCCAAGATGAAGTTTTTGGATGGTCTTCCTTTGGAAAATGTTGCCCGAAATAAAAAAAGGCTTAGTGGAGTAAAAAAAATTTACCCTAAATTTAGGGATTTTCTCGCTAAATATTTAGTTACCTGTTTAGTTATAACTAACAGGTTTAGTGAAGGTTTTTCCGCTAGATCTACCTTCAACTGTGGCGGTTTTTTCTAAATTTTCCTCCAGATTTTAAAAATAAAAAAATTTGTGTTTTTGGTGTGATTCGAACCATGCACCTTCCTTTTCTAAGTCATTCCTCTTAACCACTTAGGCTCTATGAGCGATCATGCTAGAAAATGAAGAGTCTTATATTTAATATATGCAAATTCGAACTAAACTTATGAAAGAAGCAAACCAACTGAGGAGTCCTCGTGGCATGCGAGCTTGAGGAGGTCGATTTAGGGCTTTTGTATGCTCAAAAACCGGATCGAATTCCTTTTTTTAACGCCGCTTTAGAGCTTACATACATTGTTGTATTTGTAATTCCTTTCTGCCGCTGCTTGAGAGATTTTTATTTCTTTTAACTTCATTTTTTAGTGACTCAGCTTTGTTGTAGGTCACAGGAGATGATGGAGGTTGGGTCTGACATGTGGATGTAGGCGTTGGAGACTTGGGAGAAGGTTGGTGCCTTCCAAATGGGCTTGGCTTTGAATGTCTATCCTAGTCATTCAACAACCAGCACGATTAAACGGCTTGCCCCCTTTTCAAATAACATGGTGTAAATGCGCAGTGAACACCTTGACTATAGATTGCAATGCTTGGTGTTCATTGTAAAAGAACAGCTAGTGACCCAGTGTGTAAATGTAGAGCTCGATATGAGCCAACATGTTTTCAACCTTCTGAGCTCACTTGGTAACCCAATGGGGGATCTTCAAACAACCCGATGCTTGGATCTATGGAGTCCTTCCTCCAAATTTGATAAGACAGATAATATTATCTATAGCTAAGCAATTTAGAGACAAAACCCCTGATAGGGACTTTTTTTTAAAATTCCTGCAATTTTTTCCTCGTGTTGGGTGCAACAGTGCAAAAAAAATTGCGTTCTAAACACTCGGAACAAACATGATGGTGTGGGGAGGTAGGGATGGGGATGGGAGGTTACAGGAGGCTGCACAAGCACTCAATTGCTGCAGACGCTTCTACAAACTCCTCTATCTCTACTGCTCTTTCTTTCCACACCTTCACAATCTAGATTCTTGCTCTGGTACCAAATGTAGAATAGGGACAGAAGCCTATGAAATATATTAAACTGAATCAACCAGGTAAAATGGTGCAGGCTATAATATTTATACATATTGGATAGCCGAGATACAAACAAAAGAGGAGTTGCAATAATGCAACAAAAAATTTAAAATACAGTGGCTTCTAAATCTCATCCGAGGAAGCACAACAATAATACTGTTAAAACAATATAACAACATCTATAATGTTTTGAATAAAACAATAATATGGTTTATAATATAACCATATAATAACATTATTTAATTAATAAAATTAATTAAATAATCAATTTATATTATGCATAATTAATTAACCTAACATTCTCTACATGCATCATACCTTTGGAACAAATATATCAGCTCTTCTTTGTCAGGTCCCAAGTGATATTTGAACATCAAGTAATGCTTATTCAGAATATCTAGAAATTTTGACATTCTTGGCTTATAATGCCTCAATTTCTTAGTCAGCTTGACAATCTTGCTCTCCACAAAGATGAGTCTTTTGATAACCTCATAAGAATAATGTTCCTCCTTGATGTACTTGTTAAAGGATTGAATCAGGGTATCAACTTCCATATTACCATAAGTAATTTTATGATTATTAAATACCATCTATTTTACTATGTTGTCTATGTTATCAATAGTCTTTCCTGCCCATTCGTTCTCAATTACCAACTTTTCTTTAACCTGATTTAAAACTTTGAGCCTGATTTTAGCCAGATCTTCCATCACATATTGAGTCCCCTTTTCTTTAGGTGGCTCTATTCCCTCCTTTTTCTAGAAAATCCTCATTAATTTGGTTTATTGTTTCAAGTTCAGGAAATATCCCCTCCCAAGAATACAATTCACTTTCACACTACTCAATAATTTCAAAAATGTCATTGAGTGTTTTGGTGAATTCAGCATATCTTTTTGTTACCTTTTTAATGGAATTCCTTCCTTTCTGAGACAAGTACTCTACCCATTTATCTATTGCTTCATATATCTTACTAGACCTTTCTATTTTATCCAACATTTCGGGGGTAATAGTAGTGGAAAATTCTTGATCTCCTTCCGCAGACCCTACTAATTTTTGTAAGCATGAAGTCAATGTTTTTATCTACTCTTTCAACTACATTTTAGATAATTTATCCTCATCAAAATTTTGTAGCAGGCCTTCAATTTCCACTGTAAGTCCCCAATTCAATGATTCCATGGTAGTCCTTCCCAATTGGATGTGTTTGATATCATAATCACTTTATGTAATATCATCCTTTGTATTTACTTGGTGAGGAGCTGCAACTTCTAAGGTCCCAAATCCATGTTGGTCTATATGTGTTTTAGAAAGAATTTTTTCTTTCTTTAATTTTTTTTGGGCTTTGGGAATGAAATGTTGGTGATACTTAAAACTTCCTTTTGGTAGCTTCCTTCTCTCTTTCTTGAAGAATTCCTCCTAACCATCCAGTCATAGGGGCATTCCCCTTGTTTTCTTCATGTGGAGTCTTAGAATACAATACCAATTCTTTTGATGTTTCTCCCACCCTTACCATTTGCCTTTCACTTTCCAATGTCCCAATCCCTTAATGCCATTTGTCCTATTTTTGAATCTATGGCTGAGTGATATCTTCTAGCTTCTTTCCACTCACTGCTTTTCCATATTTTCCTTTATTGTCTATAGATACCACACATTCATTTAATTTTTCCTTTGGACCTTTAGTAGGAGTGGCCAATGTACTTTTATCTACATTCTCTGCTGAAATAGTTGTCACATTTGTAATCTCCTTTGGAATATCTTTATCTAAACTTGGGGCATTAATTGGTTCCTTGTCTTTTGGAATATCTTCACCTCATGTAAGTGGCTATTTGGTGGATGGATATTCTTGGAGGTGCTCTTCAAACACCTTATGCTTTGTAGGCTAAGCCTTAGGGTGCGATTCCTAATTTTTACTTGTAATTTCTTCAAGATGAATCTCAACAGGTTTGCTTACTTCTTTTAACACCTCAGCTATAAATTCTTTCATGAAACTTGTCTCTTGAGAGACCTCACCTTCCTTGACTACCTTGAAATCCTTTGGTGGTTGGTTTTTAGTATAGATAGATCCTATTATAGGTAATTCATTCAAAAAAATTTGAGCTATTGTTTCAACATTCATGACAGAGGTTGTGCCTTTGATTTGAATATTTTGAGGTTGAGCCCCCTATCTTGCACTTGATGTTTAATCAAGATATTGAATATGTACTTCTTGTTCAGGGACACTTACACTCTCAGTTGTATAAGTTTCAAAATTTACATCAACCTTTTCAAGTTCAGGCATTTCTTTAAGTAATTCAACTATCTCATCAACCATTTATTATTGTTTTTCAAGATGTTCAGTCAATGTTTTAGTTTGAATTTTTTCCTTCATAACATCACCTAAATGACTAACCACGGGAAAACTACCAACTATTTCTGGAACATTTTAAGTGGGGGATAAAAATGAAATTACATTTGATGGTGGTGCAATAGGAGTAGAGTGAATAATTTCATGAGTTTGAAATGACATCGTCTGTTTTGCAAATGAGGCAACTAATTCCTCTTGATCCTTGGTGATTGGGGATGGATCAATAACTTTAGGTTCTCTATGTCTATGATTTTTAGATACATGACCACTTCCCTTTATTAAAATACCAGTGTCCCTTACCAAAGGTTGTATTATCTTAATTTTCTTCTTAGCTCTCTCAAATTGTCTGAGGTCTGGTGCCTCTCTTTCCTTGCTACTCTATGATTTATATTGAAGATCAACACCTACTAAGGCTCCCCTCATCATATTTCTAATGTGAGATGATCCTGGTAGTACCTTTGAGGGAATTTTGAGTGTAGTCAACCCTTTCCCCTTTGTTTGGATTGGCACTACTTCAGTGATGGGGGCATCTTGCATAGCCTTTTATAGTATTCCCTCAGACTTTTGGATCAAGACAGTTTTTGAAGTTCCTACCTTACTTGTTGTTGATTTCCACTCATCAATTATCTTAGTGGTAGGCTTCTTACTAGGTAACTAAGGATCTTGAACATTTAAAAGGATCTATCTTGTATACTCCTTCCTTCAGTGGATTAAGATATTCCTCCAAAGCTTTTAATTCTTAGAAATGATTTAATACTTTTGTATTTTGCTAAGATAAGTCTATACCCTTTCTAGTAAATTAGGTCAATGTTCTCCTTAATACATTGGAAATTCTTCTATGAGGGTCATCTAGTTCTGTCTCTTTCTAATCTATAGAGCTAATTTATTTTGACTCAATATTTTGGTCATAGTAATATTTCCCCACCACATCCTCAATATCTACAATTCCTTGGGGAACTAAGGAAATATTGAAATCAATAATTTTCCTTAAGGTCATTCTAGAATAGTCCCTCATCTAACTTCTTCTTCATCTATACAATTGATCCAATAATCCTAAAAAATGAGGCTCATGTTCTCCTTTACTAACCCATAAAATGTCATAATTAAGTCTCGGTGTGAACTTATTCATTGAAAATCTCTCCATTTCTTCTTTCATCAATCTGGCTTTCACTATTGTTTGGCATGAATATCTATCAATTTGGAGAGGGAATTTGATATTTTTTTGTGCCTTTTTTCCAACCTTCTGTGTATATGAGTCAACTATCTTGATAGTTCCATTAAATCCCACTTATCATTCACATATCTAGGTAGCTTACAAGGTTGTCCCTCAAATCAGCTTACCCTAAAATATGTGAAGACTATGTATTATATAAAAATGTAATCATACTCTATAATTTCTGCCCTAGCACTAGAAGATAATCTATATTGTTCCCATTCTAGTTTAAAAAGACATGTTACAGGGCAATGAAAACATCATTTACTAACATGAAATTCCCTTTCCATCTGTCCAACCTCAATTGTGGTTACACATCATACACCCTATGATCTTCAAAACTTGTTTGTAATGGGAGACCTGGAAATGATTTGAAGAAAACAATGTTATAGGTGACATAGGAAATCATATAGAAATTGATGTCAATTGGATTACCTATGTTGATCTTTACAACTATTGGCATAAGTTTGGAATGAATGGATACTGATATGAAGCTCGCCCAACAAAATTTTCCTTGTTCCTCCAAGATAACCATTATAAAGTGGCATATCCACTCTTGAAAATAATTAGCCCCTTCTAACCCTGTCATTCTGCTTAATAACACAATGAGGTCCTCAACTTCCTTAAAAAACATGGACCCAATCAATATCTTGGGGATTTTTTTGACAGATGGTATTTTGTATTTTAACCATTAAGAATTTACAATTACATCATATTTATCATACCTCACCTCATAATCAGTCTGTGCTGATTCAACTGTAGTAATTATCAGTTGATCCAATCTTGGTAACCCTAAAATTGCCCTAAAAGCCTCTAGTGTTAATTTTATCACCTTATATCCACATCTGTCCAATACTTCTTTCTTCTCTGGGTCATAATTCTTAGTACACAACCATGCAAGCTTAGGGGAGTGTATGGATGGTGGGAAAGAAAGTGCTAGGGAAATGTTACTGGAATCAATGGATGACATCCACCTACTTTTATTCGGATCATTCCATCTCCTCTGGAAATCATCTAAATCAAAATTTAATAATTTTGTGTCCACACACTTATCTAAGTCATTGGAAATGATGTAGCTTATGTGGAAACCCGACACTAGAGATCTCATCTTGTGAATTTTATCTTTCCTTCTAATCCCACTTTGGGTACTGATAATTAATAGGGAAAAATAAGTACTTACCCATTTCTCTACGAGCTCTGTGAAGTTATCCTTTTCTCTCATACTTCCAAGTTCTTTAGCTCAATTTAGCTGCTTCTCATTCAACTTTTCTCCTTCGTTTTCACAAATTCTTACAGCTAGGGCACCTAGATCTTCGTATGCAATGAAGATGATTCAAAATTTTTGTAAACTTCTAAAAAAATGCATTAATTCATGCAAAAATACATTAATGGCAGTAGTCATAAATGCATTATATCTTAACCGTCCAACTTGCTTCCTTCATTTGAATGTGGAACGTCCATGTGGCTTGATTTGGTGCTTTACGGGCTTAGGGAATATTTTTGCACATTTTCCATGCCTTTCAAATGAGTGCAATTTTGCAAATTTGAACCAAAACCCCACCTCTTGAATTTTTTTAGAGAGGATGAAACATGTCTCAATCTTAAGAGTGTCGGAGTTGCGAGACTTATTTACAGTTTTGTCTATTTTCTCGATTGGGTGTAAAACTACAAAGCTGACCCGAGCATCCACTTATTGAATTTGCATGAAATACTTACATATTTCCTCTGTTAGGATTGAAAGGTACGTTAGCAATTTTCATTATATTGGTCATTTGGTGCAAGAGTGCACCAATAACCCATTTCCTCACTCCAATCATATCCAAACACGTGTTCCTTTCTCCAAGCGGATCTTTCTTTTCACTTTGCATTTTTAACTCAAATATTTTGTGAAATATTCTATCTAGTTTCACAGTTTGACTTGCACTCTGTAGTCTTTAATAAATTTGTGTAATCATGAAAACGTAACCTGTCACAGTGCCACCAATTATATTATGCCATGTATCTTTAGGTGTCATAGAAGAAAGTGTAATTTTCACTAGATATCACAAGGAATATAATTAAGATGAGTTTTACGAGGATAATCACGATCATTTGTAAATGTTTTCATACGTATTTCATAGAAATGACATGGTTATCACATTCCTTGACTGAAAAAGAGGATTCACATCGGATTCATGACTCAAATACAAGATTTCATTTGTATTAATAATTATTGCATTCTTCAAGCATACGTTTTTTTAACATTGACAAACTAATTAAGGAAAATTTTCAAAGGCACACTCGGGATAAAAGGGCGAGATCAAAATGATAACTAATAATACTTTCATGTATTTGACCCAACTAGAAATACCTCAACTGAAGAGCAAAACAAATAATTTAATTCATCTCTAAGGTTGGTAAATGTGACACATAAGGATGTGGCTTGTAGGATTTTCTCATTCTCTCTTAAGAATGGAGCATATGACTAGTTTTTAAACCTACCAAAAGATGCAATCACCAGCTGGTAAGACTTCCATGATATCTTTATTGCCTAGTTTTACAAAATTATTAGTTTGATTATCCTTTACTAATTATTCACCACCTTGCAAAGGGATGTCCAAGAAATAATTAGAGATTTCAATGTTAGATTCTAGAAGATGTACAACTTGACCACCCAACTATACAAACCCACATATGACTTGACACTCGAAATTTACAAAAAATCCTTCAATCCCATGACATCAATTTTTCTAAAGAGATAAAAAAAATCACTATATTGATTGTTGCATATGTTGAAACTATCCAAATTGATATGTGGATGCACCCTCAAGGGTATGCCACCCCTGCCTTCTAAAATATACATCGTAACCAATTTCCTTGATCCAATCAAAACATGCCAAATCCTTTACATACGCTAGTTCTAAATGTTCTACCTATCAATTGCATGGCCCCAAATCAACAAATCCTAGCCAATATTACCTCCTTGATTGAGCCACAAACAAATGATAAAAATCCTTGGTCCCCGTGAACTGTAGCTCCTCCAAAAAAAACTAATCAAGAAAATTCTCTAGGGTAATTAGACTCTATCTAAAGGATGGTAAGGAAATTAGGCCAATATTTCATAAATGTGTAGAGACAAATAGGAAGTACTGGTGAAGGTAACCCAAGTAGGAATTATAACTATCAAAGATATAACAATAACCTCTTCATCATAAATAACAATAATCAAATAGAGTCACCCAAAAAAAAATATAAGTAAATGTATGTCATATTGTATTACCAAATTGGTGTGAGTTCATTATAATGCTAAACATGGTGAATTGGATAGTATAGAGTTCTTTCATGAATTTAAAGTTTTTTAAGGATAATTGGATAAATATGAAATAATACCAAATAGAAATGATGTGGCTAACCCATATGATGACACAAAACCATCAAATACTACTATGATGGTTGATACATTTTGTTTTCCCTAACAGGAGGACAATTAACCAAAGGAGAACGCAGATGAGATCCATATGTTTCAACAGTACTAGAGAAGTAACTATGTATTAAGGAGTAAAGTCAACAACACAACTTCAACACCTCCTAATGTCAATACAACTCCACCAGACCCAAAGGCCAATAATAGTCCTCCTCGAAAAGGAAGTGAGCCTCAACCTCAATAAAATGCTTCAATTAATTCTAAAACCAATTACAATATTCTGGAAGACATGAAGAAAATTAAGACAAACATTACTTTGCATGAGTTATCCCAAATCACAAAGCAGAGAGACTTGTTAATATATTTGACTAAAAAGGCTACTAAAGACCCTCAAAGTTCCTCTCATGCCAATGTTTCCTTATAAAAAATTAAAGTAGAAGTACCTCAATTTTTACTAACATTAAGAATGTTTGGAAAGAACCTACGAAAGTATTTAGTTTACTCTAGAGATTTTTCCATCATTATGCCTTCAAGTATATGCAAGAAGTTTGGATTAACCCCAATTAAATCTAATAGGGTAGTAGTCCAACTAGACAAATCCAAGGTGGAAGTAATAGGGGATTTCCTCAACGTACACATGTAATTGGCCTCCGATCCTAGGATCCAATAATTCATTGATATACAAGTCGTAAAAATCCTTGAGGCTTATGACATGTCTTTAAGTAGATATTGGTCAAAAGTGTTGAATGGTTATATGTCTACTGACTATTCCCATATGTGGTTTCCTTGGAGATGATTCCCAAACCAAATAAGGGTAGAAATGGAGTCTAGAATAAAACATTTGATCATTGGTGTGTCTGCTTTGAACATAGAAGATACAAAGCAATTAGAAGAAAACAAGATGCCTCAGGGATATGGTCTATGCATTTTGATGAGGCTTGCTCGAAATAAGGATCTGGGGTAAGAATTATCTTAACTAGCCCAAAATAATAGTTGTATTCAATCTCCTACAAACTACATATCCCTTGCATAAATAACTTGGATGATTACGAAGCCTTGGTATTGGGATTACAATTTTCCATTAAACACAAGATCAAGAAGCTGAAGGTTTTTAGGGACTCCGATGTTGTATTCAATCAAGTTAAGAGAAAATGATAATGTAAACAATCATATATTAAGAGATAAAAGCACATAGTATGGGATCTTATTGAATATTTTTATGTATTTAACATCCTGTATGTTCCCAAGAAATAAAATCAAGAGGTTGATGCATTGGCCACATGTGTTGCTTCTCTTACATCTACTCAAGAGATAAAGAGAGAAAGGATGTTAGTGGAATTTATTTCTACTCATTTAATACTAAATAACGTGGATAAATTTAAGGTATTTACTGATGATCATGAAATCATTCAATTCCTAAATAATTCATATGTTTTTGAATCCAAAATCATAGATGAAAAATATGGAAACTATTTAATTGATGATGACATCACAGATATTCAAGAGAATATGATTCCCAAGGCATGATAGATCTTGAAATAATGTTTGATCTAGATCAGCAAACTCATAATGCTACTAAACCCAAGGCTAAATACAAAGATTATACCCAAGTGAACCTTGGTACAAAGGAACATCCTAATTTTGTAAAAATAGGCCTAGCCTATACTAATGAGGAAAGAATTAGAACAATAGCTTTCCTAAAGGATTATACAGACACTATAACATGGTCTTATGATGACTTGAAGATTTTTTATCCTAGAGTTATCACCTATACCATACCACGGATGAAATATCAAAAAAATTTAGGCAAAGGTAGAGACCAGTAAACCCAGTTCTAAAGTCTTTAATTACAAGGAATTAAAGAAATTGTTGGCTGTTGGGCTAATATTTCCAATTAGACACTCCACTTGGGTAGCCAATTTGGTTCCTGTTTGGAAAAATAATGGAGAGATAAAATTGTCTGAAGATTTCAAAAATATTTAAATAGAGCATTAAAAAAGGATAATTATCCTCTTCCCTCTCTGGATGAAGTTATACAGATTGTAAGTGGATATGAAATGATGTATTTTCTTGATGGTTTTTTAGGATACAACCAAATGTTGGAAAACATGGAAGATAGAATAAAGACTACTTTTACCACCACGTGGGGAAATTTTTCCTAAAAGAGGATTCCCTTTGGTTTAATTAATGCTATAGAAACATTATAGAGATCCATAGACCATGATTTTCAAGTTCTTAATGGAAAATGTATTATCATTATATGGAGGATCTAATTGTGTTCTCTAAAAATAGGTTGGACCGCGTGGGGCACTTACAATTTTTTTTAAAGATGTAGAAGATATGGCATATCCTTAATCCAAAACAAGACCATATTCTACATTATAGAAGGTAAGTTGTTTGGCTATGTACTCATGAAGGAAGGTATATCTATTGACCTTGAAGAAGTTAATAGAATTTCCAAAATTGGACCACCTAATAGAGAAAAGGAATTGAAATATTTTTATGGAAAAAATAATTTTCTAAGGAACTTCACTTCTGGATTTTCTGAAATTTTTAGGCCACTGAATGTAATGGTAAATAAGGATGCTACAATTGAGTGGAAAAAGGACGTCAAGAATTCTTTCAAAGATATCAAAGAGGAGATAGACCAATAACTCGTACTAGTCAGTCTTGATTTCATTATGGAATTCTTCTTATATTATTTTTCTTTTGAGCACATCATTGCAACTATACTCACTCATTAAAATGGGGACACTGAATACCCCATTGTATTCAAGAGCACAATTTGAAAGATGCACAACTCAATTACTCCATGATGGATAAATAAGAGTTCACATAGGTTAAATAAGTAAATAAGTTTAGGAATTATATATTCATAAATAAAGTACAAAACATTGTTACAGATCCATCCATCAAATTGATGTTAGGGTAAAATGAGTTGGTAGAGAGAAGAGGATGACAATCTATAAGAATTTGATTTGGAAATAAAACTGCTAAAATAGTTAGAGGTCAAGGTTTGGCACAAATTATAGAAGTGTTGATACAAGGATATAAATAATGCAAGTGGAGGATGGAAGCATGCAAATAGATTAATAGTAAAACCCCATTATCTATTATTGTCTATATGGTACTTTCCCTCCTGATTTAAAAAAGAGAACAAATAAGAACATTAAACAAAGCATCCCATTTCATGATAAAAAAAGGATTCATGTTTAGAAAAAATTATGAAGGCTATTTTTGGTAGATTTAGGGTTCACTCCTACTATGTGAAATAAAACCACCAAAAATTAGTACATGGTAGGGTTTAGTGAAAAATGCATGGATGATGATGTGAGCAAGTAGGTCCAACAAGCACAAGGAGTTTCTTCTTCTAGAGAACCAAATACTTACGTATAAACAAATAAATTGACAAGAGATGTATTAGATAAATATGAGGAAAATTACTTGGAAAAGGCAAATAATAGGAATTCAAAGGGCTTCCTTTGACAAATGTCAATTCACTTTGAGACAATTAAGCATAAGGTAATGATGGAAATAAAATAATATTGAATGGTATGAATAGTAAATAATATACATATTCTATTCAAATGGAGGAACACAATCGACATCCTTGATGATGGGCTGTGGAGGACTGAAGACATTATCCCAATAGAGGTTAGCCTTTTCACTATGTTTGAGGAGGATATCCAAATTTTTATGGATGTTGTCTATATTTGGTGTGAGGAGAATGATACACAAAATCATCTTGTGATTAATATATATTTACTCCCACAAGAATGGATGAAACACGATTGGTAGGTCGTAGATGGTATTGGGATCATATCCTACTCCTAGAATGGTCATCTAATAGAAATAAATTCTTGCAAACAATGATTTATTAGACATTATTACTATTTTTTGAGAAATAAGACAAGACAAGTTGAAAATACAAAATGGGGGACTGTTTGACAGGGATCTACATCAATCTGTACGATCAATAACAATTACTGATAAAATTGAGTTGATTGGAATATGATTTCTAAAACTTGTGATTATGATGATAGATAAAATACTAAGGTTGATGATAGATGGAATTGAATTTAGTAATGAAGATAAATATTTAAAATAAAAAATACTTTCCTTAATGAAAAGGGGAAACTAGGATGGTTAGCTGAATGTGCAAATATATTTCTCTAAAGGGAGTTTGACATAGTAGAGATTTGGGCCATTTTGCACATGATTCAAAGAAGAACTTGGAGAAATTGGTCTTGTTACAAATGGGTTTTGGAGATTGGATTATTGATTATGAAGTCAGACTCTGGAAATTGAAGTTACAATCCTGGAGAAATGGCTTGGACTAGTTTTTATAGGATTGTGGAAAATTTAACGGATCTCTGTCGATCGATACCGATTGCGAGGAAGAGTGGATCTAGCTCCAATAATTTTATTTTTGTGGTGTTTTTAGGTTTTATGGATGTTTAAATTTGTTTTAAGATAATGGAAGGGATTGTTAAGTTATTGGGTTATTCGGTTTATTTTTTTATTTGTTTTGAGTTTGTTTTATCGTTATAGATGGTTGTCGCTGGTGAAATAATGAATGTAAGTTAGTAAAAATGTGAAAATGACCATTTGGGGTTGCAAATGGGGGTGTTAGAGTGCGTGCACACCTATGGGAATTAAGGTGTCCTAATTTTGGTGTCCACATTTTCCCTTTTTTGTCAAGTGGTCTGTGATGGATGAACCACTTGATAAAAATGAATGAAATGGTTGGCTTTACGTTAAATGAGATGCTAGATATGTGATCCCCCTCAAACTGGGGGTCATCAAAAGCTAGTGTGAAGGTCACCGGTTTGAATGAATAGATGGATAGGTAAACGTAAGAGTGTCTAGACTTGGCGTAGGATTACATTTATAGGTAGAATTTGTTTCTATCTGATATGCCCCAAGACTGACCATGGAATATAGTGCCACAAATGTGGGCTTACACAAATGAGAAGTTAAGTGATAGGGGAACTAATGGGTTCTCAATCTATAGATGTATAACTTGTAGGAGGTGACAAGAAAAGGTTCCTGAGAGGTTATAGAGTCCACGGTGTGTTGGGAATTTTAGGCTCAAAAAATATGATGTAATTTGTATTTGTAGTGGGTTTTAGGACAAAAAGGGACCACATATTTTGAGAATGTGTAAATTGACAACAAATCGACATCAATTAGGCAAATTGAAACCAATTCAAGAGAATTGGCATCAATTGGGAATCAATTCTGATTGGATTGGGGAGCCTATATATAAGTGGTAGGTAATCATGATAGTTCATTAGGCTCATTTTGTTTATTGTGCTTTAATTGTTATAAATTCGTGATTTTTATTGTTTGAGAGATGGAGGCTAGAAGTAGTAGACAAAGGAGATGACAATAATTCTAGATAGAGGTAGGTGTTATTTTTTTGTATTTTAAGTAGGTGTTTTTATATAGTGTGATATAAGATCAACGTCGATCATTAGGAGTGATACCGATTTGATAGGATCAGTCATGATCACTAGGATCGGTGCCGATTTCACATGTTGTAATTAAGTTTTTGATTCGGCTTTGAATTGGAATGATGTAAATAATGATCTTATTTTTTGTGTTGTGGATTTAGGTGAAGAGATGCCTATATATGATGGATAGAGTAATTTCATTTCTACAATGGTTACTGCTATCCATATTTTTCCCCTCAGGAAAAATATTGGATCAGAACGACCCCACACCGAAAGAACCTGACAAATCACGTTCAAATCCTACGAATAGATTACAGAGGGATTCTATAATAGAAGTGGCGGGGCCTATGAAGATCAAACAACCTTGTGTAGGAGAGATTTAGAAAACAGCCCCGTTGAGTGAATTCAGGCCTTAAATCTATTTAACGGGTTATAGGTGGGCTTGAAAATAGAATAGCAGGGTCAGAGTCAAGGAGCAATGTCACAAAGAAGCTAGGAACAATAAAGGGAAGAAACGGTGAAGATCCGAGGTCTTCGTGATCAAAAAAGTTTAGAATGAGTCCAAAAATTAGCTAAGTATGGAGGAGGCAGTGGAGAGAGCCACTTGTCAGAACGAAACTTCTCCAAAGTTGAATCCAAGAAAGGAAGTTCAAAAAAGTGCCAGGCTTCCACGTGTCCAGAGCCCTAAAAATTGCATGGCCGTTGAAAATTCTTTGTCTAGGTAGGAAGGTGCTAGGTGTCGCCTTGGCGCAAATCCAAGATGGGAGCCCAAGGAGAAGACTCAAACTCATGCCAACCCTCCACGTAGAAAATGGTCAACAAAGGTCAAAAGGTGGACAGGGTGGGCCTAAAAAAAGGATAAGTAAAGGAGTACTAGCAGGGATTGCCACATGTCCAAGCGACACATTTCCAAAGATAGATCCAAAAGTGGAGGGCTTGAACAAGCACCAATTCACCACGTAGCCCAAGGCCTCAAAAAGGAAAGAAAGAGGTTGTTGAAAAGTCCAAAGACCTGCGGAGGCTTCTAAGTGTCATTTCAACGCTCCTTCAAGGGAAAATATTGATCAGGATCTTTCAGCGAGTGCAGAGCCTCCACTGCATCCAGTCTCTTCGAAGGGGATAGGGTCAAGTTGAATAATCAATGCATAGTGGCAGGCCGAAAAGGAGTGCCAAGTGTCCAAATGATGCTAACTCAAGGGTCGAATAGAGAGAGGGTTCTCAAATAAGCGGCAAACCGCCGCGTGTCCCCAGTCAAGAAATATGACCCTATCGAGCAAAGGACTTAGCAGAGAAATTAAAGAAATTGAGCAGGCCAGTGGAGGAAGCCATGTGTCAGCCCTCCGCGCCATTCCAAGAGAAAAATACAAAGGCCACCCTCAGACAGGGTGCGTCGGCCAACCACGTGTCCCAGAGCTCTCAAAAAGGAGGTCCATTTTTTGAACTGGTTTTCCTGCCGTCTTGTACGGACCTGATACAAACTTCAAAGGGGCATATATTTCAACTCAGGGCTCAAAATATTGTAAACCTGACACCGCTGGAAAGATCTTAGCCTCGTCCATGCCATGAAGATCTAAAACTTTAATATTGGGGAGGCTAGGTGGGAGAAAAATGGAGAAAATGTCTTCAGGGCCATTAATGCAGGATTATTTTTTGCCCCAACAACTAGATCGGATTCGATCTGCTTCGCCGTTTCCTCCTCCGTCGCGGCACCAAACCAGTGGTTGATGCAGTCAAGGTAGATTTGGGGGGAGATTTTGTAGGAGGCATTAATAGCAGTGGTTGAGATTCAACCTACTTTTCCCACTTCTCTCTCTTTCTTTCTTCTCTCTATTTTAATCTATAAATGCTGGGTCGGGACTCATTGTAAAGGGTTGGATATTCTTTTGTTTTGCAGGCTCCCCTTTCCTTATGGAAAAGGAATTCATGGAGTTCAGACCTCCCATTTAAATTACAATATGTTTTCCTGCCTTGTGGCTATTTATAATGCATTGTATCAATCTACAGAGCAATAAAACGCGTTTGTGATTGATTTTAGATCCTTTCTTGTCTCTTTTGCTCTCATCTGGTCTTTCATTATAAATCTGGTTATCTGTGCTTGATTATTGTATGTATTTTGATGGTTTGTGTCTATCAGCAAAACTAATGTTCATCATTCCTTCGGTGCATCACCTTGTAGCTTAGTTTTTGATTTCTTGTATTCCTTTTATCCCTGTCTCCTTGGTAAAACTTAGATTAGGTTTAGGAATAGATCCTCTACAAGTTCCATGTATGCACCTAAACAAAGGAATAGGAACCAACCTTTAATCTGGAGAGTTTTCCCATTTACAAAGTCCCACACTTTGGGGAAGACTCAATGTTATGCGAATCACACCAAATGAATCTGCCTTAGAAAATTAGATTTGAGTAACTCATTTGGGGGTGTTGTGATTTTGCACTAACAGTTTTGGCACACCTGGTGGGAGCAAGGAGTCTTCATCTTTATTACAGTAAGATCGATGTGCACTTGTTGTGATTCTAGCTTTTAAGATGCTTTTAAGAAAGTGCACATTTGACGACTCCAAAAGAGACAAAAATCCACTGGTTTTAATAGTCTATGTTTCCCAAGTTCATGAGAAGGATACAAACAAGGTCAAGAACAAGAGCAGAAGGATAGTTTGTACAAATACACTTGTCTCTAAATAGAAGGGTAAGACTTTAAGAAGAGCCCACGAGGTCTCTATCTCCTCCAAATTAGAGCCTTATCAACACCTCCCCCTAGTAGGTTATTCTTTCAATCAAGAAGGGTGCTCAGGAGTTAAATTAGGATGGCACACCAACAACCAAATCCTTATGTCAATTTCACTTACAACATTAACTCACTCTGAATGCACAAAACCCAATATCAGTGGCAGCATTAAAGAGCATCCCATATTTCACTAATGAGAAAACCATACTTGTCCCGATTTCCATAAGTTCAAGACATTACAAATGTCTGTACAATCCTTGAGATCACTGAGATGGACATTATTGGTCAAGTCATGCTAGCATAATCAGCTCAATGGATACAAGCTTCACATATCATTCACATAGCCTAGATATTTATGCTCTATTCAATATTGGGACCATAAGTGCAGGTCATAATCACAAGAGTTTGGAGATGATGCAGATAATCTATCCTTCTGGAGTAAATGACATAACATATAGCAAGAGATTTTGATTTTATCATAAGTATAACTGAAAGATTACAACCTTATTATTTCAACTTTAATCTCTCAATTATTCCAACAACAGTATGAGTTTATTAATGAAGGTGCCTTCTTATGACTTCCATAGAAAGACTTTAAATTATGATATTTCTTTGATGATTCAGTCAATGGGGGGCAAAAGGTATTACCTGCAACATGTAGCCTTTTAAATAGGAGCTGAGAATAATTTGATTTAAGCTAGAAAACTTGCTCCTAGGCCATCCATGCCTTTATACCCCAAGTTAGGAAACCTCATGTACCAGCCAAAAACCGACATTAGCTCATATACCCCCCACATGAATCAAAGTTAAGTGTGAAGCCTCCACTTCATCATCTAACACCTCAAAGGAGCTTTAGGAAGTTATGAAACAACTATAAAACTTGGGAAATGAGCTAGTAACAATAAAAGACAGAGATCTCAAAGTTCTAGGCCATATCAACCTCATGCTCAATATCAGGCTAGACCCCCGTATCCAAGTATAAACCACCAGCCCAGGATGAAATGAAAGTCAACACTTAAGGGTAATCTCAAGTTACAAGACCTTTTAAGGTCATATGATCCAAACACAACTTCAACATCAAGAGCATTGGTTCCAGCATAGAATAACATGGAACAAGAATATGATTGGTGTTTCCCATGCAGTCAACCACATAATCAATGGATGTGTTTCAATGGTGCACTAAATCAGAGATCTGATCAACTGCAAACCGTTGGTTGTCAATTTAAGAATCTAGCCATGAAGATTAATTAATAGCAGCAAGGAGCTTAGCAAGAGGGACCCCCAAGGGAAACTATGCTTTTCAATTTAAAGGGTTGAAGGGGGACTTTATGGAATGAGAAGACTCCTTCTCAAAGTATAGCTGCCAATACACAGTCCAAGAAGAGAAATATTGGAGAAGGACATTAACCAAACTCGGGTGACCCATCAATCCTCCATTTCTCCACAAAGTATTTACATTCAAAATGACAACTCCTAATATGGTTGAGTCAATCCAAGCCACCTTCCAAATATACTCCAGAAACCACTAATTGTAACAGCCCATGTACAAAGAGAAAAATGTGTCAAGGAAGGGGCAAAAAAAGGATAGTTCATTTAATATCATTGATATTCAAATGAAGAGGATCTAAGTGTGAACATTTCACTATGGGAGTCACTGGTCATTCCAGGGTAGAGGGATCTATTACAGACTTTTACCATGCAAAATTGGTCAAGCCCAAATCACCCCCTAACGAGCAAGAGAAAGTGCTTACCAATATGGATCAACCTGAGAGAAACAATGGAGAACAATGAGGTAATAATCTAAATCCTCCTCCATTTCATGTTTCATTAATCATTGGAGAAAAATTGGTGCATAATTGCATGATTGATTCGTGGGCAAGTAGTTTTGTAATTCCCAAAAAAATAGCTCATTAACTGGGAAAAAGTATGAAGTCATACTCTAGAGGAGGAGTAAAATTGGTGGGACAACAATGACCACTATTAGAGTCATCAAGCATCTGAGCCTCACTCTACAAACATCTTATCCTAATAGTGACTGTATTGTAGAATGTATCAGTCATAGACTAAATCCACCACATTTTGCATTAAATGTTTGTCCAGGGACTTCACTGCCAAAATTGGAGGATATTTGTCTGCTGACTTGTCGCATATGCTCTTTAGAACAAGGTATGGAGTGAAGGCCACAATTAGATCTGAGCCCATAGTGGATTATCACATCGAGTCTTATGTGTCAAGACCAATCAATGCAAATTGTTTGGTTTTTGACCAGGAGGACCTCCTAAACACTTATAAGGAACCAATACCAAGGTAGGGTGTATCCCTAACCTGCCTCTTAAAAATAGGTCAGTACAAATGGCATGCTTTTGACCCCTATAAGGATATAGAATAATTTAAGCTAGGAGTCTACTCTCTTGTATGAGGGGGAACATCCTCTTCTTGACATCATTAAGTAATAATCACAAAGATGACAATGAAGTATGGCAATTGTTCTTTGATGGTTTGAGGAGCAGATAAAGGAGCCGATAGGAGGGGCTATGATTGTGTCCCCCAAGGTATGAAGTATTACTCAGTTTCCTTTTCTTGTTTTCCTAACTCAAATAACACACAGACTCATGAGGCTTTGGTTCATGGGTTGCATTGGGCTAGAAGATGAGGAATCAAGAACCTATAGGTGTTTTTGGTGACAGTGAACTGGTTGCCAATCAAGTCAAAGGACAAAATGTTGTCATAGAATGACCTGCTAAAAACTACAAGAATATTAGTATGGGATCTCATTGAGTATTTCAAAGCCTTCAACATTGTGTCCATACCTAGAAAGGAGAACGAAGCTGAATGATAGGCTTGCAGTAGTTAGAGTGAAATTTGATGTAGTTTTACCTTCATCAAAAGGGACAAAGGACAACCATGCTATCCATGTATTTATGAGGCCAGCAGTGATTAGATAACAACACATGCTGTGCAGGTGTTCAAGAATGATCAGCAGATCATCAATTTTTTGCAAGAGGAAGCTGAATTCTCAGCTAGAAATCAAATTTGATTAGAGTAGCAATATGGAGATTAAGTAGTGTAGTTGCATACAAAAAATATTCCCAAAGGATTAGTGACATTAGAGTCTATCTTCAATCCCAATGATCAACTTCGAAAAGAGAAGGCTAATATACAGATCAAAGGAGAAGATTCATAGTCAATTCTAGTTGGAGAGGGAAAAATGCTTCAAATTACCAAAGTGGCCACCGAGAAAGAAAGGTATGAATTCATGCAAATTTTCCAAGAGTTTCCAGATGTATTTTCTTGGGGCTATGAGGACCTAAGAGGGTTCAATCCGAAGTTATCCCAATACACAATCAAACTAGATCCAACTACTAAGCCCATCAGGAAAAATCAGAGACCAGTCAATCCACATATTGAGCCTCTGATGAAGAAAGAGTTGAACAAGATTATAGAGGCAAGTATCATATTTCTAATCAAACATTCAAGTTGGGTTGCAAACTTGGTTCCAGTCAGGAAGAAGAATGGAGAGATTACGTTGTGTTTTGACTTTCATGACTTGAACAGAGCTTCCCTCAAAGATCGCTACCCACTCCACTCAATGGAGAAAATATTGCAGGTGGTGTCTAGATAAGAGAGATTCTCTCTCCTAGATGGCTACACAGGATACAAATACATCATGGTAAAAGAAGATGAATAATTCAAAACGGATTTCACCACCAAATGGGGCACCTATGCCTACAGAAAAAGCCATTTGGATTGTCTAATGCCGAAGCCACTTTCCAAAAGGAAATGGATATGAAATTCAAAGAGTTTATCAACAAAATAGTACTGATATACCTGGATGACATTACTATGTTCTCCATAAATGTAGCAAACCACCTTTTTCACCTAAGGCAGGTGTTTCAAAGGTGTAGGAGATTTGGGGTATCCTTGAACCCTAAAAAATGCATATTCATGACCCATGAGGGTAGGCTTCTAGGCCACATTGTGTCAAGGGAAGGTTTGGAAATTGACCCAGAGAAAGTTGAAGCAATAAGAGCATTGCCATTACCAATCCATAAGAAGGCTATTCAAAGCTTCTTAGGAAAAATCAATTTTGTCTGCAGATTTATACCAAACTTTATTGCCCTTGTCAAGCCAATAACATTGATGTTCAAGAAGAGTTTGGTGTTTAGGTGGACAAATGAAGGAAAAGAAAGTTTTGAGGCCATTAAAGAAGCCATATCACAAGCCCTAACTCTCGTGAATCCATATTTTTCTAGGGACTTCATGCTATATTCCTTTGGAGGCAGTGACAAAATTTTTGCAATCCTAGTACAACAGAACAAAGAGGACATAGAGTAGCCAATTGCTTTCTTCAGCCAGGGTCTGGAAGATTATGAGGTGAGACACTCCTTCATCGAAAAGTAAGTCCTCACAGTGATCAAAGGTTTAAAGAAGTTTAAGCATCTATTTTTAAACAATAAAATCCAACTGTTAGTCTCCCATGTCAGAGTTAGAGACTTCCTTCTCAGCAAGGATCTGAATGAAAAATGTGTAGGATGGATCACTCATGTCATGGAGTATGACATTGAGATCAAGGTTACTAAGTTGGTCCATGGGAAGGGATTGTGTGAACAACTGGCCTCAAGTCAACAAGATGAAGCAAATGGTAAGCAGGAAGTTGTTTTTGTCCTGCAAAATAGTCAAGAGGAAGAGAATGATGATGTACCCACTCCTTGTTGGACTCATAGTATTATGCACTTCCTACAAATGGGCCTGTGTCCTCCAGAAATGAGTAAAACAAAAAGGAGGCATTTAAGATTACAATCCATCCCATATGTGCTTATTGATGGCGTCTTGTTCAAGAGGGACATCAATGGCATTCTGTTAAGATGCATTGGGACAGATCAGATTGAGAGAGTGTCACAAGAGTTCCATGATGAAGTATCTGGGGGCCATTTTTCTCCATGGGTGACAAGCACTCAAGATCATGAAGGTGGATTATTATTGGCCCAGGATGTTTAGTGATTGCTATGCATGGATCAAAAAGTGCAAGAATTGTGCGTTCTTCAAAGGCAAAGAAAGGCTAGCAGCACTTCCATTGCACCCATTTTCAGTAGACCAACCATTCATGCAATGGGGATTGGACTTCAATGGAGTCATCAATCCAAATTTGAGCCAAGGCCACAAATGGATTCTGACAGCAATAGACTATTTCAACAAGTGGACCGAAGGCAGTGGCACTCAAAGAAGCTAATGATTCTAGCATACTAGATTTCTATGAAGGGATGGTGACCAAGTTTGGAGTACCATCCACCATTATATCAGACAATGCATTGGCATTCATAGGTTCCAAAATCACAGGATGGGCCATGTTAGGAATGGGATTTACTTGAGCACTTCATCAAATTATTACCCTCAAGGTAATGGTTAAGCCGAGTCCATGAACAAGAATCTGATGAGGATTGTCAGAAGAACCCTGGATGAAAATCAGAGAACCTGGCACACAAAACTTAAATCAGCCTTATGGGGCGATAGGACAAAACCTAAGAGGTCTACAGGCAACTCTCCATTCAAACTTGTCTATGGGAAAGAGGCAGTGTTGCCTATATCCCTTGAGTTACCAGCATTAGAACTCATGAAGCAGCTGGAGATGTCTGAGTTTGAACCAATGGAGGCCAAGGTATGCAGAGCTGATGGAGTTGGAAGAAACCAGAGAGCATGCACTTCAAGCAATAGATAAGGATCAGGCCTCAATCAAGAGATGCTTTGACAAGAAGGAAAGAACAAGGACCTTCCAGGAAGGGGACCTAGTTTTGAAATGGGATGCAGATCGGGAAAAACAAGGAAGGCATTCCAAGTTTGATGCCATTTGGAGTGGCCCTTACATGGTCAGAAAATGTAAAAGTACCAATTCTTTCTAATTGTCTACATTAGATAGTGAAGAGTTATAGATCCTAGTGAATGGAATCTATCTTAAACACTGCTACTAGAAGGAAAGTTCCCACCTTGTACATATTAGTTTAGTTTCTCATTCCTCTAAGTGCTTGTGCACATTGTCTTGTTGTAGTTTAGGTTGCTTTTCTCCTAAGTACTTTGCATACTTTGCATGTTCTACTTGGAGCATGTATGATTTCAAATTTTGTATATAGTTATGGTGTTGTTTTGTTTCTCTTGCATAGTCCATTCAAAGGCAGATGAAGCTCTGGGTCAAAGCAATTTTCTACTCTCAGAAACAATCATTTCAAAATTTCTTATGAAAATTAAGAGTGTAAAAAGTCAGGCTCATGAATCAGAGGTAGGATCAGTATCAGACCATCATCCTCGACTCCATGCCCAACGAATACGACAAGGTAATTGGTCTTTTCATCTAGCAGATAGATACCCCTGTGAGTCGCCAAATTGTTATCCATATTTTTCCCCCAGGTAAAATATTGGATTATAATGACCCTGTACTGAAAGAACCTAAGAAATCACATTCAGATCCTATGAATAGATTGCAAAGGGATTCTAAAATAGAAGTGGTGGGGCCTATGAAGATCAAACAACCTTGTGTAGGAGAGATTAAGAAAAATGGCTCTATCAAGTGAATCCGGGCCTTAAATCTATTTAACAGGTTATAGGTGGTCTCAGAAATAGAATAGCATGGTCAGAGGTCAAGGAGAAACGTCTCAAAGAAGCCAGGAACAAGAAAGGGAAGAAATGGTGAAGATACGAGGTCTTCGGGCTCAAAACAGTTCAGAACGAGTCCAAAAATTGGATAAGTATGGAGGAGGTAGACGGAGAGAGCCACGTGTTGGAACGACGCTTCTCCAAAGTTGAATCCAAGAAAGGAATTTCAAACAAGCGCCAAGCTTCCACGCATCTAGAGCCCCAAAAGTTGTATGGCCGTTGAAAAGTCTTCGGCTAGGCAGGAAGGTGCCAGGTGTCGACTCAGTGCAAATCCAACATGGGAGCCCAAGGAGAAGACTCAAACTCGTGCCAACCCTCCACATAGAAAATGGTCAATAGAGGTCAAAAGGTGGACAGGGTGGCCCTCAAAAAAGGCTAAGTATAGGAGTACTGGTGAGGACTGCCACGTGTCCAAACAACGCATTTCAAAAGATAGATACAAAAGCAGAGGGCTTGAATAAGCACCGATTCCACCACGTAGCCCAAGGCCCGAAAAGGAAAGAAAGAGGTCATTAAAAATCCCAAAGACCTGCAGAGGCTTCCAAGTGTCAACTCGATGCTCCTTCAAGGGAAAATCTTGATCTGAGATTTTCAGCGAGCGCAGAGCCTCCACACATCCAGTCTCTTTGAAGGGGATAGGGTCGAGTTGAATAATCAATGCACAGTGGTAGGCCAATAGGGAGTGCCAAGTGTCCAAATAGTGCTAACTCAAGGGTCAAATAGAGAGAGGGTTCTCAAACAAGTTCCAGACCACCGTGTGTCCCCGATCAAGAAATATGACCCCGCCGAGAAAAGGACTTAGTAGAGAAACAAAGAAATTGAGTAGGCCGACAGAGGAAGCCACGTGTCAGGTCCCGTGCCATTCCAAAAGAAAAATAGAAAGGCCACCCTCAGACATGTGCCAGCCTAACCACGTGTCCCAAAAACAAAAGGGAAGTCCAATTTTTTGAACTAGTTTTCCCACCCTCTTGTACAGAACCCAATACAAACTTTGAAGGGGCATATCTTTCAACTCAGGGCTCAAAATATTACAAACTTGACACCACTGGAAAGATCTCATCCTCGTCTATGCCATGAAGATATGAAACTTTAAGTTTAGGGAGGTTAGGTGAGAGAAAATGGAGAAAATTCTTCAAGGACATTAATGCAGGATTTATTTTTTCCCCAACAACCAGATCGGATTCGATCTGCTCCATTGTTTCCTCCTCCGTCGAGGCACCAAACCAGTGGTTGATGCAGTCAAGGTAGATTTGGGGGAATATTTTGTAGTAGGCATTAATAGTAGTGGTTGAGCTTTGACCTACTTTTCTTGCTTCTCTCTCTATCTTTCTTCTCTTTGTTTGAATCTATAAATGCAGGGTCGGGACTCATTGTAAAGGGTTGGACATTCTTTTGTTTTGCAGGCTTTCCTTTTCCTTCTAGAAAAGTAACTCATGGAGTTTTTAGACCTCCCCTTTAAATTGTAATACGTTTTTTTCCTTCTAGCCATTTGTAATGCATTGTATCAATTTGCAGAGAAATAAAACACATTTGTGATCAATTTTAGATCCTTTCTTGTCTCCTTTTCTCTCATCTGGTCTTTCATTATAAATCTGGTTATCTGTTCTTGATTATCGTATGTATTTTGTTGGTTTGTGTCTATCAACAAAACTAATGTTCATCATTCCTTCGGTGCATCACCTTGTAGCTTAGTTTTTGATTTCTTGTATTCCTTCTATCCCTGTCTCCTTGGTAAAACTTAGATTAGGTTTAGGAATAAATCCTCTGCAAGTTACACATATGCACCTAAACAGAGGAATAGGAACCAACATTTAATCTGGAGAGTTTCCCCATTTAAAAAGTACCACACTTTGGGGAAGACTCAATGTTATGCGAATCACACCAAATGAATCTACCTTAGAAAAGCATATCTGATGAATCATTTGGGGGTGCTGTGATTTTGCATTAACAGTTACATGAGGATATGGGTGATGAGGATTGGGAGATTTTGTAGGCATTGGGATTAGGTGGATTGCACCATTATAGGTGTGTTCACCGAGACTTGGAGATGATGGTGGCCCTGTTAGAGTAGTCGGATATAGTCATAGGGACCTTTTAGTTTCTGATACGGGAGACGAAGACCACCCTCGAAGATATTTATAGGATCTTATGGCTAACTATTTAAGGTGAGCCAATTATATTGATAGATGAGACAATGAGGGGACACAATGACGAGGTTGTATGGGGATGCTACCCTTGATATGGCCTATGTGGCTGGGGGGGTTTTTTCTTTTTAGAGTTATTGGGGTGACAAGGTGGTCAAGATTATCATGAACATAATGATTTATGGTGGGCATAAATTTCTATGCACTACCACATTATAGTGGTTCCCATTTTCCGTGGGATTTGGTAGGAGTAGTAGCAACTATGATCTAGTTTGAGAAAGTTTTTACTTGGGGGGGGGGGGGGGGGAGATCTACTGGCACAAATCTACATGGAGTTGTGGGAGTGGTCAATGCAGAGGAGGTTGAGATTGGATATGACCTTCATTTTGTAGTGTTGGTCCTATGAGCATATCAAAGTGATCATGCTCCATTAGCTACCTTGGGCTAGGTGGAATGACAAGGATTTTTGTGTTAGGTTTTTGAGGTGGAGGTGCAAATTTTCCCACGATGTGGTGTCGTGGATTTTTTGGTATTGTGTTGATTCATTAGATAGGTTGCGGACACATTATGTTGTATGGAGGTCATATGTGGGTTTCTTTGCATGACTAAGAGAGGGAGAGAAGTTTCAGATGATGCAATAAGAGAGGTGGATGTAGGGGTGGAGATCCGAGATGATGGAGGTGGTTCATTTTGGCTGGGTACGTCAGTAGTTCATCCTGGTACAAGATGTACCAGGTAACCCTATTGTATATAAGAGGGTGGAGAGGGACATAAAACTACCTACAACACAAGTGTGGGAGATTTAGGAGATGACAGAGGAGGAGGTGTCTCTTATAGATATAGATGATGTTAGGATGAAACCCAAGTAGGCGTCATGGTAGAAAGGATAGTTGGTGGCCTGAGTGGTAATGAAGATGAGGGCACAAGTGAAGTGAGGGGAGGAGGATGTGGTGATGGAGGAGGTTGATGTAGGAAAGGAAGCCAGTGTTGAGGAAGAGGTGGGGAGATTGAGGTAGTTTCTAAGTGATATGGATTCTCGAGTGGCTACCTTAGAGAGTGAGGTGATGAGGCTGATGGGGGTGGTGAGTGAGAGGGATCAGTGGGTGGATACCCTAAATATTGTTTTAGGGGAGATGCGATAGGATCAGGATAAATATTGTCAACATCGAGAGTTGCCTATGGTAGTGATTAAGTGTGACTAGTAGTACATTAGTAGTTTAAGGGTTAATTGATTTTGGAGTGGGGGGTGCTGACGGGGACAGGAACAAGCAGAGGTGTGGGTGAAGTAGGGACTAGAGTTCAAATGTGGCCACCAGGAATGATGAGCATGACTTAGTAACAGGCCCTATGAGAGGAGCTAAAATATTATAAGGGGGGTGGTAGGGGAGAGCCTCCCTGAGGTGCCTCGTTACACGTAGTATGTAGTGAGCCAAAGGTAGGATTCTTAACTGGGTGTTGTGGAGAGCACATGGAGTGTTGGTGGTCCTCAAAAGGATCTTGAGGGTGGAGTAGGGGGATTAAGGATATCAAATATATAATTTACGCTATGATATTATATTGTCCATAGAGCCTAATATTTGATGAGATGTACATCGATTTTTGAAACACACATGCAGATAAGCACACACACACATATGATATTTTTGGACATTATGGATGTGTTTTCAATGATTTGATTTGATGTTTTATATCATTTTATGGATAGATTTTCGATGTGATGATGATTATTATTATGTTTATTGATTGTGATGGATATTAAATGTGATTATATATTTGGATGTTGATTTCAAATGATTTTTGTATATAATGATGAGATGTGATTGGTTTGATTCTTTATTTGATTGAGTATTTGTATGCATGTGATGGTGATTTTGATATTGCTTATTAAGGATAAATGTTTTTTTCCTGGGAACCTACCAAGTTACAAAGAGTCCATAACCCAGATAGACGATATAAAACAAAATATACCAAAACAAAGTCAACAAACAACACAAATATATCATAATGTCAAAAAAAACACAAAAAAGTCTCATCAAGTTCACAACAGATAAATAACAGAGATCCAACAAAATCTCGAGGAGTAGGAAGCCAAAACAACCTTTTTAATGATCTTCTGCAAGTTCTTCATGACCATGGTGATTTTAATATTAAAGTGCATTTACAACCTTAATTAATGGTAACATATAACTAACAATAGTTAGTCCATGTAAGGTTGTGTGATGGTTTTAGATGTGATGAGATATGTATTAATTTTTGGATATGGTGTAGAAGTTGCATGTATATTGTAAAAGGAACTTTGTGCTCCTTAGATGTTTTAGGCTATACCTCAGCTTTTTATTTTGATAGTGTGCAAGATGATCAATGCGGGAAGTTTGCATCTTTAAAGGGAAAGTTGATAGATGTGGGAAGATTTCCTTAGATGATAAGGATTTTAGACATGTTTTTAGAAGGTTGATCAATGCGGGAAGCTTTCAATTTATCACCATATATATTTAAAATTTGGGTGGTGATCATTTAAGGGACTGGTCCAAAATAATATTTTGATTTTTATGGCAATGATGAGTATGTTTTTGATAGATGTCCCTTGAGGGAGAAGTCTATAAGATATGTTTGCATCCCATAATAATTTTAATACTTTTAGCTGAGGGTGGGCCTAAGAGACCATCTAAGGGGGTTCAATGGTATAAGATAACATGTGTATCATTAACATGTATTTCAATGGATATGGAGAGGGAGTAATGATCACAAGGGTCAATTAGTTGTAGAGGGGACTTGTCCATACAGAATATGCTATGAGTATGGCCGTGGTGCCCATATTTAAGGTCGTTGTAAAATATATTAACAAAAGACCACATGATTCTATATCATTACATGGGTTTAGGTATTTTTAACATGGTTGGTTTGATGATTTAGATGAACTATGGTTTTGTAGGTATATATGTTTAACAATAAAAATTCTACAAGTGTAAGACATTAAGGGGTTCCATTTCAGGTTTACCATTAAGAGATGCCAAATACTAGGCTCCAGATCCATATTTGTGAGTGATGATGTAGGGTCTAAGCTAGTTTGGAGAAAAATTTGCAAGTTTTCTTTTCTCCATGTTTGTGATATGTTGATTTTCTTTGAGAAATAAATCACCAACATTAAATTCACATTTTTAAATGTGTATTGTATGCATGCTTCATTCATTCTTGATAGATGTTGGATATGTTTAAGGGAAGATAATCGATGTCCTTCTAACAGTTCAAGTTGTGATAAGAATTATTTATGATATTATTCTTTAGGTATGAAATCCTATAAGGGAAACACATAGGGATGAGATCTAGAATTTGAGGGGAAGAACAATTTTAGTGTCGTAAACTAAGGAGAAAGGGGGTAGCACTTGTAGGGGTTTGAATACTAGTTTGATAGGACCGTAATGTAAAGGGAATTTATAGGTGCCCAGTCTCTACTAGCCTGATCAAAAAAATTTGTAAGGATTTTGTTGAGGGTTTTATTAAATGATTCAGATTGACCATTGGCTTTGTGGATGGTAAGGTGTGGAAAAGACAAGTTTAATGTTGTAAGTGTCGCAGAGGTTTTTGAACTTTCTTATTTTTGAATGATTTACCATTTCCTGTGATGGTTTTATGAGGGATAAAAAAGAGACATATAATATGATGATGAATTAAATTAATGATCTTATCTACTTTAGTGGAGATAAGAGGGATAAATACCACTCATTTTGTGAAATATTAAGTTGTTTGTGATGATCGAGGATTGATAAGCTAATGAGGTTGAGTCTTCATTGTGAAAACAACCATAAATCTTGAGCTAGTTGAAGAGCATGATTAGGGATGTGTGTAAGGTTAGAGTGTTGTTGGAATTTGAAAAACTTCTTGACATAGTCACAACAATATTGGCTAAGCATAGGATAATAGTATCCTATCTACATGATTCATTTAGCAATGGCCATGTCATTAAAGTGTCCACCACATATCCCATCACATACTTCTTGGATAGCTCGATAAGCCTATGGAGATTTAAGAAATTAGAGGAGAAGGCCATCAAACCCTATTTTATAAAGGATACCCCTAGTATGACATAGTGAGATACACATTGTTGGAAAGATCTTTTATCATTTTTGGAAAGATTCAAGGGTATTTTGCTTATGAAAAGATAGTTGTAAATTTGAGTGTACCAAATGTCAGATAGGTTATCTTCTATATGATTGATAGAGGGGAAAGATCAGTGTGGGTATAAGATGGTTGATCAAGATTTTGTATGAAAATTAAGAGTTCATAATCATCTTGTGATAAAGTGATAATAGACAATGAGGGATGCTACTATGTCTGAGAATTTATTAGATGAACATGGAGTAGTTTGGATTTCATAATGATGGAAGATTTTCAAAATATTATTGATGATGGATTTATATTCTTGCAAGATTTCATTTTTATATTGATAGGTTACTTTGATTTGATTGATGATGAGTTGGGCAGTCATTGTAGATGTCGAGAATTTCTATGTTTAGAAAAGTGGTAGTCTGAAGACCCATGATGAGGGCCTCATATTTCTCCATATTGTTTGTGTAATTAAATTTAAGTTTGAGTAGGGGGACCCCAAGGTTGGTACTATGAATATTCCAATACCCCCTTATCTATAGTTGGACACGTCGAAGAACAAGGTCATTTTAAGAGGTAGTGTTATCATGATCAAGGGTGTTGATGGATTATTTAGGAAAATTTTCACAAGGGAGTTTATTTTCAGGAAGAGGAGCTTCTGTGAGCTTATGAACAATGATGTGCCCCTTGATGGATTTATGAGAGATGATTTTGAGATCAAAATTTTTTATAAGAATGAGCCATTTCGTTATGCAATCATTGTGGTATGGTTTGGATTGCATGGAATTTCAATGCATTAAATTTTTTGACTAGGTACATTTTGTGATTGAAAAAGGTAATGATGGAATTTGGAAGTTGTGAAGTACAAGGCACTACAACAACTTTTATACTTTAGAATAGTGGGTATCATAATCATAGAAGGGTCCGGGTTTTCACTAGAGCGTTATACATGTTGACACCTCATTCAACCAGACTGAACTCTCTTCCATAGCATGTGTAGCTACCGGGTCCCTCCTTTGTGTATTCTTAACAATATGTTAGCATGAATAATAGTCATATTAATGAACCAAGTATTCATTCATACATAAACAAGTCATTCACATCATCTTGGAAACACATGTAATAAGGAAACAATCAGTCCATGTAAACCATACACTAACACTAATTACATAAACATGTCTCCATAATCAGTTACATCAATGATCATAATCCATCCAAAATTATCCATTAATCTTCAGAACCAGCTACATAATAAGAATTTGATACGTAAAATTTAGTACATGTGAACATAGAGTCATGCACACAACCATATAAGAGCAACACAACACTAATGCATAACAACCATGATGATCCAATAGCTAATGCCTAGACAATTATTTATAGGGATACGGGCTTCCCTTCACTGCCAATGCACTCTCTTAATAATAGGTGTTCCCAAAATAGACTACATACATGCTTTTACATAACAACTAATAATAGATTATCCTGTAATTAAGACTTTCTTTAATATTATTAATAGCCTCCATGTGTGTTCTCAACTTATATGTTCATTCCAAAAATAGCCTTTGATTTCCCACCAAGGTATCCTTCTTTTATAATTTTCTTTCTAAACACTCCATCTTTGCTTTTCCTATTTTTAGCCCATCTTGGAAAAATGGCTAAGTCCTTGTCTTTTCCCCCTGTGCATGCACATTCTTGGGTGCCACCCTAACCCCTATCCGTGGAAAAATGGTGAAGTCCTTGTATTCTTCTATTTTCAAAACCGCTTTACATGCACTTGTCCAATGGGTCTCTTTGAATATCTTGCACACGCTCATTTTTGCACATAACCCTTTATTCCTCTGTGTACTTAGTCATTTTTAGAAACCAACATTACTCCACACTAGGTATGTTATTTTTCCTCGGAAACACCAATCAAAAAATTCCTTCCAAAGAATCAAATAATATCTTCCATGAATGAAATAATAAAGAATGTGACTTGTGCCAAATAATCAAAGAATAAATCTTCTTTAGGGAGAAGGAGTACGGGAAATTCCTTAACCAATATTTTCTCTAGCACCCTCCACCCTTCTAATTCCTTATTTTCTTTTACTAGCATGACATCAACAATGTTAGGGACCTCTGCAGGATTTAATTCATCAATACTCCCTTGTAGTTAATCAATAAAGTTCTCTAACTAGTGGATGCATCATTCTGCGCATCCATCCTGTGCCTAATTTGAGGAAAAAGATCCTTCAATCTATCCTTTAACGAGGTCTTAAAAAGGATTATCAATTCCCTTTTCTATTGCACCTTGGCCAACACTTTCTCATGTTATGCCTTATTATTCTTGTTCTTGGCCTATAACTCCCTCAATTCTACTTCATATCTAGTAGCAACCAAACTCACAAATGATCAAATTCTTGGTAGTTATCATACACAAATTCTGTTAGACTCGCAACTTCCTTCGTCTCTACCACTAGTGCATCATACTACACGAGGTGTTCCTCACTCTGTTCACTATCATTCTTCTTCTGTTGGGTCAATGATTCTTCCAAGGATTCTATTGTTAAGACTATTATTTTCATGCCTGATCATATGTAGCAAGTCCTCTAGATAATGTAATGTCATCTCATACGAGGCCTGGAATTTCTCAACTAGATCCGAGGCACGTGATTGCAATATCTCAATGAAATCTAGGTGTGCGATGGTAATATCATTTGTGATGCATTCCTCCTCTTTTATACGTTATGCATGTCAATCATATATTCTCTTCTCTTAGATCTTGTTTCAATTGCAAAATCTCTCTATCTTTCTTCTCGATCTCTTTAGGCATATTATTTATGTGATAGTCCTTATAAAAAATTCTCAACCATAGTTCTTCTGACAATTTATTAAGTTCATTACATGCTTGTTCATCTATCAACACCTGTGTGCCGACTATCATATATTCTTCTCCTAGTGTGTATTTAAGTCGATTCTCAATTAACGACTACTTTGTAACCTCAAACTCAAGATCTTATACCATGTGTAATTGGAATGCCAAGAGAGCATCGTTCTTGTACATGGCAATGCCTATTACTGTTTAAAGAATGACCAATATAAGAGATCCTATGTGGCTATTGTACTTTTATATCTTACATGTAAAATTTTATTAGGGTCACCAACATATTACATAATCTGGCCCTGGGGTGTGTGGCTTGTCTTTCTATTCTTCCTACAGGTACTTGTCAGAAAACCAAGTGTAAGGGGGTTATCCATGCCACTTGCTCCTTCATCAATATTATTCTCTTTTTCTTCCTTGAGTTCTACCTCATGCTTGACAATGCAATCTACCTCACGCTTAATATTGTGCTCAACTTCACACTCCTTAGTATACCCCTGCTTCTCCTCCAAAATTTGAGTAATAGGCACTCCATGGCCTTTTCCCTCTAGTTCCTTGAATGGGATCTCCTCATGATGTGCATCACACTCTTCTTCATCTGACTTCTCAATTTCATGAACCATAGAGTCCTTCTGTAATACTTTCTCCTCTTCATATTTCACAGCCTCCTCTGTGTCTTCACTAGACACTATCTTTGGTTTCTTCTTCACTGTATATTTCTTCTTCGTTGGCTTCTTGGTTAATTTTGAGGTGCTCGCACTTGGTCCAAACTCCTTGTGCATTGGTTCATTATTTGAACTTGTGCTCTTACCAGGAGTTAGTTTTTATTTTTCCTATTATTCTTCATCAAATGGAGTATCCTCGTGCATTATCTTCTTTAGACTTGGATTTTTCAGTGACTTACGGGTTGTAGCAAATGTACTCCTTCCCTTCCTAGATTCCTTGCGCTACTCCTCTTATTCACTTTCTTCTTCTTTTTCTTTGAGGGGAAGAGTCTCTTCATGCGTCCTCTTTGTTCCCACTGTTTTCCTTGCCTTAGGTGCTTCAAGGATCTTCAATTCATTTTACACATACTTCCCATCAATAATTATTAGCTTCAAATATATATAGACCTTTGCGGTTTCCTAATTTTAAACTGCTAAAGTAAAGGAGTTAATATTGATATCATATGATAACATGGTCTCTACATATGAGTGTTTTATAGAATAAACATACATTTTTCACAATGTATGATGTTAAAAATATATATTTTATAAATAAAAATTCAGTTTGCATGCTTCCATGAACTTGGTCACTGATGCTTGGAAGTATCGTGTTGTAAAGGCAAATGGCAGTTTGCACCAAGGAATCTTCTTTCCATCCTTCAAATAAAATATGCCAAGGCAAAAATGTTGATAAACAACAAACTCTTCCTTCCCTTCAAACTCCGAAGGTAACTCACTCAGAATGCACCATTCTTGTCTAAACACCTTGTGCATCCTTTTATACCACCAGTCCACCCTAAGCTTGTAGTAATTATTGATCCCATCGCACGTGTAATTGGAAAATGTTTTTGCAGGGGACTTGTATTCATCAGGAAACTTCCACATTTTCTCATTTGGCCCATCTGGCACACCAATTTTAGATAATAAAATCAACAGGAATATTTTGTCAAAAGTGATCTTTCCTCCTGCGCACGCATCCTCTATAATGTCTTCAACGATAAATCTAGCAAGATTATATGCAGTACTAGATTGGCCTATCTTCTTTGCGATATGAATCCATTTCTTATTTACCTGCATCCATCGTTCTTGCATCCCAAACTTTTTGATAATCCGTGTAGATATTATGACAACATGGTCTGTAAGATTTGAAATATCCTTATCATACCATCCTCACTGATAATTCAAGGTGGTGATAATTATATTTAACCCATCATCATCTTCTAAGTCAGTCATGATTTCTATGCCCGAGCTCCCGAGGCTAGTAACTTTCCCAACCAAGTGTGTTGTAAGGAACATCCTTCTTCCCATGAAGTAGAAATAGATCTCATGGACACGTAACATAAGCCACTAATAAAGTCGCTTAGGCTTACCAAAATATGGGAGATCATAAATTTGAAGGGCTCCCACACTGCTTAAAACTTGATAGCCCTTATGCTCATAAATTAGCTTATCATCTGCGGTCCTCTCACTTGTTCTCCGAATCAAATTCTATCTCTATTTTACGCTCATTGGACTCTAAGAGATGGTTAAAATCACTAACTTTCATTTTTATAACATGGGACACCCAATATTTTCCTATAATAACTCTTGGGTATTACATCTCTAAATACCATTCTTCTTGAACGTCTTCCACCATGGGCTTCACCTTTCCTTTTCCCTTCACCTTGGGTGACATGGTTGTTATCTTCCTTAATGTCATGTCTTCGAATTGCTCAAATTCTCTACCCCCTTAAATTATATCTTCTTACCCTAGGTGCATATAATTCCTTGTTTCCAATTTTTTGCACTGAAATACCCTTCTTACCTTGTTTTCCTCAACTAAATTTATGCCTTAATTCTATAAACCCTAGCCAAAGAGTCATGCAAATCCTTATTTTATTGCAAAAAATCTTCCATACAACACTCAAGTCTCTAAATTCAATACAAAGGAGCTTCCCTACTTGTCCATGTACTTTCTCCAAGCTGGTTTATTTGATTTGTCCACTTTTCTCTCAAATTCGCAAGAAATTACACCAATCCACTCTTGATAATGCCTAAGTTCTTCATAAGGTAAGGTGAAAATGAAATCACCCCGACGCCCCTTTTATAGGTTTTCAAACTTTTATTACATAAAATTCTCACCACTTACTACCATACAACAACTTTAAATTATTATTTTTACTTTTTTTCATTCTTTTTTTTGCTTCTTTCATCTGCGCACTACATTCGTAACCTTCTAGTGCACTCACTACTTCTCAGGCCATAGAATTCCTTGCACACACCTTCATGCACCGTAGTACATAATCCTTTGTGCTATATACTAATTAGTTCATGATGCCACTACCTACCTTGTGTTACACTGTGTGATCCTTCTTTTCACATGGTCTTTAATCTGAGCAATTTTATTATTATCACCATCCTTACACCATCTCGCTCACATCTTCATCCACTCCAACTCACCTTAAAACCCAAAAAGGTATCTTTATTACACATTAGCACCTAGTTTACCCCATGCTAAATTTATGTGCAGTCCTCTTTGCATGAACTCAATAGATAGTAATCAGCTTCCTGCACGTAAGCATGCTTATTACAACAAAATAAGAAATAAAAAAACAAATGAAAACAAAACATGAAAGGAAAACCTAATCTAAGTGGTAATATTGTCCTTATTACAAAGACCAAAAAGCTTATTTATAGTAGGGATTCCACCTACTCCCATTAAAGAAACTGGGAAACATGGTGCCATCCAATGCTTGTAACTGACATGTGCCTGATTCAAGTATCTTGGTTACTACAAAAGGTCCCAACCAATGCACCTTCAACTTCCCTGGGTGGCATGTAAACTTGGAGTCATAGAGAAGGACCATCTTTCCAACTACAAATGATCTTGTTATTAATGTGTCCTATCATGTCAAACCTTCTGTCATGCCTTCTCAGTCTTCTGGCTCCAACAAAAAATTATGTGCCGCTCATCTAATTGCATTAATTTCTCAATACACTCCTGAATAGATTTCTCATCATCTAATCCACCTGCGCACATAATACGCAAGGATGGTAACATGAATTAACTTGGTAGTACTACCTCTATGTTAAACAAACAAATTGAAAGGGTGTGGCCTTGTTTCAATCTTTTATATGTGGTCTTGTAAGGCCCAAAGTACAATTAACACTTTATCATCCCAATCCTTTCTTCCAACATCACAAATCTTCATAAGAGTTTGTCCCAAAATCTTGTTGAAATCTTCTGCAGTACCATTAGCTTGAGGGTGATAAGGGGTGGTTTTATGGTGTGACTACCATAAACTCTACTAATAAAATTCTGATTGTCTCATTCAAGAAATGAGATCCTCTACCCCTTGTCAAGCTTAATGGACAACCATACATGTTTTACCATAGGAACCTTGCTATTGTAGCTATTGTACAATCCTTCGTAAGTACGGCCTCCACCCACCTTGTCAAACAATCTGTGTTGGTAATAATTTAGCACGCGCTAATCCTCCACGCAGTTTGTGCAATAGGTCCTACAAAGTCAATGGCCCACTTTTCAAAATGTTACATGCTCGCGGTAGGTCTCAAGGGCATCTAATCTCTATTTCCAAGCTTTTGAATGTGCTGACAATGATCACATGCCTTCACAAACGCCTTAACATCCTTATAAAAATTTTCCCACCAAAGTCCAACCATCAAGATATTGTGTGCAGTTGCATCACCTACGTAATATCCTCCTGTTATTCCACCATGAGCCTCTTTCTTAATGGTTTCAAACTCATGTTCAAATTCACACCGACCAAAGAGTTCATCTCTACCCATTTTGTACAAGTCACCTCCAATCAACTGATATAGTGTTGCACATATATCAAGCTAATTTTTCTCTAATGCCTTCATTCCTTTGTGCATCATCCTAGTGTGCAAAAATACTACTATATCCTCTTAGTTTGCGGGCGGTGCGGTTCAACCTAAAAAACTGTGCATCAGGAATTGTATCCTCAATACTCTATGCATCCTCGCTATATTTGATCCTTGATAGGTGATCCGACCTTGATTTTCTCTTGCATGGCTTTACAAAAACTATGAAATCAAAATCCTGAAAGAGAAGTATCCACCTGTAGATACACCCTTGTAAAACAAGATTGTTGAACAAATACTTCAAGGATATATGATCAATATGAAAGATAAACAGAGTAGCCAACAAGTATTGATAAAACTTATGAAGCACGTAGATCATAGAAAATGCCTCGCACTTAGTTGCAGTGTAATTATTTTCTGTTGGTATCAAATTTTTGCATGAAAAGTATATGGTTTGATACACATTTCCATCTCTAGGTTGTGCCAAGACTACGCCTATCACTGTTACCAAAGGCGTCTACATGATCATGAAAGGGTTTTGGTCAAAGAAGGAAAGCGAAAAATAGGTGTAGTAGTTAATCTTTCCTTCAAAGTCTCAAATGAGTGTTGTTGCATGTCACCCCAATAAAATTTACCTTTCACTTTAAGAAACTCTTCGAGGGGCCCCAAAAATATTTGTATATCCTTTGATAAATTTCCTATAGTAGCCAGTATGACCCAAAAATTTGTGCACCTCACTCTGATTGGTAGGCTCCTCTAACCTCAAGATCACAACTATCTTAGTAGAATCTACAAATAATCCCTCCTTACATATGATGTGCCCAAGAAGAGTTCAAAAAGGTATATAAAAAATACATTGTTTAATATTTAAAGAGATTCTCAACTACCTAAATATTTCAAAAATGAGCCTTAAATTATCATAGTGATCCTTTACAACAGGAATTAACATCTACGTAGCTCCTTTAGGGTCCTATGACATTCTAATCAATGTAAATTGGTTGTGTCCCAATATAAATAAATAATAGAATTTTTTGAAAAAAGAATAAAACACCTAGATGATATGCAGAAAATAGCTAAAATTCAGGGCATAAAAAGGAATTTTTAAGTAAGGAAAATTTCTTCCATGTAGATTAAGAAATCCAAGAATAAAGGTTATAGGTTGTATGAAATCAAAATTTCTAAATTTAGTGAGAAAGGTAAGACTTCGTTGGAGGATCATTTATTGTTAAAAGAGTATAGGGTTGTCTTTCTAGAGGAATTACCTAGATTTACTCCTAAACGTGAATTTTATTTTACCATTGATATTAAACCAGGAACTAAACCAATATATAAAGCACCCTACCAAATGACAACAACCGAGTTATTTGAAATAAAAGCACAACTCCATGAAATTGTGTCTAAAGGAATGATTCAACTAAGTGTGTATCCTTGGGGAGCATTGGTCATATTCATTAAGAAGAAATATGGAATGCTAAGACAATGCATCGATTATCACATGCTTAACAAGGATATAAATAAGAATATGTATCATTTACCAATGATTGATGAATTTTTATTAGATGAGAGATACATTTATTTATTCAAAGATTGATTTATGACTTGGTTATCATTAGCTAAGGATAAAGAATGAAGACATTCATAAAACAATGTTCAGAATAAGATACATGCATTATGAGTTTACAATGTTACCTTTTGGACTCACTAATGCACCAACTGCATTCATGACCTTAATGAATAATAATTTTCAAGATTATTTAGATAATTTTTTGTTATTTTTTCTTGATGATATTTTGATTTATTCTAAGAACATAATGAACACTTGAGAATACTATTAAATGTGCTTAGAAAATAAAATTATACACAAAAAAATCAAAATGTTATTTTTATCATAACGAAGTGCAGTACCTTGGGTATATAATAAACAAAGATGGGATTTCAGTCGACCCACTAAGAATTAAAGCCATTATTGAGTGGATGGCACCTAACAATGTACATGAAGTAAGAAGCTTCATGGGGTTGGCTGGTTATTACTGAAAATTTGTGAAATATTTCTCTAGAGTGGCTTCATGAATAACTTCTTTGCAGAAAAATGACAAGAAATTTATGTGGTCTGACAAGCGTGAAAATGCATTCAGTTTATTGAAGGAAAAACTTACAAAAACAGTTGTTTTGAAGGTTCAAGACCCCAATGGAAGCTTCACCATGGTAACTGATGCCTCCGATGAAGGTTTTAGTGGAATAATTTTGTAAAATGATCATGTAATTACTTATGAGAGAAAAAAATTGAAGGTGCATGAGCATAAATATGATCCCCACGACTTATAACTTGCTGCCATAGCTCATGCCTTGCAATTTTGGAGAAATTAATTACTAGGAAATCCTTTTGAATTGAAAACATACCACTTGGGGCTAAAATATATATTTACGCAACTAATTTGAATGCAAAACAACATAGGTGGCTATAGTTTCTATCTCAGTATAATTTTGACATTACTTACATAAAAGGAAAAGAGAACTACGTGGTTGATGCACTGAGTTGTAGTTCCTTGGATATGGGATAAGGACCTGGTAAAAAACGAGTTAATCAAAATCTCTTTCTTATATTCCTTTGGAAAAAAATAATTTTACGTAGATAGAACATACGTCTAGTTCTAAACAGACCTACTTGAAAAAAGTATTTTTCTATCTAAGAAAAATACTTTCTATGGAAAAGGGATGTATGGTTGAGAGAGAGAAGCACTTATCTGGAAGCATGTGTCCACTATCGTAACGTAACCATTAGAATATAATTTAAAGATGAATTAAAGAAACAAATGCAAACTGATTTGTATTATCAGCATGTGAAAACTGCATTAGTAGTAAATTCCTAACTATAATAGGTACAAAGTTTTTAAGTTTGATAATGAAGGATTCTTGTGATACCAAAAAAAAGTTAATGTACCTTTGGGAAATGACCTTAGAATGAAATTCATGATGCTCCATATTTCAAGAATCCTAGAGTGACGAAACTGTTGGCTGATGTAAAACAACAATATTTCTGGAAAGGAATGAAGAAAGACATGACAAATTATGTTGTTCATTGTCTTGAGTGTCGACGTGTTAAGGAAGAGCACATGTATCCTACTGGTTCGTTGTATCCTCATAGTATTCTGCATTACAAATGAAAAGTAATTAACATAGATTTCATGTAAAGACTGTCATTGTCTAAAAACAAACATGACATGATTTTAGTAGTGGTTAACAAACTAAACAAAGTAGCTCACTTCATACTGAGTAATCTAAAGGATGATTCACTTGTACTTGCAAAATGGTTTTGTGCATAATTTTTTTAGATTTCACGAAGTTCCAAAATTGATTCTTTATGACAGGGATCCTAGAATGACCTCTCAAATTTGGAAAATGTGAAACTCATCTTTAGGAAAAAAAATAAACTTTATTTCAATTTACCATCCATAAACTAATGGTCAAATGGAAAGAGTTAACCAGGTTATGGAGGATATGTGCAAAATGTATTGCATGGAACAACATTATAAATGGGAAGAATACCTTCCATTGGTTGAATTTTCCTATAATAATACTTATCATTCTTCATTGAAAATGTCACTATTTGAAGCGTTGTATGGGAAAAAGTGTATAAATCCTATCAGCTTGGATAACATGGAGGAAAAAAAGGTAGTAAGCTTGAAAATGTTAACAAAAATGGAAAAGCAAGTGAATCTCATTCGTGAGCGGTTGAAGGAAGAAAACCGATAGGTATAAGAGCTACGCAAATTTAAAAAGAGTTAACAGGAAATTTGAGCAAGGTGATAAATTATTTTTACGTGTAAAACCCAACAACAACTCCATTTCATTTGGAAAGGATGCCAAACTGTCACTAGATATGTGGGACATTTCAAAGTCCTTGAAGTCATAAAATTGATGGCATATCGACTAACATTACCTCCCACATCATCTTGAATACATGAAAATTTTCATATTTCATTTCTTAAAAAGTATGTTTCAGATATAACACACATCCTAAATTAGAATTCTTTATAGTTCCAAGACATGTGAACTATTGTGTTTGAACCTATTACAGTGCTAGAAACTTGTAGGTATTATCTCAAAAATCGAGATATTACACAATGCAAGGTTCAATGAGACTAATATTATGAAGATAATGCAACTTGGGAGAATCTCGAATAAATGTAAACCGCATTTCCATATCTATTTTTAAATAGTGATTAAAAATTTTATTTGACTATTTGCTATGGATTTATTAATACATTACTTGATAATTATGGTGACTGCAATGGCAATTTTTACTTTATTTCCAACTGTTTGAAATAATTTTCAGTTATAATGCTATTTACAACCAAGATTTATGCATTACAATTGACTAAAATTCTGGAAAATTATCAAGTTTTTAAGAAAATATGTAAAGCTTCAGTAGCATATTTACATAGCAAGATGATAATAAAAATCTCTGTATTCCATTCGGAAATCATTTGCAAATATATAGGTGAAGTTGTTCCTAAAATTTAGGAAACAACTCATTGACAATACACGAGTTGTTTTAACAACTTGTTTAATAATGAAGATAATTATGTTGGTTGTTTTACAACAACCACACATGGTATTTATAACAATGTAAATATTGTTAAACTATATAATGTTCACAATATTAATTTCCTAAAATTCCACCCCTTAGTGTGAACATGGGAGAAAAACAATCACACTTCTTCTGCAGCTTGCCACTTGTGTGTGCTCATGATCTAGATGGTTTTTCAGGAAAACCAAAAACCTCAACATGGATGGTTTTACAGGACATCCAACAACCTCAACAAGGATGATCTTACAAGACAAACAACAACCTCAATAAGGATGGTTTTACATGACAACCAACGACCTCAACAAAGGATGGTTTTACAGGGAAACCAACAACCCAAATATCATGATGGTTCTTTTCCTTGTGCTTTCATCTATCCACTATGTTTTTCCTTTAGGGAATTATGTACAAAACATTTCTCACTGAATACAAACCTGAAAAGAGGGGAGAATGAAAATGGAACATTGAGACCATGTTCTCCCCTCAATGTGAACATTTCACTTATTCAACACAAAAGGAACTTTGAAATAGAATCACACAACTAAAACAAACCGCAACTCTGAAATAAAAAGCAAACTCACACATACTATTACCACAGCTTCATGTGGCCCCATTGTTGGTGACTGAAAAGAGGTTGTTAATTGACCTCCAGCTTCCCGTGCCTCTGCCCTCCAGTGTGTCACTCCTTACTCAACAAATTGGAACATGAGGCTCAAATTTACACCACCTTTTATCGATGCATCTTCTTCATAAATCTTAGCTTTGGTTCTGAAATTCCAAAGTGGGGTTCTTGGGGGTGGCAACCCCCATCAGGATCAAGGGGTAGTGCCCCTTGCAGGGTCCTAGGGCAGCACCCTGGGTGCACTCCCTGTCACGGTTCCTACTTCTTCAAAATAGAATAAGATCTCGTTTCTTCAAATATGATCCTTTTGATTAGAATAATGATTCATGATTCCAAATTCTTTAAAATAGAAACTTAAATTCCTAAACAAAGAAATGAGATCCAGATAATTGTGTAGAGATAGTTGTGTGGTGACAAAGACAAGTGTCGATGACTAGTGCGAAGTCATGAAACTAAGCTTGCAAAGTAACGCTTGAATTCTTGGCCAAATAGTGTAACTAGATGAATACATTTTTTTTTCACCATTTCTCTAACTTGTTGTGTCAGATACTAGATGGATTACATCTTGTCTAATTTCCAAGTTGACACCTAAGGAATTGTATATAGTTCTTAGAGACATGTTAAAAAGTTTTAACCAATAGTATAAAAGTTATACTCAACTCAATTATAGTGAATTAAAGGGGATAAGGTAGATCAACTTGACCCTTATCAGATGCACATGATTATTTAACATGTTAATGTCAGATTCTTTGTAAACATTTAATTATGTTAGATTTTATTTTCTACATAGATTAAAAATCATAGAAGAAATTAATTAGTGATTAAGGGATTTGTGTTAAAAAAAATCCCTTAATTTGGGAAGATTAATGTAACATGGGTGTTACATTATGGTATAGCAGAGTTGAAGTTTAGATCAGTCTCTTGAACATAATGGGTGCATATGTTAACTATGACATCTTATTCTTGTTTAATAGAATATGATGGTTAGAAGGAGGGGAAAATATTTAGGCTGAAAATATACAACCCAAAATGCTAGATGAAATACTAGTATTTATTCACGACACTTAAAACCGTGTAGTTGCCTTGAAACAACAGGTTTTCAGTGAGCATGAAGAAGAAGAACCCAAGGTAGAACAACTTGTATTAAATGAGGAGGAATAGCCTAATGCTAGAAATCCTAATATTGGAAATCAGCCAAAATATAGAAATAACTTGCTTGAAAGAAGAAATGCCAAGGGATATCAAGAGAATCAGTGCTACCCAATTTTGACATGAAACAAACTTGAGAGACGGAGATCGAGAACTAGACTGAGTGAAATTGAAAAATATTTCAAAATTAGAGATAATTTTAGGATGAAACAAAGGTAATTTGGGATGCATTCTCAGACTCTTTAATGAATCATATTCATGGTAGGATTACCGTAAGGTACGGAGTTAGGATGTTGATAGTGCTAGTATCACATGGAACCAATTTAAAATTTACTTCTATCAATGTTGGTTACCTCAGTTGTACTTTGACCAGAAAATGTATGAGTTTAATAACTTAACACAAGGTATTTAAAATGATTGTGGTTGAATACTGGGAACATTTCACTAAGTTATTGAAATATGTACCACAATATTAGAAAGATGAAAATTTTAGAATTCGTAATTTTATCATGGGGTTGAACCCAATCATAGGAGGAGAAGTAGATGTGCATGGAAATTCTACTCTAGAAGTTGTATTTTAAAAATCCATTAGGAAAAAGAAAAAAACCGCAAGCAATTTTTGCTCATATAGATGAAAAGTGTAAGAAGAATGTCATGTCACCTTCACCATTAGCTCCTAGAAAAACATGGTGGAAGAAGGTGGGAAACAAAACAAATACTGCTAGAAATAATACAGTAGCTAAACCTGCTATGATAAATGGGAAAAATAGTGCTACGGTAAATGATAATAAATTTGAAAAGAAAGGACCTTTCGTTGTATGTTTCAAATGTGGTGGTGACCACTACGCTAATAAATGTCCCCAAAAGAATAAGGGGAACAGTCAACAACATAGGATACATGCTACAATGGCTAATTTCCAAGCTGGTAAATGAGCTACTATCATTGAAGTGCTAGGTAAGCTGTATAGACTTCCTGTTACTATTATATTTGACACCAGTGAAAACGAATGCCTTATGTATCTAGTAAATTAGATGAAAAATGGAATAAGAAATTTGGTTAAATGAAAAATACATAGACTGTACAACATGGCATTAATGTTATCTACAATATAGACTAATGTTATGTTTGACACAATAATTGGAAATACCTAGCTTCACTCTAGAACTAGACCTATACGTATCTCCTCTAGTGTCCTATGACATTATTATTGGTGTTAATTGGTTTTCCTCAACATAAAACACCAATATGAACGTTTTAAAAAATTGAATAGAATGGATAGATGACATGTAGAACAATAACTAACGTACATGGCATAAAAAATGAATTTGGAAGTAAGGAAAATATTTTCCTTGTAACTTAAGAAAGCTAAGAATAAATGTTGCATGATGTATGCAATTAAAATTTCTAATTTTAGTGAGGAATTACCTATAATTCCTCCTAAACATAAATTTGGCTATACCATTTACATCAAACTTGGAACTAATCTGATAACCAAATATACCCATACAAAATGACAACAATTGAGTTAGTTGAATTAAAAACCCAACTTCTTGAAATTTTGTCTAAAGTATTGATTATACTGAGTGTGTCTCCTTGGGGAGTACCAGTAATATTTGTTAATAAGAAATATGAAACATTAAGAATATGCATCAATTATTGCATGCTTAACAAGGAAACCATACATAATAGGTATTATTTGCCGAGGATTGATGACCTTTTTGATCGGATGAGAGATGCATCAATTTATTCAAAAATTGATTTACAATCCAGTGATCATCAACTAAGGATAAAATACCAAGCTATTTATAATACAACATTCAAAACAAGATACAATCATTATGAGTTTACAAGTGTTACCTTTTGGAATCACTAATGCACCAATTGCATTCATGAACATAATGAACAATATTTTTAGGATTATCTAGATAAATTTGTTCTAGTTTTTCTTGATGATATCTTGATTTATTCTAAAAGAATAGAAGAACACAATGAACACTTGAGAATAATGTTGGATGTGCTTAGAAAAATAAAATTATACGATAAGATAGTTTTGAAATGTTCTTTTTACTTGAATGATGTACAATTCCTTGGGTACATAACAAAAAAAGATGGGATTTAAGTTGATCCATTAAAAATTAAAGCCATTGCTGAGTGTCCAAACCTAAAAATGTACAGGAAGTAAGAAGCTTCATGGGGTTGACTGGTTATTACAAAAAAATTGTAAAATATTCCTCTAGAGTGGTTAGACCAGTGTCTTCCTTACAAAAAAAGGACAAGAAATTTTTGTGGACTGACAAGTGTGAAAATGCATTCAGTTTATTAAAGGAAAAAATTACAACATCACATGTTTTGAAAGTTTTGGACCCCAACAGATGCTTTACTGTGGTAACTATGCCTCTGATGAAGGTTTTGTGGAATAATTTTTCAAAACCATCATCTAATTACTTATGCAAGAAGAAAGATGAAGGTTCATGAGTAGAATTATGATCCCTATGAATTAGAAATTATTGTCATAGTTCATACCTTAAAATTTTGGATGCATTACCTGCTAGGAAAGCCTTTCAAATTAAAAATAAACCACTTAAGGGACTGAAATATATCTTTATGTAGCCTATTTTGAGCACATGACAACGTATGAATCTTTATTTTTTGTCTCAATATGATTTTTTACATTAGTTACATTAAAGGAAAAGAGAACTATGTGGCTGATGTCCTAATTTGTAGGAATTATGTTTGCGCTATTATGCCCCTAATAATACAATTTAAAGTTGGAGTAAAGAAACAATTGTAAACTAATCTATATTATCAACATGTGAAGATTGTGTTAGTAGAAAATCCAAATGATAGGAGTTATAAAGGTTATAGGTTTTATAAAAAATAATTCTTGAGCTATAAAAATAGAGATTATGTTCCTTTGGGTAGCGACCTTAGAATGAAATTCATGAAGGAATTTAATGATGCTCCTTATTTTGGGCATCCCAAAGCTATGAAACTATTGGCTGATGTAAAACAACAATACTTCTATAAAGGAATGAAGAAGGACATGATGAATTATGTTTCTCGTTGTCTTGAGTTTCAATGTGTTAAGGCAGAGCACATGCATCCTACTGGTCTGTTGTACCCTCATATACATTCCACATTACAAATGACAATTAATTAGCATGGATTTCTGTACAAGGACTGCCATTGTCTAAAAATAAGCATGACATGATTTTAGTAGTGGTAGACAAAATGACCAAAGTATCTCACTTCATACCGGGTAATCTAAAGGATGATTCACCCATACTTGTGAAATGGAATGAAATTTTTTAGATTGCATGGAGTTCTAAATTGATTATTTCTGACCCTAGAATGACCTCTCAATTTTGGAAAACTCTAAAGTTAGATTTGGGAACAAAACTAAACTTTAGTTCAAGATACCATCCAGAAACTAGATGGTCAAACAGAAAGAGTTAACTAGGTTATGGAGGATATGCTCGGAATGTATTGTATGGATCAATAATATAAATGAAAAGAATATCTTCCATTGGTTGAATTTTCCTATAATAACACTTATTAATCTTCACTAAAATGTTACCATTTGAAGAGTTGTATGGGAGAAAGGTGTAGGACTCCTATCAACTGGGATAACACAAAGGATAAAGAGGTAGTAGGCCCAGAAATGTTAACAGAAATGGAAAAGGAAGTGAAGCTCATTCATGAGCAGTTGAAGGAAGAAACTGATAGGAAGAAGAGATACATAGATTTGAAAAGAGTTGACAAGAAATTTGAGCAAGGTGATAAAGTATAATTTGTGGGTAAAACCCAAAAAGAGCTCCATTTCATTTGGCAAGGCTTCAAAATCGTCACCTAGATATTGGGACCTTTCAAAATTCTTGAAGTCATAAGTCTGGTGGCATACCGACTAGGATTACCTCTCACATTATCTAGAATGCATGATGTTTTTCATATTTCATTGCTTAAAAACTATGTTTCAAATATAACACTTGTCCTAAATTGGAACTCTTTATAGGTTTAGGACAATCGTCATGGTATTGAACCAATTAGAGTGAATTGAAACTTGCTTGGGCATATCAGAAATCAACTGGGTCTTAGACCATGCAATGTCTATTGAGACCAATATTATTGTTTAAGATATACAACTTGGGAGACCCTAGATGAAATGAAAACCACATTTCCTTATTAGTTCAATGATTAAAATTGTTATTTGAACTACTATGATATATTATACATTGCTTGATAATTATTGGATGTTACTGTGGAAAATTTTACTATATTACAAACTGATTGAGAATATTTGGCATGTTATGAGGTTGCTCATGAACCAAGATTTATGAGTTATGATTGATTAATTTTATTAAAATGGTCATAAGTATTTATAAAAATGTGAACTACTTTTCTTTGATAGTGATGTTTGGACTATGGTCATCTGCCATATATGCTTGGAAACTGCGTTAATTAAAGTTTATTGGTATTATGATTATTTAAGTGGGAAATTGGTCTTCACACCCTATTTGCATACATTAAGGTTTTTAGTTGTATGGAAATATTTGAGAATGACTAAATTGTTACAAACGTTAATAGATTAAGTACATATATTTTTGATTTATATGGACATGGATTGTATAGCAATAAAAGGCATATACATAAATGTATTCTAGACTATCACATAACATTTTTGGGGGTTTGTCATTATTTTTGGGTTTAATGATGATCACCTTTTCATGGCTTGCAATCATTGTAATGTTGATTGGTTAGTTATACTATTTGTTTGTGTACTAATGTAAGCATTAATTAACGATGTTTACAATGGTTAATTTGGGTTTATTATTGCCACTATTGGATATGGTATTGTTGAATGGGTCATTGAGACCACACTGCATTGCAAAAGTTGGCCACATTTTTTGAAAAGGTTAAATTTAATATGTGGTTTAATTGGTTTTATCCTTGCATTTGATTATAATATTGAAATGTGTAATTGTTTCAACTGGTTTTGTTAAAATGGTCATAAAGTAAATACTCTGAAGGTAATTACTTTTGTTTATTGTTTAATTTTTTTTGATTGTGAATTTGATGGGTTCATTGGCATTGGGAACGAGCATGATTTTGGATCGATGGAAAGGTAAAGTTGGGGGGTTTAAATTTCATTTAAATGGTCATAGAACATGGGATAAATTGAAACTATGTTTGATTAATGAGTTTTTCAAACCATATTACACTCAAGATCTTGCTTGGAAAACATGTTAATTGTGAATCATAGAACATTGGAAAAATAGCTAACTATTTATATTAGGGGTTTTACAGTGGCAAACAAATAAAATACAAGTTCTCCTATTTTTGTTAAAAAACATAATAGAGTGACTTATTACACCATTTTTTAAATTGTATTTTTGAAAACCCTTTGGAGAAAATAGCTAGGATGCAATTAGAGGTTTTAGATTTTTTAAAGATTAATAGCTACATGTGGCACTGACATTCATTTAAATGAATTTAATAAACATAAATTCTATGGAAAATTGTTAGCTTGCCGTGCCCCCCAAGGAATACCTTTTTCTCTCTTAGATTTTTTTTGGGGAATTTGCCTAGTTTGTTTAGTAGGTTTTGAATTTTGAGGACCCAAAACATGGAAGATACATGTTGGGTGAGATTCATGTAAACTTCAAGAAATATCTATAAAAAGGCATTTAGAAAATGGAAAATATGGAAACCTTATTATTGTTTGGAAAATTTGGAGTATTTTTAGGGCTTGTTCTAGTTTCAGGTTTTAAAAGAAATTTGGAAAATTGTTTTACAAAGATTAATCATAGAGGAATGGGTTATTTTCACTCACAAACACATTGTTTGCTGAGTTTATTGCAAATCTGGAATATATTTTTAGTTTCAATTAAGCCTTGAGGCATTGCAAAAAAGGAAATGACATGGGCATTTTGTAAAACACTATTTGCTTTGTTTATATATTGGGCCCCCCAATGTCCCTTTTATTTATAGCAATTTTAAACGTACACGTTATGGTGTGGTTTTTTCTGGAAACCTACACATTTTATCTTCTTTAAAACAACTTATATTTGAGATTGTTTATAGTTGATTTTTTTTTTTGGGTTTTTTGTATGAGATTTTTGGCCCCCAAAACTGGAAGTTTTCACTTTGTTTTCTATGAACTAGATTTTAGAAATAAATAGTGAAAGTATGAAAAATGATGTGGTTTTTTTTTTGCTGGAAAAAATATTTGTATTTTCATAAAACAACTTATTTGAGCATTGTTGATAGTCTAATTTACATAAAAATAGTGTAAATATTTGATATTTCTAAAAACTATAATTTTGGATTGAAAATTTTAGTGGAAAAGTCATTTTGTTTAAATATAATGAAAACATCACGGGTTTTTTGGAAAATTCAAATATGAAGTTTTTATTAATTTCTGGCATCCTGAGTGGTTCATAGGTTTTATATGAAAACCGGGTATAATATTTGGGTTTATATAAAATGAGACTTAATAATTTGTTATTTTTGGGTTGTTGTTATTATAGCCTTTAAGTTGAAATAATATTTGATTTTTGAGCTTGATTAAAATGTGATTATTTGAATGATCTAGAATATTATTTTATCACAACCTTGGAACGAATTTCTTATTTTCGTAAAATAACTTGAAAGGGTTCTTGTTGAGATCATGGGGAAGTCAATAAGTTTGCTTGATTAATGTGACTTTGTGTTGTATATTGATTCTATTGAGGGGATTTGTGTAAACATATGAACTTCTTGTATTATTTTGTGGTTTCTTAGTGAGACTTCACTTGTCCCCTTGTGGTTTGAATAATATTAGCTTAGATCTCAGTCATCAGTTTGTTGGTTTAGCTCATTTTGAGCTCATTATTAATATGATTGATTATTAGATGTATTATTAAATCATGTTGTTTTTTATAATTAATCATTCACTTTTCTTGGAGACCATTGGAACACACTCCTTTATAGTTAGGTAGAGAACATAATTGTTAGAGGATATTGAGTAGAAGATGATGTATGTGAAAATACTTCAATTAATTACTGTTGTTTGAGCCAATGTGAGGTGGATAGTTATGATGTAGCTTCATTAAATTTTATTGTATAACATATCATTGAATTTAGAAATAGAAATTCATTAAATATTATTAATTATGACTAATTGAATCCTTGAATGTTTCAATACATAGTGGGATAACTTATGTGGTATTATATAAGTATTTGTATGGAATAATGTTGATTTATAATCATTGTCTTGATTAGTGAATGAGAAGTTTATGGGAAGGAATGGATGTGTAATTTTATTAAACTATGACTGAAAATAGTTAGACATGTGATTCTTTCTTTTTAAAACACTATTATATTTAGTAAATGTTACTATCTTGATGATAAGCCTCGTGGAAAGAGTTGAATGAATGTTTGATGTAATTTTAAATCTTGATTATTGAATAATAATAAATTGCATAGTACTATGTTACTTTATTTACTAAAAGTTATGATTTCAATTGAATCCTTGTGATTGCTTGGAAACCGTGGCATTCTTATGAAGCAACAATTCATTTGAACATGATGGTATAAATTTAATTAATGAACTAAAAGTTTATTAGCTATTAGTTAAGTTGATCCGTAACATATTATTTTATTTAAATTAAACACAATAAGAATATGAGTTAGATAACTCATGTATAGTTCTTAAAACTGACCCGTGTATACATTTTGTCTCTCCTACAATGTGCAGGACGGAGTGACATTTATGAAGTGATTAACTGGATTATATATGCATGATTTCTTCATGCATTATTTTATTAAAAATCTATTTAGGATTATTGTATTTAATTGTAATGCAAAAATTTTTATATTTCGCAAGATGATTTAAGGCATTTTTCCTATTGTACTATCATGATTTATTGTATGTCATTATTTCTGAAAAAAAGACATATTCCTTATTATGTTTAAATAAAGATACTTGTTGTTTTGTATCACATTTTATGAGATATGGAAGTGTGTTAAGTGTTGTTTTTAACAATAGAGTATGAATAAAAGTTATTGATATTTGTTATGTAATTATAATTGATGTTATTGATTCATCTTGGATAAACTAATATGTTTTATAACAAACATAGTACGATAGAGAAAACAATACAATGAAGACATCGTTATATTATTATTATACCTTATTAAATAAAGTACACAATTTATATCAAATGATGATTAAATGAGATAAAGTGAACTATTCATATTAAATGATGTACTTATGAGAATGAGACCAATACTAAATAAGAAGTGATTAGATCATATAAATGTCAAGACATAATTAATTAAACCTATATTAAATGACAACATTAAGTTGCGATAAATTGATAAGAGGTACCCATAAATGATAGTAACTCATTTGAGTTATTATAATCCTCTACCGTGAAAAAAATAACATGTTACAATATGAAATAACCTATTGTAAAGATGAAATTATTTACTTATCTTATAAAGATAACTAAATTGTAAATGTAGTGTAGATATCCCGAATCATCGTTATTTTCAACAAAATCCTAACTCGTGCCAACTTAGGATGGCTATAGAAAAGGATAATGATTACGTAATGAGGAAATTCACTACATGATCACTATCCTTCCCATAAGGATCCTAACGATGGGACTTATATGATCCTTTCAATTAGAAGGATGAGTCATGATTCCTACTTATTCATAAATAGAAACTTAATTTATTAAACAATGAAATGATATCTAGATAACTATGAAGAGATTGTGGTGCAATGATGGAGACAATTTTCACTGACTAGTGTGTACTCACGAAACTAAGCTTGCAAAGTAATGCTTGAAATACTTAGACAAGTAGTGTAACTAGTTAAATACACTATCTATTCACCATAACCCTAACTTGATGTGTCAGATACTAGATGGATTATAACTTATATAATTTACAAGGTTGAAACTTAGGAGTTACACATAATTCTCAAGATTTGTTAAATTTTTTAACCAAAAGTATACAAGTTATACACACTAGGTTAGAGTGAAATAAGGCGGATTGGGTAGATCTAGTGGACCCTTATAGCTGCACATGGTTATAATTTGTTATCATATGGATTGTAAACATTTAATTATGTTGAATTTTATTTTCTATAAGATGAAAATCATTGAAGGAATTAATTGAGATTAAGGGGTTTGTTTTTAAAAAATCCCTTCATTTGGATGATTCATAACATGGGTGTTACATTTCTTGAATTCCCGATCTCACATGGAACAACTTATATTCATTTCCCACAAAAAAATATGGCTTAATCAAGTTATAGAAAGCTATGAATTTCACCTTTCTCCTGGAACCACATCTCATGGATACACTTTCAAAGACTAAACATTAATTATAATTTTGCTATTATCCACAATGAACTCTTAATATCGTACTAGAGAAAACCAAATTGATAGTTGGAATTTGGTATGGAATTCATCTGTAACCCAAATCCTTTAAGATATATTTCAAAAGCAACGCCTATCTTTGTCACCTAAACCCCTTCATTATACTCATGTGTCGACTTAACAATGTTTGTATTAGATTTAAAATTGAATTCTCTTGAGGTACTAACTTAAGAGAACCCATTCACTTTATGGTTCACCAAATATTGTATAATCACCCATCAGTGTTGTAAATTATATTTCCTATTCGTCCATATGTTACCAAGTACATTCATTACTTATCCCTCTATGCCTAGCCTCAACACAATTAAACAATTATGTTACTTAGACCTTGCGTTCCACATGTCCCAAAGTGACTTTATACCTTAACTAAAGCATCTCACACAACCTCCACATGCACAAATACAATTCCTAGGAGGAAACCCACATACTCTAGATAGTGTTTAACCATTATCATTCCTGCAGGGTGGTTTTTGCTACAATGTCAATAATCATACATGTTATTCTGGTAGCCTGAATTTGGACTCTTATTTACCTTAAACTAGGAGGTACCATTGAGTATAAGGAGCTCGGCTCATCCTAAAGTTTTAGTTTTCTACATTATGAAGGTGATCACACAAGAAGGGTAAATCAAACAAGAATTTTACTCTAAGGCTGACTTTTTATTTAGTTTCCTTTCCTAAAATTCCAAAGTAATTAGTACAACACACAAGAGGTTCATCCATTGATTTCACACCAAAGCACACTATAAAAGATCAGATTCATTTCAAGTTAGCATATACATCCACACCCTTAACAATACATAAACCTAAATCAAGTTATCACCCATTACCAAATGCCCATTTTCCAAACACCCCAAAACGCTAATAATTTCATACTCATCATAAAATTCAATAATTAACATTTAGATATAACAATATTTTTTGATATATCATATACAATTACATTGTTCCAAAATAACATGTTATTATGATATCACCAGTAACATTTCACTTTCCCCTTGTCTCCGTACCTGCAACCACCGCATGGTCATCACAAACTGTTGGCATGACATCTACCCAAAATCTAACATAATTCATGTTTTCATAATTTTCCATTCACATGATTAGAATACTTAACCTGAAACAAGAGAGAGTTAGATATACATTCATTTCAATTCCTAACTAGAGGATAAGGGGGAGAGAGAGAGAGAGAGAGAGAGAGAGAGAGAGAGAGAGAGAGAGAGAGAGAGAGAGAGAGAGAGAGAGCACAATTGTCTTGATAGTCAAATTTCTCAAAACAAGCCACAAAAGGGAGTTCCATATAGTCATATATAATTGAATACAAGTTTTATCGTCAGTGATTTGTCTTGAAGAGGCCCCCACAATTTTTTTTCACATTTTCCAAGATGTGAAAACGTTTAAATTTAGCCTGAGGGCTAAGAGGCTACATTCAAAAATTGAATTCTAATGGGCGAACACACCATGAGACAAGTGATATACGCTCTCTTATATATAGGTAACTAACTAGAGTTGGTGGAACTTAGAACTGGCGAACATGATACGAATGACAACTACTTTTCTAGAGCCACTGGTTGTAATTGGACTAGTTTGATTGGTCACCCAGCAACCAGAGGCCTACAAACCCCCCTTGGAAAACTAGCTGGCGATGTGTTTTTCTATGAACTAAGGGATGCAAGAAATTTCACGGATAAATACAAAAGGTATACAGAAGCCGATATCTATTTCTTCACTTAAAGGCTCCAAACGGAAAGTCAAAACCGAACCCAACTTTTGATTTTTCAGTAGCTTCCCAAAAATGTAAAAGGGTTAACAAGGCTCCTAGAAGGGTGACAAAAAGTGCAAAACCAGTCATCTGAGGGTGTTCTAAGGTTTTATATGACACCTCACATAATAGGGAGCATGGTCATAACTCGACTTTCCCGTTTCGGAGTTCGGAGAGGTGTTTTGTGAATCACTAAAAATAATGTTGTATTAACTTTGCAAGGTAAACAAGAGGGTAGTTTTAAGCTAGAAATCAAGTTGAACTCGTTGTTGTTTTGTTTTTAAGTTTTTAAGTATTGTTATTAAATCTAAACCAACCTGTAAGGATTAAAAACATAAAACTAGGTCACACTCAAAACCTACCCTTCAAGTTGCCTAAAAGGGGAAAATTTAAAATGTCGGAGTTACTTTGCATTAAAACTTTCTAAGGCAATTCATCACCAATTTATTTATTTTTAAACATTCATAAGAAATGACACTATAAAACATTGAAATCATGCAATATATAGGGAGATAACCATGTCTGCAGGTACTCGAACCTGGGTGCACTGGCTCCAAGAGGTCCACATTCATGATCTGCGAGACCATGCAATTGAAGAGTATTTTCATCAAATGGTTCATGTGCCTTGATCTATATTTCGCATTTTTCATACCTTAACCTATCTTGCACATATTCTAAAACCTTTGCAGTCTCAAAAATCTCATTCTCTCCGATAATTGATAAACAATCTCATGCCTTGTTAAGCTCCCACATTTTGCATACATGCCAAACCCCTGCCACAAAATTCCAACTTTCGACACACTCCTTCCTACAACTTGGGAGGTCAGTGCACACCCTATTTCAAAACTTCCCATTTCGCTTAGGATGGGACGCGGCTAACAAAGATTGTTGACTCTTGGCTTTAAACCTGCCAATGGCAATTACTTTCATTCCTCTTTAAGGAATTTATATATTGTCTTTTGTTTGAAATGTAGTTTTTTTGCCTTTATTGAGATGCGTTAATGAAAATGTTGCTTCGCTTTCCACTCTCAGTTAATGTAGACCTTCTTTGACCTGATTGAAGTTATAGAGGGAATGTTGTTGTGCATGTTTTGTTGTCTATAACTAAGTTGTCCATGCACATGACCTTGCCAGTGCTTCCCTTCAGGTTTATGTTTATCTGTTACTCTCATCACCATCAAAGAACCCAAATTTTGCACCTCTTCCTATAACAATCCTACCAAGATCCTTGCTCTTGAGAAGGTCATGCTTCTGGAAAAGGTCTCAACTCTTCCAAATCTCTTGATTTTAGGTAAACATGTCAAGATAATACATATCATCGCACTTAGAAATGCAAGCCCAAAATCTACAATACGAGCCTTGAAATTTTCTGTCTAAAAGCGTATTGTTGGGCTTGACATCACAATGAATAATGTGTCAATCACAATCAAGGTGTAGGATTTCGAGGGCCTATGAAACGACCACTATAATTTTGGATCTCTTCTCCCAATCCAGCTTGTAGTCATCAATGTTTTCAAACAATAACTCCTGCAGGATACCCTTTTGCATATGGTCGTACACTAGAATCCTTCTCTTGTTTCCATCTGAGCAATATCCGAACAGGCTTACAATGAAGGGAGAATGTAATCCTGCTATGATGGACATCTCGTTTTGGAATTCTCTTTCTCCTTGCATAGAGGATACATCGAATTTTTTCACTGCTACCTCTTTGTTGTTGCCTGAAATTCCTTTGTAATAGCTTGTTTAAATCGTCGAAGGAAATAGCGGCATATTTCAATTCACTGTAAATGAACCTCTGAGGAATTTGACAAGTGGTAAGAGTCCGGCAGTAACTACAGAACTGACAATCTCTTCTTTATTAGACGTCCACTCACTATTTTAAAGCTCACAATTCGGCACATGTGGGAAGGATGGCGGCAGAAGTTGTGGAATCTGGATTCATACCTGTCAAAAGCTCTTATTTTGGCATACCGAAAACTTTATTGGATTAGAAATCTGTTGGTTACATTAGGTGAATCATGTTAAATGCTTTGTCAGGATGCCCATGTCTTGACACACCTGGAACACTCCACCACCATGCCCATGCCTTCACATGGAGCCATTACTCCATTCATCCACTTTCCTACCAGCCTCCATAACTCCCCCCCTTTTATTTATTATTTTTAAATCTTTGTTCTATATTCATTTTTATTTTTATTTAATTAGTTAATTATTTCAACTTTTAAATTTCATTATTATATATCTCAATATATTTATTTACATTTTTTTGTTCATCTCATTTCATTTATCTTGAAACTCCATTTTATTATTGTCATTTAATAAATAAATAAATATATAATAATGATCATGCATAAATTTATTTATTTATTTACTTTAATGTCTAAATTTTAATTTAAAGTAACGACATTCCCTTCCCAGAAGTATCAAAATGGTTGTTGCCATGAAGGGTTTGACATCTCACACCACTTTCTTGACATTCGAATCCTCTGAAAAATCTCGCACACTGACCCGAGTGCAGTGGAAGTGGATACAACAAGGTACGATGACTATTTGATCGAAAAAAGTTCATACACAACTCATCCATGAGAGACCATTACGAACTTGAAAGCCTTTGAATTTAGCAGGGCAATGAGGTAAAGTAAAGCAGGTACTACATGTACTTTCGTGATGACTCCATCATGCTTTTTGACGAGCAATGTGAATAGGAACTCTAATCTTATAGTTCCTTCAACACTCATGTCTTGAGGGTACGAATTCTCCTTATCACACCAACTAGTGACCTAACTCTAAAAGAATTCAAAATAGTACCCCCTTCTACAAACAATATTTTTCTATATGAGGCCCTCATATCAGGACTTAAAATAACTATTAAATGTATTATATAGCAGTTGGAAGTCATTAGGGACTCGTGGATCATAAAAAAATAGGTTATTAATCAGTACAATGTTAAATATGATAAATTGGTCCCTTATAAGTGCATGGCTGACAGTCTGAAATAATATGTCACCTCTATCATATTTGAATAGGTTCCTAGAATCCAAATTGGTCAACATATGTTATGAACACCATCATATCTCTCCTCAAAATTCCTCAAGATAGCACACAATATCAATTTTTGGTTGAGCATCTATTGGTTCCCCCTACAAAATCCCAAAAGACTTGCGTGGTATGTGAAATTATTTGTCCTTATTCCACTTAGTACCATAAAATATGTTAATACCTAAACACCGATGCCGTTCCATAAGACCTATAATGAAACAACCATAAATCCTTAATACAATGATCCTATCATTACACCCTCCTTGCAAGCAACCTTTGTTGTTGAGGCTATGATGGGACCATATTATGATGATTAAATTCATAAGAGGAAACGTCAACTATGAAAGAAGTGCATAAAGGAATTTTCAGAGCACATATCATTGGAATATTCCTCAACAATAAATTACTCTAAGAAGGATATTGTGGGCCTACTATAGAAGTAGGTTACTTTCAGTATGTTCACAAGTACATAGCATGTCAAAAAAAGGTAGTCTCATCCATGTGCCATCTCAAACATTACATATTATTACAACATCGTGTCCCTTTTTTGCATGGGGGCTCAAAAAAAAATTGGTAAAATAAATCGTACCTTATTTGATGGCCACAAACACATCATGATTGGCATCGAATACTTCACTAAGTGGTTCAAATAAATTCCTCTTATGTAACCGGAAAATATATTTCCAAATTCATCCTAAATCATACCATTTGTCTTTATGGAATCCCCTCCACCATCATCTACAACAATGGTAAGTCCTTTAAAAATAAAGAATTCAAAGAACTTTGCAAACAATACCATATCAAACATAAATGGTCCATGCCCTATTATCCCCAAGGTAATGGATAGGTCAAGGCTTCCAATAAAACCCTTCATAATATTCTTGAAAAAATATCAATTCCACAGGTAGGGATTGGCATCTCAAAATTTATCCATCTGCATGGGATTTCCATTCCTCCATTTACACACCCACGGGGGAAACCATGTACTCTCTATTCTTTGGAACTAAAGACATCATTCCCATTGAGATTGATACGCCTTCATTGCAAATTCCTGTTATAACCTATTTAACAATGAATAATGTTGATTTTATCACCTTAACAAGCTATAATTATTGGATGAGAAATGAATTAATGCCTCATATCACCTTAAAGTATATAATAACCTGATGCACCAAATCTACAAGTACATTATCCCTAGATAATTTTAGATTAGTAACATAGTCCTCAAAGAAACACAACTAAAGAAAGAGAGACAAAAAGGAAAGTTTGGGCTTAATTAATTAATCCCACACAATTTCATTTCCATAGTTGGTTATGGAGCCTACAAATTGGAAATTGAAGATGTAAATCAGCTTTATGGATCCATGAACATAATTCACCTCAAATGATTCTACACCTAAGTAAAATGTAAAAAAATCACAAAAATTAGAAAAGAGAAATAAAATTTTCCAATGGTCAAAACCATGTTTATGGTGCCTTGGATAAGTATTGCGATGAAAACCAACTTCTAGTGTTATGCATATGTCATGTTTTCTACAAGTATCATATACTTGGGAACATGACCGCTCTTTCCTACTTGCATTCACCCATCCATTGACCCAAGGTAGCTAAGTTTGACCCCATTCCCACATTAGAATATTTTGAAAATTTGTGTCAAATAATATCTTGGTATATCCATCCTTCATTGTGGAAAATCTTAGCATAACCACTAGTCATTGGAATTTTCTTGTAAATATCCTAAAACATCAAAAATCAAAAGACATGTAAAAAACTCCAAAATTTCAAAAACAACAAAAAACATCAAAATTTTAAAAACAATAGAATGTATGAAAAAATTAAAAATACCTTGTCTTATTCTTAGGCATACCCCAAATTAGTTCTTCTCAAGTGTATCGAATCAACTTAATCCGACCTCCTAGTATATTGCATTGCTATGGGAAACCATGGCTATCATCCTCCATTATAGTATATATCATTCTCAATCTATCCCCCTTGCATTTATCGTTTCTCAAGGAAAATCATTATTGCATTCATCACAATAATCAATCGTTTGGGTGTTAATAAGGACACACATTTCTTTCTTTTAATTATTTGTCTTTTCTTTTTTGTTTGTTTTTTACATGTGTGTATGTGTTTTTTTTTTCAAAATTCCCACTACATTTGAAAATAGTGTAATCATGGGACATTTATCTCATGGTTCATCCTGTCACATGCCATATTAAATTAGGTTGCTCAAATCAAATGGACCTCCATGAAAAATTTATTGTGTGTACCTATCTTATATCTAGCATTCATCTATCACCTCATATCTATATCTATCACCTTGTATATTTGTTAAATTATCACCTTTTTCACACATTACCTTATCATCATTACCTTATCCATAATCATCCCTTCATATTTTCAATCTCAATCAACTACCCATTCATCTTGTTAATCCTCTTCAAGGACCCTCCTTGTGACAAGCATCTCTTTTTGAAAATCCTCAAATGCCACTACTTTTATTTCCCCATTTGACCATTCCTTCTCCTATATCATCTACCTTGGCCATCCCTAAAGCCATCACTTTATCCTTGCAATCATTCATCGCCCCCCTCACCATTGGTTCTCTTCTCAAAGAAATGTTCATCGCCCAATCAACAACTCAACCACCCATTCATCGTGTGAATATAAATCAGACACCACCCTCCTAAATAGTTTCCCCTTATACAGATCCTCGGATATAACCTCTTTTATCACCCCCTTTTCCTTATGCTACTCCCATATCATCCCTCTTATCATTTATATTCACCACCTCATCCTTAAAACCACTCATCACTCCCTTCACCCATATCTCCATGCTCATCATCATCCTCCCATATGTCATCATTCTCATCCTTCTTCACTTAAATCCCCTCTTATAATGAAACTTGCATCATCCCCATATTTATCCTCCTCCATATGCCTTATTTCCTCCTCCTTATTCTTTTCCACACAATCATTATTTTCTTAGACACATCCATATCCTTGATCATTTACAAAAACTTTCTTTTCCCATCATTTACAAAAACTTTCTTTTCCCATTAATTCATCCTTTATTTACACCTCCCCCAACAAGTTCCTTTCCATGACCATTACAATTTCCCCTTTCACATGCCTTATTATCTTTGACAACACACACAGCATTACCCCATTTGTATTGATTCATGACCCATTTATCCTCCATACCTTCACCATCTTCATTTTTTTCACTCTTACTTTTCATGATCCTCTCATAATCTCCTCAATTTACTTTAATCCATTTTCCCACACTTTCACCCTCTCATAATGAGTCTTCTTCACACATCCATAACACTCCCTCTTTCACTTATATATGAAATTGCATTATCCTCCATATCTTATCACTTCCAACCCACTTCATTATAAAATTTCCCTAGACATGAACTCATTCTTGAGCCCCCATTCAACTAAAATTCTCTTGCATATGCTTCCTTCAGTCCCAAAATTACCTATCCATCTCCATATGTGTAATTGTGCTCTCCACTCCTACCATATCCTGGCTCAATTTTTTTAATCTAATCTTACATATTATTCTTTCCTAGTTCATAATTTTCATCATTTCCCACCTAACGGTATGCACCATATTTATTTTCCTTCCTTCTTATCCCTCGTCATTTATTGGCAACCTCAATACCAACACATTATCCATCAATTGATGGATACACATAAATTTCCCCCAGTAGCAATAATATCATCCCTTATGGTATAGCTACCAAATTTTACAACCCCTACATGCATTTACATATGATTTGTTCCCTGCTCACCTGTATACCATGCCAAAACCCACTCTCCTTTACTTACATCTCAAAATTTATTCCTTATTGGTTACTTCATAATGTTGTTCACCAATATCTCTTCTCCTTGCCATTTCTTTTAATTCATTCATCTAATACCACACCCTGGTCATTCTATAACCTAACATCAAGACTTATTTGCAATTACCACTTTTTTCTAGCTATGGAATCATCTTATCCATTCCCTCCAATCATATGTTTTAACACATTTCTATCATCTTTTATATATCCCCCATAACACAATCTGAGCATCATCGATAATGACATTTTTAAGACTTCAAAACCTCTATTTTCTTGTTTTGAGAATCCCTTCAACTCTTTCATCGAGGTTGCACTTCCTCTTGAGGGGGCATCATCCTACCAACTATGCCACTAGGGCATATCTTTTTGAAATATTCAATTTCTTTACAATATTAGCCTATCGATTCCTTTACAAAAATCATTGAAGTGGTACATCGATCAACATTTCCAACTGTCATATATCTTACAAAATAATCCTATAAAACCCTCTAAAAATATATTGAATTGGCCCATTGACCAATATTAAGTCTTTTTCTATTTCTATTGGTTGTGTCAATAGGGTTATCTTCTTGTCGACTTTCTTTGAAAATGTACTACTAATCGCAAAACCCTTTCAAAGAGGGAAAATGTAGAAGCACCATTGTATCGATTAATTTAATCCATCGTCCCATTTTAATCCCAAAAATACCATGAGTAATTAAGGAAAACAAAAGGACCATTGAGCAGCTGGATAATACTGACGCTGCCCACATGACAACTTTGGGTATGTTCCACTCCTGGAAGAATATCAAGACCAGCATTGACAAAGCTGCCAAAAAGTAGTTGTAGATGCTTTAGCTGTTCTTGTATGTTTTTATGTTGTTTTTTTGCGGTCTCTCTACTGCTTTTTTGTAGTATTTTTGTTGTTTTGTCTCGTTTGGGTAGCGGTTTTGGGCTACTTCGAGCTTCATTGTCACATTTGGATTCTGATCCTTTTCTCTCTGGTTCTCATTCCTATTCTGGCTCCTAGGCCATCTTTTGTACTCAAGGGTATAGTCCCTTTCAAAAAACTATTTGCCAATAATAAAAAAAAATTAAGTATCTAACTAATTATTATTAATTGTCTAATAATATCCTCACTTGCCTAGCCAAATCTTACACTAACTATTCACATAAAAATTTAATAATTCACATCATATTCCATCTCAAATCTCCCTATCTCATCCACCTCAAATCCCAATTCATCCCCCATTTTCAAAGACTTTACCAACCCCCAATACAAAATCCTCCAAATTCTTCACCCACCTCCATGATCAAATAAAATAATCTCATTAAATTCCCCATTTTCTAATATCCTCCACCAAATCCTCCAAATTATTCACCCATCTTCATTATCAAATAAAATAATCTCATCAAATCCCCCATTTTCTAATATTCTTCACTATCTTTCAAAATTTAATTTTTAGTCCACCATCCACATCCCCCAAATATTTATAAATAAACCCCTCAATCCGTCATATAAAGAATTGAATGTAGCATTATTCTTTGAAATTATCCTTCAATCCATTCATCAAACCAATCATCCAAATATTCCTCATAGGTACATTCTTATGAAATTATTGCATGGGGATCCTTTGAGCATCCACAATCCATGAGAAAATCCATGCATCAAGGAGAGGTTTGTATTGCTTTTATGCTTTGATATTGATTTCTTATTTTCTCAATCATATGGTATTATATTTTATCTATATTAGGATTTTCATTTTTATTTCCTTTTTCGTAGTCTAAATCTAACGTGTACAGAAATCCAAACCAATATTGACTATATATTACGCTTTAAAGTTTGTATGCAATAATTAATCTATTAACCAACCAATCTAGAATTCCAATATATATTTTTATTTGGTATTATTTATCATATTAAGGATAACTTATTACAAGATACATGTGATTTATTTCATGCTCTTTTCCTTCGAGTTGGCGCTTTGGAGATAAAACTTTATCCTTCATAGAAACTAGTGCATATGCATATTTATGATCATATATCTAATAAGGCACCTAATACAAGTGCCATTAAATATGCATCTTATAATTCAAGAGAGTTAAAATTCTTGCATGGAGGAAATACTTCCTATCATGTTCATAATTGACCTAAGTCCTCCTATTTTACATAAGCAAGAACCACTTCACTTTGAAAATTCTCGAGATATACCACGTGATATTTACCTATCTTATTGGATAAATGTTTGATCAATCTATCATCTAATTCTCATCATCATCCTTGTAAACTTAAGAAGTTTAAATTTCACCCTTATTGTAACTATAATGGCATTAATGTACATTATGAAAATGACTATTACACTTTAGAAAAAGGTTAAATAGCTTGAGATCAAGGGTATTATTTCTATTAAGATATGTTATACTTAATATTTTAAATATCAATCTCCTTCTCTAATGCCTCACTCTATAGATTTTCTGATATTCCACTACACACCTTTTTTGGAGTCACTGGTCCCTCAGTCTCCTTCAAGTGATGCTCATTGGAGAGGATTATATCCTTTAAGGTCATCTCAATCTCTGAAGTCTAAATGGGTACTTAAAGATAAGAAATCTAATCCCAATGATGATATGAAAGTAATACATCATTCAAAAATGTATACCTTAATACGAGAATCACATCACATTGTTAAAACAAAAAGAGGACGTAATATGTCTCGAACAAGATAAAATGGGAAAGGAAACATTGCAAATGAAATAATTCAAAGAAAAAATGATAGAAAAGGAGAAATTACACATGGTTATAGATTAATTAGAGCATACAGAAACATTGTTAGAGGGAAATATGGAGAATGATTATGAGGTTATCCTTGATTTACCATTACTATTCAATTCAGAGTAGAAATATACTATGATAACCAAATGGTATGATATTGACAATGAGAAAAATGGTATATCATAAGAGTGTTTGTATAAGTTAAATTTTAGTGGTACCATCAATGATGACATAGTGGAATAGGTTATTGGGGCACAATTACAGATACAGTTAAAAATTTGGCACTTAAATTCATTATGGACATAACCATCTGATAGAGGAAAAAAATGTCTAATGGTACTTTGTCAATGGGGTATATTTTCTTGCACAACTTTGGACATCCAATTTTAGAATTTATGATAAAATATTTTTTTTTCATAAGTCTCTAACACAAGGTTAGGGATAGATACATAGTTTTAATATATAATTTATTATATTTTGGTACAAAATGAAGGGGGCATGAGGATAGTTAAATCCAAATATCCAATATTGGGTAACACATTTTCATATTGGTATAATAAGGGCGTGAGAATGAGCATCATTGTTTCTACATATTCAAAGTTTCAAAATCACTAATAGAACGCACAATGAGGGAATGAATGTACTTCATTCCCTTTCAAATTTGCATAGAATTTGGAAACTTATAATCTAGATTTGTCTACAAAGATGTGATTTTATGGGTGTATGGTGTTACTTTGGGTATAATGACACCCTCAATATAAATGGGCCTAATGATACCTTGGTACCTCGTTACCCTAACTCTCTTTAGAGGATAGTTAGGTCAAGTCACACCCATCTTTTTTTAAATTTTGTTTTTGGGTAACACTCGACCTCCTTTAGTTAATTCTATGTTGGTTCAAGTGACACCTAACCTATTTGGGTTCATACTACTTCTTGGAATTCAGGACTAATCACCCCAAATCCTTCATCGGTGTAATTATAATCTCTCTCTCTCTCTCTCTCTCTCTCTCTCTCTCTCTCTCTCTCTCTCTCTCTCTCTCTCTCTCTCCAAGTGATTTGTTAAGAATATCTTGCATGAAAACACAAATAGGTGTAATAATTCCATTTCTTGTTCCTTTTTTAAGTTTAAAGTTCAATTGAAAATATATAATTAAAATTCAATTATTTTTATATGGATATTGGCTATAATCTATGTTAACGGTTTCACTTTAGGGATCTTGTAAACATTCAAACATCTCAAGAAATAAATCATCTCAATTAAATACAAAGTGTGTTTGCACAATCAAGTACATATTTTCTTTCTTAAGGGGGGTAAATGTAGACATCTAAATTTGGTAATGTATCATGCGATAATTTTAGTCTTGACTCAATCCCTTTAATCATTACTTGTACACCCTTTCTAAGATAATTTACTATATCTTAAACTGTGTTTTATCTTATTACAAGACTATGTCTCCTCATTTCAATTCTCATCCACACACAAAAATACTCACATCAGTGACAATAAATCGATTACTCATACTTATCGTGCACAAATCTCCAAAGAACTAATATTTACTTCTAGACCAAATTTTCACAAAAATTCAATCTTATGTAGAATGATTCTATCCAAAGAAAATCAATGATCAATTTTCCATTATTTTTATCTTTTATGGATTGGCATCTCCGTTATGGGTCAGCCTTAATTAAAAATTATATATGTGGAACCTTATATGAAAAATTATAATACACTCATTTACTTACCTAGAATTTTAAAGATCTCCTCAAGCACAAATCATAAAAAGGAAAGAAAATATATCCTATACTAACCTAATTATAAATCACACACTACCAGCATCCCCTACATATTTCTAAAGCCCTATAAACTAGGTCCAATACTAAAGCTTCCCAAATCATGGGCCTACAAATCCAATTCAAGTACAAGTAAACCAATTCAATACAAAACAATTATCAAGTGTTTAAATTATCATATTCACTTTCATCCATTCAATAGTATATCACATTTGTAGATGGATAACTACATGAAATGTGATGACATTACATAGTATTTCCAACGTAGGTAGTGTACATATTTAAAATCAACCCAAACATTAATCTATTTGTAGGTTCTTACCAAGGATTAGGGTTGTGGAGAAAGTTGGTTAATTTTAAAGGGTTTCACACATTGTCAGGAGCTAACATTTAATAGTGAATCATATATAAATCATTTGTATAGGCTTAGGAAGTTACAAATATCTATTAGAATCCCAAGTCAAATCATCCAAAAAAACAAAACTGCTAAATGGTTTGGTTATAGAAAAAATGGTTTCATCCCTATGTATAGTGTAATTCTTAAATCATATATAAAGCATTTGTAGGATATTTCTAGCCATTTCATCCTCTATCACACCTATATTAGTTCTTAGACATATAAAAAATATAATTGCACTTAATCCTATCATGTTTTACTATATTTATCATATACCCTAATTTAATAATTATTTGTATCATCTTACATGTACTGTCATATTACAATGTGGGATTATTTATTCTGTAATCTAATTACACATTTAGTTTCTTAAGATCTATATCATAATTAAGGTTTATTTTATCCCAATTTTGGGTTAAACCAATAGTTTACTTATATTGAAATTATAAAACTATCACCCTGATATCCAATTCACTCTTTCCAAATCTCATGATGGAAATCCTAATGAACTCAAAAATACACGCAACACAAAAATTATCATAAGGTATTACAGATTAGATTCCACAATATCTCTTACCAAGAGATTGATTCCCACTTGTACTTGGATTTGACATTAGGAAATATTCTCCTTGTAATTATAACATAACCTCTTACAACTAAAATGAGGATATTTATGAATTTAATATTTTCCAAAACATTTAAGGATCATCAACCCCTTTCTTTTGAATCCTTTAGAAAACTTGGCAACAACACCAAATAACCTTGTATTGACACTAATGTGTTTGACTACATAGATACACAAGCATGTACTATGCATCCCTCTTATGATAAGGATTACATTGTTTTCCATGTGTAATTTGTACACCTTGACTTTCTCCATAGTCAAAGGAGCTTGGATAAAATGCATGCTTTCATTCGTGAAGCCAATATTATTTTAACTTCTTTTTACTTTGATCCTCCTACTTTTGATACTAGTGACAAAGAGGAAAAATAAACTTTAACTTATTCTCCTATAGATAATCCAACAATGGAAAATACCAAGTAGATAATTACACAAAAAATTTAAATTTTCTTCAAAGCACACAATCTAACACCATACATTTTAGACTATATCAGCCATCCTATGGAAATTTGTGATGTCCTTTAGTTTTCCTTCCTTGTAACAAGCTACATTGGCCAACGATTGGAAAAATTTGATTTAGTATTAGTATATCCTCTTATATCCCATTACATTAACTAATCTGATCCTAGTAGGGATTATGCAATTTAGAGAAAAAACTATCTCTAAACCAATAAAAATCACACTTGATATTAAGGTTGTGTATGTCTATTAGATTAGGTCCACATAGAAGTGTAATGGTAAAAAGTATGTTTACCTTGAAATTGATCACAAGTACAATGGCCCTTTACCTAAATTTTAAAATGATGATGTCTCTCTTGATATAATTCATGAAAGAGAAGACTAATTACTATGTCAACATCATAAACTTAGTAGCTTTATTGAGAAACCTCACTTGATGACGTTGTTGCTAATGTTGATCTAATAATAGAAAAAAAAATCCAAATTACCCTATGCTCCTAACCATTTCTAGGATGTCTAATCAATGCTTGTGGATGACACTATAAACGTCCAACTCGATGATGTTGATTCCTATGTGATAATGATATTCTAAAATTTCCACATTTATAACCAAAAAATCAAGAAATTGTCCTTAAACATAATGAGAATTTTTCTTGGGATTATTTTGACATGACTAGAATTGATCCCGAGATGGTTTTCCATAACATTGTTACTTACTTTGATTTCTCTCTTGTTCAATAAAAGATAAGAAAATTACCTCTCAAAATCTATGAAAAAATTCATAAAGATCTCATCAAACTTCTAGGTTCCAAATTTAGCTACCAATTGATTATTCTGAATGGGTCTCCAACATCGTACATGTTCATAAAAAGGCTAGCCTTACCTATTTGCATTTTTATTAACTTTCATATTTGCATTTTTATTAACTTTCATAACCTTAATCTTTCTTATCCTAAGGATAATTTTCCTTTGGAATCTATATATTCCATGGACAAAAATATGGTAGGATATGATATGTTATCCCTCGTGGATAGATTTTTAGGTTACAATAAGATCTAAATCACATTTGAAGATCAACATAAAATTACCTTTATAGTTAAATGGGGCACACATTTCTACATGAAGATGCGTTTTAACCTTAAAATTTCCAAATAAACTTACCAATTTATAATGACATATATTTTCCATAACTTGATCCAAAAAATTGTTGAATTCCATATAGATAATCTGTTATTAAAATCTCGACATGTCGAAGGTCATTATTTTGACTCTGGAAATCCCTTTAGTGCCTCTAGAAATAAAAGATTCACATTAATCCCATAAAATAAATATTTTTTGTCACTTAAGGAAATATCTTTGGGTTCCTCATCTTCAAATGAGGAATCGATGTAGACCCCAAAAAAATCCAAATAATCATCAACATGCCTTGACCCTCATCCATTTATGATATCTACACTTTTTAGGAAATATTGGGATGATTTGATGGATTATTCCTAAATTGGCTTGTCAAACTCACTCCGTTAAAAATCTCCTCAATAAAGTTGTCTAGTTATAATGGAATAAGGATTGTCAATATGAATTTTATTTCGTGAATAAATCATTACTTAGTGTTCCTATATTAAGACCTCCTTCTTACAAGCATCCCCATATCATTTATACTTCATAGACCTTGTATATATTGGATAATTGTTGGCACAATAGGATGAGAAAGGAAAATAAAACATTATCTATGATATTATCCAATTACTCCTCAATTATGAGACACACTACATTAACATAGAGTGTGTCTTCTTAGTTATATGTTTTGATTCTTATAACCTTTAACACTATATTCTATATCAAACAAACTATGTTATCTCTATACTGACCCTATTTTTCACTTCTTTCTATAGTCATACTACATTTGTAGGTCACATTATAAAATGGATGGTGGTCCTTATGGATTTTTAATTATGCATTAAAATGCAAAATAGTCAAGAAATAAGTAATTTCTAATCAACTCACCTCTACTCCAATTTTGTCTAACTGACATTTATTATAAGATGTCATCTATGATGAAGATATGTTCTAAATTAAGCGCGTGTACAAACCCATTACCCTTAAAGAATAATTTCATTACTTCAATGAAAATCTTTAGGCTTATGCCCTCAAAGAATGTGAAATTGAACTTATGCCTAAAAACCAAGGAGTTAAAATCAAAGAGATTGAAGAAATTATCATCTAATTTCATGAAGGCACATGGACCATCCACTTTGAAAAATTTAAGTGTCTATAAGGAGTTGGGGCGGGATGTTTTCTTACTGACCCTTTGGTAAATATCCTTCCTTTCACATTTTACCTTGAATTTGACATCACTAATAACATGGTTTCAATATTAAGATCTCATTCTTCAAATGAAAGCTATCATTGCTTCTAACATCACCCATCTACATGTTTTGGGTGATTTAAAACTTTTATGTTGTCCAATTCATGAAAAGTATCAATATAAAAGTGAAAACATATAATCATACCATGAGTTAACCACTAAACTTTCTAGGGAATTTATAATTACAATTGAGGAAATACCTTGGGAAAAAAATTGTTTCCAATACCTTAACTTCCTATGCAACTCAATTCTAACTTCATAAATCCATTTCAAATCTATAAATCCCTTTCAACCTTTCTTTCTCATGATAGCTCTCTCATATGTGATATATAATCCATCACAAATAGGTAAATTCCATGGTATAAGGTGTAGACTAGCCCTAAATATGACATATTAGATTTTAATCTAAATATACTAAAATCACATTAGCCTTGCTCTTCATTTATTAATTAACAACCATTTGTTAATTAATTATATTCCAAATTTAGATACTAATCAATGACCTTACATTAATTAACAATTCTCATAAGGTTGTGGATCCATAGGATGAATGTGATTCCATCTACGCTATTCTAAAAAGCTAGCTTACTTAATTTAGGCGAGGTCTTTATGACACAAGGTGATCATAAACCCTTTTACATCCATCTAGCTAATCTCAAGAAGAAACCTAGAACCCATTCAGAGTTTGAACTCCCTACCAATCAATTAAATAGACCACCCCCTTCAAAGGAACTAGTCTCCACGACAAAATCAATTCAGATAGGTGAAGCTAATAAACCTAATGTGATTGAGGGAACAAACAAGAGTGATGATAAAGTTGTCATGGTAGAAATTGTGTCTACCAAGACAACTGCAGAAATTCTAAAACTTGTAGAAAATGACTTGTTAGTCACTCTCCCTTTTTATCCTTAAGGAATCAGAAACATATTTGGCCTAGCTTCTCTCCCTATGGATGGTTTTATTAAAATCTTGATGGTAGAGGTATCGAATGTCCAGGAAGAGATTCCTAAAGATAATGAAGATTTTATCTTCCCTATGAATTATTGGATTCTCCATTATGACGGAGTGGGAGTGATCTTAACTTCTTCTAATCATACCTTTCACCTTCAAGTTGGATTTTGAATGTACAAACAATGGTGCAGAGTACAACACCCTACTCCTCATCCTTAATGTAGCTAAGAGAATGGTAGTTTAAAAAGTTAGAGTTCTAAGAGATTCATAATTAATATCCAACCAAGTATTGGAGGTATACGAGACTAGAGAAAAACATCTCCAACTGAACAACACTGTTATACGTGAAAATAGTAAAGATTTTGACTTTATCTCTATTGAAGCAATTCCTAGAGATAAGAATCAATTAGTTGATTCTATTTCTTTTTCCTCTTCTCATTTTTATCCAGATAAAGGTTTAAAGGAAACAAATTATGTTGTTTATATGAGGAATAACCTTCTAATCCAGAAGATTCCAAGCGCAACAATATTTCCCTACGTAGAAAAACAAAATGAACTTTCCACTATGGACTTCGCTGAAAATGATGAGGCGATTTTAGGAATTTTCCACGCGTATAGCGATCTTCCCTCTTCACATCATAAGAAGGTTTTATCTGACTCCACATCCATCTTCCTATTTTGGGGATAAGAATATTTCTGCTTCTTCCTCACAAGATTTGTAATTCTATGAGGTAGAAGAAGAACCTATCTAATTACCTCTTGTTTTGCTTGAGTTCAAAGAAGGGAATTCCTCCTTGATAGAAGGCCCAATTGACATTAGTATTAGAATGGAGGATGAGCATGTAATTATGAAGCTTGGTTCTTTGTTTTCAGTAGAAGAAATAGAAGAACATAGACATGTCATCAAAGAACATTCTCAAGCCTTTGAATTTAGTTATAAAGACATGACGGGAGTTTCTCTTGATGTGGTCATTCATAACCTAGTTACGAAACATGATGTTAAACCCATAACACAAAAGTTGAGACCAATGAAGCCAAAAGTTACATTAATGGTCAAGGAATATGTTATTAAACTTCTACAAGTAAGGTTTATTAAACTAGTAGACTATTCCATGTGGTTATCTAATATAATCTTGGTTCCCAAGAAAAATGGAAAGATAAGGATTTTCATTGATTTTAGAGACATTAACAAAGCTTTTCCGAAGGATGATTTCTCATTACCATCTATTGACGTCATCTTAGATGAAAAGACTAGTTATGAGTTGTTTTATCTAATGGAAATATTCTTGGGATATAATCAAATAATAATCTCTATAGAAGATCAAACAAAGACAACCTTCACCACTCCTTGGGAACCTTCTGTTATGTAGTTATGCCCTTTGGCTTGAATAAAGCTAATGCTACTTATCAGAGAGCTATGAATTATATATTTCATGATCTCATTCACAATATTGTTGAAACATATGTTAATGATATCTTAGCGAAGGCTAAAAATAGATGAGATCATGCTGAGGTCCTTCGGATCATTCTTTCACACTTAATCAAATATGGTGTCACTTTGAATCCTAAAAAATGTGTTTTTGAAGTTACTGGGGGTAAGCTCTTGGGCTATAACATATCCTCTTAGGGGATTGATGTAGACTTGGAAAAAAATCGTGCAATCCTTGAGATGGCTCCTCTCATGGATGAGTCTAGCATTAGATCTTTCTTAGGAAAGCTTGGGGAAATCCAAAGATTTGTGTCCGACCTCATATAAGTTATACACCCCATCAATGGTCTACTAAATAAGACATGTTGTAAAACATGGATGGAAGAGTGTCACAATTCTTTTGAATCAATGAATTTATTCCTTCTTTCTCTGCCCACTCTCATTCCACCCAAGTTCGATCATCCTTTAATTATTTATTCTAGAGTTGCAGATGTTTAAATCATGTGTATGTTAGCACAAGAAGACGACGAAAATCATGAGTGTGTCATTAATTTTATTAGTTGTGTACTTCTAGACTATGAAACTCATTACACTTAGGAAGAGAAATAATGTTTGTCCATTATCTTCACAACCAAACTATTGAGGTGTTATATTCTCAATCAAGAAACGAGAGTTATTGTCAAGTCTGCCAATTGTGGACATTCCTAACTCAATAAGCCTTATCCAAAAAGGTTGGTAGGTTCATAATGATCATGAATGAGTTCGAGATCACCTACATAAACCAAAAATCAGTCAAGGGACATATCATTTTTGACTCGGTAGCAGACAATCCCTTAGACTCGAGAGAATCGGTTGACCTTGATTTCCTTGACGAAAGCATTTGCCAAATTGACAAACCAGCAATTTCGTCATGCCCTTAGTATTTAGACATAATAAATCATATGGTAGATCAATCATACATGGAATGGGATAATTCTTAGCAAAGGTGATGGCTTCATGTTTTAACCGCCAAATATGTGATCATAGTAGAAGTCTTATACTAGAAATCCTTTGACGATTTATTGCTTAGATGTGTAGATGAAGATGAAATAGAAAGAATTATTTTAGAATCCCACAGTGGATTTTGTGGCGGGCATTTTAGACATTCAACTGCTTGGAAAATTCATTAGATGAGTTAATTTTGGGCCACGTTGGAGCATGATGCTATGGAGTATGTGCATAAATGTCAAACATGTCAAGAGTTCTCTCACGCCATACCTATAGTCACACCTTGGCCATTCTCCACCTGGGGTTTGGATTTTATAGGGAAATTCTCCCTTTCTTCCATAGGTGGCCATAATTTAATCATTACGGCCACTAAGTATTTAACAATGTGGGTTGAGGCCATGCCTCTAACCATGGTCACTAGTTTTTTAAGAGCAAATTTTATCTTGAATCAAATCATTTACAAATATGGTGCTCCACAAGTAATTATTTCAAATAATGTCTCCCCATTCAAAAATGATGAGGTGTACAAATTATGTGTAAAGTTTAAAATATCTCATCACACTGCTTCCTTGTACTATCTTTAAGACAATGGTCAGGATGAGGCTACTAACAAGACTTTAAAGTCCATTCTCCTTAAAACATTCATGGAGAATAAGAGAGAATGGAATTTAAAATTATTTCCATCCTTATGGGCGTATAGGACCTCAATTCGTATGCCAACAAGGGAAACACCATTTTCCCTAGTTTTTGGTGCAGAAGCAGTTTTGCCTCTAGAGGTAGAACTCCCTAGTCTTCCTATGTCTTTACAAGGCATTCTAGACAAATAAAAATATAGGAATGCGTGTCTAACGGATTTAGAAAACCTATATGAAATGAGGCTTGGGTGCCGAACAACATCATTCAGTTTATGTAGACATAATGTGTCATCAGTATAATAAGAAATTCCACGAGCGTCCGATTTAAGTAGGTGAACTTGTGCTAAGGCTTGGCACTTGTAAAGACAAGAAGGTTGGCGAAGGTAGGAATTTTAGACTAAAATGATTAGGCCCCTACCAAGTGACTGAAGACTTTAACAATGGTGCTTACCATTTGTGCACTCTATAGGGTGACGAGTTTGGTGTTTCCATCAACTCACTTCACCTTAAATGCTTTTACATATAGATATTACATTTCTACACTATCCTTGTCACATTTCCATCGTATTTTTTCTTTGTATTATCATTTTTTTCAAATCATACTATGGATTATTTTTCTTTTAGATGATGTTAAACCATTTATTTCATTGGCAAAAATATCAATCATACATCTCTACAAATTCTTCATGTTCTCCAACTATATGTTTTACATCATCATCATCTTCAAACTTGAGAAAAGTTTTAATCTTAAACCCACAAGGTCTTTCATACCTCATTTCTTTTATTGTTTCTCTCGATTCAGATTTTTTACTTGTAACCTTTTCTAAAAGCTTCCTGATAGAAAATATATCCCTAAACATGTCTCTCCATGATGATGAACTCCTAAGCATTTAATATGAGTTATATGTTTTTCCATCTTAGTCATAGGTGATGAGCCCTCACATATTACTAGTTGTGTGGGGTTGAGTTTGGGGGAAAACGTTCCCTCCCATAAAACACAATACAAGATCAAGGGAAAAAATCATCTTATAATGCACATTATTTTCCAAATAATCACATCTTTCCTCCCTCCTAGTCTTTGGTGGTGAACCCATGTTTATTACTGGTAGCATGAGGCTAGGAGAGGAGAAACATTCCCTTAATTTCATGCACTTTGTCCTTGGTGATGAGCCCATGGTTCTTATTGGTAGCATGGGGCAAGGTGTAGGCAGTCTAGTCCAAATGTTATATATATATCAAAGGCCTTAAAAAGGAATGACAATAAAAGTGTTTGAATGTACAAATTTCCCAAATAGATTATTTATAAGTTCATGTCAGAAGAGACATTCATCCATGAACCATATTTTGTTAATTAGTAGATCATCTTTGCTCTAAGTCTATTCAAGTTTCATAAGTAATCCATTTCGAATTTGGTCGGTTGATCCTAATTGGAGTTGAGTTGTGAGTTTCCTCAAAAGTCTATTATTAAAGCTTGCGTCTCTTGTTTATCATTTTTTATGTCATGCATAGTTCACTTATACATCTCATGTCCTTCTTAGCTCTTAGTGTTGAGCCCTCACATCTTACTAGATGTGTGGGGTCAAGAATGGAGTGAGATCATCGTATCATCATAAAAAAACATGTTTTGCCAATGTAATGGAATTTTTAACTACAATTTGAATAGTAAATTTTCTTATATATGATTCGTAACCATATATGTGATCATATACATCACTTTGTTTATCATGTTACATTATCATTCATAACATTCATTCAAAATTACAAAAACGTTCAACATTCCTAACCATACAAGAGTGCACAAATGAAGTAGTGCATATAGAAATAAATGCCATTAAAGAATGCCAAGCCAAAAAAGATCATATCTATATATCTGTCAAGTTTTAAGTACAATGTCATCACACCAAAGGATAAGTGTGGTCAAAACACTCAACCATGACCCAAAAATCCAAAAAAAATGATATATACAAAAAATGAGACCAAAACAATAAAGGCACTCATCCTATCCCTCTCTACAAGATCCCTGTGAGGCAGCGTGTTGAGGGATCCTACTACGGCTCTTAAGATGAGACTTGCTAGGTCTAGCATGGGAGCATTTGTGTGTCGAATGCTGAGAGTGCTCATGAGAGTTTCCAATGCCAGTTGTCCCTCTATGTGAAGATCATTTTCATCTCTCCCTATCTTGGTAACCCTTCATCTGTTGTGTCAAAACTACGTTCTCAATTCTTAACTAATAAATATCTCATGTTGCATGTTAGGTGGGTGCAAATAAATCTATGTAATGGTCAACATGTGCTTGAAGTCTGGGATCCTTCAGTAAGGTCTCTTAGGATAAACCAGATGTAATGGTGAATAGGTCCAAGTTCGTTCGGATAATAAGATCCCTCCATCCGAAAATGGTAGCTGTAAAAGAAAAGTTTGTGATGGTGAAGTAGCAAGAGTAAAAATAAAAAAAGAGTTCCAATTAATAACATCTAATCTAGAAAATAGAGGGAAAATGAGAAGTACAACTACTCACTAGGATCTTCGACAACCCAATTAGATCTGCACCTACCTCTGTAGCCTCTATAAGAACCCCCTTTACCTCTTCCTCCTCCATCCCCTCTGGATGAATGGACTCCTCCTATGCCTCCTCCTCGGCTCTGGAAACCTCTAACTCCTTTCCACCACCCTATCAGTTAGGGTCTGACTCCTCTCTTGAGTCGAAATCTATCTCTACCTCCTCTTCATCACTCCCTATTGGATACCCTCCAATCCATAGAACCTAGTGTGGCTTAGCTCCACCTCAGCAAACTGGATCAGGGGCAGCTCCAAGTGTCCCAATTGCAACATCGGGAACTATCACGATCCATCTTATTCGGCCCATACAGTTGCCTCTCACCTCTCTAACACCTCTAAACATATTTCCAACTACAGGAAGGACATTTGAAAAGGGTAATCCAAATTGTTGGGGTACTCATATAATTAGGTGATATTCTACTTGAATGCGATAATCGACTAACAATGTGGTAGATGTACATGCATTCAATGCAAGTGTATCCTCTCCCCATTGTCCCATCATCCCTTGATATGGTTGGGACACCATGTCTACATTGGTCAATGTACCTACTTCCTGTGGGGTGGCCCTAAGAAAGAGCGTGTCCACCCACCTAACTGCTTTTATTGCTAGAGGGCATGTTATCCCAGTGCCCCTCTGGTAGGGGACTACTCTCTCATATATCCAAGACATAACTAACATCGAATGACTGAGTGAGGTAGATCCACATCTGATAATCATGTATAAGTCATGATAAGTGGTTCCTAACATATCCACTCCTCATGCAAACCTCCTACCATACCGCTCAATGTTCTCCACCACATGCAGTAGAATAAAAACTAGTCCCATCCCTTGTCCCCAATAAAAAGTGGGGGAGAGAATACCAATGATGGCCTTACATAGAGTAGGAATAGGGGAACCCTCGACTGTAACTAACCTGACCCCCTATTTGGAACTCACATCAAGTGCTTGTGCATTTCTCAAGTAAGTGGCCCATGTGCGTGCCTCATCTGGTGAGCTAGAAATTTTTAGCACCAACTTCCTCCCTATGAATGGAATGCCAAGTATTTAGTATACGTCCTCTAGTGTAGTGATCCACTCTCCACGTATGTTAGGAAATCCGAAAGTGTTCTCATTCATGTCCTAGTGAGCTTTCCGTGAGTACACTTGACTTCCCAAGGTCGTATCCAGATAACCAAAATGTGAGGAATGAAGTGGGAGTGGGATGGGTATATATTGTAAATATGAGATAGGTGGAAATGACGATGGCTCGAGGATCTTAGATCAAGCTAAATGCAAGTGATTGAATTACAAGTTAGGAACTTGTTTGTCAAGGGAAATGAGGGCTTGTATAACCTCTATGGGTGTAATATCGTGGTTGAGGATGATAGCTTTCTACAATTCTTGGTCAATTTCAATGAAACCAATGATGCCTCAACCCGATTGTAGAACTCGAGGGAATTTCTCGTTTTCCTCCAAATATTCCTCTCCGGAGAGGGTCATGCAAGAGTGAGGATGGATATTTTAAAGGAAAATTAAGGGTTTCATTGTCTAACCTGATTTTCTTGGTCAGCCCAATGTTGTTTGGCTATATTCAATTGCTCATTGAGGGCGTCAAATTGGTTAATGATTTGGGGTGACAAAGGGTTAGATATGAAAACTAATGCCTATAGACCCGAGTTTATATCCCATTGATATCGGTCAATGTCAGGTGGGTGAATAATTGGTTCAAAAATCCTTCTATGAGGTTCAGGTGGGCCCATAATGGTCATACATGATACCAACCCATGAGCAAGGTGAAAATAATTTAGATAATCGGTCAAAAAATGTGGGCTAAGAACCAAGGGTAGGTAGTCTAAGCTGCTAAGGAATGAGATGTTGCATTCTTTTTAAATTTTAAGCTATTTAAGTTCCTAACTTTAAATAATCAATGTAAATGAGCTCAAATTAAATAAAAGACAATCGAATTACCTTATAATTTACTAAACTATGTTCACTAATATTTAAATAAAGAAAATGCATAAACTATATTAATCCCTTATTTTTTATTTTCAATGAAGCTTTTCAAATGAAATAAAACAATTAAAATGATCTAAATTCCTAACATTTTTTTATTTTCTAGGATTTAATAAAATAAACAATTCTACATACATAGACACGAGGAAATAATTAAAACTAAAAAAATTACTTCTAATGAAATAAACTAAAATGGAGAATAGCCGGATATAGGTATTCCTCTGTTGCAGGGTTATATAACAAAGTTATACTAAAAGAATGTATTTGAAAGTTATTAATCTAGACAAAATGAATTTCTTCTGACAAGACTTCTGCCTCAGGCTCTCTAGAAAGGGAAAAGATGAAATTACAAGCAATTTCTTCTTTACCGTGGAAACTTTTCCCAACAGAGTAAATCACACGGGAAAATAAAAATGAAGAATTAAAATATTATTTGAACTATGTCTTCCTCCAACCTTTTTCCCGTATAGATCTATAAGGATATCATAAGAATATTTATGCAAGAATTTTTTTGACAACAATACAAAGATAAACCATGTACTCAAGAAGTGACGGGATCTTCCACTTCTACCAATCTAAATAGATGATTTATTCTCATTACAATAAATGGAACTATGCAAAGTTTTAAAAGAATTCAATTAAAAACCCAACTTGGTTATTCTTGTTTTTTGACAGCTTCCCAGATGTGAAATGTATTTGTTGTCTCCTCATCTTTGTTTCATTTTCCAGAGATGATGTCCAACTCATCCTGGGATGTGAGAATATTGGCTGGTAGAAAATAAAACAAGAACTTGACTATGACTAGATTGGTTCACATAAATGGTTGAGTGTGAGAAGAAGGCAAGAACATAGTAAAAGCACTAGTTTATCTATGTAGTCCCTCTCCCGATTTTAACAGCATAACACTTCACCACAAATGTAAAAATATCCAACCCATCATACGGGTAAAAACTTAGATTTTATTAAATCTTAGGAAAGAAGAATTCCATCTTACAAGTGTCGATCAAGAAGTGACAAATCATCCAAAGGACAAGAAATCAACTTTTTAAACTTAGAAAATGAAGAAGAGGGATTCAATATGAATCTAACAAGCCTAAAAAATAGACAAATTGGTAGAGAAACGAAGGAGAAAATAATGCCCAAAATCAAAACACACGTTGAAAAACACGTGTTTTAAATTTTGAATGGAAGGCTACAAAAACACCGCTACTAATAGAGGGGCGGTTACACAATTGCCATTTTTTCAACAGGGGCGGTTGCACAAATACTACGGCAGTTGCATAACCGCTGCAGAAAAAGAAGCTCAAAAGGGACTGAAAAGTGGCCCACGGATAAAAATAAACTTCTTAATTCGAAAAAGAGGACAACCCAAGTCATAGCAAGCATGAAAATGAGAGGGGGGGATATGGACTTCAACATTACCCTAGAATTTTTTTTCCTCGTCATTGGAGACATTTCACATTCTTCTGTGTTGCACCATGTTATTTTTGCGTGTGTACATACGTAAGAAACTTTACTTTTCAAATATTTCTCTTCCAAGTACTATAGACTTTGTTTGAAACCATTTTAGGGGGGCTGATGAAGAAAATTATGCTTGGAAAAATAATTATTTTGAGAGTAATTCTGAGACATGAAGCACCACATGTATTTGGAGGTGTTCAATCCTTTTCCCATCATTCAATTGAGGTGCTCAATTCTTGATTCCAATCATTCAAACTAAGTTCTAATGGGATTATACCCTTCCATTCAAATAATTTAATTATTTTGGGTATTGTGATAAAATATAGTGGACATTAACATTAAGAATTTGAAGATAACATTGAACTATTTCAAGTTGTAGGACCAATATAAACACTATCAATATATTGTTCTTTCTAATTGGGGCTACACCATCATGATAATTCCCTTTCCAATTGCATCCATTCACTACTAAATAAAAAATAATTCCTCATATCAATAACCATTTTATCTTGAAAATTCACTCTAACTTAACACTAAAAATTTTCTAAAACTAGAGCTCAAGGTCTTGGGCTATTGGTGAGTTACAAGTAGTTTGTAATCATTAACCTAGGTTCCATTCCCATTGAGTTCATTGGATGCTTTTGATAAATGGCCATGGGGACACCTTGAGGTAGGGGTTGAACTTCTCCAGATAGACTAAGTGGAACATAGCGGGGCACTCCGAATGCGGATCGCTCGACGGACATTAAGGACCCAAGACCACCCCCATGTCCCACTTAGATAAATTACTCCTCCACCACTCCAATTCATAGCTCTGGTATAATAAAAACATTAAATGAACCAAATTTTTGTCAACGGGGTTTGAGTGGAGTGGTTAAGTTAGATGGTTGTTTCCGGCTCCAACCAGGTTCAAACCCCACTAAGGCAAGATCCACGTACAGGGTGGTAATGTCCAAGGTGGTGCAGTTGGCAGGCTAATTTACATTGAGTTAGTTTTTGGCTCGAGAATACTTAAGCTAGATGTTTGTTCAATCATGTCAGCTCATGGATTTCTTGTGGTGTGTGCATGCATGACGGCTCATGATTTGCTAGACGTGTGTTCAAGTGTGGCAGATCATGGTTCGCTAATTGTTGAGCTTAATTGATATATATATTGGTTTATTGTACTCTGGTTCATAGCTCTAGCCAAAAGCGTTCATCTATAAAATAAAAAATTCAAAAAACTAATTAGCTAAATAAACTAACATAATTCTTGGTGACCATAGATTGAAAATTACCTTCATTTGGCTGATCATCAATTAGGTTGCAATGCAACTGAGTATGTCATAAAATCGCTATAATTAATGCATATGTTGGCACATAAACTATGATTTACAACTTACATCTATAATTTCATCAGTTATGATCTTAAGTGCCACAAGAGTGCAGTGACCAAAGGCATTAAAACCTTGAAGATGTACATTAAAATAAGTCTCAATTTTCAAAATGAGGGAAAAAAGTTGATGAGATAGTCAATTGGAGAGCATGTAATGAGGTTGGTAGGGTTGTTATATGCATAATTAATTTTAGGAACACATGTTAGTAGAGAAGAGAGAGAAAGTAGAGGGTTTATGCATGTCTTGTAATTTTCCATAGTATTGGGTACAATGATATTGAGGCATGCTAAAGGAAAAGCATGCACTCTTACAATTTATGACATGCATCTTCATTCTTCACATAAAGATAAGCCATGCATATTATGTTCAAATCACTGATATAAGATGTGTATTTGTATTTGACAATACCTTTTTAGGGAGATATGGTGATAAGAATAATATAGCCATCCATGAGGATGAGGGTGTACTTGGCGAGGTTGGTGAGTGGCATGTCTTTAGCACTCTTATATAATAGAAGGCCCTTTGTAATTACTTGTGGCCCTAGGTTTAACCCAACCTCTCATAGGAAATAACTACTAAAAATGAGCAACACGACCCAACCATATTGAGGGAGCGATGATCTAAAAGGATTGTCAAGGAATTATTTTATGGAATTCGGCATTGGTGAGTGGTGGCTTCTCGACACTCAATTTGATATTGTGCGACATTCGAGTGGATGTATTTTTTGAACATAATCATTATAGTAGGCAACACTTCTTTCTTCAAAACCAATAAATATAAATTCATAGAACAACATGCAAGTGCTAATTAACCTTAAATTCCTAAAATCCAACATGTCAGCAAAATATAGAGATTTTTATTTTCAAACAGGTAGAGGCAGAGGAGGAATGTGGAAATATTAAAAACATTTTCTATAGAGGAGTCGTATCCAAAGAAGAGAAATATGGGTTGATTAAGATTTGTGATGGTTGGTGATGGAGGGAGGTGGGAAATTTGTATTTTTAATTTTTAACATTTATATTAATTGTTGTGAAATTATATTATTGTGAGTACACAGTATAAACTAACATTTTTCAGGATGACTCTTGAGGACTATTTGACCTTTGAACACCTTAAATTTGTGTGATTTATCCTTCCGAATTGTACTCTTCTTTTGAAAAAATTTAAATCATTTTTTTGATCTTTTTGTGATGAGTGATTTTTAAAATGCACCTCTAGGGTTTGAACCCCTTTGAAGTGCTAGGAAGGGTTCTATTTTGATTATTGATTGGATCCCCATTTGTGTCTTAGGGTGAGGGCTCACCAACCCTTGTTTAATAAATCAAAAAATGTTAGAAATGAACATGTAATCCATTCTTTTAAGAGGATGAGATTTAATTTTCAAATGCATAGATGTAGGTAGTTCCTTTTGCTACCATAAACAATGACATCTTTACCTCTTATTCACATCTTGAGTTCCATAATTGCTTACTATCAATAGCAAAAACCTGCAATGTTTATTATCTACTTTTCACAACCTCTTTTCTCCATGTTATTTTTAAAACCTCTTTTCTCAATGTTATTTTTACCCTTTATTTGGTATGATTACCATATTTGCAATTGTTGTCCTCCTATGTAGATTTGTTGTTTGAGTTGTGCATGAATTTTCCTTCTTTTCTATCAATAATTCATTATTGTAATTTATTACCTCTTTAAATAATCATTTTACTATCATGAATCTTCGTATTCATGGACATTCACATCCTCATTGTTCACAACATTTTATTTTCTCTTTAAACATCTATATTCAATTGATGGATAATCATCTCCCTCAACATCCACTCCAACATTTTAACTACTTTTTTCTTGGACTTTTTTACTCTAGCATTTCATTTGAACTTAAACATAGTTTGTTCTCCTAGGACTTAGCATTTTAGTTTTATTCAATTCGACAAAAGAAATGATATAACACTAGAAATCCCTTTATTGTATCATCTTTGTCTGTTAGGAGAGTTTCAAGAAAGGTCAGCCTATTTTTTCATATTGTTTTAGGTGAAATTCCTAACATCTTGTGAACCCCTTAATATTTATCATAATACTAGAAATGTTCCATGAAGAAAGTATATATGTACTTTTTTGGGGGTAAAATGTTCAATGCATGAATACAATCAGTTAGTTCCATGTGGTGCATCTATTATATGCCCCAAGGGAATATTTATATATTGAATTCTATTTTCTCATGTCTTTTGTTTCCTTTCTGCAATCAACTACATTAATCACAGTGGTTACTAGTACCCATTCTCTTTAGTTAACAATGCCACTCTTGTCTGAAAAATCCTCTGTAATCACCATGGGAACACTAATATTGCTATTTTTTCATTGCATTTATCTGCATACTCTGTGGGACCAACCTCGTATTTTTCATTTTCATTCATGCAACTTCCCGCCCCTCCTAACCCCCCCATGGGTTAGGATTAAGGTCTAGACAAACTAGGAAAATTCTTAGGGCGCTAACATTTAGGGGAGCACTAATTTATTTTAATTTATTATGGCTTTTATGAAGAGTAGAGTAATTTATTAGTTCCATTTATCCTAGTAGGAATTAGTGTCCAACCTTACATACCAATTCAATTTGATTCATTTAAAATAAAATTAAAATTACATGATTGTATTAAGAAGATGATATTTATGAAGCCTCAAATATTTATGCAAGTGCCTTTGTTGCAGGATTTTTAAATTTAATTCATACTCATGTATTTTTCATACTTTATATTGTTTTTAAGTCTTGCGATGAGATCAAGAAAGGTGAATATGTAAAAAAGTAGGAAAAAATAGTTGGGAAATATATGAGAAAAAGAGGATTATAATAGACTATATGTTACATAATTAATTGGGAATTTTAGGCAGTCATAGCTAAAAAAAAAATTATTAGGAAGTTTTTCTCAGATGGTAGAGACATAACATATCAAGTAATAAAATATTTGGTCACACGGTTAATTCTTGTTTCTACTATGGATTTTTTTTTAATTTATAGAATGTGTTAGCTCTAGTATTTCCTAGAGCGCTCATAACCCTTAATTCGGCCCTGCAAACAAGGGGGCATTAAGCCCTAGGAAAACTAGGCAGCTGCTTAGGGCACCAACAATCATGGGGCACCTGAATCTAAATATTTCCTTTATTTTCAGATATTTTTAGAATTGGGTATTGAAAACATTTACCTGAAGATTCAATATTAATTGACATATTTTTTTATATTAGGATATGGTAACATAAGTGAAATACATATAAAAAGGTGCTATAAAAATTTATAAGTAAAAACAAACATGAGATATTATTGAGGTCATATGATTTTTTTGGTATTGTTACCCATTCTCTACTATAGCTCCAATTTATGCATATGTGTATTTTTTTTCTAGGAAATGTTTCATGTATATTTGATAATGTCACTAGTATAGCTAGTAGAGGCATGTAAAACCAAAGGAAACAATTATTTAATTATATATTTCCAATTTTTGAGGGGAAATGTCTTCTTTTATATGAAGGAATCAGTAGGCCTTGTCCACATACCACTCTTCACAAAACCATGAGAGCTATATAATAATTTTTATTACTTTGCGAAAAAATGGAGCTTTAAATAACTTTGAGAGCTACATAATAATTTTTATTGTAAATTAAACCTGCAAGTAACCTTGTATAAAATATATATATATATATGTTGCATTATGAGAACCTCTTGTAATTAATTAACTCCATCCCTGGAATATTTCTTTTCCTTCCATGAGAATTTTATAGGATATTTGTATTCCTTTTGTATAAATTTTTGATTTATTATGACCCTAAAGTAAATTTCAAAATACAAGAATGGAGGTAACTTTTATGTATTTACTTGATAGGAAAAAAATATTAACTAACATAGTGATAAGGGCATCTACTCAAATTATTGCCTAGGGCACTCCTAACCTTTAATCGGGCTATACATGTAGATATATTGTTTGAGTTGTGCAAAACAATTCATTACTCTACTCTTATGCAAAATAATCTAGTGACGTTTATCCATGTCATTCTCTCCTCGCTAGAAGAAAGCTCTTGTGACCTTTTTTACTCGTGTCAATGCTTACATGGATTAGGTATCATTCTCCCCATGTTGGAAGATAATTTTGAATCCACTGGTTGAAATTCATTATTGTTTTTAATCCTTGCGCCCTTTTATCTTTGTTTGGTGAATTATCTTCATTAACCATGTACACTGTAATTTATTGCCTCTTCAAACAACCATTTTATTGTTTTTTTAATTTGAGGAAAGGTCACGAATCATCATATTCATGGATATCAACATCCTCATTGGTCACTACATTTTGTGGTCTCTTTAAACGTGTATATTCAATTGATGAATAATTATCTTTCTCAACATCCAATCCAACATTTTTCACTCTTTTTCCTTGGACTTTTTTTCCTTGCACTTCTTTGAATGTAACTATATATGTATTTGTTTTTGGCACAATGTCCAATGCATAAACATAATCAGTAGAAGAGCATATCCATCACATATGTTTGCATAGGATGACTGGTCAACAACCAATAGGATGTGTTTCTATTACAACTTGTAGATCAACCTCATCTTTATCATTTTCATTCATGCAACTTTTTTCCCCTTTCTAAATTTCCTCTTCCATGTTGCACTATATTTGGGGTGCAAAAGAATAGAAAAACTTCTTTCAACATTCACAACTAAAATATGTTTTAATTTATCCTCATACCTAGTTCATCGTATACTCTCCTTACACATTTTTAGGCTTTTATGTTTGCTTCCACTTTTGTTGCTCAATGTTTTGAGGTAATCTAAACCAATGCCTTTTGTTATTTAGGCTTCTGCTGCTAATTCTTAGTATATTTCATTTTTTATTTGGAAATTTGAATTGTTTATATTTTAAATGATGTATTGAAATGTTTCAGTAACCATTCACTTGACATTATGGAAGCTAAACAGTTATAAATGCCTATATTTTGTGGTTCAACAATATGGTCTACGTGATTGAGTAATGGGCAACCAATGCATTCAAAAAATGTGCTATTTGAAATATTTCAGTCTTTAGTATGAGGTTGCTCTCATATCATTTTGTTTGTCTTACTTTTGTTGGCATATACATACTAGTTTATTATCACATAAGTGTATGTTGATTTTCAATGGTTTAATATGTAGAAAGGGATTGCTTCGGTTAATTGGGCTTTGTTATGGATCATACCACATTTTATGGAATTATTTAATTTTGGGTGCATGTGATGGCTATTTCTCACTTCAAGATTTCCTCTGAAGATGGTGAAAGCTTCACCATTATTATGTTTATAAAAATAAAACAAAAACTGTCAAAATTTCTTGTATAACAAAATTAGATGTCTATTAAATTGTAGTATCTTTGCAGTTTTAGTTATCATTATTTTTTATGGGATGATTAGGGGGTAGTGTAATTTTTTTTTCCAACTTTTGATGATATTATATGTTGTGGTCATGTAATTTATCTTAACCCACTCTTCTCCATGCATGATCCTTAAATCATTAACGTTATGAAATTCTAGTATATTTACATGTTCTTTCTCTGCACCAGAAAATATAAGAATTCCATGAAGAGTGCAATTTTTGATGTTCCAATATTATCTTGTTTACATTCCTTGTTTCTAAGAAATTTCTAGCTTGTCATAATACTATATGATTTGATCATGCAATTTATCCTAGCTCTCACTCCTCCATTCATGATCCTTAAAAGTATTTCATGTAATGATCCTCAAAAGTCTTTCATTCATTGAATTCCACGTATTTTTATCTTAACTCCCAATCCTCCATTCCTTGTAGCCTAGTTCCCCTAGAATTATGAATTATGGTTTTAACGAATGTTAATTCCTTGTCAGTAAACAAGTAACTACATTAAATGGTGTCTTTTAAATGGAAGAAGTTAAATTGTTGTATTGTAGCATGTATCCAACTGGGAGTTGAAGATTACATAATTTTTGATCCACGACCAGACATTGGAGATCCTTAACAAAAATGGTGGTATAGATGTTTTGTGCATATTCTGTTGTTGCATCTAGGCTTTAAATTTGATGGCCACCTATACTCCTCAAACAATTTTTTATTGATGTTATTCTTTTAATATTATTTTGTAAAATATGTAAAATTGAATTATTAATACATTGCTGAAGAAAATATAAAAGGACGGCCTTCATAATTATTATTATTTAAATCCATCATCCAAAATTTCTCGAGTACTTTCTTGGGATACTTCAAATGAGATAAAAATATTTGGTGCTTCTTTTTTCACACTTCAAGACCAAAACAATAGTATAGTAGTCTGAGATATGTCATGTGGAACGATCGTTTGAGATCTTTCTTTGTTGCATCAATCATCTTCATTGAGATGAAAATGATGACTATATCATAAGCATTTACAATAATAATCAAACCCCCCCCCCTTTATTATGAGGTAGAGGTTTGTATCATAAGGAATTCTCTGGAATCCATGTTGTATAAGATGCACATCAATTTTTATATATCAGGCTTGGGGAACCTGTTTGATATCATACACTAATTTGATGAGTCCACACACATTTTTTCTCAACCAAGCATGAAAAAACCTTCTAAACAAGAGTCATGTAGATTTCTTCTTGTAGATCTCCATTTAGAAAGGCACTTTTCACATGTATTTGGAAAAGTTTCATCCAAACTATGCAACGAGAACAAATATCAATCTAATAGTATTAAATCTTGGTTGTAGGAGAAAAAGTATTCTCATATTCAATGCCTTCTTTTTGTGCATACCCCTTTGCTATGAGTCTTTCCTTGTGCTTGTCAATAAATCCATTTTATTTATACTTTGTCTTGAAGATATATTTTTGACCATTATATTTCTTCCCTGGTGGAAGATCTACAAGCTTCCATGTATTTTTATTCATCAATGATTGATGTTCTGTATTCATTACATCCTTTAAAGGTTTTGACTCCAAGGATTTCCAAACTATAGAGGGCTCAAGTTATTATACAATTGTGTTCATCAGGGTGAAATTGACTTCTTCTTGAACCATATTATGAATCCTTGGTCCAATCCTGGAAGTATCACAGTAGTATACCGGTTAGGCAAATGTTCCATAGTTCTTATGGGTTGTGGAAGACCTGATTGATCGTCAACATTATCCACATCATCACTATCATCATCAGTGTTTTTATAAAAATAGAATATCACACATATGTTGCACAAAATAAATTTGAAGATTATTTTGACTAGACACATGAAACAATATTTATAGATATTTGTCAACAAAGTTACAATACGATTACAATAGTGTAACAATTTAACAAGTGTCAAAACTTTCCCAAAATAGGATGATGAGATTTATAAGTACAATGACTTAAAAACATAAAAAAAGATGACACAACATCCTTGTGCAAGTGAAACAATACCACTAATGACACATAATCAACACACTAATTGCATGTGTTGTATTGAGTATAATAATGAATTAACTATGGAATAACATTGGATTATTATTTCTATAATTCCCCCTTCACTAAGCATGATCTCAAGTGAACAAGTGAGAGGTTATTTGAATGCCTTGTATTATTAATGTTCAACAGAATTGGTAAAGATATATGAATATTGTTCTTCTCGAGGAAAATTGGAGTTGTATGTTGTGTTCTTGAATCTTTTTGCATATTTCATGAATTTTCATTTCAATGTGCTTGGTACGTTCATGAAATACTAGATTACGAATAAGTTTTATCACACCTTCATTTTCATAATGCCAGATGGTTGGATTATTTTATGGAATACCAAGACCTTAAAGAATGTGACATAGCCATATCACTTCAAAAAATACTCTTACTACAACACAATATTATGATTCAATAGAAGAACAAGAAACATCATTCTAATTCATTATCCTCGGGATATAAGACAAGATTTTAATGAAAAAACATATCTAGAAGTGTCCACTTCTTTTCATCAATTTTCTTCCATCTAGATGTAGAGATAGATTTGTAGTCCATCATCCTGAATTTATTGAGTATTATCTTGGCATACTTCATTTGAATCACAGAAAATTGATTCTCTTTATGTCATATTTCCAATTCAAGACAACAGTGGAGAAGCCCAAGATTTTCATGTCAAACAATCTTTTAAAATTTTCCTTTGTTGAATCAATCATAGTCACTGAACTATCAATGATTACTAGATCATCGACATAGACTATTACAATCACCATCTCCCCCATTGCTTTTTAAGTAGAGATTGGGATTCTAGTGATTAATCTTAAAACCATTTTGATTGATATGCTCATTAATATTGGTGTACCATTGTCGAAGAGTCTATTTTAAACCATATAATGACTTGATGAGTCTACAATATTTTATTTTTTGATTTGGAGTGACAAACCTTCTAGTTCATGTAAACTTCTTCTCGAAGATCACCATTCAGAAAAGAAATATTTACATCCATTTCGTGGAATTAACTTCCAACCAAAGTGTGCAACTAGAACAAATACCATCTTGATTGCTTTGATCTTATCCATGGGAGTAGAATTCTCCTCATAATCAATGCCTTATCTTTTTGCATACCCATTTGCAACTAGTCTTTCCTTGTGCTTTTCAAGACTACCAATTTCCTTGTATTTGGTTTTCAAAACCCATTTCTCCACCAATTGCCTTCTTTCCAGCTGGAAGATATACAAGTTGTCATGTGTTGTTTTTATTAGGGATTGATATTCAACCTCCTTTGCTTCTTTCCAAAGTATTGAATCTAGTGCTTCTCGAACCTTGGTGGGTTAAATTGTTTCAAAAAATATACTCCTCATGGCCATGTTGATATTTTTCTCTTTCTTTGTTGTGAATTCTTTGTCTAAAAGTAGATGTCATTGGAACACTATCCTATTTAGCATCTATAATCAAATTTGTGCACCACCTTGGAATATGTTGTGTTGAGGGTTGTGGGGCTTGAATTGCACTATCAATCCCATTATCATTTTTATCATTTTCTACATCATCAAGGTTGATCACAAGTTTTTTTTTGCACTTTTTTAATTTAAACTCATGGGGAATGAATTGGAGTCACTTCTCTCATCAAACTCAACATCCCTACTTATTTAGATCTTTTTTGTTTTTGGATCCACGGGTTTATATCCCATAGAGTTTTCATCGTACCCAAGAAGGATGTAAGTGTGGAATTATTTTCTAACTTGGTTCTTTTCTATTTGGGGATCAACGTGTCATTTTCTACCCAAAACTTGTATATGTTTTACTAAGGATTTCATAGTTGACCATGATTTGGATGAAGTCATGTTATTAAGTGAAAACGTTGGTGACTTGTTCAATAGATATACTAATATTTTTGTTGATTCTACTCAATATGTTCTTGTCAAACATGCATCCTATCATACTACGTATCATTTCTATGATAGTGTAGTTTTGTCTCTCTGTAACACCATTCTATTATAGGATGTAGGGTGATGTCATTTGACGATGAATACCATTTTATTTCAAATATACAGATAATACATTATTGGTGAATTCCCATCGATCTGAGTAGAGTACCTTGATATTTTAACCAGCTTGAGTTTCAACAAGAGCCTCGAACTTCTTGAAATATTACCACTTAATCAAATTCAACCTTCAAATCATGGTAGATAATAACTGATTGACTAATAGAAGGTTCTTGGTAATTCCTTGGGTAAGTGCATGGAAATGGGGGGCCAAAAAGTGGACACTAATCTATTTTTTGGCCATTTTGGCCATGATGCGCTCGCATTATGGCTTGGTCGGGTTATAACGCGATAGAGAAAATTCAAAGTCGCATTATAACGTGAGCGTGTTATAACGCGCTCGCATTCTTGTTTTACTATGCTATAACATAACGAATAGGAATGAAAGCACTTTATAACCCGAGCGTGTTCCATATTCTATGTGTTCAAAAATACCGACCCACAGGCTTGGATTTTCCTTAGATATCCCACCCTAAGCCTTGGATTGTGCAATCTGTGAATGGATTTGTGTTTTGCAAGAAAACATCAAAATCTCACATGTACACCTTGATATTAAATGTGTTATAATGTAATATTCCAAAAAAAATAACTAGGATGTCAAGCTTAATTTTATCTTGGTGACGATACACTTCTTTTTAAAATCCGATTAGTTTAAGGATTTCATCCTTAATTTCTTTTACTAGTGCTATCTTTTCTTGTCAAAACGTATGCATATGTTTTTGTACACAACTTTTGATTTTTAAATCCAAATTAAAAAAAACTCCTCTTCTAAACTCCATTCTACACACATTAAAAAAAGAAGAAGAAAAAATGACTAATTTTCTTAAAGTTACAGAGGTGTACACACCAATATTTCAATTTTCGGGATGTATACATTTTGAAAATTAATAAAAAATATATATATTCATCCAAAAAATATGAAAAATTAGTGGGACCTTGTACATGAAATTACCTAAATTTATACCAAATGGATTTGAAAAATAATTTATAAAACTCAAAAAATGGGGGGCGGGGGGGTGGGGGACACACACAATAGGTACTTATCTTTTTAACACAAAAATAGACATGTTTTGTGTGCGCACCAAATTTGACCCTCTTAACCATTTATAAAAATAGTAGTTTAGAAACTAGAATCCAAGCTCTATGGTACTTATTCTTATCAATTTGTAAATTTTGGAGCATATGCATGCCTAAATATTAGATGAAGTTCAGGTTTCACTGATTTTAGGAAAAATGTGTCCCTTTTTTACCCCCTTTTGGCCCCCCATTTCCATGGACATCATGTGATATTATAGTCAAGTTTGTCAAGAGGTAGCTTGATATTCCTCGTGCCACTTGGTAAGAAGTATCATCACCTAAATATACATGTTTCTTAGTGGAAAAATGATTTAAGTTATAAAACTAATCCTTTCTTCCAGTCATATGTCAGGTGGTTCTCGAGCCAATATACCAAATACAGTTGGATGAGGATGATTCTTCACTTGATTTTACACTATAGGGGACATCCATGTCATATTTTCATGCTCTTGATCAATAGAATTCCCTTGGTGTTTTGGTTTCTTCTTCCAATTTCCCTTGTTCTTTCCACATAATTATTGTTGGTTATTTGATGACTTATGTTGGTTAGGATTCGTTCCTGAAGAGCCTTGGGTTAATCCATTGTACCAAAAATCCTTGATGGCATGTTCCTTTCCACAAATAAGACATTTCTTTTTGGATGATCCTTGATTTTTCTATTTATTCTTCTGTTGATTGTTTCTTTTCTTCTAGGAGAATTTTTATTTATTCTTTCCCTTGAAGTTAGAAGAAAGTGGATGTTCTTCATTGTTTACATCATTGTGAATGGATTCTTCTTGTTGTAGAATGTTGATCAAATTTTCAAATGTGTGTTTCTTGTCCATGAGATTCAATGTGGTGATAAAAACTCTATAGGATTGCGATATACCTCTCAACACTATGGGTACAAGTGATTTATCATCCATGGGTTATCTCAATGCTAGGAGTGAAGCCCTCAATATTACGATATGTCACAAGAAAGCTTCAATCGTGTCATTGGAATTGAGTTTGAGACTATGTAGTTGGATTTGAAGATGGAAGACTATATTCTAATTGTGTGCTTCATACATGTATTTTAGTTTGTCCCAAGCTGATTTGGTTGTTTTTTCATCTCTAATGTGAGTGTACTCCTTCTGTTAGAACCATTCCTCCATCTTAGCAGGAGGATAGATCGGGTGATTCAGGTGAGATCAAATGTAGATCAATTTTTTTAATTCATTCATGGGATCTGGGAGGTCCCGGGTAGCCAATTATTCATCGCTACATCTATTGGGGGTTGTTAATCATTTTTTATACTTGTCATTCTATTATCTAATTAATTTTTCAATTAGGAACATTGAGAATATTATTCCTCGCCCAATTTGGAAAAAACCAATGCTCAATATAATAATTGTTTATGGGTTGGACCTCAGGTGTTAAGCCAATGATATTTTATTTTTTATTAGCTCTATCATATCTACATTGTTAATCAACACTTGTTGGACACTTGGTGAGATTGAATTCAACAACATTTCATATATCCTCAAATTCTAAACATTTCTTGATCTTGGTTTTCAATACAACATAATATTCTCCACATAGGAGTTGTGAATCCAATAGAAATAATTTCAAGGTGATGGATTGGTTCTTTTCACTCTAGGAATAGGTACCCTCTCTATATACTGTCACTCTGATACCAAACCTCTCTATATACATGTCCTTTTGGTATACCCATCAATACTACAAGAATCTCACCCTTTCGATATACATTTATTATTATTATTAAACGCTTTTGACATGAGCTTTGAACTAGAGGGTTAGGCCCTAACCATACAAGAGCGGAGGAAAAGAAGAGGAGAAGAGGAAGAAGGGAGGGGGGTGGGAAGAAGAAAGACCACCGTCCATAGGAAAGTGGATGGGAGAAGGAAACATTGAAACATGAAACCAAAAGAAAACTAGAAATCTCAAGGCCGAAACTCAAACACTCAACCAAATTGGGTGCCCCCACGCCTATTAGCCTCGCATAGAAGGAGGCAGAAGGCTCCACTTGCCCTGTCCTTGAGCTTGTTCCACTTATCGATGGCAGAGTGAACATGAAACATGGACACATCAATGTACACCTCGGGAAGAATTCTGTGATTGAGCCGACCCATCGAGATCATATAATTAACATTTTGGGAGGAGTGGAGAAGATCACGATACTGGCCGCATAGCCACTAAATGTCATGGCCAGACCCGATGGCAAGCTCATCAACTTCTTCGACCCAAAGAATAGGATCTGGGAGAGAGAATTCGAGCAGTTCTTCATGAAGGCCGACCCTGTGAGTAGGGTAAATCTCATCATCGGTGATGAATTCAACAACAATCGGGTCCTGATGAAGAAGTAGACAGATAGAGACAAAATCCAAAGTGATATCCGAGTTGGAGCGAACACGACGCAACCAGAAATGATAAAAGTCACCTAAGATAGTTTCAATAGCATCGGCCTCTAGATGAGAAGAGCAGCAGAAGACTTCAGAGAGACGATTTCTGTCAATTTCATGAGGTGAAGCTTCTTCTGAAACTGAGCTGCAAAGAAAAACAAAATGGAAACCAAGGAATGCCATGAAGGGAGAAGAGAAACGAGCAAAGAAGTCTGAAAAAAAGGAAAAGAGGCATGAATCCACACAGAGTCGGCGTCCATGCCTAAAAGGGGCATTGCATGCGCAGAGGGACAAATCCAAGCTATTGTTGTGTACCCAACCGCTCATGTGAGATGATGAAAGAAAGGCCTTGCCATGATTCATCATATCTCGAGATGACATTGGTGGCAAGATGATAAATGGAAAAGTTAGCAAGAATATCCACATCATGATTATCTTCACGAAAGATATGTGTGATGTGCCAAGTACGAATTTTGCCAAGCCAAAAAAGGATATTAAAAATAAAAGGATTAATTTTCCACGAAGGGGAAGACCCACTTGAGATAGCTTGAATTATTATTTGGGAATCACCTTCTATGGAAAGGGATTCACATCCTAATTAAATAGCCAATTTGACCCCTTCTAGAAGCACTTGAGCTTCAGCCATATTACAAGAGCAATCAAGAAGGGGAAAGGAACCCACAAAAATGAGATTACCTGTATCACATTTGATAATGCAACCAGCACCAGATTTACCAGGGTTCCCCCTCATGGCACCATCAAAATTCAGTTTCCACATGCCCCTAGGGGGAGGTCTCCATTTGGCCCTTTTTCTTCTAATTAATTTCTCAACTTGGGAGAGACCTTTTTTGATGATGGAACCAGGGCAGGGGAATTTGATAAGTGGTCATGAATTTTTTATAACCGCATCTCTACATGAAAAAGTGGGATTAGAGAGGTTGTTTTTATTGACTTTTTCCAAGATGGCCACTTCCAGCTTATTAAGAAAAGCAAGGAGCTCAGCAGTTTGTTCTCGGAATAAACATAAATTGTGTTCCCACCAAATGTGCCAGATAAGGAAAAAATGAGCAATGATCCAAATAGAACTGAGGGAAATTTCTTGCCTAAATCTAGGCCAAGAAAGGAGAGTTTCTCCAATATTTTTACAAGGAACCCAAGAAAGATTCATTTTAGATAAAAGCCATTGCCAACACCTGGAAGCAAAGGAACAAAAAAGAAGGATATGATCCAAATCTTCCTCAGCTTCACCGCAGAGCACACATTTGGAGGGACCAGAAAATCCCCAAGATCTTCTCCTCACCTGAGTAAGAAATTTCTTTTTAAAAACCAGCCAACCAAAAATAGCAACTTTGGGTAAGAGATAGGGATGTCAGCAGCCGAAGGAGCAGGGAGAGCCCAGACTAGACTGAGAGATAAGTTGAGCATAACCGGCTTTCACTGTGTAAGAGCTTATGGCATCACCAAGCCATAACAGTTGATCTTCACCACCATTGAACTGAGCATTCATGTCCAAAAGTGCATTCATGAAGGAGGAAGACTCTTGGAGGGTGGCTCCAATGGAGGTAATATCTTTCCATTGCCAAGATGGCGAGCCATTCAGATGTTGGCGACCAAAATCAGCTACTTTAGTGCTCCAAGATGCTCTGGAAACATTCATAACTCTATTAAGATTGGGAATAAGGTTAAGAGGGGGCAACGCATTCCAACTATCCTCCCAAAAGGCAACCAGCTGACCATTGTTGATTTCCTAGGAAACCGAATCAACAATCAGGGATTTGCATTTGCAGATAAAGTTCCAAATATGAAATCCTTTAGGGAGCTCAGAGCTGGAAAGTAGGAGCTTGGGGTGGCCAACCTCCAGATATTTATGAGAAAGCACTTGAAAAACCAACCTCTTAACATCCGAAGTAAAGTTCCAAACAAGTTTAGCACTGAGAGCTGAATTCTATAGGGCCAGATCCAAAATGCCCAAACCACCTAATGGCTTGGGAAGCTTGACAGTTTCCTAGTTCACTAAGTGAAAATTTCTTTCTTCGTTGTTCCCTTGTCGAAGGATCGATCTCCCCAATTTCTCAAATTTGAGCAAGACATTCCTTGGTAACAACAAGACTGACAGCATATATATATATCAAGAGGGCCAGGAGGACAAAGTTAATTAGAAGAGATCGACTAGCCAAGGACAACCATTTACCCTTCTAAGAGAGTAACCTTGACAACAAAGAATTGAGGAGCCCATCCCATAAATTAGCTTTACCAATGTCCAAGAAGAGAGGGATGCCCTAATATCTATGAGCAAGGGAGCCCACCGCAAAGCCAAGAATTGTCTTGATCCTACGCTGAAACCGGGATGCGACATTAAAGAAAAAAATATCAGATTTATGGAAGTTGATTACCTAGCCAGTCGCTAACAATTAAGAATTCAGGATGGAAGATAAGCATTGGGCTTCCATAATAGATGCTTGACCGAATAAGAAAGTGTCAACTGTTGGTGCGATAGGGGGGAGGTTGGAAGTTAAGCAGATGCCCTTAAGGACCCTGTCCAGAAGAGCTGATTTGATGCTATGACACAGGGCCTGCGTGACCATGATGAAAATAAAAGAGGAAAGAGGATCACCTTTCCTCAAGCCTCTGTTACTACTGAAGAAGCCTTCTACTGAACCATTAACCAGAACAAAAAAATGGGGAGAAGAAATACAATTGAAAATCCAATTGCATAAGGGCCAGTTAAAGCCCATGGCATGAAGGGACTTAAAGAGGAATCTCCAGTTGATACATTCGTAAGATTTGCTAAAATCCAATTTAATCATCATACCAGATCGAGAGGAGGAATGGAGAGTATGGATCAATTCATGAGAAATGATTATATCGTCAACAATAGACCTCCCAGGAATGAATCCGCTTTGTTCCTGCGCCATAAGTTTATGAAGAAGAGCACTCATTCTTGAAGCAATAGCCTTAGATATGATTTTATAGAATGTATTGCATAATGAGATCGACTTGAAGTCATCAAGAGATTTAGTCGGTGTCTGTTTGGGAAACATGCAAATATAGGTGTGATTTAGAGTGCCAAGAAGCTTTCCTGAACAACGAGATTCCTCCACGGAATGCCAAACTATATCCCCAATAACATCCTAGAAATATTGGAAAAAAGAATCCAGAAAACCATCCATTCCAGGCGCTTTATCCCTCTGCATAGAGAAAATGATCATGCAAACTTCATCCTTAGAAAAAGGAGAAATAAGCTTAGCATTATCAATATCATTAACCATTTTAGGAATCTGATCAAAAAAGGAAAGCTCAGCATCTAGAGGGGGAGGTCGAGTCGCCATTTAAAATCTTTTGAAAAAAGACACCAAATTGGTTTTAATCTGAGATTGAGAGGACAACACCATGTCATCTTCTAATTTCAGGGAGGAGATATAATTAACATTTCTTCTAGCTTTAACAGAAGCATGAAAGAATTTGGTATTTTTTCCCCATCGGCCAGCCACACTTCACGTGATTTCTGTCTCTAATGAATTTCCTCTTTAAGAAGAAGATCACCAAGTTCACTGAGTAAAAATTTTTCCTTGAAGAAATCTTCCTGGTGCATACCATGAGAGAAAACAAATTCATTAAGAATATGTAATTCTTTCTCAACCCTCTGTTTTTCTTGGAAAATATTTTTAAAACATGAGACGTTCCATTCCAGCAACCTGTCTTTCAATAAAGAAAGTTTTTTAAAGAGTTTATACATCCAATTCCCTTCCACTGTGAAGGAGGCCCACCAAGAGTTAATCAAAGGCCTTAGAGAGGGATCTTGCAACCACATGGACTAAAATTTGAAAGGAGAGCAGCCTGGCGGGAGGTCAAAGGAAATGTTGAGAGAGACATGAAAATGATCATAGTCAGAGAGAGGATGAACAGAGCATTTGATGAGAAATTTGTTTTGAATCCATTCTTCAGATACGAGAAAACGATCAAGGCGAACAACCATGGAGCTAAACCTAAGACGTCGATTATTCCAAGTGAATCAACCAGAACTTGGTTCCACATCAACTAACTTGGCGGAGGAAACGAAGGAGGTGAAATCCACTTGAGAATGAGGCTTCCATTGAATTCCCCCCCGTTTATCTTTGTCGGAGAGAGTAGCATTAAAATCCCCAGCCTCTACAGTCTTGGAGATCAGAGCCGATTCAAGGACTTGTTGAATCCTCGACTTGAGCTCCCTTTTTTTTAATGGGTTATTAGGGCCATATACATTACACAGAAAGAAGGACACATCAAAATGTTTGATGTAGACTTTACACCAAATGAAATTAGATTCGACCAAGAGAGGCTTGAGACTACAACAATTGGATTTCCACAGAACTCTCAAATTGCAAGAGGCACCAATTGAGTCCGAGAAGCACCCTTCCCAGCCTTTCCATTTGCAAAACCAAACATTCTTACAATCAACTATAGACATCTTAGTTTCTTGGATAAGACATATAAAAGCATTCAAATCCATAACATAGCGTCTAAGCAGACGCTGCTTGTTAGGGGCGTTCAAGCCCCTAAAATTCCAAGAAAGAAGGACCATTTTATCTTCAGAGAGGACACACCTCTCCTACTAGATGATGGAAAAAAGGAACGAAGTTGAAGCTGCTTACCTGCAATAATTTCTTTGAGGGAAAGGATTCCTTTGGAAGGGCGACCTGGCTGAGCTTTCAGCCCCCGAACCATATTGAGAATGGTTGGAGTCGGAAGAATCAGACACATCTGATTGTTGTCTAGAGGCGGATTGACAGGGACGACATCCGAACAGTTGTTAAGTTCCCCAGAGTCTTCATCAATGGAGAGGATCGGCTCTTCCTTCTCATTCACCCATTTTTCCAGAGAGACCGCATCCGCACCAAGACCGAGTGCGATGCCTTCTTGGAATAAAGAGATAATATGAGTAGAATCTTGAACAACAAACACAGTTTCTTTTACCAAGGAGATTGTACTCGGATCAAGAGCAAGAGGCTCTATCACATGAACAAAGCCATGGAGATAACCACCAAGTGAGTGATCTTTCCCAACAGATAGAGGTTCTGTAGATTTGGAGACATGAGGCGAGATAATAGTTTTCCTACATACGGCAGCACTGGATACAGGAGGGGTTTTACATACTTTTTGAAAATGACCAGGTTGTTTAAATTTAAAGCAATTGTTGGAAACTGCCTCATAATCCACCTTTTGCACCCATTTCCCAAATGGGGTGGAGATGAAAATGAATTCTTGCATTTTTTGGGGGGGATCTAGAGAAATGCATATCCTGGAAAAAGATGAAAGAGTGCCATCCAAAGTAACTGGATCAATACGAATGACGTGACTTAAGCTGGAGAAGATTTTATAGAGAATGGAGGAGGACCAAAACTCACTTGGCATTGAATATAGCCTGATCCAAACATGGAAGCCGTCCATTTCAGCTTGAGCTGGATCAAAGTGGGTGGACCACTCACGAATGTGTAGGCCAGACTCAGCGAAAATAAATTCTTTCCTCTCTAGGGTATCGTCCCTCTGCGCTGAACTGCGGAGGATAACAAGAAAAAAACCTCTCTAAGAATCAAATGCGGAGACCGCTACCCCACTAAGTATCGCACCAACTGCGAATGCCCTCTACCGAGAGACGACGACCCAAAAATTTAGCAATGATTGCTCTTTTTCCAAGAAGGGTGAGTTGAGCAACCAGGTCAACCATATCCACCAGAGAGACAAATACAAACTCCATCTGAACCGGATCGAAACAAAGTGGGTCGCATGTTATATTTGCGTCAAGATCACTGAATGAATTAATATCTCTAGGACCCAAACACTTCTACAGTGCTTCCGACAATCCATGGCCTGCAGAAAGCACCTGCCTAGATTCTCGAGTAGGGGATGCTGACTAACCGTTACATAAATTGAATTTTGAAAAAAATGGCCATTGTGGTCCATTTCGCTGCCGCTTACCCTTCATGCTTCCATTTTCCAATATTCACCCTTTTGATATACATTATAATACGTGAAAGAGACGTTAATGTGTGGGAGAAGATTAGTACCTGTACCTATAAAGTACATGAAAAAGAACCATCCAAACAATGACGCCTACTTAAAGGGAGATCTGTGTACATGGGTGACAAGTCTTGATATACTTAGATTTTTCCAATTTTAGGATTTAAGAATAACGATCTTGGTGAATGGATAACAGAGGGATGGTAATGAGTTAAGTGGCCTTATTACTCTCAGATTATTTATGGGGACGATGCCACAAATTTTTTTGTTGAAGCTACATTAGCCATTGGATGCATTGGACCAAAGCACAATGGCTTTAACCATAAGTGTGGCCTAGAGGAACTACTAATACTCAATGTTGTTGAAATAAAAAGATCTTGTGAAGGTTTTAAAAGTTTAAATTTTTGTAAAATGGTTATTCTCCAAGATGGCTATTTGCAAATTAGTATAAAATGGCACAAAAATATTACAAAAATGAAAAACATTTTTTTTTATTTTACTTTTCCTTTTTTAAAAATGCAAAAAAATCACAATTAAAGGCAATTTTTAGCTTTCTAAGAATATGCACGGGAAAAAATATGCACTTAAATTTCCCTAAACCATTTTTAGTTTGTAGGGCTTAGAATATCATTTCCAAAATAATTTCAAAATTTTGTATTGTTGCATAAATCATAGTCACTGAACTACCAGTGATTACTAGATCGTCAACATAGACTATTACAATCACCACTTCCCCCCTTTGCTTTTTGAGTAGAGATTAGGATTGTAGGGATTTATTTTAAATCCATTTTGAATGATATGTTCATTAATCTTGGTGTACCATTGTTGAAGTGCCTACTTTAAACCATATAATGAATTAATGAGTCTACAAACTTTTGTTTTTTAATTTGGAGTGACAAACCTTCTAGTTGTTTCATGTAAACTTTTTCTGAAGATCACCATTCAAAAAATAAATATTTACATCCATTCGGTGGACTTTCCATCCAAATTGTGCAACTAGAGAAAATACCATCTTGATTGTTTTGATCTTAGCTGTGGGAGAAAATTTCTCCTCATAATCAATGCCTTAACTTTGTGCATACCCATTTGTAACTAGTCTCTCCTTGTGCTTGTCAAGACTGGCATTTGCCTTGTATTTGGTTTTCAAAACATATTTGTAACCAATTGCCTTATTTCCATGTGGAATATCTACAAGGTGTCATATGTTATTTTTATTAGGGATTGATATCCAACCTACATTGCTTCTTTCCAAAGTATTGACTCTAGTGCTTCTCGAACCTAAGTGGGTTCATTTGTTTAAAAAGTTCTACTCCTCATGGCCATGTTGACCTTTTCTTTTTCTTTGTTGTGAACTATTGGTCTGAAAGTAAATGTGGTTGGAACACTATCTTGTTTAGCTTCTCTAATCATATTTATACACCACCTGGGTAATATCGTTCATGAATTGTGAATACTAATGACGGCTTGAATTGCACCATCAATAGCTCCGGTATCATGCTCATCAGGGTTTTACGTCCTTAGAAGATTTGATCACAAGTAAATAGCTTAATATGCAATGATAAAACATAAATTCATGGCAAATGAATTGGATGCCACTTCTCAAATGAATACTCAACATCCCTCCTTATGTATATACCTTTCCTTGCCTTTTGGATCCAAGTTGGGTTATATCCACGTGGAGACTCCAAGAAGTGATTTAAGTGTGGAATTTATAAAGTGACTTCCTTATTTTCTATTTGGGGATCTTTATGAATACACTTTGCATCCATAAGCTCGTACATGTAATAATAAGAAAGTCCCCCTTGACCATGATTCATATGGAGTCATGTTATTAACTTAAAATGTTGCTGACTTGTTCTATAGATATACTGAGATATTTTTGTTACTTATACTAAAGCAATTCTTGTCAAACATGCATCTTATCGATACTACATACCATTCCTATGATAGTGTAGTTTTGTCTCTTTGCAAGCCACCGGGAAATCATCTATAGGCATGAATGGTGATCTCAGTTGACGATGAATACCATGTTATTTAAGAGGGGATATAGACAATATATCCTTCCCAAATATTGCCTTGATCTAAGTCGAGCACCCTGTTGATCCTATATGCGAATTCTGAGGATTCAACAAGAGCCTTGAACTGCTTGACAATGCTCCAAAGGAATGTTCTTTGTTCGTAGCAATTATATCAAAATATTGCATGCAACTAATAATCTTGAAAGAGTCTCAAATCTTTGTTATTCATTATGAAGTTTCAATCCATTTTCCATCAAGTATATGTATGAACTAGGTCTAATAGGCCTTTACCTCAATTTGTATTTTTTGTAAAATGGTACTTGATTTTTCTGTCCCACTAGGTAACTTGTACAAACCATTAATGTCACTTCTTTGATTCAATCCCGAAATCCTTTAACAATATTGTATTAGTTGAGTGAAACAAGCTGTAATACTGAAACTCTTCATGCACCAAAATAGAGGAGCCACAAGTGCTGTAAATGATGTATCCTGTAGATTTAGAATTCCTGATTGTTCCCTTTCAATCACCCAAGTTGAATATTTATTCCTTCCCTATGCTTGAATACACTCGCTAACTTACCCTTGAAAATTTCACTCTTTATCCCTTGATAGGTGCAGTTTCTTACCTTGTTATTCCTATGCAACCTTCAAATCAAGGTAGATCTCAACTGATTGCATCCTTGATAGACTTCTTCAAGATGAGATGCTCGAACATATGAAAGTTTCATGCATAGCTGGAAGTCAAGTTTATTGTTTGGTATCTTAATATTCAATTGTTTCACTTGTCTAAGCACTTTCACCTAGATCCCAAAGATACCTTGTGATTAGTGGACAAACTGATGTTACTAGAATCAGAAGATGTCTCAATCATTTCATCACTAATCATATGTCAGGTGGTATCAAAAGCCAATATACTTAACATCCAAAGTAGGAAAACGTATCAATCATGAGTAAATTGTTCCTTATAGCCCCAAGAGATTACACATCTCATGATGTTTTATCTTCTTAAGTGCTATCAGACATTCCCTTGGATCTCAGTGGTATTAGAACTGCTGAAATTCACTGTGCGGTATTTCATCACTCCTAATGCCTTCTTCCTTTTTTAGATGACTCAATGTACTGGCTAGATTTTCTGCACAGCTGAAAACCTAAGCAATCATGAGATAAATCTCCCTAATTTACCGGTGAGGCTTCCATGAAAGATTTTGTCAGTTAAATATGCTAGTATCTATTTGGGGGTATTAATTTAACCATGCAACTCATGAACCATAGCTGTATAGTTTTGCAGCAAGTAAGCAACTGTTAAAGAAAGGAAAAATCTGATGAAGAAGAAAATAATAAAAACACAAGAAGAAAGAGGGAAGATGTGCAACCCAATCAATAGATTACAGAGTTGATTGCATGCACATAGACATAATAGATAGATATTAACATACAGAATTATAAGCAAAGTCATCTTTCATATCTAGATCTAGAATAACACAAATTTAATAAGTAGATCTAAGACAAAAAGTTAGAAACAAAATGCACCGTCGACACAAAGTTCTCCAAAGATCTGCTCCTTTCTATTCCTTTGCTTCAAATAGCTATCAGGGGTTTTAGCACAAAGTCTGGAACACAAGAATGCTGCTTACAAATTCTGATCATTTACCCGTAGGTTCTTCCTCTACTTATAACATGTAGAGGTGAAATTATAAATAAAAATATTTTAGTAAACTGACACATGTGGAAGTTGTAAAGGAAACAACTAGCAATCTCCCTCCTGGAATTCCTCTTTACATGACATGCATGATTTGCAACTGAAGATAGAACCTTATATTTTGCATGTCTACCACCTATTTCCAAGTAGGCGACTTCTTCAAGTAATGAATTTTAAAACAATCACTTAAGTTTTATAATTTAATTGATCACTCAATTACTTTGTCGAAGAAAATAAGAGAAAGAAAAAGAAAGAGGAAAGTTGCAGTCTTGCTCTTTTTCATATTCTGCATGGAGTTTCTTTTGCCTTTGATTCTCACCAAGCTGGATCTGGAAGCAGTTGACTATGATTTTTCTTACGAGCTTTTCCGTTGACATGTCTTCCCTCTTATCCTTGAAGCTTTTTTAGTTCTTCTCCAGTACATGCATCAGTGCAATGTTTGTCGTAAATAACTCACCATTTTTATTTTTAATTGCATATGAGCAATTAAAAATTCTGGAAAGAACTCCGGGAGAATGCAAATTCAATGAAGGCTTCAAAACTGGAAGATTAGGAGCACATGCACAAGATCCTGAAAGGAACTATCCATGCACTGACTTCTACACGAGCTGCGTTAGAAATAAGAGGATGATTTTTTGCCGGAAGCCTTTGTAATTGGATCGACTTGTGTAAATCTGACAATTAAATCGGTGATAGGTTCAGGGCCTATGTTTGTATCATTGATTTCAAAAAATCTGAAAGCTATGCATGATTCCTCGTTCATCCCGCTTTGCCATGGCTGGAGAAATCTTTGTCTGAGCAACTCTTTTTTTTTTTAATTATGCCAGAATTCTTTGCAATTGGTGCAAAGCTGGCTATTTCTTCAAATTTAGAGGACATACTCAATGTACTTGACATTGATTTGCACTTTCTTTCACTTATATGAGCACATGTAATGAATACCTATAATTAATTCAGACAAAGACGGATTCCAGAGCATGAACACTTGATTTTTATCACAAAAATCTACATATTAAGCCTGCTGCCCTAAAATTTGAGGCTTTACTTGCATGCATATCAAGCATAAATATTTTTAATTTCACTTGGGCACTCATGCCAACATGCAGATAATTAACAAGGCTTAAATCAAGCTCCTCTAACCCTAGGCACCAAACTTTGAAGCTTCCCAGCAGTGGAAAATAAACTTCAATGTAAAAAACCTCCTTCCTTGGGCATCAAAACTGTCTGGGCTGCAATCCTTTGCAAAAATAATTAATTACACCTTCACTTATGACAGCCCATGCTTATATAACCTTCGGCATTCTATAATTGATAATCACCTCTCCTATTCCTGGTAATTAATTAATAAACAAACATGTTTATTCCTCCAACTTGGGCGCCCAAGTTTGCATACTTATGGTTGCCATTAAATAAATTAATTTAATTTATTTTTAGCATGCTACCTTCAGTTCTCTTTGGCTTGTCTTCATGCATTGACTTTCCTTCTATTTATGGTGCCAAAATTGGGTGAATAAACATTAATAAATAGTATTAAATGCATTGTTATTCACCCAAGGTGGGTTGCACTTTTTGGCAAGGGTGAATTCTAAAAATAAGAAGTCAACTTTTGATGGGAATTTTCACCTTGCACTGCAGCTCTAAAAATCCCTTCTTCCACTTAAGTGATTTGACTTTCATAATGGGAATTTTTACCCTGCCAAGCAGGTAAGAAATTCCCGTCGGTGCTTTAAGTGATTTTTCTTTTATAATGAGAATTTTACCCTGCAAGGCAGGTAAGAAATTCTTGCCTACCTGCCACCTCTAATATTCCCATTGCAGCTTAAATGACTCTAACTTCATGGGAAAAATTACCCTGCTATGCAAGTAAGAAATTTCTTGTATGCTTTTCACTGCCAAAATTCCCACTGGCAGCTTAAAGTCTTTCTTCAAAAAAGTGCGACTTGCATTGTGACTTCTGCTTTTAAAATTGTGTGAAAAAATGTCACTTAAGGCAGCGTGGAAATTGGACGCGGAAGGTGACCTTGAAAATTGCGACTGGCATAAAAACAACATTTATTTCCTTTTTTGGATTTTTGGTGAAGAAAACACAAGCATGGAATAAAATTTGCCATTTTTGGAAAGGGTCTAGGAAGATGTAGCAGCAAAAACTTGCATGTGCCATAACTTTCATTTCGTAGCTTTGTTTTAGGTGTCATTTTCTCTAAAAGTGCATATCTTCTCGAGCTCTACGCATTGATGGAAATATTTTTCTTATTTTCATAAAATCCATTTATTCCAAAAAAAAATTGACTTGCCTAGGAGAGGCTTTTTGCGCACAACTTCGTCTTTTTAAAGAGAAGCTGAGTTCCTAGAGCTGATTCTTCTAGCATGGCGGTCGTAGACGATCTCCAGATACTCTAGGAAAGAAAACAGACTGTACTGGCGAAGGAATTGACCTAGGGGAATTTCACAGAGAAAAATACGAGAAAAATAAAAAAATGAAAAACGTTGCCAGAAGTGACAGAAAAATCCCAGGATCCATCCCTGGTGAAAACCCTACTGGTATATGTGAATATTGACGTGCAAAACTTCAACAGGGTTAAACCGGAGCGCAATTTACTTCGAACAGGGCTTTAAATAATTAAATAAAATTTTCCTGCAGACAAAACTTGACAAAGGGATAAAACGATTATCGGCATCTGGGTATTTGCCAAAATCAGCTCATATGATTCAATGGGAATATCTTAACGCAATACATGCATCTTCTGGCAATAAAAACACAAAAAGACATGTTATTTTAAAAGAATTAAAATTTTAAACATGTGGTAGTCTCAGATTTCAAGGTAAAATCTTGAGACACCACTTATGTTGGTTAGGATTCTTTCCAGAAGAGCCTTGGGTTAATTCATTATACCAACAATCCATGATGGCATGTCCCTTTCCACAAATAAGACATTCCTTGTTGGATGATCCTTAATTTTTCTATTTATTCTTCTGTTGATTTTGGACTTTCTTCTAGGAGAATTGTATTTATTATTTCCCTTAAAGTTAGAAGAAAGTGGATGGTCTTCATTTTTTACATCATTGTGAATGGATTCTTATTTTTGTAGCATATTGATCAACTTTTCAAATGTGGTTTTCTTGTCCATGAGATTCAATGTGGTGACAAAAAATCTATAAGATTGCGACAATCTTCTCAACGTTATGGGTACAAGGGATTTATCATCCATGGGTTATCTCAATACTAGGAGTGAATCCATCAATGGTACGATATGTCACAAGAAAGCTTAAATCGTGTCATTGGACTTGAGTTTGAAACTATTTAATTGGATTTGAAGATGGAAGACTATATTTTAATTACGTGCTTCATACAATTTTTTTAGTTTCTCCCAAGTTGATTTGGTTGTTTTTTCATCTCGAATGTGAGTGTACTCCTATTAGAACTAGGAATTTGAAATTCCTCCATCTTATTAGGATGATAGATGGGGTGATTTGGGTGAGATCGAATGTAGATCAATTTCTCCTATTCATTCGTGGGATTTGGGCGGTCTCGGGTAGCGAAATATTCATGGCTACCTCTATTGGGGTTGTTACTCATTTTAATACTTGTTCTATTCTCTAATTACATTTTCAATTAGGAATAGTAATAATATTCTTTATCATCCAATTTGGAACAAACTAATACTCAATATAATAATTGTTTATGGGTTGGACCTCATGTGTTACACCAATGAGCTTTTATTTTTTATTAGCTCTATCATATCTACATTGTTAATCAACATTTGTTGGATACTTGGTGAGAGTGATTTCAACAACATTTTATATATGCTCAAATTCTAAACATGTCTTGATCTTGGTTTTCCATACAACATAATATTCTTCAAGTAGAAGTTATGAATCCAATAGAAATTATTTCAGACCATTATTTGCAATTGTGATTGTGCATGAACTATATCAAGGTGATGGATTGATTCTTATCACTCTAGGTATATGTACCCTCTCTATATATTGTCAGTCTGATACCAAACCTCTCTATAAGCATTTCCTTTTGGTGTACCCATCAATACTAGTAGAAGCTTGTTCTTTCGATATACATTACAATACATGAAAGAGACGTTAACATATGTGGGAGAAGAGTGGTACTAGTACCTAGAAAGTACATGAAAAATATGCATCTGATCAATGAAACTTTCTTAAAAGGAGATCTTTGTACATGGGTGGCAAGTCCTGATATACTTAGATTTTTCCAATTTTAGGATTTATAAATACCAATCTTGGTGAACGGCTAAAAGAGGGATGGTAATGAGTGGAGTTTCCTTATTACTCTTTGATGATTTATGGGGACGATGCCACAAATGTTGTTGTTGAAACTACATTAGCCATTGAATGCACTAAATTGGAAAGCACAACGACTTTAACCATAAGTGTTGCCTAGAGGTAGTGCTAATACCGAATGTTGGTGAGATAAAATGATCTTGTGATAGTTTTCCAGTTTTAATTTTTACAAAATGGTTATTATCTAATATGAAAATTTTAGTATAAAATGGCACAAATATTTTACAAAAATGAAAAGTATAATTTTTTACTTTACCATTTTTTAAAATGCAAAAAATTACAATTAAAGGCATTTTTAGCTTTCTAAGAATTTGCGCGGGAAAAAATATGCACCTAAATTTCCCTAAACCATTTTTAGTGTGAAGAGCTCAGAATCTTGTTTCAAAAAATATTTATTTCAAATTTTTAGACAAGTATGATGGGCATGTTGATTTTTTGAATGACAAAAGATTTTTTAGGTTCCCCCCTCTAGATGAAATATATTGAATTTTTTTTTTTTAGTTTTTACAATAAAATAGAATAAAAATCTCCTATTCATTTTGTAAGGAAAATTTGATATTTTAACCCAAAAAAATTCTTGGCCAAATTTCCCCCCTACCCTTGGGTTTTGAAATTTTATGTTGAAACAGAAAAACTTAATTTTACCTTTTTAAAAGAGATCCTAGTCCTCTGATAATGAAATGTCCCTTTATAAAAAATATGATCAAAAAAGAGTGTAGAGAGTGGGAGTCAAATCCCTCACCTCTCCATCTCAAATTCTTAAGGCTCACTTATCTAGCCGCTCAGGTGATGTGATATTTTAATCCTATAAAGAGCACACTTCTATTTAGAGATTATAGAATAAGGAGGAGTTGTTTAGAAAAGGTTGTGCAGGGTGGGATTTGAAACACCAACCTCACGAGGAAGCAATGTCTTTGTAGTTGACAGGGTAGTCAATGTGGCAAGTGCACTTTTTAAAAAAGTTCAAGAACATTTTTGTATTTAAATTGTAAAAGAATGGGAGTTTAGTTGTTTTAAAATAATTTTAGAACATGTGGATGAGGTCAGGCTTAAACCCACAACCACGGGTGGGCAAGGACCTTAGGTGGTGTAGTGACCACCCATGTCGGGACCTAAACATAAGACCAAATATACCAAGATAAAAAAAAATTTACTTTCATTTACTTGATATAACTACATTCGACACCATTTACATGAGGTTGTTCAACACCACATGCAACAATTACACCAACATGAAGAACATGCAAATATAAAATGACACAAGATGCAGATTAATGCCACACTTATATGAACAAACATGTACTAAACCACAACCCAAGCACAACATGAACATCATGAATAGGAACCTTCCAAAATGCCACATTTTCATGGTTATCTCTTTATTGAAAACATGTTTCATTATTAGGCTTAAAGGTTCGAACAATGCTTAACATGCAAACATATAATCTCATTCTCAATGCTACAAATTATTCATTCATTTTAGAATTGACTTATAAAAAGTACACTCATTTGGGTTATTTTCTCTAATACTATCGTTTCCATAACTCAATATTAGATTGAAACATTTTATCGCACTTTCGAGAGTCTCCTAGCTCTCGGTTTCAAACTAGAGTTTTCGTTTCGCCTAAAATGACATTTTGCTAACATTCTTAGTTGTTATGGTTCAAAACCAATTAGGGTCACTTTAGCATTCACCTCATGAGTTTCGTCTTCCAAAGCTTAAACGTGCATGGATCATTTCCTCCCATCATTAACCACACAACAAGGACTTAACATTAGTTTTAAAGGAAAAAGTTCCATATTTTGTTTTACTTAAGTGTCAACATCTTAGGGATACCTTTTAGGTAGACAATATGGCTATAGGTTTTGAAAACTAATAACAGTGAAAAGGTCAAAGGTTTTAATTTACTTCTATTTGCACTCAAGGATTCTACGTCCATCTAAAAATCAGGTTTGGAGTGGTTCAACCACCTTTATCTCACAAACCTCTAAGTTTTCCTTTAAAAAAAAAAAACAACACCTTGAGAATACAAATCAAATTCTAAAGGTTATTAACAACTCATCCACATTTGACTCTTGTTGTTGCTATGATTCGATAATAGGTTAGAGCCATATCTAATAGTTATACACCAAAAGTTATGTTTTCTAGACAAGAGACTAGATTTCTCGAATGCTCGTACTCACGAGGAGCAATTTATAAGTACTTTCAACAACAAAAGAATGCCTAAATAAGTATAAGATAACTCCAAGTTTCACTTATGTGTCAGTCTTATGTCATTCACATTTTACATGAGTCAAGATTCTATTTGCAGTACTGTGTGAGGTACCACCTCACTTTATGGTTTGCCAAGGAATGTTTGATCACATTTCAAAGTAGTGGAATTACATTTCCTAATTTTCCCTAGGAATCAAGTACGTTCAATGCTTAACCTCAGGACAACTACACAAAATTACTTTCTTATACTTTATGCCCCACATGTCACAAACGTGACTCTAAGCCTTAAACTAAAGCATCCCACACAAATTAACATGCATGAATATACTTCCTAGAAGGAACCCCTTTTTACTATAAATAATGCTTAACCATTACCATTCATGTAGGGTGATTTCATGAAAAATTTGACAAGCAGACAAGATTCTACAAAATCCTAATTTTTTTCTCTTATTACCTTTAAGCTAGGAGATGCCAAAGAATGATATGAAAACTAGGCTCATCCTTTAATTTTCATTTTTCTGAACTAATGTGCTCCCACGCAAGAGGGTGCCAAACAAGGATCTTACTCTAAGGTCATCTTTTTTTGCTTTGGTTCTTCTACAAATTCTAAAGTAATTAGAAACACACAAAGGAATTCATTCATTAATAATCCACAAAAGCACACTATGAAAGACCATTTCATTTCCATTTAGAAAGTACATCTATCACATTAGCAAGATATAAACCTATAATTAAATCATCCCTAGAGTAGAATGCCCATTTTCCCAAAGATGCCAATATACTACAAATTCTCACTCATCACAAAATAATCCAAAAATAACATTATGTTCATAAACATAGTGCTGATATGAATCCATTTAATAATACATATATTTCAAGGATAGCCCATTATTACAAAAGCGTATAAACGCTACAATTTTATTTATTTCCTGTGCACCTGCAATCACCAGATGGTTAGCATAACTACTGACATGGAATCTAACTACAATCAAGCATGATTTACGTTATCACAATTTTCCAATAATGATGAAAATACTACCTAACAAACTTTTAAGGAGAGTAAGAAAACAATTGTCATTTCATTTCATTTTCAAAGCCAAAAGGTAGGGATAAAGAGATGAGAGAGACTACGCCATTTCTTTTAATATTCAATATATTTTCAAAAAACATCAAGGAGGTTTCCTACAGTCATGTATTTGTGTTTACAAGGTTTCCCAATCGCTATTTTGCTTGGATAAAGTCATGTGACAATTTTCTCCAGTTAGTTACATGTTTCCAAATATATCAAATTTAGACAAGTTCCTCACAAATCAACATTCAAAAGCCATCTTCGAGACTCAACCACACATGGAAACCAAACCATACCTACTCCCCTATATACATGGAAACACTTGGAGCTAACAAAAGCCAAAATTGGTGAGCTGTGTTCAATTGACACTCGTCTTTCCAAAGCCACCGATTGTAAATGCACCCAAACGACCTCATTGCCCAATGTCCGAAGGCCTCCAAAACCTATATGGAAAACTAGCTTGAGGGATGTTTTTCTCCAATCTGAGGGTTGGTAGTGATTAACACAGAGAAAAAATAGAGGTATGCGGAATCCAAAATCCATTTCTACACCTTGGGACAAAACAACGGGTTAAAACCAAACTGCATTTTTAACTTTCAGAAATTGTTTAAAGTTGCAAACTAGCCCACTGGGCTCCTAAACCAGTTCTGAAACAAGGTCAAATGGACATTCGAGGAACAACCTAGGGTTCGGTTGAACACTCCATGTGACAAGGTACACAACTAGAGTTTGCTTTTCTCATTTTAGGGTTTATAGAGATATTTTACACCTTATTGAAAAAAAGTTTTATTTAGATTCTACAAAGTCGCTAAGGAGTAGTTTTGAACTAACATTCAATTTTAAATCCGTCAAATGTGTGGTTTCCGTAACTGGTACTGATATTAAAGTTTTTTCAACCTTCCACGAGGTAAATGGGAGTAGCATTTACATTCATGGTTACTAGTTTGGTTTCATACAAAACAGAGGAAAATGTTTCTATAAAAATGTACATCCCGTTTAATTCACCCAAAAGTTATTTTCATTTATATTGATTTAAAACTCCATTTAAATTAAGAAAACAAGCAACATTAAAATCATGCAAGAGAGGGTAAGATGACCATACCTGGTAGTATCCAAACCATTGTACACTAGGCTCCGAGCAGTCCATATTCACGATCCACGAAACCATGATTTGTCAAGGCATTTTGTCAAGAAAATATTGTTCCTTCAAACCATTCCACATTACCACAACAAGTCCAACTGGTGCCTTATAAAATAGTTAGTTAAAAACACCAAGAAAACTCGAGAAGGAAAGCATTCTCCTTCCATACCAAACAACAAGGACAATTCCATAACCATGCCAAGAGCATTCATCCCAATAACTATTAAGGGAAACAACAAAGTTGTCCACTTGAAGTAAAACCATCCAATTCCACAATCATGACATTACACTCCGATGAGGCATTTCATCAAACATTTCTCATGCATTGAGCATGCCTCCACATTTTGCAACAATCTCTCTTAATGTGCTTGCAACTGAAACTACTGGCAAGACTATGTTTCCATGGTCTTTTCAACAATTTTGTTTTGTGCGCATACAACACTCAATAATGTCCAAGAAACCACATACACTTTCAGACATTTTATCAAACAGTTCATGTGCATTTGGATAGGCCTTCACATTTTGCATACATGTCTAACTGGCAACTTGACAACACAGTTTAACCATTTTATCTTCCACGGTGCTTTGATGGGTGACCAGACGATGTTCTAATATTCCCATCTTGTCTTAGGTTGGTAGGATAACAACAAAGGTTGAGGGGGTATGGCTTAAAACTTGCCAACAGAATTTTGCTTGAAGGGTTTCCAAAGTAGTTTTAACAAAACCAAACTCTGCCTATCCCGCCATCATTTCAGTCCAAGGTACTGCATTTCTGCAAGCATTTTAACAAATAGATTGCATCCCTTGTGCAGGAATCATGTTAATCATCTTTTCCTCGTTCCAATTTGTTAGATAGTCTGTGTGCCCTACGTGTGCTCCCACGTTTTGCTAATCTACCTAACAACGCACTTGCAACTGCTACAACAGACAAAAATTCTCTCTCTCTCTCTCTCTCTCACACACACACACACACACACACACACACATATATATGTATATATCGGCACACGCATACCTGTCTAGACGCTTCTCCTTTGGCACAGGACGGAAGGATGGTGGCATAGTTTTTGAAAGTTAACATCCACACCTGTCAAACGCTTGGCTGAATATCACGTTACTTTGGGCATCCAAAACACAATCCACTCATGCCTGTAAACTTCTATTTGTTTGGAGTTTCCCACTGCCTTTTTCAAGAAAAAAATGTTTTGTGCAGGTCTATAATGTGGAGGCATGACCACACCTTTCAAGACATTTTCTTCCACTTTTCCTACACATTACTAGGGCGTTTGCAACCAAAAATTCTGATATAAACATCCTTCCGAACAAATCTTGGCAGGTGTACATGTCTTCCTGGAAGCTTTGTTTTAACACGGTCTGGAAACATGCAAGGAAAGAGGCAACTGGTAAAATTGGAGCCCATTTCTTGCATTTGGTGAAACAACACTGTTTCTAGAGGATGACCATCCCTGCTCCAAGGATCCCATTCTTCCTATGTTTAAAGCACCATGCAGAGCATCCACACAACCACTGTAGATTTACAGGAAAGGATATGGTACTTTGGAGCTTTCTCAAGCTAGCAAGGCACAACTGCAACAATTAACCCAAAAAAACATTCCTCTCACCAAATCCTTCCGATACGCATTCAACCACACAAAATCCGAAAATTTCCAAAATCCTTCTCACGCACAAGGCTCAAATTTACCCAAAATTCATTAATTCTTACTTGGAAATAGTTTGGCACAAGCCTCGTAGAATTTGGAGGAGTTTTGGAATGTTAAGAATATTGGATAATTTAAATAATTTCACTTTTGCTTTGTTCTTTACATTTTAAATTTCAAAATACTATATCATTTATTATTTTAAATTTTCCCAAACCATAACCACAACAGCTCCTCGTTACAGCATTTACCTTAACACATAATTAACTTTATTTGAAGGTTATGCGGATTGGCTTTATTATTATTCATAACACAATTTTAGTTAGATCAAACATCAACATGATAAAACATATATACATATTTCAAACTCAAGCATCGAAAATGCTTTAGAGTTGAATGAATCACAAGAATAACGACATTACCACAAAAATCAAAGACATGATGACACTCCAAGGGTTCAAAAGGTGTACTCCGCATAAGGACAACTTTAAACTTATCCTTATCATTTTATAATCTCAAATGTTTAATTTTTTTTATTGTTATTTTTAATTTACGATTGCTCCGAACGAGGCCAAAACAACAACCCGACATGAGCATTTTTCAACAATCCACGCAAACCGTCAAGACTGGAGCAACGGGAAATTTCTACGAGCCGAAGGTACGCTACATCCTCCCTCCCTTATAAAAGCATCGTCCATGATGTGACACACTCCAAGAACTAAAAGAGATAAGCAAGCACAGGAAGTCAACAACAAAGATTTCCGATTAGCAAAAAGGGCTTTGTTGTTCAAAACACAACCACCACCAGATTTTAGCAGGTATTGAAATTTCCTCAAATTCTTAAGGTTCTGTGAAAATTGGCATTACTCAAATTATCTTCTCATTAATACCTTTTCTTAGTTTCAAAGATCAAAAGACTTCATTGTTCAACAGTTCAAATCCATAGTGGATTCAAATCCAAATTTTGGTAGCCGTTTGAAACACATTCCCATGTGTTTTCTCATAAGGGTATTCACCATTTATTAGTTGTTTCGATTGCACATTTTACTTATTCAATGTTCATAATGTCATCACTTGTTAAAGATTTTAAATTTCAAAGTTCTATTAGGTTGCCCCAAAGCAGTTGACATCACAATGTCACACAAGATACAAAGCACAATAAGAATAACCCACATAACACATTTTTAGCAAATTTTCACGAATGAATCACGTCACAAGACCTCTAACTCCACCATGAAAAAACAACAAGTAGTCCACATAATATATAATTCTCAACACATATGCCCCAGGCATAGATCCAACACACCCACATGCCTAACATACAGTGAGGCGTCACACTAGTACGTAAGTAACATGTATCACATAACCCAAAACCATAATTACACCTACATAGTGTCAAGGTAAGATCCAATAGCACATGCCAACAAAGAGGAGCATCAAGCCTCAACATAACAATACATAACAGGACTCTTAGGAGTAACTCATGAATCATACATACCAGCACCATATGCCTCCCAAACCTCCAAAGGCTCCAAAATAATTTTGTATGCCTCCCAATAGAGAAATAATCATAGTGCCAAAACCAATCCGGGTCACTCACCATAGATCCCCATATCCTTATTTCTCCATATTGGGTCACTCACCAAAGACTCATGTCACCTTATTTCTCCATATCGGGTCACTCACCAAAGAGTCCTGTCACATTATCTCTCCATTTGATGAGGTTGAATCACCTTATGGCCCTAGGCACATAGAACCTCGTCACTTCCACCCAAGTGGCATAGTAACATGTAGCTCAATACTACACAGCCCCATGACCCCCTTGGGGCATACCCCCATACAAAGAAACAGGTCCATAGGTTTAACCACTCCATGGTGAATCCCATGACCCTATCCCAACACATCACGACATTACAACTAAAATTTCAAATAGATTCAAATTCCAAGTGGAAACAAAACTCAAGCCTTGGGCTAGGCTAGAAAAAAATTAAACTCCAAAAGCAAGTTTCAAATTAAGCAAAGTAAATGGATAAACAGCCGCAGTAATTCAAAGGCCTCTAGTTAGCTCAAAATCAAGTTAAATGCCCAGATTTTAGGAATACATAAATCAATAAAAGTGATGGTTCTAAAAAGGAAGAGACAAAGAGCAATTTACGAATAAAATACGAACATAGAAAGATAGCATTACGATCACTATGTGGCCTTTTCGTGGTCAAAAAATTGGTACTCATTGAGTTGTTGGCACTCAGATATTGAGCCTTGGCTCGCAAAATACATATAACCAGAATACACATATCTCCATATATCTCCAAATCACACATACGACGATCCACATAGTCAATATCACATACGATTTTCAATGGAAAATCCAAATAGGAGGGAGCAGATACTCTAGTTCGCATAAGAATGAGCCTAAGGTGGTGTACATCAACAATATACTAAACAAGCTTGGAGTTTACCAAACAGATAGAAGTGGTTTTTTAGTCTACATGAGACTCCACTCTCAAACATGTACTTGGCTCAAGGTTATGGTCACCTGGTCTACAAATTCTCTCTCCACACATACACTTCTAGATGCTAACCGTAGGGTGTAGTAGTGTAAGGTGCACAACATAACACATAACGACATCACTAATACAATGATCGTTCACGCATAAAAATCATAGTGTCTCACGCATGGAAAAATTATGGCTAGTATAACATAACAATATTCCACATCTTACAACACATACATTTCCACATAACGCACCAAGAGTGCGAGTATACCACATTAGGGATCATAAAATCACCATATGCCCCTAATTCGCGATTTGAATTTATCAATAACGTATGAATACATATATGTAATGAACATAGAGATTTAACATCATGACATACATTCAAATATAGCGCAACATGGTGACATAATGTCATAAAATAACACAACACGATGGGAATTAACATGATACAACATATTTCACTACGAAGCACTTTATCATGCCACACGTTGTTCCACATATACAATATCACTAAAGAAATGAAACATAACAACACGATAATTTTAGTGGTGAATATTCATAATATGGTAAAAATTTCATTTTAGGAAAATTTGAAAAGGTGATTTTTTCGGAGCGGGTCGGTGTCCTGTTCGCCTAAAATTTACAGTATATATATTTTTTGGGGTCGGCTTCACCTACATTTGAAAACATCTCCTATAAAAACCTAGGTGATTCACCGGGTAGTATACTATGGTACTACCACAAGTAGCTTACCAATACCGTGAACTCGCATACTCTAAGCACCAGAGATTGTTGTTAGCCTGTTAGTAGTTTAGAGTCGGGCGATAGATGATATTTGCTTGATGCACGACAGGGATATAGTTGACGCACGATAAGGAGGTATTGCAGATGCGCGACAAGGGGGTTAGTTGTTGACGCGTGACAGGGATATAGTTGACGCACGACAAAGAGGTATTACAGACGCACGACAAGGAGGTATTGCATATGACGCGCGAACAAGGGGGTTAGCTGTTGACACGTGACAGGGATATAGTTGATGCATGATAGAGACAGTTGACGCCTTGTTGACATGAAAGGGATAGTTGACGTTGTTGCACGCGACAAGGGTGTTAGTTGTTGACGCGCGACAGGGATTGTGATAGTTGATGCACGACAAGGAATTTTGATCTCTGACACGTGCAACTTGGTTCTTTTGCTGACGCAGGACTCTATTCAGAATAATGGAAGGTGCTAGTCCTCAGAATGTGAAGACCCTAAAAGTAACTAAGAAATCTCAGAAGTCCCTGTTCAAGTATTTTGGAAACTCTGCTGATACAGATATTGCAACTACCAACAACCATATAGCTGCCACCAGAAAGAATCAGAATACTGACTGTGTGGAAGGTAATATTGAGGTGGACATGCATTCTGCACAGTATCAAACAAATGACACCTATGATAATATGCCAGATCTTGAAGATATAACTTGTTGAGATGCCAGATCCTGAAGATATTCTTCCTGTTGGGGTGCAACCAGGAGTGCATCAAGATATCACACATACAAATACTCAACAAAATGGAACACAGAAATCAAATTCAAATTCTGGTTCACGAAAGAGGAAACCAGGTGATTGTGATATTGCTCAAAATTCTACTCAAAAAAGTAAAACATTGAAAATGAACAAGAATATGTGGACCATTGGCAGGACATACAAGTTTGATTGGGCAGCCAAATTTCCATTTATCGAACCTGTACAATCATCTAATTCAGAAGAGATCCCATCTGAATGTACATGTACAATATGTACGTGGAAATTGGGAAAGCAACAAAAAATGCAAATGAAGCTGGACACTATAGAAAAACATTGTGGAAAACAATATTTGACTGTAACGGGGGCGGATGGCCAGAAAATCAAAACACATAGGTGGAAAACTGAAAAAGAATGCATGCATGTTAAATACGCAGCGGATTATGAAGTAGAGCAGAAAAAACGTAGACATCTCGTGGAAAAGGGAGGAACGATCACATCGCAAATTGGTAAGATGAATCAAACAAATCTACATGCAAAACTCATACAGTTCTCTACTTTATTTCACATACTAAAGAAAGGAAGACCGATTTCAGGATTTCCTCGATTTCAAAGTTTTGTATCAATATAATGGAATGCCGAACGTACCTCAGTCTCATTGGTCTGAAAGTAGTGGATGGGAAATGGAAAAATGCCTTTCGATGATAGAGAAGGAAGATTTGAAAGAGAATGTAAAAAAATCAAAGTTTATCTCTCTTTCAATTGATGAAGTGACAGCAGTCGACAACACTGCATGGGTATGTATCCACGTCTATACTTTAGAAAATCATATAAGGACACCTCATCTGTTGGGTGTTATGAAAATGGTTGAAAATTGTAATGCCGAAAACCTACATAAAATAGTTGTTTCTCATTTGAAAGATATTGCTGGAATGACTGATTATGAAATTGCTACGAAGTTGGTATGCGTCGAAGTAGATGGTGCATCTATCATGCAGGGTCACCGAACATAGGGTTGTGTGTTAGATTACAAACAACAGTGGCCCCATATATGCTACCAATTCACTGTATGGCTCACAGAATGAATTTAGCGTATAAAATGGTAAGAAACTACGAAAATGTTGCTAAATTAGAAGACCTTATAAGAGAACTTCATGCCTATATGGCAAGCAGCCCAAAGTGATTTCTTGAGTTCCAAAAATTCACAATTGGAATTACAGATGGCAAAAAACTTCTGAAAGATGTTGAGACGAGATGGATCTCTTTGTATGAACCTGCATGCAGAGTTCGTGAGGAGTATCCTTCGTTGGTTGGTTTCATGCACAAATATCATCATGAAGTTGATAGGGCGAGGGACTTGTTGTTCCGTTTAACTGATTTGGAGACATTGCTTACATTGGTTGGTATTCTTCCAATGTTGCAGGAGATCAATACACTGATGAAGCATGCACATGGGAGATTAATCTATATTGTGGATTTTATACGGATGAGAAAAATGGTATGTCAAAGTCTTGATATCTTGTATTGTTCCCAAGATAGTTTTGATACACCTATTTTCGAGAATTGGAAAGCTTTATTAGATCTTAAAAATCCCAGTAACTATTTGAGATTTAATATCCATGATCACCTCTGCATCACTGTTAATGGGAGGGACATACCACTGCACATTTTGCAAAAATGTCAAGATATTACAGGATCGGAACGAGAAGATGTTCCCGTGACACGTAATCTCTTTGAGTCTGTTATAGTTGAAACAAGAATAAAGCTTTAAAAATTTTCAGAATCCTTATCATCAGAAATTAGAGAACGTTTCTCCAAAGATAAAATTCTTGAAGCAATGGGTGTGATGAATCCTAATTTTTGGAATACTGAAGGTGGTCATGCAGACTTTGTAAGAAAGCATTTCCATAAATCCATGGGTACAATAATGGAACATTTCACAAAGACTTCAGAGTTCAAGGGTATGGAAATCAAAGGTATACTGAATGCTGATTTATTAAAGTTTCAATCAACAAATTTTGCAACAACAATGAGGAACCAATATAAAAATTTAGACGAACCTTCTGAAAGTGGTGTTATTACAAGGCTGTGGCGAGGAATCTATCAAAGTTCTATCTTACAAGAAGATATCAGTGAATATTTCAGATTATATGAGTTATGCCAAACAATGATTTTGGGGTCTGTGGAGGATGAAAGGGTTTTCAGTGCATTATCATTTATAAAATCAAAACTGAGAAACAGGTTGGATAAAAATCTAGAAAGTTGCATGAGGTGTTATGTATCTCGCTACTCCATGGAAACCTTTCCTTTCGACAGAGCAATTGCGCATTGGAATTCCCTTTGTGAAAGAAGAGGTGTGAATAATACAACTACAAGTACAACTGTTCCCAACGTTGAGAGTGGAATTGGTGCATCGTCACACTCTACAGAAGAGAACATCGAGTTTGAAGAAGCTATTGATAATGGATTGTTTCAACTTTAAATAGGTATCTCCTTCACCTTACTTTTATTGTTTGTCACCTTAAATTTTGTTTCAGCTCTTGTTATCATTAAAGATGTTACAGGTATATATATTTACATTTATTTAAATACAATTTTTTTATTTTTTTGAAAACGTGGGTTGACATCCATCCAAGGAAGCTGGTACTTCTCGGGACTGACAATGTCAGGCAACTCACCCATCTATCTACTAATCCATTTCTCGTGTTGAGTTTTCTTAAAACAAAGATCTAGCACACTACGAGGGATGATTTCACAGCCATCTAAAACACTAGAGGTAACTTAAACCCTATCATATGACCTTTCTTGATTTTTTACAATTATGTTTAATTTATTTTTTATATTTGCAAAATGCTTTGATATATTTTTTAAACTTTGTGGGATAAAATCACACAATCAAATTTTACAAAGAGGAAGATTTTTCCATATTATACAATTCATAATCCACGATCCATTATACAATTCATCATCCACGATCGTGCTTGAAGCTAAATCTACGTCCACATAAAATTCATCATCATCCATATATATCATATCATTATCATATCATAATCCTGACACTCCAATTATTATTAAATTCATCATATCATTATCATAATCCTGACACTCCAATTATTATTAAAACAATTATTTATCTATTTTAAATGTGCAGAAACGTCTCTGTCCTAACACATTCCATTTTTTAAAAAACAATTATCCATTATCATCATTCATCATCATCTATATCCATTCTAATGTCATCATATCATTACAAGTATAGAGAAGAAGAATTTGAGAACGTTTAAATGTCTCTTTCGTACAACATTCCAAATTTTCTTAAAACAATTATCCATTATCATCATCCAGATTCCATGATCATGCTTGAAGCTAAATCTACGTCCACATACAATTCATGATAATCCATATCTATGAGACTGATTCTATTGTAATGTCATCATCCACATCTAATGCAATCATCATTACAAGTAGAGAAGAAACATAAACACCATATACAATCTAGAAATTCTATACATAATATATAGGAAGTTATAAAATTAAAGATTATATAGTATTTCAAATTTTCAAAGGCTATCAAATTCAAGTTTCAACTTTCAAATCCAGATAATAAAATTCAAATGCCATGACCATCACATTCAATGTTTCAAATTTTCAAATATAGATTCAATTTTTCAAGTTTCCACACTCAATAATGAAAATTTTCAACCCTCAATTTTTTGTACCCCTTTCCACTCCTGTACTCCTTTCCCCAATGGCTTCTCCGCCTGTACCCCTTTCCCCAATGGCAAAAATAATCCCAAAACTTATGAGATCTTCCGCAGCATTGTCTAGATTTTTAAAATTCTTTCTTCTTGCTTTGTCGCATCTCCATGGGACAGCAAATTTGGATCAGCAACTGCCTTGGTTTTGAATAAAATTTTAGGGTCGAAGCCATGCTCTTTAATTATCCGCTTCAATGTATTGTTTTGTTTGTTAACCAAAACAATATTTTCCTTCAAATTCTTCGCTGCAGATAAACTGTTCTTCACGGTTTCCAAGTGAACTTGGAAAACCTTTGCTTGACTCTTCAAATTTTCATATTTCAACTGCACAAAAAAAGTGATGTCAATTCAACATATTACTAAAATAAGAAAACTTTAAATTAACAAAAAATATTGTTTGAAAGTGATAATACTTACGACCGCTCTATCTCTCTCGGCATTTGCAACTGCTACCAGATCCTTGTCCTTAGACCATTTGTTAAAATATGCCTGGGCCTCAGCACTAATATTTTCCAATTTGTTTAATGTCTTATCCAAAATGTCATCTTTATAGTTGTTGTTATACGTGACAGTCCCACTTCTTACTTGGGTAAGTAAGGAATCCATCTTCGCAGGTTGATTCTGGACTGCAGCGTATAAACTATCCCTTTGCCAATAATTTTCATAACGACTTATTATCTCATTGATAAGTACTTTAGCCCTTCTCTCCCATTCTATGAGCTGACTGATATGAGGTAGAATAAACTCATCGACATGGGATTGACAATCATAACCAATTAAGTTCTCTAAAGGAAAAGGTAGCAATTGTTCACCATCTGTATCTGATGAAGATGATCTCGCTGGAGAGGTATGGGGGCTTTCGGGTTGATCAACTGCTACTTGTTTCTACCTTTGGGTGGCCTGATCCTGTTTGTGATAAAATAAATCAATATTCAAACAAATAAATCTAAAGTGAAATGTAATTCAATATGGTAAATTATGTTGAAATAGAAGTATACCTGCTGGCCTTGAATCATCTCACGTGTATTGAAAAATCCAGTTGGGTCATTGCTATCAATGCCCAAGTAATCTTCATCTAAATTTATATTATTTAAAACTGATATGCCGTTGCGTTGGGCAAGCCACCAAGTGAGAGGGTTGGAATTCGAAACGAGGAGGCAATGTTTAGTGTCCCACTAGGGGCCGGAGCAATTGGCATGCATTTACCAATGTTCTTTTTTCCTGATCCTCTGGTTGGCATTTTGAATATTATTGGTGGAGGAGGGGGTGGTGCCGCTATTTGTACAGAAGGAGGAGGACTGCAATGTGCTGAAAAGTTCAAGAAAAAACATATGAAAAACTAGAAAACAATGCAAAAACTATGAAATTAAATGAAGTACTATTCAAAACTTGTACCTTGTTGTTGAGGGGTAGCTTGTCGTGGTGCTTGAGGTGGCCGTGTTGGAGTAGTAATTGGTGGTTTTTGAGTTGTCTGTTGTTGGGATTGCTGAGGTGGTTGTTGAGAAGACACAAATGCATGCGACTGAACTGAGTGAGTTGGGGAAGATGGTTGACTTTGAGAAACACGTGTATGGTCCAAAGTCCCTGTAATGTCATCAACATACAATTGTATGTCAATTCAATAGGGTAAAATTTAAATGGGAAAATGAAAATACAAATTTGGAATTTGTAAATAATACATGTAAGGGTATTACTTCTCTGGCATTTAACGAATTCAAACGGTTGGGGGTTCAGAGATGAGTGAGCTTCCATTTCAGATTGTGAATCTCCCGATGCCTCAACGTGTTGTTGGCCTCTTCCTCTTGATGTCACCTTTTTTCAGGGAAGGGCCTCCATAAATCTTCTCTGCAAATAGTAAATAGTTAATACCTGTTGTCAGTGTAATGTCAAAATACAAACTTTATAGTTTATACCTGTTGTTCTTCAAATGGAATTGAAAAATTCATCAACACCTCGTCCATGCAAGTGGGAATTGGTTTGTCTTTTAAATTTAAAAGAGCCTCGTAATAAAGGCCAAGGAGATAGTTTGTGGAGTAAATGACAGGTTTTTCTGAAAGCTTTGCATTTGTAATGTCAGTTCTTATTTTTTTTATAAAAAGGTGCACCAATCAAATTTTTGTTTTGCGATAGTTGCAACAATGTATGCAATGGCCTAGTTTGGTATATCTGTTTGCCGACCCTGCAAAACTATTCTAGATTGAAAAAAGGAAATCATAGCAACAAGAAAGTGGTGTGCAATTGCTTGCGTATCCACACCACGTCTGGATTTATTGACATGAGCTGCAAATGCCAAAAAATAGTTGGAATTAATATAAATTTAAATTGTATCAAAATCAAAAATGAATAAAAAATGACGAATGAAAACAGTTTACACTTACAATCAACATGGAAACTGAAAGTCGATTCGAGATATTTCTTATCATCTTCGACGAGTGTTGCCTTCATTGTAACAAAGGGTAAATTTCTGAATGGGAGGCCTATAAACTAATGAATATCAGCTGGGTCGATACCAAATTGAAACAATCGGCCGTCATCCACAGTAACATTAAACAGGTCATCCTCTGTATTGTACAAGGAGAGAAGGTAGTTCAAAATATCTTGGTCTATTTCGAAATGGGGCATCTTAACGAGCCCACCAAACTCACATGCATCGATCAAATCCTTGTATTCTGAAGTCATTTATAAAACAGTCTGGATGTGGGGGCACAAAGGATTCCTGTAGAGTATCTTGCCCGTGGATAGGGCTTGTGGGTTGACTGGATTTTCCTCTTGATTTTTGTCTTGAGCTTGGGATGCACTTGTAGTCACCATTGTAGTTGTCCTTGAGCTTGATTGTACCTGACCTGGATAATGGATTCCTGTATACAAGAAAATTCGAGAGCCGGAAAGTGTAAACGTGAAAATGACTGGAGGGAGGGTATTTATAGGACAAAACTAGGGTAAACATGAAAATGACGCATCAACGAGCCTTGTTGATGCGTGCAACACACGCGTCAATAAGGCTCGTTGATGCATGTCAACAAGGCTTGTTGACGCGTCAACAAGGCTCAACACAAGGCTCGTTGACACGCGCCAACAAGGCTCGTTGATGTGCGCCAACAAGCTCATTGACGCGTCAACAAGGCTTGTTGTTGACGCACGCCAACAAGCCTTGAACGCGTGTCAACAAGGATCAACGCGTTAATGAGGCTCATTGAGCATTGTTCACATGTGTCAACGAGCCTTGTTGATGCATGTCAACCTTATTGCACATGTCAATGAGGCATCAGTGTCTGTAAATCTGCAGTCTCTCTGAAAAAAAAGTGGGTGAAAATTCAGTTCTAAAAAATTGGTAAATTCACCTTTCACTGAAACCGGTTCCGGGATATTCGCCAGGTATTTTCCACCTCCAATTTCCTAGAGGTGTCTTAAAATGAAGCACTTAGCATGCAAACATATAATGTCATTCTCAATGCTACAAATTATTCATTAATTTTAGAATCGACTTATAACAAGTATACTCATTTGAGCTATTTTCTCTATTATTTTCATTTCCATAACTCAATATTAGATTGAAACATTTTATCACACTTTTGAGAGTCTCCTAGCTCTCGGTCTCAAACTAGAGTTTCTGTTTCACATAAAATTACATTTTCCTGGCATTTTTAGTTTTTATGGTTCAAAACTAGTTAGGGTCACTTTAGCATTCACATCATGAGTTTTGTATTCCAAAGTTTAAACTCGCATGGATAATTTCCTCCCATCATTAACCACACGACAAGAAGTTAACATTATTTTTAAAGGAAAAGGTTCCATATTTTGTTTTACTTAAAAGTCAACATCTTAGGGACACCTTTCAGGTAGACAAGATGATTATAGGTTTCGAACACTAATAACAATGAAAAGGTCCAAGGTTATAATTTACTTCTATTTGCACTCAAGGATTCTACGTCCATCTAAAAATAAGTTTTGGAGTGGTTCAAACACCTTTATCTCGCAAACCTCCAAGTTTTACTTTCTTTAAAAAAACGACACCTCAAGAATACAAATCAAATTATAAAGGTTATTAACAACTCATCCCCATTCGACTCTAGTTGTTGCTATGATTTGATAATAGGTTATAGTCATTTCTAATAGTTATACGCCAAAAGTTTTGTTTTCTAGACAAGATATTATGTTTCTTGAATTCTCGTACTCATGGGGAGAAATTTAGAAGTACTTTCAACAACAAAAGAAGGCCTAACCAGGTATAATATAACTCCAAGTTTCATTTATGTGTCAATCTTGTACGTCATTCACATTTTACATGAGTCGAGAATGTATTTGTGGTACTAAGTGAGGTACCACCTCACTTTATGGTGTGTCAAGGAATGTTTGATCACATTTCAAATTTGTGGAATTGTATTTCCTAATTGTCCATAGGAATCAAGTACGTTCATTTTTTAGCCCTTTATTCTTGACCTCAAGACAACTACAAAATTACTTTCTTAGACTTTCATCCCACATGTCACAAACATAACTCTAAGCCTTAAGATAAAGTGCCCCACACAACTTCAACATGCATGAATATAATTCCTAGTAGGAACCCCCTTTTATGCTAAACAATGCTTAACCATTAACATTCATGTAGGGTGATTTCGTGACAAAGTGGAAAAGTAGACAAGATTCTACAAAATCCTAATTTTGTGCTCTTATTACCTTTAATCTAGGAGGTTCCAAAGAATGATAAGAAAACTAGGTTTGTCCTTTAATTATGAGTTTTCTAAGCTAATGTGCTCTCACGAAAGAGCGTGTCAAACAAAGATCTTACTCTAAGGTCGTCTTTTTTTTTATTGGTTCTTCTACAAATTCCAAAGTAATTAGAAGCACACAAAATATTTCATTCATTAATAACCCACAAAAGCATGCTATGAACGATCATTTCATTTCCAGTTAGAAAGTACATATACCACATTAGCAAGATACAATCATATAATTAAATCACCCTAGAGTAGAATGCCCATTTTCCCGAAGTTGCCAATATACTACAAATTCTCACTCATCACAAAATAATCTAAAATAACATTTATGTTCATAAACATAGCGTTGATATACATCTATTTAATAAGACATATATTTCAAGGATAACCCTGTTGAACCCTGGTCATTGGTGTTGTCATTGATGTCAAGTGTCATTGATGACAAAGGTGTGAATGGTGAAGTGAGACTCTATAAGAGACATGAAGGTTGATTGGTAGTGTCTTCTCAATAATGGTTGGAGCTCAAAAATAAATTCTAGGTGGTTCCATAAAGTGTCAAGTCATGTCAAATCATGAAGTCATAGTATAGAAGCTTAAGCAAGGTGTGTGGTGACTCCTCTCAAGGTAGTATGCATACTTACCAATAGTCAAACATGGTCAATCATATGGGTATCAGGTGTTAACAAGTTTGGAACAAGTCTCCATGGTATATGAGGTGCTTCAAATGTGTGAAGATTGTTTCTTAGTTCTCTCCAAGTCATATCCATGTTTTCAAAATGGAAACAAGTCAACAGGCCATGGTGTTTGATTCTCTGCAGGTATGAGTTATTGTTCCAAGCTTGTCTTGTACAAAAAAGGACAGTTTCAGACAAAACTTACAGGTACAGGAGTGTTTTGGGTCTGTCATGAAGAATGGGTCATTCATGAAGAAATTTTTAGTGTTCCATATAGCTCGTGATGTATTATACGTTCTCACGAAGTGTTTTGAGCAAGCTATGTATGTTTCCTGTACATCTTGAAGTGAAGAAATGAGATTAACGTACATTGAAGGTTTCAAAATATTTTTTCTATTCGTACAAGATATTTTGTTGATGGTGAAGGTATTGGTATTTGAGAACTCGAGGAGACATTTTGAACAAGTCCAACTTTGATAAATTTGGAGCTCTCTGAAGAAAGTTATGGTCGTTCAAATTTTTGTAGGTCGTGACAAACGACAACAAGAAGACATAGTCGAAATCAAGGAGACACAGCAGGAGATGGAAGAGACATGCGACATAGACCAAAGATAACAATAATGGACACATGTTGGCTTTCTGGCATTTTCTTAGGCAGATGCGCCCAACAGACACAAGGTCCTCGGAATGAGTCAAAATTTATAGCTTTTCGAGTCTGCCCAACAATTTGCGAAGAGAAAGCTAAGATATGTGGAGCCTCTGGATTGGATCATTTTTTGAGATCTGACATGGAGGTGACAACTTACAAGTTTGACACCACTAAGTTACATGGAGTTATCTGATTGGTTCAAGGTTTTCATTCTGACAAGTCCTATATCGCGAAGGTACATGGAGCATCCTTATTGGATTATGTGTCACAATGGCCAGTAGAGGTTAAGAAAACCTTGACAAGTAATGAAAATGTGGAGTCTTCCTATTGGTTTAAGCTTTGTAATATGATAACCCTAACACCACAAAGCCACATGGAGCTGTCTGATTGGGTCAAGCGTCGCAATATGACAAGTCTGACACCACAAAGGCAAGTGTAGCTATTTTATTGGTTCAAGCTTCGCAGTCAGAAAATCCTGACACCAAAGAGGTACATGGAGTTGTCTGATTGGTTTGGACTTCGCACATAGCAAAGTCTGACACCAAAAGGGTGTGTGGATCTATTTTATTGGTTCAAGCTTCGCAGTCAAAAAATAATGACACCAAAAGGGTACGTGTAGCTATTTGATTGGTTTAAGCTTCACATTTTTAACAAATCCCTTGTAATTTAAAGTGAATTGCAAAGGAAAATGTGGAAATTGTTTTTTAGTTTGTGTTTCACGATAAGACAAAGAGAGTCATCATGTCAGAGAGAAACATGGTGGAATAAGGGGATGACAGGTGGCGAAATATTAATGACACGTAAGGCTGGAACATGTCTGAATATTTTGATGAATGGTTAGCCCGTCTATGACCATGGTGGTGACTGTGGAAGTTGAAAATGATCGAAACCTTAATTTTATTCGATGAAAAATTCCAAAAATTGTAGGTAATGTCCGTAAGGAAGTCAGAGAGGTGTTGCAAAATAAATCAGGTTGATTCATCTTGAAATGAATGAGAAATTCATGACGGAAGTTTGTCTCAGTCAAGAAAGTTTGTGAAGAAGCTCAAAAGTCATGGAACATGAAAAATCTTTTTTTCGAAGTGAAGGAGCTCAAAAGTTAGCTGAATGAATTAGCTAAAGAAGTGTCATTTTTCCACCTACAAACATGAAGTTCTATGAATGAAGAATAGTCATGTGAAGAGTCATTAAACATGAAACGTCAAGAGTCATGTTTAAGAGTATGTTTGTTTATTTAAACTCAATTTTTTTAGCATGAGGATGTTGTTGTCAAGCTCAGTGTTGTTGTCAAATGTAGAGTTGTAGTTGAAGCCTAGGAGAATGTTGTTATCGGTTGAAGAGAGCTGTGTGCATTTTTTGAAAGGAGGAGAGATGAGGGCATGATTTTGAGGAAGTGAGAAAGCTGTGAAAGTATTGAAGCCATGGAAAAATAAGAAAGGAGAGGAGAAGACAAGTGAGATGAAGAAGTGGTCATAATCAGTTGTGGAAGATAACACAGAAAAGTGATCAGAAATTTTGTAAAAAGTCTAAGTTGCGGCTTAGCATATAAGGGGTTGAAGCCTCATTGTAAGTAATAGCTTACAAAAAATCAGTTATTGCTGATTAAATTTGGGAGTTGTAGCTTCCAGAAAAAGTTGAAGCTTATCAAAGATTGAGTAGTAGCTCTGTTAAATTTTGGATTTGTAGGTCCGGGTTGAGTTAAAGTTCAACCATGAAATCATTGTAACATTATAGGACATCTATCCAAGCTACTTCTCTGGTTTCAGTGGGTTTTTGTCCCGAGATGGGTTTTCCACATTAATTCTTGTCTACTCATGTGTTTATGTGTGTTTACTTCTATCTCTATCTCCCATGGTTGAACATGCATGCTTGTCAGAGTCAAAGAAATTTAAAGATTGGAAGATTGATCAAATCTAAGGTGTACAAAATTTTAATAAGAACTGATTCACCCCCCCTCTCAGTGCTTATATTTCTAAAAAACTTGTATAGAACACTATAATTTTCTTCATGTCCCGTGTACTTACAATCATTGCATGGTCATCACAACTACTCGCATGACATCTAACTACAATCAAGTGCAATTTACGTTATCACATTTTTCCAATAATGATAAATAATACCTAACACACTTTTAAGGAGAGCAAGAATACAATTGCCATTTCATTTCATTTTCAAATCCAAAAGATAAGGATAGAGAGATGAGACAGAAAAACACCATTTCTTTTAACATTCAATATCTTTTCAAGAAAACGCCATTTCTTTTAACATTAAATATATTTTCAAACAAATGTCAAGGAGGTTTCCTAAATTCATGTATTTGTTTTTGGAAGGTTTCCCAATTGTTATTTTGCTTGGCTAAAGTCATGTGACAGTTTTCTCTAGTTGGTTACAAGTTTCCAAAAATGTCAAATTTAGACAAGTTGCTCAAAAATCAACGTTCAAAAGTCATATTTGTGTTGAGATGTAGAGTTCAATTACTTCAATTTATCATGCTATATCAACTTGTTGAAAAACACATTCATGAAGGGAACGACATCAGTCACTTATGACCGACATCGGTCAAGCAAGTATGAACCGTCATCAGTTAGGGCTAACCGACATCGGTTACCTGTGCGTGAGTGTTTTATTTAACTCACGGAAATTAGATCTAATTTTAGTATTAAAGTAATTTTATTGATTGTAATTGCATGACTAAGTGCCCTAAATTTTTATAAGGTATTTATAAGCTAGAAAGCTAGGGTCAGAAGAGAGTTAATTATTATTGTGAAAATAATTGTGAGAGAGAATTCTTGGAGAATAAGGAGAAGATTGAGAGGAAGAAAGAATTGTACATAGTGAGAGGTATGGAAGATTGTAAATCTTTATTGTATATTTTCTAAAAGCTTTGGATAATAGATTGGCTTGTTTCTTGGTGGATGCAATCCACACTAGGTGAACCAAGTTAAATTTGGTGTTGATTTATATATCTTGTTTGGTATATTTCTTCTGGTAGAATATTTGCTTTTATTGCATGTATTCTTACATCTGATATATTATTTGTACAACCCATGTGCTAATCCCAACAACTGGTATCAGAGCTTTGTTTGAGGGTTTTGTGTGTTGACAGATTTACTCACAGAGGGTTTTCTAATTGAGTGGGAGCTACAACAACGACAGAAGTAAAAAAATACAAGGTAGAGAAGTTTGACAACTGAAATTATCAATTATGGAAGATGCAGATTGAGGATTATCTGTATCAAAGAGATTTGTACTTACCTTTGGATGAAAATTCTAAACCTACGAAGATGACTGATGAAGAATGGAAGATTCTTGACAGAAAGGCTTTGGGATCTATGAGATTGAGTCTTACAGCATCTGTGGCTTCTAATATTACAGAAGTGACATCTACGGTAGAGTTAATGAAACATCATGCTAATTTATATGAAAAACTTAGTGCTTTAAATAAAGTTTATTTGATGAAGAAACTATTTAGTTCTAAGATGCATGAAGGTGGATCTGCATCTAGTCATTTGAATGATTTCTGATCTATTGTAAATTAGTTAAAATCATTTGATATTTTGTTTGATGATGAAGTGAAAGCACTCTTATTCTTATGTTCTTTGCCTGATAGTTGGGATAACTTGGTAACGACTATTAGTAATACAACATCTGCTAATAATATTTTGAAGTTTGATGATGTGGTTAGTATAATCTTGAATGAAGAAATACGTAGGAAAAGTACAGAGGAATCATCATCTGAGAATGCTTTAAATGTAGAAAGCAGAGGTGGGTAGAAGGAGAGATCCAAGAGTAAGAATAATGAGAAATCAAAGTCAATGAATGACATATCTAAATCTAGAGGTAAGGGAATTACCTGTTGGAATTTTGGAAAGAAAAGACATGCAAAGAAAGATTGTTGGTCAAAGGATAAAGAGAACCAATACCCAAACAAAGGTAAAGAGGCAAATATTACAGCAGAGGTAATGCAAGATGCTCTTATTCTTTCTTTGGATAATAGAATAGAATCTTGGGTTTTAGATTCAGGAGTTTCTTTCCATGCAACCCCTAATAAGGATTATTTCAGAAATTATGTCCAGGGTAATTTTGGGCATTTTTATTTAGGTGATGATGAACCTTGCAGTATTACTAGTAAAGAGGAAGTTCGTCTAAAATTACAAAATGGAAATATTTGGGTATTGAAAGATGTGAGACATGTGTTAAGCCTCAGGATAAATCTTATTTCTGTCGGGCAACTAGGTGAAGCTGGTTGGTTACATTCACAACAGACTCTTGGAAATTCACCAAGGGTGCCTTTGTTGTAGCAAGAAGTAATAATGTAAGAACATTATATTTATCTACCTATGTTATTGATTCTTTTTCTGTATTATCTACTTCAGATTCAGATGCATACATGTGGCATAATCGGTTTGACCATATGAGTCAAAAAAGAATGTAAATCTTAAAGGCTAAGGGTAAGTTATCAGATTAGAAAGTTTTAAATATTGTTTTATGTGACAATTGTGTCTTTGGAAAGAAAAAGAGAGTGAGATTTCTCAAAGTTGGGGCAACTAATAAGGAGCAGAAATTAGAGCTTGTACACTCAGATGTGTGGGGACCAGCCCATGTAGCTTGTCATGGAGGATCTCACTATTATGTTACTTTCATTGATGATGCTACAAGAAAGGTATGATTTTAATGTATTAAACATAAATCTGATGTTTTTGAGACTTTTAAAATATTGAAAGCCCTTATTCAAAATGAATCAAATTTAAAGTTAAAGTGCCTTATATCAGATAATGGTGGTGAATATTGTAGCAAATATTTAAATGATTATTGTTCAGTGAATGGAATACGTAGAGAAAATACGGTTCCAAGAACACCACAAGAGAATTGTGTTGTAGAAAGAATACACAAGACAATCATGGAACGTGCTAAAATTATGATGATACATGTTATATTTCCATTATAGTTTTGGGTAGAAGCACTTGATACGGTGATTTATTTGATTAACCGTGGGCCTTAAAGTTCACTAGATGGAGGAATACCAGAAGAAAATTGGATCGAAAAAGAGGTAGATCTTTCTTTTCTTAAAGTTTTTGGTTTAGAAGCTTTTGTGTATATTGATAAGGAAAATTAAAAAAAGTTGGATGCAAAATCCAAGAGATGCACTTTCATTGGTTATGGATTTGGTGTTTTCAGATTTTATTTTTGGGATTTAGATAATTCTAAAATTATTAGGAGTCGTGACATTGAATAGAATGAAAGGAGAATGTACAAGGATCAAATTTTGGTACCCAAGGATGAACCAGTTGAAAATTTTATGACTGAAAATGAACTCTCGGATTTAAAACTCATACCGATAGGGTTACATAGTAATCGATGTCAGTTGACCCCTTACCGACATTGGTCAACTGAACCAGTATCGGTTACAGAAGAGTAAAACTGACATCGATTAGCTGAACCGGTGTCGGCTATAGATGACCAGTGTCAGTCACTATCAAAATTGGAAACAGATGTCCAGGAGGTCCAAAAAGAGCCTCAAGTACCCCAAACTCCTGTGAGAAGGTCACAAAGGGTAAGTAAACCTCTAGAAAGATTTTCACCTTCTCTTTCTTATTTATTATTGACTGATAATGGTAAACCAGAAAGTTTTGAAGAAGCAATGCAGGATGAGACCCACGTTTAGTGAGAGCATGACATGGATGAGAAGATGGACTCCTTGGAATAAAACTAGACTTGGGATTTGGTTAAGTTGTCAACATAAAAGATGACATTGCAAAACAAATGGGTTTACATGATCAAGGAAGAAGAGGGTGGACAGAAAAGGTACAAGGCAAGGCTTGTAGTAAAAGGATTTACACAGAAAGCAGGTATTGACTTTGGTGAAATATTTTTCATGTTGTTAAAATAACTTATATTCGTTTTGTATTGAGTTTAATTGCAGTAGATAATTTACATTTAGAGCAACTAGATGTGAAGATGACTTTCCTTCATGGTGATTTGGATGAAGAGATTTATATGCAACGAGTGCTTGGGTATAAAGTCAAGGGTAAAGAGAAATTAGTGTGTAGGTTGAAAAAGAGCATATATGGGCTCAAACAAACTTCAAAGAAATGGTACATGAGGTTTGATAGTTTCATGAATGAGCATGGTTACTTGAGATGTGAATATGACCAGTGTATTTATTTCAAGAAGCTTGAAAATGGGAGCTATATTATTTTGTTATTGTATGTGGATGATATGTGTATTACTCGATCTACTATGCAAGACATTTGTGAGCTTAAGGAAAAACTAGATCACACATTTGTTATGAAGGACCTATAAACTGCAAAAAGATTCTTTGACATGCAAATACAAAGAGATGGAAAGGACAAGAAATTGTATAATTTGTATCAGGAGAATTATATCTACAAGGAGTTAGAAAGGTTTAAATGCAGAATTCAAAACATGTAAGTACATCTATGGTTAGACACTTCAAATTAAGTAAAGACCAGTGTCCTTCATCACATGAGGAGGCCAAATACATGACATGAGTACCATATGCTTCAGTAGTTAAGAGTCTCATGTATGTTATGGTTTGTACCAGACCAGACATTGCACAGGCCGTCAGAGTTGTGAGTAGATTTATGGCCAATCTAGGTAAAGAACATTGGAAAGAAGTCCAATTGATACTCAAGTATTTGAGAGGGACATCTAGCATGCTGTTATGCTATGGAGGTTCAAATATTTCTTTATGTGGCTATGTTGATTTGGCTATGGCTGGAGATCTGGATGGTAGAAGGAGAACTACTAGATATATTTTCACAGTAGGTGGGACACCAGTTAGCTGGATATAAAGATTATAGAAGGTTGTGGCTTTGTCTACTACAGAGGAAAAGTATGTTGTAGCTACAAAGGTTAGCAAAGAGATGATATGGATGAGTAGGTTCATGGAAGAGTTGGGAAAAGAGCAAAATGATTGCAAATTGTTCACTAACAGCCAGAGTGCAATTCATTTAACAAAGAACTCAGTGTTTCATTCTAGAACGAAATACATTCAGTTGAGATATCACTTCATACGACAGGTATTGGAGGATGGGCAGTTGAAACTGGAGAATATTCATACGAGTAAAAACCTTGTGGATATGCTAATGAAGTCATTAGCAAAAGAGAAGTTAGAGCTACACTCGACTTCTGTTGGTCTTCGAGTTTGAAACATGAAGAAGAAGAAACAAAGCTAAGGAAATGATCTAAGGATGATGTTGTACAGGTATAGTGTAGTAATTTATCTCCAAGTAGGATATTGTTGAGATGTGGAGCTCAATTACTTCAGTTTAGCATGTTATATCAACTTGTTGGAAAACACAGTAACCGACATCAGTTATGAAGGGACCGAAATCGGTCACCTATGACCGACATTGGTCAGGCAAGAGAAACTGTCATCGGTTAGGGCTAACCAACATTGGTTACCTGTGCGTGAGTGTTTTATTTAACTCACAGGAATTAGATCTAATTTGAGTATTAAAGCAGATCTATTGATTGTAATTGTATGGCTAAGTGCCCTAAGTTTGTATAAGGTATTTATAAGCTAGAAAGATAGGGTTAGAAGAGAGAGTTAATTATTATTGTGAAAATAATTGTGAGAGAGAATTCTTGGAGAAGAAGGAGAAGCTTGAGAGGAAGAAAGTATTATACATCGTGAGAGGTGTGGAAGATTGCAAATCTTCATTGTATATCTTCTGAAAGCTTTGGATAATAAATTGGCTTGTTTCTTGGTGGATGTAGCCTACATTGGGTGAACCACGTTAAATCTGGTGTTGATTTATATATCTGGTGTTGATTTATATATCTTGTTTTGTATATTTCTTCTGGTAGAATATCCACTTTTATTGCATGTATGCTTAGATTTGATATATTATCTATACAACTTGTGTGTTAATTGCAACAATTTGAGACTCAAACACACACAAAAACCAAACCCTATCTACTCCCCTATATACATGGAAACACTTAGAGTTGACATAACCCAAAACTGGTGAATTGTGTTCAATTGGTGCCCGTCTTTATGAAGCCGTTGATTGTAAATGTACCCAAATGACCTCATCGCCCAACGACCGGAAGCCTCCAAAACCTATATGGAAAACTAGCTTGTGGGATGTTTTGATCCAATTTGAGAGTTGGTAGTGATTGACACGAAGAAAAACTAGAGGTATCGAGAATCCAAAATCCATTTCTACACCTAGGGACAAAACGGCGGGTCAAAACCAAATTGCATTTTTAACTTTCAGAAATTGTTTAAAGTTACGAACTAGCTCACTGGGCTCCTAAACGCGTTACAAAACAAGGTCAACTGGACATTTGAGAAACAACTCAGTGTTCGAGTGAACACTTCACGTGACAAGGTACACGTATAGAGTTTGTTTTTCTCATTTCAGGGTTTATAGAGATATTTTACGCCTCATTGAAAACAAATTTTATTTAGATTTAACAAGCTCGCCAAGGAGTAGTCTTGAACTAACATTCAAGTTTAAATCTACCAAACGTGTGGTTTTTGTAATTGGTACTGATATTAATTTTTTTGCAACCACCCACGAGGAAAACAGGAGCAACATTTACATGCATGGTTACTAGTCTGGTTTCATACAAAACATAGGCAAAATTTTCTATAAAAATGTACATCCTGTTTCATTCACCCAAAAGTTATTTTTCTATATATTGATTTCCGTTTCATTCACCCAGAAGTTATTTTCCTTTATATTGATTTACAACTCCATTTAAATTAAGAAAACAAGCAACATCAAAATCATGCAAGATAGGGTAAGAGGACCATACCTAGTAGTACCCAAACCATGATACACTGAACTTCAAGCAATCCACATTCACAATAGGGTAAGATGACCATTCCAAAATACCACCACAATTCCAACTTGAACCTTTTAAAATAGTGAGTTAAAAACAACAAGAAAACTCGATAAGGCAAACATTTTCCTTCCATACCGAACAACAAGGACAACTCCATAAACGTGCCAAAAGCATTCATCCCAAAAACTATAAAGACTTCTGCTTGAAGTAAAACCAGCCAATTCCACCATCATGACATTACGCTTCGATGAGGCATTTTATAAAACAATTCTGATGCATTGAGCATGCCTCCACATTTTGCAACCATCTCTGCCAGCGTACTTGCAACTGAAACTAATTGCAAGGCTCTTTTTCCACCGTCTTTTCAACAATTTTGTTTTGTGCGCATCCAACACTCAATGATGTCTATGAAACCACATACACTTTCACGCATTTTATCAAATAGTTCACGTGCATTTGTGTAGGCCTTCACATTTTGCATACATGTCTAACTGGCAACTTGACAACACATTTTAACTATTTTAGCTTCCACGGTGATTCGATGGGTGTCCAGGTTGTTCTAATTTTCCCATCTTGGCATAGGCTGGTAAGATAGCAGCAAAGGTTGAGGGGGTATGGATTCAATCCTGCCAACAGAATTTTGTTTTAAGGGTTTCCAACGTAGTTTTAACAAAATAAAACTCTGCCTATCCCAAAATCATTTCAGTCCAAGGTACTGCATTTCTTCAACCATTTTATCAAACAGACTACATCCCTTGCGCAGGAGCCATGCTAATCATCTCTATCTCGTTCCAATTTGTCAGATAGTTTGAGTTCCCTGCGTATTCTCCCATGTTTTGTTAATCTACCTAACAAGGCACTTGCATGCTACAAACAGACAAAAAATTCTCCTTTTAATATATCTATATCTATATCTATATATGCACACGTCCATACTTGTCTGGATGTTTCTCCTTTGGCACAGGACGAAAGAATGGTGACGGAGTTTGTGGAATTTAACATCCACACCTGTAAAACGCTTGGCTGAATATCACGTTGCTTTGGGCATCTAAAACACAGTCCACTCATGCCTGTAAATTTCTATTTGTTTGGAGTTTCCGAACGCCTTTTTCAAAGAAAACACATTTTGTGCAAGTCTACAATGTGGAGGTATGGACACACTTTTCAATACGATTTGCTTCCACGTTTGCCTACACATTACCAGGGCGCTTGTAGCCAAAACTTTCCCTCCGAACAAAGCTCGAGGGTGTCCATGTCTTCCTGGAAGCTCCGCTTTAACACCGGCCTGGAAGGATGCAAGAAAAGAGGCGACTAGTCAGATTGGAGCCCCGTTTCTTGCCCTTTGGTAAAACAACAACACATTTTCTAGAGGATGGACCATCCCTCCTCCAAGGATCTCATTTTTTCTTACGTTTTAAAGCACCATGCAGACCATCCACTATAGGGTTTACTGGCAAGAATATGGTACTTTCGAACTTCCTCAAGCTAGCAAGGCACAACAACTGTAACAATTGACCAAAAAAAAACATTCCTCTCACCAAATCCTTCTGGTACGCATTCAACCACACAAAGACCAAAAATTCCCAAAATCCTTCTCACGCACAAGCCTCACATTTACCCAAAATTCATTAAATCTTTCTTGGAAATAGTTTGGCACAAGCCTGAAGAATTTGGAGGAGTTTTGGAAAGTTGAGAATATTGGATAATTTAAATATTTTCGTTTTCGCTTAGTTCTTTACATTTTAATTTTTAAAATAAGTTATATTATTTATTATTTTTAATTTTTCCAAACCATAACCACAATAGCTCCCCGTTAAGGCATTTACCTTAACACATAATTAACTTTATTTGAAGGTTATGCGGATTGGCTTTATTATTATTTGTAATACAATTTTAGTTAGATCAACATTAAGGTGATAAAATATATATACATATTTCAAACTCAAACATTGAAAATGTTCTAGAGTTGAATGAATCGCAAGAATAGCGGCATTACCACAAAAATCGAAGACACAACGACACTCCAAGGGCTCTAAAGGTTTAGTCTACATAAGTAGAACTTCGAACTTATCCTCATCATTTTCTAATCTCAAATGTTTAATTTCTTTTATTGCTATTTTTAATTTACGATTGCTCCAATGAGACCAAAATAACAACCCAACATAGGGGTTTTTCAACAATCCATGCAACCGTCAAGACTAGAACAAGGGGAAATTTCTACAAACCGGAGGGGCACTACATGTGGCTTAGGCTAGCCAAGACAACCAAATGGTCGACTATGAGCGTAAGAAAACAAAATTTTATTTAAATTGTAAAAGTGTGCAAAAGGTTTTTAACAATAAATAAAGAAATACACATATGGTGTGGGTTCCAAGAGACAGATTTTTGAGGTCGTATTTTGCTTGATCTTTTGCATTTGGCTTTGATGGATCTATTTGTATCAACAACCTCCTCTTTTATTTACCTCCAATATGGAAATTAGATTCTGCTGAGTAATTCTTTTAAATCTTTATTTTTGATCTCTGTAATGAATCTGAGCATCGTTGTCGAGAATGTTGAATGAGAGATTAGATAAGATGGTGTAGGGTCGGGGTAGTTTGTGTGGAGCTCAATCTAGAGGATTTCAACACCAATGCCAAACAATGTTTCCACTGCAACTTGGATGAACATGGAGTAGAGTCTAGAGATCACATTTGCATGTGATTTGAGTGTAGCTTGGGCTATAAGCAGCTAGGTTGAGAGCATGGATGCATTTGTAGAGCCACAAACCGCCTTTGAAATGGAGTACTATGTAGACTGAGGAAAAATTGGATGTAGCTCAGTGTTGGTCTATGTGGGGCTCGATTCAAAAGAGGTGCTTTCAAACAAGATATAAGAGCTTGCTAAGCAGCTTGAGACACGTGGTGCAAACAATAGATTGCCAAATGATTATTGTAGAGAGAAAGGAGAATAGTTTCTTTCCAAAGTTGTGTCAAATGTAACAAATATAGCTTCAGATTCTCAGTAATACATTCGCCAGTAAGCAATACGAGCATTTCAATGAAAACATTGATTCTTCAGGAGAGATTATAGGAATCAGCGGTCAGCCTTCAGGAATCCCGAATCACTAATTTGCTTTGTGGCTTTGCCAGGTTGCATGCAGGAAAATTCATTCACCAAACGAAGGAAAAGTTGTTGCAACTTGCAAGCAAATTTGAACAGGTATGATCATTGATCTGGTACATGTTTATATGCACAAATTTAGAAATTCTCTTGTTTGTTTAATTACATTTTTAGGTGTCATTTTGAGGTAATTCAGTACTCTTAGAAAAAATCAAGAATAGATATTTTGACATTATTATTGAGCGTGTGTGTATAGTGTACTCCCTAGAAACAGAAATTGAGCTAATGGCCGACCTGAGATTTTCCTGTTACATACTATTTGGGTTATTTTTGTGGATACTAGGCCTTTTATAGCTTTAATTGAATGTGTTAAAATTTATACTATAATTGTTTTGAAAACATGCACACGTAGGTGCCTGGTCCCGAAGGGGGGGTGGGAGAGGGGGGGCGTGCGTACTCTCCGAGTACTACCTAGGGTGCTTCGAAACCTTAATTCGGCCCTGCTTGTCATTGTGGAGCTTTGTAGTGCAAGTCTACAACTTGCCCCCAATGCATGCAGAGGCCTTTGCAACTCTGCATAGAGATCTATGCAATGCAACTCAAGACCTCTACAAAGGGAGATCTGTAAGAGCTTGAGTACCTTTTGGATCTCAAAGCAACTATATTTTTGTAAAAAAATAGATTTTTGTAATAAACCAACATGCTCCTAGGTACTTGCAGGAGAATTTTTTTTTCTTTTGAAACACATTTTGATGTAAATTGGTGCAAGGGATGGGGCTAGATCAGACTAAGAGTGAGGGTGCCTTGGGGCTCTTCCTCTTGGCAAATTTCTCTGGAACCTCCCTAAACTCCTCAAATACACACCAAGTTAGATTTGTGTAGTATAATCCAAATTTGATACCAAATGATAAAAATAAAAGATCACACATATGTTACACAACACAAACTTGAAGATTATAAAGACAAAAAATATGTTGCAATATTTACAGATATTAGACAACAGAGTTACAAGATGATTACAACACTATAACAACTTAACAAGTGTCAAAACTTACCCAAAATAGAATAACGAAATTCATAAATACAATGACTTAATAAAACCTAAATAGAATAACAAAACATCATTGTGCAAGTTAAACACTTCTAATAATGACTCCTAATCAACACACTATTTTTTTTTTTAATAGAGCATAATGATGAAATAACTATGGAATAATAACACTAATTTAGTATTTCTATCATGTTTTATCATTTGTTGTTTTATCAATAGGATTAATATTTGGATCAGGTGAGTATGTGGAGGGTGGATTGGACGTAACCTTCTCATCGAACTCAACATCCCTACTTACATGTATTTTCCTAATTTTTGGATCCATTAGTCGGTAACCCATTGAATCTTCGTTATACCCTAAAAAGATGTATATCGTGTATTTTTTATCCAAATTCTTTCTCTTCTTTTTAGGGACATGCATGTGTGCCTTAAATCCAAAAGCAACAAGATGATCTATTCAGGGTTATGTCCTATCCAAACTTCTTCTAGAGTCACTCCAATCAAGAGTGACCTATTCAACAGGTAGAATGTTGTGCGTACGGATTTTACCAATATGTTTGTTCCAAACTTGTATATTTAATCATAAATGCATCATTTATAAGATAGTGCGGTTCCAACTTTTGGTAACATCATTTTGGCATTTATTAGTGGGTGCAATCAACTATCAGAAAATACCACATTTAAAAACTAGCAATCGCATGTGTACAATGCAATGTGAACGCCGAATGGTATATGTTATTTGATTTAGGCCAATAGTTATTACTTTTGTAGTTGATGTTGATAAGGGTTGTGATTATTTTTGTAAGTATAGGAATATAGATGAAACATTACATTTAAAAGTTTTATCTTTACATTTCAAATTTGCTACAAATTCGTACATATACATGTACAAATCTTATATCATGATTGGAAGCGTTTTGCGGACTATTTTATTTGAACTAAACATGAATTCATGAAGACTTCCGTACATTTGTTGTTTTTATATCATGAGTGGTAGCCTTTTGTGGCCAATTTTTTTGGGACTAAACTTGAATACATTTGATATCACTTTGTATAGTTAATCACTTTTGTAGTTGATGTGTTTTGTAAGTATTTGGGAGAAATTGTGTTAGTGTTGCAACATGTTTGAGATAGTGGCTGCATTGGTTGTTTGGTTGGTTTTTTGTTGAAAGCATTTTTTTTGTATTGTCGATAACATGTTGATAAGGGGTGTGATTGAGAGTGGAAGTGTAGGAATATACATGAAACTTTACATTGAAAGGTTTTATGTGTACATTTCAAATTTGTTACAAATTCATACATAAACATTTGTAAATCACTTAAAGGGTATCTTTAGGTGTGTAGTGCCCACTTTCTCTAACCTCTATGATCTGCTGAATTCTTAAACCACAGTTATGGATTTTGGATATGTTGGTTTGCCTTTATGAACACGTATGGTGATTTGGAGCGCGTAGCGCTAATTTTAACTAGATTAGTAGGTTGACACCTTTTATTTGATATTGTGGACACTAACACTTTTCTATGTTATTTAGGTCAAATTGATACATGTTGGATAATTAGTTAGTCACATACCTTGATTTTGTAACGTACTCATCTACTGATAAGGATACATGATGACATGGTGATATGACATGATATGCATTGTAATACCTAACATACGACGAATTGTGTGAGATTGTGCATTCCACATTGATGATGGTGATATCATTAATCTACATGTTTGAATCTATTCGCTTAGTGAGCAGCTAGTTTACTCTTGTATTGGACAGATGCGGTTAATGTGTGCAATGAGTGTGCAGGTGACAGGTCATAGGAGAACGTGGGATTCAGACTAGCTACATAATCTTGCACAAGTAGCCCACGGGCTGAGTCCTAGCCATGTTCTTTGTGTGAAGCCGTAGTATAGGTGATTATTATTGTGGGCACTATGAGTGACCCCAATGTATGTAATGTATTGTGCTTTGGATTATTAATTTTGGTTAGGGTAGTTGGTTATGATGTAAACATGTTTTGGGAGTTAATAACTCCTCTTTCTTTTAAATTTTTGATTATGTTTAATGTGTCACTTAATCACAAGAGTTTAGGGTCACATGTGAGACCCTTGGGTGGTCCCCACACTCTCTACCCTTGTGCCAAAAATGCAAAACCCGAAATTAGGGTATTTTGGGCATTTTTTGGAAACCCTTTGTAGCTTGGGAGTTCCCCCAACACAAAAATGAGCCCTTGAACCCTACCTAATGGGTAGGGGGGCTTATTTTCAAGGCTTGAGGGAGTTTTCCCTCCCTTTTTACCACTTATTTGGTCACATCCATGTAAGGGATGTGGATTTGAGTTTTATTAAAAGTTGCTCTTATTTTTGTCTTGCTAACATTTTAGGGAATTTGGGAGAAGAGGGAAAAAATATAATTTCACCATTTCTCTCTTTTGTTTTGGCATCTTTGACCTTATTGAGGGAGAGGGGTGACACATGTCACCCCCTGATTTGTTGGTTGGTTCTTCTTTTTGGAGCTTTGGCTTGGTGCTTGAAAAATTTGGAGCTTGAGGATTTCTTGAGGAAAAAAGTTGCAAATCTTGTTTTGGAGAACTATTAGAGTTAACCTCTTGAGCTCATTTATGTGGTATGTTTCTTTACTCAATCTTAGCTTGCTCATAGTTGAATTATTTGTTTAGTTGCTAGTATGGTTTGTTGTTTGAGTATATTTTTTGTATTGCTTTTTACTCCATCCATCATATGGTTTGATGGATGTTTGAGTTATTTGAGGGGAAGAGAGAGGGATTTTCCCTCTCAAACCTCATGGCTTGATGGGCAAGCCATGTCGGTTTCTTTACTCCCCCTCATAAGGTTTGAGGTGGGTAAAGGGGTTCATTTGGTTTGAACCCCTTTCCCATTCTTGGAGAGGAAACCCAAGGGGTTTGAAAATCCTCCCAAGAAGGATTTTGGTGAATGGATGGAGTAATAAGGAGGATCTTGTTGACTTCGGAGACATAAGGTGGAGAAGGAAGTTTGATGTGTGCATTCTTTTCTTAGATCACACCTTATGTCATTTTCGGGTATCTCATCTACTCTTCCCCAAATTTAGAGGATGAATATGGTTTCTCCTCTTTTCTTTTATTGCTCAATGTTGTATTTTTCCTTCATGCATGGTTGGGTCTTGTTTGTGAGTGTATGGTGGTGTTTGTCTCCCTAAAAATCTTGTGCACAAAGTTGTGGAAGCTAGCTCTCTCTCCCATGGGCTTGGGGGAGGCTAGCATGTCTTCCAACCCTTGGAAAGGCATGTAATGATGCCTAAAGGGTGGGTGGTTAACAAGCTTATTCTCCTTGGTTGCATTTCCCAAGGCTTTTGAAGTGGATCTTAAAGTTGGTGTTGGTTGCATCTTGGCATCTCTTTGTTCTATCATTGTTGTGGGAAGCATTGAAAATTCTGAAGTATAGTTTGGTGGGAACATCATTTGTGGAAAAATCTCTCTATATATTTGGAGATTATTCTTTTAAAAACTTGAGTAAGATTAAGTTGAGCAACCCCTTTTATCTTTTTTGAAGGAGCTTTGTATTGTACCCTTCTTGAGTAGTTCCTTGTATCTTGAAGAAGAAATGTAAAGTGAGTTTTAAACTTCTTGATAAGAAAGTTTTGTTAGATGCTTTTCCCTTGTTAAAAAAATAATAATTGATGTAACTCTTGTTATGAAGAAATGTTGAGTTCATAAAAAAAAAATCGATGTTATTTAGACTACATTTGAAAAGGTTTAAAGAATTTGAATGAGTTTTGTCCTTGTTTATCTCTGCAAAAACAAATAAATAAATAAATGATACATAGGTATATTTCTTGTTGGTTATTCTATTTGGGGGTAAACCTGAAATATGTTTTGTTTAAGACATCAGAAATGAAATATAAATTTTAGCATTGAATCTCCTAAATGATATTAAATGGAAATACTTTCCTTCATGTCTTTCTTTTGTTTTGTTTTCTCTCCTTGTAATCGTGGTAAAATAAATAAAAGAAAAGAAAGTTTGAATTTTTTTAGGAGAAGGTTTAGAAGCTATTTTTTTTAAGTACAAAAAAAAAGGGGAAATTATTATGTGACAGATGTGAGTATTTACATATATATGTACTTATATGTATATATTTATTTAGCTAGATTGTTATTAGACTGTTTAATATGTATATTTATGTATATAAGTTATCAATAAAATGTTTTAACTTATATATATATATATATATATATATATATATATATATATATATATATATATATATATATATATATATATATATATATAATACATATTTATATTTTTTTTTTTGTTAAACAAAATTTAATAAGCAAAACAAAACAAAAAAACTATGTTGGTGGGGGGGGGGGGGGGGGGGGGGGGGGTTCGGTCCCCCACCCCTGCGCTGCTCCTCCCTCCTTAGCCGATGCCCCTCCCGCAGCGCCATCTCCCAGCCTGCCCCTCCCTGCCCCCGTCTGCCCCTACGCCCTCTCTCCCTTCACTGTCCCCTCGGCTCCCTCTGTCGCGGCTTTCCCTGTCCCTGCGCTAGTCCCTCCATCCTCCGCCGGCTAGGGTTTCCTCCTCACCCACTGTCCGCCGCCGCCTCCATCTGCTGTGGCCACCTTCCCCGCTCCACCACCACTCCAGCCCCCTGCAAATCCACCCCACATGAATAACAAAACAAACACAAACATATATATATATATATATATATATTTCATAAAAAAGAAAAATACAATAAGGGTTTTACAAGAAAGTGGAACCAACACCATAGTTCCTTCTATCCAACCTGCAATAAGAGAAAATAAAACAAAACTGAGAAAATGAATGATAAGAAAGAGAGGGGAAGTAAGAAAGAAATTCAAATGAAGGTAAAAGGAGGGGATAAGGAAAATTTAGGGCATTTTTAGGGCAACTTAGATCTAGGGCTGAGATAGCTTTTATCCTATGGCTCACAATCAATCCTACATTCTTTTGGGGCCAAGTGTTTTTAAATGTGAATGGAAAATAAAGTTTAAGCGGTGTGCATATGGGTAAATAAAATACAAGGGGAAAATCTACATAACTAAAAAGGAGTGAAGCCTCATTTTAGGGTGTCCCTAATAAATCTAATAATAATTAATTAAATGAAAATTGTTTTCGGGCTAGTGGTTGAGAACTTGGGTTGATCAATTTAGTTTAAAATAAATAATTTCGGAAATCAGTTTTGTATCATAGTTTTAGTATTGTTAGTAATCACCTTCAAAAAAAAAAAAAAAATATTATTACCCTAATTTTTAGTCACACTTGGGTATGGGTTGTGTTGTCCCGAGGCGGGGCATCACAAGGTGTCCATAACTCTTGTATCTTTTACTCATTTCAGCTGAAGCTCTACTTGCATTTAAGAGTGCTATTGGAGATTCACTAACTTTGAATGGTTTTAAAATAAAATAAACAAATCAATTTTTAAAAAATGATAATCTCCTTGCATCTACAAATTTCCAATGTTCCACACTTCACTCAGACTCATATTTCTACCCTTTCTACACAAATTGAAAATTTTGAGTTATGCGTGTAGATTCAGAGACATTATTAATAAAAAATGATCTTCCAACTACAAAATAAATTCACAACCAAAACCAAGAAAAACAACCTCCGGCATAACCTAAAACACATTAAAAAAGAAAGTCACAAATGCGATGAGTTGGAATTGTACTTGAAACCATCTCTTATAGTCTTTTTTAATCAAACTTGGAGTATATATCTTTTGAGTCTTTTTGAATCAAACTTGAAGTATATCCCTTTATAAGTCTCAACTTCAGTGCAAATGCGAGCCAAATGTGTGCCTATCTATTATCAGCTACAAAACCGCATTAGATCAATAACCATCGGAATTATTTCCTGTGTAAAAATCATATGGTAGAAGTAATGGTGATAAAAATAACAAGGATATTATTAGTTTCCATGACACAGATACAATGGTTTTGACAAAATTTGGACATCTAAACAAAGGCAAATGAACATCAGCCTCTCAAGTACAGTCTTTACATTCACCAAAACACGAGTACATATCAAAGAATCCTTCACAAACTTTCTAAGATTGTGAAGTATTTTTTGCAATTTACAGAAACGTCAAATCAAATCAATTTGTTCTCGTTACTCAGGGTAAGCCAAAAGAATATAATATACTTCCAATGTGATGTCCAAATATTTCCTATAATGAGCATAAGGTTCTTAGCATATCACTCAGTCAACATCTCTCAGCGTTTTTTGGGCTACTTTAATCTTGCTTAAATTTGCAACTTGTTCCAATTATCTTAACTTTCTGTTTTGCAGAGGTACTATGAGCACCACTTACCAAGATATGTGAGCTGAAGAAACCAATGACAGAGAGCAAAGATATCATTAATGGGACGTGCAATTGGACCCTTACAACTCTTAAATGTTGATAGCATAGCAATAATCTGCGCAATTTGGCCCTGCTTAGTGATTATTGATCTTCCACTAGAAGACAATATCCCTGTGTTAGATTTAACTGTTGAATCAGGTAAGTTACAAGAAAAATTTCTGAAGAAGCCTATGAGAGATCAACGATATCACTATGTTGAGGTTCACAGAACAAGCTATAACATCTTTTTGCATAATCATTTCACACATGGCTTAGAAATTTGCAGGTTTGTATTTGAGTTTTCCGACTTCATAACTAAGTGTTTAACATCTAACTGGCCTTTGAATCCAAGATCCGGAGAATGGGGGAAAAAAATCTATGCACTAACAATCAAGGAGTCCCGATGAAGGTGAAAGGAAGAGGTGCTGAAGTATAACTACAACCATGGCAAACTATTGTGATTTCATTCATTTTCCTATAAATTCTGGGAAGAGGTGCTCAAGTATAACTACAACAATGGCAAAGTATTGGGATTTCATTAATTTTCCCATGAATTCCAAGAATACGGTGTCCATGAGAGACAACTAAGGACAAACATACCTCTATGAATTCCAGCAAGAGAGGGGAAATGAGAGACAACTAAGGACAAGCATACCCCTATCACAATAGAGATTTCTGTTATAATATATTTTATTATGACAACAAAAAACCTTTTGAAAGAATATATGGAAACAGTTATGGACCAAAGAGACAACTAAGGACAAACATACCTCTATGAATTCCAGCAAGAGAGGGACAATGAGAGACAACTAAGGACAAGCATTCCCCTATCACAATAGAGATTTCTGTTATAATATAGTTTATTATGAGAACAAAAAACCTTTTGAAAGGATATATGGGAACCGTTACGGACCAAATTTCTGAAAATATGGCTGATCACTAAAACCAATCCAAGACATTCTATGTAAATTGTACACAAGAAATAAGATCTTAGACAAAATATTGTCAAACTAATCTCCAAGAAATGTTGGCTGACAGATAGTCTAAACAAGGTCACTAATTAAAGAATGAATATTTACGACTAACCATACAAGCCTTTCAACCTTGGCCTTAATTAACCTATAGGTATGTAGGCCAAGGCCTCAGATAGCAATCACATTAGAGCAGGATTCTTCATGGTTTCTCTATTTGGAGCTCTTAACATGTTCAAGATATTTCATAGATATTTTGAAACAAAGGACATTTCCTTGAGATGGCTGGGTACACAGATGTCCAACCATACCAACACCAAACAAAAAACTAAAATATTTCCATTGTAACTCCCACAGTCACCTGTTTCGTTGTCCTTTATTTCTAGAAATGAGGAATACATCTTTCGAGTGACTTGCAATAGCAAACAATTCCTATCTGTCAAACTGCACCTCCATCTTTCGATTGAACATAACTGAGGAAAATTGAATAGATTAAAACGATATAAGACTGTAAAAGTGATCAGTTTGGTGCCTAACTCCTAAATTGGGATAAAGGAAAAGTGATTCAGGAAACTCTTATGAGTGAAACTCCTAGATATTTATATATTAAGTTATTACTAACCAAGTAATTACTGAAGGTCCTGATCTCTATTATGATATCAACAAAAACAGATCCATTACATTTATTTATTACCTTGCACATAATTATCGAGAGGATATAGGAAATTCTTCACTGAAATTGTAATTGTAATACTGGAGATGACAAGCAGTAAAAAAACAGTTAAGAGATCTCAAGATACATGAGCATTTTACCTTGTCAGACAGTTTTAGTTAAAGTCATCAGTCGGTGGCTGCTTTTCCATGAGGGAGACCACATGTTTGAATTGAACACACACTGCATGCATGGAATACGAACATGTTTTTTCTCATCTTGAGGCATGGTCTTAATTAAATGCTTCAAGGCATCATTTTCACCACTTTTAGATTGGCCAAGTGGACAAATGAATCCAGTTGCATTCCACCAGCGATCTAAAAACATTCTACTCCACTTAGAATTGTGAAAAAAGAACATCCCTGAAACCATATGTGAAGAAGAAGACTAATAAGCATTGAGGATTATTAATCTCTATACAAAAAGTGATACAAATAAAAATTATAAATATTGTATTGATTTTCGCATATGCTGATAAAATAAGTTATAAACTACAATTAAAAAAAATGTGTTGCTAAGAAAGCAAGTAATACCTACATTGACACCTATTACATCCTCTGTAACAATAAAATCATGAATCTTTTCATAATCCATATTCCTCGTAATTGAATACAAAACATCTTCCTACAGAAAAAAGACTCCCGCAGTCAGATTGTTTTTCATTTAGCAAATAATCCTTGAAAATAAAGTTCTAAACTATGCTAAGAAGTGTCTCTAACTACATAGAATGAAAGTTTCAATTACATATACATGCAAAATCAGTATTGTATTGCAAAACAAAACAATTGGACTTACAAGGGAAATGTTTGGATTTGTCACCAACGAATCCTGCATCAAATTTAACAAATGGATATTACCAATGAGTTCAATTTCAAAAGAATCTGGAATCTCGCACAAAAGAAGGGTTCTAACAAAATTAGGATAATAATATCAAACAAGGTGATTTCTCATACCAAAAACAATTTCCCTATGTTGCACCAAAAATAGGAAACCGTATCTTTGAAGTTTCAGTAACAGTAGTATCAAAAAATTAGAACAACTCTGTAAGAAAACAGAGGAAACTTCGGGATAGACTATTCAAGGAAGCTGCATTAAACAGGACTGTTCAAGGAAGCTGCATTAAACAGGTTACGCAAAGGCATTTGAAATATTTGAAAGCTCCTAAAAATGCTATTTGAAACATTTGAACAGCTAATTTCTAGTTCCAGATAATTCCAACACCTAGTAGTGTATAATAGTTTCCTGCCCCTCTCCCCAGAAACCATTTTGGAAACATGAAAGCAGTTTTTTAGCGCACTGCAAATAGTCACCAGGACCCAGAGGTATTTCACAATTCCCAAAAATTGGGAGAAGACTTGACTACATGACCAAATTGATTGGCAGATTTCTACCATGATAGTAAAGCACCATGTTCTGTCCACAATAGGTTTCAGTTAAGTGTACCACACACACAAATCATCAAGGCCGACATCAAATTCATTTTAAGCGTTTGATGGTGATGATGCGTACCACCATGACCAGAGTTGGTTTTTTAATTGTAAAGCCAAGAGGGCAAGCGTACTATTGGCATTATTGTATTCAAGGATGAGACCAAGCAAAGCCAAAAGGGCAGGATATGGGTCCCTAAGAATGCAAAGGGAACAGTATCGGGCCTTCACCGTTTGTAGAGCTTGTTGGCACTATCATATTTAGGGAGGAAACCACACAAAGCCAAGAGAGTAGGCTAAGAGTTTCTAACTATGCAAACGTGAAAGACACTATTGGGCCTTTACCATTTACAAAGCTCGTTGGCATTATAGTATTTAAGGAGTAGACCAGGCAAATGGTCGTCTATGGGCTTTTACCGTTTTCAGCGCTGGAATGACTCAAAATCCCCATGTCACAGGGATTGCCTGGTGTCTACCACAAATAAATATAAGGTATTTTCCATAACTAAGCTTTGAACGGCGGGGAAACATTATAACCCCCGAGTTTCAACACCTCAAAATCATAACAAACCGAATTAGGAAGGCTTTTTCCCTTACTCCACATGCCAAAACCAAAAAAATGAAAAAAACATCATTCGGGAGAAGCCCCCAAAAGCTGTCAAATTCTTAATTAAGCAACCCTAAAAACGGAAACAGGTTAGGCCCAGGCAAATAGGCAAAAGACATACCGCGTCATTCCAGAAGATCCAATCATAATTGGGCAGATTGTTCCTAACCGCCAAGATCTTACTCCAACTAGGGGGTCTGTTCTTGTCAATGGCATCACTAGCATCAATAAAATCATACCCATGACTCTGCGCATAGCTCTTCTTGTTCGGCTCCACCAATTTCATGAGACGGTATAACTAAAAATATACTCTTTAAAGCATGCAAACTGCAGTTAAAAACAACTTCAGAAGGTAAAAACAGGAAAAACCGCTGTCAAAATAAAACACATTGGAAAAAACGTCTAGGAGGCCGTCAAATTTAACATCGTTGCAGAAACGTCTGGAGGTCCTTTACCATAAGGGAAACGCCTTCGGCGTAAAAATCAAGACCACCCGCCTCCCCCCAATTCGAGAAGAACATTTTAATTTTACGTCTAGTTTTGATTTCTACAAAGGCTTTGAATTCTCTGAGAGCTCGAAAGGCCTGGTCCTTTGTCTTTAAACAATATACCCAAATTTTGCGTGAGTAATCATCGATAGAGAGTTGAAAATATTAAAACCCATGTGACTTGGTCAAATGGTTCCACATAGATCGATATGCACTAGATCTCATTTTACTATGATCATAAGATACCTGCGCCAATTGATGTTATAAGTTGTTTGCTTGCTAGATAACTGAGGCATATATCTATATTCGTATAGTTAAGGAAGCCCTCTCACCATGTTATGACGGCTAAGTGAAACCATGTATCCAAAACTCACGTTCCTATATATTCGATTCCACAAAGTTGTGTTTGAATCCTTCGAAACAAGTGTCTGATTGTTCTTCTAAACAAAATCAGGGGTGGAACATCTTCCCTACTCCAGATGCTCATGCAACAATCTTCGAGCTCTTTGATTTATTCCTTATGATACACATCTTATTAATCTCTTTGCAGTCAAAATCAACTTTGAGGTTCTGTTTTAATAGTTGACTGAAAGAGAAGATTTTCCGTGAGTCCTGGAACATATAAGATTTCATTGATTTTGCGGTCATTTTTACCAAGTGGCGAGGAGATGTAACCAATGCCCCAAAGAGACGTAGTTTCTTTTCGGTGTATGATTTAAATTGTATAACCAATCTTATCTTTCCGTCGTAAGCTGAGTTTCACTCGAGTCAATATACTATACAGAACTTTGTGAAGTTGATTCGCCTTGAGTTCGTGCAACATATAAAAAGTCTGCATCTAAGGATTTTTCTTCTTGTTCATCGATGTTTCCTTCTTGTTGTTTCTTTTTTCAATTTCATTTCTTCTGACCTTGTCCTTTCATATTGTTCTCCTTGTGATCAATGTATTGGGCTTCTTGTTGCTAGATTAGCATGTATGAATTCATTGTACCAATGATCTTTCAATTCTTGGCATTTCTTTCCTCAAATCAGGTAGACCTTTCCTTGTTTGTTCCCTGTTGATTTTGCTAAATACTCTACTCGTGGGGGGGCAGAGGCGTGGGGTTGTTTCGAAGGCTTCTTGGGCCTCTTATCCTTATGTTAATGTGAAGAAAGATCATGTTCCTTTTCTTCCTCGGTTGTGTGTATGTATTTTTCTTGTTGCAACATGTTGATCAACTCTTCAAATGGTGGTTTCTGTTTCATGACATTCAATGTAGTAAAAAAAACTCTATAGGAGGTGAGTAGTGCACTCAAGACAATCGATACGAGAGAGTCATATGTCATCAGCTCACCTAATACTTGGAGTGGGGCCCTCAAATTTACAACACATCTTAGGCTTCAACTTTTTCACCTACCTTTAACTTGAGACAATAAAGTTGACTTTGTATGTGGAGGATTATATTCTATTTTTTGGCCTCATACACTGTATTGAGCTTATCCCAAATTTTCTTAGTTGTTTTAACATCATAGATATGGGGTTGTACCTCATATCATACCTTGAACATGATTATGAGCTTAACCTTATGATTTTCTTTTCCAAACTTTCGTTGTTGGTTAGTGTTAGTAGCATGTTAGGTGTGGGTGCCTTCAACAACTGGTCAAATGTCCTTAAATTCTAGATGTGTTTTAACTTTGATTTTCCATGCGATATAATTACCCCCATCTACTAGTTGAGAGTCTGAAATAAAGAATTTTGGGACGTTTGCGGCCATTTGCACAAATTTTGGGAAATGGATTGGTTCATTATCACTTCAAATAGGTTCCCTTTTCTATACATCATTAATCCAATATGCCAAACTTCTTGATATACACACCCTTCCTATATACTCATCGGTACATAAAAGAAGCTCGTCCTTTATATATACTTGTCAATAGGAGAAAAAGATGTTAAAATATGGGAGAGTAGAGCAATACAAGGTACAACGACAATACTAAAAATGATTGGTACAATCAATGACACCTGCTTAGCGAATAAACTAACTATCAAGATTTGCGTCGAAAAACCATTGCGAATAGGAAACAAAGCAATGGTTTGTGATCAAAATATGAACCATATAATTCAGAAATTTAAAGGGTCGATGCCACAAATTTCATTGTTGAAAATATATTAGGTTGTGGATACAATAGATCAAACACGGTGACCTTACCTGTAAATGTGATCTAGAGGCATTGCTTATACTAAACATTGTGAATTGAGATTTAAAATCTAATGTTGTTTTGTTTTCAATTTTGCAATTTTAAAGTTTACTATCGACAATGTACAATTTTCAATTTATGGAAAAGAGATTTTGTTAAGAGAAAAAAATTTGCACCCCCATAACCCCAATTTCAAGAAAAAAAGGAATATTCGCCACCTTTTATTTTTGGAAAAAAAATCCCTTGTCTAAAAAACATATTTTCTCATTTTTTAAAAAATTTCCCTTTTTTTTTTATAAAATTTACAAGGCTTTGGGAATTCCTTATCAAAATACTCTCCACCAATCAGGCTATATAGCATGTTGAAAACGCATCAAATTACTTTTTATTTAAAGTTTAAAAACTCGAGTTTTGTTTTAGAAAAATATGAACTCTTATTGAGCTCGGAAGTGAAAGCACAACAAGGGGCTCGATGTAGTTTAGGGTTTGAACGTTGAGTTTAGGGTTGCTAATGCCAAGTCAAAGTGACTTGGGATACATCGCAAAAGGGAGATGTTGACACCACCACAAGTTGGGGGAACAAATTTATAAGGACAGAGGACGTGAGTTCATGATGGGGCCAAGTCGAGAGCTATGCGTGGAGTGAACTCGAAGTGCCAGATCCGAGATGAGATTTAGTTAACCAGTCAAGTCAATGCAAGTCAAGGTGAGTTGGATGTTATGAAGGGTCTAAGTGCAGACCTCAATGCAACTCGATCTGGTGGAGCCAGTGACCAATATAGTGTAGGGCAGAGTTTGAGTTGGGCATTTAGCTTCTCATATGTTGGAATGCAATGTAACTTTAATGTAGAAATAGATGTTGACTAAATGCAACACAACTCTAATGTAGGGGGTTCTACAAGTTGAATGGAGATTGAACAAAAAGCACAATGGCATTGGGCTCCTCTTCCTTTTTCTGTCGAATTCTCCTTCTCTCTCCATGTTTGATCACAAATGAAGTTGGAAAAAATAACACAACAATCTTTTCCTAATATAAAAATAATCATTAAAGACATTAGAATAGGTTGTAATACTTATAAATATTGCACACCCAAATTAAGTCCCTAGAAAGTAGAACCAAATTATTAAAAATAAAGTAATAGGAATTGCCATCCTAACAATAGACAAGATTAAAAAATGGAATATAATTAACCTAACCAACTTGATATTAATTGTGTATTATTTACTAACTTATATTACTTTATTATCTATGGGGAATAACCCACCAACATAGTCTAATCTATCAACATATACATGTCATTTGACATCCAAATGTATTGGTTGGTCATTATGTGCCACATGAACCTAAAATGTATTTTTCCATCATTGTACACCACATATCCCTAATATGCATTATTATGTCATTGTTCACTATGCAACTTGAAATACAACAATGGTCGATATATGTCATGTGTACACATATACATTGGTTAAACTGTGTCTCACAACATTCAAACTTGTTCTAGATTAGTCAACTAATTTGTACCTTAAAAACATGGTGTAAACATATCCATAGTATGGATTTGTTAGCTTCTATGTGGAATTTGCACTCATAATGTATTGTTTGGTTATTGTGTAACACATGACCGTAAAGTGTTGGTGTCACCCAGATTTCATCCTGAAATCTGCGACTACCCTATCCGAAAAATTTTCCTACTTTTAAAATAATGGGTCGTTTTGTGTTTTTAATGCCTGAAAGTTCTTATATTGCGTCAAGATATTCCCAAAGAGCCATATCAGTCTTTTTCACCAAATACCCAGATGCCCAAAATTGTTATATTCTGTCGTCGGGATTTGTCTGCGAAAAATTTGTATTTAATTATTTTGAGCCCCGTATGAGGCTATTTACACTCCGTTTTAACTATGTTATGATCGAACATGTCATTATTCCTATGTACTAGAAGGGTTTTAACTTGGAATAAGTTTTAGGCTTTATTTCTAACTTTTGGCAATTTTTCGTGTTTTTGTGTTGTTCCGTTTCATTTTCTGTGAAATTTCTCTAGAACAACTCCTTTGCCAGGTAAGCCCGATTTTTGGCCTGGAGCAGCTGGAAAATATATACACACGTTATGCCCGGAGAAAGTCGCCATCGGAGGTTTGGATCACTGGGAAAAAGTGAAGTCGTGCACGGAAAAGCTACTGCAGGGTTGGGCGCATTTTTGGAAAACAAAGGATTCAAGCTGCAATGGGAAAACATACAAGCAGCAACAAAGGTGGGAATTTTGTATCTGCCTAGCAGGATACTTTTTCCCATGATATAAAATTCACTTAAGTTGCAGAGGGAAAGTTAGAGGCCGCAGGCAGGCGGGAATTTATTGCCTGCCTTGCAAGGTAAAAATTCCCATGATGAAATAAAAGGAAAGTGACTTAAGTGAAATCATGAGATTTTATTGCCTGCCTCACAGGGTAAATAATCCCATTGTCAAAGTCAAATCACTTAAGTGGATCATGGGATTTCCGAGGCTGCCTTGCAGGGTAAAGAATCTCATTGTTATAAATTCTTAAAAATAGATTTATATTGTGCAAAAAAGTGTGTCCCCTTTAGTGAAATGATGGCAGCCTTTAAGTGGATTTAATTAATTATTTCTCCTTCTAAAATAGGCACCCAAGCATGAAAAAAAGTCAAGAAGTCAAAGGGGAATAAAAGTAATAGAATTAAATGGATTAAATTGACTAAATTTAATTTATTTAAAGACTCCCCCCTTCATTTCAAAAAGTGCGCCCCATTTAGGATATATTTAATGATTTTTGAGGCATTAAATCATTAAATTAAATTCTATTTTCAGTGGCTATGGTCAAGGCACACTGTGAAGTTGAAGTGAAGTGTGAAGGATTAAATTGGATTAATTTAATTTATTGGATGGTTGTCCTTAAACATGTTATTTTTAAAGAGAAAAGCATGATTTTTAATTAATTAATTGTCAGGAATAAGAAGGGCAATTATTAATTATAGAATTGTGAGGGTTATATAAGCATGGGCTGTCATATGGGTGAATTATTTAATTCACAGGTAAAGAATTGCAGCCAAGAGGAAAAGTGTGCCCCATTTGAAGAAGGATTTTCCTCAGGCAAGGTGGAAACAAGGCTAAAAGCTTCCAAATTTGGTGCATGCTTTGAAGCAGGTTGATCTTTGTCTGCATAATTGTTTGCATAGGTGTTACAGGGGCTTAGGTGTTGTTCAAAGGATTCATGCTCTCTTTATGTGCAAATTAAACATCAATTTTTGGGGCAGCAGGCTTGAAAAGTGCAGAGTTTTACAATTAAAATTCACTATTCATGCTCCAGTGGTCATTTTTGTCTGAATTAATTGTAGGAATTCATTATAGGTGTTTTACAAAAGAAAATGAGTTTTAATCAATGTCCAATACATTGTATATATCCTCCGAATCTAAAGAATTTTCTAGATCTGCACCAATTTTGAAGAAATTCGGCCAAGTAAGAAGACAAAAAATTATTCAAACAAAGATAGACAAAGCCATGGCGAACGGAGATGAAAAAGAAAGCACGATGGAGTAATGCATCACTTCCAAACTTGTAGACATAGAAGACACAGATCTAGGTCTGAAACCTCTTTCCGAATTGATTGATAGATCCAGAGCGGGAAAGACTTCACTCATGCGTGTGGTTAAAAGCAGTGGAATTATCTGAGCTGCAGCCTTTCCATGCACAGCCCAATTGCAAGAGTTTGTTATGGAGTGCGCTAGATCTTACCATCCTTCATCCAGATCAGTACGTGATGCTACGGGAAAGACAATAATTCGTTTGGATGCAGAGTTCATCAATTATTGTTTGAAGATTCCAGTGCGAAAGGTGGTGACTTCCATTAGTCTTCACCATGTCGGTAGCAAGTGGGAGAAGTATAAAGCTGATTACGTGAGCATAATGAATAGCAGATACATGAAGAAGCCCAGATCTCCTTCAAAGTTCCCAAGAACTCTTCTGCGGTCCAATTTGGTGCAGGAGGTCGATGATGTGGTCAAATTGCTATGCAGGATGAACGGCGAGGCGAATGCTCACACTTTCCATACATGGATATATGCTTTCATCAGGACCATTGAAGTCAACAAAAATGATTCCATAATCAATTGGTTGGAAATTATTAGCGACAACATTGGTGAGCAACTCCGGAAGGTGAAGCGTACTTTCAGCTTCAAAATGACTTCCTACTTGGTGCATGCTACAGCTTCACAAGGCGTCTTTTCCAAGCTGGATAGATGTGGTGTTCTTTCTAAGGACCCCATTTTCGAATGCTACCCATAGCTTGATGTACCTGCATGCAAGAAAGATTTCAAAGTGGTCAACGATGAATTCTTTTATGATTTCATTTACAGGCTAGACAAAGACTTAAAGGCCAACAGGGTAAGCAAGGAAGTGTGGGAAGCTGTGTCCAAGATTAGCAGTCTATTCATTAAGTTTGCAGATTTCACATACCTCAGGGTTATGGGCTTTTTTGGAGAACCAGTAAAGATGCTCAGTGTTAGGTTGTGGAGCCTGTTTTCATGTGTGAAAGTGTTGAAGACTATACACTAAGAGTACTATACACTTTTCATGTATTCTCGCTCAGGGTTTGGGGCCGGGTCGGGCCTCGAGTGGGGGTTCGGGGGCAGCAGCCCCCGGGTAGCAGGGGTTCGGGGGCGCAGCCCCCGGAAAAAAAAAAAATTAGTTGTAAATTTTTTGGCCTCGAAAAATTACACCCGAAATATCGGGAAACGTGCTTTTCTCATATGGGCGAGTTTTTTGACCCATAGGTTTATGGGACGGGTTTTGCCCATGGTTTTGATACCCACGGTTTTGTAAAACTGCTTAAGCAGCTATCTATTTATATGGTCTTATGCATATGATAGATGTACAAGCAAATGTATTGCAGATGTGTTTTGAATTCGGGTGTGAATTCTGTAGATTTTGTTGAGCATAGCTCCAAACGGATCTGGGTATTGTATTGAGAGAGCGGTGGCTTGTAATAAAATCTGAGCAAGTGATTCTTTGTGGACGTAGCCCAAATTGGGTGAACCACGTTAAATACTGTCTCTTTGTGTTGTGTTATTTTATTCTGTAATTTTATTTGAGATCTGTAATAATTTCTGCATATTAGTTTCTACTGTTGCGATTCTGTGAGGGATTATTCTGCATATTTTATCCCTTATTGCCTATCAATTGGTATCAGAGCCTTGGTTTGGTTTGCTGAAGTGTTGAATCACAGGGAAAGTTTTTTAGCTTGAGTGGGAGCTATGGCATATGATGGAAGATCTAGGGTTGATAAATTCAACGGGCAGAATTTCAGTCTTTGGAAGATGCAGATGGAAGATTACCTTTATCAAAAGGATCTTTATACTCCATTGTCTGAGAAGGTGAACAAACCCTCGAGTATGACAGATGCGGAATGGGATTTGCTGGATAGGAAAGCACTCGGGACAATCCGGCTGTGTCTTGCATCTTCGATATTATTTAATGTTTCAAAGGAAAAGACTACAAAAGATCTAATGGATGCATTAGGGAAGTTGTATGAAAAACCCTCTGCCTCTAATAAGATATTTTTAATGAAAAATTTGTTTAATTTTGAAGATGTCTGAGAATAGTTCAATAGCAGATCATTTAAATGATTTCAATACGGTAGTAAATATGCTAGCTTCGGTTACAATAGAATTTGATGAAGAAGTTAGGGTTTTATTAATTATGTGCTCTTTACCTAAGAGTCGGAATAGCCTGGTAATGGTGGTAAGTAACTCGGTTCCAGCTAACTCGAAGTTGAAGTTTGAAGATGTTGTAGAGGTGATTCTAATCGAGGAAATGCGAAGAAAAAGCTCTGGGGAATCTTCTACTTCAGGGAATGCTTTGACAGTGGAAACTAGAGGGAGACAGAAGAATAGAGGAAATAGTGGAAAATCAAAAGATCAGGCAATGTCAAAATCCAAGAACAAGATTGTATGCTAGAATTGTGGAAAGCCTAGGCATGCAAAGAAGGACTGTTGGGAGCTTTGGGATAAGAAGAAACAAAATGAAGAAAACAAGGAGGCAAATGTGGCAACGGGTAATGTATGTCAGCATGCTTTGATTCTTTCTTTGCACAATATTACTGAATCTTGGGTTTTAGATTTAGGGGCTTCTTTCCATGCTTCTCCACATAGGCATTATTTTGTTGATTATGTTCAAGGAGATTTTGGGCATGTTTTTCTTAGTGATGATGAGCCTTGCAGCATAGTTGGAAAAGGTTTTGTTCAGGTTAAGATGCAGAATGAGAATACTTGGCTATTTAAGGATGTCAGACATGTGTCTATATTAAGACGAAATTTGATATTGGCAGGGTAGTTAGGAAGTGATGGTTGTACTGTGATATTTACAGCAGACTCTTGGAAGGTTACCAAGAGTGCTCTTGTGGTGGCAAGAGGTAAGAAGGTTGGAACCTTGTATTTAACCACTGATAGTACTAATGATTGTAATCTTGTGGCTTCAGATGCAGATACAACATAATGGCACTATAGGCTTGGTCATATGAGCCATAAGGGCATGAACATCATAAAGAAGAATTTACCTGGATATACAGAAACAGGTTTGAATTTCTATGAGAACTGTATATATGGGAAACAGAAGCGAGTAAGGTTTCTCAAGGTTGGACCTACAAAGAAAGAGAGTAAGTTAGAGCTAGTGCATTCTGATGTGTGGGGGGCCAGCTCAGGTATCATCTCTTGGGGGTTCAAGTTATTATGTTACTTTTATTGATGATGCAACAAGGAAAGTTTGGGTTTATTGTATTAGAAACAAATTTGATGTATTTGACACTTTTGTTAAATGGAAAGCCTTGGTAGAGAATGAAACAGGTCTTAAGCTAAAATGTCTCAGGTTAAATAATGGAGGGGAGTATTGCAGCAATGAATTTGATGATTACTGTTCTAAGAATGGAATCCGCAGGCAAAAGATGATTCCAGGAACTCCGCAGCAAATGGCGTATCAGAAAGGATGAACAGAACAATAATGGAATGTGCTAGGAGCATGAGGTTACATGCAGGACTGCCTCTTTTTTTTGGGCAGAAGAGGTGAGCACAGCTGTGTACTTGATAAACAAAGGACCCTCAAGTGCCTTGGATGGAGGCATACCTGAGGAGGCTCGGTATGGTAAGAAAGTTGATTATTCATTTCTTAGAGTCTTTGGATGTGAGGTGTTTGTTCACATAGACAAGGATGATAGGACTAAGCTAGAGGCTAAATCTGAAAAATGTACTTTCATTGGTTATGGTGGTGATGACTTTGAATATAAATGTTGGAGTATTAAGGACAAGAAAATAATTTGATCTAGGGATGTGGTCTTTAATGAGAAAGTCATGTATAAGCAGCAGTTGCAGGAAAACAGGGAAGAATCCAAGAAAGAATATGCAGCGGTAGAGGATCTTCTGGATGGGAAAGTGACATATGAATCAGTTCAGGAACCCCCTCAACAGGAACCCCAAACTCCTATATTGAGGAGGTCTTCTAGGGTAAGAAGAGAACCTGAACGTTTTTCTCCTTCTCTTTATTATTTATTACTCACTAATAGTGGAGAACCAGAGAGCTTTGATGAAGCAATGCAGGTAGATGCCAAGAAGAAGTGGAGCAAGCCATGGATGAGGAGCATCAGGATCTCATGGAGAACCAGACATGGGATTTGGTAAAGCTACTCGAAGGAAAAAGAGCATTACAGAATAAGTGGGTGTTTAGAGTCAAAGAGGAAGAAGGAGGCAAGAAAAGATACAAGGCCCGGTTGGTGGTCAAGGGGTTTGCACAGAAAAAAGGTATAGATTTTGATGAGATTTTTTCTCCTGTAGTAAAAATGACTTCTATCAGAACTGTTCTTGGAATAGTGGCAGCAGAAGACTTGCACTTAGAACAGTTAGATGTAAAGACTGCATTTCTCCATGGTGATTTGGAGGAGGAGCTATATATGCAGCAGCCAGAAGGATATGAATTCAAAGGTAAAGAGGAGATGGTGTGCAAACTGAAGAAGAGCTTGTATGGCCTGAAACAAGTTCCACGTCAATGGTATAAGAAGTTTGATAGCTTCATGATGGAGCAAGGTTATATTAGATGTCATTCTGACCATTGTGTGTATACAAAGCAATTTGAGGATGGAAGTTATATTATCCTGTGTTTGTATGTAGATGACATGTTGGTTGTAGGTAAAAACATGCAGGAAATAAAAGTACTCAAGAAACAGCTAAGTGAATCCTTTGATATGAAGGATTTGGGGGCAGCCAGACAAATCCTTGGTATGAGGATAACTCGGGATAGGAAGGAACGGAAGCTGACTTTATCTCAGGAAGAGTACATTAAGAAGGTATTGGATAGGTTTAACATGCAGGATGCTAAAACGGTTGGGACTCCTTTAGCAGGTCATTTTAAGTTATCAAAGGAGCAGTGTCCCAAGATAAAGCAGGAAAGAAACCAGATGTCCAAGGTACCTTACTCATCAGCAGTTGGTAGTTTGATGTATGCTATGGTGTGCACTAGGCCTGATATTGCCCATGCAGTGGGAGCTGTGAGTAGATTTATGAGTGATCCAGGTAAAGAGCATTGGCAAGCAGTAAAGTGGATCCTTCGGTATTTGAGAGGGACCATGGGGACAGTTTTGTGCTACAGTGGATCAAACACCACTTTACGTGGTTATGTAGATTCAGACATGGCTGGAGATGTAGACAGCATGAGGAGCACGACAGGTTATATTTACACTGTAGGTGGGACAGCAGTGAGCTAGATTTCACGACTACAGAAACTGGTGGCTTTGTCAACCACGAAGGCTGAGTATGTTGATGCCACAGAGGCAAGCAAAGAGATGATTTGGTTACAACAATTGCTTGAGGAGTTGGGGCATAAGCAGGAGGAATGTAAGTTGCATAGTGATAGTCAGAGTGTTATACACCTAGCTAAGAACTTTGCTTTCCACTCTAGGACAAAGTATATACAGTTAAGGTATCATTTCATCAGGACAGCTTTGGAGGAAGAGAAGTTGAAGTTGGAGAAGATTCATACCAGTCAGAATCTTGCAGACATGATGACCAAGGTGGTCACAAGGGAAAAACTAAAGTTGTGTTCAGCTTTTGTTGGTCTTCACAGAAACTAGTGAAGGGTTGAGAAGCTTGCTCAGAGGAAAACTAGTCTCCAAGTGGGAGATTGTTAGGTTGTGGAGACTGTTTTCATGTGTGAAAGTGTTGAAGACTGTACACTCACAGTATTGTACACTTTTCATCTATCCTCGCACGGGTTCGGGGGCCGGGCTGGGCCTCGAGCGGGGTCCGGGGGGCGGCAACCCCCGAAAAAAAAAAAATTAGGTGTAAATTTTTTGGCCTCGAAAAAATTGCACCCGAAATATCGGGAAACGTGCTTGTCTCATATGGGCAAGTTTTTTGACCCATAGGTTTATGGGACGGGTTTTGCCCATGGTTTTGATACCCACGGTTTTGTAAAACTGCTTAAGCAGTTGTCTATTTATATGGTCTTATGCATATGATAGATGTACAAAGCAAATGTATTGCAGATGTGTTTTGAATTCGGGTGTGAATTCTGTAGAGTTTGTTGAGCATAGCTCCAAACGGATCTGGGTATTGTATTGAGAGAGTGGTGGCTTGTAATAAAATCTGAGCAAGTGATTCTTTGTGGACGTAGCCCAAAATTGGGTGAACCACGTTAAATACTGTCTCTTTGTGTTGTATTATTTTTCTATAATTTTATTTGAGATCTGTAATAATTTCTGCATATTAGTTTCTACTGTTGCAATTCTGTGAGGGATTATTCCGCATATTTTATCCCTTATTACCTATCACCCAGGTATCTGAATGATAGATTGATCGCCATGGAGCTGAGCAGGCAACTTGTGGAGTTTACACGACCTTCAGTCAAAGTGGCACAAGTCTACGGGCTTCTTCTCAATCACTGTGGGACATTACAGCTGCTTTAGCATTCATAGAGCTCGGAGGATGGAGACGCAGATGTTATCCGAGTATGAGCAAGAGTTCTTCACTGCTCGGCTAAACTTCAATCCATTTGGAGTGGCCAGAAAGACGATCTCCCAGGAGTATGCACATGTGCCTTCATTAGGAGATTTCTGGATGAAGTGCAAAAGTGAGTACGAGGTTAGAAAGAGATATTTCAACAGACTGTCAGCAAAGCAAGTGTTCAACTTTGGACTAGCGCGGATACCTGCGGATCTTAAAGATGATGGGAATGTGGTACTTGACACTTACCATCAAATGGGAGGAGATAAAGCCATACTTCAGGATAACGTAGGAGACTGCCATACACTTAAAGAAATATCTAGAGCTATTTAGGTGAATACTTCAAACTGGTTGCTGATAAAAGGATATTGCCTTGATGAAGTATTGATGAATCAAATCACAGGAAACTTCGGCGTAGGAGATTCCCTCAATCGGAAGCACGGAGGAGAAAGTAGCAGAAAGTCTGAGAAGTTGAAAGTACACAGAAGATCTCAATCTAAGGAGAAGATCACTTCCACGGACATGACTTTGGTTCCAACTTCTCCAGCACCCGGTACTTCACCGATTGTTGCACCTCAGCAGGACACTTCCATGCCTCCACTGAATCCGGAGACATTCATCTTCTCTCCTCAGCCACTCCGTTCAGCACATGTTCCAGAGGAGATGTTGAAGCTGCAGATGGCGGAGTTCGAAAGAGCTTTGTCCTTGAATGATTCAGAGGATGGCAGCCATAACACGACTTTATCCTTGAATGATTCAGAGGATGGCACTTTCTGATGGAGAGGAGGCAGAGCGGGAGATGGTAGTGCACTCAACGGCTTCTCATTCTCCAAGAAGTAACTTCTCGGAATGGTTGGCTTCACAGTTGGTTCCAGAAGTGAGAGTGGAGATGAACTTAGAAGAGCACGACTTGCAGCTACTCCAGAATCTGGGTGGAAGAGATAGAAGGCCTAAAGTTGCTAAAGCAACTTCTAGGTTGATCATCGAGGAATCAGGGCAGAAGTTTGCTGAGATATCAATTCCGGCAGAAGGAAAGGAGGAGGAGTTCACAGCAGAAGATGTTACAGTAACTAGAGTACCCCTCGGTCAAGCCACTACTGAAGGATTGAAGCAGGGCACGCAGACATTGATAGATGTTCTATTCCTTATGCTTGACAGTGAAAAGGCGGAGAAATAAGAACTCCAGAAGCAGGTATCTTAGTTGTGCGAGATCATAGCCAAGGTTTTTAAGCCTTCCATTCAGCCCATTTCAGAGCAGGTGAGTGATCATCTTATGTAGGAAATAGAGGATGCAAGCAATCAAGTAAAAGCTATTCACGAATGAAAGGATTTGATTATGCGTCAAGCATCTATACAACTTGGAGAAGTGTCAGCCCGCCTGAAAGTTATGGATGATGCAACAAATCAGCTGAAGCAACTGGTAACGAGCATTATGGACATGAACACAGTTGCTAAGAGTAACCTGAGTACTTTGGGGGAAATCAACAAGCTGCCAGGAGATGTATTGGTTGCAGAGCAAATTGTACCGAATGGATCAGTCGAGAAGGGGAAGCAGGTGGAATTTGCAGTATCTTTTCGTTTGGAGATCTATAGAGTTTTGCTGAAGAGGATGCAGGCACTTGTGAGTAGGACATCATCCTTACCGACAGTATCATTTCTTTCACTAAGGAGGATGTGGTCAGAGGTGTTACTTCATACGTGCGGATCGTTCCTAACAAGGTGCCTAATTCCCTGGAAGGGTCTCTTCTGATGGTACAAAAGAGAATTGATAAAGCTACTAAGCCTTTCACGATGAATTCTATCAGTAGACTGGTGGTGCTGCAAGCGGATATTGTAAGGTTTGGGCCGAGCTTGGAAGATGTGGAAGCATGCATCAAAGTGTTGAATGAAGGGTTGCTGCAGTTCAGGACAGAGAAGGAAACAATGGCTAAAACAGATGGAAAGATGTTGAATTACATGTTCGACAAGTATATCCGATATCAGAACAAGAAGAAGACATAAATATTATAGCTGGCATGACTTCTTCTATTCTTTCTTCTTCTATTTTCTATGTTCCCGGATGAAATTGTAAAACTTTAAGTTATTGGTTTTGCAACCATTACTTAAAGTCATGTGGAACCATTCTATTAGTTAAGTGATATATGTGTCACTTACGGAGAAGTTAGTGGAGGATGATTGCCAAATGTCATCTTTACTTTTTTTTGTGTTTTCGTTCAATTAGACTTCCCATTTGTACTTTCCTTCCTACATTCTATAAGTAGGAGAAGAACCTTCAGGTTGATAATCAGAATTTGTAAGTAGCAATCTTGTGTTCTAGACTTTGTGATGAACCCCTGAGAGCCACTTGGAACAAAGGAATACAAAGGGGTAGGTTTCCGGAGATCTTTGTGTCACGGTGTAATGTGTTTCTTACTTTTAATCTTAAATTTCTCAATAAACTTTGTGTTATTTTAGATCTGGATCTAGAGCTACCTTTGTTTTAGAATTCTGTGTTTATATCTATTGGATTCTTCTATATGCATGCAATCAGCTCTGCCATCTACTGATTGGGATGCACATCTTCCCCGTTTCTTCTATATGTTCATGTAATTACCTTCTTCTATAACTTTTCCTTTCTTTAAACAGCTGCTTACTTGCTGCAGAATTATTCAATTATGGTTCATGAACTGAGTAGTTAAAGTAAAACCCCATTTAGATATTAGCATACTTAAATTGACAAATCTGACATGGGAACCTCACCGGTTAAATGAGGGAGATTTATCTCATGATTGCCTTGGTTTGATGCTATACAGAAAATCTAACCAACAATTTTTGGCGACTCCGCTAGGAAAACAAATTTTTTTGCAGATCAAAGCTTGTCTATTGAAGATCAGAGTGTTTCACATATAACTCTCAACCTGGTTGAACGTCCATTCACCCGATCCGTGAAGGCGCAAGGAAGGACTGATCATTTCTTCAGACTGCAAGAGCAATTCAATTTCAATCACCCTCCTCAAGTTAGAAGCCACAGATCTAGTCTCTCACCAGGAAGGAGAGTGCACACCCATCCAGATCCGGATCGTCTTCAACATAATCCAACGGTTGGTATTATCCATCAAGTCTACACAAGGAGGAGACGTGCTCAAGTCAACATGGGGCATCAACTAGTACATGTTCCATGGGGAGCAGCTTTTGGACCTCTAAACTTGGCTCCACCTATGCACGAGCTGCCAAAGGGATCCAGAAAGAATTTTCTAAAATTCTTTAGAGATGGAAAGCAAAACTTGTATGATCATTTGGCGGCCTTTTTTATATCTTACGGTGTACTTGCAATAGAGCATGAAGATGTCTTAGTCAGGCTCTTCATTGAGACTCTACACGACTTGGCTGGAGAGTGGTTCTATCGGCTAGCTCCTGGCACCATAACCAACTAGGCGGCTATGCGTGAGCAATTTCTGAAAAGATTCAAGCCCGCAGAAGACGCTAGCACGTTGATCACCCAACTGATGCAGTTGAAGAAAGAGCTAAACGAGAACATGCGGGACTTTATTGCAAGGTTCCAAAGGATTTTATATAAAATCCCCACTTCTGCTGCATTGAGCGATGAAAATCAAAAGACATTTTTATAAACACTCTATTGCCCAAAGTTGGATATCACCTAAGAAGGGCAAGACCTGTAAATCTACTTAAAGCACAGAATGTTGTCATGGAAGTTGAGGACGACTTGATCATGGCTGGGAAACTCAAACAACCATCTCACAAAGGTGATGGCACTTCTTCTAGTACTTCAGACCCTTTGTTGCAGAGATTGGCTAATGACATGTTACAGATCAAGAAGCAGATCTCTCAAGCAGGGAATGCAACCCCCTCAAGAATAGCTCCTACCCAGACCTTTAATGGTCAAAATCAAAATCAAAACCGAAACAGACTTGTTGTTGCACCACAGCAGTTGGCAATAGAAGCTGCTCCAAGGAATAACTTGGAAACTAATGAAGAGGATCTCAGCATTGATGAATCATTTGATGATGAGACTTTATAGATCCTGCTGGCGACTCCAATATTGGTTACTTGGACTACGAATCTGACGATGGCTATTATGAATTTTTTGAAGATTCTAATGGTCACACTTTTGCGGTGTTTACAAGGTCTCAGATGCGCCAAAATGCTGAAGCATCCACAAGCGGCCGAAGAAAAAGAGAAGATCCTGGCCCGGATGTTACTATCTTGAAAAGAGGTAGCACTCTTCCTTCTTCATTAGCACCCAGGAATAAATATTCAAATTCTTTCAATTCGCAGCAAAGAGCCAACGCACATCCTGCTGAAGCAAGTCAAGTTTTCGACATAATTGATCACATCAAGAGGAACAAGGTCCAAATGTCAGAAGCTGAGTATTTGAGAGCATTTCCTGATCAGCTAAACAGATTGGTCAAATATGTGCAAAGTAACGGTCCCAACCCAACAAATAATACTTCACGGGGTATCTTATCAAATCCAAAGAATACTCCTTCAAATAATGCGGCTGCAAGTTCTTCTCCTTCTACCTCTTCTCCTGCTACATCAGAAAGGATTGAGCCATTTTATGTGTCATTACTTATCAACGGATATAAATTGAGCAATTGCATTTTGGACTCTGGAGCTTCTGACAATGGCATGCCTACCAAAGTTGTTGATGCCTTGGGTCTCACATTGACAAAAACCATCGGAAGATGTTATTCCATGGAAAGGCAAGTTCCTCTTGTTGGACAAATCAAAGATGCGCAGGCAGTACTCACTTCTTTTCCAGACAAAAGACTGAAAATGACTATCCTTTTAGCAGACATTCCAGTCTCTTATGGCATGCTTTTGAGTAGAAATTTCTATAAAGAGCTGGGTGGAGAAGTCAAGACAGATTGGTCTTGTGCGCACATACCAATCAAACGAGAAAATCAGAAGCTGGAACCTAAGAAGAAATCCAAGTACACATTATCAAAGTTTGAAGATCCTAGATCTCAGATCTTGTTTCAAGAATCTAATCACAGAGTCTATTATCTAGAAATGGATTAAACAAGATGTTCAACCGGTGATTCAAGAACCGCATCAACTTAACAACAAGATTTGGAATCTGGAATTTGATGGCAGCTGTTGTTCATTTGGATCCGGCGCAGGCGTTATTCTTATCTCTCCTGAAGGGAAGGTGCATGCACACTCCTTCAAATTGATGTTCGAAAATACTAACAATATAGCTGAGTATGAAGCGTTGTTAGGCATGGAGCGGACAAGAACAATGGGAATCAAGTTATTACACGCAAAGGGAGATGCTGAGTTGATCGTTAAACAGATAAGAGGTGTCTACCAAGTTAAAAAAGACAAACTGCAGCACTATAGAGATCGGGTCTACTCTGATATCCTGGATTTCTTTGCTTTCTCGGTATCTTACATTCCAAGGGAACAAAATTCAAGAGCTGATTCACTTGCAGTGACTACAACCTTGTTGAATCTAGATCAGCCTCCCGCATTCTTTAGACAGGGAGACTATAAGGTGGAGATGGTCTTTTGCCCAAAGGTTCCTGACAATGTCCAGCAATGGCAGGTTTTCAACGATGACACGTAAATTGTTGTGTTTCTCCAACAGAAGGAAAACTTTGAAGAGATCTACTATGAGGGAAGTAATTCACCTCCTAGGTAAACTACTGTCAGAGAAATGGATGCAGACGTCTCAAGAAGTCAAGAAGATTATCTAGCCAAAGGGAAATAAAATTCCCAAACGCTTGGTATCTCTTGAGAAAATGTTTGATAAGCATGATCAGATGCTTAAGAAAAATGAAGAAAGTGGGGAAAGCTCTTCCTCTAACACACAACTACTAGAATTTGGGAGCCGCCAATGATCCCAAATTAGTAAATCTAGGTAAGTGTTTTTCAGAGGCCGAAAGAGAAACTTTTGCTAAGCTTCTTAAGAAATACATGGATGTTTTTTCCTGGTCTTACCAGGATCTAAAAACATATCAGCCTGCGGAAGTTCAACACTACATCCCACTTAAACTAGAACAAAAGTCCTTTCAAGCAGAAACTGCGGCAGCACAACCCTACCATTTCGGGAACCATCTTTGTAGAAATCCAAAATTTGTTAGACGCAAAGATTATATATCCCATACATCATTCCGAATGGTTGGCCAACATAGAACTTGTGAAGAAGAAGAGTGGCGAAATTAGGTTGTGCATGGATTTTCGCAACCTTAATTAAGCTTCACTGAAAGATAACTACCCAATCCCCATCATGGATCACACTCTGTAGGTGGTCACTGGATATGAGATGCTCTCCATGCTTGATGGCTTTTCAGGCTACAATCAAGTCAAGGTGGCCGAGGAAGATCAATACAAAATGGCATTCATCACACCTTAGGGAACCTTCACGTACTAGAAAAATGCCGTTTGGCCTGATTAATGCTGGTGCTACATTTCAAAGAGCTATGGATCTAGCCTTTTCTCATATCAAAGATATAAGCATAGTGGTGTATCTGGATGATCTGACAGTCTTTTCCAAAGATAGAAGCGCACACATTTCAAACTTGGATGAGGTTTTCATACAGTGCCGCAAGCATGGTATTTCTTTGAATCCCAAGAAATCTATCTTTACCGTAACCGAAGGAAAACTGCTAGGGCACATTGTTTCCAAAGAAGGAACAAAGATAGATCCAGAGCATGTAAAATCCAATCAGACATTGCCTTTGCCTACGTCCAAAAAAGGAGCTCACTCTTTCTTTGAAAAAGTTAATTTTCTCAGGAGATTCATTCCTAACTTTGTTGAGCTAACCCGTCATATTTCAAATATGATGAAGAAGACACAAGATTTTAAATGGAGCGGCGAAGGGAAGGAAGCTTTCAAGAAAATTAGAAGAGGCCCTGTCGAAAGCTCCGGTCTTTGTTTCACCCAACTTCAGTAAAGAATTTATTCTCTACTGTTATTCCTCCGAACACGCCATGTCAGCAATACTGATGCAGAAAAATCAAGAGGACGCAGAAGCTCCTATTGATTTCATTAGCACGCCCCTTAAAGCCTATGAGTTGAAATACACTCCCATGGAAAAGCATGCATATGCAGTGGTGAAGGTGTGCAAAGCATTCAGGTATTATATTCTTTCCTCGCACACTGTGGTTTTGGTTCCAGATACTACAGTTAAATCCATCCTTACTCAGCAAGAGTTGGGATTATTGAGAGGCACATGGGTGACAAAAGTTCAAGAATATAACCTGGATATTAAACCAACAAAGCTGGTTTGAGGAAGAGGTCTGTGTGAATTAATGACGGAGATGAAAAGCATCAGTGCTAGGAAGTGGATCAAGATGATAAAGATGAAGATTTTCCTGTAGTTCTTTTTATAGATCTGGTAGAGGAGTGGTATAGTAACATTGCTTACTTTCTGACATATGGAGAATGCCCAGATCAAATTTCCAAAAAAAAGAAATGAACTATTAAACTGAAATCCAAAGATTTTGTTCTTTGGGATAATGGTTTGTACAAGAGGGGAATTGATGGCGTATTTCTCAGATGCGTCGATAAAGCTCAACAGGATCAGCTACTACAACAGTTCCATGACATGGCTTGTGGTGGTCATTTCTCAGCCTGAGTCATTGCACACAAGATCCTCAGAGCAAGGTATTACTGACCCACTCTTTTTCTAGATACTGCAGAATGGGTAGCTAAGTGTCAAGCATGCCAACATTTTGTTGGGCGTGTGAAATTGTCTGCATTACCTCTAAAACCCATTGTGATTAAAGAACCATTTCCAACAGTGGGGAATGGATTTTATTGGAATGCTTACCCTGGCTTACAGTGTTGGTCACCATTACATTCTAACAACTACTGATTATTTCAGTAAGTGGGTAGAAGCTATTCCTATGAAGAATGCCACTTCCGCCGAGGTGTGCAATTTTATAAAAAAAAATATTATTGTCAGGTTTGGCGTGCCTAGTAAAATTGTAGCAGACAACGCTCTGAATCTTTCTTCTGAGGAGCTAGTGGAATTTTGCTACACTTATGGGATCCAGCTGGTTCATTCCTCAAACTACCATCCACAAGGGAATGGTCAAGCTGAATCTAGTAATAAAAACTTGGTAACTATCATGTGCAAGCTAGTAACAGAAAATCAAAGGACTTGGCATAAAAAGTTGTTTGATGCATTATGGGCCGATAGAATCACACCAAAGAGGGCGATAGGCATGTCCCCATTTCAGCTGTTATATGGTAGAGACACAGAGCTGCCTCTTACCTTGGAACTGCCTGCCCTACAACTTTCTAAGGCCTTGGAGGATTCCACATTCACGGATGTTATTGATAAAAGAATTATGTACCTGACTGAATTGAGGGAAGTACAAACTCAAGTTGCAGATAGGTTGATAGAGCATCAAAGGAAGGTGAAAGTCATCTTCGACAAAAAAGTCAGGGAAAGAAAGTTTGAAGTCAATGAATGGGTCCTTTTATGGGACAAAAAAAGAGAAGCAAAAGGCATGCATGGAAAGTACGATTCACTATGGAAAGGGCCTTTTGTGATCAAGAGAATTCACCAGAGCAGATAGGTTCATTCTTGCTCATCAGGATGGAGTTGAATTGCCGTTGCCTTTTAATGGGCAACACTTGAAATTGTTCCGGACATGAGAAGCAGAGTAAAACCTGTATGTACATAAATAAAACTTTGTTTGTTTTTCCTTGTTTTGTTTTTGTTTTTGTGTTGTGTTGTGTTTGTTTGCCTGACCCCGTGCCCAAAGGATAAGATATGAAACCAGAAATGCTGGGATCTCATCTTTTCCCTTTGTCATTCTGATAGAGAAAAGATGTCCACAGACAGAGCCGACTGGTGTCACACAGAGTTCATCCTGAAATCTGCGACTACCCTATCCAAAAAAATTTCGTACTTTTAAAATAATGGGTCGTTTTGTGTTTTTATTGCCTGAAAGTTCTTGTATTGCTTCAAGATATTCCCAAAGAGCCATATCAGCCTTTTTTGCCAAATACCAGTATGCCCAAAATTGTTATATTCTATCATTGGGATTTGTCTGCGGAAAATTTGTATTTAATTATTTTGAGCCCCGTATGAGGCTATTTGTGCTCCGTTTTAACTCTGTTATGATCGAACATGTCATTATTCCTATGTACCAGAAGGGTTTTAACTTGGAATAAGTTTTGGGCTTTATTTATAACTTTTTGGCAATTTTTCGTGTTTTTATGTTGTCCCGTTTCGTTTTCTGTGAAATTTCTCTAGAACAATTCCTTTGTCGGGTAAGCCCGATTTTTGGCCTGGAGCAGCTGGAAAATATATACGCACGTTATGCCTGGAGGAAGTCGCCATCGGAGGTCTGGATCACTAGAAAAAAGTGAAGTTGTGCACGGAAAAGCCCCTGTGGGGTTGGGCGCATTTTTGGAAAACAAAATATTCAAGCTGCAATGGGAAACATACAAGCAGCAGCAAAGGTGGGAATTTTGTACATGCCTAGCAAGATACTTTTTCCCGTGATATAAAATTCACTTAAGTTGCAGTGGGAAAGTTAGAGGCCGCAGGCAGGGGGAATTTATTCTCTGTCTTGCAAGGTAAAAATTCCCATGATGAAATAAAAGGAAAGTGACTTAAGTGAAATCATGAGATTTTATTGCCTGCCTCGCAGGGTAAATAATCTCATTGTCAAAGTCAAATCACTTAAGTGGATCATGGGATTTCTAGGGCTGCCTTGCAGGGTAAAGAATCTCATTGTAATAAATTCTTAAAAATAGAATTATATTGTGCAAAAAAGTGTCCCCTTTGGTGAGATGATGGCAGCCTTTAAGTGGATTTAATTAATTATTTCTCCTTCTAAAATAGGTGCCCAAGCATGAAAGAAAGTCAAGAAGTCAAAGAGAAATAAAAGTAATAGAATTAAATGGATTAAATTGACTAAATTTAATTTATTTAAAGACTGCCCCCTTCATGTCAAAAAGTGTGCCCCATTTAAGATATATTTAATGATTTTTGAGGCATTAAATCATTAGATTAAATTTTATTTTCTGTGGCTATGGTCAAGGCACATTGTGACGCTGAAGTGAAGTGTGAAGGATTAAATTGAATTAATTTAATTTATTGGATGGTTGTCCTTAAACATGTTATTTTTAAAGAGAGAAGCATGATTTTTAATTAATTAATTGTCAGGAGTAAGAAGGGCAATTATTAATTATATAATTGTGAGGGTTATATAAGCATGGGCTGCCATATGGGTGAATTATTTAATTCATAGGTAAAGAATTGCAGCCAAGAGGAAAAGTGCACCCCATTTGAAGAAGGATTTTGCTCAGGCAAGGTGGAAACAAGGCTAAAAGCTTCCAAATTTGGCGCATGCTTTGAAGGAGGTTGATTTTTGTCTGCATAATTGTTTGCATATGTGTTATAGGTGCTCAGGTGTTGTTGAAAGGAGTCATGCTCTCTTTATGTGCAAATTAAACATCTATTTTTGGGGCAGCAAGCTTGAAAAGTACAGATTTTTTACAATTAAAATTCACTATTAATGCTCCGGTGGCCATTTTTGTTTGAATTAACTGCAGGAATTCATTACAGGTGTTTTGCAAAAGAAAAAGAGCTTTAATCAATGTCCAATGCTTTGCATATATCCTTCGAATCTAAAGAATTGTCCATATCTACACCAATTTTGAAGAAATCTGGCCAAGTAAGAAGAAAAAAAATTATTCAGACAAAGATAGACAAAGCCATGGCGAAGAGAGATGAAAAAGAAAGCACGATGGAGTAATGCATCACTTCCAAACTTGCAAACATAGAAAACACAGATCTAGGTCTGGAACCTCTTTCCAAATCGATTGATAGATCCAGAGCGGGAAACACTTCACTCATGCATGCAGTTAAAAGCAGTGGAATTATCTGAGCTACAGTCTTTCCATGCATAGCCCAATTGCAAGAGTTTGTTATGGAGTGCGCTAGATCTTACCATCCTTCATCCAGATCAGTACGTGATGCTACGGAAAAGACAATAATTTGTTTGGACGCAGAGTTCATCAATTATTGTTTGAAGATTCCAGTGCGAAAGGTGGTGACTTCCATTAGTCTTCAGGATGCCGGGGTAGCAGGTGGGAGAAGTATAAAGCTGATTGTGTGAGCATAATGAATAGCAAATACATGAAGAAGCCTAGATCTCCTTCAAAGTTCCCAAGAACTCTTCTGCGGTCCAATTTGGTGCAGGAGGTCGATGATGTGGTCAAATTGCTATACAGGATGAATGGCAAGGCGAATACTTACACTTTCCGTACATGGATTTATGCTTTAATCAGGACCATTGAAGTCAACAAAATTGATTCCATAATCAATTGGTTGGAAATTATTAGCGACAACATTAGTGAGCAACTCTGGAACGTGAAGCGTACTTTCAGCTTCAAAATGACTTCCTACTTGGTGTATGCTACAGCTTCACAAGGCGTCTTTTCCAAGCTGGATAGATGTGGTATTCTTTCTAAGGACCCCGTTTTTGAATGCTACCCACAGCTTACTGTACCTGCATGCGAGAAAGATTTCAAAGTGGTCAATGATGAATTATTCTATGATTTCATTTGCAGGCTAGACAAAGACTTAAAAGCCAACAAGGTAAGCAAGGAAGTGTGGGAAGCCGTGTCCAAGATTGGCAGTTTATTCATTCAGTTTGCATATTTCACATACCTCAGGGTTACGGGCTTTTCTGGAGAACCAGTAAAGATTCCCATGTATTCGAATGATAGATTGATTGCCATGGAGCTGAGTAGGTAACTTGTGGAGTTACACGACCTTCAGTCAAAGCGGCACAAGTCTACAGGCTTCTTCCCTATCACTGTGGGACATTACAGCTGCTTTAGCATTCATAGAGCTCGGAGGATGGAGACACAGATGTTATCCGAGTATGAGCAAGAGTTCTTCACTGCTCGGCTGAACTTTGATCCATTTGGAGTGGCCAGGAAGACGATCTCCCAGGAGTACACACATGTGCCTTCATTAGAAGATTTCTGGATGAAGTGCAAAAGTGAGTACGAGGTTAGAAAGGGAGATTTCAGCAGACTGTCAGCAAAGCAAGTGTTCAACTTTGGACTAGCGCGAATACCTGCAGATCTTAAAGATGATGGAAATGTGGTACTTGACACTTACCATCAAATGGGAGGAGATAAAGCCATACTTTAGGATAACGTAGGAGACTGCCATACACTTGAAGAAATATCTGGAGTTGTTTTGGTGAATACTTCAAACTGGTTGCTGACAAAAGGATATTGCCTTGATGAAGTATTGATAAATCAAATCACAGGCAACTTCGGCGTAGGAGATTCCCTCAATCGGAAGCACGGAGGAGAAAGCAGCAGAAAGTCTGAGAAGTTGAAAGTATACAGAAGATCTCAATCTAAGGAGAAGATCACTTCCACGGACATGACTTTGGTTCCAACTTCTCCAGCACCCGGGTACTTCACCAATTGTTGCACCTCAGCAGGACACTTCCATGCCTCCACTGAATTCGGTGACATTCATCTTCTCTCCTCAGCCACTCCGTTCAGCACATGTTCCAGAGGAGATGTTGAAGCTACAGATGGCGGAGTTCGAAAGAGCTTTGTCCTTGAATGATTCAGAGGATGGCAGCCATAACACAACTTTGTCCTTGAATGATTCAGAGGATGGCACTTTCTGATGGAGAGGAGGCAGAGCGGGAGATGGTAGTGCACTCAACGGCTTCTCATTCTCCAAGAAGTAACTTCTCGGAATGGTTGGCTTCACAGTTGGTTCCAGAAGTGAGAGTGGAGATGAACTTAGAAGAGCACGACTTGCAGCTACTCCAGAATCTGGGTGGAAGAGATAGAAGGCCTAAAGTTGCTAAAGCAACTTCTAGGTTGATCATCGAGGAATCAGGGCAGAAGTTTGCTGAGATATCAATTCCGACAGAAGGAAAGGAGGAGGAGTTCACAGCAGAAGATGTTACAGTAACTAGAGTACCCCTCGGTCAAGCCACTACTGAAGGATTGAAGCAGGACACGCAGACATTGATAGATGTTCTATTCCTTAGGCTTGACAGTGAAAAAGCGGAGAAATAAGAACTCCAGAAGCAGGGATCTTAGTTGTGCAAGATCATAACCAAGGTTTTTAAGCCTTCCATTCAACCCATTTCAGAGCAGGTGAGTGATCATCTTATGCAGGAAATGGAGGATGCAAGCAATCAAGTAAAAGCTATTGACGAATGGAAGGATTTGATTATGCGTCAAACTTCTGTACAACTTGGAGAAGTGTCAGCCCGCCTGAAAGTTATGGAAGATGCAACAAATCAGCTGAAGCAACTGGTAATGAGCATTATGGATATGAACACAGTTGATGAGAGTAACCTGAGTACTTTTTGGGAGATCAACAAGCTGCCAGGAGATGTATTGGTTGCAGAGCAAATTGTACCGGATGGATCAGTCGAGAAGGGGAAGTAGCTGGAGTTTGCAGTATCTTTCCGTTTGGAGATCTACAGATTTTTGCTAAAGAGGATGTAGGCACTTGTGAGTAGTACATCATCCTTACCAGATAATATCATTTCTTTCACTGAGGAGGACGTGGTCGGAGATGTTACTTCATACGTGCGGATCGTTCCTAGCAAGGTGCCTAATTCCTTGGAAGGGTCTCTTCTGATGGTACAAAAAAGAATTGATAAAGCTACTAAGCCTTTCACGATGAATTCTATCAGTAGACTGGCGGCACTACAGGAAAATATTACAAGGTTTGGGTTGAGCTTGGAAGATGTGGAAGCGTGCATCAAAATGTTGAATGAAGGGTTGTTGCAGTTTAGGATAGAGAAGGAAGCAGTGGCTAAAACAGATGGAAATATGTTGAATTATATGTTCGACAAGTATATCCAATATCAGAACAAGAAGACATAAATATTACCGCTGGCATGACTTCTTCTATTCTTTCTTCTTCTATTTTCTGTGTTCCCGGATGAAATTGTAAAACTTTAAGTTATTGGTTTTGCAACCATTACTTAAAGTCATGTGGAACCATTCTATTAGTTAAGTGATATATGTGTCACTTACGGAGAAGTTAGTGGAGGATGATTGTCAAATGTCATCTTTACTTGTTATTTGTGTTTTAGTTCAGTTAGACTTCCCATTTGTACTTTCCTTCCTACATTCTATAAGGAGAAGAAGAACCTCCGGGTTAATAATCAGAATTTGTAAGCAGCAATCTTGTGTTCTAGACTTTGTGATAAACCCTTGAGAGCCACTTTGAGCAAAGGAATACAAAGGAGCAGGTTTCCGGAGAACTTTGTGTCACAGTTTACTATGTTTCTTACTTTTAATTTTAGATCTCTTAATAAACTCTGTGTTATTTTAGATCTGGATCTAGAACTACTTTTGTTTTAGAATTTTGTGTTTATATCTATTGGATTATTCTATGTGCATGCAATCAACTCTGTCATCTACTGATTGCGATGCACATCTTCCCCGTTTCTTCTATATGTTCATGTAATTACCTTCTTCTATAACTTTTCCTTTCTTTAAACAGATGTTTACTTGCTGCAGAATTATTCAATTATGGTTCATGAACTGAGTAGTTAAAGTAAAACCCCATTTAAATATTAGCATACTTAAATTAACAAATCTGACACGAGAGCCTCACCGGTTAAATGAGGGAGACTTATCTTATAACTGCCTAGGTTTGATGCTATGCAGAAAATCTAGCGAACAAGTGTATTATTTTTTATTGTGCACCATGTAACCCAAAATGGATTGCTAGTCATTTTTGTGATCCATAATTACTATAAATATTCCACATCCAATTCATCAATATAAGTTTTATATTCAATCTCCTACCAATACTTGATTTTTAGCGTGATGTTCTAGTCATGTATTGTCAAAACAATTATTAGTTATGCTCGTAATTGTATTGGAAGTACTAAAAAGTAAGGTAAATGCGGGAATCAAGATGGAAGAAAGTAAACTACTACAAACATGCAAGAAAATAGAGATGTAAAACACAAGGTCACCCTAAGGAATCCCAATACAAGAAAAGCTCTAAAAGAGTGAGGGCATTCCTCCTCTTGCCCCTATTTTCTTAAGATGTAATTACATGTATTATGCTTCTAGATTCGTTTATAAGCATCCTTTACAATGATAAGATGCTTAATCCACATGTACATCTTTGAAACTTGTTGCAACTCACATTCCACTACACACTTCAACTTCCCAACCGAATACAACCAAAGAAGAACTACTACTAATCAAATTTTCATACATAACATTACCCTCACGAGCTTATTTATGTGTGTTTACACTATACGAAGATTGAACAAGAAGTGGAAATGATAGAGTGGAAGAGACAACATTTACAGTTGTTCCCTTGCCTTCTTCTAGGTCTAGTGCGAAACTGCCAATTTCAGCAAGGTGAAAACTTAGTTGCGTTTACCAATAGTTTCAAAACATTTGCATGCATAAATTGATAGTTTCACAACCGCCAGAGGTGTTGAGAGACTGTTGCCCTAAAAAATCAGCGATTGCACAAATGGCACATATGTTTAACAACATTTTACAAACCTGTTATGCATTAATCGTGAGCCTAACATACAATAGTCTCCAAGCGTGCGCCAAAGCACTTACAGAAAAGTCAAATTTTATGCATTTCTTTCACTGTACTTTTAGGCTTGGTTATGCTTTTTCTTGGGTTAAGTCTTTCTATATACACTAATCGTGATAAGATTTTTTCAGTTTTAGCAATTTCACCTGAGGCACAAGGGACACACTGATAGTCTAAGATAAGGAAAATACCATCAAAGCAAAGGTCACCTGAATGCAAAAAGACGGGGGTGGAAAACAACATATAACAAAACCAACAATTTGAAAATGGAAACAAAACTATATGAACTAGAACAACAAGATGTTGTCATGGTTGAAGAAAAGAACTAGATAGATAAGGACTACATGGAATATCCTAATCTATTGTGAAAGATCGCATTGTTTAGTTGATGAGAAGAAAACTAAAAAGGCATCAATCAACCAATGGAAGCTAGTTTGTTTATCTATGTTTTGACACCAAACACGTAACTGTAAAATATAAATTTCATTGCAAATAAATAAAAGACTATTTGAACTAGGATTTCTAAATCATACACATTACAATTGACATTCAAAAACTAAAATGGCTACCAAAAATCCAAAATTTGTATGTGAATAATCTTCACATTTAATCATGGACTACCAACCAACATTTGAATTGATGGTCCTAACATTCCATTTTTTAGCCAAAATAAAAACTCAAATCCTAACATGTACTGATGGTATCTTTCTATTTTATGACCAGATTAAAAAATTAATTCCAAAGGATTAGTTTAGCTTGAAGGGAAGCAACATGGTGATTTATTTCATGCGTAACTTCTGAAATAAGAGAATTATTTTTTCATTGCATCCTTTACATACTTGAGAAGAAGAAAATATCATAAATAGGTAGAGATAAGGAGGTTGTAGTTCTTTCCATAACTGAAAGGAATTGTAGTTGAATCCATGCTTACTCAAGAAAGCCTCTTATTCGAAATTTTTAACCTAAATTTGTTGCAGTTGCAACTGTTTTCAGCTCAAAGTAATATGCTTTTTCTGGTTATGGAAGTATGTCCATTGGCCTAATAATGCATAAAAAACTGATTTTAAGTAGTATAGACTTGTATTTGAGACATGAATGCATTGGAAGTAGCATAAAGCATTCATATGGTAGTTTAAAGGAAACCAAAGGTTTTATGGTGTTTATTACACACAGTTTGAGAAAAATGCAAACCAATAATAAACCAAAATGAGCTTAACCTAAATGAGCATACATAAGAGAACACAATAGAGAATCCAAACAAAAATGCAAAGCAAAATAAAATAATTTTGGAGAATGGCGCCAAAACTGTTGTGCTATATATGTATCAAACATTTTTCAGGTAAATATATTTAAGATAGAGAATAGATTAACAATGTTGTTTGGTGTAGGAGAATGTCAGAACAATCCCAACACAACACATATGTAACAACCAAGAGGTAAAAACATTATGATGCCAACAAAAAAGATAATAGTTTTTGTCTTTTTGTAACAGTGAATAAAAGAAATGAAGTCTTAGTTTTTTCTGTAAACAAAAAGTGCAGACAGCTCGGCAGGATGTATATATCCAGCAACATTTCAGGCCTCCAAAGAGAGCAACATATGATGAGGATCCTGAAAAAAAGAAAGGAATGGTTTTCATTTGTTAGAAAAAGTTCGAACAGTTGAAAAGAAGAGTAAATGCAAGCGCAGAAATGCGGGAGGTGTAAATCCAAATAAATAAATAAAAATCCCTTCAAAGGGAGGAAACACCTAAAACTAAAAATGCCAGGAGAAGTAAGAAAGTTCAGGAATAGAAAGAAGCCTACATCAAGGGTTTCCCCCCATTTGTACATGGCTGGTTTGAAGGGGTGGGTGCTGGTTCAGAAGTTCCTAGCCGCCAACAAATGGAGGCTTTTCATCCACAGATTGTTACAAGACCATTTGTTTTGCAACCAACTCTTCACTGTAGGCTGCAAGGGGGCGTTGAGGTCAGCTCTAGTCAAGAACCATGTCCACTGAGGCGGGACCAAGAGGAGTTGTAGGATTAGTTGAGGAAGAGGCAACCAATGCTAGTTGGGTGGATGCCACACTGTGTATCTGCATTCTTTGAGCTGCACATTTGTTGTTTTCTTTCTTTAAGGGTGGTGTCAAAGCATCTTGCACTGAGGGTAACTTTTTTCATGATTTCCTTGGCATCTGCAACAAGAAAATTACTGTGTTAGTATCGAAGGTAGGCAAGAAATGAAAGAAATCACAAGTACTTCTAAGAAGCAAACAAAAAAGAAAGAATCCATCAACCATGAATGAAACCTGTACAAGTATTAGAAATCAAAATGCAAAGATGTATTGCAATATGTTCCCAACGTAGGATCGGCTAGGTAGAAGACAAAGGGTGGGACAATAATAATTTTGCAGATGAGGTGAAACAAGAAGCAGGTTTCAGCTAAAAATGAACTTTTTTAACCAGCATTAGTTGATGGACATATGTTTAAACAACATACAAAGTTACTATTACTGAAAGTATAGTACATGGATGAAACTCCTTGATGAAGAGAGACAGGACTTTAAAGTGCATAGACAACATCACATCAATATATGCAAGAATGAGTCACAGATAATGAGGTTGTAAAGAGAAAACATGCGGATGAAATTACACATGTTGATCGTTCATTCATTATCTGATGCTTTTTTTTTCAAATAAAGACAATCTTCAAAACCGCTCACAATTTTTAGCAAGCGCCACATGAAAACAATATTGACTAGCAAAGTAAATTCATTGTCATAAAGAGGAGTTTAAATGCCCTATTAACCATCCAATTGCATGAATAAAGTGGAGGATGAAAAGTCCAAACACAAGCATAACTAGATGTGAACAAAAATTAAATGCCAAAAAATGCAACATGTTGTTGTTAGACCCAAGACGAAACATTAGTTGTAAGAGTCACAAAGAAGCTAGAACAAAAGAGAAGGGAGGAATTTCAAGCAACACCATCAAAAGTGACTGAATTTGATTCTCTTCATGCTTCCTTATTTGAACATAAGGGTTATCCTGCAATTTTGCATATGCTTGAAAAGAAAATGAGTGGGAAATGTGAAGATCATCCGATGAACAAACTCTACAGATCGTTGTGAATGTCAAAACTTGATGTTCAATGTTGTCAATATCTATTGTTTCCTTAGGTAAGGTATGGCCTTGTGACTTCAGTATGGTTAAAATCCATGCCATTTTGAGCTAAACCCTATGATGCCAGGAAACACCTAGGAGGGTGGCGTTTCACCCCAGAAATGTTTCGGAAACGGAAACGGTGGGGAAACATGGCAGGCATTTTCGGAAATGTTTCCAATGTGTTTTTAAATTTTAAAGCATCAAAACTTTTTTAAAATAAAAAATAACTACATTTAATGAACCTAAACCTAATCTACCTACCTAGACTTGCTAAAGACACTTCCTAAAAGCTATATAATGACATCTTGGGTCTATTCTAAATCACACTCTCATTTTTCTCTTTTTACATTCAGTTTTCGTGGAGATGATTATGAGGAAAATCTGGATGATATATTCTAGAATCTAGATTATTATCATGTATATGTAAATCATTGAAATTGTAACCATGTTGAATGATGAGTCATGACTCTTTAGAAGTTCAAATTTCAATGAATACAAAATATTTTGAGTGCTTTATCAATTATCTCTTATGGTCTACAATTATAAAATGAGTACTATGCATATATATATATATATATATATATATATATATATATATATTGTACAATCGTTTCCGGTAACATTTCGTATCCAAGGTTTTTTGAAAATTGGCGTTTCCACGTTTCGTATCCATTTCCGTTTCCGTTTCCGTTTCCTGGCAACATAGGCTAAACCTATCAACGGTTTCCACAAATGATAGGATCAACATGAACACTTAGTGGAGAGTTAGGATCCCACAACGGACTGATGTAGTTCGCAAATTCAACAAGAATAGCCAATGTGAAGTCCTGACGTTTTGTTCCTGCTCTATAGATAATGTACACAACCTGGCCAAGAAAGCCATTCACAAGGCCTACTAAAAGCCAAAGGTTGGATGTAAGAATCACTCGCTGCTTGCAACACAATATTACGTCAGCATCTATCTTCTCATCATCTGCTTTCAAGTGTGTTTTTCTGTCTTGTATGCTCGACATTGCTCCTTGCAATCAGCACGTGAAGCGACTTCAACATGTACTTATTGAGAAATAAGACCTTGTCAATTGTTGCAAACAAACATATGGATGACTGGAATGTAGTTTTTTCCTGAATTGACAAAGATGTTTTCATACGGGACATGAGGAGGTGTCAGTCTTCAAGTTTTGCCTCTGCATCTTGGAGGTCTTTCAAAAGGTTGTGAAAAGCTATCTAGGATTGGTCTGACCCTTGTAGATGGAAGATATTGTCCAAGGTAACAACTATGTCAAACCTACACCAAAGGGATGAACCATATGATTTCCCAACATAAAATCGAATGTCTATAATGGGCAGGAGCTGCCCAATGTCACCAACAAGAATAAGCGAGCATCCACCAAAGGGTAACACTTACCGCAATCTTTCATCAATGCATGAAAATAACTTAGGGCCCATGAAGACCCTTTCATGAACTAGAATATACGGGACATGCTTCAAAGATTCTTGGAAAGATGCAAGCAACTAGCCTTCAAGGGGTTTGATGTCTTTGATAGGTATGCAAAGGGAAACATGTGTGGTGGAAGCATGAATATTGAAGGCAGCCAACAAGAATAACCGAGCATCCACCAAAACACATGTTCCTGTGGTGGGGGAACACTTACCGCAATCTTTCATCAATGCGTGAAAATAACTTAGGGCCTATGAAGCCCATTTCATGAACTAGAATATACAAGACATGCTTCAAAGCTTCTTGGAAAGATGCAAGCAACTAGCCTTCAAGGGGTTTGATGTCTTCGATAGGTATGCAAAGGGAAACATGTGTGGTGGAAGAATGAATATTAAAGGCAGTAATGCCAGTTCAAGCAAGAACTATCAAGGGATTTTATCTCTGTCTACACGTAAAGTCAGCACAAGCAATATTATCATTTTTCAGTAGCCTCAAGGCATCCGTCTATGCAAAATGACAAAGAATAATGTCCAATGCCCACTGTTACATGGAAGACAAAGTTGCAGGGATGCAAGTGGTGGATGAACAAAACAAAGCCATGTGATGTGTTTTTTGAATGGAGTCTATAAATGAGGCAGTTGTTTCTTGTAAGGATGCAAAAAGAGTCACATTATCCCAAGAATAGATAAGGTCAATGTCATGATGGCCATGCACATCCATGTCACTTCTCTCCATATCAGTGATGGGATGGAGCTGAGAAAGTAGCTGCCATTCATCATGGTCAATGGGCTGAGGGTCAAAGACATCCCCATCTGATGAGCGGAATCAGGAGCAACTCTTTGGGTTGGTAGTCAACATGAAATGGGTGGTAGGTGGTGTGCACGCTTTCCCAATTTGTAACAATCTATGTTGTGGATGAGCCAATGTCAATGAGGATGTTGCAAAACGTTTGTATTAGAGGAACTCAAACATGCAAAATGCTTCATAAGAACCAAAGTCTAGAGTTGGAACACGAAGTACCATTGATAGATGTGGAAAACAACTGGAACATTGCTCCTTTTTCAGCTGGTATTCTTGCGGGTTGATGCATGAGACCAATATCTTGTACCCTCCACAAGGGGAAAATGTTCCAAACTTGTAGGATGAGCAACACATGCATCAATGAAAGATGAAGTCGGCGGAGGATTCACTGAACCCTAGGAGACAAGGCAAAGAACTGTACACGAAACATTCAAAGAAACAAAAGAGCAGCTGCAAACCACAAGGGATATTTGTTGCAACGTATGACAGGCTTCTAGGGCACTGATACTGCTCTGTTATGCTCTCAGTTAACACTTTGCGAAAAGCAAATGTAGTAGGATCGTTTGCATTTACGAGCACAAAACCCTAGCAAGGAGGTTGTGGTAGCATTCAAATCTACATTCTACCTAACAAGTTAATTTTACAAAATATGTTATAATTGCACGGCTAGAGAGTAGGTTGACAAACAATTTCTCTACACCAAATGGAAATTATGGCAAGGGATGTACATTTTTTGCCCCAATTTATCTAAATCAGTGAGGACATTGATTGCAACTCCCGTGGAGTATTATGACAACGAAGGGAAATCCCTTTTTTCCACAAACATGTCTGTTCACTGCATTTCTTGTGTCCTTGTACCCAGTTCAGAAGCTCTCCATAGTCCTCTTGTGGGTTTGATGCAAGCATAGCAGTTGTGTCAAGAAAGCACAGGTCATCATTGGCAAGCAAAGCAACCTGGCACTCAAGTAGATATCGTCTTTTTTATTCCCTGCAGAAGCATACTTGTCATAGAAATGTTTGGCAACATTCACAACAAATGGGTTGTTCCCATCCAATGCATCAACAACAATTTTGTAGGCAAAGTAAGCCATGTATGTGGGTGGAGATGTAATGTTGCCATTCATACCTACAAAGAAAATGAAGAGTCTTCAATGGAGCAAATGGTGCAACAAGAGTAGAATGGAAGGAAAGTTTTATTGGAATGCACACTAGTACCAATACTCCAATGCATGTATATGTTTTTATAGGACCTGTTCTCATAATATGGCAAATCGACGGTGCATGTAAAGAGAGGTAAGATTTGGGTTTGGGTGACATTTCAACCCTCCACCACAATTGTTGGATGACATCAACTAGAGGAAGGGCAAGCATAATTTTGTACAAATTTGTCCATTTTGTATCCATTGCACTTGGGGTGAAGAACAAACTAGGGGATTCTAATTGGAGGATCATGTATGACAGTTCACCACAACATTTGATCCAATAAGACTGCATGCCATCAGGAAGTTCTTGCAAGCGCCGAGGCAAGTCTGCAATTGTACTAGGAATCTAGTCTTTAATATTTGTTTTTTACAAAAACAAAAGCAATAGCCTAGCTGTGATGATGGTGCAACATAAAGTTCAGCAAAAGATAACGAAATCTTGGATGGCATCCAAATCTGCCATCATGGTAACATTTTAAATGAAGGGCATACTCATGCATTTGAACTTCCTTAATGGGTGGTATATTGAACGTGGCTTGCCCAGAAGGGAAAAGGTAAGGGAAGGCCATTGCAAACAAGCCTTAAATGCTGTATTCATTTACGAGCGAAAGCCCAAGCTGAGGCCATGGAATAGCTGGAGGCATGTTTTAATTGTGTGACTTGAAATAACTACAAATGTTCTCCACTGTGATGAAAGAATAGAGGAAACATTTGTCTGGAAGGAAAGCAACATTCACATCAACATGGGCATTCTTGTAATAAGGTTTATGAGCCCACTTGTATTACAAGGCATTAATCGCACAAATCAGAAATCATGTCTTTTCCTTGGAAATCGTACATCTTTTCCTCAAATATTATGATTGATCAAATGTCAAGGTCAGCTATTCGGCATATAGAAGGTACCTGGCAATGTTGTTGATGTCTCGCAGGGAGTTGATAGCCTAATAGTGTATCCAATATATTTATATTGACCACCACGAGAATGTGTAACTTGCAATATTGGGTTTACTCTTGCCACCATTATTTCCTCCACCTATGTGAGAATTAGCATGATGAGCGGCTGCACACCAGGTTGCATGTTGGTGTACATAGAGAAGCGATGGACAATGTGTTCCGAAGCACATCTATAACACATGGTTTCCTCGCAAAACCCTAGTTTTGATGTCAGGATAACTTTCCATGCAAATGGAACATTTGCCCATGCAAAAGAGTGTGCCTATGATGCAGGAGCATCAAGAGGTTTAGAGTCTCTTAGGGACATTTAAGTTATTGAGTCCATTTTATAACATCCCAAAATATATGAATGGGTGATTGGGTCAAATCTAAATGTAAATGTAAAGGTGAATGTGGTTGTCAATGTAAGAGTTAGGTGTATAAGAGGTTGAAATTTGTTGTCTTAAAGCCCAAACAGGGCTATATTGTTGTTGTGTGAGTCATAATAGGAGGATAAACGAGTTGAGGGAGTTGTTTCAACTTATTCTAAGTTTGGTACATGTGTTGAGCTCTTGTAGGAGCTAGAACAAGTCATATAGGAGTCTTAACTAAAAATAAAGTAGGTGGAGAGAGATTTTGAGGAGGATGAATCATAGTAGATGATTAGAGCAAATGTAATGAAGTTTATGAAGAAAACAATGTATGAGGAGGAAGTGTATTGAGGTTGCAGGTATTGAATTATTCATTATTGCATGATTAGAGTGATTCTATATAACTATAATAGTCCTCTACTCCTGGGCCGAGATCTTAATTTGCGACAGTCATCATAGGAGGTGTTTGGTGGATCTGTTCTTGCATGGGAAGCTGAAGTAGGAGTATATCATGTATAATTTTTCTTAGCTCTTGAAACCCTTTCTATTTTCTTGTAGCTCAACATTTTTCCTCTCGGGCCCTAACTAGGGTAAGACACAACTCAAATTCTAACCATCCATTTGAGGTGAAAATTTAGGAGCATCTCAATTTTAGGGAGGACTATAAGTTGGTGAAATTTCATGAGATAACTCACACGTGTGAGAAATTTCTATCAGGAGTTAGCATTGCAACTGTATAGCACAGTCACAGAGGAGAAATTAGAGTGCATGAGGATGGGAATGATGGTTTCAAGCTACTAAACTCTATATAAACCATGTCCATGACATCAATTGCAATGGATCCATGAAAAGACAGGTGAGATTATAGCTAGAAGGTTGGACTATCATGTTTTAGGGGCTCAAATTAGGCCTACTTGTAGGTGTAATTTACAAAGGAGGTCTGAAATGGTACAAAGAAAGGTACCTTGAAATTTTGTATACATGTTGAAGGGGATAAAGGGTCTCTAAATCACTGGAGAAGTGGCATAGTTATTTTAGGAAATTTTTAAATACTACAAAGGTTGTTGGTGGAAGAGTTGGTAGGCCAAGGCCTAATTGGAGAAACTAGTATGAATGGGAGTATATGAATGTAATGAAGGGTTAAACACCTTGAGATGAGGTCAAACAAGTGTCTTGAGTGCTTGAGAATAGAGATGAAGCCTACATGTTGTTTTGAGCATCTAGAAGACGAGAAGCCTAGCAGACCAAGGAGTGAGATAATAGGTTAAATGCATGTTTAGGTTGCTTTGATAAATCATTGTATAGAATATTGTAAAAGGTATGAGAGAATGATGTTAAGTGGATGAATGAAGACTTAGGAGCCATGGAGCATGATAATAACAAGTGTATGGATATCTATAGTTTGCTTCATTAAATACATTCTTATGTGTATGAGCACGTCTTAATGGACCTTAAGGTGTTCTTAAGCATACAAATGGTGTTAGAGAATCACCAAGGAGATCCTCAGTAGCAGGGGAACCGTGAATCAACATAGACAAGTTTTGAGCCCAAAAGTATGAAGGGTATAGGATGGTTAGGAGGTAAGTTGAAAACAAGTGTATATAGGTAAAATTCTATAACCCCTGCACCATTTTGGTATCAGAGTTGGTTGCTTTGTTAAAATAAGATGTATTGCAAATTTTATAGAATTTGAGATTGATTGAAGTGTGAAGAAGTGTTATATGGCAAAGGGAGAGAAAGCATCATTGTAGGGAATAATGAATTTGATCCAGGATGGAGTGATGGGCAGAATGGATGACATGATGAATGTACAGATGGATATGAAGCATGAAATGAGGAACCTAGAGACAAGGATGACAAGTATGGAAGCAGTATGCTCAGGTATAGAAAATTTAGCCCATGGATATGATGATCACAGGCATGGAGAAGTCATTATTGGTAAGGAGAGTACTTCTACAACAACAACAAACCAAAGTCTCATGAGCCAGTTTGCAGGAGAAGCCTCTTCAGGACAAGATGTAAGACAAGAGGTAAGTGTTGCAATGTTATTATAGATAATGGTAGCACAGACAATATTGTCTCTAGAGGAAATGGTTAGTAAATTGGGGTTAAAAAGGTTAGTTCACCCTACACCTTATAAAGTTGCATGGGTTCATAAGAACCACCAAATTATTGTGAATGAGCAATGTAGAGTACCTTTCAAGATTGGAAGTTTGTATGATGAGGTTATATGTGATGTAATGCCTATGGATGTATGTCACCTACTCTTAGGCAGGCCATGACAATATGACATGAAGGTAATTTATAATGGAAGGTTGAATAAATGTTTTCTAACAAAGAATGGAATAGAGCATGTTTTAGTGCCTTTGATGGACCAACATGCAGGTATTGAAAGAAGAAGCATGGTATTTGGATTCAAAGAGTTTGTTGAGAAGACCAAGAATGAGGTCTTAGGCCTTCATGAAAGATGAAGATGAGGTTGATAGAAGAGTGCAGTAGTTAGAGTCCAATGCAGTGGACCAAGAAGCACAAGTGAAGGCTGATGAACAAGCCCAAATGAGGCTGTGGAAGAACATGATGTTCTTGAAGAAAAGAATGAAGACCAAGAAGGTCAAGTGAGTCACCAAGTTGAAGGTGATAATAGCAAAATTCTCAGAGTAATGAAAAGAAGGAAAGGAGTGTGGGACTGGATCCTAGAGGATCTTATGCAAGATTTAAGAGAAGAAGAGAATGAGAAGACACAAGAGGTGGTCATGAAAGAAATGGAAGCAAACAGGTCATTTGAAGACCAAAATAGAGAAGTGAAGGACAATCAGTCCTTGTAAGCAAACTAAATCAAGAAGAAGAGCAGGTCAGCAAGAAGAAAAGAAGAAGAATTCAGAGTAATGAAGGATAATTCTAAGAAGAAATCAGTATGAGGTCTAATAACAACACCATGAGTGATGAAACCAATAGAGAAATTGGAAGAAACAAGGCATCAAACAAGCATAGAAGAGAATGCAAATGGAAAACAAAGTGAAGGAGTGAATGGAGCAGCCAAAAAACACAATGAAGTCAATCTAACTTTATGTTAGCATGTGTGACTGCAGGTTTTAGAGATGGAGTAGAAAGGATGAACATAAATGGACTAAGCAAAGTAAGTGAAGGAAAGGTGGAACAATGAACTTTCCTTAGAGACTTCTAAAGGCTTAAAACACATCACTAAAGGCTCAAGCTATGTAAGTGAAGAGGCCCAAGTACAGTCCAAGTACTATATGGTATCCTTGAATAGAAGAATTTGTAGGTTATATGGCAATGAAGATCAAACAAGCTATCCAAGAATGGAGCTGTACAAGAAACAAGGAGTTTCAGCCAAATGAGACCTCAACTACAACAAGAAGGTATATACGAGTCATAAGCATGTTTTCCAAGAAGAACAAGGTGAGCACACAAATAATGAAGAATAAGGAATCATAGGTTGCAGTTGTCAAAGCATGCATGGTAATGTAGGAAACAATCAGATTGCAGTCAAAAGAACAACTGGGAAACATTCATGAGGTAGCAATATGGGTGTGGAGAAATATGAGGAAGTATATAAACAAGTCAAGCATGAGATAGTCTATACCAGAACCTAAGAAGGTGAGTTGGAGGCTAAAAGACTGAAATTTAACAAAGTGTGTATAGGCAAGTGACAAAAGCACATTCCAGATGGATTACAATGCTCAAAGGGAAGTCAATAACTTTGGAGTGGGAATAAGAGACTTGTATGAAAATTTAAAGTAAGAACTCTAATGAGAAAAGAATGGTTGAATAAGTTGTGGTAAGAAAAAATATAGACATAGATAAGTTTAACTCAATAATTACAAGTAAGTAACCAAGGGTTGAAACTTTGGTATAGTGAGGAAGCAGACTAGGAGAAAACTGAGTTCCCAAGTGCATACTACTGGTAATACATTGAAGATCATGTGCAATACATAGGGAGCAGACCTCAAAAGCAAGTAAAAAGCTATGATAAAACTCATGAGCATTAAGGAAGATGAGAAGTAGTTGACAGAACAAACATGCTTGAAGATCCCCCTAAAGCATGAAATGTTAAAACCAAGGTAAAGAACTTCCTGCAAGAGGACAGAATGATGAAATAATACTTATCTACAGTCAAGGGAGGTAATGACACAAAGTCAAATGTAAGAACAAGCAAGTCAAATGCAAAAGGGGAAAAGGTTGTTAAGGAGGCAAGAAATACTAATGTTAGGAACTAAGACCACAAGAAGGATTCATGCCATGGTGAAGCCTTATGCAATAAACATACCACTAACTACAGTGGTATGGAATAAAGCTTGAGGGAACAAGTAAACCCAAGTGGATACAAAGGAGTTTGATTTCAATATTGGAGATTTCTACTTCATCAATAAAGTGAAACAAGCCTTTGAAGGTGCTGAATGTGAAGATGAGAAGAAATGGGTGATAGAAGCAAGTTGAGAAGGCACTTAAGCCTTATGGTTTGCTGATGTCAAATATTGTCTAGAAGCTATGATTGCAAGTGAACATGAGGAATGCAAGGCTAGAGTTGAAAGCATGATGAAACAAGGTTGAAGAGAATAAGAAAGAAACACGAAAGTAAAGACTATGAAGAAGGATTCAAGTACAAGGTTTAGAGTGGTGGTAGGGAGGTGGAAACACAATAAAAGAGAGAGTACAAGCAAGAAAGATACAGAGATTATTGTAAAGGAAGAAAGATTGGAAAGCAAGAAGAAATAAAAGATCACTTTGCATTATGAGCAGGAGCCCATGGAAAAATTCTCTTGTAGGGTAACCTGATGCAGGAGCATCAAAGGTTTAGAGTCTCTTAGGGACATTTAAGTTATTGAGTCCATTTTATAACATCCCAAAACATATGAATGGGTGATTGGGTCAAATCCAAATATGAAATGTAAAGGTGAATGTGGTTGTCAATGTAAGAGTTAGGTGTATAAGAAGTTGAAATTTTTGTCTTAAATCCTAATAAGGCTATTTGTTATGTCATTGTAGCCATAATAAGGATATGAACAAGTGGAGAGATAGAGAGTTTTTCAGATAAAATTCTTCTATGCCATTTGGTTTAGTGGTGGTTGAGCTCATTGTAGGAGCTACGAACAAGATATTTAGAGAGTCTAGAATAGGTAGAAATGCAGAGATATTATTCCAGGAGGATGAATCATAGTAGATGATTCAAGAAAATGTAATGAAGTTTATGAAGAAAAAAATGAATGAGGAGGATGTATATTGATGTTGTAGGTATTGAATTATTCATTATTGCATGATTAGAGTGATTCTATATAACTATTATAGTGCTCTTCTCCTAGGCCGAGATCTTGATTTGCAACAGTCATCATAGGAGGTGGTGTCCCCGAGATTTCACCCTGAAATATGGGACTACTCCTTTAAAATAAATTCGTTCTTTTCAAAGTAACGGGTCGTTTTGTGTTTGTTTTGCTTGTAGTTGTTTGCATTGCTTTAAGGTATCCCCAGAGAGTCATAAAAGCCAAATTTGACAAATACCCACATGCCAAAACTCACTCTATCCCTTCGCCAAGTTTTGTCTAAGAGAATTTTATTTATTTATTTATTAAATAAATAAAGTTCTGTTTAAAAATAAATTGTGTTTGCAGTTGAATCCCACTGAGGATTTTCATGCCAGTATTGTTTTTGCCTCTCAATTGAGTGTTCAGTAGGGAAGACTTTTTAGTGACCAGCTAATCAGCAGGTTATTTTCAAAGCAATTGCCTGCAACTTCCAGCTGGCTTTTTTCATTTTTATCTCTCTTCTGCATTTTGGTTTCTTTCTCCGTTTTTCATTTGGCAATCCCTGTAGCCTGTTCATTCTTCTTGCCATACCTTTTTCTTGGGCTAGGGTTTTGAAAAGCTTTCCAGTATTTCTAATTGTTAATTTGGTGTCCCCAGATTTCACCCTGAAATCTGAAACTACCCCATGTTTAAAAAAATTTTGTACTTTTAAAATAATGGGTCGTTTTGTTTTTTTATTGCCATAAAAATGTCCGTATTGTGTCAAGATATTCCCAGAGAGTCATATAAGCCAATTTTGCCAAATATCCAAATGCCTAAACTCGTTATATTCTGTCGCTGGGGTTTGCCTGCTGGAAATTTTTATTTAATTATTTTATGCCCCGTTTGAGGTAAATTGTGCTCCGGTTTAACCCTGTTGGGATTTTACATGTCAATATTCCCATATACCAGTAGGGTTTCCACTAGGAATGAATCCTGGGTATTTGTCTGTGACTTCTGGCAACGTTTTTCGTTTTTTGGTGTTTTTTGCGTGTTTTTTCTCTGTGAAATTTTCTTAGGTCTATTCCTTTGTTGGTTCAGTCTGTTTTCTTGCCTAGAGTATCTGAAAATCACCTACGGACGTCATGCCAGAAGGAATTTGCTACAAGAGGTCTGGTTCTCTCTAAAAAGATGAAGTCATGCACAAAAAGGCCTCTTCTTAGCAGGTCGCATTTTTATGGGAAAGAAAGGTTTTAAGCTACAATAAGATTTTTGGTAGCAGTAGGTAGGTGGGAATTTTGTACCTGCTTGGCAGGGTACTTTTTCCCATGGAAGCTAAGCCACTTAAGCCATAATGTGGAAAATTAGAGGCAGCAAGAAGGCAGGAATTTCTTACCTGCCTTGCAGGATGAAAAATCCCATTGTGAAATAAAAGAAAATCACTTACGGCATTGATGGGAATTTTTTACCTGCCTTGCAGGGTAAAAAATCCCATTATGAAAGTCAAACAGCTTAAGTGGATCATGGGATTTTTGGAGCTGTGGTGCAGGGTGAATAATCCCATTGGAAATTGACTTTTAAAAATAGAGATCAGCCATGTCAAAAAGTGCAACCCCTTTTGGAATAGAAGGATAACTTTAATTGCATTTATTAATTGTTTCTATTCCTAATTTTGGCGACCCAAGCATGTGGAAAAGTCAACACAGGATAAGAGGATAAAGGAAATTGGAAATATAATTCTAAAATTAAATAAATTTAATTTATTCTAATGCAGTCCTTGCTCTCTCATGCAAAAAAGTGCGACCCACCTAGAGGAGAAATAATACTTTTTAAAGTATTTATTGATGGAATTAATTCCTATTTTTGGCACATGAGGTTAAAGCATAGTGTAAAGTCAAAGTAGATTGGAAGTAGAAAGCTAAAATTAAATAAATTTAATTTATTTTAATGGCAGCCATGAGCATGCACAAAATAGGCGCCCAAATTGGAAGAGAAAAACATGTTTATTAATTAATTAATTGCCAGGAATAGGAAAGGCAATAATTAATTATAGAATGATGAAAGTTATATAAGCATGGGCTTCCATATTAAGGAAGTAATTAATTCTTCTAGCAAATGAGTGCAGCCCAGGCAATTTTGGCACCCAATTAAGGAGGAATTTTGCTCAGAAGATTTCACTGCCAAAAAGCTTCAAAGTTTGGCGCCTAGGTTTGAAGGAGCCTGATTTAAGTCTGATTAATTGTCTGCATAGTGGTCATATTTGATACCTCTCCCTGAAATTGATCAATCATGCCATACTTGCTCAAAATTCAAACAAGGCCTAAAAAAATTTCTACGGGAAAATTCAAATACTATGATACTTATTCATCCTCATCTTCTAACTTATTTCAAGCTAAATTTTCATGTTCAAGTTGCCATCTCCTAAGCACACTGAAGCTAATTGCCATTGTTTATGTTATTTCCACACCTGACTTATAGCTTCAATTGCAATTACCTGATGCACCTCATCTCCTATTACCATCAAATGTCATTGATACATTGAATATTATCACTCTTCCTCCGACCAAATCCTCAAATCTGCGATCCGGTTCTAAAGAATCCTCGTGGCCGCAACTAAAGATGAAAATGCATGTTGCTCAGATTACTACCAGATGCATTGGGAAAGCTCAACATTGAATCATGCATTACTTCTAGATTTGCTTAAATTGGCGATATAGATCTAGGTCAAGATCCTCTATTCCGATAATAATTGACAGATCAAAATCCCTGGAAAGACTTCATCTCATGCGTACAGTCAAAACCAGTTCAATCGATATACAAAAGCTAAAAAATTTCAATGGCACAGCTCAATTACCAAAATTCGTGACAAACAAGCTGTGCAAGATTCTTACTGCCCACCATCGACATCAATCCGATTTTTTGTAGGGAAGACAATAATCCAGCTGGATGCACAGTTGACTTTCTTGTTACTGTCTGTTGATGTGCCAGCACGCCTATTTGGTCATACTCATATAGAATCATTGATTATCACACTGCATTTACTTCTAATGGGAAAAGCATATAAATTCCTCTATGTGGTTTTTATACTGTCAACAGCAGGTACATGATGAAGTCTATCCATCAACTATTACTAATGTATGCTCAAGTGTTGTCCACCTCAAAATTCCCCCTGCTCTGGTGCAAGTAAAAATTTCGAAATTTTGAGTTTAAGTGTCTTTTCTGTCGAGCTGGTGGTGTGAAAAAGGCCGTGAAATTGAGAAAAATCTGTGTTTTGGGTCATTTTGTAAGTAATTCGGGCCTGTCGGACACTTTTTGTCCCAACGTTGTCCCAAGTTCCGAAGCGGGTCTTCTGTTCTCCGATCGGCTGAAATCCCCGAAGGTTGTCCTATTTTCGGGCCCGTTGGAAGCTTTTCGTCCCAAGTGTCCCAAAACTCAAGAGTGCGACTCTGTTCCCCCGATCGGCCGATTTGCCCGAACCGCATCCTTCGCGCAATTTCATGTCCCAAGTGTCCCAAACTAGAATTCGTGTAAGTTGTTCCATTTTCAGCCCGATTCGCCCGAATCGTCATCCTTCGCGCAACTTTTTGTCCCAACTGTCCCGAAGTTCCAAATTGCAAGTCTATTCCCCGATTTCAGCCGAAACCCCCGAACCGTGTACTTCGGAACTTTTTGTCCCAAGTGTCCCAAGTCAGATTCCGTGCGAGCTGTTCCATTTTCGCCCGAACCGGCCGAGTCGCGTACTTCAGAGCATCTTTCGTCCCAAATGTCCCAAAAGTGCATTTGTGCGTCTTCTCATCGCTTCGGCCGATTCGCCCGAACCACGTACTTCGCGCATTCGCGTCTCACCTGTCCCAAATGTCCCAAAAGCCATGCATACTTGGTCTTTCCCTGTTCTCACCTGAATCGGCCGTTTTTTTCAAACTGATATGAATTTAATGCGCACTGATCACCCTTCTCACATCCTCAACGGCTATATAACGTGCAAGCCACCTAATGCAATTCATACGTTAGTTTCCATGCTACGCTTGCTCGACCCCTTGCCAACCTAATTCCCTGCGCGTGTATCCCTTTTCTCTATAATTCCCTCCCCGAATTTAAGTTGCGGCTCTTGATACTATCAATCCGAAGATCAAATTCTAAGGACAGGCAGATGAGAACATTTTACTGGCAAGAAGAGTTTTCAATGATGCAAAGGACAATCTGTCGAAGACCTGGGTCTACGGTGTGGAGTAGAAGATCAAAGTCCTGGAAAAAGTTTGGGAGAACTGAAGGACAGCTGGCAGAAGGATCAAGTCTTCAAGACACTGAAAATCTCTGGTGTCAAAGACATACGCTGTCATCGTTAGGGTGAGACTTCTGAGACATAGCTGAGACGTGGAAGAAATTCAAGCAGCGGTTTCTGAAGTCAGATGGGTCCCTCTTAGTGACCGGCCACCTGTCTTCTTCTCCTCATACATTTCTCTTCTTCCATTTCTTTTTCAGTTTTCTTTGTAATGAGGTTGAGGTACTGCGATTTGGCGGTCCTTAACTATTCTTTAATTAAAAGAAACGGTTACGAAGAGTAACTGAATTGGCAAGCTATATAATGGCATTCTTTTCGCCATTTTACAGAAAGAGGAAGAACTTGGCATATTTTCTGGAAGTGTAAATAGATCATAGAGAGAAATCAATACAAAAGGGCTTTCCATTCATTGTCTATCTAATCTTTATTATTCTCTGTGTTTTCATTTAATTTCATTGCGAAGATCATTTGTTTTTAGTTCGTTAGTCTTGCACTGATTGCATATTCTTCAAATATTGCGAGTATAGTGATCTTGTACAACCAAGAAGGAACTTTGTGTCCTTGATTAATGAATCTGTGTTATGTTAAGAAACTTCGTGTTCTAGCAGATGTTATTTACAGAACTTTGTGTCTTTGTAATTCTCATCTTGTTCATCCAATGCACGAACGATCTTGTTTTAAATTCATTGCAACTTTGCATACATAAATGAATTATTCTGCTATCTATTATTCTGCATGTCGCCTCTTCTGCTCACCCTCCTATTCCCTTTCCTCAGTCCTTTTGTAACTTGATGATCCTCATGTGGAAAACACTTTTGTAATATCCAAGTTCAACCATAAAATCATGTTTTGTATATTTGTAAATAAGTTCGTTTCTGAATAAGGGAACCTCTCCCATTAAAGAGGAGGGACTTCTTGTCCCTTGACTGTTTCTCTTCTTAAAAGTCCTATTTGACGACCAATAGTTTTTGGCGACTCCGCTGGGGAGAATCATATTCCAGTTCTGTAATTTTTCGATCATCTTTTGATCTGGCGACTCTGCATTTTACTCGAGGGAGAAAGACCCTTGGTATTGAAGACTCTCAGTTTCAGCTTTTGGAGCAGCAGGGTTTTCCTCTTCCTTCCTCAAGAAATAGAAGAACTCGTTCGACGAGCACTCCACCTGTTCAAGAAAGAAGTTCTACGGGTGGTATTCCTTCAGAACCAGCTAGCCCTAATCTTCAAGCTTTGATTCTTGCTGGTGTTGCTAGGTTCCTCTCCAAGCCATTTTTCCAAGAATGGCGGCGCCATTACCATGGGGTCATCGGTGTCGGGCCCCTGGCCCTTACTCAGCCTTTGCATGAGTTACCTAGAGGTAACCAGAAGAACTTCCCCAAGTTCAAAGGCGACGGAAAAGTGCATCCTGATGAACACATCGCAGCTTTCATTATTGTATGTGGAGTTATGGGAGTCGAACATGAAGACGTCTCCGTGAGGCTGCTCATTGAGACGTTACAAGACAATGCTGCTGATTGGTTCTACCACCTTCCGGCTAACGCTATCACCGACTGGAACACGATGAGAACTCAGTTCGAAAACAGTTTCAAGCCGGCAGAAGATGTGCATGCTTTGCTTGCCCAAATTTCTCAGATAAAGAAAGATTCACAAGAACCCATGAGAGAGTTTGTGGCCCGATTCAACAGACTGATCAACAAGATTCCCGTAGCCTACTCGCCCTGTTGATCAAATTCAAAAGTGTTTCTTCCTAAGATGCTCAAATCGCCCAAAGTTAGTTATGCACTAAGAAGGGCTAATCTCGCAACATTGGTCGAGTATCAAACTCTTGCTGTTAGTATCGAGGATGACTTGATCATGTCAGGGAAGTTGAGAAGAGACCCTCCCAAATCTAAGTCTGCTGCCTCTTCCTCTTCCACCCCTGGACTTAATACTGATCCATTAGTTCAGAAACTTGCAAATGATCTTATTACTATAAAGAAACAATTGGCTCAGCATGCCCCTTATGCAGATGTTCCAAGAAGGAATTTTCCAGCCCAGAAATCATTTACCTCCTTCTCAAACAAGACTAGCACTTGAAGGACCTCCCGTTAAAGGTTCCTGTGAATGCAACTTGTGAGGTTGAAGAACCAGATGATGATGAAGACAATGAAGCTTGCGAGGAGTATGCGAGAAGAATTTGATGATGAGGTAGAACGAACTTGAGGGATCTACGAGTTAATTTCCTCACCACTGAGGGCATCGATGATGGAGATGATTATGATGAAGTGGGTAGCAGACATGAATAGCGAATACTTCTCCAAATGTTGCACACCTCAAGGGAAAATATCACTTCTACTGCTATGGTGTTAGTTCCGACTTCTCTAGCATCGAGTACTTCACCAAATGTTGCACACCTCAGCAAAATACTGTCGTTCCTCCATTGAATCGGTCAACATTTGTATTTTCTCCTCAACCACTTCGATCAGCATCTCTACCTGAAGAAACGTTGAAGTTGCAGATGGCAAAATTTGAAAGAGCTTTATTTTTGGACAATACAGAGGACCGTAGCCACAACACTGTAGCAGTTTCAGATGGAGAGGAATCAGAGCATGAGATGGTACACTCGGCAACTTCTCAATCTCTGAGAAGTAATTTCTCAGAATGGTTGTCTTCACAGTTGGTCCCAGAGGCTAGAGAGGAGATCAACTTGGAGGAACATGACTTGCAGCTGCTCCCGAGTCTGGGTGGAAAAGATAGAAAACCTAAAGTTGCTAAGGTAACTTCGAGGTTGATTATTGAGGAGTCAGGGTAGAAATTCGCTGAGATGTCAGTTCCAGCAGAAGGAAAGAAGAAGGATGAGCTCGCGGCAGCGGATATAACAGTGACCAAAGTACCCATAGGTCAAGCCACTACAGAAAGACTGAAGCATGACACGCAGACATTGATAGATACTTTATTCTTTAGACATGACAAAGAAAAGGCGGAGAAAGTTGAACTTCACAAGCAGGTGTCTCAGTTGTGCGAGATTATTGCCAAAGTTGCCAAATCTTCCGCTCAACCAATTTCAGCACATAAGCAAGTGAGTGATCGTCTAATGCAGGAAGTGGAGAATGCAGGTAACCAGGTTAAAGCTATCAATGAATGGAAGGGTCTAATCATTCACCAAGCTTCTGTACAACTCGGAGAGGTGCCAGCTCGTCTAAAGGTTATTAAGGATGCATCGGTTCAGCTGAAGCAACTGGTGATGAGCACAATAGACATGAGCACAGGAGTTAAAAGTAACCCGAGTACTTTGGTTAAAATAAATAAACTGCCGAGGGAGGTGTTGATTGCGGAACGAATTATGCCCGATGGATCAATTAAGAAGAGGAAGCAGCTTGAGTTTGCAGTATCTTTCCGCTTGGAGATCTTCAGAATCATGCTGAAAAGGATGCGGGCACTTGAAAGTATGGCATCATCATTACCAGACAATGTCATTGCTTTCACCAATGAGGAAGTGGTCGGGAACGTTTCTTCATACACAAGGACCATTCCTAGCAAAGTGTCTGATTCCCTGGAGGGATCTTTTCTGATGGTGCAAGAGAGAATTGATGGAGCTGTTAGGCCTTTCACGATGGATTCCATCAGTAAGCTAGTAACGTTGCAATCAGATATTGAGAAGTTCGGGCCTAGCTTGAACGACGTGGAAGCGTGCATCGAGGTTTTGAACGAAGGTTTGTTGCAATTCAAGACGGAAAAAGAAGCTATGGGTAAAACAGATGGAAAATTGTTGAATTACATGTTCAACAAGTATGTTCAGTATCAAAACAAAAAGAAGATGTAGATGTTACAACTGACGAATAATATTTTAGGCTTGTTTGGCATGCAAGTAAAGTCTGAAAATTAAGGGCAACAAACTTTATAATCAAGTTTTGGTGAAGAAATTAGATATTAATGTTATGAGCTTCATGTGTGTCTGAATTATTTGCAGGAATACTTCATTTATGCCCATATTGGTGAAGAAAGCAGAAGTCAATGTCTGATACATTGAATATATCTTCAAAATCAGAGAAAGAAATAGATCTAGCTCTCATAATTGCAAAGGCTTCCGACAAAAATTCATCCTCTTGTTTGTAATGCAACCCATGTGGAAGTCATTGCATGAAAAATTCCTTTCAGGAGCTTGTGCATGTGCTCTCAATCTCCCAGTTGAAGCCTTCATTGAATTTACTTGTATTTTCCTTCACCCGGAGTGCTTTCCAGAGTTTTGTTTGAATTGTTTACGGCAAGCATTTTATTAGTGCACATGTTAGAGAAGAACAAATGCAAAAGCTTCAAGGATAAGAGGGAAGACAGGTCAAAGGCAACACCCGTAAGCAAATCACAGTCAGTTGCTTCCAGATCCAATTTGGTGAGAATTAAAGGCAAAGATTCAACAATATATGGGAGAAAAATGCATCTCAGATTCAAGGCAGAAATGTCATTTAGATCATTCATTGCTAAAATAGGTGAAGTAGAAGTACAATGCATATTGGATCAACATGCAAAGTATAGAAGAAAGAAAAAACGAAGAGTGTTGTAACTGGAATAACTTCTTCTTTCTTTTATTTTCTCCGACAAAGTAATTGAGTAATCAAATAAATTGTAAAACTCAAGTGATTGGTTTAAAAGTCGTTACTTCAAGTTACTGCAAGAAGTCAATTACTTGGAAATAAGTGGCAGACATGCAAAATAGGTTTTATTTTCAGTTATAAATCAGCGAATGTCATGCAAAGAGGAATTCCGGGAGAACGATTGTCAACTGCTTCCCTTTTTCATAGCTTCCACATGTGGCAATTCATTAAAAACTTCATATTTGTAATTGCCCTTTATACACTATAACTAGAGGAAGAACCTATGGGTTAAAGGATCATCATCACAATTTGTTAATAAGCATTCTTGAGTTCTAGACTTTGTGCTAGAGCCCTTAATGTCATTTTTGTGAAAGCTGAGGAATTGAATAAAGGCAGATTTTCGGAGAACATTGTGTCCACGGTGGATTTGCTTCTTACTTCTGTGTGAATCTTTAGATAAACTGTGTTATCTGAGATTTATATTAAAAGTTTTTCTTTTCCTTTACTTCTGAATATTGTGAGATCTACTTGTTTATCTAATCCATGTGTATAAAACCAACTCTATAAACTATTGGTTGAATTACATATCTTCCTTTCTTCTTTCCCAAATTCCATTATTTCCCCCTTCTGAAAATACTTAATAAACAGCCGCTTACTTGCTGCAGAATTGCTAAGCTATGGTTCATGAGCTTTGCAATTAAAGTAAAACCCCCTGCAAATAGTTATTAGGATTCATACTTACCAGATTGATAAACATCTTACATGGGAGCCTCACCGTTAAATGAAGGAGATTTATCTCATGACTGCCTAGGTTTTTAGCTGTGCAGAAAATCTAGCCTACAGGAAGTGTTTGGTGGATCTATTCTTGCATGGGAAGATGAAGTAGGAGTATATCATGTATGATTTTTCTTAGATCTTGAAACCCTTTATATTTTCCTGTATCTCAACATTTGTCCTCTCGGACCCTAACTAGGGTAAGACACAACTCAAATTCTAACCATCCATTTGAGGTGAAAATTTAGGAGCATCTCAGTTTTAGGGAGGACTATAAGTCTGTGAAATTTCATGAGATAACTCACACGTGTGAGAAAGTTCTAACAGGGTTAGCATTGCAACTGTATAGGCACAGTCACAGTGGAGAAATTAGAGTGCATGAGCATGTAAAATCATTTTCTAGAAAAAAATATTTAATCATCAAATGAACCACAATATAACACATCATAATTTATAAATTGGTACAAGGTAGGAAATGGTTTAACATTATATCTCTAATGGAATAATGTTTAAGCATATGATCGAAATAAGGTCCATAAGTGATATGTTATCAGTGTAGGAATTTTGCCCCCCAATGTTGAAGTGGTTTTCCCCTAGGGTATCCATAATCACTAGATAAGTGGCATAGTTAGTTTGAATAATAATATATAAATACTACAGCTGTAGCTTAGTGTAAGATGCCCCTAGTGTAGGCAATCAAGTGCCTAATTGGAGAATCAGTATGAAGTGGGTTTATTCCAAGGTAATGAAGGCTTACAGACATCCATGATATTGGTACATGTATAAGTGTCCCACGAGTGATTGAGAGTATTTAGATGAAGCCTATCTGTATGTTTTGAGCATATAGAAGATCAAGCAGCACAAATATACCTAGGTAGTGTAGAGATAGGGTAAATGCAAAATTGACCATGATACTGATAAATCTATGCAATAGAATGATTGTAAATTCAGGCATGCAGAGATCATAGTTTTGTATTTTTTTCATATTAAGACTTATTTTTGTATTTTTTCCATGGAGAGAATGATCAATAATTATTGAATGGAATATATACTAATATGCATTGGGGTGTAGGCTATAATGATAGAAGATGATGGTGTGGGGTCATAATTAACCTCAAGATTTTCCAGTAAACAAATGGTGTACATCAGAATCACCTAGAATGTGTCCTCATTGTCTGGTGATGGAACCGTAGTAATGGACAACATGGAAAAGTATTTGAAATGATCAATAATTGTGATGAAGTGAAAAATCCATTGGTGGTGAGATGGGATAAGCTTGATAACAAGTGTACATAGGTAAAGATATCTATGTACAACTAATTGCACTAGCCTACTCGATAAAGGAGACCATAGTTCAGGATATCTCCCTGATCCACGTTATCAAAGTTGCATGGTCAAATAGAAATGTCCTCATATCATGGGGTAGCGTAGTGTTATCACTGCACGATGCTTATGATAAATATATCAAGTGAAATCATAGTCAAGAATTCCGAATGATGTGTCTGAATGAAGGTTGCAGGTATTGGTTATGAGAAACTTCTATAATTGAAAGCTGGATCTGAAGTAGGAATGTCCCACTAATAGGACGGATATGGTACTCATCTGGGACATCTGAAGAAATGGTGACCACCATGATCGTTGTGTACCATACTTGTAAATAATTCACGATGTGAGTATGGAAGGAGCAAGACGTTGAATCATACAAAAATTGCTCATGGGCATGGCGAAGTAACATGATCGACTATGTTATTATGAGGGACTATAAGCAGAACCAAGCATAGCCATCCTATTGGGTCCATATTTGTAAAGGATTCATACCACATGTTCCTAAGTGCAGTTTTTTCCATTGAAGTTGTCAAATCCATGGAGAATATCCTTCTATGGATCCCATAAGGTATCATGTGATATCCCAATCTTCCAGATGTAAGGAGTCCTTCATTGAATTTGCATTCACCCAGAGTTTTTTCTAGAATCCATTATCTGCTCATGATGCAATTATGGACAAGAATGATGAATTATTTACGGCAAACATTTGCACTGATGCATGGTACTGACATGAAGAACTTCCTTATCATCAATGATAAGATATCTGAATCTAGACAATTTGCATGGGTGGTACCCGTACCCTAAATTCCAGATCTCAGCTATTCACATCAATGATGTTATCAAGTATGGATGAGGATCAAACCTTGCAGAATCAAATGCATGACGAAGTGCATGATAAAGGACATATGTACTACTAAATTATCCTTTTGAGTTTCTATATGATGTGGTAGTAGATAAGTAAAAACTTTAGTGATCTAGAATTAGGTTGGGATAATACTTATGTTGATTGGGTGCCTCTAAAAGTCATTGCATGAAGAAGGTCTACTTGATGTCAATTAGGTCCCTAAATATTACAATGTAATTTGAAACATGTATTTATATTCAGTTCCCAAGATCATGCAATGGTAATGCACAAGAAGGACATTACTATGAGGGAGACCTGCACAGGTATGAAGTGGTGTAGTAGTGTCCAACTTCCATAGTGGGTGGAGGTTCAACTGAATCAATTTTCCTACTTGTAGGATTTCCCCTCTACATGCTATAAGTAGAAGAAGAACCTACGAGTTAAAGGATCAAAATTTGTAAGCAGCATTCTTGTGTTTCAGACTTTGTGCTGAAACCTTTGATAGCTATTTGAAGCAAAGGAATAGAAAAGAGCAGATTTCCGAAGAACTTTGTGTCACGGTGCATTTTGTTTCTAGCTTTTGTCTTAGATTTACTTATAAACTGTGTTATTATAGATCTAGATCTGAAAGTTGTCTTTGCTTATAATTTTGTGTTAATATCTATTGGTTTTGTCTATGTGCATGCAATCAACTCTGTAATCTATTGATTGGGTTGCACATCTTCCCTCTTTCTTTCCTGCGTTTATATTATTTATTTCTTCATTATATATTTTCTTTTCTTCAAACAGCTACTTACTTGTTACAAAACTATACAACTATGGTTCATGAGCTGCATGGTTAAAGTAATACCCCCATATAGATACTAGCATATTTAATTGACAAATCTTACACGGGAGCCTCACCGGTAAATGAGGGAGATTTATCTCATGACTGTCAAGGTTTTCAACTATGCAGAAAATCTAGCCAACACTCCCACACCTCAGTTCCCAAGGGAATAAACAAGAAAAAAGGGCAGAATAGGCCAACTAGGCCTTCAAGCATTTGGAAAAGGACATTATAGAGAGTGCAAAACAAGTAGTCGGAAATGAAAGAAAATATAGATGGCATCAATCAAAAATTGGGTACTCTCACGGATGTTGTCAATAAGATAAACAGGACAACCCAATTCCAATCCAAATGTTGCACAACCCCATCTCATGCCTAGCACTAATTGCCTAAGCTAGATATGCATAATTTTTATGGGAAGGATCCGCTCAACTATGCCATCCTTATATCTAGAACCTGAAAAATTCACTTAGTATCTGGTGTCCCCAGATTTCATCCTGAAATCTGTGACTACCCTATCCGAAAAAAAATTCGTACTTTTAAAATAATGGGTCATTTTGTGTTTTTATTGCCAAGAAAGTTCTTGTATTGTGTCAAGATATTCCCAAAGAGCCATATTAGCCATTTTCGCCAAATACACGAGATGCCCAAAATTGTTATATTCTGTCGTCAGGATTTGTCTGCGGGAAATTTGTATTTAATTATTTTGAGCCCCGTTTGAGGCAATTTGCACTCCGATTTAACCCTGTTGTGATCGTACATATCATTATTCCTATATACCAGTAGGGTTTTAACTAGGAATGAGTTCTGCACTTTATTTGTGACTTTTGGCAATTTTTCGTGTTTTTGTGTTTTTCATGTTTCGTTTTCTGTGAAATTTCTCTAGATCAATTCCTTTGCCAGATTTGGCCTGATTCTTGGCCTGGAGTAACTAGAAGATCATATATGCAGGTTATGCAAGAAAGAAGTCGCCATCGGAGGTCTGGTTAACTGGGAAAACACGAAGTCGTGCACCAAAAAGCTTCTTCTGGGCTGGCCGCATTTTTGGAAAAAGAAGGATTGAAGTGGATCATGGGAAAATTAGAAGCAGCAGGTAGGTGGGAATTTTGTGCCTACCTAGTAGGGTACTTTTTCCCATGGAAACAACGCCACTTAATTGACAACGGGAAAATTAGAGGCAGCAGGCAGGCGTAAATTTCTTACCTGCCTTGCAGGGTAAAAATTCCCATTGTGAAATAAAAGAAAGATCACTTAAGTGAATCATGGGATTTTATTGCCTGCCTTGCAGGGTAAATAATCCCATTATGAAAGTCAAATGACTTAAGTGAATCATGGGATTTTCAGGGCTGCCTTGCAGGGTAAAAAATCCCATTGCCATGTGTTTCTTAAAAATAGAATTCTTTATTCCAAAAAGTGCGCCCCCTTTGGAGAAGTAAAGGCAGCCTTTAAATTGATTAATTTAATTAATTATTCATCCAATTTTAGCGCCTAGGCTTGTGAAAAAGTCAACAGAAGTTAAAGGACAAAAGGTGGTTGAAAATAGACTATCTAAAATTAAATAAATTTATTTATTTAATGGCAGCCCCTTTATGTCAAAAAAGTGCACCCCTTTTGGGAGAGAAATAATACTTTTTAAAGTATTAAATGATTAAATTAATTCCTATTTTCAGTGGCTAAAGTCAAAGCATACTGTGAGGTTTGAGTTAACTGAAAGCAGAAGTCTAAAATTAAATAAATTTAATTTATTTAATGGCAACCATAAGCATGAACAAAATAGGCACCCCATTTGAAGAGTGAAGCTTATTAATTAATTAATTAATTGTCAGTAATAGCAAAGGCATTAATTAATTATAGAATCACAAGGGTTATATAAACAGGGGCTGCCATAAGGATGAATTAATTAATTCACAAGTAAAGAAGTGCAGCCCAGAGGAAAAGTGCACCCCATTTGAAGAAGATTTTTGCTCAAAAGAAGGTGAATTTAATTTATTTAATAGCAGCCATGAGCATGCACAAAATAGGCGCCCCATTTGAAGAGTGAAGCTTATTAATTAATTAATTAATTGTCAGTAATAGCAAATGCATTAATTAATTATAGAATCACAAAGGTTATATAAGCAGGGGCTGCCATAAAGATGAATTAATTAATTCACAGGTAAAGAAGTGCAGCCCAGAGGAAAAATGAGCCCCATTTGAAAAGGATTTTTGCTCAAAAGAAGGTGAAATTAATGCTAAAAGCTTCCAATTTTGGCGCACAGATTGAAGAAAGTTGATTTGTGTCTGGATAATTGTTTGCATAAGTGATACAGATGCTCAGGTGAAGTTGATAAAATTCATGTTCGCTTTGCATGCAAATAAAACATCAATTTTTGGGGCAGCAGGCTTGAATTTTGCAGATTTTTATGATTAAAATCCACTGTTCATGTTCCGGTTGCCATCTTTGTCTGAATTAATTGCAGGAATTCGTTACATGTGCTTTACAAAAGAAAAAGAGCTTTAATCAATGTCAATACATTGCATATATCCTCCGAATCTAAAGAATTGTCCAGATCTGCACCAGTTTTGAAGAAATCCGGCCAAGTAAGAAGAAAAAAATTATTCAGACAAAGATAGACAAAGCCATGGCGAAGGGAGATGAAAAAGAAAGCACGATGGAGTCATGCATCACTTCCAAACTTGCAGACATAGAAGACACAGATCTAGGTCTGGAACCTCTTTCCGAATTGATTGATAGATCCAGAGCGGGAAAGACTTCACTCATGCGTGCAGTTAAAAGCAGTGGAATTATTCGAGCTGCAGCCTTTCCATACACAGCCCAGTTGCCAGAGTTTGTTATGGAGTGTGCTAGGTCTTACCATCCTTCATCCAGATCAGTGTGAGATGCTACGGGGAAAACAATAATTCGATTGGATGCAGAGTTCATCAATTATTGTTTGAAGATTTCAGCTCGAAAGGTGGTGACTTCCATTAGCATTCAGGATGCCGGCAGCAGGTGGGAGAAGCATAGAGTTGACTGCATGAACATAATGAACAACAGATACATGAAGAAGCCCAGATCTCCTTCTAAGTTCCCAAGAACTTTTCCGCGGTCCAATCTGGTGCAGGAGGTAGATGATGTTGCCAAATTGTTATGCAGGATAAATGGCGAGGTGAATGCTCACACTTTCCGTACATGGATGTATGCTTTCATCATGACCATTGAAGTCAACAAGGTTGATTCCATAATCAATTGGTCGGAAATCATTAGCGACAACATTGGTGAGCAACTCCAGAACGTGAAGCGTACTTTCAGCTTCAAAATGACTTCTTATTTGGTATATGCAGCTTCACAAGGCATCTTCTCCAAGCTGGACAGATGTGGCATTCTTTCTAAGAACCCCATTTTCGAGTGCTACCCACAGCTTACTGTACCTGCGTGAAAGAAAGATTTCAAAGTGGTCAATGATGGATTCTTCTACGAATTCATTTGCAGGCTAGACAGGGACCTGAAGGCCAACAGGGTGAGCAAGGAAGCGTGGGAAGCTGTATCCAAAATTGGCAGTCTATTCATTTAGTTTACAGATTTCACATACCTCAGGGTTACTGGCTTTTCTGGAGAACCAGTTAAGCTGCCCAGATATCCGAATGATAGATTGATCACCATGGAGCTGAGCAGACAACTTGTGGAGATACACGACCTTCAGTCGAAACGGCACAAGTCTACGGGCTTCTTCCCGATCACTGTGGGACATTATAGCTGCCAGAGCATTCATAAGGCTTGAGGATTGGAAACAGAAATGTTATCCGAGTATGAGCAAGAGTTCTTTCCGGCACGGCTGAACTTCGATCCATTTGGAGTAGCCAGGAAGATGATCTCCCAGGAGTACGCACATGTGCCTTCATTAGAGGATTTCTGGATGAAGTGCAAAAGTGAGTACGAGGTTAGAAAGAAGGATTTCAGCAGGCTATCAGCACGGCAAGTGTTCGACTTTGGACTAGCAAGGATACTTGCAGATCTTAAAGATGATGGGAATGTGTTACTTGACACTTACCATCAAATGGGAAGAGATAGAGCCGTACTTCAGGATAACGTAGGGGGCTTCCATACGATTGAAGAAAGGTTTGGCGCTGTTTTGGTGAATACTTCAAACTAGTTGCTGACGAAGGGATACTGCCTTGATGAAGCACTGATGAATCAAATCACGAGCAACTTCGGCACAGGAGAAGATCACTTCCACAGCCATGACTTTAGTTCCGAGCTTCTCCATCATTCAGTACTTCACCGGACTGTTGCACCTCAGCAGGACACTTCCATGCCTCCACTGAATCCGGCGACATTCATCTTCTAACCTTCAGCCACTCCGTTCAGCACTTGTTCCAGAAGAGACGTTGAAGCTGCAGATGGCAGAGTTCGAAAGAGCTTTGTCCTTGGATGATTCAGAAGATGGCAGCCATAACACTGTAGCAGTTTCTGATGGAGAGGAAATAGAGCGGGAGATAGTAGTGCACTCAACAACTTCTCATTCTCCGAGAAGTAACTTCTCAAAATGGTTGGCTTCCCAGTTGGTTCCAGAAGCGAGAGTGGAAATGAACTTGGAGGAACACGACTTGTAGCTGCTCCAGAGTCTAAGCAGAAAAGACAGAAGACCTAAAGTTGCTAAGGTAACTTCAAGGTTGATCATCAAGGAGTCGGGGCAGAAGTTTGCTAAGATGTCAGTTCCGGCGGAAGGAAAGAAGGAAGATGGGCTCACGGCAGAAGATGTAACAGTAACCAGAGTACCCATTGGTCAAGCCACCACAGAAGGATTGAAGTAGGATACACAGACATTGATAGATGCTCTATTCCTTAGGCTTGACAGAGAAAAGGCGGAGAAAGATAAGCTTCAGAAGCAGGTATCTCAGTTGTGCGAGATCATAGCCAAGGTTGCTAAACCTTCCACTCAGCCCATTTCAGAGCAGGTGAGTGATCATCATATGCAGGAGATGGAGGATGCAAGCAATCAGGTGAAAGCTATTGACGAATGGAAGAATCTGATTATTCGTCAAGCTTCTATACCAACTTGGAGAGGTGTCAGCCCGCTTGAAGGTTATGAATGATGCAGCAAATCAGCTGAAGCAACTGGTGACGAGCATAGTAGATATGAACACAGTTGCTGAGAGTAACCTGAGTACTTTGGCGAAATCAACAAGCTGCCGGGAGAAGTATTGGTTGCAGAGCAGATTGTACTGGACGGATCAGTTGAGAAGGGGAAGCAATTGGAGTTTGCAGTATCTTTCCGTTTGGAGATCTGCAGAGTTTTTGCTGAAGAGGATGCAGGCACTTGAGAGTAGGACATCGTCCTTACCAGACAGTATCATTTCTTTCACTGAGGAGGAAGTGATTGGAAATGTTACTTCATACGTGCGGATCATTCCTAGCAAAGTGCCTAATTCCCTGGAAGGGTCTCTTCTGATGGTACAAAAGAGAGTTGATGGAGCTACTAAACCTTTCATGATGAATTCCATTAGCAAACTGGTGGCACTGCAGGCAGATATTGCGAGGTTCGGGCCAAGCTTGGAGGATGTGGAAGCGTGTATCAAGGTGTTGAACGAAGGATTGCTGCAATTCAGGACAGAAAAGGAAGCAGTGGCTAAAACAGATGGGAAAATGCTGAATTACATGTTCGACAAGTATATCCAGTATCAGAACAAAAAGAAGACATAAATGTTACAGCTGGCTTGACTTCTTCTATTCTTTCTTCTATTTTCCACGTTCCCGGATGAAATTGTAAAACTTTAAAGTTATTGGTTTTGAAACCATTACTTAAAGTTATGTGGAACAATTCTATTAGTTAAGTGATACATGTGTCACTTAAGGAGAAGTTAGTGGAGGATGATTGCCAAATGTCATCTTTACTTGTTTATGTTTCAGTTCAGTTGAGTTTCCCATTTGTACTTTCCCTTCTACATTCTATAAGTAGAAGAAGAACCTCCAGGTTAATGATCAAAATTTGTAAGCAGCATCCTTGTGTTCCAGACTTTGTGCTGAAACCCTTGAGAGCCACTTGAAGCAAAGGAATATACAGGAGCAGATTTCCGGAGAACTTTGTGTCACGGTGTATTGTGTTTCTAGCTTTTATATCTTAGATCTTTTAATAAACTTTGTGTTATTTTAGATCTGGATCTAGAGCTGTCTTTGTTTATAATTCTATGTTTATATCTATTGGTTTCTTCTATGTGCATGCAATCAACTCTGCTATCTATTGATTGGGATGCACATCTTCCCCGTTTCTTCTCTGTGTTTATATAATTCCTTTCTTCTATAAATATTTCAGAAGTTTCTTAAACAGATGCTTACTTGTTGCAGAATTGTACAGCTATGGTTCATGAGCTGAACAGTTAAAGTAAAACCCCATATAGATACTAGCATACTTTAATTGACAAATCTAACACGGGAGCCTCACTAGTAAATGAGGGAGATTTATCTCATGACTTTGCCTATGTTTTGTGCTATGCAGAAAATCTAGCCAACAATTTTTGGCGACTCCGCTGGGGAGCAACTATCTTTGCAGATCAAAGTTTATCTATTGAAGATCAGAGTGTTTTCCATACAAATCTCAACCTGGCTGAACGTCCATTCACCCGATCTTCTCTGTGAAGGCGCAAGGAAGGACTGATCATTTCTTCAAACTGCATTTGAGGAATTCAATTTCAATCATCCTCCTCAAGTTAGAAGCCGCAATCTAGTCTCTCACCAGGAAGGAGAGTGCACACCCATCCAGATCCGGATCGTCTTTAGCATAATCCGGCGGCTAGAATTATTCACCAAGTCTATACTAGGAGAAGACGTGCTCTGTTCATCATGGCGAATCAGAACCACATAGTACCTATCCCATGGGGAGCAGCTTTTGGGCCTCTGAACTTGACTCCACCTATGCACGATCTGCCAAAAGGATCCAAAAAGAATTTTCTAAAATTCTTTGGAGATGGAAAGCAAAACCCGAATGATCATTTGGCGGCCTTCTTCATATCTTGTGGTGTGCTTGCAGTAGAGCATGAAGATGTCTCAGTCAGACTCTTCATTGAGTCTCTACACGACTTGGCTGGCAGAATAGTTCTATCGGCTAGCTCCTGGCACCATAACCAACTGGGCGACTATGCCACTGAGCAATTTCTGAAAAGATTCAAACTTTGCAGAGGATTGCTAGCACGTTGATCACTCAATTGACGCAATTGAAGAAAGAGCCAAGTGAGAACATGGGGGACTTTATTGCAAGGTTCCAAAGGATTTTATATAAAATCCCCACTTCTGCCGCATTGAGCGATGAAAATCAAAAAACGTTTTTTGCTGAGAACTGTACAGCTATAATGAGCTGAACAGCTTTACTTGCCAAAGCTGACGAAGTTGAGGATATCATGACTGCCTAGGTTTTGAATGGAAAATCTAGCAAGACATTTGCAGATTAAAGCTTATCTCTTGAAGATTGGAGTGTTTTCCACTTGAAGCAAGGAAGGACAAAATGTTCCGTGGAAGTCTGAAGTGCACACCCATCCAGATGATCATCTTGATCATGTGCCATGGGGAGCAGCTTTTGGGCCACTGTACTTGGCTCCACCTAATGCACATGCTGCCAAAAGGATCAAGAAGCAGAATCTTCAAAATTCTTTGCAGATGGAAAGCAAAAATTCAAGAGATCATTTGGCTCCTTCTTCATACTTGTGGTGGCTTGCAGTAGAGCATGAAGATGTCTCAGTCAGACTCTTCATTGAGACTCTAGACTTGGCTGGCGAATGGTTCTATCGGTTAGCTCTTAGGCGACTATGCGTGAGCAATTTCTGAAAAGCTGCCTGTAGAGGACACTAGCACGTTGATTACCCAACGCAGTTGAAGAAAGAGCCAAGTGAGATGCGGGACTTTATTGCAAGGTTCCAAAGGATTTTATATAAAATTCCCACTTCTGCCGCATTGAGCGATGAAAATCAAAAGACGTTTTTTATAAACGCTCTATTGCCTAAGGTTGGATATCAAGAAGGGCAAGATCTGTAAATCTACTTGAAGCACAAAATGCTGTCGTGGAAGTTGAAGATGATTTGATCATGGCTGGAAAACTCAAACAACCATCTCACAAAGGTGATGGAGCTTCTTCAAGTACTTCAGATCCTTCGCTACAAAGATTGGCTAATGACATGCTACAAATCAAGAAGCAGATCTCTCAAGCAGGAAATGTGACCCCTTCAAGATTAGCTCCTGCTTGGACCTTTAATGGTCAAAATCAAAATCAAAATCAAAATCGAAACAGGCTTGCTACTGCACAACAACGGTTGGCAATTGAAGCTGCTCCAAGGAATAACTTGGAAACTAATGAAGAAGATCTCGGCATTGACGAATCATTCGATGATGAAGACTTTGTAGATCCCGCTGGCAACTCCAATATTGGTTACCTGGACTACGAATCTGACGATGGCTATTATGAATCTTTTGAAGATTCTGATGGTCACACATTTGCGGTGTTCACAAGGTCTCAAACACGCCAAAATGCCGAAGCATCCACAAGTGGCCAAAGAAGAGAAAGAGAAGATCCTGGGCCGGATGTTACTATCTTAAAAAGAGGTAGCCCTCTTCCTTCTTCATTAGCGCCCAAAGATAAATATTCAAATTCTTTCAATTCGCAGCAAAGAACCAACGCACATCCGGCTGAAGCAAGTCAAGCTTTTGACATCATTGATCACATCAAGAAGACCAAGGTCCAAATGTCAGAAGCTGAGTATTTGAGGGCATTTCCTGATCAGCTAAATAGATTGGTCAAATATGTGCAAAGTAACGGTCCCAACCCAACAAATAATACTTCACGGGGTATCTTGTCAAGTCCAAAGATTACTCCTTCAAATAATGCGGCTGCAAGTTCTTCTCCTTCTACCTCTTCTCTTGTTACATCAAAAGGATCGAGCCATTTTATGTATCTTTGCTTATCAACGGGTACAAATTGAGCAATTGCATTTTGGACTCTAGAGCTTCTGACAACGTCATGCCTGCCAAAGTTGCTGATGCCTTGGGTCTCACATTGACAAAAACCATTGGAAGATGCTATTCAATGGAAAGGCAAGTTCCTCTTGTTGGGCAAATCAAAGATGCACAGGCAGTACTTGCTTCTTTCCCAGACAAGAGATTGAAAATGACTATCCTTGTAGCAGACATCCCAGTCTCTTATGGCATGCTGTTGAGTAGAAATTTCTGTAAAGAGCTGGGCGGAGAAGTCAAGATGGATTGGTCTTGTGCGCACATACCAATCAAAGGAGTTAATCAGAAGTTAGAACCTGAGAAGAAATCCAAGTACACAATATCAAAGTCTGAAAATCCTAGATCTCAGATCTTGTTTCAGGAATCTGATCACGAAGTCTATTATCTAGAAATGGATAAAGAAGATGTTCAACCTGTGATTCAAGAACCACATCAACTTGACAACAAGGTTTGGTCTCTGGAATTTGATGGCAGCTGTTGTTCATTTGGATCCGGCGCAGGCGTTCTTATCTCTCCTGAAGGGAAGGTGCATGCACACTCCTTCAAATTGATGTTCGAAAATACTAACACAGCAGAGTATGAAGCGTTGTTGTTAGGCATGGAGCAGGAAAGAACAATGGGAATCAAGCTCTTACACGCAAAGGGAGATGTTGAGTTGATTGTTAAGCAGATAAGAGGTCTCTATCAAGTAAAAAAGGACAAACTTCGGCATTATAGAGATCGAGTCTACTCTGCTATCCTGGATTTTTCAGCTTTCTCGGTATCTTACATTCCGAGAGAACAAAATTCAAGAGCTGATTCACTTGCAGTGACTGCAGCTTTGTTAAATCCAGATCAGCCTCCCACTTTTTTCAGACAAGGGGATTACAAAGTTGAGATGGTCTTCCGCCCGAAAGTTCCTGACAACGTCCAGCAATGGCAAGTATTTAATGATGACAAGCAGATTGTTGCGTTTCTCCAACAAAAGGACAACTTTGAAGAGATCTACTATGAGGGAAGCAATTCACCTCCGAGGCAAACTACTGTGGGAGAAATGGATGCAGACGTCTTAGGAAGTCAGGAGATTATCCAGCTAAAGGGAAATAAAATTCCCAAAGGCTTGGTATCTCTTGAGGAAATGTTCGACAAGCATGATCAGATGCTTAAGAAGAATGAAGAAAGTGGGGAAGGTTCTTCCTCCGATACACAATTACTAAATTTGGGAGCCGGCAATGATCCCAAATTAGTAAATTTGGGTAAGTGTTGTTCAGAGGCAGAAAGAGAAGCTTTTACAGAGCTTCTTAAGAAATACATGGATGTTTTTGCCTGGTCTTACCAGGATCTAAAAACATATTAGCCTGCAGAAGTTCAACACTACATCCCATTAAAACCAGAACAAAAGCCTTTCAAGCAGAAGCTGCGGCGGCATAACCCTACCATTTCCGGAACTATCTTTGCAGAGATCCAGAAGTTGTTAGACGCAAAGATTATTTATCCCATACATCATTCCGAATGGTTAGCCAACATAGTTCCTGTGAGAAAGAAGAGTGGCGAGATTAGGTTGTGCGTGGATTTTCACAACCTCAATCAAGCTTCATTAAAAGATAACTACCCCATCCCCATCATGGATCACACTCTGCAGGTGGTCACTAGATCTGAGATGCTTTCCATGCTTGATGGTTTCTCAGGCTATAATCAAGTCAAGGTGGCTGAAGAAGATCAATACAAAATGACATTCATTACACCTTGGGGAACCTTTGCTTACCAGAAAATGCCGTTTGGTTTGATCAATGCTGGAGCTACATTTCAAAGAGCTATGGATTTAGCTTTTGCTCATCTCAAGGATATAAGCATAGTGGTGTACCTTGATGATCTGACAGTCTTTTCCAAAGATAGAAGCACACACATTTCAAATCTGGAAGAGGTTTTCATACAATGCCGCAAACATGGTATTTTTCTTTGAACCCTAAGAAATCTATCTTTGTTGTAACAGAAGGAAAGCTACTAGGGCACATTGTCTCCAAGGAAGGAACCAAGATAGATCTGGAGCGTGTCAAATCCATTCAGACATTGCCATTGCCAACATCCAAAAAAGGAGTTCACTCTTTCTTTGGAAAAGTTAATTTTCTCAGGAGATTCATTCCTGACTTTGCTGAGCTAACCCGTCATATCTCGAATATGATGAAGAAGACACAAGATTTCAAATGGAGCAGCGAAGGGAAAGGAAGCTTTCGAGAAGATTAAGGAGGCTCTGTCAAAAGCCCCAGTCTTGGTTTCACCTGACTTCAGTAAAGAATTTATTCTTTACTGTTATTCCTCCGAACACACCATGTCAGCAATATTGATGCAGAAAAATCAAGAGGACGCAGAAGCTCTGATTGCTTTCATGAGCACGCCCCTTAAAGCTTATGAGTTGAAATATACTCCCATGGAAAAGCACGCATATGCAGTGGTGAAGGCGTGTAAGGCATTCAGGTATTATATTCTTTCCTCACACACTGTGGTCTTGGTTCCAGATACTACAATGAAATCTATCCTCACTCAACAAGAGTTAGGATTGTTAAGAGGCACATGGGTGACAAAGGTTCAAGAATATGACCTGGATATTAAACCTACAAAGCTGGTTCGAGGAAGAGGTCTGTGCGAACTAATGACAGAGATGAAAGCAACAGTGCCAGAAGCAGATCAAGAAGAGATAGATGAAGTTTTTCCTATGGTACTTTTTATAGATCTGGTGGAGGAGGTACAGTAACATTGCCTACTTTCTGACATATGGAGAATGCCCAGATCAACTTTCCAGAAAAGAGAAACGAACTATTAAACTAAAATCCAAATATTTTGTTCTTTGGGATAATGGTTTATACAAAAGAGGAATTGATGGCGTATTTCTCAGATGCGTGGATAAAGCTCAACAGGATCAGCTATTACAACAGTTTCATGACATGGCTTGCGGTGGTCATTTCTCAGCCCGAGTCACTGCACACAAGATCCTCAGAGCAAGGTATTACTGGCCCACACTTTTTCAAGATACTGCAGAGTGGGTAGCTAAGTGCCAAGCATGCCAACATTTTGTTGGGCGTGTGAAATTGCCTGCATTACCTTTAAAACCCATTGTAATTGAAGAACCTTTCCAACAGTGGGGAATGGATTTTATTGGTATGCTTAACCCGGCTTCCAGTGCCGGCCATCACTACATTCTAACAGCTACTGATTATTTCAGTAAGTGGGTAGAAGCCATTCCTGTGAAGAATGCCACTTCCGCCGAGGTGTGCAGTTTTATAAAAGAAAATATTGTTGTCAGGTTTGGCGTGCCCAGTAAAATAGTAGCAGACAACGCTCCGAATCTTTCTTCTGAGGAGCTGGTTGATTTCTGCTACACTCATGGGATTCAGCTGGTACATTCCTCAAACTACTATCCACAAGGGAATGGCCAAGCTGAATCAAGTAACAAAAACTTGGTAACTATCGTGCGAAAGCTAGTAACGGAAAATCAAAGGACTTGGCATAAGAAGTTGTTTGATGCATTATGGGCCGATAGAATTACACCGAAAAGGGCTATAGGCATGTCCCCATTTCAGTTGTTATATGGTAGAGACATGGAGTTGCCTCTTACCTTGGAACTGCCTGCCCTACGACTTTCTAGAGCCCTGGAGGATTCTACATTCACGGATGCTATTGATAAAAGAATTATGTACCTGACTGAATTGAGGAAGTACAGTCTCAAGTTGTAGATAGGTTGACAGAGCATCAAAGGAAGGTGAAAGTCATCTTCGACAAAAAATCCAGGGAAAGAAAGTTTGAAGTCAATGACTGGGTCCTTTTATGGGACAAAAGAAGAGAAGCAAAAGGCATGCATGGAAAATTCGATTCACTATGGAAAGGGCATTTTGTGATTAAGAAGATCGCCGGAGCAGATAGCTTCATTCTTGCTCATCAGGATGGAGTTGAATTGTCGTTGCCTTTCAATGGGCAACACTTGAAGCTGTTCTGAACATGAAAAGCAGGGTAAAACCTGTATATACATAAATAAAACTTTGTTTGTTTTTCCTTGTTTTGTTTTTCATTTTTTGTGTTGTGTTTCTTTGCCCGACCCCCGTGCCCAAAAGACAAGATACGAAACCAGAGATGTTGGGATCTCATATTTTCCCTTGTCATTCTGACAGAGAAAAAGATGTCCACAGACGGAGCCAACTGGTGTCCCCAGATTTCATCCTGAAATTTGTGACTACCCTATCCGAAAAAAAATTCATACTTTTAAAATAATGGGTCGTTTTGTATTTTTATTGCCAGAAAGTTCTTGTATTGCGTCAAGATATTCCCAAAGAGCCATATTAGTCATTTTTACCAAATACCCAGATGCCCAAAATTGTTATATTCTGTCATTGGAATTTGTCTACGGGAAATTTGTATTTAATTATTTTGAGCCTCGTTTGAGGCAATTTGCGCTCCGATTTAACCCTGTTGTGATCGTACATATCATTATTCCTATATAACAGTAGGGTTTTAACTAGGAATGAGTTTTGCACTTTATTTGTGACTTTTGGCAACGTTTTGTGTTTTTGTGTTTTTCCCGTTTCGTTTTCTGTGAAATTTCTCTGGATCAATTCCTTTGCTGGTTTGGCCTGATTCTTGGCCTGAGTAACTGGGGATCATATACGCACATTATGCCAAAAGGAAGTCGCCATCGGAGGTCTGGTTAACTGGGAAAACACGAAGTCGTGCACCAAAAAGCCTCTTCTGGGCTGGCCACATTTTTGGAAAAGGAAGAATTGAAGTGGATCATGGGAAAATTAGGAGCAGCAGGCAAGTGGGAATTTTGTACCTGCCTAGCAGGGTAAAAATTCCCATGGAAGCAACGCCACTTAATTGACAATGGGAAAATTAGAGGCAGCAAGCAGGCGAGAATTTCTTACCTGCCTTGCAGGGTAAAAATTCCCATTGTGAAATAAAAGAAAGATCACTTAAGTGAATCATGAAATTTTATTACTTGCCTTGCAGGGTAAATAATCACATTATGAAAGTCAAGTGACTCGAGTGAATCATGGGATTTTCAGGGCTGCCTTGCAAGGTAAAAAATCTCATTGTCATGTGTTTCTTAAAAACAGAATTCTTTATGCCAAAAAGTGAGCCCCCTTTGGAGAAGTAAAGGCAGCCTTTAAATTCATTAATTTAATGAATTATTCATCCGATTTTGGCGCCAAGGCTTGTGGAAGAGTCAACAGAAGTTAAAGGACAAAAGGTGGTTGAAAATACTCTGTTCTAAAATTAAATAAATTTATTTATTTAATGGCAGCCCCTTTATGTCAAAAAGTGCGCCCCTTTTGGGAGAGAAATAATACTTTTTAAAGTATTAAATGATTAAATTAATTCCTATTTTCAGCGGCTAAGGTCATAGCATACTGTGAGGCTTGAGTTAACTGGAAGCAGAAGTCTAAAATTAAATAAATTTAATTTATTTAATAGCAGCCATGAACATGCACAAAATAGGTGCCCCATTTGAAGAGTGAAGCTTATTAATTAATTAATTAATTGCCAATAATAGCAAAGGCATTAATTAATTATAGAATCACAAGGGCTATATAAGCAAGGGCTGCCATAAGGATGAATTAATTAATTCACAAGTAAAGAAGTGCAGCCCAGAGGAAAAGTGTGCCCCATTTGAAGAGGATTTTTGCTCAAAAGAAGGTGAAATTAATGTTAAAAGCTTCCAATTTTGGCGCACAGATTGAAGTTGATTTGTGTCTAGATAATTGTTTGCATAAGTGATACAGGTGCTCAGGTGAAGTTGATAAAATTCATGATCGCTTTGCATGCAAATAAAACATCAATTTTTGGGGCACCAGGCTTGAATTATGCAGATTTTTATGATTAAAATTTATTGTTCATGTTCCGGTTGCCATCTTTGTCTGAATTCATTGCAGGAATTCGTTACAGGTGCTTTACAAAAGAAAAAGAGCTTTAATCAATGTCCAATACATTGAATATATCCTCTGAATCTGAAGATTTATCCAGATCTGCACTAGTTTTGAAGAATTTCGGCCGAATAAGAAGAAAAAGAATTATTCAGACAAAGATAGAAAAAGAATTATGCACATCTTCCCCGTTTCTTCTCTGTGTTTATATAACTTCCTTTCTTCTATAAATATTTCCCTTCTTAAACAGCTGCTTACTTGCTACAGAACTGTACAGCTATGGTTCATGAGCTAAACAGTTAAAGTAAAACCCCATATAGACACTAGCATACTTCAATTGACAAATCTGACATGGGAGCCTCACGGGTAAATGAAGGAGATTTATTTCATGACTGCCTAGGTTTTGTGCTATGCAGAAAATCTAGCCAACACATTCTCACATGAAACACCGAAACAAAAGTGCCAAATGCTATAACAAGTTAAACCCTTCTCCTTTTTCCCTCACTTGGTTGTCAATTATTTAGCCAACTCCCCACATTCGTCTTCCTCGCATCTAAGCATTTTTCGTGCGCGGACACAATTTCTTGCAAGTAAGCTCCTCCCACAAAACCCACACCAACGCGAGCACCCCAACACGTCATTCCAAGTTCAACCGTGCACATGCATAAGACTTTTCTGCATTTAAGTTGGAAACACAAACAAACTTAATCTAATAATCGGCCTGATACAAGCCCTCCCAAGCACCAAAGCACTTAGCGCATCGCGGGTTCAATGAGCCTAATACGCCGCGATCATGCCCTCAAGTTCTACCACCTGTGCAGAAGCCTCAAACATGGCCTACATCAAGCCTGACCTTCCGCACCCGGCAGCACCCGACATGCCATGCGTCCAACTCACGCATCCTCACACATGCATAAGAATTTTTTGCATTTAAGTTGGAAACACAAACAAACTTCATCTGATAATCAGCCTGATGCAAGCCCTCCCAAGCAGCAAAGCACTTAGTGCATCGCGGGTTCAATGAGCCTAATACGCCGCGATCATGCCCTCAAGTTCTACCACCTGTGCGGAAGCCTCAAACATGGCCTACCTCAAGCCCGACCTTCCGCACCCGACATGCCATGCGTCCAACTCACACATCCTCGCACCCTTTTGCAAACCCCCAATGCTACACGAACTTACAAGGTCCTAGGCTTGCTTGTCGCCTCGCCTTTCTTGTAGCTTTACTCGAAGCCTTTGTTTGTCCCCCACCACACTTGCTTTCTCATCATGCCTTCATTTACTCGCTTAGCTCACCCTGTCAACCTCGTGGCCGACCTATCCCCACACCGGCATGCCATGCGTCCAACTCACACATCCTCGCACCCTTTTTTGCAAACACCCAATGCTACACAAACTTACAAGGTCCTAGCCTTGCTTGTCGCCTCGCCTTTCTTGTAGCTTCACTCGAAGCCTTTGTTCCCCTCCCACCACACTTTCTTGCTCACCATGCCTTCGTTGACTCGCTTAGCTCACCCACCTCGTGGCCCCCACCAACACTTGCTTTCTCATCATGCCTTCATTGACTCACTTAGCTCACCCACCTCGTGGCCGGCCTTCCGCACCCGACATGCCATGCGTCCAACTCACACATCCTCGCACCCTTTTTGCAAACCCCCAATGCTACACAAACTTACAAGGTCCTTTAATGCCTTGCTTGTCGCCTCGCCTTTCTTGTAGCTTCACTCGAAGCCATATTAGTTCCCCTCCCACCACACTTGCTTGCTCATCATGCCTAGATTTGACTCGAGATAGCTCACCCACCTCATGGCCGGCCTTCCGCAGTCCGTTTGATGCCATTAGCGTCCAACTCACGTGATCCTCGCATCCTTTTTGCAATACCCCCAATGCTACACAAAATTACAAGGTCCTAGCCTTGCTTGTCACCTCACCTTTCTTGTAGCTTCACTCGAAGCCTTTGTTCCCCTCCCACCACACTTTCTTGCTCGCCAATGCCTTCGGTTGACTCATTCTTAGCTCACCCACCTCGTGAGCCATCCGCACCCATTATGCCACGCATCCAACTCACACATCCTCGGGTTCACTTTTTGCAAACCCCCAAGTGCTGCACCAACTTACAAGGTCCTAGCCTTGTTTGGCTACCCGCATTTCTTGGAGCTTCACGCAAAGAAGAATTGAAGTCGCCCCCCCCCACCAAAATTGCTTGCAGCAGGCAGGTGGGAATTCGTGTGACTCGCCTAGCTCACCCACTTCGTGGCCTTCCGCACCCGGCAATGCCACTTAAGTGACAACTCACGAAAATCCTCGCACCCTTTTAGGCATACCCCCAATACTACCTTACCTTCCTTGCAGGGTAAAAATTCCCATTGTGGAATAAAAGAAGATATCACTTAAGGCATTGATGGGATTTTATTACCTGCCTTGCAGGGTAAATAATCTCATTATGAAAGTCAAACAGCTTAAGTGAATCATGGGATTTTCAGGAGCTGCCTTGCAGGGTAAATAATCCCATTGTCAATGTGACTTCTTAAAAATAGAAATTGCTTTATGTCAAAAAGTGCGACCCCTTTAGGGAGAAGTAAAGGCAGCCTTTAATGCAATTGATTAATTAATTTTTTCTCCAAAATAGGCGCCCAGGCTTGTGGAAAAGTCAACAAAGGGAAAGTGGACAAAAGGTGAAGTCAAAATTAGAAGTTCTAAAATTAAATAAATTTATTTATTTAATGCAGCCCCTTCATGTCAAAAAGTGTGCCCCTTTTGGGAGAAAAATAATACTTTTTTAAAGTATTAAATGATTAAATTAATTCCTATTTTCAGTGGCTAAGGTCAAAGCACACTGTGAGACTTGAGTTAACTGGAAGCAGAAGGTCTAAAATTAAATAAATTTAATTTATTTAATGGCAGCCATGAACATGCACAAAATAGGCACCCCATTTGAAGAGTGATTTTTGCTCAAAAGGTGTAATTAATGCTGGAAGCTTCAAATTTTGGTGCCTAGGTAATAGCAGGAGGCATTAATTAATGTATAGAATCACAAGGGTCTATATAAGTGATGCAGGTGCTCCATAAGGATGAAGTGGGTAATTAATTCATGCTTGCTTTGCATACAGAATAAAACATCAAATTTTGGGGCAGCAGGCTTGATATATGCCAACTTTTATAATTAAAATCCACTGTTCATGTTTTGGTTGCCATCTTTGTCTGAATTAATTGCAGAAATTCATTAAGGTGCTTTTATAAAAGAAAGGGAGCTTAAATCAAATGTCCACTACATTGAACATAAATACATGCTTGCTTTGCATGCAAATAAAACATCAAATTTTGGGGCAGCAGGCTTGATATATGCAAATTTTTATAATTAAAATCCACTGTTCATGTTCTGGTTGCCATCTTTGTCTGAATTAATTGCAGAAATTCATTACAGGTGCTTTTATAAAAGAAAGGGAGCTTAAATCAAATGTCCACTACATTGAACATATCCTCCGAATCTAAAGAATTATCCAGATCTGCACCGGTTGTGAAAAATTCCGGCCGAATAAAAAGAAAAAAAATTGTTCAGACAAAGATAAATACAGCCATGGCAAAGAGGGATGAAAAAGAGAGCACAACAGAGTCATGCATCACTTCTAAATTTGCAGACATTGGAGACACATATTTAGGTCCGAACCTCTTTCCGAATTGATTGAAAGATCCAGAGTAGAAAAGACTTCCCTCATGCGTGCAGTCAAAAGCAGTGGAATTATTCGAGCTGCAGTGTTTCCGTACACAGCCCAGTTGTCTAAAGTTCATTATGGAGTGTGCTAGGTCTTACCATCCATCATCCAGATCAGTCCGAGATGCTACGGGGAAAACAATAATCCGGTTGGACGCACAGTTCATCAATTATTGTTTGAAGATTCCAGGCACGAAAGGTGGTGACTTCTATTAGCATTCAGGATGCCGGCAGCAGGTGGGAGAAGCATAGAGTTGACTGCGTGAACATAATGAACAGCAGATACATGAAGAAGCCCAGATCTCCTTCCAAGTTCCCAAGAACTCTTCCGCGGTCCAATCTAGTACAAGAGGTGGATGATATTGCCAAATTGTTATGCAGGATAAATGGCGAAGCGAACGCTCACACCTTCCGCACATGGATGTATGCTTTCATCAGGACCATTGAAATCAACAAGGCAGATTCAATAATCAATTGGTCGGAAATCATTAGCGACAACATTGGTGAGCAACTCCAGAACATGAGGCGTACTTTCAGCTTCAAAATGACTTCCTACTTGGTATACACAACAGCTTCACAAGGCATCTTCTCCAAGCTGGATAGATGTGGCATTCTTTCCAAGGACCCTATTTTCGAATGCTACCCACAACTTACTGTACCTGCATGCAAGAAAGATTTCAAAGTGGTCAACGATGGATTCTTCTACGAATTCATTTGCAGGCTGGACAGGGATCTAAAGGCCAACAGGGTGAGCAAGGAAGCGTGGGAAGCTGTATCCAGAATTGGCAGTCTCTTCATTCAGTTTGCGGATTTCACATACCTCAGGGTCACCAGCTTTTCTGGAGAACCAGTTAAGTTGCCCAGATATCCGAATGATAGATTGGTCACCATGGAGCTAAGCAGACAACTTGTGGAGATGCACGACCTTCAGTCGAAACGGCACAAGTCTACGGGCTTCTTCCCGATCACTGTGGGCCATTATAGCTGCCAGAGCATTCATAAAGCCCGAGGAATGGAAGTAGGAAATGTTCTCTGAGTACGAGCAAGAGTTCTTCCCGGCACGGCTGAACTTCGATCCATTTGGAGTAGCCAGGAAGACGATCTCCCAGGAGTACGCACATGTGCCTTCATTAGAAGATTTCTGGATGAAGTGCAAAAGTGAGTACGAGGTTAGAAAGAAAGATTTCAGCAGGCTATCAGCATGGCAAGTGTTGGACTTTGGACTAGCACGGATACCTGCGGATCTTAAAGATGATGGGAATGTGTTACTTGACACTTACCATCAAATGGGAGGAGATAGAGCTGTACTTCAGGATAACGTAGGGGGCTGCCATACGATTGAGGAAAGGTCTGCCGCTGTTCTGGTGAATACTTCAAACTGGTTGCTGACGAAGGGATATTGCCTTGATGAAGCATTGATGAATCAAATCACGGGCAACTTCGGCACAGGAGATTCCCTCAAGAGGAAGCACGGAGGAGAAAGCAGCAGAAGGCCTGAGAAGATGAAAGTGCACAGAAGGTCTCATTCGAAGGAGAAGATCACTTCTACGGCTATAATGTTAGTTCCAGCTTCTCCAGCACCAAGTACTTCACCGACTGTTGCACCTCAGCAGGACACTGCCATGCCTCCGCTGAATCCGGCAACATTCATCTTCTCTCCTCAGCCACTTCGTTCAGCACCTGTTCCTGAAGAAACGTTGAAGCTGCAGATGGCAGAGTTTGAAAGAGCTTTGTCCTTGGATGACTCAGAAGGATGGCAGCCACAACACTGTAGCGGTTTCAGATGGAGAGGAATCAGAGCGCGAGATAGTAGTACACTCAAGCAACTTCTCATTCTCCGAGAAGTAATTTCTCGGAATGGTTGACTTCATAGTTGGTTCCAGAAGGCTAGAGTGGAAATCAACTTGGAGGAACACGACTTGCAGCTGCTCCTGAGTCTAAGCGGAAAAGACAGAAAACCTAAAGTTGCTAAGGTAACTTCAAGGTTGATCATCGAGGAGTCAGGACAGAAGTTTGCTGAGATGTCAGTTCCGGCAAAAGGGAAAAAGAAGATGAGCTCACGGCAGAAGAAATAACAGTGACCAGAGTACCCCTCGGTCAAGCTACCACAGAAGGATTGAAGCAGGACACGCAGACATTGATAGATGCTCTATTCCTTAGGCTTGACAGAGAAAAGGCGGAGAAAGACGAACTTCAGAAGCAGGTATCTCAGTTATGCGAGATCATAGCCAAGGTTGCTAAATCTTCCACTCAGCCCATTTCAACACAGCAGGTGAGTGATCATCTTATGCAGGAAATGGAAGATGCAAGCAATCAAGTGAAAGCTATTGATGAATGGAAAAGAATCTGATTATTCGTCAAGCTTCTGTACAACTTGGAGAGGTGTCCAGCCCGCCTAAAGGTTATAAATGATGCAGCAAATCAGCTGAAGCAACTGATAGACAAGCATAGTAGATATGAACACAGTTGTTGAGAGTAACCTGAGTACTTTGGCCGAAATCAACAAGCTGCCGAGAGATGTGTTGGTTGCAGAACAAATTGTACCAGACGGATCAGTTGAGAAGGGGAAGCAGCTGGAGTTTGCAGTATCTTTCCGTTTTGGAGATCTGCAGAGTTTTGCTGAAGAGGATGCAGGCTCTTGAGAGTAAGACATCATCCTTACCAGACAGTATTCACTTGCTTTTCACTAGTATCATTTCTTTCACTGAGGAAAGAGTGGTCGGAGATGTTACTTCATACGCACGGATCATTCCTAGCAGAGTGCCTATTCCCTGGAAGGGTCTCTTCTGATGGTACAAAAGAGCAATTGATGGAGCTACGTTAAGCCTTTCACGATGAATTCTATCAGTAGCAGACTGGTGGCACTGCAGGCAGATATTGACGAGATTTCGGGCCAAGCTTGAAGGAGTGGAAGCATGTATCAAGGTGTTGAACGAAGGATTGCTGCAGTTCAGGACAGAAAAGGAAGCAGTGGCTAAAACAGATGGGAAGATGCTGAATTACATGTTCGACAAGTATATCAGATATCAGAACAAAAAGAAGATATAAATGTTACAGCTGGCATTTTGACTTCTTCTATTCTTTCTTCTTCTATTTTCCATGTTCCCGGATGAAATTGTAAAATTTTAAAAGTTATTGGTTTTAAAACCATTACTTAAAGTTATGTGGAACAATTCTATTAGTTAAGTGATACATTGTGTCACTTAAGAAGAAGTTAGTGGAGGATGATTGCCAAATGTCATCTTTACTTGTTGTTCATGTTTCAGTTCAGTTGAGTTTCCCATTTGTACTTTCCCTCCTACATTCTATAAGTAAAAGAAGAACCTACGAGGTTAATCATGGATCAGAATTGGTAAGAAACAATCTTGTGTTCCCAGACTTTTGTTGTTGAAACCTTCTGAGAGCCACTTGTTGCAGAGGAATACAGAGAAGCAGGTTTCCAGAGAACTTTTTTGTTACGGCGTACTGTGTTTCTTGCTTTTCTAAATCTTAGATCTTCTTAATAGACTTTGTGTTAATTTTAGATCTGGATATAGAGGTTGCCTTTGCTTTAGAATTCTGTGCGCATTCAAATCTATTTGAGTTTCTTCTATGTGCATGTGATTAGCTCTGCAATCTACTAATTAGGATGCACATCTTCCTTACTTTCTTCCCTGTGTAATTCCTTTACTTCCTTCTTCTATAAATCTTTTCTTTCTTAAACAGCTGCTTACTTGCTGCAAAACTATACTTAGTTATGGTTCATGAACTGAAGTTGTTAAAGTAAAACCCCCATGATAGATAGAAACACATTTTTATTGACAAATCTGACACGGGAGCCTCACCGGTTAAATGAGGGAGATTTATCTCATGACTGCCTAGGTTTGATGCTATGCAGAAAATCTAGCCAACACCTTCCTTCTTACAATTGAAACAAAAGATGGAAGACTTCTCTTTGGCGTAACTGCTTAGGCTGTCCCTTCATTTGTTTCCTTCCCTTCTTGGGCTCGCATGCATTGCAGTTCAGTTGATGGAGGGTAATCTCCTCATTTCCTCTTTGCATTTGCATCATGTGGATGGAATTGTGCTGCACTATCTTTTTGCAAATGGCTCAAGGAGGAAATGCAACTCCTTCAAGAACAGTCTGCTCAGACTTTTAATGGTCGAAATCAAAATTGAAACAAACTTTACTGCTGCACCACAAAGGTTGGCAATTGAAGTTGCTCCAAGGAACAACTTGGAAACAAATGAAGAAGATCATGTTGTTGGTGATAATGAATCACTTGACAAAGAGGACATTGTTGATCCCGCTGGCGACTCCAACATTGGCTACTTCGACTATGAATCTGATGAGGACTATTACGAATCATTTGAAGATTTTGATGGTCATACATTCGCAGTATTCACAAGGTCTCATTTGAATGTTGCGGTTGAGGTTGAAGATGATTTGATTATGGCTGGAAAGATCAAGCAATCAGACCATAAAGCTGATGAAACTTCTTCAACAAATATTTTTGATCCTCTGTTACAAAAGTTGGCCAATGATATGCTACAAATCAAGAAGCAAATGGCTCAAGGAGGAAATGCAATTCCTTCAAGAACTGTAACTTGCAACTTCTTTTTTTTGTGATTCCAAATGTTGCACCATCATTCTCAGTTCTCTATTCTCCTCTTGTACCTGCATCTGTCAGTCTCGGAGCTCCTCAAGGATTTGATTGTGGTTGTTCCATGCAGCCACAAATTCCTGAAACACTTTGTTGAAGTACTTTGCATATAATCTTGCTATACACACAAACTCGTACGTGTTAACAAAAATCTCTAAAGGCCACAAAGAACTTTATGCTCTGATATCAATTGATCTGTAATTTCCCTACAAACTGCCTTGGAAATTAAATGCCGATTTTATTTTGCCCATGCTACAATTACTTGAATTTATTCAAATGACAATGGCTTTAGAGTGTGTCAATGTAATGGAATGTGCATTAGAAAAGAGTATATTACTTGAAGCTGCTCCAAGGAAAAACTTGGAAACAAATGAAGAAGATCATGGTGTTGGTAATAATGAATCACTTGACGAAGAATACTTTGTTGATCCTGTTGGCGACACCAACATTGGATACCTAGACTATGAATATGATGAGGGCTATTATGAATCTTTTGAATATTGTGATGGTCATACATTTGTGGTGTTCACAAGGTCTCAAACACACCAAAATGTTGAAAGCTTACTTAAGTGGACAAAGGAGAGAAAGAGAAGATCCTAGACCAGACGTTACTATTCTAAAAAGAGGTAGCCCACTCCCTTCTTCGGTGGCTCCAAGAGATAAGCATGTAGGTTCCTCTAATCAGTAGCAAAGCATATATGGACAAACAAATGAAGTAAGTCAATCTTTTGATATTATTAATCATATAAAGAAGACCAAGATTCAGATGTCAAAAAATGAGTACTTAAGGGCATTTCTTGATCAGTTAAATAGGTTGGTGAAATATGTACAGAGTAATGGTCCCCTTCACCGAATAATGCTTCACAGGGAATCTTACCTAATCCAAAAATTACTCCCCCTTTGAATAATGTTGTGACTTCTTCTCTTGCTACATCTAAAATGATTGAACCATTCTAAGTTTCATTACTTATTAATGGCTATAAATTGAGTAATTGCATTTTAGATTCTGGAGCTTCCGACAATGTGATGTCAGCTAAAGTTGCTGATGCTTTGGGTCTCACATTGATAAAAACCATTGGAAGGTGTTACTCAATAGAAAGACAAGTACCTCTCATTGGACAAATTAAAGATGCACAAACAACACTTACTTCCTTTCTAGATAAATATTGAAGATGATAATTCTTGTAGTCGATATTCTAGTATCTTATGGCATGTTATTAAGTAGGAACTTCAGTAAGGAATTGGGCAGAGAGGTCAAGATGGATTAGTCTTGTGCACATATCCCAATTAAGGGAGTTAATCAAAAGTTGGAACCTAAGAAGAAATACAAATATACAGTCTCAAAATATAAAGATCCCATATCTCATATCCTTTTTTAGGAATTAGATCATGGAGTCTACTACCTAGAGTTAAATGAAGCAGAAGCCCAACCCGTAATTCATGAGCCGCATCAATTAGACAACAAAATTTGGACTTTGGAGTTTGATGGTAGTTTTTTTTTGCTTGGATCTGATGTAGGTGTTGTGCTTATTTCTCCTGAAGGAAAGGTACATGCTATTTACCTTGGGATATAATATTATAATGTATATGGGTTGATGGAGATGCCGACATGTGGCACACATCCCCTTATCTTATTATATCATTCATTTATGATTTATTATGCTTAAATCATATTATGCTCTGATACCAAAATGTAACGAACCATTACACCAAAACCTCGAGGCATTAATGAAATCCGCACATGAGGATCATAACATCCCACCACGCTTTCGTAGCCCGGACCCCCGCGCTAGATTTGCGCCTGTATAGTGGGACCACACCCCTGCCCTATACGAGCCCTGGGTGAACACTGCAATGCCGGCATAGCTACTCGTGTCGGGACTCGAAACCTGGGTGGTCGCTCTGATACCACTTGTAAGGATATTACTTGTATAAATCATAACACATACAACAAAATAACATGAGAGAACACCAAAATATAGATAGATTATGACAATATGCTCATATAATATCTTCGCCACTTCGAGGGGGGCAACCTCCAAAACCATACAATAACACTCCAATACTCAATATCATCATTAAATACAACCTTCTAACCCCTATATATACCATTCTAACCTATATGTGGTTGGATGATCAAGCTTGGCGACAAGTGTGCAATAATTTAAAGCACACTCATTATATGGCTTCTTCTTATGTTTTGGGGACGAAACATGTCAAAGAGGGAGGCAATGCTATGTACCTTGGGATATAATATTATAATGTATATGGGTTGATGGAGATGCCGACATGTGGCACACATCCCCTTATCTTATTATATCATTCATTTATGATTTATTATGCTTAGGAGGTCGGCCTCAGTATTGGCCATAGGTTAGAATGGTATATATAGGGGTTAGAAGGTTGTATTTAATGATGATATTGAGTATTGGAGTGTTATTGTATGGTTTGGAGGTTGCCCCCTCGAAGTGGAGAAGATATTATATGAGCATATTGTCATAATCTATCTATATTTTTGGTGTTCTCTCATGTTATTCTGCTGTATGTGTTCTGATTTATACAAGTAATATCCTTACAGTACATGCACATTCCTTTAAATTAATGTTTGAAAACACTAACAACATAGCATAATATGAAGCACTATTGTTAGGAATGGAACAAGCAAGAACAATGTGAATTAAATTACTACATGCAAGAGGGGATGCTGAGCTAATTGTCAAGCAGATACATGGTCTCTATCAGGTTAAAAAATATAAACTACGATATTATAGAGACCGGGTCTATTCAACTACTTTGGATTTTGTAGTTTTCTCAGTCTCTTATATCCCTAGGGATCAAAATTCTAGAACTGATTATTGGTAGTTACTGCAACCCTATTGAATTCAAATCAACCACCTACACTCTTCAGATAGGGTGATTACAAAGTGGAATTTTTTTTCCGTCCAAAGTTGCCTGATAATGTTTAACAATGGTAGGTCTTTAATGATGATAAGCAATTTTTTGCTTTTCTCTAGCAATATGACAACTTTGAAGAGATATACTATGAAGTAAGTACTTCACTTCCGAGACAAACCACAGTGGGTGAATTTGATTCAAATATTAAAGGTAGTCAAGTGATCATTTAGCTTAAAGGAAATAAAATTTCTAAAGGCTTAGTGCATCTTGAAGAGATGTTCGATAAGCATGATAAAAATGCTAAAAAAAATAAAGAATGTGGAGGAAGTTCTTCTTCTAACTTGCAGTTATTGAATTTGGGAGCCGATGATGACCCCCAAATTGGTAAACTTGGGTAAGTATTGTTCTAAGGTAGAACAAGAAGCTTTCACAAAGCTTCTTAGAAAATGTATAGATGTGTTTGTTTGGTCTTATCAAGATCTAAAGACCTATCAACCTGCTGAAGTGTAGCATTATATTCCATTGAAGCAAGAACAAAAAAATCTTCAAACAGAAACTACGACGGCACAATCTAACTATTTCAGGTACTATCTTTGCAGAGATTTAGAAACTATTGGATGCAAAGATAATTTATCATATACATCATTCTGAGTGGTTGGCTAATATAGTTCCCGTAAGGAAGAAAAGTGGTGAGATTAGATTATGCGTTTGATTTTCGCAATCTCAATCAAGTCTCATTGAAAGATAATTATTTCATTCCTATTATGGATCATACTCTGCAGGTTGTCATCGGATCTAAGATGTTGTCAATGCTCAATGGTTTCTCAGGTTATAACCAAGTTAAGATGGATGAAGAAGATCAATATAAAACAACATTCACCACAGCTTGGGGAACATTTTCTTATCGGAAAATGCCTTTTGGGTTAATTAATGTTGGAGCCACATTTCAGAGAGCTATGGATTTGAAATTTTCTCATCTCAAAGACAAAATCATGGTGATTTACCTCGACGATTTGATAGTATTTTCTAAATTAAGGAGCAATCACATTTCAGATCTTGAAGAAGTCTTCATCCAGTGCTGCAAGCATGTGATTTATCTGAATCCTAAGAAATCTATCTTTGTTATAATAGAAGGAAAGTTGATAGGGAAAATCATTTCAAAAGAAGGAACCAAAATAGATCCTGAGCGAGTAAAATCTATTTAAACTTTGCCATTTCCAACATCCAAAAAAGGGGTTCGCGCCTTTGGTTAAGGTTAACTTTCTCAGGAGGTTCATCCTTGACTTTGCTGAATTAACTCGTCATATTTCAAATATGATGAAGAAAATATAGAATTTCAAGTGGAGTGATGAAGGAAATGAATCATTTGAGAAGATCAATATGACATTGTCAAAAGCACCAATATTGGTATCACCAGATTTTAGTAAAGAATTTATTCTTTACTGTTATTTCCTCTGAACATACAATGTCAACAATTTTAATGTGAAAAATCAAGAGGATGTAGAAGCCTCGATTGTTTTCATGAGTATGCCTCTAAAGGCTTACAAATTAAAATATACTCTTGTTTCACCTGATTCTTAGATCATTTCTTTGAAGTGTTGACAAAACAGATAGGGTAACAGGCGTAAGAGGAATACCTGTTCAAATGTTGGTTGATGGGTTGTTGCGCACGTATGAATTCCGAATCCACAGTTGATCGTGAGAGCTTCCTTTTGGCTAGGAGGAACTACCTGTAATGAAAAGCATGACCACTAGAAGGAATTAAACAATATGGGAAGTGAATTGCCTAGCGTATGCTAGATCCGGGAAGTGTGATACTTCCTAGATGGTTGTTAGTCCACTATTTTAAACAATTTAATGCAGTAAAATAAATAAATCCTATTGTAATTCGAAATGATTTAGGTATCTCACTTAAAACACAATAAGAAATGGATCTAATCTAACAGGCTAAGCTAGAATAGAATCCAAAGGTCAAATGATTGGTTCTAAGGTGCAAGAATTTATTCTTTACTGTTATTCCTCTTAACACAAAATGTCAACAATCTTGATGCAGAAAAATCAAGATGTAGAAACACCTATTGCTTTCATGTGTATGCCTTTAAAGGCTTACGAATTAAAATATACTCCTATGGAAAAACATGCATATGCAGTTGTAAAAGCATGCAAAGCATTCAGATATTATATCCTTTCTTCACATACTATGGTCCTTGTTCCGGATACTGCAATAAATTCTATTCTAACACAGCAAGAACTAGGGTTGTTAAGACGCACGTGGTTAACAAAGGTGCAAGAATATGACTTGGATATCAAGCCTACAAAGTTGGTTCGAGGAAGAGGCTTCTGTGAGTTAATGAGCGAGACAAGGACAATTGAGTCAGAGGAAGGTGAAAATCTGCCTATAGTTCTTTTTGTAGATCTGGTGGATGAATGGTATAGTAAGATTGCCTATTTCATAACCTATGGGGAATGCCCGGATCATCTCTCTCGCAAGGAGAAGCGTACCATTAAATTCTAGGCATTAAGTTGCAGATATTCTTGTCTCCTACGAGATGTTGCTAAGCGGAAACTTTTGCAAAGAGCTGGGAGGAGAAGTGAAGATGGATTGGTCTTGTGCCCATATTCCTATCAAAGGAATAAGCCAGAAGCTGGAGCCGAAAAAGAAGTCCAAATACATTGATACAAAATCTAAAGATCCTCGATCTCAAATTCTTTCTCAGGGGTCTGACCATGGTGTATACATCTTAGAAATGGATAAAGGCGAAAAAGAAGTCCAAGTACATTGATACAAAATCTGAAGATCCTCGATCTCAAATTCTTTCTCAGGGGTCTGACCATGGTGTATACATCTTAGAAATGGATAAAGGCGTTCCAAAGCTTGAACTTCAACCAGATACAGAGCCAACACAAGAAGAGGAAAAAGTTTGGAGGTTGGAGTTTAAAGGCAATTGTTGTTCTTTTGGATCAGGAGCCGGCATTCTATTAATATCTCTAGATCATGAGATATTCCCATACTCCCACAAGCTAATGTCTGAGAACACCAACAATACAACGGAGTATGAAGCATTGCTGCTAGGAATGGAGCAAGCTAGAAAAAAAGAAGTAAAACTCCTCAAAGCCCAAGGAGATGTTGAACGTTGGAGTTTAAAGGCAACTGTTCTTTTGGATCAGGAGCCGGCATTCTATTAATATCTCCAAATCATGAGATATTTTCATACTCCCACAAGCTGATGTTCGATAACACCAACAATACGACGGAGTATGAAGCATTGCTGCTAGGAATGGAGCAAGCTTAGAAAGAAAGGAGTAAAACTCCTCAAAGCCCAAGGAGATGTTGAACTTCTAGTAAAGTAAGTTCGAGGAAAAAAACAAGTCAGAAAAGATAAGATGAGGCATTACAGAGATAGAGTACTTTTTGCCACACTCAATTTTGCAGCCTTCTCTATCAACTTCATTCCAACAAATCAGAATTCCAAGGCAAACTCTTTGGCAATCAAAGTTGCACTGTTAAATCCAGATATGCCACCGTCCATATTCAGACAAGGAAACTATAAAGTGGAGGGGTCTACCGCCTCAAAGTTCCTGATAATGTTGAACAGTGGCAGACTTTCTATGACGACAAACAAACATCTGCATGTCTAGAACAAGACAACTTTGACAAGTTGTATGTTGTAGGGAGTAAATCACCACCACGACAGACAGTCAAAGGTGAAACTGATCTAGATTATGATGACAGTAGTGGAGTAATCCAACTGAAAGGTAAATAAATCCCCAAGGGGTTAGTTTCCTTGGAGGAGACTTTCGACAAGCATGATCAGTACCTGAAGAAGAACAAAGAATATGGTGATAGTTCTTCCTCAAGAATGCAACCGGTCAATCTCGGTACAGAGGAATTTGATGAAGACTTACCCACCACAGAGAAAAGAAACGATGAGCCAGAATTCCAAGGCAAACTCTTTAGCAGTCACAGTTGCACTGTTAAATCCGGATATGCCACTGTCCATATTCAGACAAGGAAACTATAAAGTGGAGATGGTCTACCGCCCTAAAGTCCCTGATAATGTTGAACAGTGGCAGACTTTCTATGACGACAAACAAACATCTGCATGTCTAGAACAAGACAACTTTGACAAGTATGTTGTAGGGAGTAAATCACCACCACGACAAACAGTCACAGGTGAAACTGATCCAAATTATGATGACAGTAGTGGAGTAATCCAACTGAAAGGTAACAAAATCCCTAAGGGGTTAGTTTCCTTGGAGGAGACTTTCGACAAGCATGATCAGTACCTAAAGAAGAACAAAGAATATGGTGATAGTTCTTCCTCAAGAATGCAACCGGTCAATCTAGGTACGGAGGAATTTTATGAACTTACCCACCACAGAGAAAAGAAAAGATAAGCCACCACAAGATGAAGTTGATGAGAACTTGCCCAAGGTATTCGACAAGAAGGCCAAAGAAAAGAAGTTCGATATCAGAGACTGGGTACTCTTGTGGGACAAGAGGCAAGAACCGAAGGGCATGCACAATAAATCAGATTCACTCTGGAAAGGGCCCTTCATGATCAAGAGAACTACCGGAATGGATAGTTTCATCCTTGCCTACCGAGATGGAATTGAGTTACCATTGTCTTTCAACGGGCAGCATTTGAAGCTTTACCGAAACTGAGAAACAAGGTAAAACCTATTTGTATACAAATAAAACTTTTGTTGTTTTCTTTTCTTTTTCTTTTGTTTTTGTTGGTTTTGTGTTAGTTTTTTATTGCCTGACCCTGAACCCAATAGACAACACGAAACCAGAGATGTTGGGATCTCATCTTCACTCCTTTCATTTTGACAGCGGTAAAGATGTCCACAGAGGGAGCCGACTGGTGTCCCTGAGATTTCACCCTGAAATCAATTTTTGTTCTTTTCAAAGTAACGGGTCGTTTTTTGTTTTTGTTGCCTGCAGTTGTTTCCATTACTCTAAGGTATCCCCAGATAATCATATAAGCCAAATTCGACAAATACCCACACGCCAAAACTCACTATATCCCTTCGTCAGGTTTTGTCTGAAAACGTTTTATTTATTTATTTATTAAATAAATAAGATTCTTTTGAAATAGTTTGTGTTGAAGTTAAAACCTGTCGTGAATCTCCACACAAGTATTACTTTCACATCTAAGTAGAGTTTTCACGCGGGGAAGAGTTTTAACACATTGGTTAATTGGCAAGTTATTTTCGAGCAATTGTCTGCGACTTTTGGCGTGTTTTTCATTTTTTTTGTTTATTTCTGCTATGTTTGTTTTCGGTTTTTCTCTGCAGTCTATCTGGCAATTCCCCTTGGTCTTCTCTTCCATTCTACTTAACCAATTCAATTGCTTGGGGTTTTTGGAAGTCACTCATAACCTCAAACAAAAGTGAAATCTATTGAGAAGTGCTAATTTTTAACGCAGCAGTTTGGAAGCAAATCACACACTTTCCATAAATGGGTGATTTCTCTGTGCAGAACCATAATTTCAATCGCCCCATCATCCAGAATTCATGCAGTGATCCAATGAGGGAGTTTTTGGTCCAAACCGTGGAAGAAAGCTCATACAAGTCATAATGCTCACCTGCCTACTACCTTGTATTTCCACGCCAAAGGTTAGAAGTTAAATCCGGAAGCAAGTCGGATTTTTCTAAAGCTGCCTGCTCGGTCAAAAATTTTCACAAATCACTTAAGTGAATTGTGTGGAATTGGGAGTTGTCAGGCAAGGTAGAGAGTTCCACCTACCTTTTGCTTGTGTGTTTCACACAAAAGATTTTTCATTCACCCAATCAAGTCGCACTTTTTGCCTGCCTGCCTGCCTGCTCGGTCAACGCTTAACACAAATCACTTAAGTGAATTGTGTGAAACTTGGAGCTGTCAGGTAGGGTAGAGTTTCACACCTGCCTGTTACTTGTGTGTTTCACACAAAAGATTATTTATTCACCCAAGCAAGTCGCACTTTTTGCCTGCCTGTTGGGTCAACGTTTAACACAAATCACTAATTGAATTGTGTGAAACTTGGACCTGCCTGACAAGGTAGAGTTTCACACATGCCTGCCACCTATGTGTTTCACACAATTAATAGCCAAAAATGGCGACCTACTTTGGCATTGCTGCATGCTTTAATAATTATTTAATTTAGTTATTTTGGGCAAAGCTTGGCGCCAAAGATAAGGAGAAAGTCAAAGCAAGCAAGCATGCTAAAAAACTATTGGCTAGATTTTCTGCATAGCTGAAAACGTAGGCAGTCGAAATAAATCTCCCTCATTTACCGGTGAGGCTCCTGTGTCAGATTTGTCAGTAAAAATATGCTAGTATCTATATGGGGGTTTTACTTTAACTATTCAGCTCATGAACCATAGCTGTATAGCTTTGCAGCAAGTAAGCAGTTGTTTAAGAAAGGAAATATTTATAAAAGGAAATAATAAAACACAGGGAAGAAATGGGGAAGATGTGCAACCCAGTCAATAGATAACAGAGTTGATTGCATGCACATAGAAGAAACCAATAGATATCAACACACAGAATTAATAGCAAAGGCAACTCAAGATCTAGATCTAAAATAACACAAAGTTTATTAGAAGATCTAAAGATAGAAAGCTAGAAACAAAATGCACCGTGACACAAAGTTCTCCGGAAACTTGCTCCTTTATATTCCTTTGCTTCAAGTGGCTATCAGGGGTTTCAACACAAAGTTTGGAACACAAGAATGTTGCTTACAAATTCTGATCATTTAACCCGAAAGTAGGGTCAATTACAAGTCGAAAGCTTTTAGTTGAACTAGCACATGTGGAAGTGGGAAAGGAAACTAGCAATCTCCCTCCTGGAATTCCTCTTTACATGACATACATGATTTGCAACTGAAAATAGAACCTTCTATTTTGCATGTCGGCCACCTATCTCCAAGTAGTTGACTTCTTCAAGTAATGGCTTTTAAACCAATCACTTAAGTTGTATAATTTAATTGATCGCTCAATTATTTTGTCGAAGGAAATAAGAGAGAAGAAGAAAGAGAAAAGTTGCAATCTTATCATTTTTCATATTCTGCATGCAGCTGATTCTTTTGCCTTTGATTCTCACCAAGCTGGATCTGGAAGCGTCTAGAAGCAGTTGGATCTGGACGCTGTTGGATCTGCAAGCGGCTGGAATTTTGCCTTCGCCTTGTCTTCCCTTTTATCCTTTAAGTTTTTGCAGTTCTTCTCCTGTACATGCATTAGTACAATGTCTGTCGTAAATAACTCATCATTTTTATTTTTAATTGCATATGAGCAATTAAAAATTCTAGAAAGCATTTCGGGTGAATGCAAATTCAATGAAGGCTTCAACTAGAAGATTGGGAGCACCAACTTCTACACGGGCTGCATCAGAAACCAAGATGTGCAACCCAATCAATAGATAACAGAGTTGATTGCATGCACATAGAAGAAACCAATAGATATCAACACACAGAATTAATAGCAAAGGCAACTCAAGATCTAGATCTAAAATAACACAAAGTTTATTAGAAGATCTAAGATAGAAAGCTAGAAACAAAATGCATCGTGACACAAAGTTCTCCGGAAACCTATTCCTTTATATTCCTTTGCTTCAAGTGGCTATCAGGGGTTTCAACACAAAGCCTGGAACATAAGAATGTTGCTTACAAATTCTGATCATTTAACCCAAAAGTAGGGTCAATTACAAGTCGAAAGCTTTTAGTTGAACTAGCACATGTAGAAGTGGGAAAAGAAACAACTAGCAATCTCCCTCCTGGAATTCCTCTTTGCATGACATACATGATTTGCAACTGAAAATAGAACCTTCTATTTTGCATGTCGGCCACCTATCTCCAAGTAGTTGACTTCTTCAAGTAATGGCTTTTAAACCAATCACTTAAGTTGTATAATTTAATTGATCGCTCAATTATTTTGTCGAAGGAAATAAGAGAGAAGAAGAAAGAGAAAAGCTGCAATCTTATCTTTTTTCATATTCTGCATGCAGCTGATTCTTTTGCCTTTGATTCTCAGCAAGTTGGATCTGAAAGCGGCTGGATCTGGACGTTGTTGAATCTGCAAGCGGCTGGAATTTTGCCTTCGCCTTGTCTTCCCTTTTATCTTTTAAGTTTTTGCAGTTCTTCTCCTGTACATGCATTAGTGCAATGTCTGCCGTAAATAACTCATCATTTTTATTTTTTAATTGCATATGAGCAATTAAAAATTCTGGAAAGCACTTCGGGTGAATGCAACTTCAATGAAGGCTTCAACTAGAAGATTGGGAGCACATGCATAAGATCCTAGAAGAAATTTTCCATGCACCGACTTCTACACGGGCTGCATCAGAAACAAGAGGACGAATTTTTGCTGGAAGCTTTTGCAATTATGAGATCTGAATCTGAATCTAGATCTGGATCTGGGCCTAGATTTTTGTCTCCGATGGCAGCAAATCTGGAAGTAATGCATGATTCCACTGAACTTTCTCATTCATCCCGCTTTGTCATTGCTAGAGCAATCTTTGTCAAAACAATTCTTTTTCTCTTTATTCAGCCGGAATTCTTCACAACCGGTGCAGATCTGGATATTTGTTCAGATTCGGATAATATGTTCAATGTATTGGACATTGATTTAAGCTCCCTTTTTCTTATAAAATCACCTGTAATTAATTCCTGCAATTAATTCAGACAAAGATGGCAACTGAAACATGAACACTTGATTTTAATTATAAAAATCTGCATATATTAAGCCTACTGCCCCAAATTTTGATGTTTTATTTGCATGCAAAGCAAGCATGAATTTTACCATCTTCACCTGGGCACCTGTATCACTTATGCAGACAATTATTCAGACACAAATCAAACTCCTTCAAACCTAGGCACCAAATTTGGAAAGCTTCCAGCACTAATTACACCTTCTGAGCAAAATTCCTCTCCAAATGGGGCGCACTTTTTGTCTGGGTTGCACTTCTCTACTTTTGAATTAATTAATTCATCCTTATGGCAGCCCCTGCTTATATAATCCTCATAATTCTATAATTAATTAATGTCTTTCTTATTCCTGGCAATTAATTAATTATTTAATAACCTTTACTCTTTAAATGGGGCGCCTATTTTGTGCATGCTTATGGCTGCCATTAAATAAATTAAATTTATTTAATTTTAGCTCTCTGCTTCTAGATAACTCAAGCCTCACAGTATGTTTTGACCTTAGCCCCTGAAAATAGGAATTAATTAAATCAATTAATACTTTAACAAGTATTATTCCTCTCCCAAATGGGGCGCACTTTTTTGTCATGAAGGGGTTGCATTAAATAAATAATATTTATTTAATTTTAGAATTTTTAATTCCAATTTCCTTTATCCACTTTTCCCTTATTGACTTTTCCTCATGCATGGGCACCAAAATTGGGTGAATATGTTAATAAATATTATTAAATGCATTATTATTCACCCAAGGTGGATCGCACTTTTTGGTAAGGGAGAATTCTATTTTTAAAAGCCAATTAACAATGGGATTATTCACCCTACACCGCAGTTTCAAAAATCTCATGATCCACTTAAGTTGTTTGAATTTCATAATGGGATTATTTACCCTGTAAGGCAAGTAATAAAATCCCATTAATACCTTAAGTGATTTTTCTTTTATTTCACAATGGGAATTTTTACCCTGCAAAACAAGTAAGAAATTCCCGCCTGCCTGTTGCCTCTAATTTTTCCATTGTGACTTAAGTGGCATTGCTTCCATGGGAAAAAGTACCCTGCTAGGCAGGTACAAAAATCCCACCTGCTTGTTGCTTCCAAAAATTTCATGATTCACTTCAAACCCTCTTTTCCAAAAATGCAGCCTGCCCAGAAGAAGTTTTTTGGTGCACGACTTCGTCTTTTCCGAGAGAACCAAACCTCCGATGGCGAATTCCTTCTGGCACAACGTGCATAGGTGATCTCTAAATACTTCAGGCCAAGAATCAGGCCAAATCGGCAAAGGAATTGATCCAGAGAAATTTCACAGAAAACGAAACGGGAAAACACTAAAAACACAAAACATTGCCAGAAGTTAACAAATAAAGCTCAGGATCCATTCCTGGTTAAAACCCTACTAGTATATGGGAGTATTGACATGTACAATCACAACAGGGTTAAACCGGAGCACAAATTGCCTCAAACGGGGCTCAAAATAATTAAATACAAATTTCCCACAGGCAAACCTCAGCGACAGAATATAACAATTTTGGGCGTCTGGGTATTTGGCGAAATTCGCTAATATGACTCTCTGGGAATATCTTGACACAATACAGACACTTTCTGACAATAAAAACACAAAACGACCCATTATTTTAAAAGTACGAAATTTTTTAACAGATTTTAGGGTGAAATCTGGGGACACCAAAAATAATACAAAGAAGCTTGCTCAAAGTAGAGGAAAGAATTGCAAGGAAAAGCGTGCTAAAAAGCAAGCTAAATTTGGCAAATTTGGGCGCCTAAATTAAGAGAAAAATCACATAAGAAGAAGCAAAATTGGGCACCTATTTTTGGAAATTGCTAAAAATAAGAAGCAGCAATTGGTAAAATTAGCATGTAGTTGCCTATATAAGAAGTGGACGCCTTAAGTGAAGGGCAATTAATTCTTTTGTGTGGAGCATGCTGCCCTGGAAGGTATTGGCGCCAAAGTAAGAAGTTGTGAGCATTAAAAAATATTTTTAATTGTCGGGAAGCATCCAGTTTTGGCGCCTAGGGTTGAAAAAGCTTTCTTTTTATTATTCTGGCTATTCGCATGTTGATGTGAGTGCACAGGTGAATAAAATAATATTTTTAGCTTGCTTGGCATGCAAGCAAAGTCTGAAAATTGAGGGAAACAGGCTTTATAATCAGATTTTGGTGAAGAAATTGGGCATTTATGTCATGGATTCCATGTTTATCTGAATTATTAGCAGGAATACTTCATTGGTTATCATATTGGTGAAAAGAAAGCAAAGTCAATGTCAGGTACATTGAATATATCTTCAGAATCAGAGGAAGCAGTTGCAACTTCTGCACAAAGATCCACAGGTGAATAAAATAATATTTTTAGCTTGCTTGGCATGCAAGCAAAGTCTAAAAATTGAGGGAAACAGGCTTTATAATCAGATTTTGGTGAAGAAATTGGGCATTTATGTCATGGATTCCATGTTTATCTGAATTATTAGCAAGAATACTTCATTGGTTATCATATTGGTGAAAAGAAAGCAAAGTCAATGTCAGGTATTGGCGCCAAAGTAAGAAGTTGTGAGCATTAAAAAATATTTTTAATTGTCGGGCAGCAGCTAGTTTTGGCACCTAGGGTTGGAAAAGCTTTCTTTTTATTATTCTAGCTATCTGCATGTTAATGTGAGTGCACAGGTGAATAAAATAATATTTTTAGCTTGCTTGGCATGCAAACAAAGTCTGAAAATTGAGGGAAACAAGCTTTATAATCAGATTTTTGTGAAGAAATTGGGCATTTATGTCATGGATTCCATGTTTATCTGAATTATTAGCAGGAATACTTCATTGGTTATCATATTGGTGAAAAGAAAGCAAAGTCAATGTTAGGTACATTGAATATATCTTCAGAATCAGAGGAAGCAGTTGCAACTTCTGCACAAAGATCCAGATTTCACAACTGCAAAAGCTTCAAGCAAAGGTGGAAAAGGAAAGTCTCAGACAAAAGCGGATTCAGACAGAATGAAGGGTGATGACAAGGGTAATTCAACAGAAGCATGCATAGTGTATGCATGTTGAAGTTTATGATACAGACATGGGCACGTGTCTATCATCAGATTAATGGATAGATCAAGGGCAAGAATGAAGTATTGTTGTAGCTGGAATAATTTTTTCTCCTCTTTCTTCTCTTTCTATTATTTTCTCCGACAAAGTAATTGAGTGATCAATTAAATTGTAAAACCTAAGTAATTGGTTTAAAAGTCGTTACTTCAAGTTACTAGAAAAAAGTCAATTACTTGGGAATAGGTGGCAAACATGCAAGGCATTGATTTAGTCCTAGATTGCACTAATACGGGTTCAGATACGGTTTTGGTACGCTGAAACGACAAATTTTTAAAAATCTTGGGTACGGTACGCTTGGGTACGTATATATATATGCATATAAAAATATAAATATATATATATATGCATATAAAAATATAAATTTAAAAAAACATTTGCATACTTATTGAAATTTAATACTCATACAACTTAAAATCATTCATAGAACATGAAAACAAATTTCCAATACTTTGAGATTTGAGACTTGAGTTTGTATTGATTCATAATGTTCAAAACATAATAGTTAATAACATAGACTGTATTATAGATTTGATAATTCATTATTAATGCCTTAAGCTTGAGTTAGACGTATCATTGGACATTAAAAAAAACATTTTAAGTTGTGAAATATTTTAATTCCTTTCTCATACCAAAGGAGTGCAGAACAGCCTCTTGTCAAGGCAAGGATCTTGTCATTATATTTTTTATTCGACGAAATTGATTTGTAGGCTTGGCACCTAATGTCAAATGAAGAGAAGATAGGCTGCCCAACCACCAAATGCTTCACTTGTTCCCATGCCTTCCAAATTAACTGAAGAATAAAGGACCCATGAGGAGCATAAAGAAAACACCCAAATAGTAAGTCAACCAATGAAGTCCTTTTCATCTCTCTCGACCCTTCAGAGCCTATTGGCAATATTGAATCTCACACAAACTTTCCAAAGTTCAATTCCAATCAAAGCCCTCATGTTTTATTTATTTTTTTACACTTAAAAAAAAGAAAAAACTGTGGGTACTCTCTGGGTACTCTATTTATTTTTTTGCACTTAAAAAAACGAAACTGTGGATACTCTGTGGGTACGTACCCACAAGCCCTGGGTATGTCCCAGGTACGGATTTTCGTACCCAGGGCATGTGGGTACGTACCCACAGCGTATCCAGGGCATACCCTTACCCAGCCTAGTACGAGGGGGTCTAAGGTGTTTCCGTGCAGTCTAGATTTAGTTTTCAGATGCATGTTATGCAAAGAGGAACTCTAGGAGAAAAATTGCCAACTGCTTCTTTTACGGCTTCCACATGCGGCAATTCATTGAGAACTTCCTATTTGTAATTGCCCTCTATGCACTATAAATAGAGGAAGAGCCTACGAGTTGAAAGATCACAATTTGTTAATCAACATTCTTGAGTACCAGACTTTCTGTTGTAGCCCTTGATGTCATTTCTATGAAAGCTGAGGAATTGAATTAAAGCAGATTTTCTGATGTCATTTCTTACTTTTGTGTGGATATTTAAATAAACTTTGTGTTATCTGAAATGTAGATTAGAAGCTTTTCTTTTCCTTTACTTCTAAATATTGTGAGTTCTACCTGTTTATTTAATCTATATGTATGAGACCAACTCTGTAAACTATTGGTTTAATTACATATCTTCCGTTCTTCTTTCCCAAATTTCATTACGTCCCCATTCTACAAATACTTCATAAACAGTTGCTTACTTGCTGCAAAATTGTCAAGCTATGGTTCATGAGCTTTGTTATTAAAGTAAAATGCCCTGCAAATAGTTATTAGCATTCATACTTACCAGATTGATAAACATCTTACACGGGAGCCTCACCGGTAAATGAGGGAGATTTATCTCATGACTGCCTAGGTTTTTAGTTGTGCAGAAAATCTAGCTAATAGGGAGCTTGTTATTATGTTGTTTTCAGTAGTTTGGCATTATTCAGGAACACACAAAAGGTGCAGTCTGTCTAATGAATTGATTTGAGTCACAGATGGGATGATTACAGATCAGACTAAGCACTGAATGCACCTGGACAGCAAAGACCAACATCTGGGATTATTATCCACAGCAAACATTGGAGAACAGCAGAGTTCACTTCACCAAGGTAAATGATGCCTTCACAGTGGAAGGTAGCTTGTCACTTGGAGAGTGTCCTAACGCGGTTATGGAACTTGTGTCACAATTCGGGAGCTTGTTATTATGTTGTTTTCAGTAGTTTAGCATTATTCAGGAACACAGAAAAGGTGCAGTCTGTCTAATGAATTGATTTGAGTCACAGATAGGATGATCACAGATCAGAAAGCCTCCTAACTATTACACTTTTAAAATCAGATTTTTGGTATACCTATCCCATCATTAGTTCTGGATAAAAAATTCCAAATGATATTGTAAGCCACTGCTATAATATATTTCACTTACATAAACAACAATACTATAAATATACTCATACAACTTCTGCTGAGAGCCCAAAGTTACAGCAATACTATTTTTTTAAGTTACAAGTTAAAACAACAATTTTTTTGGATGACAATGTTGCTATCAACCTGGTCACAACTGCAGATAATGTTTAATTCATCCCCCAAGTATAATGATCTGTATTTAAAATAAGTTCTCAGAAGGATAGAAAATAAGATCTCAAGAGGATGCATGTTTCAAGTAAATTTAAATATTTCACCATCCATGCTTACGCACTCACTAGGGGTGTGTGAAGATTCTTGCTCCTTTTTAACTATTTCAAATTGTAGTTATATTAGAAATTATGGTAATTATCATGAACATGCACTTACACGATGCTTGGATGTGAAGAAATTTATTCTTTGTTGAACATTCTGTCAATGGTGACAGGTGCTATCAATTACAGCAAACAAACACTTTTTTTTGTCTTCTAAACTTTTGCCTGCTTTAAGCTAAGTGTTTCATTTCCAGAAATCCTAAAATTCCAGGCTTCAAGACAAATGTACTTGTTTATGCCAAACATTGCATTCACATAAAGTCTAGAACACTTAAACACGAAGGGAATTGTTTTGTGTTTATGGTTTATTTTCAGTTTCTAGCCTCTTTTTGGAGTTTTTCAGAGATTCAATGGGCTGGACTGACTTGTTGAGATGAGAAGTCACTGGGCAATAGGCCCAAATTCAAACCCTGCTGAGATAAGAGCCCTATATAAAACTATGGCAACAAGCTGGGCAGGTGTGATCCCCTGCTAGGGCTACCATACGCATTACACGCTCCTGGACCTAAAGATAGCACTTAATCTTCCTTTTTCGCTTCATCACGCTATTTCTACCAGTTGTACCTTCTACTCCTATTGACCCACTTTGGTCGTCTATTGGCGTTAATATAATTTCTTTCTTTCTGACTGAGTAGGCAAGCCAACAGATTTGGGCGATTCATCTATTTGGTTTACTTGTTCCCTGTTCTTCACTAAAGCATTTTGTTTGAGTAAGATTCGCTAATGATATTGAAACTGGCTAATTTTAACGCTTGATCTAAAATCAAAGGAGTCACTGGGCAACAGGCCCAAAGTCAAACCCTGCCGAGATAAGAGCCCTATGTAAAAACTATGGCAACAAGCTGGGCGGGTGTGATCCCTGCTAGGGCTACCATACGCATTACACGCTCCTGGACCTAAAGATAGCACTTAATCTTCCTTTTTCACTTCATCATGCTACCAGTTGTACCTTCTACTCCCATTGACCTACTTTGGTCGTCTATTGGCATTAATATAATTTCTTTCTTTCGGACTGAGTAGGCAAGCCAACAGATTTGGATGATCCTATTGCCCAGTGACTACTCATCTCAACAAGTCAGTCCAGCCCAAATTCAAACCCTGCCGAGATAAGAGCCCTATGTAAAAACTATGGCAACAAGCTGGGCGGGTGTGATCCCCTGCTAGGGCTACCATACGCATTACACGCTCCTGGACCTAAAGATAGCACTTAATCTTCCTTTTTCGCTTCATCATGCTATTTCTACCAGTTGTACCTTCTACTCCCATTGACCTACTTGGTCGTCTATTGGCATTAATATAATTTCTTTCTTTCTGACTGAGTAGGCAAGCCAACAGATTTGGGCGATTCATCTATTTGGTTTACTTGTTCCCTGTTCTTCACTAAAGCATTTTGTTTGAGTAAGATTCGCTAATGATATTGAAACTGGTTAATTTTAATTCTTGATCTAAAATCAAAGGTCTCTCCACTTTGGGGGCTTGAAGCATCTATTCTGCTCATTAAGAAAAGAAAATTAGCCGCCTGCATACACGAACAAGTTTGCTAAGGAAAGACCTTAAGGTTCTAATATCATTCCACTCAAGTTGAATAAGGAAAAGGCAAGTAACAGTGTACATGAACAAGTTTGCTAAGGAAAGAGCTTAAGGTTCTAATATCATTCCACTCAAGTTTAATAAGGAAAAGGCAAGTAACAGTGTACTAAACGGCAAGAATGGCAATACAAAAACTATAAAATCATCATATGAGATCAAAATGGGATAAAAATTGACAGTGGCTTCTTAAAAGCCAGCCCCCACTCGCCCAAAAAGTTTCAAGTCACGATTCGTTGGTTCGACCCCCAAATATGCAGGAATTAGTAAACAGATTTTGGCCGTAATTGGGTCATACAATGTGTCGATGGGGTGAAATTTGATATGAAGCATCTGAACTTTAGTCCACACACCCACCGAAAATCATCCCAAAGATCAACCATTCAATCTTCAACACTGCAAATATATATATATATAGCAGTCTATATATGTATATAGCAGTCTATACATGAAGATGACAATTCTTCTTCTTTTGAGGCACATGGATCAAGGTTATGAGGTGTCAAAACAGAGCCCAAACACCAACACATCAACCTGAAAATTCTAACCTTGAAATTCCTAAATTGAGCGTCTGAAGTCACCTCCAAACATTTAAATCATATCTAATGAGCACCAAGGCATCAACTTGAAAATTCTAACCTTGGAATTCCAAAATTGAGCACCTAAAGTCATCTCCAAACCATTAAATTATATCAAATAAGAATCATTTTTGAAAATTTGAAGGAAGTGTAATCAGAAAAGAGCGAGGAACCTTTTTGGTTCAGTTCCAACGAGAGAAAACACCATTGTGAGCACCTGAAGGCGCCCATTTTTGTTTAGAAGATAAAGTAAAAGCTTCACCTTGCTGGAAATTTCACCCCATGAGGGTTTTTCTCCGGGGTAAATCTGGCATGGTTTTTAATTGCCTATGATGTTTTGCTTTTGTTTTCTATTTCCATTGTTGCCCAACAGACTACATGTATTAAATGGAGATTCTAGCACTGTAGTAAGATGTAAAGATGTTCATTGTAGCATAGGATATTGTTTTAGCATACACTGTTGTAGATTCAAGCGTTTGAGCCTTGTGCACAGTAGTTACAAGCAATAGCGATTATAAGCAAACGAAGTTCTGCTATGAGTATGTGTGTCTGCATAGAACTGCAAACAAACATGATTTTCGGTAGTGTAGTCATGTATTTTGACCAAGAGCAAATAAATTGGGATCACCATATGGTAGCATATAGTTCCATCAAACATCAATTTCAATAATATATATGTTGAATTTTTGTAGTTTCATCATTGAAGACAACTACCCACTGACCATTATGGACCAGGTACTTCAGGCTGTTACCAGATCTGAAAAGTTGTCTATGCTGGATGGATTCTTTGGATACCAGATCCAAGTTGCCCATGAAGACCATCATCAGACCGCATTCACCACGCCGTAGGAGAGATTTGCATACCGAAGAATTCCCTTCGGCCTGATCAGTACCAGCGCTATATTTCAGCGAGCCATGAACCTGGTGTTTCATAATCTAAAGGACAAGATAATCATGGCATACCTGGATGACCTGACGATATTTTCAAAAGGGAGGCAAGACCATCTCAGTCATCCAACATGCCTACAACAAAGCTCTTTACAGTTCTACACGGCATAGATATTCAAAACATGTCTTGAGTTTCGTTTGCACATTTCATCAGGCATGGAGTCACATACAAAAGAGCAAGGAGTGAACAATACGCAAAAGTTTCTCTAACACATACACTTTGTTGACATGTAGGTTCAGCAAATATTCTAGTGTCAACAATAAAAGTACAATGAGCACCATGATACACATTAAGCACCAAATATTCTAGAGTCAACAATAAAAATACAATGAGCACCATGATACACATTAAGCACCAAAATGACTATGTTCATTGTAGTGGATAGATTTTCAAAGATGACCATTGTGGTTCACCCATGTTTGGATACCACTTTGGACTATCAATATTCTAGTGTCAACAATAAAAATACAATGAGCACCATGATACACATTAAGCACCAAAATGACTATGTTCATTGTAGTGGATAGATTTTCAAAGATGACCATTGTGGTTCACCCATGTTTGGATACCACTTTGGACTATCAACATCCATTGTACCTGAGTATGACCCGTGTTTTGTTAGACATTTTTGGCAAGCATTGTAGGACATGATGAATACACATTTGGATCGGCCAATGGTATTTCATCCTCAAGCAGATGGACAAAATAGAAGTTGTCAACCACGTCACGTATGTACAACAGTGTGCTGCACACAAGGGATGATAATTTGCTATACATCCAACATGCAAGAAAGAAGGGCATTGACGCACAAAAAACCGCATGCTCCTTCGTCATCCATGTTTGGATACACTTTGGACTCGCAACATCCATTGTATTTGGCAATGACCCAAGGATAGATTTTCAAAGATGACCATTGTGGTTCACCCATGTTTGGATACCACTTTGGACTATCAATATTCTAGTGTCAACAATAAAAATACAATGAGCACCATGATACACATTAAGCACCAAAATGACTATGTTCATTGTAGTGGATAGATTTTCAAAGATGACCATTGTGGTTCACCCATGTTTGGATACCACTTTGGACTATCAACATCCATTGTACCTGAGTATGACCCATGTTTTGTTAGACATTTTTGGCAAGCATTGTAGGACATGATGAATACACATTTGGATCGGCCAATGGTATTTCATCCTCAAGCAGATGGACAAAATAGAAGTTGTCAACCACGTCACGTATGTACAACAGTGTGCTGCACACAAGGGATGATAATTTGCTATACATCCAACATGCAAGAAAGAAGGGCATTGACGCACAAAAAACCGCATGCTCCTTCGTCATCCATGTTTGGATACACTTTGGACTCGCAACATCCATTGTATTTGGCAATGACCCAAGGATAGATTTTCAAAGATGACCATTGTGGTTCACCCATGTTTGGATACCACTTTGGACTATCAATATTCTAGTGTCAACAATAAAAATACAATGAGCACCATGATACACATTAAGCACCAAAATGACTATGTTCATTGTAGTGGATAGATTTTCAAAGATGACCATTGTGGTTCACCCATGTTTGGATACCACTTTGGACTATCAACATCCATTGTACCTGAGTATGACCCGTGTTTTGTTAGACATTTTTGGCAAGCATTGTAGGACATGATGAATACACATTTGGATCGGCCAATGGTATTTCATCCTCAAGCAGATGGACAAAATAGAAGTTGTCAACCACGTCACGTATGTACAACAGTGTGCTGCACAAAAGGGATGATAATTTGCTATACATCCAACATGCAAGAAAGAAGGGCATTGACGCACAAAAAACCGCATGCTCCTTCGTCATCCATGTTTGGATACACTTTGGACTCGCAACATCCATTGTATTTGGCAATGACCCAAGGATAGATTTTCAAAGATGACCATTGTGGTTCACCCATGTTTGGATACCACTTTGGACTATCAATATTCTAGTGTCAACAATAAAAATACAATGAGCACCATGATACACATTAAGCACCAAAATGACTATGTTCATTGTAGTGGATAGATTTTCAAAGATGACCATTGTGGTTCACCCATGTTTGGATACCACTTTGGACTATCAACATCCATTGTACCTGAGTATGACCCGTGTTTTGTTAGACATTTTTGGCAAGCATTGTAGGACATGATGAATACACATTTGGATCGGCCAATGGTATTTCATCCTCAAGCAGATGGACAAAATAGAAGTTGTCAACCACGTCACGTATGTACAACAGTGTGCTGCACAAAAGGGATGATAATTTGCTATACATCCAACATGCAAGAAAGAAGGGCATTGACGCACAAAAAACCGCATGCTCCTTCGTCATCCATGTTTGGATACACTTTGGACTCGCAACATCCATTGTATTTGGCAATGACCCAAGGATAGATTTTCAAAGATGACCATTGTGGTTCACCCATGTTTGGATACCACTTTGGACTATCAATATTCTAGTGTCAACAATAAAAATACAATGAGCACCATGATACACATTAAGCACCAAAATGACTATGTTCATTGTAGTGGATAGATTTTCAAAGATGACCATTGTGGTTCACCCATGTTTGGATACCACTTTGGACTATCAACATCCATTGTACCTGAGTATGACCCGTGTTTTGTTAGACATTTTTGGCAAGCATTGTAGGACATGATGAATACACATTTGGATCGGCCAATGGTATTTCATCCTCAAGCAGATGGACAAAATAGAAGTTGTCAACCACGTCACGTATGTACAACAGTGTGCTGCACACAAGGGATGATAATTTGCTATACATCCAACATGCAAGAAAGAAGGGCATTGACGCACAAAAAACCGCATGCTCCTTCGTCATCCATGTTTGGATACACTTTGGACTCACAACATCCATTGTATTTGGCAATGACCCAAGGTTTGTTAGGCATCTTTGACAAGAACTGTAGGACATGATCGATACACAGTTGAATCTGCCTATCATATTTCATCCTCAAGTAGATGGACAAAACAAAAGTTTTCAAGTGCACACTTGTTTATATCTACATATGTACAACATTGTGCATCTGCATACAAGGGATGATAATTTTCTATACCAACAACAAAGCTCTTCACAATTCCAAAAGACATAGTCTATGAGTTAACATAAATTAACACCAAAAAGTGCTAAACATGTAAGGTCTTTAACCGTTGACCAAGCTAATGTACCAACTATATAAGCTCTTCCATAAGGAAACCCCATGGATGCCAAGAGAAAGTCATAAATCAAACAGTAAATAGAAAGACCCATAAAACTCATATACATGAGGAAACTCAAATATTTGGGGACCTCGAAAAAACAAAAACCCTACAATTCACAAATAGCCATGCCATCCTCTACGATTTGAATCCTCGATTATTTTATCTTTTTTTTGTAATGCAGGACTGCCCTCTAACTGAGAGTGCTCCTACATCACAACAGCAACTCGTTCAACCTTAGTGCACATGAGGACATCATCATGCACAACCTCAATGACAACAAGAATTCCATGCAACTTGATGTCGCATCACACACTACAACACTAATTATAGCCTCGATACATATGATTGCATCATCATGCAAAAGCAATGTAACAAGTACGCAAATTTCAACATCAATACACATGCCACCATGCACATGCACACCATCAATTCATTAATAACATGACACCACACTCGTACTTGATGTGCATGGACAAATGTCACTTGTTCTTGCGCATGCACACCATTCAACTCATACATGCCATGCAACTATGAGGTTCACAAATAAACTATTCCCATCCCACTGATGCACATGCCTTGTGACTCGATGACGTGTATACGTCTCAATGATATGTCTAATTCAACCTCAGCACACAAGAGAACACAAGGCTAGTTTGATACACATCGGTCACACATGCAAAATCCTTGACATAGATATACAGTGGCCTATGATGTGATTTTGATGTCCATAAGCGACATGCATTTAATCTTAACACACATAAGCACACTACCTCAATTTGTCACACATCGGCCACACATGCAAAATCCTTGACATAGATACATAGTGGTATCACCCTATGATGTGATTTTGATGTCCATAAGCGACATGCATTTAATCTTAACGCACATAAGCACACTACCTCAATTTGCATCAACAATCAATGGCTTGCAACCATAACATGCAACACATTCAACCACTGCACGAGTGCATCATGCACAAACACGATGACGACATGAATGTCATGCAACTTGATGTTGTGTCATTCCATAAAAACCTCAATAAACATGCTAAACTTGGACACCACATGTGAATTACCATGTAATCCTAACACAGGTGAGCATACTATCTCAATTTGTACCAACGGTCAATTTCTTGCAACCATAAAACTCAGCAACCCATTTGACCTCAATGCACATGATCACATCATGGATGGAAGTGACAACATGAATGTCATGCCATACAACTCCTACACTTGCAAAGTCACTAATTACAACCTCAATACACATGCCAACCCCAAACAGAACCACGCTCATGTACACCATCTAGCTTGTAAATTACACACAGACGCACAAATATACCATTGGCAACATATGAATGTACAAACTCAACTAAGCATCATGCAATGCAATAGAATTGCTATGCACACAAGATCACTAATTACAACCTCAATCCACATGTGAACCTCAAACAAAACCATATATGTACACACAATCTAATTCATAAATCACCAACCATAAAACTCAGCAACCCATTTGACCTCAATGCACATGATCGCATCATGGATGGAAGTGACAACATGAATGCCATGCCATACAACTCCTACGCTTGCAAAGTCACTAATTACAACCTCAATACACATGCCCACCCCAAACAGAACCACGCTCATGCACACCATCTAGCTTGTGAATTACACACAGACGCACAAATATACCATTGGCAACATATGAATGTACAAACTCAACTAAGCATCATGCAATGCAGTAGAATTGCTATGCACACAAGATCACTAATTACAACCTCAATCCACATGTGAACCTCAAACAAAACCATATATGTACACACAATCTAATTCATAAATCACACACATAGACGCACAAACACATAAATGCATAGATACAAGATTGTGGTGTGGGGAGATAAGAAAGAGTTAGCATGGGCAATGGAAGCAAAGTATACATTTCAGCAACCAATGTTGGTTTTGCCTGATTTCCACAAAGTATTTCAGTTTGATTGCATGCCTATTTCAGTGAGAAACTGAATGACGTATGCAACAAAAAGTATTCAATTTATGATCAGTATTGTTATGTCATAGTGCAAGTTCTAAAGAAGTGATGGTCCTACTTGTTCCCCAAGGAGTTTATGTTGTACACACCATATCAAGCACTACAATTCATTAAGAGACAAGGTAGGGTAAATCAAAGGCACATAAAAAGGATTGAATTATTGCAGAGTCAATTTTTTGTCTTGAAGCACAGAAGTGGGAAATCATAAAGAGTTGTAGATGTGTTATGTAGAAGGTGTGTCTTGTTGAGCGAAATGCATGTGGAAGTTGTGGGGTTTGATTCAATGAAGCGACACTACATTCGAGATGAATATTTCAGTAAGGCACGGAGAGCATGCGCAATACCAACAAGCATTGCTCACACACCTTGGTTAGACTACTTACAAGAAGCATGGTTGTTCAACGGCACACGGAGTTGTGCATACCTAGGTCACTGCAAGCTAATTTAATCCAAGAGAAGCATTGTGGAGAACTAGTTAGTCACTTTGGTATCGACAAGACCTTGGCACAACTAAGTGAGAATTATTATTAGTCACATATGTGCCTAAATACGTATGTGAATTGGAAAAGGTAAAGAGACGACAACAAATTATTGCAACCTACATCTTCCACTCAACAATCTACATACAGAAGATGTCGATACTACTTTTTACCCACTAGCAAATGTGGAAAGCATAACTACTGTAGTTAGTCACTTTGGTATCGACAAGACCTTGGCACAACTAAGTGAGAATTATTATTAACCACAAAAGTGCCTAAATACAGATAAAGATGCAAAAATTTCCAATTGGAAAAGGTAAAGAGACAACAACAAATTATTGCAACCTACATCTTCCACCCAACAATCTATACATAGAGATGCAAAATTTTCCAATTGGAAAAGGTAAAGAGACAACAACAAATTATTGCAACCCACATCTTCCACCAAACAATCTACATACAGAAGATGTTGATACTACTTTTTACCCACTCACAAATGTGGAAAGCATAACTACTGCAATCACACTCATAGGACTTAAAATCTCGAAGACCTCTCATCAATTTTACCAACCCAGTCACTCTAGGTGGTCTATTTCCTCTCATCCAAATAAAAGGCATCTATGTGCCATATTTACTTCCTCACACAACAACAAACTATTACAACCTACCCTATACTCAATAAGCAATGATCAGAAGATGCCTTCACAACTTTCTACCCACACACAAATGTGGAAATCGACTATTGCAATCAATCACTTGCAAGACTTAAAATTGAGTTGCGTGGTCTACGATAATCCTTCATTGGACCCTCTAACCATGATTGCATCAAGTTTCCATCACTTCTAATCTCTTGTGGAGACCTCTTATTAGATCTGACAACTCAACCACTCTGGGTGGTTTGTTTCCTCTCATTCCAACAAAAATGCCTCTATGTTCCATATCTACTTCCTCGCACAAGAACAACACACTGCAACATATACCTTCTACCTAGCAATCTACATTCAGAAGATGTCAACACTACTTTCTACCCACTTGCAAATGTGGAAAAAAAAATTAATGCAATCACGCACTCGCAGGACTTAAAATCCCACCCAGAGACTAATTGATGTACTTGCGGATAGAGGGTCCAAATGAAGGAATGCCTTCGACCATGCAACCTAATTATTCACACCCAAAGATGACCTCCCGCATGCAAAGGCCCAAGAATCTAAGTTCAAAATATGCCAACACTACTTTTTACCCCTTCACAAATGTGGAAAGCATAAATATTGTGATCACTAATGCAGGGGCATCCGGGGACTTAGGTAAAACATGCACTGAAGGAGGAAGATGCACGCAAGATCCAAAAGTATGCACGGGAGAAAAGGAAGGGAAGAGCACAAGGAGACACGTGGCAAAATGAGAAGCTACCAAGAAAAGGAGGAAGGTCGCGGAAGAATGAGACAAGGAAACAAAGAAAAGGAGAGTGCTACAAATTGGTAGAACGCCCACCTATGAGGCAACTAGTCTAGGAAACACAGCAGTAGGAGTTACCAAGGACTGGTAGACCGTTGACCGTGAGGCAACTAGTCAAAAGGAAAGGGAGTCACAGGAGATAGCAAGGAATGGCCTAATGTCACAAGCGAAGATGTATGCGCGGAAAGAATGTGCATAAGGACAAGGAAGGCTCGTAAGGGTGACTGTGTCGAAAGGAAGGGAAAGGAAGACAAGGGAGAAAAGGAAGGAAAGAGTACAAGGAGACGCATGGCAGAATGAGAACCTACCAAGAAAAAGAAGGTCGCGGAAGAATGCGACAAGGAAACAAAGGAAAGCAAAGCGCTGCAGACTGGTAAAATACCAACCTATGAGACAACTAGTATAGGAAACACGGCAGTAGGAGTTACCAAGGGCAGGTAGACCACCAACCGTGAGACAACTAGTCAAGAGGAAAGGGAGTCGCAAGAGATAGCGAGGAAGGTTCGTAAGGGTGACAGTGTCGAAAGGAAGGGAAAGGAAGACAAGGGAGAAAAGGAAGGAAAGACTACAAGGAGACGGATGGCAAAATGAGAACCTGCCAAGAAAAAGAAGATCGCGGAAGAATGCGAGAAGGAAACAAAGGAAAGGAAAGCGCTGCAGACTGGTAAAATGCCAACCTATGAGGCAACTAGTATAGGAAACACGGCAGTAGGAGTTACCAAGGACAGGTAGACCTCCAACCGTGAGACAACTAGTCAAGAGGAAAGGGAGTCGCGAGAGATAGCGAGGAATGGCCTGAAGTCACAAGCAAAGAGGTATGCGCAATTTTAATGCGCGTAAGGACAAGGATAGCGCGTAAGGATGACAGCATTGAAAGGAAGGGAAAGGAAGATTGGTAGAATGTCGACCAATGAGGCAACTAGTCGGGGGAAGGAAGGTGGAGATGCAAGTCAGGATGAAGAGCTGCCAGAGAGAGAGATGGATGCACACAGCAACGACAGAAGAACAAAAGGGAGACTGGTAGATCACCGATTTATGAGGCAACTAATCGAAAGAAGTAGGTCGACAGAAAAGAGAGTCGCAAGAGGAGACGACGAAGACAGAATGGGTGACTGAGAGTCACTAAAGTCTAGAGGCATGCGCGAAAGAATTACGTAAAAGACGAAGGGTGGCGCACAAGAATGGGTGCGTAAGACATGGAAAAGGCCAAGGGAATAGGCTAAGAGGAGAAGCAGACGCGCAGAGAGAAATACATAATGGCAGTGTGGAAACACTACAGAAGGATGTGAGATTTTTCTTAAGGCGACAAAGGAGAAGTAGCATGAGGAGGAAGCTGCAAAGGGGGTGCGCAAGGGGGCAGATGTGCAGGAAAAGGATGAAGAAGAGAGTAAGGGTACCAGAGAAAGACGCGCAAGAAAATGATTGACTGAAGTAGCAACCAAAGACAGCGCAGAAGGAAGCGAAAGGAGGAAGAATAGAGGCACGGAAAAACAAGTATGAAAGTTAGCGAGGAAGAATAGAGGCGTGAAAGTTAGCAAAGGATGAAGCCCAAGGAGAAAAGACAGGGGGAAAGGAGAAAGGAGGAAGAATAGAGGCACGGAAAAACAAGTATGAAAGTTCATGAGGAAGAATAGAGGCGTGAAAGTTAGCAAAGGATGAAGCCCAAGGAGAAAAGACAGAGCGACAGCTGGCAGCAGAAAGGACGAATAGTCAAGTGGTTTATGTTGATCAAATGATAGGAGACAGATAAGGAGCTTTGCCAGAGACAGATTACGTAGATAAGGGCCATAAAGACACCATATTCAAATTCAAATCTATGTGGGAATTTCAAAGGAGTCAACGCAGAGAGAAAAGCGGAAAAGGTAGGAGCGCCCAGCTATAAAAGACCAAAAGAGACCATCAAGTTGAGGTTGTTGCGTCGGATAGTTATTGAGACGGATGGTGGTGAAAGGTCACAGAAGGTTGAGTTTGTCGACCAAGGGCCGAATGAAGAGTTACACGCCTAAGGGGTCGAGACAAGGTTGGGATCGTACATTGAAGCCTAAGGCACTGAGAGAGAGGAGAAGTGGCTTAGCCTTAGGAGGCCAACATTTGTAGAACCCCATAGAGGGATGTATATGCTCCATGAGAGAGTAGTTGCATGTAGATGTCATATAGCCATTCAAGCAATACGAGGAAAACATAAACAATTTTCCACTGTTGTGTTTACTTTGAACGAATACAACCTCGGGGAGTACCCGATAGATGGTCCATGCCTCGTCAAGTGGTATCAGAGCTAGTTCTTTCCTACGGGAAAGTGAAGAAGCGGAAAATGTTGATAGATGGTCGAATGTGAGGCAGTTGGCAGAAAAGTTGTGTTCTCCATCGACGAGAAGATGGGTATAGGTAGAGGACGCACAATGATGTTGAGGTTGGCACAAGAGTTTGTGTTCTCCACTGTGTGAAAGTGGGTAGAGAACACAGGAGAGAAGTCAGATGGCACCTAGGAAGGAAGGTGTATCAGACGCGGCAATCCTTGAAAAGCACGAGGAAATGATAAAGGAGCTTCACGAAATATGAGAGGTAAGGGTCCGATTGGAACGCGTAAAAGAAGACCGCCCAGTGAAGAAGAGTCTTGCGACCAAAGATGGAGGAGGTGAAGAAAGTAAAAGACTTGGTAGGGAGTTGAAGGCACGACAGAATGAACATGCAAAGGATGCTTGAAGGACATTAGAAGAAAGTGTGCTTGAAGGACATTAGAAGAAAGTGTGCTTGAAGGCACAAAAGAGAGTTACGCAAGAAGAGCACAATAAAGACAAAGAGCCCAATGCAGGAGTATCGCAGGAAGATGTGCAAGTGGAGGCGCATTAGTTGACAATGCATGAGAGTATCACGCAAATGAACACAAGAAGAAAGAGAGATGGTTAGCAGAGACCATGAACGAACGAAGAAATGTACAAAGCCACGAGAGAAGATTGTGGCAATGAAAGAAGAAGAAAAGAAAGGTGTGCACGAGAAAGAGATGCACACCGAATACATAAGAGATGCATGGGGTGGCATCTCGGATAAACAACGAATGGGATGTGCAATAGGAGACATAGAAGAGGAAACCTCAATAAAGGAACAAGGCACAATAGGATGCGTGGAGGAGTAAACTCTAAGAGGAGTAGAGAAGCGCGATGATAGAGGTAGGTGCGACAATGGGAGTACCATTGCAAAGGGAGCTAGGATCGAGAGAGGTCGAGAGCATCCTAACGCAAAAGAAGTTGCCCAAAGGAAACAAATGCAAAACAACTAAGGGCAATTGTTGACGTGTACACAAAAAGAGGCGCACGGGGAAGAGAAGAGATCGATAGAGATCTCAAAGATTCGTTCTGTGGAGAAGCTCCAAAAGTCTTGTGCAAGATTGTGGGCGCAGGAAGAAGCGAGGAGGAGGTGGCACGAAGAAATTGCCACAAAAAAGGGGCAAAAGAAGCCAAGGTCGTCAGCAAGAGTGCGATCTAACAGAGCCTGAGAAGGGAGGAAAAGGAGAAGCTTTCAAGAAGTCCGCACACAAGGAGAGCAGAGACGCATAAGAGTCACGCTTGAAGAAGCAAAAAGGGAAAGGGTTGTGATGGAAAGGCGACATGAAGTAGAAAGGATGACAGCGAGGCCATAAGGAGCAGAAGAAAGAGAAGACAAGGAGAGAACTGCACGCAGGAAGAACGCACAAGAGGAACCCCAAAAGAAAAGTGGGGAAGAGTGGAGAAGAGCCCCGAAGGCTTTAAGCGGAGACAAACAGACAAGAACATGCATGGACTCACGCAAGAGACGGTTGGAGATGACCGAAGGCTCACAAAGCAAAAGGCTCGTGGAAGAAGTCTTAGGAGGAGGAAGACGATTTGAGGCAAGTAGAGACTTGTGCAAGAAAAGGATAATAGTGAGGAGAGACTTGCGAAGGATTGGGAAGAAGGACCCATCGGAAGGAGGTCGAGCTATGGTGAGCAAAAGCTCACAAGTGTGCGCAAGGTAGCGTGGAGAAGTCGCATGAAGGTGACGAAAGACTGGATGAAGCGCCGGAAGAAGCATCAAACGAAGGGAAAGCTCGAGGGATGAAGAAGTTGAGACCAGTTGTCCAAAGGGTGGTTCTACCACTCACTGAATCCGCTTGAGGACCTCAAGTTTAAAGTACCCTGGATGTTTGATGCAGGAACATCCAAGGACTTAGGCAAAACCTGCACTGAGGAGGAAGATGTGCGCAAGAGCCAAAAGGACGCACAGGAGAAAAGGAAGGGAAGAGCACAAGGAGACACATGGTAGAATGAGAAGTTGTTAGGAAAAGGAGGATGATCGCGGAAGAATGAGACAAGGAAATAAAGAAAAGGAGAGCACTGCAGACTGGTATAATGTCGACCTATGAGGCAACTAGTCTAGGAAATGTTGTAGCAGGAGTTACCAAGGACTGGTAGACCGCCGTCTGTGAGGCAACTAGTCAAGAGGAAGGGGAGTTGCAGGAGATAGTGAGGAGTGGCCTAAAGTCACAAGTGAAGAGGTATGCGCGGAAAGAATGCCGACCAGTGAGGCAACTAATCGAGGGAAGGAAGGTGGAGATGCGCGGAAGGATGAAGAGCTACCAAGAGAGAGATGGTCGCAGACAACAGCGACAGAAGAACAAAAAAGGGATATTGGTAGATCGCCGATTTATGAGGCAGCTAATCGAAAGAAGTAGGTCGACAAAAAAAGAGACTTGCGAGAGGAGGAAACGAATACAGAAAGGGAAGTGACTGAGAGTCACTAAAGTCTAGAGGCATGTGCAAAAGAATTGCCAAAAGACAAAAAAGAGACTTGCGAGAGGAGGAGACGAAGACAGAAAGGCAAGTGACCGAGAGTCACTAAAGTCTAGAGGCATGTGCAAAAGAATTGCCAAAAGGCAAAGGGAAGTGACTGAGAGTCACTAAAGTCTAGAGGCATGTGCAAAAGAATTGCCAAAAGACAAAGGGTGGCGCACAAGAATGGGTACGTAAGACATAGAAAAGGCCAAAGGAATGGGCTAGGAAGAGAAGGAGACGCGTAGAGAGAAAGACGCAGTGGTGGTGCAGAGACACTACAAAAGGAGGCGAGAGTTGTCCTAAGGCAACAAAGGAGAAGCAGCGTGAGGAGAAAGCTGCGAAGGGAGTGCACAAGGAGGTAGATGCGCAAGAAAAGGACAAAGAGGACAGTAAGGCATACCAGAGAAAGACGTGCAAGAAAATGGCTGACCAAAGTAACAACCAAAGATGGTGCAGAAGGATGCAAAAGGAGAAAGGAGGAAGAATAGAGGCGCGGAGAAATGAGTAAAAAAAGCTCGCAGGAGTTAGCTCAAGGACAAATCCCAAGGAGAAAAGGCAAGGCGACACTTGGCAGAAGAAGGACGAACGAAACGGGTTTGCATAGTCACATGGTTGATGTTGACCGGCTGATGGGGAGACGGATAAGGAGGATACAACCACCAGGTGACGTGGTGCAAGGAGATTGACAAGAGATAGATTATGCGGATAAGGGCCATAAAGAAAATTCAAATACAAATTTGAGCGGGAATTTTCGAGGAGCAAACACAGAGGAAAGAGAAGTGGGAAAGTAGGATTGTGCAGCTATAAAAGGCCAAAGAGACCACCGAGTTGAGGTTGTTGAGCCGGATAGTTGTTGGGACGGATGGTGGTGAAGAGTCGCGGAAGGTTGAGTTTGTGGACCAAGGGTTGAATGAAGAGTTACATGCCTGAAGACCGAGATGAGGTCGAGATCGGCCATTGAAGCCGAAGGCAAAGAGAGATAAGACAACTGGCTTAGTGCTAGGAGGCACCAACATTTGTAGAACCCCGTAGAGGGATATATGTGCTCCATGAGAGAGTGGTTGCATGTAGCCATTCAAGCAATATGATGAAAACACAAACAGTTTTCCACATATGTGTTTACTCTGAACGGAGGCAACCGCGAGGAGTACCCAATAGATGGTCCACGCCTCATCAAGCACTCACTCATAGGAAGGTCAATCTTGCTCTGAGACTAATTGATGCACTTGCAAATAGAGTGTCCAAATAAAGGAAGGTCTTAGATCACCCAGCTTAATTATTCACACACAAAGATAACCTTGCACATGCAGAAGCCCATACACAACATGAACACAAACTTCTTTATATTAATGAATGAGGAATATTACATTCAAGCCAAGTGCAATACAATCTTACACAATGCACAAAACTGACACGCACAAGAACACTATGCAAGCCTTAAAAGCATGAGCACACCATGCAACTCAATGACACACATGCCACTCAATGACATACTTGCCACATGACGCAAAGATAACCTTGCACATGCAGAAGCCCATACACAACATGAACACAAACTTCTTTATATTAATGAATGAGGAATATTACATTCAAGCCAAGTGCAATACAATCTTACACAATGCACAAAACTGACACGCACAAAAACACTATGCAAGCCTTAAAAGCATGAGCACACCATGCAACTCAATGACACACATGCCACTCAATGACATACTTGCCACATGACCCTATTGTGTGCAATAAAACAATGAACAACTTAGATGTGTACCAACAATCAATGCCTTGGAACCATAACACGTAAGCTATTTGACCTCAATGCATGTGAGCACATCACGTAGAACCACAATGACAACATGAATTTCATGCATCTTAATGTTGCATTGTGTCATACAAGCATGACACACACAAGAAGAACACTAGTTACAACTTGAATGCACCCAAGCACATTATGCACAAACACACTATTCAAATTTGATCAAGCATATCCCATATAATCCCAACACATACAAGTATGTTGTGCACAAATTTAACATGCACAAGCACACCATTTAAGCATGTGAGCACATCACATAGTACCCGCAATGACAACATGAATTACATGCATCTTAATGTAGCATTGTGTCATACAAGCATAACACACACAGGAAGAACACTAGTTACAACTTGAATGCACCCAAGTACATTATGCACGAACACACTATTCAAATTTGATCAAGCATATCCCATATAATCCCAACAAATACAAGTATGTTGTGCACAAATTTAACATGCACGAGCACAACATTTAACTTCATGACATACTTGCCATGCAACCCATAAGTGTGAGAAAACAATGGACAAGTTGGATATGTACCAAAATTAAATATGTTGCAACCATAACAAACAAGTCATTCGACCTCATTGCTCATGAAACTCGATACTGCCTACAATATACAATCCCAATGACAACATCATCATTTACATGCAACTTGATACCGCCTAGTAGCATATAACCGCGACACACATGAGGAAATTACAACATTAAAACAACACAAATTCTATGTGATTTGATGTCATGGAATGCCATACAGCCATGACACACACGATGACACTAACTGAAACATTAATTCAACATAAATTTTATGAGACTTGATGTCGTGTAGTGTCATACAATCGTGACACATACAAAGACACTAATTACAACCTTAACATGAACTAAGTGCAAATTGATGTTGCATAGAACCTTACAACCGTGACACATGCAAGGGCATTAATTACAACATGAATTCTAGGTAATTTGATGTCGTGCAGTGCCATACAGTTGTGACACACATAAGGACACTAATTACAACCTCAATACACATGCAAACCTCGCACATAAACATATAAATGCCTTGCATGCAATCAAACTCATACTTGATGTGTATGGATAGTTGTAACTTGTACGTGTACATGTTGTATAACATGCAACTCGTACATGTCATGTTTATGCAATGTCCACAAATCCACTATTCACATCCTAAAGATGTGTATACAACTCGATGACATTTCTAATTTAACATCAACATGCAGGAGCACAAAATGTTGCTTCAGTATGCATTGGTCACGTAAGTAGAACTACACATAAATCTCTCAATGCAGATATACATGTTGTCACGTAGTACCAACCTATGATGTAATTTTGATGCCCATTACCACATGTGCATTGCCATATATTCCTAATTCACATAAGCACACTATCCCAATTTGTACCGACAATAAATTCCTTTGCAACCATAATGGAACCCGTTCAATCTCAATACACATGAGTGCATCATGCAAATGCAAACCTCATTAACGACATGAATCCCTTGCCACATGATATCGTGCAACCACAATGCACACGAAGATAGACACTAATTACAACCTCAATACACATACATACGCCACCACACATGTACACACCATCTGACGTATAGATGACACATACCACACAAACCCCTCGAAGAACACTATCCCGATTTGTACCAACAATAAATTCCTTGTAACCATAACACGCAACCCATTCAATCTCAATACACGTTAGTGCATTATGCATAACCCTAGTGACAACATGAATGCCATACAACATGGTGTCATGAAATTGCAATATGCACAAAGAAAAACACTAATTACAACCTTAGTACGCATGCACATGCCATCTAAACTCGTCGATGACACATACCAGACAAACCCCTCGAAGCACACATACACACAATACCACCCTATGATGCCCATCAACCACAGTGTATGCGATATAATCCTAATGCATGTAAGCACACTATCTGAATTCATACCAACAATCAATTCCTTGCAACCACAACACACAACCCATTCGAACCTTAATGTACATGAGCATCATGCAAAACCTTGATGACAACATGAATGCCATGCAGATTGATGTCATGCAATGCCATACAATCGTAATGCACACAAAGACACTAATTACAACCTCAATACACATGCGAACTTTGTGCACCACCACACATGTGTGCACCGTCTGACTCCTAAATGACCTCAATGCACATGAGCAAAACCCTTGGAGAAAACACGAATGCCATGCAACTTAATGTCGTGTAATGTCATACAACCATAATGCACACAAAGATACTAATTAGAATCTCAATACACATGCAAATTTTATGCACCATCATACACGCACACATCGTCTGACTCCTAAATGACCTCAATGCACATGAGCAGAAACCTTGGTGAAAACATGAATGCCATACAACTTAATGTCGTGTAATGCCATACAACCATAATGTGCACAAAGATACTAATTAGAACCTCAATGCACATGCAAATTTTATGCACCATCATGCATGTGCACACCATCCGACTCCTAAATGGCACATGCCACCATATTGAAACTTGGCATGCATAGATAGATGTCACTCACACACACATGCCATGCTAATTTGGTATGCCTTAGCCATACATGCACAAATACACCATCCGACTCCTGAATGACACATGCCACCATATTAATACTTAGAATGCATAGATAGATGTCACTCATGCACAAATACACGTCATGCAAACTATACATACCGTGCACAACAATACACTATTCACAACACATGAGGCCATACACCATACAACTTTGATGCTTGTTAACCATGTCCATGCCATGCTAATTTGATACACCTTAGCCGTACATGCACAAATACACAATCTGACCCTAAATGACACATGCCACCATATTGATACTTAGAATGCATGGATAGATGTCACTCATTCACACATACACGTCATGCAAACTATACATACCATGTGACTCAGATGCACAGAAATACACTATTCTCAACCCATGCCATTTGATCCCAGCACATACAAAGACACACACCATACAACTTTGATGCTCATTAACCATGTCCACGCCATGCTAATTTGATACGCCTTAGCCGTACATGCATAAATACACCATGACCCGCGATGCACCACCCTATTGTGTAACTTCAAAACTCATCAATGACACATGTATGGTTATAACTATGAACCATGTGGATCTTGATACAGAAGTTGCCAATGAGATGCACAACAATACACTATTCACAACACATAAGGACATACACCATACAACTTTGATGCTTGTTAACCATGTGCATGCCATGCTAATTTGATCCACCTTAGCCGTACATGCACAAATACACAATCTGACCCTAATTGACACATGCTACCATATTGATACTTAGAATGCATGGATAGATGTCACTCATTCACACATACACGTCATGCAAACTATACATACCATGTGACTCAGATGCACAGAAATACACTATTCTCAACCCATGCCATTTGATCCCAGCACATACAAGGACACACACCATACAACTTTGATGCTCATTAACCATGTCCACGCCATGCTAATTTGATACGCCTTAGCCGTACATGCATAAATACACCATGACCCACGATGCACCACCCTATTGTGTAACTTCAAAACTCATCAGTGACACATGTATGGTTATAACTATGAACCATGTGGATCTTGATAAAGAAGTTGCCAATGACCACCCCTAATAATCAAACAGATATACTATTCTCATATTTTAGTGGTATTTTTCTACTCTATTGTACAAAGGCATCAATGACACATGTATGGTTATAACTATGAACCATGTGGATCTTGATAAAGAAGTTGCCAATGACCACCCCTAATAATCAAACAGATATACTATTCTCATATTTTAGTGGTATTTTTCTACTCTATTGTACAAAGGCATCAGTGACACATGTATGGTTATAACTATGAACCATGTGGATCTTGATAAAGAAGTTGCCAATGACCCCCCCTAATAATCAAACAAATATACTATTCTCATATTTTAGTGGTATTTTTCTACTCTATTGTACAAAGGCTGATATTACCATGTCCACGCCATGCTAATTTGATACGCCTTAGCCGTACATGCATAAATACACCATGACCCGCGATGCACCACCCTATTGTGTAACTTCAAAACTCATCAGTGACACATGTATGGTTATAACTATGAACCATGTGGATCTTGATAAAGAAGTTGCCAATGACCACCCCTAATAATCAAACAGATATACTATTCTCATATTTTAGTGGTATTCTTCTATTCTATTGTACAAAGGCATCAATGACACATGTATGGTTATAACTATGAACTATGTGGATCTTGATAAAGAAGTTGCCAATAACCTCCCCTAATAATCAAACAGATATACTATTCTCATATTTTAGTGGTATTTTTCTACTCTATTGTACAAAGGCATCAGTGACACATGTATGGTTATAACTATGAACCATGTGGATCTTGATAAAGAAGTTGCCAATGACCCCCCCTAATAATCAAACAGATATACTATTCTCATATTTTAGTGGTATTTTTCTACTCTATTGTACAAAGGCTGATATACTATTCTCGTATTTTAGTGGTATTTTCCTACTCTATTGTACAAAAGCTGATAGTTTTCTAGCTTTAATTTTAATTTGTATCCTCAAAGCTGGTATTTGGTAGTTGAGAGAAATTTTAAGCTCTTAATTAATTTATATGTTGATAATATGTAATGTCCCCTTTTTCTAGCCCATTCCACTTTCCATGGGCCAAAAGAAGGTGAACAAGGGAAGTGTTTGTTGATGCTTTTAGTCTTTTTTGTGAGCATTTACCTTTTTCTTTCACGGTTTCTCTTACGAGGCAGGTCGGTTGGGTTAGAGGGGTGAAAAGGCAAATTAAAAAGATAAAGCAATCATCCTTAAGAGGTCATTCATCGGATAAACTCTCTAATTGATCTTTGGTGCCACCAAGAAGTTATATAAGGGGTTGCTTGGACTCATTTTGGGTATGCATCTTATTATAATTTTACACTTGGTTTCGGGGCCGATTGCTCTATTCCATTCCACTAGATGGCAAAAATCCTTTGGTGTGGTACACAAGGAGGATGAAACCCTTCTTGTTCAAGTTGGAGAACGAAAACTCTCCACAATTGGTGGTTCCTAAGGGCTTCAAAGAAGGTGATCTTGTGGTTTACGCTAGTGTTTAAACGAGAAAGAGCTAAGAAATTTCTACATTCATTTTGCACCCTCTCCAGGGTGGCAACTTCAGTGGAGGAGGAATTTTGTGTCTTCTAGCAAACCTTTTAGTATGTTAAGTTGATATACTTGTTCTTCATATTTTATAAGGCCAGAATCTACATTTTGGTGATTTTGGAGAGTGTTATCTGTCATTTCCAGCCCTTGGTATTGGTTATACTGTTGCTGCCCTAAAATTAATTACAACTGTGGTTTATCATTATTTCTTATTTATTTTTGAAGTACATTGGCTGGATAAATATATTTATGGTTGGATAAAATAGTTGAAAGCATTCTATGTCGTTTTCTAGCTTGTTATTGCATGAGGGTTGATGACAATAAGTTTTTGTTACCGTTCGCTGCCATAGAGGGGTTTATTCACTAATTTCTAGCTGATTTTGAAGGGATTTTGATGCCCTAAACGTGTGATTTTCAGTTTTCTGTTAGGGTTTGATAGCTGTTTTTCCAAAAATCTGATTTCTCTAATTTGGGTTTAAGGCCAAAACCCTTATTTTCAGTTTCAGCCCTAGAAAGGGACATTAGATAAGAGATATGTCAGACTTTCTGTGTTTAATACCAGAGGAATTTGATGTCTACAATATGTTTGAAGTAGTACTTTCTAGCACCTTTCTAGATTTGTGGTTTTTTTTCAAGTTTTGGTGTAGACGGAATTATGGCATTTTCCTATTTAGGCTTATAATGGCTCCTATATTTCCAGAGTTTGGATTAAATGCAGTGAGGAGTTGGTGTTGTTTTAACTATTACTAGACATGCATGTAAATCAAGTAGTCTTCTAATTTATGTTGTTTTAACTTTAGGGTGAAGCGCCAATTGATTGACCTTTAGTTGGAAAGAAAAAGAACCCAACAAAAAACAAGACACAAAAAGATCAAACTATAATCACCATAAAAAGAGAGTAAAAAACTAAAGAGCTCACAGCACACTTCATTCCACAATTATTTTCATCTGCTACATATTTCAATCTAATTCCATCCAATTTTCTTTAAGAGTAAACATCCCAATTTTCTTTAAGAGTAATATAACTTAATACAAAAAAATATTTAGATAAAATGATTAATTATGTTGTCCCACTTAAACTTAGAAAATAGGATATTGCATTAACAAAGAACCCAATGGTGTCATTACTTGCAATCAAAATTAAAATGTCATTATATGAATTGGCCACAAAGTTGACTATAGAAAAAACCTTGCACAGTCCTCAAAAAATTCAGAAAGACATAAAAATAGGTGAACCCTCATCAGAAAATGCGAAAAGACTAACAGATAGGTAAAACAATCCACATGTTCATGATTTATAACGGGTTACGAGGGTTAATGGGATCAAAAAGATAGAAAAACATTGCAAAGTGCTTAGAAAAAAATACAGAAAGACGGAAGGGAGAGAAAATATGAACAGAGCGATGTGAGTGCTGCCATGGACTTATCAAACGACCAAAACACATATAGAAATAAATGTAGGCTAGAAGGACATTGACTGGAACATAACAAAGAAAATAATGGAAAGGGTTCAGCCTTACGACATAATTATATTCAATGGATAAATAATGTGAGTGCTCGTAGTTCATTAATTCTGGACCACAGTGGTGCGATATCCATCTGCATATGAAAATACAGAAAGACAGAAGGGAGAGAAAAATATGAATAGAATGCTGTGAGTGATGTCATGGACTTAACAAACAAGTAAAACATGGATAGAAATAAATAGAGGCTAGAACAAAATTGAGTGCAACATAACAAATAAAATAAAGAAAAGGGTTCAGCCTTGCAACATAATTATTCAATGGATAAAATAATCTGAAGGCTCATAGTTCGTTAATACTAGAACACAATGGTCCAATAACCATCTGCATATGTTTTGAGTAAACTTACAGCCCTATAAACCTAGATTTATGTTTGAAGTAAACTTACAGCCCTAAAACCTAGCTTTCTTCCTGCAAATACAGAAAGACGGAAGGGAGAGAAAAATATGAATAGAACACTGAGTGCTGCCATGGACTTATCAAACAACCAAAACACGGATAGAAATAAATATACTTATAGGCTAGAAGGACATTGAGTGCAACATAACAAAGAAAATAATGAAAAGGGTTCAGCCTTGTAACATAATTATTCGATGGATAAAATAATGTGAGGGATCATAGTTCATTAATTCTGGACCACAATAGTGCAATATCCATCTGCATATGTTTAGAGATAAACTTACAGCCCTAAAACCTAGTTTTATGTTTGGAGTAAACTTACAGCCCTAAAACCTCGTTTTCTTCCTAAAAATGATGCTCCGCTTCCTACATAAAGAGATGGAAGGAAGTGAATGGAACTGAGCATCTTAAGTCTGAACCGTCTAAGGAAGGATGCTATCTCAGTAGGACTGAAAGAAACGGCAACATATGCATACAACAAAGAAGTATTTAAGTTTACCAAAGAAAATGCATGACCATATACAATCACTACATCTTCCAAAACAAAACAGTCAGGAATGTTCAGAAATACCTTATGAATGCATTTTGGAGATCCCTCTCAACAACAGACCACGTTTAATGAATAAGCCCTCTGTTTATCTCCCCAATCTTTAGCCCTTCTGCAAATCCAGATAACAGAAAAGTTATTAAAAACATCATCAAACCAAGAAAAGAAGATGGTTATATGTAGGAAAAACACATGCAGAGATACCTTAAAAAGCAATGTCTGACCGAATAAACCTGACCGTGAACAAATTTTAAATAAAGAAAACACTAGTAGATAGAGTAAACCCTAGATAAAAGCTTCCCCCAAAAACAAATCAGTTAGTCCGACTCTTACCATCCTCTGCCTTTGAAAATCTAGGAACAATTATCAAATATAAATAGCACGCCAAGTTCACTTACCAAATTAAAATGGAGCATAGAATCTTTCTACTGCCGACTCTTCTACGGCTCTTCTCAGTCGCCCAGAAGTGAAAAATGACCACAAACTTTGCAAAAGAAAAATACGCAGACAGAAATTTACGTGGAGATATTAAACAAAATGATAGAAAAATAAACAAATTTTGCAACCAAAACATACATACTCCAACGGCACGCAGAAATTCACATGACAAACACAGAAATTCACATGACAAACATTCTTCAAAGGCACACAGAAATTCACATGACCAACACAGAGAAGCCAAAGACATGGCGCCACAAAGAAACAGAGCACAGTAAATACACAAGGAAAAAAATCAAACTGCTGGAAAACAATCTTCTAAGACAACCTTTTATGCTGCTATCGATCTCTAACGGATAGTCTACCTGGCATTTAACCTCCCGCTCCCCCTTCCCCTCTTCTGCTAAATATGTTGATAATATCTGAATCAAATTAGGAGTAAAAGGTTTAAAGTCGCCTATAATTTGTCGGAACTGCTATACAGGACAGGCTTCGCTAATTTTATCAGAAGTGATCACAGCGTAATTTGAGTGCTGCTGCTATCTCCACCGCCATGTATGTACGATGCATCTAATTTCGTCACAAGAAATGCTCCCGCTATCTCCACCGCCGTGTCTGTATGATTCCGCTAACTTTGCCTCAAAAGTTAATACACTTTTAATTATGACCGTTATCAAATGTTTATCCTAATGCTTTTTAATTTTTCTTATGTTTGGGCTAAAGCTTTGTGAAGAAAGCTTACTTATCACTTTCATTCCATAACGGGAAAGAAATGATATAATTTACCAACGTGTACTAGACAATATAGTATTCATTAAATTTTAGTAATAAATCTTTGATTTAATTAGAGGCATTGAAATGTAGAAATGATAGATAGAATATGCTACCTTGCAATTAATTTTTTCCTTAATAAAAGGTCATTTTTATTGGGACATTTTTATTGGATTATGAAATATGGTATTTTGAAATTATATATTATCACATGTTAATTACCAATGATATGTATGTATAAACACTAAAAAAATAGGTCTACAATATTCATTAGCTATTAAAGTGCATGATATTAGATTGTTTTTGTACTTATGATTATTGGTCTAAATCAAAAATTATTGTGGTGTTTGTCAACTTCTAATGATTTCTTCTTAGCATCTTCTAGTTGTGCATCTCTCTCTTCACTCCAACCTCGATGCTTGTGTCAAAAGTGTGAGTGACACTCTTAGGTCTGTCATGAGCACATGACTTACGCTTCTAATCCCCTTTATATGTCACTTTATGGGAAATATTTGTGTCCCCTCTTATCCGCCTTATAACTTTTCAACTGTTTGATGTCAGTTTAGGCACTGATAAAGTCAAGTTTGAATTCAATTTGTGTATAAATACACAAGTATTGTATTTCAATTGGAGACATAGTGTTTATTTATCGTTAGCATCCATCTATTGAGCACTCATAGGCATTTTAGATAAATCAAGAGTAATCATTAGAGCACTTTTGGCACCTGACCTACATTTTGTATGTCGTTATAATTATTTTCAATTGTTCAAATTATTGTTTTCCAATATTGTTTATTGCTTAGGGGCCTAATAAACATACAATACTTAAATTCCAGCTAATCAATAACACAACCCCCCTGCAATCCATATTTTTCTGTAAGTACGTATATTATTGTCAATCTATGACAAAAAGAAAAAATGTTTTACAATTCATAGACGTCACAACATAAAAAATGTAAGGAAGTCATTGACAATCCAAGTCAAGTGAGTGTAGTCGTCAAATTATTTTCTACTTGTTTTACACATTAAAGTATGAAATGTGGTAAAATTTGAGTTGATTTAATTATAAAAAGAATGTCATTAAACAATCATCTCAACTTAATCACAGGAAAGGAGTGTCATTTAATAATTTCCCAGCACACAAGAGAATAAAAAGGATGGAAAGATAGTATAGACTATCTATGGAACTCAAAAGTTTCTACAAAATCTCAGAAGTCTCAACCTCAAATGATAGAATATTATAATGTTCCACATCATTTGATATTTATGTATGGTAAATATTTATGTGTGAGCAAATAATATTAAGTAAATATAAATGTGTTGTTTAATAACAACTCATATTGAACTAAATTGTTTATGTGAGATTTGGTTATTTAGGGATAGTGGTTGAAGGAAGTTTCCTATTTTATAGGAAACATCCTCCCTATATATTTGTTATCAATCTCGTATGAATTATATCATTCCCATATGAATTATTTTATAAATAACAAATTTTTATTGTGTTTACCCCATGCAAACTCTGACCCAAATATTATATTTGGTATCATAGCATAAATTCTATCAGAATGGCTAGCTATTGAAGTTCAAAATGTGAGTCCTCTTCAATTAATTTAGTTGAACACCAACGTCTTACATTCTCTATGAATCGCCACATCTGCTAATTCCAACTCAGTGAGGCCACATATGTCATTCCTAAATCACCGTTGAGTGTTCTATTTTCCTAACAAAACGATCGAAATTGTTGTCCTTCGTCGAGCAGTTTCTGATCTCATCATCAAGCTAACATGTACTCCCATTGCTTTGTATTAGAGCTGGAATTTTTTCATTTGTTTTCTGTAGCTCTAGCTCGACCGCATCGCATTGGATTCGACATGAAGGTGTGTTTTCACGTTTAAAGGCTACATTGACTAAACGTAAGCAAGTGAGATTTGCTTTATTAAACTTATAATTGGGTTTAGTTCGAGTGGTGAGTTAATTTCCTCCCCTTTCAAACTCAAGGGTAAGGGGAAATTATAATGGATGGAGTATTTTATAACATTTTTAGGGTAATATTACATTTGAACGGTGACAAGAGTAACATTAACAACGAATGGCATCAGGGAATGGCTGTAATGAAAATTACTTGTATAATTTAGATCATGAGCAGCAATATAACACCAAATAACACAATATCCCAGAATAATGATCTCAATATCCAATTAGAATAGCTTCGCCACTTCGGAGGGGGCAACCTCCAAACCATACAATAATACTCAAATGCTTCAATGATGATGAATTACTACCTACAATCCCCTATATATACTATTCATATGTTTATGGCCATCACCAAGGCCGACCTACTAAGCATGAGAAAGTATAAATGATATAATAAAATGATATGGTAAGCCACAAGTCGGCTACTCATATCCTAATACAAGCAATACGTTAAGGACGTAGCATGCCCTTCCCCTTCAAATAAACATTGTCCGCAATGTTGAGAAGCTCTGGGTGTTGCTGCAAGAATGTCATATCTTCCCATGTTGCATCTTCATTGTCCATATTCTTCCACTTGATCATGGTACTTAGTAATAACCTATGTCCTCAATCTTTTAGTGCATGTTTGATGGATGCATTCAGGTTCCAAGATGACCCTCCCCTCCTCATAGAGCTCAGGTAACACTGTTTGGGATGATAATCTTTGTCCAATTACTTTCTTCAGGCAAGAAACATGAAAGACTAGATGTATTCTGGTGGATTGTGGAAGTTCTAATTTGTATGTTACAGTACCAATCTTCTGCAATACTTGATAGGGGCCATAATACTTTGGTGAAATTTTTTTATCCTTTTGTTTTTGTTTCAAAGACATTTGCTTATATGGTTGTAGCCACACAAAAACCCAATCACCTACTTCAAAATTCCTTTCCGTGCGATGTTCATCAGCCTGTTGCTTCATGTGGTTTTGTGCCATGACCAAGTTCTCCTTGAGACTATAGAGGACCTCTTGTTGATATTGAATGTGTTTTTCTACTGCTCTAACCCGCGGTTTTCCTCTCAATGATGATGTGATGGATGGTGGATGGTACCCATAGAGTGCCAAAAAAGGAGACATTTTAGATGAAGTATGGAAGTAAGTGTTATACCACCATTCTGCAAGTGGCAACCATTGGACCCATCTCTGCTTGTTTATCTGATGTACAAGCAACAAAGATATCCCTCCAAACACTTATTTACAACTTCTGTTTTCCCATCAGACTGGGGATGATAAGAAGAGCTACGAGCTAACTGAGTACCCAAACATGAGAATAAATCAGTCCAAAAATTACTAGTAAATATATGGTCTTGATCACTTACTATAATCTTCAGTGTCCCATGAAGCTTCTGAACTGTGTCTATGAAGGCAGTTACTACCGTGCTTGCAGAAAATGGGTGTGCCAAGGCACAAAAATGAGCATATTTGGTGAGTCTATCCACCACAACCATGATGACATTTTTTTCTTCAGATTTAGGCAATCCTGTGATAAAGTCCATGGAAACCTCTTCCCACCGCTGGCTAGGAATAGACAGAGGTTGTAGAAGACTTGGGGATCGAACTAGTTTCACCCTTATTTTGTTGACCAACCATATGCATTCTGCCACAAAACCTCGAGGCGTTAGGACAGCACCCTGATGAGCCCTTCCCAAAAGAAATTCTTGTTTGACTCGATGATAAGTTTTGCAAAAATCCAGAGTGCCCCCCTACTGGAGAAGAGTGAAGCTACACATAGAATCCTATTTTTAAGAGTGGAGTTCTTACATAGGGGGTTATAATCTATCTTTATACCATAAAGCATCCCCTTTCAATACAAATTTTTCAGACAATGCTTGGATCATAGCTAGAGATGATGAATGAGGTTTTGTGTGGTTGGGTCATTTCTCCATTTGAACCTTGCCTCATCTATCCAATCTTCCTGTAATATGGAATATGGCAAACATAAACAAGGCTACAGTTGAGTCATGCTTTCCGCGGTAAAGCATCTACAACTACATTCTCCTATATATACTTTCTTATAGATAATCTCAAAATCATATCCCAACATCTTGGAGACCCATTTTTGTTGTTCTTCAGATGATAATACGCTGATCTAAGAAGTATTTCAGACTATCATGATCTATCTTCACTTTAAAGTGTCTTTCTATGAGATATGGTATCCATTGCTTTACTGCATGAAGTATGGCTAGCATTTCCTTCTCATAAGTCAACTTGGAAAGATTCTTACCTTTACAATTGACGGCTCAAAAAGGCAATAGGACGGCCTTCTTGCATGAGAACTGCCCCCATACTTTGTTTCCCCTAATGCATCACTTTCAACAATGAATGTTTTGGAAAAATCTGGAGTAGCCAAGACTAGAGTGGTGCACATTGTTCCTCCTTTAGTTTCTCGAATGCTTAGGTTGCATCCTATTTGACTCCAATTGAAGGAATCCTTCTTTAATAACAGTTGTGAGAGGTGCAGCTATGCTTCCATAATGCCTTACAAATCTTCGGTAATAACCTATAAGCCCCACAAAATCCTCGTAGATTCTTTAGGGATTTTGGAACCTTCCACTCCATCATGGCTTTGATCTTATTAGGATCCACTTTAACCCCTTCATGAGAGACAATGTGACCCAAATATTCAACCTCCTTCAGTCCAAAAGAACACTTAGAGGGCTTTGCATAAAGTTGATGTTGCTCAAGGGTTTCCAAAACATTAATTACATGATGTAAATGTTCCTCCCATGTTTTGTTATAAATTAGTATATCATCGAAAAACACTAAGACAAACTTCTGCAGGAATGACTTAAAAATACAATTCATCAAACTTTGAAATGTAGAAGGTGCATTTGTGAGTCCAACTAAGGCATTTTTGTTTTTGTTTCCAGGAATTCATAATGGCCTTCATGTGTCTTCGAAAGGATATTGATGTTTTATGAACATCCTCATCCTTGATTCTGATTTGGTGGTATCCCGAACGAAGATCAATGCTTTGTATAAATAAACATCACCATACAATCTCATCAAGCAAATCCTCAATAACAGGAATAGGAAACTTGATCTTTGATTGTGTACTTATTAAGTTCCCTCATAATCAGGACACTTCATGCCTCCACATTTCATCTTTCTTCCATACCATCACTACTGGAGAAGAATAAGCACTCTGACTATGGCGGATGATTCCTGCTTCCAACATCTCTTGTATTTCAATCTTCTCGATTTCACTCTTTTGCACATATGGGTACCTATACGGTCTGATGTTAGGCGGTCGACTTCCTGGTAATAACTGAATAGCATGATCATGATCTCTCTTTAGAGGTAATCCATTCGATAGTATTTTCAAATACTAATGGTAATCAGTTAGTGTGCATCCAACACTACTTGCATATTTGATGGTATAATGTCCTTAGAATGATGAGCCTCCAATGAAAAGAGTTGTGCCACAAATCCCTCTGCAACCTTTATCTTTAGCATTTTGTGCATCTGATGATGAACCTATTATTTGTGGAGACTTTGCTCTTAAGCCTCTTAGCTCAAATTTGAGTCCTTTATCTCATCAAAGTGAAATCGCATGAACAAGTCTTGGAAGTTCATCTCAATGGTTCTGGTGTCCCCCAGATTTCATCCTAAAATCTGTGACTACCATATCCGAAAAAAATTCGTACTTATAAAATAATGGGTCATTTTGTGTTGTTATTGCTAGAAAGTTCTTGTATTTTGTCAAGATATTCCCAAAGAGCCATATTAGCCATTTTCACCAAATACCCAGATGCCCAAAATTGTTATATTCTGTCGTCGGGATTTGTCTGCAGGAAATTTATATTTAATTATTTTGAGCCCTGTTTGAGGCAATTAGTGCTCCATTTTAACTCTTGTTGTGATCGAACATATCATTATTCCTATATACCATAAGGGTTTTAACTAGGAATAAGCTTTGGGCTTTATTTGTGACTTTTGGCAACTTTTTATGTTTTTGTGTTTTCTCGTTTCGTTTTCTGTGAAATTTCTCTAAATCAATTCCTTTGCCGGTTTGGCCTGATTCTTGGACTGGAGTAGCTGGAGAACATATACGCATGTTATGCCAGAAGGAAGTCACTATCAGAGGTCTGGTTCACTGGGGAAAGGTGAAGTCGTGCATCAAAAAGCCTCTTCTGGGTTGGCCGCATTTTTAGAAAACAAGGAATTAGAGTGGATAATGGGAAAATTAGAAGCAGCAGGCAGGTGGGAATTTTGTACCTGCCTAGCAGGGTACTTTTTCCCATGATAGAAAATTCACTTAAGCTGCTGTGGGAAAATTAGAGGCAGTAGGCTGGCGGGAATTTATTATCTGCCTTGCAGGGTAAAAATTGTCATTGTGGAATAAAAGAAAAGTGACTTAAGTGAATCATGGGATTTTATTGTCTGCCTTGCAGGGTAAATAATCCCATTATGAAAAACAAGTGACTTAAGTGAATCATGGGATTTTCGGGGCTGTCATGCAGGGTAAAGAATCCCATTGTCATAAATTCTTAAAAATAGAATTCTCTTTGGCCAAAAAGTGCGACCCCTTTAGGGAGATAAAGGTAGCCTTTAAAGTGATTAAATTAATTAATTTCCCTTCTAATTTTGGCTCCCAAGTATGGAGAAAAGTCAACAAAAGCAAAGGGGAATAAAAGAGATGGAAATAGATTGTCTAAATTAAATAAATGTTATTTATTTAAAGGCAGCCCCTTCATGCTAAAAAGTGTGCCCCATTTGGGAGATATTTAATGCTTTTTGAAGTATTAAATGATTAAATCAATTCCTATTTTCAGTGGCTAAGGTCAAAGCACGTTGTGAAGCTCCAGTGGAGTGAAGATTGGATGATTAAATTGATTTAATTTAATTTATTAAATGGTTGTCCATAAACATGCAATTTTAGCACACCAGTTAAAGAGAAAAGCATCGGTTTCAATTAATTAATTGCCAGGATTAGGAAAGGCAATTATTAATTATAGAATTATGAGGGTTATATAAGCATGGACTACCATAAGGATGAATTAATTAATTCACAGCTAAAGAAGTGCAGCCCAGAGGAAAATTGCGCCCCATTTGAAGAGGATTTTTGCTCAAAAGAAGGTGAAATCAAGGCTAAAAGCTTCCAATTTTGGCGCATGCATTGAAGGAGGTTGATTTGTGTTTGCATAATTGTTTGCATAAGTGATACAGGTGCTCAGGTGAAGTTGGAAAAATTCATGCTCTCTTTGCATGCAAATAAAACATCAATTTTTGGGGCAGCAGGCTTGAATAGTGCAGATTTTTATGATTAAAATTCATTGTTCATGCTCCGGTTGCCATCTTTGTCTGAATTAATTGCAGGATAAAATTACAGGTGCTTTACAAAATAAAAGGAGTTGTAATCAATGTCCAATACATTGAATATATCCTCCGAATCTGAAGAATTATCCAGATCTGCACCAGTTTTGAAGAAATTTGGCCAAATAAGAAGAAAAAGAATTATTCAGACAAAGATACACAAAGCCATGCCAAAGAGGGATGAAAAAGAAAGCACAATGGAGTCATGCATCACTTCCAAATTTGCAGACATAGGAGACACAGATCTAGGTCCGGAACCTCTTTCTAAATTGATTGATACATCCAGAGCAGGGAAGACTTCACTCATGCGTGCGGTTAAAAGTAGTGGAATTATTCGAGCTGCAGCCTTTCCATATATAGCCCAATTTCCAAAGTTTGTTATGGAGTGTGCTAGATCTTACCATCCTTCATCCATATTAGTGTGAGATGCTACGGGGAAAACAATAATTCGATTGGATGAAAAGTTCATCAATTATTGTTTGAAGATTTCAGCTCGAAAGGTGGTGACCTTCCATTAGCATTCAGGATGCCGGCAGTAGGTAGGAGAAGCATAGAGTTGACTACGTGAACATAATGAACAATAGATACATGAAGAAGCCCAGATCTCCTTCTAAGTTCCCAAGAACTCTTCCGCGGTCCAATCTGGTGCAGGAGGTAGATTATGTTGTCAAATTGTTATGCAAGATAAATGGCGAGGTGAATGCTCGCACTTTCCATACATGGATGTATGCTTTCATTAGGACCATTGAAGTCAATAAGGTTGATTCCATAATAAATTGGTCGAAAATCATTAGCGACAACATTGGTGAGCAACTCCGGAATGTGAAGCGTACTTTCAGCTTCAAAATGACTTCCTACTTGGTGTATGCTGCAGCTTCACAAGGCATCTTCTACAAGCTGGATAGATGTGGCGTCCTTTCTAAGGACCCTGTTATCCAAAATTCACCCCCAGGGTAAATTTTGATAACATGCATCAAATTACTTAGTCCAGGCAAATAAATTGATTCAGGGCCAAAAAATCATGTTTCTAGGGTCCCCTCAAAAATTTTCTCTCCTGTCCAGGTTGAAAAGAGCAAGTTCTGAGAAAAGGTGAAAAGGCTGCAAAAAAACAAGCTTGGGCCAAGAAAAATCATGAAAAATGGCTAAGTCCTAGCCTTTGCAACAGCCGGGACATCTGGGACAGGAGTACACGGCGGACGCGGAAAGCCGATCTGACCGAAGAAAGAAGCAAAAATCGACTAACTGCTGAGCGGAACAGTCTGGGACATCTGGGCCGCGAGGATGCGAACCGCCCGAATCGTCCGAAAAGGAGGACTTTCGTACTGGGACATCCGGGCCGTTGGGACGCGCGGGACGCGAAAGGGGTGAGCCGGCCGAAAGTGGAAGAGATCGCCAAGTTTAGTCTAGGACATCTGGGCCACGAGGATGCGAACCACCTGAATCGGCCGAAAAGGAGAACTTTCGTCCGAAACAGTTTGGGACAAGTGGGACAAAGGTATGCAAACCGGCCGAATCGGGCGAACCGGAAGTTTTTGTCCCAAACAGCACTGGGACATCCGGGCCGCAGGGACGCGAGGGATGTGGATAGCCGAAAAAGCCAAGAGCCAATCAGATTGTGCCACGTGTCATCGGCAAATGAGGTACGAGGAAGCCCATTTCGGACGGATCAGAAGTTTATGTCCCAAATGGTTTGGGACATCCGGGACAAAAAGACGCGAAGGGCGCGAAAGAGCCGGCAGGCCCGCGGACCAATCAAATCATGACACGTGTCACAAGGAGAAAGGTCTAAAAGTCAAAGGGTGACGTTTGCTGGGTCAGCCCAAGCCAATAGGAATTGGACACGTGTCCAATGGAGCAGTGAAGTGTGGAGCTCGGGGAGGAGTCAGAAAATTTAGCAAGAGTTTTGGCCGAAAAGCTAAAAGTAAAGGAAGACCCCGCACCCCTGTCGACCAATCAATGCATGCCACGTGTCCCCAGTGGCGGGAGCGCGGGAGAAAAGGTGGAAAATGTTCCAAAATCACAAAAGGCAAAACTTTCAAGGGAAAACCCGTGGGTGAGCAGAGGAGAGAGAATTACATATCCAATCAGAGCCTGCCACGTGTCGTCCAGGTGGTGAAGTGCGGGAAAAGATTTCAAAATCCGTTTTGGTCTATTCTGTGCCCTAAATCTTCAGATCGACATATCTTTTGATCCAGAGCTCGAATTTGCACGTTCTTTATATCAACGAAAAGATGTTGAAATTATCTACATGATTCTGGGATAAATCTTGCATTTTGGTGTAGTCTGGAGAGAGAAAATCAAGAAACGGCTCTGACGCATGTTCATGACCAGAAGTGACATTCCAGCAACCAGAATTAATGCAGAATGGGTCGCATTCTCCTCCAAATCGGTCAAAGATGGCAGGGTATGGGTTTGTAAGGTTCCCCATACCATTTTAATGCATCTACAGTCGAGGAGGGATGGGCTCTCATGTTTTTGTACGTTTCTGTCCCCTGGGCTCGACCCATGCAATGTAAAAGCCAGATTTGGCTCATTTTGAAAAATAGAACAAGTTGTTCATTCTTCTGCTCTGCCCTCCCTTCTTTTCTTCTCCAGGGTTGAAAATGGAGTTCGAACCTCCTCCCTGCTCTGTAATGGCATTTTTTGCCTTTTACTAATGAAATGATGTTTTGTGCAAACTTCTGGAGCAACAAAAAACGTGTTTTGTGATGCATCTATCCATCCTTGCTCGTTCTTTGCTTGTTTTCTTCTTGCCTCTCTTCACTACAGGTATTTGTGCACGTTTGAATGTTCATTGCAGGTCTGGAGCTGTGTTCATGGAGTTTTGGGACACTTTCTGTGTGAAATCTATCCTTGGGCCTGTGATGCATTTGTGGGTAAGTGCACCAAGTTGGGGGACAATTAAGTGGACATCAAATCCTGAATTTTACATTAAAAACAACAAAACATCAAATTTAGTCTTCCGCAGACTTGAACCATGCCGAAAAGTAAAAACTATGTCATAAAAATGGTACCATTGTGTAGGGCAGACTATTAGCTTTGTATAAATACTGATTTTAAAGTGAATAGAAGAGGATAAATATCATTTTATAATTTTTTACTAATAGTAGGTCTTTAAGACACTTTTTCCTGTGAATGTTTATGTCTACGTTTAAGACTGCAAAATTTGTTTCACTTATCAGAATGTGATAAAAATTATACCATCCCAATCATGGTGAAATTATATACATGTTCAAAAAAAAATTTATTTGATTTCAATATTTTTTGATGAAGTTATGGCGGGCAAACGGAAAGTGCTCTGTTTTCTTTATGTTTTCATACCACTTTCATGGAAAAAATCATAAAAAAATAAAATATTACTCAAAAAATACAAAATAAAATCCATCCCAAGATAGATAGTGGCATATAACTTCTCACCAAAGGAAAAAAATATATATCAATTTTTGGTCATCCAAATTGTGGGCAAACGGACTATAATCTTATCGGCGTTTTTAAAAAAAAATACCAAGTCATTGAATTTTGAGCGTTTAATATAGCTAATCTTGTCTATTTTTTACAAAAATTAGTATTTTAAAAACTAGATTCCGGATGCTACGATTCATATTACTATAATTTTGTCTAATTTTGAGTGTATGTATTGCTAGTAATCCCTACAAGTTGATATTATGTTGTTATTTGCAATATGATGTCCACGGATGACCCTATATTTGTCCATCAATTTCCTGCACTTACCCTTGTCCATCCTTCCCGTTGCTCACCTCTCTTTGTCCCATGGCAGTTTTGATAGAGGTTCAACATTCTCCTTCTCTAGTGTATCACCGTTTTAGTGTAGGCTTTTGCTGTTTTTCCCTTCTCTCTCTCTCTCTCTCTCTCTCTCTCTCTCTCTCTCTCTCTCTCTCTCTCTCCCTCTGTCTCCTTGGCACGGTTAGATTAGGATTAGATTAGCTTGCCTGCACTGGAATAGCTTGTGGCAAGTAGTTTAGGAGCAGGAACCAGCCTTCTCTGGAGATTCCTTTCTCGTTTCACAAGTCCCACGCTTGGAGAGAGGTTTCCATGTTGTGCAATCACACCAGATGCCTGAGTGATCAACCTAGAAGCCTGATCTGCATCCAGGGGTGTTGTGATTCTGCACCAGCAGTTTTGGCACGCCCAGTGGGAGATCACAGAAGTTAGAGTTTCATCTTTCAGAGGTGTCTCATTATCAAATAGAAAATATTAAGCCACCGTGCAACCATCAACAATTCTGGCACGCCCGGTGGGACCTTAGAGGTCTTCCACTTCATCTTTTGCAGGTTGGTGTGTTCATGTGAAGATTTCAGCCTTTGGAGACACTTGCAAACACATCTGGCGACTCCATCTAATCAGCAACCCATTTCTGAAGTTGCAGACCCGTTTTCCATCCATTCCCGTTCACCCTTCTTTCCATCTCTTTCATTATTTTCCATTCCATGAGGTTGTGCAATCATGACTTCATTTCCATCATGGAATTCACATCAGCAATAGCAGTATATTCCACCTCCAACATGTTTTACAAATCCTCCAAATCAGCATTTTGAGCAGATTCAAGATCAATATGCATACCCATATGAGCAGCAGTGCCAAAGTCAGTTTGGCTATGGAGCTTTCTAAGAGCAAGAGTATGCATATAATGAAGACAATCAGATGCAAGATGCTAGTCTGTTGGAGAAAATCCAAAAGATGGAGGTAAACATAGTGCAGTCCAGGGCTCAGGCACAGATGAAAGCATTTGGAATCGGTTGCAGAGCACCTTGTCCATGGGTGGGACCTTTTCCAAGGCATTACAGCCCTCAAGATAAGTTGGACTTCATGATTGCAACGCTACCATTGCTTACAAGGTGGATTGAAGGAATAGAGGTATATGAGAGAAGTATTTAGCAACCTTGTCAACGGGTAAGCACACCTTCTCATGCCTTTTCTTTTCCTCTTTCCCAATCTGTTTCATCTTAGCAGTGTCAAGCTTTAAACTCTCCATCTGCTGTCCCAAGTGTCGAATCCATCCCTCCATCCCCTAGTCTTCCACCCCATCTCAATTCTTCTTTCCTTTTCCCTTCCAAACAGTCATCCTCTCCACAAGAGCTAACAGAAATACCCCCTCCTCCAAAGAAACAAGAGGTTTCACCTCCTCCACCACCACAAAAAATTGTAAAATTAGTTGAGTTACAACCCATCCCTCCTCTTTCATTGCCAATTCCATGTGGGGAAGAAGAAATTGAAAAAATCAGTCATCAAGGACAGCAAGAGGAAGAGCCAAAAAAAAAAAAATGACAGACAGCTTGAAGGTTTGGGCTGCCAAATTTGGGATAACAAAGATCCCCTTGATGGTTAAGCCTATAGAAGAGGCTGAGGTTGAACAAATGGTGGTCAGGACTGATCTTGTTGCAGCAGAAGAAAAAGATCTTGCAGCCCCAACTTGTCCTCTAGAGCAGCAGATCGAAGAGTTTGACTTGACAAACTTCGTGCTGGAGGAAGAGTTATACCAAGAGCAAGATTGCCTTTGAGTAGTAGAGGAGGAAGAAGCTGCTCCAAATCCAAAAGAAGAGGATCACATTCTAGCTGTGGAGGAGAAAATTGCAGATCCAAGGGCTTTGAGCACAAAGCAGGCTACAGGAGAACCTTTAGTTCTTCTTTCTACTTCACCTCTCTCAAGTTCTAGTACTGAAGAGGAGTTTGATCTCTCAAACACAATGTTGGAGGGTGAAAGAAACCATGGTGGTCAAGTTATAGATCAAGAGGACACCATGAAGGAAGTTGAACATTTGCAGCAGGACAGCCATGAGGCAGTTTATCTGTCGATTTGGAGGACTGTTTTGATGGAGAAGAGCCGGTTGAGTTTCCACCATTCTCTCTTTCATCATCCACATTCCAAACACTTGAGTCTGCTGTCATGAAGGAGAACATTCATTTGCAGCAGCCTGCATCTTATAACAGCTCTTTGGAACTAAGATTGGAAGATTTTAATCTTTCATGTCCTTCATTGGAGGAAGAGAAAGGGCAGAAGGGTTCTACCATTGCTTCCACACCATCCATTCAAGGTCTACAAGAAGACTCCATTCTTGGAGTTGAAAATCAGAGCTATGGGCATATCAAACGGATCAGACCTTGCCCAATCAGGTATTTGGCTTCATTGGAGCCAAAGGAGAAGCCACAACCAGTCATGCTTGCTTCTAAGCATGAGGGTGAGCTACAAAGCACCCAGGATCAGCTGTTATACCTCTTCAATCCAAATGCAGAACAACTAAAAGAGGTATTGGAGTTTTCAGCTGATACCTTGATGATTTGGGTGGAATACCAGCTTCTTGTTGATTTTCCACTCATCCTAACAGCCATGATCAACTCCAAATCAATTGCATGGCTGCCACTTTTGAGAAAGGGAAGCTATTTCTCACAACCAATTGCAGGGTTTGTTTAGCTTGCCTTTGCTTCTAGTTAGAGTAGATTAGGTAGATTTGCTTTCAGTAGAAGAAGTGCTTGTGCACACTCTGCATGTTTCATTTGGAGCATGTATGATTTTCAGTTCTGTACATAGTTTTTGTAGTGTTGGTTTTGCTCTTGCACAGTTCATTCCAGTGGTATTTTGGTGAGAACAACTCCATGTCCGGTGGGATTCAAGTGGCTCAGAGGGAAGTTTTCAAAGTTCAGATCAGTTGCAGGTTACAACTCATGACTCCATGCCCAATGGATGCTTCAGGCAACTGGAAACTTCATCTAGCAGGCAGATGACCCCGCTGAGTCGCCAAATTGTTATCCAAAATTCACCCCCCAGGGTAAATTTTGATAACATGCATCAAATTACTTAGTCCCAGGCAAATAAATTGATTCAGGGCCAAAAAATCATGTTTCTAGGGTCCCCTCAGAATTTTTCTAACTCTCCTGTCCAGGTTGAAAAGAGCAAGTTCTGAGAAAAGGTGAAAAGGCTGCAAAAAAACAAGCTTGGGCCAAGAAAAATCATGAAAAATGGCTAAGTCCTAGCCTTTGCAACAGCCGGGACATCTGGGACAGGAGTACGCGGCGGACGCGGAAAGCCGATCCGGCCGAAGAAAGAAGCAAAAATCGACTAACTGCTGAGCGGAACAGTCTGGGACATCTGGGCCGCAAGGACGCGAACTGCCTGAATCGGCCGAAAAGGAGGACTTTCATACTGGGACATCCGGGCCGTTGGGACGTGCGGGACGCGAAAGGGCGAGCCGGCCGAAAGTGGAAGAGATCGCCAAGTTTAGTTTGGGACATCTGGGCCGCAAGGATGCGAACCACCGGAATTGGCCGAAAAGGAGAACTTTCGTCCGAAACAGCTTGGGACAAGTGGGAAAAAGGTACGCAAACCGGCCGAATCGGGCGAACCGGAAGTTTTTGTCCCAAACAGCACTGGGACATCCGGGCCGCAGGGACGCGAGGGACGCGGATAGCTGAAAAAGCCGAGAGCCAATCAAATTGTGCCACGTGTCATCAGCAAATGAGGGATGAGGAAGCCCATTTCGGGTGGATCGGAAGTTTATGTCCCAAACAGTTTGGGACATCCGGGACAAAAAGACGCGAAGGGCGCGAAAGAGCCGGCAGGCCTGCGGACCAATCAAATCATGACACGTGTCACAAGGAGAAAGGTCCAAAAGTCAAAGGGCGAGGTTTGCTGGGTCAGCCCCGAGCCAATAAGAATTGGACATGTGTCCAATGGAGCAGTGAAGTGTGGAGCTCGGGGAGGAGTCAGAAAATTTAGCAAGAGTTTTGGCCGAAAAGCTAAAAGTAAAGGAAGACCCCGCGCCCCTGTTGACCAATCAATGCATGCCACGTGTCCCCAGTGGCGAGAGCGTGGGAGAAAAGGTGGAAAATGTTCCAAAATCACAAAAGGCAAAACTTTCAAGGGAAAACCCGTGGGTGAGTAGAGGAGAGAGAATTACATATCCAATCAGAGCCTGCCACGTGTCGTCCAGGTGGCGAAGCGCGGGAAAAGATTTCAAAATCCGTTTTGGTCTATTCTGTGCCCTAAATCTTCAGATCGACATATCTTTTGATCCAGAGCTCGGATTTGCACATTCTTTATATCAACGAAAAGATGTTGAAATTATCTACATGATTCTAGGATAAATCTTTCATTTTGGTGTATTCTAGAGAGAGAAAATCAAGAAACAGATCTGACGCGTGTTCATGACCAGAAGTGACATTCCCGCAACCAAAATTAATGCAGAATGGGTCGCATTCTCCTCCAAATCAGTCAAAGATGGCAGGGTATGGGTTTGTAAGGTTCCCCATGCCATTTTAATGCATCTGCAGTCGAGGAGGGATGGGCTCTCATGTGTTTGTATGTTTCTGTCCCCTGGGCTCGACCCATGCAATGTAAAAGCCAGATTTGGCTCATTTTGAAAAATAGAACAAGTTGTTCATTCTTCTGCTCTGCCCTCCCTTCTTTTCTTCTCCAGGGTTAAAAATGGAGTTCGAACCTCCTCCCTGCTCTGTAATGGCATTTTTTGCCTTTTACTAATGAAATGATGTTCTGTGCAAACTTCTGGAGCAACAAAAAACATGTTTTGTGATGCATCTGTCCATCCTTGCTCGTTCTTTGCTTGTTTTCTTCTTGCCTCTCTTCATTATAGGTATTTGTGCACGTTTTGAACGTTCATTGCAGGTCTGGAGTTATTTTCATGGAGTTTTGGGACACTTTCTATGTGAAATCTATCCTTGGGCCTGTGATGCATCTGTCCATCCTTCCCATTGCTCACCTCTCTTTGTCCCATGGCAGTTTTGATAGAGGTTCAACATTCTCCTTCTCTAGTGTATCACTGTTTTAGTGTAGGCTTTTTTTGTTTTTCCCTTCTCTCTCTCTCTGTCTCCTTGGCACAGTTAGATTAGGATTAGATTAGCTTGCCTGCACTAGAATAGCTTGTGGCAGGTAGCTTAGGAGCAGAAACCAGCCTTCTCTGGAGATTCCTTTCTCGTTTCACAAGTCCCACGCTTGGAGAGAGGTTTCCATGTTGTGCAATCACACTAGATGCCTGAGTGATCAACCTAGAAGCCTGATCTGCATCCAGGGGTGCTGTGATTCTGCACCAACAAACCCCATTTTTGAATGCTACCCACAACTTACTGTACCTATGTGCGAGAAAGATTTCAAAGTGGTCAATGATGGATTCTTCTACGAATTCATTTGTAGGCTAGACAGGGACCTGAAGGCCAACAGGGTAAGCAAGGAAGCGTGGGAAGTTGTATCCAAGATTGGCAATCTATTCATTCAGTTAATAGATTTCACAAACCTCAGGGTTACTGGCTTTTCTGGAGAACTGGTTAAATTGCCCAGATATCCGAATGATAGATTGATCGCTATGGAGCTAAGCAGACAACTTGTGGAGATACACGACCTTTAGTGGAAATGGAACAAGTGTACGGGCTTCTTCCCAATCACTTTCAGACGTTATAGCTGTCAGAGCATTCATAGAGCTCGAGGGATGGAGACACAAATATTATCCTAGTATGAGCAATAATTCTTCCCGGCACAGCTAAACTGCGATCTATGTGGAGTAGCCAAGAAGACGATCTCCCAAGAGTACGCACATGTGCCTTCATTAGAGGATTTTTGGATGAAGTGCAAAAGTGAGTATGAGGTTAGAAAGAGGGATTTCAGCAGCCTATCAGCACGGCAAGTGGTTCGACTTTGGACTAGCACGGATACCTGAGGATCTTAAAGATGATGGGAGTGTATTACTTGACACTTAACCATCAAATGGGAGGAGATAGAGTCGTACTTCAGGATAACGTAGGGGGCTGCCATACGATTGAATAAAGGTCTGGAACTATTTTGGTGAATACTTCAAACTGGTTGCTGACGAAGGGATATTGCCTTGATGAAGCACTGATGAATCAAGTCATGGGAAACTTCAACGCAAGAGATTCCCTGAAGAGGAAGCGCGAAGGAGAAAGTAGCAAAAGGTCTGAGAAGTTGAAAGTACACAGAAGATCTTAATTAAAGGAGAAGATCACTTCCACGGCCATGACTTTAGTTCTGGATTCTCCAGTATCTAGTACTTCACCTACTATTGCACCTTAGCAGGACACTTCCATGCCTCCACTGAATCTGACGACGTTCATCTTATCTCCTCAGCCACTCCGTTCAGCACCTATTCCAGAAGAAACGTTGAAGCTGCAGATGGCAGAGTTTGAAAGAGCTTTGTCCTTGGATGATTCAGAAGATGACAGCCATAACACTGTAGCACTTTCTGATGGAGAGGAAATAGAGCGGGAGCTAGTAGTGCACTCAACAAATTCTCATTCTCCGAGAAGTAACTCCTCAGAATGTTGGCTTCGCAGTTTTTTCCAGAAGCAAGAGTGGAAATGAACTTGGAGGAACATGACTTGCAGCTGCTCTAGAGTCTAGGCGGAAAGGACAAAAGACCTAAAGTTGCTAAGGTAACTTCAAGATTGATCATTGAGGAGTCGGGCCAGAAGTTTGCTGAGATGTCAGTTTCGGCAGAGGGAAAGAAGGAGGATGAGCTCACGGCAGAAGATGTAACAGTAACCAAAGTACCCCTCGGTCAAGCCACCACAGAAGGATTGAAGCAGGACACACAGACATTAGTAGATTCTCTATTCCTTAGGATTGACAAAGAAAAGGCAAAGAAAGACGAGCTTCAAAAGTAGGTATCTTAGCTATGCGAGATCATAGCCAAGGTTTCTAAACCTTCCACTCAGCCCATTTCAGAGCAGGTGAGTGATCATCTTATGTAGGAGATGGAGGATGCAAGCAATCAAGTGAAAGCTATTGATGAACGGAAGAATCTGATTATTCATCAAGCTTCTGTACAACTTAGAGAGGTGCTAGGCTGCCTGAAGGTTATGAATGATGTAGCAAATCAGCTGAAGCAACTGGTGACGAGCATAGTTGACATGAACACAGTTGTTGAGAGTAACCTGAGTACTTTGGCTGAAATCAACAAGCTGCTGGGAGAAGTATTGGTTACGGAGCAGATTGTACTAGACGGATAAGTTGAGAAGAGGAAGCAGCTAGAGTTTGCAGTATCTTTCTATTTGGAGATTTGCAGAGTTTTGCTGAAGAGGATGTAGGCACTTGAGAGTAAGACATCGTCCTTACCAGACAGTATTATTTCTTTCACTGAGGAAGAAGTGGTCGGAGATGTTACTTCATATGTACAGATCATCCCTAACAGAGTGCCTAATTCCCTAGAAGGGTCTCTTCTAATGGCATAAAAGAGAATTAATGGAGCTAATAAGCCTTTCACGGTGAATTCCATTAGCAGACTGGTGGCACTGTAGGTGGATATTACAAGGTTCGGGCTGAGCTTGGAGGAGGTGGAAGCATGTTTAGTTATGGTTCATGAACTGGGTAGTTAAAGTAAAACCCCATTTAGATATTAGCATACTTCAATTGACAAATCTAACACGGGAGCCTCACCAGTAAATGAGGGAGATTTATCTCGTGACTAACTAGGTTTTATGCTATGCAGAAAATCTAGCCAACAGGTTCCCAAAGTGGTAAGCCATTGAACCCCTAACACAATGTTTGTTCCTCCCATAGAAATGGCATACATGGGACTATTTAGTATGTAATCTCCCATGGAAAGCTTAATGCTATGGCATTTTCTAGAACAAGTAACGGTACCTCCATCAGCAATCATTACTTGACATTCAGGAACTGGATAAATGAAACAGTTTAGGCGCACTACTAACTTATGATTGATAAAGTTGTGAGTACTTCCTGAATCAATCAACACTGTGACCCTCTATTTTTTTAGGAACTAACCACCTTTAGGGTTTGGGGGGAGCTAATACCTGAAATTGCATGGCATGATATTGTTGGCTGAGGATCTCCTGACTCCTCTTTTGGCTCAACCAAGACCTCTGACTCTGCTTCTTCATTACTCTCTTCATCTTCACTAGGCCCATCAATGTAGAATAACTTCTTTTCAGCACATTTATGTCTGGGTCCAAATTTACTATCATAGTTAAAACATAACCATTTTTCTCTTTTTTCTTCAATTTGTTGAGGTGTCAATCTAACTGGCCGAGGGAGTGTTGGGGCCAAGGTGTTGCGATCTCTAGTAAAAGTGAAATGTTGTCTCCTACTTGAAAAAAATTTCTCCTCTACCCTTCTTGCCATAATCATCGAATTAGAAACCTTATGAGGATCAAACATACGCACCTCATGCTCAATGTGATCCTTAAGACCCCCAAGAAATAGGTCATTCAGATTCTCTGCAGTAATATTTTCCACCCGCGGAGAAAGGTTTTGGAAGTGATGAATGTAATCCTTAACAGATCCTATCTGCCTCAACTTTGCTAATTGGCTGAAGTAATTATCTGACACACTAGAACTGTAGTGTAATTGCAACTCTTCAGTGGAGACTATCCATGTAACATTAAGACCACTCTTCTGCCTTTGAGCACATAACCATCGATACCATATGAATTGGTCAAGTTCGAGATACAAATATGCCATGGTCACCTTTTGTCTTGATGGAATCTGATGTAGTTCAAAGAAATTCTCCATTTGGTTGATCCAATTGAGTGGATCCTTTCCATCAAACTTGTGCATCTCCACTTTTGAAAACATAGTACGAGCCTGTAGAGTGCTCGTATTTGGATTGTGCATACTTGCAGATCCACTCTGGCTCATGTGTCTATTATGTTGACCTGAGGATCCAACTTGATTGACATAAGTATGATTAACCATCATATGCGTACTAAATTTTTGCATGAAATCCTCCAATATATGTCCAATCCTATCCACATCTTCTTTGTTGGCCACCCTAGATTCAAGGTCTCTCAAGTAAAACTCAATTTGGCTTACTTTATGGTTTGTGGAAGTAAACCCTAACCGTGAGGAATCTGTAGTTATATCTTCTGTCTTCAACTCCTCAACTACTATCTCATCCTTTTCTGGTGTTTTACCTGGAGTGATGGGGTTCTTTTTTCCCCTCATGGAAGGCCCCACCATGATGCCCCAAAATAGTAGGATGTAGGGATCATGGTCAAATTTTAGGGTTTTGGATTTAGATAAGAATTCGGCCAAATATAAAAAAACTTAAAGGACAAACCCCAAATAAATTTTGTTTTTCATTGCGAAAATTTAACGAATTTTAAAAAAATCCACAATTTACACCCTAGGGAGCAATTTTATGAAAAACCCTAAATTTGTAATAACTTTTACAAAATAAATCAAAAAATTCTGAAATTTTCAAGGAACTTTACTTGAAATGTTTCACAAATCTGGAAAAAATATCTCCCACCAATTCGCTTTGGTTCGCAATATATGGCGAAAACAAAAAATTACAGTTTTTTTGCCCTAATTTTGGCCCAAATCACAGCTCTAATACCACTTGTAATGAAATTACTTGTATAATTCAAATCATGAGAAGCAATATAACACAAAATAACACAATATTCCATAATAATGATCTCAATATGCAAATAGAATAGCTTCACCACTTCGAGGGGGCAAACTCCAAACCATACAATAATACTCAAATGCTCCAATGATGATGAATTACTACCTACAATCCCCTATATATACTACATATGTTATGGCCATCACCAAGGCCAACCTACTAAGCATGAGAAAGTATAAATGATATAAGAAAATGATATGGTAAGCCACAAGTTGGCTACGCATATCCTAATACAAGTAATAGGTTAAGGGCGTAGCAATGGCAGATTGGCGATAGGAACAGCAGGAGAGACAGGAACGAAGGGTTTTTCCATGACAGCGAAGGGTTTTGCAAACATGAGATGACAAAACCAAGGATTTACAGGTCTAGTGCAGAGAATCTGAGAGGGACAAGGGAGCAGGACTCGTCGAGTATAAAAAAAGAGTGAAGAAGTGGGCCCTTGCATAAGCAAGCTATGAATTAAGAGGCGGGACTGACAAGGTCAGTTCTTTCTGATTTAATATTTGAAAGTTAGTTTTTTTCCTTTTCATACACTATTCACAATAATGAAATTGTGAAACAACTCAAAACTACCAAGTCCAACAATCATGGAAGAAAATGCAAAATCCCAGGACACACAAAAGCACAAGCAAGACACATATAGTGTTTTAAAAGAAAACAAAGATGATTACACCCTTCAGGCAGAAGAAACATTAAAGGCATTAATCGTGTACTCTGAAAAAACAAGAACAAACTCAGATCAAACAAGAGGACTTAGGGGAAAAGTTGACATACGTGAATGCAAAACAGTACAGAAGAATATTACAACGCAGACAAGTAAAAATTGCAAGAAAGATTAAGCAACTGGGAGGCAAAAAATTGTGGTAATCCTTCCAAAGACATCTAACAACATTTCCAGTAAGGATGGCCATCCAAAGACAGTAAACTGTCAAAAAATTGAAATGAAACAACGAGAGGACATAATACAACAAGAGTTTAACAAGAGAGACGAAGGGGGAAATCAAGAACTACAAGGTGTTTATAGCCCAATATCAACAGCCTTTAACATGGTCATCACAACTTTATGTCCAGGAATTATTGAGTCTGAAGAGGAGAGTGGACAGTTTGGAGATGAAGGAACAACTGACAGATACCAAGCTTCAAGAAGTAACCGAAGCTTGCCGACAATTGGCACAAGAAAACACAGTGCTTAAAGAGCAAATTGATAGTTTGAATCACATCATGGTAACAGGGTAACAAGAGATTATAACACTGAACTTGAGATAAAGCAAGGCAAGAATGGTAACATAGTTTCAGCAAGCAGTGAAAAGGATATCCCACAAATCAAGGAGATTCAATCAGCATTAGAAAACATGGAAATTAAAGAAACTAAACTACTAGAAAAGCTTGAAGAGGCCAAGACATGGGTACATGTGGTAAATGAACCAATAGAGTCACAGAAGGAGCTAATAAATAAACAGATCAAGATGCAAATGTGGGAAGAAAAAGATCGCCAAGAAAGGGTGGAACAAACATCATCATCAAAGGGTTGAAAGAGCATGGAGAAAGAGAAATCACCAGCAAATTAGTTGGAGACTTCCTTCTAGACAAACTTCAGTGGACATGCCATATTCATCAAGCCAATAGAATTGGAAAAGTGGCAGGAGGGAATAGAGCAAGAAATATAAAAGTTACCCTGAGGAATGTAGAAGAGAAGAACAAAATTCTAAGAAACAAGAAGTTTCTCAAAGGTACCCAACTCTTTATAGATGAAGATCTAACTCCGTTACAATTGAGAAGAAAGAAGGAAAGAATGGGAAAAGGTGGTGGCAACAAGAAAGGAAGGAAAGGAAGCATGGTTATATAGAAGGAAAGCCCAATTTGGCATAAGAAATGCACATAATGAATAGGGAGTCGGCCCCCCTTAGGATCATCTTACTTTGGTTAGTTGGAATTGTAGAGGATATCCTTGGAGGAGGGGTCCTGGGTTGGGGCCCATAACAGAGGGTAGAGACATCATTGTACTTGTAGAGACACATGAACATGAAGGTTGAAGAGTACCAAACTTCACATGATATGAGAAGGTATCGATTTGGAATGAGTTGGTAGAGAATGGCAAAGGACATGGCGGAGTGACAATGTTAGTAAGGGAAGCGTGGAAAGACGTCATCAAGGAAGAAAAGAAGGACGTCGAATAATCAATACTTATGGCTGAAATTGACTGACAAGAAAAAAACTATTTTTCTCGCAGCTTGTTACTTTGCTCCATATGGATCTAAAACCTACAAGAAGAGGAACATGGATAGAGAGGACCCTTTTAGAGCTTTGAAAAGGGACATAACTGAGTTTTGCAACAAAGGAGAGGTCATTCTATTAGGAGACTTTAATGCTAGGACAACTAATAACCAATCTCTTTACTTTGGGAAATAAGAGGAATGGAATAACAATCCTCTATGGCTAGAAGAAGACGAACAACAGAAATGGGAACGGGTCTCACAAGACATTAAAGGTGGTGTTTCTCATTTTGGGGCTGAACTATTAGGTCTATGTAGCTTACATGATTTGATCATATGTAATGGTATAAAGACATGGCCAAATTCAGGAAAGATCACATGTCAAACCTACAATGGTCAAAGTGTTGTAGACTATGCCATATGCTCGCAAAACATTATGTCTCAGATATTGGAGGTTGAGGTTGGAAGTTGTCCTATAGAAATGAGATCAGATCATAACCCAATTCATGTGAAGATTAGCATGCAAAACATGGACCAACAAAAGGAGAGCCTTCATCCAAACAAAAAAGCAGTGTATCAAAGAAAAATCCTTGTGAATCAGGAGAACCAAGCCATCTTTAAATGTATGATTGCAAAATAGTTACAGGAAATGCAAGATACTAACAACCTCAATCAGGGAAAATACATGCTCAATAGTGAGAAGTTAATGACTATAATACACAACGCGCTAAGGGAGTGCAAGCATGCTAGAGCCAAGAGAAGTGTTAAAAACAGTTTTCCAGCAAATCCATGGTTTGATGAAGAATGCAAAGCGGCGAAAAGAAGGTTAAATGCTTCTGGAAAAGAGAAAACAGATACAAAGTTATATAGAAAGCTAGTGAGAAACAAAAAGGAAGAGTACATGAGAGGTAGGAGGGAGGAGCTGATTTCCATGGGGAAGAATAATCCGAGAGGTTTTTTGGAGAGAGCTTCAACAGACTAGAAGTACAGTTGAGAATAATATCACCGACACTTAGTGGCTTGAATATGCAAAAATGTTGTATGAAAGAAGTAATGACTTGCCGCTTCTTCCATATGTTATTGAAAATAGGGACAAACTCTTCTCCACTAAAGACATTAAGGGAAGGGATCAAAAGGTTAGCAGGGGGCAAGGCTCAGGACATAGATGGTCTGCAAGTGGAATTCTTAAATTGGGGTGCAGAAGATCTTGCTCCACACATTAAAAATATTTTTAACAGAGTTATCCAGTTCGGTTTTCCAAAAAATTGGACAACTAGCATTGTCGTTCCTCTCCACAAAAGCGGTGATGTCAACAATCCAGCAAATTACCGCACTATTATGATTAACCCACTTTTTGGAAAGCTCTTTGGCAGCATGGTGGAGCGTAGAATTAGTCTTTGGGCCGAAAAGGAAGGTAAGAGAGCAAAAGGGCAAGCATGTTTTAGACCAAAGCACTCTACTATTGATCACTGCGTCACTCTTAGGCATTTGATTGAAAAGGTTTGGGACAAGCAAGGTGAAGAGGTTTATTGTTGTTTCGTGGATTTCAAAAAGGCCTTTGACACGGTTCCGAGAAACAAATTGTGGGACAAAATGGAAGAGTTGGGTATTCCGGATAAATATAGGGCAGTGGTTCACAGATTATATGAGTAGGTACGAGCTAAAATCAGAACTAAGGACGGTCTATTGAGTGTTTTGGGAGTGATATTAGGGTCAAACAAGGTTGTTCGCTTTCCCCCACCTTGTTTGGGTTATATATAGACAAGCTAGAGGAATGGATTGACAAAAAGGGCAAAGGTGGGATTCATTTAGCCTCTTATGTGGTAAAATTGCTACTCTATGCGGACAACCTTATCTTAATGGCTAAAACAATGCAGGGTTTACAAGAGCACTTGAGAGCTTTAGAACTATTTTGCCAAGAGGTGGGAATGCAAGTGAACATTGGTAAAACCAAAATCATGATTTTCACCTTAAAAAGGAAAAAGAGACAAGTAAGCTTTGAGTTTGAAGGGGACTCCATACAAGTTGTAAACGAATACAAATATTTGGGACTAGACTTCCACAATAATCTCAGTTGGGAAACTTGTAGAGCTAAGAGGATTCAGGGGGGTGGAAATCTCTATGCATGCTTCAAAATAGATGCAGAACAGTAGAGTTATGAGATTGGAAAACCAGATTGAATCTTTTTGAGTTACTGGTAATCCCAGTGGTGTTATACGGGTGTGAGATTTGGGGCAGCAGTACGTCCGTGGGGAAATGGAAACAGATAGAAAGAATTCAAAAGCATCTAATTACAAGCAGTTTCAAAATAAAAACCACGGTTCCATACGAAGTCATTCTAGCTGAAGCTAGAGCCTTTTTGGTGGAAGCAACGGTGATGATCTGGCTATTAGGATACTTCAAGAAAGTGGAAAACATGGATGATTCCCGGTGGCCAAAAATAGTAGTAGAGGAAAAGTTAAACAGGAGGAAGAAAACCCGAATGAAGCAAAATGGCGAGTGGATGAGCAAATGGGGCATTAGCATACAAGAGTGTCCTAGCACTAACGAAAAAATAAAAAATTATGTCAGAGAGAAATTCATAAATATTATGTGGAATAAGCAGCTTGGACGAAAAATAGAATACTATGTCAAGAATTTTAATCCCACATGTGATCATGGGCAAAAATATTATATTGGAGCGATGATAAAGTGGAAAGCTAAAATGTTAATTGTGCAACTAAAAACTAGTTCACATCATCTTAGGTGTGAAACCGGGAGATGAAAAATACCCAAAGAGGAGTGGTCAGAAAGGGTTTGTCAGTTTTTCATGTCGGGCTCGGTGGAATCGGAATGGCATTTCGTCATGGAATGTGTGGCTTATGATGACATACGAAGCAATTATGTGGATATCTTAACAGGGGATGATCTTACAACCTTGTTTGAAGAGGAAAGGGTGGCAAAAAAGGTGGATTTCTTGATCAAAATCCATAGCAAAAGAATCAAGATTAGTAAAGAACTAGAAGAAAGGCAAAAGTAACAACTATTTTTGGCATCTTTTTTGGTGCTTCGCTGCCAAGTTTATGTTTGCACTTTGGGTCCCATAGATTGTTTGGTCTCGTGGACATCATTAAAAACTTGCATTCATTCATTTGGTCAGTTAATCTTCAACAAGCTAAAAGCTATAAAAATTTGTCATTATGTTGTGTCATGTTTGTCTTATTATCAAGGTTAATGGATTTGTAATTAAAATGTTATTACAAATCATAATGGAGGGAAGTATTTTATAAAGTTTTGAGGGTGATATTATCTTTTTCTTTGGTCGGTTAATGTCTATAGAAATTTTCCGTTAGGGTGTGTCATGTTTGTCTTATTATTAAGTTCTTATCAGTTAATTTCGATTTCACAAAATTAATAAACGTGAAAATTTTAAAAAAAATAAAAGTGTTCTTTCACGTGATTAATCACCCTCGCCGTGATCGTCTTGTTCTCGTGATCATTTTGGTCTTTGTTTCACTCATTTCGGATGAGAACTCCTCTGGCTAGGTCACAAACTGCATTAATATTTAATTAATTTATTACTCTTTTATTTAATAAAATTAATTTTATTAATTTTTAGGGTTTTTAACTAAATAAATATTTATTTTAAAAAAATCAATCCACAAGTTCTTCTTTATTTACGGGGGAAAATAAAACTCCACTTCCAATTGTCGGGGATGCCAAATTGGTTTTCCGCACCCAAATTTCCCCTTTCCTAGCAAATTCTTCTTTTTTCCCTGATTGTGGAATTTCTCCTATTAACTATCAACCTGACCGGATGGAAAACTGGCAAAAGATCTCCCAATTTCCCCCATGAGGAAATAAATGGGAATTGTCAACATGTTTTGCCATTGCAACTGGCAAACGACCAATTTTTTTCCCATCTTTCCCTGGCAATTAATGCCCACTACCGAAGAAAGGGAAAATTGGTTATTCCAACGGAAATAAGAAACAGTTACAGAAGCTTCTTTAATCCTCATAACCATTTCTCTGTCAAAATCATTGGAAAAATTCATGCGAAGAAGCTTAAAGCTTTTAATATTTCTAACTTCTTATTTCGAAGCGTTTCCGAGAAATATTTGTATCACATCCCTCGTGCAATACACCAGAAGTAAAGGAAATTTCAATGCAAGAGTTTTTCAGATTCAACTCAGTCAGTCAATTTGCCCATGCTATTGTTAAACCGTTCCATTCACGTTGAAAAGAGAATTCTCACGCCAAGGAAAAGCAAAAAGACTATTAACGCATTAGGAAACATATCTCCCACGCAGCCAAGAGGAAGTTCAACGTTGCAGCATTTTTAGTTTTTCACGCATTTGCAAAAGGCAAGAGTAATCTAGATGCCGGGAGCAGTTCAAAATTCCAAAGCATGTTTTCGGGAAGAGTTAAAAATAGTTAGCAAGGTTACAAATCCACACCTAGCCAGAGAAGGGGAATTTCCAATGCATGCTTTGGCAAAGAAGACCCACGTGGCCAAGGAGGATCTTTCACACCACAAAAAAAAACAGTTTCAACGCCTATGTAAAAGCCAAAACAGGCCACACGTGTGAGGGGAGAGGAAAGCCCATGCATGAATAAACAAAAGATTAAAATCCAGCCAAAATACATTTAAACGCAAGAGTGAGGGAGAAAGGCAACAAAAGGTAATAAAAGTTTTCAAATTCAACGCCTCGGTCAAATAGAAACATCAAAAAATAGTCCAAAACAATAAGAAATTTGTTTTTAACAGCTATCCACATAGAATAAATCAGGGAGAATTCAACGTTTCAGCAGAGAAGGGATTGAAGAACAAAATTGCCACATTCTAGCAGTGTAGCAGCATTTTCCACGCACCACCAGTAGAAGGGAGAAAATCTACATTCTCGGACAAGTCAGGGAGTGCTCACGTAGAGGTTTTTGGTGAAGAAATTCCACGGGAGAATTTAATAAAAAAAATTATTCACGCATTTGCATAAACCAGGATCTCTCCAGGCAATTCAGACCATTTAATAATATCACGCATTCAAATGCCAGAGAAAAGAAAAATTACAAGTTCAAAGTATTGTCGGAAAATCAAAGCAATTCCCACGTTGAAGTAACTTAAATCAGGAAAGGCGGAGAAGTAGAAAATTAATAAAAAATTCAAAATTTGATCTTATACAGAGCCATTGCAACCGGATAAATTTTTAATTTTTTAATTATTATTTTTGTCATAGTTTGTATCTGTCGAAGTAATCAACGTTGAGAACCCGTATTTCGCACCTGAGTGATTGTTGAGAAAAACGGGTTGGATCATTGAATTCTCCCCACGTTCATGTACTTATTGCCAAATTTTAAATGTATAACACTTCATTTGATATTTTTTACAGAGTCAAATAAACCACAATTTGCTTGATTTTGTTGCTCACACAATTTTAGCTTGTCATAAGGCCTACCATGAGAGTCCATATTTCGGGCCCGAATGATCGTCAAGAAAAAAAGGTTTTTGGTTCGTTGAATTCTCCCCAACTTCATGTACTCCTTTGGAATTTTTTAAATGCACAACACCTTGTTTGATATTTTTCACCGAGCTAAATAAAATGTAGTTTTCTTGATTTCGTTGCGGGCACAGTTTTCAGCCTGTCAAGGAGACTGACTTTGAGGGTCAATATTTTGAACTCGGCTGATCATCAGGAAAAAAGGATTAGTTCTTTGAATTCCTCCCATATTCATATACTCTTTTACCAATTTGTAGGTTCTCATGGTGAAGTTTGGTATTTTTCCCAGGCTAAAACCAAACGGGATTTTCACAGTTTTACACAAGCATTTTCCTAGCAGTTTCATAAGAGTCAACTTTGACCTTTAATATTTGACTGAATAATTTGATTGGGAAAAAACCCTCCTACACGTAAACTTTTGGAACCTTAATAGAATCCCTCATCCAGTGAGAGTTTCTTAGAACAAGATTTGTTATTTTTCCCAGGGCATTTTCAGAGGCAATTTGTGCAGTTTTGAAGTAAGGAAGTAATACCCTGAAATCACACTTCTGTCACAATCATGTAGTCTTCAAACAAAGCAATGTTGCAGTATGAGTTTCAAAGCATTCTAATCACCTTGATGCTCCTTTCATAGTATGAGAACATCATTGATACCAACAAGAAGTGCGGTTGTATGGATCATCAAGTAAGGCCACATCATTCAAGCATGTCCATGTTAGCTCTTAGTTAGCAAAGGGTGTGATACTTCATTAGCCAATATTAAAGTTGGAGCATTCTCGAATTGGATGATCATTAGCAGATCAGAATGGAAACACTTCGGGATGGTGATAAAGATGAAATACATAACTCTAGGAAGTGAATTGCAATCTCGACTCTTGGAAGAGTTTCTCAATGGCAAAAGATCAGGAGTTGGATTCTAATAAACCAAGGTGGTGTAATGACTATGGTCTTGCAAAAAATGAAGAATTCACCATGGAAAGTAATTCAGAGCATGTGGAGAATTGTGTGTAATTGTGAATACGAATGCGAATAAAGACAAAATTTCTCACACCAGGATGTTTCTCGAACGGAGAGGTGGATGAATTGCTCAAGTTTCAAGCTCAGCTCTCTTGTCATCTGGAGGATTACGGAGCACGGTCAATGAGTTCATTCCCATATGACCGAGATAAGCAGACTCTTGGCCCAATGGATAAGGCACTAATCCTAGATTTCTTGACCAAGGTGGTGTGTTGCTGATTAGGATGTCTATGTGTGTGTCCAAGTCATTTAAGTGGAGGCTACATATACCCATTGTTTTTATTTATAAAGTGATGTTATTGTTTTAACTCACTTTTGGAAAACTTTCGATAACTTCAAGCATGGCGGCGGTCCTGAAACTAAAGACCAAAAAGCAAGAAAAGAGCAGAACGGGGTCAGAACAAAGCATGTGGAGGCTAGATAAGGAATTTTAGGATGCAAATGTATACTCGGTGAACTTTTCTGGATTTTGAATACCTTGCGAAGAGATTTGAATCATCATTAGGGTTTCCGTAACCTCTTCCCGGTAGTTAGAGTACCTACATTTTTGGGTACGTACATATTGCCCCCTCGAAGAAGTGTTTTAGCCATGAAGGGGCGTAAAACAGTGGGTCCGAGTATGGCGGTCCCAAAATGGGGAGTTAGAAGCTATACCTGACATACCCATGTGTCACAGTGTAGCCATCCAGATTCCCGCTATCTGTAAAATGAAAAGAGGACTCAAGTGTAGATAGATAAAGAAATCAAAAAATAAATACTAAATTAAAATGAAATGAGGACTTACAATTTGCGCGAGGATAAGAACTTACCTCCGTCGACGCTCAAACTCTGCGAAAGAACATTCAAAACAAGTTAGAATATTATATATAAATAAAATGAGATCATTTTCCTATTCATTTGCGCATGTTGATTTGGTAATTTTTGAGCTCTGGGACCCACGATAACCATTTTCGACGAGAATACAGTCAAAACGTTTGTTGTGAGATCGTGCTCATACCTTCGAGAGCAGGACATCAACCTGCGAAGTCTCAGGTTATTTTTTCTCAATTCATTGCTTTTAAACCTAAAATATAGAAATGTTGAAGTCTTCGTCTTGGCAGGTATTTTCAAAAATCTTAGTGTTAAATGAGTCTCTAGGGGGGGCACCCATAGGGTAGGTTTTTATTTTAGTTAAAATGATGTATTTTACTTGTTTTTAGGCATTTTTAGGGTTAATGGGCGCATGTCAAATCAACACAAGACCGCTGCCCTACACGAAGTGGTGGTCACGGGACCGCTGCCCTTAGATGCCGATGGTCATGGAACCGCCGCTCTGCACAGGGCGGCGGTTCAGGACAGAAGGTGAAAATAGATGCCTTAGTTAAATGTTTTTTGCATTTTTGATATTTCCTATGTTTTTGATGAGTTTATCTATTGGATTATGTTGTTAACTTGCTCTTTTTCTATGTTTTTGGTGGATGCAGAAGGAGGAGTATATTAGATGGAGCAGAGAGAGGGAGTGTGATTGGCTCCCGATAGTGTTGGATACGTTAACCCAGGTAGAGAGAGACACTTTGCAAAGGGCTAGTATTTTGAGGATCTCTTTGGTCCCTCATGTTGCTCCTGCTAGTCACATATTTTGTGACTCGTTCTCTTATTGGGATGTGGATCATAACACTTTCCGACTTCCAGGTGTCAGGGGTGAGTGGACTATTACCCTGGAGGACGTATATTGCATACTAGGGGTTCCGATTCTTGGGAGGCGGTTGTCTGTTAAGACAGTAGGATCCAGATCTCAGATGGTTCAGTGGGCCACCTATATGGGAGATGTTGTTGTCTCCCTTGGCTCGAAGTAGGGGGTGAAGGTCTGATCCATTGTTGTTTCTCCTATCCCTGTGATCCGCAAGGCTATTATGGGTATCTTAGCCTTATGGTTGATTGGGGATAAGGGAGGGGATACTCTCTTATACTATTGGGATCCCATTATTACACAGATTGAGGCCCATGGCCGTACTTACGCTTGGGGAGAAAATATTCTTGGGACCACATACCATGACTTATATAGGGTGGTCAGGTTACAGGGGCAGTCCTTGAGTCACCCACTCTAGTTATGAGTTGGGTGTATGAGTGCATCGTCCCCTATGGAAGGGGTGTATTAGTAGGGGATCTGGGAGCTGTTAGAGTGGCAAGGTGGACGGGGATGACAGTGCTCAGCATGCCACATCAGTCAGTGGCTTCATTGACCACCGGACAGATATGGAGGCCAGTCCTTATCAGGCCATGGTAGGAGTATGGGGAGAAGAGACACTTACATTGATCACCTGCTCTAGTACAGGTCAGTTAATAGATAGGGTAGAGAGGGTGGAGGTCCACCCATTTGATCAAGTCCCTCAGCATTTTTTTCTCCCCTACATTGATATGCTTCCTCCAGCGGGGGCAGTATACATGACTATTCATGAGGCTTGGGGAGGCCTTAGAGGAGATCGGGGTTGGACCACGGTTACTCCTGGAGTTCCTAATGCAATCAGGCAAGTGGTTCGGGCCCGAGGGGCAGCCGGTGCTCCTCGAGCACCTTTATTTTGAATTGTAGCCACTCCTGCTTTCAGTGGTGGGGAGGATGAGCATGTTGATGTGGACTCAGACTCTGAGGAGTTCATAGGAGGGAAGACAGAGGAGGAGATGGAGGAGCAAATGATGGGAGGCAAGACCGGTGGGATGACTGAGGAGGATGAGAGTGATTCTGAGTAGGATGACACTCAAGATATCTTGAGGTCCAAGAGGGTGGAGGAGAGTGCAGAGAAGGTGACCCCGATCTCAGAGGATTTTCCTTCTCAGGAAATTGGGGGAGAAGATGAGTCTGTGGCAGGACGTCATTTCTTTCCTGATTTGGGGGAGATTCCGCAGTCCGTAGTAGGCACAGATCCTAGCGACCCTACCTGGATGCCTGGACATTCGAGTGAGTTACTACTATTTTCTTGATTTTGTTTAGCTGGAAATGTTTAGTTGATATTTCCTTTTTGTTGTTTCGTTTGTTTTTGACTTTACTTTTAGCAATTTTCTAACTTGTTATTTCTCTTTCTTTTTTTATTTGTAGCAACTGCTGAGGGATGGCGAGACTTGATTTGCCGAGTGTGTGCGGACACCCTGTTACTCCCCTTAGAGAGTACTTGGGTAGAGCTTACTAAGGACGTTGGAGAGCCTTCAGCAGCTAATAGACATACTGATGTGTTTGCCCCTTTCTGGAAGGCGATAAACTTAGTGACCTCCCTTCGTGTTGGGTAGCTAGATATAGGACTGCTGAGTGTCTGATGAGGCAGAGTCGTTCTTGTAGTGAGACCATAGCCAGTGGCCATGATCATGAGCACTCAGTTCATTCAGAGCACCATCGTAGCAAGAGTCCTAGATGTGATCGTGCACCCTATGAGGGATCCCACAGGGATTGAGAGGTCATTTGGTCTTTTTGTAGTGATTTTGCTGGATGTTTATATGAGTTGTTTTTGTATTTTTCGGGCTCACTGAGCGTTTGACCATGCCTAGTGCATGATGGTATTGTATGTAGAACACGATTCTTATATATATATATATATATATATATATATATATCTTTTTGGATCTAGATATTCTTTGTATCTAGAGTTTTTTTGGTTTGTTTCTCATGTGTACACTAGATGGTTTTTAGAATCTTTGTTTTTATATGCTTTTCAGAATGTATGCAATGGATGATAAGTGATAACAAATGTTGAATAGAATGTTTCTCTTTTGTTTGTTTTCGTAATGCTGATATGTGATGATGTAAACATATTGTAGTACTGAACTTTTAGCTTCTTTGGGTAATGTTCATTGCTTCTTCTTATTTAGGCAAAACGTGATGGATATGTAGTGATAATGAGATGAACTTGCCCCACTCCTAACTCCACACAACTAGTAAGATGCGAGGGCTCAACACCAAGAGTTGGGAAGGGCGCAAATTTTATGAGTTTGAATAAATGAAAATGATGAGAGAAAGAAAAGGTTTTCACAAAAATCAAATTTAGACCTTCGTACTTACTCTTACTCGAAACTACCACATAGTTCAGAATGCAACTTACTTTCCAGTTTATCTAGAATTAGATCCATGGATGGAAACTTGGTTAATAAAATCTGGTTTTAAGGATTTGATCTCTTTAGAATTTGGACACTTAATTTCACTTAATACACCTTGCTTTAAAATATTAATATTCACTAATTTGCGTGAATGGACCCGTACGCCCTGCTCCATGCTAATAGTAAGAAGTATGGGCTTACCACCGAAGGAAGGACATAGGCGAGTAAGGGAACTTCTTTCCTTTCTCAACCTTGCATCACCACTAAGAGATGCGAGCTCATCACCGAAGGTTGGTGGGGCAAAGAACTGTGTAAAAATAAAATATTCTATTTTGTTTAGTAATTTTGATTTAATTTGACATTTCTGATTTGTGATTTTGGAGTATCCTTGTTTCAAAGAGATGTAAGAAGGATAGATGTGACACCAAGAAGCTTCTAGAACAGACCGTAGGTAAGAACAACTTAACCTAGTAGAGAAGAATGAGTATGACAGAGTATGCAGGCCTTGGTATGGTTTTTGTCAAGACTTTGTTTGTTGAATTGATGAAATGATTTTGGAACCATTTGATGATATTATGAAAATTGAAGAGATATGATTTGAATGCTTTTGCCAATGTTTTCAGAAGCCTATAATAAATTGCTTAAGAATAAGTTTCTTGACCACAAAATTTATGAAATGAGTGAACAAAATGAAATAACTAAGTGAATAATGCAACGTAGGTAGATATAATATACAAATGGTGACGTTGATGACCTATGTGTAAAACCATTTAAGATGCAAGGAATTGACAGTTTCATTGAATTCCTCACCTTCTAGTGTACAAAAGAGAAACGCACCATTTCTATAGTCTTTCATGACTCGGTATGGGCCCAACCACTTGGGCTGGAATTTCCTTCATTTGCCAGTTTTCTTATCAATCCGGCTATCTAGTCTTAGAACTAGATCTCCCTCGTATATTTCTTGTTCGTAGACCTTCTTGTTATATTGCTTGCACATCTGGTCAGCATAGGCTCTGTGCCGTTGTTCGGTGTTTATCCTGGCCTCATCAAGGCTTTCTAGTTGAGAGAGGCGTGCCTCTCTATAGGCTTCTTCTCCCAAAATCCCTTGTAATGAGATGCAGAGACTAGGTATTTCGACCTCAAGCGGGAGAACTGCTTCTACCCCGAATACTAATGAGAAAGGGGTTGCCCCTGTTGGTGTTCTTATTGAGGTTCGATGGGCCCACAAGGCCGGGTATAATTTTAAATGCCAATCTTGTTTGTTCTCCTTAATTGTTTTGAGGAGAATATATTTTAATGTTTTGTTTGTGGCTTCAGCTTGTCTGCATTGGCTTGAGGGTAATAAAGAGAGGTCGTATGATGGTTTATCTTGAATTTGCTGCATAACTCGCATGACCTCATCGTTCTTAAAGGATGTGCCATTATCTGAGATAATGACTTGCAGGACACCGTACCTACAAATGATCTGATTCAAAATGAACTTAGCGATTATAGAACCTGGTACGGTGGTATGAGGCATAGCCTCTACCCATTTGGTAAAATATTATGTGGTTGTAATTATAAAGTTATGGCCATCTATTGATGAGGGAGAGAATTTCCTTATCAAATCTAGGCCCCACGTGGAAAAGGGCCATGGGGTTGCGATTGGTTGCAGAGCTTGTGCTGGCATGTGAATCTTATGAGAGAATTCTTGGCATTTACAACACTTGCACACAAATTCTACTGCGTCATGTTCCAGAGTGAGCCATAAATAGCCCATCCGATGTATTTTGCGAGTAGTGGCATGACCACCAAAGTGGCCTCCACATATCCCACTGTGGGATTCGTAAAGAATATTTTTGGATTCTTCTATGTCAACACATCTTAAAAGCATTCCATCGAAGGCTTTACGATAGAGCACTTGTTCTAAAATAACATATTTAGCAGTGATAATGTGTAACCGCCTTCTTTGTTGCGATGTGGCACCTTCTGGGTATGTATGGTCCATGATAAAATTGATGATGTCGGTTTACCAAGGACATATAGATGTGGGGGGCTTGGTTTCGACAAAATATATGCATTCATTGGGAAATTCTAGGTCTACTAGATCGCCTCCATCTAACAGATTTTTAGCTAACCAATCTGCAATGATTTGTCCATTAACAGATTTCTGGTTTACAAACGTTAGTTCAAACTCACCCATTAAGGTTATGAAACATCCAAGCCTTTTTAGATAAAGACCCTTGCATGAGGAATGTCTGTAAATGATCTATCTTTACAATGACCCTTATTTCTTGATTTAACATGTAATGTCTTAAACGTTTTATTGCGAAGACTATGGCAAGGCATTCTCTTTCTACCTGTGTGTAACGTGTTTCATAATCAAGCAACGTCTGCTAATGAAATAGACCACACAGTTCTCATTTATCATTGTCTTCTGAGCCAACATGCAGGCTAGCGAGACATCAGTAGCCCGTGAATACAGGATCAAAGGATGATTTGGTCTAGGAGGCATTAGCATGGGAGGAGACAACAAGAAGCGTTTAACTGCTTTGAAGGCCTCGTTACATTCTTTTGTCCAATCAATGCTATAATCTTTCTTTAATAAATTGTTGATTGGATGAACAACAAAACTTAAGTCAGGAATGAACCTTCGAATTGCACTGAGTTTCCCAAGAAATGATCTAATACCAGACTCGTCTGATGGTGGAATCATTTCAAGAACAACCCAGATTTTGGCTGGATCAACATCAATCCCTCATGACGATATAATGTAACCTAGAAGCTTGCCTCCTGTCACGCCAAATACACATTTCTTTGGGTTCAATGTGACACCATATTCGATCAATCATGAGAGAATGATACAAAGTACTTCTGGGTGATCACAACGCTTCTTGGCCTTGGCCAACAAGTCATCTACATAGGACTCCACAATCTTATGAATAAGGTCATGAAATATGTATGTCATTTCCCGTTGGTATGTAGCGCCAACATTCTTAAGACCGAATGACATGACAACATAACAATAAGTTCCCCAAGGAGTTATAAACGTGGTCTTGGCTTGATCTTCCTCAGATATTTTAATCTGATTATACCCTGAGAACCCATCCATGAGGGACAACAGCTCAAATCCAGTTGTTGCATCAACAATAACGTCGATGGATGGTAATGGGAAGTCATCTTTGGGACAAGCTTTGTTAATGTCCTGAAAGTCTATGCAAATGTGTATCTTCCCATTCTTTTTTAGAACAGGGATGATATTAGATACCCATTGTGAATAGTCAACTAGTTTGATGAATCCCACCTGGAGAAGTTTCATTACTTCTTCTTTCACCATGAGAGCCACTTTTGGTTTCATTGGTCTCAATTTTTTCTTAATTGGCTTTGCATCTGGTTTGGTGACAAGATTATGTACCGTGATATGTGGTGCAATTCCTGTCATTTCTTTGTAATTAAATGTGAAAGCCTTTTGATGTTCCTTGAGGATCTGGGTATGTATTTCTATCTCCTTTGGAGTTAACGAGGATCCCAACTTCAAAATCTTTGGTTTTTCCTCTGTTCCAATATTTATGTCAATTGTTTCTTCAATTAAGGAAGCGTTTCCTTCTTCAAATTCAGGCGGGGCCAGAGGTAGTTCAAAAATTTCTCCATTCTCTACCTCGTAGATATCGAGATTATTTTGCGGGGGAGATTCTATTATGGGATTTCCAAAATAGGAAGATGAATGTGGGATTAGGGAAAAATCTACTATGTGATGAGCGAGATGTAGCTCCATGTAGGTGTTTAGATATCCAAGAGTGACTCTATCACTATCAAAGTGATCCAGGATAGAAAACTCATTCTCAGCTTCTATACGTGCCATGATCAAGTTTGTTGGTATTTTACGTACCAATGGTTCAGTATGAAGTGATACCATGAAACTTGTATTTTCCAACTCACTGCTTGGAGTGAAACGGGAAGCTGAGGTTGCTATTGAATCCACGAGAAGGTTTTGTTCTCATGGGATTGCTTCGATTGATATGAAGTTGAATCCTTTGGTTAGATCTAATACCGTCATTTTATAGAGTTGTAAGTGTTCAACTCTAGTCTCATATACCTCAGAGACTTGGTTTGCGACTAGCTACGAGTCTCCTAGCACTCTAATGTTATCAACACCCATCCTTTTGGCTATGATGAGGCCAAGGAGGAGGGCTTCATACTCAGCCCCGTTGTTTATACATTCAAAGTTTAACTTAAAGGAAAAAGGTAGGATCTTTCCCTCGGGAGAAGTAAAGATCACACCTACCCCAACTCCAAAATGACATCTAGCTCCATCAAAGTGGAGAGTCCAATATTTTCTTGGAAAAATGGATGTTGGGACATTCTTCATGTTTGTTTCTTCTGCCTCGATTACTTCTACCATACAAACTTTGTCTGCTGGAAGGGAGCCAATTCCTAGGGTACATCCTATACCCATGGAATCAAATGGTAGGAGAATAGGTAGATCCTTTTCTAGTAACTCAATAATTTTTGTGGTAGTCCCTAATGATACCATCTCTATGACGTTAGTCTCATTCTTGAGTGCTATGGAATGCCTTCGACTAGATTCGTAATTTCTAATTTGTTGTAGGTATCAACTTTTCTTCTGGTTTTGAATTGATTGGTTTGTTAAGTTGATTCGTTGGGAGTTCAAACTCAGAGTGAACGCCTGGTCTCTTCTTCAAATCTACTAGGTGTATATCGAATGGTTTTGGGTCACCTTGCGCCACAAATATTTTCCCTAGGTGTAAAAATCTTATTTCCTGGAATAACGTGGAAGGGATTGCCTTCATGCGATGTATCCATGGTCAACCGAGAATCATATTATAGTTGGTTTCCCGATCTATAATATAAAATTTGGTGAGGATTGTCTTGGGTCCTAAGGTGACTAGTAAAACTATAGTCCCAATTGAAGTGGCCTTGAGGCTATCATAACCTCTTAGCATATTTCATGTTGTGGAACAATTTGTTTCTCCATATCCTAGCTTTTGAAGAAAAGTGAAGGGGACTATGTTAACTGCTACCCCATCATCAATCATTATGTGCTTAACATAATTATTATAAACCCATACCTATAAATGCAAGGTTGGGTCACCTCTATGTGCAATTTCAGCGTCTGTTGGCATTTTGCTTATATCAAATATAAACTCAGTATCCCTATCTAGCTACCCTGGAGGGTAGACATCAAAGTCTACATGGTTTACTTGCGTTTCAGGAGGAGGAGTGATGTTAATTAGATGACCAAGACCTAATGCTTCTAAGAGAGCAGCCCTATGGGTGGGAGAGTTCTTCAACAAATCCAAGAAGGAAATGTGAGAGAAGGTCTTTGTTAGGTCATTAATTAGATCGTAAGCACCTATGGGTTTTACCAATGTTTGTTGAATGTTGTCTGGTTCTAATGGATAGGTTGGAACTGGTTGAGAAGAATAATCTCGTGTTCTTGTTATGGTTTCTACGTGTAGCTCGGTATCTAACTCTACCAGACCAACTATCTTGGTTTGTGGTCGAGTTCCTAATTGGGGTGCGACTGGTGGATTTAATGAAGTTGAGGCTTCATGATCGTTATTTCCTATCATAACACCCTTGTTCGTCCCATTTGGATCTAACCTGTTATTGTTAGAGTGGTTTGGGAGCAGATCATTAAAAATCTTGAGGGGTGCATTTTGAGGGGAAACTACCCCTGTGTAAGTGTTTGGCGTGGGTAATGCAGAATTTGCTAAGAACATATCTATAAAGAGTTGTCTTTGGTCTTCTGGAAAATGTTGCATGAATTTATTGTAGTCGCGACAAGTCCTAGTATCATGGCCTTGAATCTTGTGGAAACCACAATACAAGTTGGGATTATAGTTTCGAGGTTGTTGGTTTGAAACCTGTTGTGGTCCAAAACTCTGATTAGGTTGTTGGTTGTTAGAGTTAAAATTTTGAGGTTGTTGCCTTTGGTTTTGATTTTGATATCTAGTTGGGTTTCGATTTGGACCTTGTGTCTGGATTTTCCGTTGTTGTTGTTGTTGTTGTCATGATGGACGATTAAAATCCACCGCATGTTGATTGTTGGAGTAAAGTTGTTATTTCACTAATTGTTAACGGGTGGTGAAATGTTTACGACATTTTCCCTTTTAACCTGGTCTGTGACTCCATTTGTTGTAACCCCGCGGTTTTTGTTAAGGATTTTAGGTCCTTGATTGGTATTCCCGACATTAGGATAGGTCGTAGTGTTTTGATTGGGAGTGATTAATTTCCCATTTGTTCCATATGTCTTACGACCACTATCTATTGCCGCTTGATCGATTCAGAGGGCACTCTCGAGTACTTCATCATAAGTCCTTAGTGGGAACTTCTGGACTTCTTCCTTTATCTCTCTATTGAGAGAATGAAGGAATAAGTCGCATAGTTCCATTTGATCCATGTTTGGAGCACTTGCTGATGAGTAGAGGACTGTACGCCATCTTTGAATAAAATGAGCAGCGGATTCATTGTGCTCTTGTTTAATATGTAAGAATTCCCTGATCCCTGTTCTTAACAATTTGTTCATATCAAAAGCTTTGATAAATTCTGACACAAGTTGTTTGAACGAGTGTATCGAGGCTTCAGGTATTCTGTAATACCAATCAAGGGCAATACCCTCTAAGGTTTTAGGGAATATCTTAGCAACAACTGCATCCCAAGGGAGCAATTCTCGAATGGTCGTGGCATAGGCCTTGATATGTGCATTTGGATCTCCCTCCCCTTTGTATTTAGGAAAATCGGGAAGAGGTCTTGGAAGCATGACACTTCGTATGGTGAAATCTAGAGGCTCTTTTAAATATTCTGAGTAAGTCCCTACCACATAGGTTTCGACCATCGATGGTGCCTGCTGAGGGGGTGGAGGTGGAATGGGTTGTTGATATGGCATAGCATATGTATTTGCAGGGACATAAGGAAATCCCTGTGGTTGAGTGAACATCCTGGGAGAGGAGAACATGTCTCCCTGTGGTGATTTTGAATAAATGTTTAAGTAGGGAGGAGCATTGCTCTGATATGGGTTGTTTGGTGCTAAGCCAGGAGGTATCATACCTTCAACTGGAGCAGCGTTTGAAAACACGTTTCTAGTTGGTGTTTGTTGTAGATAGTTATACGAATGTTGAGGAGGCATGCCTAACGTGCCCATTCCTGTAAGGAGGTCAACTTGGCTGGGATGATGTGGAGGGTTGGAAGTTCCTGCTTTCCCAAAATGTGAATTTTGATTTGCTTGAGCAAGTTCTAGTCCTCTAACCTTCTCAACTAAGGCTGAGATGACCTTGATTGGTGAAGACACAGTGTTTTTCCTTAATGGTGGTTGTTGTATACCTTGAGGTTGTAGAGGTGTATGGTACCTTGCTATGAATTGATCATTACTCTGCCAAGCTTCACCAAGAGTATTTTCCATAGGTGGAGGAATGGGGGTGTTTTCTTGGAGCAGGGTATCGGGTTGTGTTTGCAAACTTCCTATAGGTGGGTACATGTTTTGGAAGCATTGTTCACTTCTAGCGTAACGCGCTAAGTACTCCTCATCCAAAAATGGGAGTGGATCTGACTGCCTACTGATTTTTGGTCTGAACAAAACCCGAGGAGATGAAATGGATTCTCCAGTAAACGTCATATTGTTAGAGCCTGAGGGCTCTGGTTGTTGTGTTTGTGTGAGCTGATCCAGCTCCTCAATTCGGAATGAAGAACTAGAGCTAGTTCTTTGAGGAGGAGTTTGTGATGACAAGTAGTTGCTTGAATAGTTGTCAGCCCATGCAGAAAGTGAGGGTGACGGTTGTCTATTTGTTTGACCGTAATGTGCTTTGAGACCTGAGAGAGGTCTGCCATATGCGTCGTATCCCAACATATTCGGGGGGTATATAAATACCCACAGAATAATGGGAAAGAGTGAAGATGGATGAAAGAAATGAAAATAAAAGGGGAACAGTTGTTTGTTTCACGTCGGGTTCACCAATTTTGTACGATAGAAAAGTGACATGCGAGCATGAGAATCTACAAGTAGCCCTTCTTCGTACCCAACCTCCCGAGGTCATGCCGAGACAGCCGGTGGAAATGAAATATATGTGGATATAGACAAACTAGTTGGGCAATCTTATATCCTCAACACGCAATAATGGGATCTGCGAGTCTAAGGCAAAGAAAGCTCTCCTAACCTGAATTGGTGTAATGGATCGTTCAGATATAATAGCTGCTCGGAGGCTCCAATCAATGTCGAGCTCTACCGAGATCCTATCTATTGGCTGTTGGATACGTGGAAAGTGACCTGTAGGTGCTTCGTGTATATTTCCAGAAAAGGTCATGGAAAATGGTAGTGAGAGGTGTAGTGGATTTGTAGGAAACTATGGGTGGTTTTCTGGTCTAGCCCAGAAAATATTAGCTTGATTGGCTTCTATGTTTAATGTGGAAAATTGTGTTATGATATCTGGCGGGAGTGGTGAGGATCTAAATACCAGCGTACGTAAATTGGTGTCAATATTTAACTAACTTGCAGGCCCGTTGGGTTGTGGGACCTGGGGATCACAACCATGAGTTCGTGGTTGTTGTGGACCTGTTATGGTCATGTGAAGAATCAATCTCTTCTTCTGACTATCCAATAGTCATAAGCCTTTTCAGCTTCTATGTTTAATATCAGGAGTTGTGCGATCTTCTCATAATACCTTACGGGTGTTCTGGCAACTTGTATACGTAAGCCTGTGTCTATGTCGATGAGAAGGTCTCCTGCATTTGGCTGCGAACTAATGGATCACAACCAAATATTTGTTCTCTTTCGGGTTCTTGTATGGTCATGCGGATATCCTATCAAGGCAATCTATAGTTGGGTTGACTTGACCAGAATGTGTATGCTTTGTCGTCTTCAATATTCAATTGTCTCAATTGTTCACTAACTACTTGTGGGTTTATTGTCGTTTGAAAGACCTGAATCCTAAGCCCTTGATCTATATCCATTAATGTTGTGAAGAGATTTGGCTGAGGTACTACCGGTTCGAATACGTAATCCCTGGGCTCTCTGGGTCCCGTAATTGTCATGCAAGAGATAATCAAACTTTAACTGAAATGAGTAAACTAACTATGAAAGATATATCTACACTATGCTTATATTCCTTTTATTTTTGTATTTTCAATGATGTATATTTAAATGAAATTTAAAGAGAAGCTATTCTAATATATTCAGATAATGAACAATTAATCTAATAACAGAATTAAAACAAGCAAGTTAGCCTGATGTAGCTATTTGCCTGTGCACTTGTGAATTTATCCTAAATATTTAAATAACTAACTAATTTAATCGAAAGACCTTCAATCTTACCTCAGAAAGTGAGGAATAAATCACAGCTTCTCAGAAGCTATCATTCCCCACAGCTTCCCTGGTAATACTGAAAGCAAGCTTAACTGAAATAAAATGATTTGCTACTCTATTTGATATATTGTAACTACAACTTTGATAGTTCAAACCTAGAGTTTTACAGAATAGTGGTAAATCTAGTTGTGTCGTGACTTGTCCCCTTAGTGTGATCTCTTCATTCCTTCGTGTTCTCGTGAATCCAGAAAAGTGTGAATGTGATAGCAGCAGTAGAAGGAGATACTCGAACAATGGTAGCTTGGATGTAAACTGAATAGAATGCAAGTAAGAGAGGGATAGTGCAAGTGAACAGAGCTTGACTATGTGATTCCTAGCAGGATTTATTACAGGGATACAACGCAAATATACCAAGAATTCTAGGATCTATTTCTTGTGACAAAACAACAACCTACAATTCTAAGATTATCAAATGAACTTTAATCTAGAACTGAAACTATCTTATGCTAAGCTGACTGTGTTGAGGATAGCAATGGAGCAAAATGAAAGTGTGAAGATCAATGATTTCTAAATCAGAAAAGAAGAAAGGAGCCTTGAACTGAGAGGCTGAGAATTCATGCAAAATCTAAACTTATTGAAACTTATGGGAGAACTTCAAAACACACTGAATAATAATTCATAGAGGGAGAGGGGCCATTTTCTTGTAAACAAGCTTGGTATTTATAGCATTTGGATTTACCAGAGGGTAAGTTTGAATTGAACTCTTTTATCATAAACAAAGAGAAATTACTATTTACCAGGTGGCTAAAACATAAATGCAAGCAAGAGTGGTTGAAGAATGTGAGTGCCACTTGAATTTTTCACGTTGACGAAAGCGTCGGAAAGTTCTGGAAAACACGCACAGGACTGCCGCCTTGCACAGGGAAATGGTTACAGACCACCGCCCTGTCCTGGGCGGTGGTCATGGGACCGCTGCCCAAGCAGGGCGGCGGTCCTGAAACTAAAGACCAAAATGTAAGAAAAGAGCAGAACGGGGTCAGAACAAAGCATGTGGAGGCTGGATAAGGCATTTTGGGATGCAAATGTATACTCGCGAGCTTTTCTGGATTCTGAACACCTTGCAAAGAGATCTGAATCATCATTGGGGTTTCTGTAACCTCTTCCCAGCAAGTACAGTACCTACATTTTTGGGTACGTATTAGTGTTTGAATCTTGCATGCAAATATTTTCTCAGATCTTATTGTCAACGCTACTAATATTTTGTTCTACTTCACAGTGATCAAATTTTGATTATCTACTTGCTCGCGCGTGTTCCCTTTTACTCATTCTCATTTAGCTGATGCAAACTTCATTTTATTTGTGTTAGTTATCGATTATTCTTATCCATGCAATATTAGGCTTTGCTTTTACCTAACTCTTGCATGTTTCTTCCATTCATTCCTTTCCATTCCTTTCTTTCGTTCCATTCCATCTCCCTCATTCACTTTTCTTTTCATTGATATTCAAAACACCCCCCACATACAATTTTGAATGTACAGGTGTAAATATAGTTTTGGTTTTCAATAAAGGCGGCCTCACCTTCATTGAGGAGGGACTTCGTTCCCACACTGTTACATGTCATTTGCATGCGTGCAAATCAATATGCTAACATAAGGTTAATGGATTTGTAATTAAAATTTTATTACAAATCTAATTTCATTTATTGTCATAATGATAGTTTGTTAAAAATTGTCAAAATTGTGTCATATCTTTGTCATCTCGTTATTAAGAGTCAATTATCATTTTCATAGTCTTGTCAAATGCCTTCATTAGTTGTGTGTCAACTGAAGATTTAGATAGAATTTTACATAGCTACAATTTAAATATTCGTTATATTATTCAATATACACCATGTACATTTATATAAGCAAGTGATCTCCTGAATTTTAGGAGTCATGCCACAAGTTTCATTCCCTATAAAATCTCTCATTCTCCTATTTACGAGAGTTATTCAAACAACTCTCCAAACATTATATGTACACACTAACAAATTATCAAATATATGCCAACCACATTATTCTACGTTGGCACTTTCCTAACATTCCCCCTCTTAGTGTGAACACGGAGTAAGGAGCACCAAAAACATAATCATATGTTATCACGTACTTTTAGGTATGCATATTGTTGTATGTATCTTGATGTACATGATCACCTGCATACAAGAACTTATCCCGATTTCACTTCTAGTTGAACGTATTCATTGGTCAATCATCTTCTAAGAAAGTATGACAATCAAAGGATCTTTGCAGTTAAAGGATCTTATACAATTGTTTACATATGATCTCCACCTTCCACGCCATACCATAACACGTTTAAGAGGAACCTGCTCACTCAAAAATAGAAAAAATATTCACATTACATGCATAAGAACAAAATGTTCTTAATTGTATCCATTGTCGTTTATCGTTGCCACACGATCACAAACATCATAGGAAATTGTCACTACCACTAGAAGTTGCCCTTGACTTTAGCCATTTTGGCACAAAATGGGAATAGAACATTGGTGTTATATTTCCCCCACAGTGTGAAATTTTCATTTATTCATCAAAATGCAACTCTGAAAAGAAACACATTGCACACTTTTGAAAAAGAGATGCCACTAATGTTGTATGCGACCCATTCGTTGGTGACTAGCAAGAGGCATTTATTGCCCTCCATCCTCCATTGTTTGTGTCCTCTAGTGTGACACTGCTACCTCAAGGGAATATGATCATGATGTTGAACATTTTCCATATTATTTGTTGTTCCCTCCACAATGTGAAATAATGTATTCTATAGGATGTTAGGTAGCACAAAAAATGTGTCTGTAAAACAAAAAAAAAAAATTTATTTTTTGAACAAAAAAAAATTATTTTTTGAACAAAAAAATTTGCATGATTCGACTAAACATAGAACACAAAATAAAAATTACATGCGACAATGAATTTTGATAACTTAACTCTTATTAAGACTTTTAGATACTCAAATAAAATTAATAAACCAACTAAATTTGACAAACTAAAACAATAAACACGACAATGCGTAAATAAATTATATCCAGATGATTATATATTGTCTTTAGATGATTATAATATTGTTATTTTTAATTAGTCAAAATGTGATCTCTAGGGTTTTTTAAAGCGCTAAGCATATCTTCCTAGTACGTTATGGGTTAACCGTCAACGTGGCCTTTAACTCCTCCCTATCTGTTGTTTCCAAACTCCGTTAAGAGTGACTAACACTTCTTCTTCGACCTATGTAAATTTTCACGGTGACCTTTTTACACGCGCTTCACGGATAGAGCAAGTACTGTCAGTCTGTCACGCATCTAAAAAATGTGTTGTCATTTCAACGGAAGTGGCAAATTTCATATTTAAAATTAAAATTTCTCTATATCCCACAACCATTCATTTGTACATCTAGATTCCCGCTCATAGCTTTCATTTTTCATGTTTCATTGTAGGGTGTCTAACAATCCAATTTAGGTGCTTCGTATTATTCCCCCTCGTGCAGACAAAACCAGTATGTGTTAAGGTCTGGTCTAGACACCTCAATTTCTAATAGGTTTTCAGTATATGATATTCTCTCACACATACAATTGTGTGGATGGCCAAGAGGATTCATCCCTTCAATGAAAGGTATTCTCGGCTCCGTCTTGAAAAGGATGGAGACTTTATGTTATAGAGGACCACCATCACAGTGCTTCGTGTCAACCATGTTGCCTTTCTCGACATTAGAAATCTGGCGCTCTGTAACTATTCTAGAAAAATAGTTTGGCAAACGTTCAATTACCCAACTGATACACTTCTTCCAGGTTAGCAATTCTTCAACAATGCACAACTGGTCTGCAAGGAGGAGGATGAAACCTACAAATCTGGCTATTATCATTTCTATTTCAATGAAGACATCTACCTTCCCCTCATTTACCAAAGTTTTCATCTACCTTGAACGTATTAACCTCCTCCCTGGTTGAATGCCTTTGAACATGGAAAAACCACTTCTAATATTAGTTGCTCAACGGTTCTGAAAGAATTCGACGGATTCATTTCCAACGACCAATTCAATTTTAATGCCTCGGATTATGGGAAATCCCCCAATAGATTATTGAGAATGGATGTTGATGACAATCTAATATTATACAACAATGACATGAACCGCAATAGTTGGAATATTGTGTGGACGGTAGTTATGGCGCAGTGCAAGGTTAGAGCATGGTCCCATTGAGGGGCTACAACTCCTATTTTCTTGCAACGGAAGGTCCTGTGATTATTTTAAAATCCAACTACATGAAATAATAGAATCCATACCTAAAAAATAGGCGCTCCACTTTTTTTGCCCCCTAAACTTAAGAGGTGGTTGGAGGTGGGCTAGGAGTTTCCCCTACAGTTTAGGCTTATTTTTGTCCATGTGGAATATAATATGTATTCCTACCATTATTTTTTGGTGATTTTAGAGGGAAATATGATTTTATTTACCTACAAATAACCATAAAATCCAATGGGATTCTATAATATCTCTGCGATTATTGTTGAGGAAACTAATAAAAAAACTTGGGACCTTAAAACTTCTAAAATTCTCCTAAATTTTCTCAGTAGCACCCGCTAAGATATTTATGGAGCCCCCCTCCATGGGACCATGTTCTTACAAAAGGGTGGTGATCCTTATCTTGCACGCACAAACCACATGGGGCCCACGCTCTCCACCAATGAAAAAATTAATAAAAGTTAACATTAATTTATTCTAATTTTTTCATTGGTGCAGAGCATAGGCCCCATGTGGTTTTTGCATGCAAGATAAGCCCATCTCAAAAGGGTGGATTCCACAGACTATTTTAAAGGTTGCCCCTTGATTAATAAATTGTCTTGTGTCCCAAACAGTAAATTTTTATGGTTTTTGTTCACATTTTTTATGGTTTTGACAACCATGTGTATGCAAATGGAGTGTCATGGGACGAATACAAGGAAACATGCATGGATGGTTGTTGTTTAGGGTTTTGTTATAGAGTTATCGGAATAACGTAATGTTTCTCTAAGTCTTTATTTATCGGTGGGTGTCAATCTCTTGTGGTTTTCAATCATATGTACATGAATATATCGGTCAAGTGACTAATTTATCACCCTGTTTGGACTGACTGAGCTCACTAGAATGGTCCCTTGTACTGCAACACCAATTGCAAACTCAAAATATTTTTTCATAGAAGAGCAGAAGAAATTAGATAATTATTCCAATGACGTCTTTTTTTCAATAGTCGAGGTCATAGAGATTGTTTTACTTGCACTAAGATGGTGGTTTTTAGTCAAAGCATTTCCCAATGCCAAGTGTATAATTGATCGGGTTATTTTTCTAAAGCTTGGGATGGTCCTAAGATTAAATTCTTAACTGCTAAAACCATCAGCTACCAGTACTTGGTTCCAGCTAGACCCCACCTTTGTTAAAATTTCTTCTGATAGAGAGTGAGAAAGCTTAATATTGAATCTTTCAACAGATATGTCGAGCATATAAAATGCAAAGGAGACAATGAGACAACAATTGTTTTCAATTTATTATTGCAAATTTTTCTATATTTAACATTTTAGCTACTCAGATATCATAATAAAAGTTATGGGATAATTTGTTAAAGCATGTGGAATGTAATGGAATTCAATGTCATAAATCATAGACCTATGCATTTTATTCGAAGTAGTAATCATAAAATAAAGAAAGTGAAACTATTAATGTCCAGAAATAAGTACATGGGCTAACTACGGGACTGTATATATACATCTTTAATGATTTAAAATAGATTTAATTTTTGTTACTATATTAAATAATGCAATGGATATGCCAATAGGGAAAATAAAGGTTAGAGTAAGAGGGGGTAATGCAAGTGAATTGAAGAAGAAGAGGTGGAAAGGATCGCAGAATAAGTTTGGGTAATAGTTCAATTTGGGGGGGATGGCCATCTCATGAAATCATTACTTTATGATGATTTGATCATATGGGGAAAGAGTCAGTTTGGAGAAATTTTGAAAATAGAAAGGAGAAGATAGATGCATGTTGTGGAGGCTACAGAATGCAAAGAAATATGTCTAGCTAAAGAGAAGAGTGTATATATATGTCTAGCGTAAGAGAACAAGGGAATGTTTTGATTGAAGCATTTTATGTTTTAAAAAATCTAATACAATGAAGATATAAAAAAAATGAAGAGAAAAGGACATAGTAGAAGAGGGAAGAAGATGGAAGAGAAGAGACCAAAGCAGTAAGCATAACCTTTTGATCATTGCGAAGAATTATTTTTAGTTCCAATTGGTCGCTATTAGGGTCACTTTGTGATTTTTGTTTTTAATATATTTGGCAACGGTGATGATAAAGGTGTTCGGCAAATCATGGGTTCCAATCCCTCTTAATACCGCCATCACATTTTTGCCTCAATGCTTGTGAGGAATCCACAACAATCGTGGAATTACCCCATCTTGTGTGTAACTTATGCACTCATAGAAATGGTATGTCACTCAAAGACTTGACTCTATTGTTGAGAGGAGCTTGAGCTAAGAAATGAAGTAGTCGAGGAAATCCAAGCCCCGTGAAATACAATAAACTGAAATTGAGTTGAAGAGATGACAGAGAAGAAACATCTAGCCACGATCACGACCTTACCCACATGCAAATTAATTTAGTCTTGGAGGAAATCATTAATCCTTGTGGCAGTGATTTCCTCTCTAAATATTTGCACTTATATTGTCTGGACAACCCATTTAACACTTCCATATTTTGTTTGTGTCTAAGAGTTGGTTGCGTATGTCTAACCTTAATTATATCTTGTGTTAAAAATATTTTGTTCTAATTATAGGCCCTATGTTATGTGTGATTCGGGAAATTTTATGAATCCAAGGTTCCAAACAAAGAAAATTGCATTGATTTAAATGTTATGCAAATTGATTGACAAAATTCCTAAAAAGAAGGAAAAAAAACAAATTGCTTGTTTATCTTATATTGATGCAAATATTAACCTTTACTTGATCGATTACAAACTATTTTATTTTATCAATTATACAAATTAGAATTCTGAATATAGTATAAATTTGTGCAACTACATATGATTATTATTCTGATTCCCTTTCAGAATATAAAAGCGGGTACAAATTTTATGAAATGACTCATAAAAATTTCGGCATAAGAGAGTGTGTCATAGCACAAAATTATCTATGGTGGATATAGTGCTCAAAATTATAATTTTTATACTAATGTGCATTCTACAAGGTAGTGTAGGTGAGTGTAGTATAGTTAATTATTTAATTTTTACGTTGAATTTAAACTTTATAATCACTTGGTCATCGTATAATTTTTTTTGCCTTGAATTTAACATTCATTTGATCATGTCACACAAAAAATTAAACCTTAAATTTGACATTTTTAAAACCTTACTTCAACAAAAATAAAATAAAATTGTGAAGTCAATCTGAAATTGTAATATCCTAACTTTCCTATAAAGTTTGAATCCCTTTCCCCTCGAAAATATTTTTTTGATCCCAATGCATTGGTGTAGCAAGATATATGCCATTTATCTCCACCTAGTGCTAAATTAGCCGAGAATGTTACAATTAACTTTATTAATCAATGTGGTATGTGATAAATCCAAGATAAGAACCCTAAGATTGATATCTTTTAGTGTATTTTTAAATAGATGTATTTGAGTTATATTATTGAGCATGTTAGTCTCCAAATGTGGCACACCACTCTTTCCATCCTAACACCAACTATGTTAATGTTGCAAAAGAATCAAAGGAAATCACATGCACGGGAAACCTAGAAAGAGCTCCATGGAAACGAGCGAGACTCTACCACTCTTGAAAGGAAGGAACACGTGAGGAATGTGATTGCGCAATAGATCATTTGTTTAGGAATATCCCCAAGTTTCATTTACAGCAGGCCTTGGTGTCCATAATATTTTTTGGGAATTGCTCAAGGTGGTTGGTCGAGTTACAATTTTTCAAGGGAATTATATGGTCCAAACCTAATAAAAGGAAATTATGGCTTGAGAATCAATCATGGGAAAACTAGTTTAAAGGAGGATGCAAGCAAAGATAATTGATTAACATTCATTCATAGCCAAATTAATGCGCGAAAGCCATTAATATGAATATTTAGATCTGAGCATCACTTGTAATGTATGAGTTAGCTATATGCATGAATTAAAAGATTTAACTCATACTCTAATTTACCTCTATCCAAGTTTATAAAAAAGTGCAAAAGAGGATCAGGGAAGGGAAAAAAGAGCAATAAGTGGAAAATCTACAGGAGAATCTCCATCTTGTTTAAATGACAAGAACCGTAAAAACCATGTTTGCACTCAAACATGTATGCACTCGATCAAGTCATGGGTAGGTACATGAATTTGAGGAAAATACTAGGTATCCAAGAGTTGAGTGTAACATCGTTAGACATGTAGCAAGAAAACTTTCTATTTAATGAAACGAATGATATTCCAATGGAATAAAAATGTGGATTCGTTAACATTCACTCAAACTACAAAAAACGTAGGTAGTTTCTAACTTAGGCCAAAACTAAGGAAAACAAAAAGCGAAAAGGGAAATATATTTAAAAATATTTTAAAAATTCTATTCCAAATTGTAGGACCTTTACAAAGTGTATTGACTCTAATCAAACTAATTATTTCTTTTGAGTTGATAATATAGAAAAATATTTTACATATGTATTCAAAATTATGTTTCAGATCAAATACAAGGAATATAAAACATAACAATCAATATTAGAAGTAAATACATGTAATCACAAGTGTAAACAGGATCAAAAGAGTCACTTATCTTATTCAAATGATAGTCATAGTGTGTCAGATGATATATAGAATTGGAACAATCCTTGGAAACTATGAAAATCAATTTTTGTGTGCCTAGGTCTTCTTGGTCAGGATCGTACACCAAAACTTGACCCCAATGTATTTTTTAACCCTGTAGAAAATGGGGATTTGAAAACTTTAATTTCATAATGTGTCATTTTTTTCACCTTTTGGAATCTTCAATGTCGTATCAAACCATAAGATTCACATCTAAACTTGCATAAAAAACCTAGATCTATCTTACAACACACTCAAGAAAGCATTAGATAAAAAAAATGCAAATGTTTGACTCAAAATGTCATTAGGGCCGATCAATAATATTGTCAGAATAAACAGATATCCTTTTTGGAGGGGTAGCGAATTAGTTTTTTTTAAAGACCAAGATGGTAAAAAGTGTCACCTCGATGTAAGACTTTGACTGTATGGTCGTTCAATATAAAATCTATTTTTTTGTCATAATCATATGTAACAAGAGGGGTGACAGTATTTAGATCCAAATGTTGAGGCTTTTATGGTTACCACATGTCTTGTTTTAAATCAAGGTCACACAACCAAAGCTCATTAAACAAGTCACATGTATCATAAAGAAATTTCTCCTTGATGGGTTGTGTGATACTTTAACAAATCATAAATTGTATTTCTTAATCACTTGTTTGATATACAAGCAAGTGCATATTTGTTTTGAAGCATAAAATATAATCAATTACAGGCTTGGTGTCATGGTTTTATGTAAAGAAGATATATTATCATATGTAGCCCTGGGGATTCTATTGTAACTAAAGCGTGCTAGAAAAACATCTTCAAGGTCAATGAAAGTGGCCAAGGAACCACTAGAAAAATGGGTAAATCAGTAGAGAGCGTCACCTATAAGACTTTGGGAGAAGGTTTTTAGAAGGATTCTATCATTTTCATATGAAACCATGAGTGACCTATAATGCAAAAGATGTATATACATATCTAAAGTGTCATCAAACAGTTGGAATATGACCATGAAAAATTCCCATGGAAAGGAGCTTGAAATATTATTCGTGGGATGGGATTTTCATAGATAGTATTAACATCAACACTCACATAGTAATATTTGTTTTATAGATTCAATAATGTATGAATATTGCATTATATATCACCAATCACATGCATAAGATAAATCACATCTTGAAGTATGTTCCCATGTAATTTTATTTTTTGAATGTTTAAATATCATGATTAAGTTGTACTCATAAGGAAGAAAGCTTGACTTCACCATGATGAATATATTGATCTTCTATCCAAGTCCATCATCAGAAGCTAGTGTCTTTTCTCGATTACTGTAATCAATCAAGATACATCATGCTTGTATATGAGTGTGTACATGGATGTTACCTAAATCACTACCTTTATAGCAATTTTTTTTGAAATTTTGATCTCTCTTTTGTGCATTCAAAAATATACAAATCCAAGCTATACTATGAGATAAAAGTGAAGCAACACTCAAAATTTTGTTTCTATCAAGAAATTAGTTCTTGAGAGAGGTGAAACATAACAATGCATGTTTTACGCATGTAGTACAAATTGTACAACACACATAACATGACAAAAATCAACGAGGATGAGAAAATAATACTGTGAGAGGTAATATATATTTAGTTTTTGCACTATTTGTATAATTAGGGTTCTATATGTGTAAATGGATAAATTGGTCCTCAGTGCCTATATAACTATCACATTCGGTATAGAACAATTAACTAGTAGGAAAAAATTGACTATTAGGACAAAATTGACCCTGTATAACTTATCAAATTCTAGACATACTTTTCTAGGTTCTCTATGTGTCTATGCTTTATTTTTCATGTCATCATCTTAGTCTTATCTACCATTTTTCTCTTGAGATCACTCCAAATATGTGCAAATGTTCATGTAGCAAAAATCCCTAACTATTTGGAACAAAGATTTAAATTGACATGAGATGGGGGGAATATGATTATGGTATATTTGACTAAACACATAGTTTTTCCAAACTCATTTTTTCTTCTAGCGCACACAATCTTGAAACCCTTGTTCACAATTTACATAGCTCAAATATTATAGTTACAACAATGTGTGGTCACTTCTTCTCGTGTTGTGATTCTAGTCAATTTCCTCTTAACCCACTTACACCTGAAGTGCTTTATGATCATTTGCCTCTTGGTTTCATTTCTCCTAAGCATCTAATTTATGATGACAAGGATCGCCCCACATAACACCTTTAATTATTACATGTTTCTTGTTATAACTATGCATCTAATTATAGACACAAAATCACGAACTTTGGTACATTTCTAAGTCCTAAAAGCATATTAGCATTTATATGATTCCTAAGTAAGAAAACTAAACGTAAAGAAGTGATCTTTGTTGTATTAAACTTATAATTGGGTTTAGCTTGAGTGGTGAGTTAGCTTCCTAGGCTCCTTTCAAAACTCAAGGGTCAAGGGATCAAATCCCATTACTACAACCATGGTGAAAAATCAAAATGGAGGGGAGTACTTTATAAAGTTTTGAGAGTGATATTAACTTTTTCTTTGGTCGGCCAATGTCTAAATAAGCTAAAAGCTATAGAAATTTGTCATAATGATAGTTTGTTAAAAATTGTCAAAATTGTGTCATGTCTTTTTCATATCGTTATTAAGAGTCATTTATCGTTTTTATAGTCTTATCAAATATCTTCATTAGTTGTGTGTCAACTGAAGATTTAGACAATTTTACATAGCTGCAATATTAAATCTTCGTTATATTATTCAATATACACCATACATTTATATATGCAAGTGATCTCCTGAATTTTAGGAGTCATGCCACAACTACCATTCCCTATAAACTCTCACATTCTCCTATTTAAGAGAGTTGTTCAAACAACTATCCAAAAATTATATTTATGCACTAACAAATTATGAAATATATACCAAACACATTACTCTATTTTGGCACTAATATTTCCTAGCATTTCCCCCTTAGTGTGAAAATGGGGTAAGGAGCACCAAACACATAATTGTATGTTATCACATACTTTTAGGTCTACATATTGTTGTCTGGATCTTGTTGCACATGATCACATACATATGAGAACTCGTCCCATTTTCGCTTCTAGTTGAACGTATTCATTGGCCAATCATCTTCTAATGAAGTACGAAAGTCAAAGGATCTCTGCAGTCAGAGGATCACTACAGTCGGCTACCCTCCTATACAAATGTTTACATATCCACACCTTCCATGCCATACCACAACACGTTGAAGAGGAATTTTCTCACTCAAAAACTGGAAAAATATTCGCATTACATCCATAAGAACAAAATGTTCTTAATTACAACCATTATTGTTGATCACTGCCACTCAATCTCAAACAACATAGGAAATTGTCACTACCACTAGAAGTTGCCCTTGACTTTAGCCATTTTGGCGCATAATGGGAATGGAACATTGGTGTTATGTTTCCCCCCCACAATGTCAAAATTTCCATTTATCCATCAAACTGCAACTCTGAAAAGAAACACACTGCACACAACTGAAAAAGAGATGCCACCAATGTTGTATGCGACCTAGTCGTTGGTGACTGATGAGGGTCGTTGATCACCCTCCATCCTCCATTGTCTTTGTCCTCCAGTGTGACACTGCTACCTCAAGGGAATATGATCATGATTCTGAATGACTTCCACATTATTTATTGTTCCCTCCACAATGTGAAATTGTTTATTCCACAGGATTTTGAGTAACACTGAAAATGCATCTGTAAGGCAAAAAAAATTAATACTTTTTTTTTAACAAATGTTTTTCTATGATTTGACTAACCATACAACACAAAATAACAATTACATATGATAATGAATTTTGATAACTTGACGCTTATTAATACTTTTAAATACTCAAATAACATTAATAGACCATGAAACAATAAACATGACAATGCTTACATAAATTATGTCTAAATGATTACATATTACCATTAGATGATTACAATATTGCTATTTTTAATTAGTCAAAACGTGGTCTGTAGCGTGTTTTAAAGAGGTCGTGTTGTTTTAAATATTCAAAATAGAGCCACGTATCAAAAATTAAAAAATACAAAATGGTCATAAATCTAGTTTACTTATTAAAAAGTGTAGTTTACAAAATAGTTGGTCAAATTAAATGACTGGACTATCAATTAATAATACTAAACAAAATTACTAAATCAAGTAACAAATATATTTACAAACTTAAACTATCACTAACTTTGCATGGAGTCTTGAAGAACGAGGAGGATGGTGTTGTTGTGGTGCGGTTGAATTAAAGTGAAGAGCTCTGAGAAATGGATGACGCATTAGACAATGCATCCTTAGAAGATTATTGAGTTTGGTCAGTGCCAAATAGAAAGAAAGAAACATCTAAGATAATCAAATGTCCAACCAAGTGGAGTCAAGTAGATACGTAGTCCAAGGCGTTACAAATATCACATATGTTGTCTAGCAATACAAATCGAATCAAACAGAATGGGTTCACATAAAGAAACTTCCCCGAACGATGTCTTTGCTCACCGATCTGACTTCAATATATAATGATCAAAACTTTCTCGAAATGAAAGGAAATGTGTGGATTGACAATTTTTTAGGGGATGCAACATTGATTTGAAGAACAAAAAAACACGTGATCATTAATGGTGGTGATGTATCAGCGAGTTGGGCCAGTTGGCTGTTATAATGAAGAACTCACATAACAGAAGAAAAATAAAACAAAAAATTGCAAACCTGCCTGTAGCTCTTCCTTGCAACCCTCAGTAAGATTGTGGAAGCTTTAAGGTTGTGAAATATTGTAAATATTTGATTGTGGGTGCTCTTGAATGTGACCTCCAAGTGGATGCAAATTGCTACGAACACAAATAGGAAAGTTTCTAATATGCAGATATTAGAGAGTAAAATTCACAGAGAAAAGTGTATTGTAAATCCAAGAGGATTTGTAAAAGGATAGGCATGCTCTTTTATAGAGGCTAAGTAGTGGTTTGAGTTGGTTGAAAAGTGGTTGAATGCACATGCTAAAAATAGCATTTGAAGGAAGTTAAACGGTGCCCGGAAAACAAATGCCATTGAGGGGTACTAAATAGATTTAACTGGCAAAAGTTACATCCGAAAAGGTGGTTTTGCGTGCAATTTGATTGCCCTCACCTTTCTAGGATTCTAGAACCTGAGTTGACTGGACTGGTGAAGTGGAGTCCAAGTAGCAGTTGACTAGGAAAATATGTGTACTTTCATAATTAGATAACTAATTTAATTAGCTATAATGTGCAAACTAACTAATTAATCATTTATTTAATAAATGACAATTAAGATAGCTAAAGGTGTACTAAAGATTAATTTAATTAATCCAAAGGGGTGTATTGTGCATGATTAATCAGTTTAATCGGCCAATCATAATAGGATGAACAACATGATGTATTGGGATACTACTAGGAATGAGTGAGTGATTTTGGGGTGTCTACATTTTCCCCTCTTTAAAGTGTTATTATAAAGTAATAACATTTTAAATATAGTAGACGTATGCAGATCAGAAGATAATAAAGCATTTGGATGCCCCAGTGGGAAGGATGGTAAGTTAATGCCCCCTCAAGCGGGTGGGTGATGCAAAAAAGTGATGAACAACTGCTTGATAAGAAGAAGACAAGGGATTGGAACAAATATGGGAGTCATATGTAGTATGAGCATCATTTGTAGAATAAATTTAGAGAAAACTTATTTTTGTTGTTGCACAATAAAATTATCACCATGATTATGAGAGAATCAAGATGGGTAACCCAGATGCGCGTAAACAAACACACACAACAAAGAAAAGATAAAAAGGAAAACAAAACAAATATACATAGTAGGTGTATGCATCGGGGTTATAAAGGAACCAAGATGTAATCACACGACTTGTAAGTGGCCCAAAAAGTAGACATCAATAATGCAACACAACGTCGAAAAAGAAGACAATCAATTATGCCCCTAATGCATGCCATGATGATGATTAAGCAGATGCAAATTTCACCAAACACTTCAACTTATGAAAGGCTTGGGAATAGGATCAGACTGAAGAGTGGAATATACTTACATACTCCTCATGACACTCTTGTTGGATTTGTTTTATAAATGATATGAAATAAATTTCCCCAGGTGAAGTTATATTGCAAAGGAAAAACAATTATGATTTTCCCCAAGCAGAATTAGGAATCGTGTAGAGGGAAGAAAAAGGAGTGATAGTCATAAGATTTGAACGATCACTAGGGTAATAGATAAATGTATGACTTTATCAAGATTGTGTTGAAATGTTGAAAGATTCACTTCAAGGGTTTTCCAATTGTAGGATTTATGTGATAAGTGAATGTTTGTTAAAATTTTGAATATATGATTTTTTTGGATTTTTGCGAGTTTTTTTAAAAATTAAAATGCAATTGCAAAGAAATGTAAACAAACCTAAATACATAGCAAAAAGGAAAACACTCCATGGCTTATTTAATAAACCAGGATGAAAACACAACACATGCAAGTGTTCAAAAAGACACAAAAAAAGCATTGCAAACAAACCCAATATGAACAGGAAGGAACCACACCAAACTTATATGTGAACTAAGATGCAAATAAATTTCTTGCAATTGGTCTAAAACAAAGGTAAACAAAGTACAACAAAATAACAAAAAGAAAGAAGTAAAAACATCATCACAATTTTGACAAACCGCAACAGTACAACACCATTTTCAATAATGGCGTCTAATGACATTCCAAATGTGTTCCACATTGAAGAACTAGACAGATATGAATGCCCCTGAGTGATAGCTTAGAATGCAAGAGGATTAGATCAGGCCGAAGAGAGTGATACTTAGATACTCTTGTCAGATCCCTTTGATGTTTGATATGTATTGGATTAATATATGAAATCCAAGTGTGCCCCAAGTAAAGTTATATTGCGAAAATGGTAAATTGATCATTTTCCTTAAGCATATATATACACTAGGGGCAAGAAAAATGATTATCGAAAGATGATCTGGAACGATCATGAGGATCGTTGTCAAATGGAAAAATTGTTGAACTATGTTATCTAGTTGAAAGGTCAAACATTATTTGAATGTTTTATTTTTAACAGTTTTATACTATTTTTTGGATTTTGGAACAATTTGGAACAATGTTATATATTTTTTAGTTTTTTGAAACATATTTGAATGTTTTTGTTATTTTTTAAACTCGGTAAATGGGTGTACTACTTGAACACAGGTGCAAACAATTGTAAGCATTCCATTCCATTGACAGAAATGTAGATGATGTAATAATAGGGTGTTTCACTCTGCTCGTGACTCCACACAACTAGTAATATGCAAGGGCTCATCATCGAGAGCCAATAAGGACATGATAATAAGGTGAATAGTGATATGAAAGTGAAGATGATGGATGCGAAGACACAAGGTGTAACAATGATCCATATGAGAAAAATGTAACTCATCTCTAGTCAAGATTATACGATCAATTCTAAGATGAATCCACTTTATAGGTTTTCACTAGACTTAGATCCATTGATGGCCTACTGATTGACAAGATCCGGTTGAAGGAATTGTTGTCTCTCTTTAACATAAGAAACTTCTTAAGATATTTTTGATTAAGCACTTTGATTCATATTTCTAAAGGCTTTATAGGTTAATTATTTTTATTTGTTTGTTTTTGAAAGGGACCCCCTACATGTTACCCCATGTTATCAGTAAAAGTTAAGGGCTAAAAAACGAAGACAAAATGTAGGTGGGTAAAAATATCTTCCTTCATTCCCAGTCTCATACGACTAGTGAGAAATATGGGCTTATCACTGAAGACTGTGAAGGATGAAAGGTGTAATGATTTTATAGATTTTGTAAACTTTTAGATTAATTTTTCCTTGTATGTTGATAGTGTACTTGTTGGGAAGGAATATTTTTTCCCCAAGTCTCAGCCTCATGCGACTAGTAGGGCACAAGCGTTCAACACCGTAGACTAAGATGGATGATCAAAAAGTTCCAGCTAAAGAAGTCTAAGTTTTCTGTTAAAGAGAGATCTTATTTGAAAGGAGCAATCTCCATCAGTAAGCTTCAAGAAAAAAATGTAGGTAAAAAGAACTAAAATGGTAGAAATCATAACATGGATGAGACACACAATGCCCGGTAGGATTAAGGTTAACTTGTGTCGTGATAAGCAAAGAATTCAAATATATGATAATAGTATGATTAAGATATGTGTCAATAGATGAAATGATTAATATTATTTTCACTCATTTTTCTGCTTCTGATTTTCAAACATTGCTTTAAGGAACAATTTAATACAGAGTTTTATTTTCTTTATATGCTTTTTAATTTTTCTAAATTTTAGTGGATGAGGATTTGAAATGGACTCGTCGATAAAGAGGTTCATGTCAACAACTTGGGCGGATGAGATCCAAGTCAAGAGGGGGAATCAAAAAATTCAATAAGTACTGAAATACGAGACTTGGACAAACACGGTCCACGTCAAAGGAGGAAATCCCAAGATTTGGTGTCCTGAAATACGAGACATGGGCGGACAAGGTCCGAGGCAAAGGAGGAAATCCTAATATTTGATAAGTCATGCAATACAAGACTTGGAAAGATGGGTTCCAAGTCAAAGGGTGTGCAATTAGATATGTCTTCGATGAGAGTGAAAGACCTATGTAATGTTAGAGGAGGATCATTAATGCGGGGAATATGTTGAGATTCATATTCACCTGTGAGTTGAAGAGTACAAGGAAATAAGGATTGATCTCTAGATGTATATCCAAGGTTCCTTGTAGGCCATAGAGAGGAGATATTCAATGTTGCTCCTTCTAGGTTGTGATTTAATTGAGTTGACAAAATATTTACAATTAAAGCATGAAAATGGTGTATAAGGATATTCCTGGGTATATGTGTCTCGTAAAGTTTACACATGTAGATGTTTAGACATGTAGGAATAATCATTGATAAGATGTCTACAAGATTGATCATGTGAGGTATAATGGATATGGAAGGTTGTGTTTTTGTAAGTGTCCAAGCTTGTTGTGGTTGTGTTTTGACAACAAGAAAAGAGTATTAGGCATAGGAGCCAATGGTGAGAGAATAGAATCAAGCTCAAAAGTGCTTGATAATGGACCCTCTTCTGCAGTGTCTATAGTTATATCAAGGGTTGAAAGGGAGTCTTGAAGAAAGTTCCAGCTCTTGTTTGATGTTCGAAGGTTTTTGTCTGAAACAGGTTCAATATTTGTTTAGACGAACGAGAGAAAATATGGAGAAGAAAGTGATTGGTTTGGAGGGAGAGATATTTGACCTTCTTCGTGATCTCATTGAATGTTAGTATGTACAGAAACTGGGACAATAGTCAACCCTTCATTTGAGGTTGTGGAAGTTCATGTTTCATTGGTTGCGAGAGATTTTCGTCATCAATTAAGTCTTGAACATAATGACAGAGATGTCTACAATTATTAGTAGAATGACCTTCCATGCTATGGTATTCATAATATTATGATGCATTATACCATGTAAGATCAGGTTCCCTATTAGAAAAGGGTCTCGTAGTTGGATATTCAATCATGTTATCTTTTTCTAATTGTTGAAAGACACTGGATAGAATTTTTCCGAAGGGTATACGCTGACATTTAACGTTGTATAGAGTAGTGTCTACGATACAAGATATAATGGATTCATAATCAATGTTCTTCGAGGATTCACCATGTTCGTGAGCTTTGCCCATTATACCATGGTTAGGTGGTAGGTCTTTGGCCACTATATATTTGTTGTTAATGATGTCTTGGATGTAAGTGTGAAGTTGTTTGCATATGTTCATTTGATGACCATCAATGCGGTGAAAATTAGGCAAGGGTTGCATAATAGGGTAAGTGACCATATTAGCACTTACTAGTTATTGTACGACACTGGAAAGATACTCTCCCAATGATGTATATTTCATCGTTTGTAATCACGAGGAGGAGTAATTTCTCTTCTGGGAATGGTGATGGATAGTTTAGAATTGATCTTTTTTTATTGATTGTTTTTTATGTTGTGCATGTTGTGAGTATCCGTGACACCATCATTGACAACATTACAGTTGTGGTTTATGTACCTAGATTTATCATGAGATGTGTTAGGTTTTTTTTTGTTATTGTGATTATGCCCATTGTCTTTATAATGATAGTTGATCAAGCCTTTAGAAATGATGGTGTTTTAAACTTAAGATCCCTTTTCAATAACTTCCTCAAAATTGTTGAGGCAGTGCATCTGCATGTCAAAGGAAAACTCACCATTAAGGTTCGGGATGAAGATGTTAACCATCTATTTGCCAGCGATTGAACATGGGAATCGACTTACCATTCCTCTCCATTGTTGTAAAAACTATGAAAAACTCTTGTTTTTTCGTTGTTTGGCGTTGCAAAAATCCATCATTATGACATCATAAGTCAAGGTTAAAATAAAAGTGTTTAACAAACTTATTCGAGAGGTCCGCAAAGGTAGTGATAGATCCCTTTAGAAGGTGTAACAACCAGTCCAAATCTTTCCTTCCTAGGCTTATAGGAAAAAGGCACAAGAGAAAGATATTATTATAAGCCACTTCTTGGCATGCCATGAAAAATTCTTTGACATGCTCTCTAGGATCCGTTTTTCCCTTATATTTGTTGAATTTGGGAATTTAGAAAGAGTGTGGGAAGGGTATGCATAAGATTTCCAGGTAGAAAGGGTATGGACACAATTCATCAAAATTGAATCGTTTGCATTGTTTTTGCATACCTGAACTAGTGTCTTTCATCATTTGTCACTCCTGAGAAAATGGTGAATTGGTTGGTGGGATAAATGGTGAACTATTATTGTTATGATTGTTGTTCTCATTATTAGTCTCAAAATGAGTTTTGAAGGTTTCATCACTTTTATTTGTGTGTTTAATACCTTTGGTATCATTATTAGTGACAATAAATGATAGTAGAGCCAATTGTTTCGCCATTTAATTGATTTTATTAAACAACGCTCGGTTGGGGTTAGAGGATGAAGTACTAGATTTGCCTTTATTATTGGGGTTTGTTTTACTTGGTCTCATATCATCATGTTTATTTAACTCAAGTGGCAGACTCTTAGGGTGTTTAGGTTGTTGTTGTAAGGTTTTCACTGTACTCTCGTCAAAGTTAAGAGAATGCTAAGAAGGAGGAGGCGAAAAGGGTTAGTCGATCGCCTAACTCTTAACAAAATGAGAGTTAAGAGAAAAGGGAATAAAAGGGGATATATCTGCTCTACTTTTTAACAAAATGGATTTTAAGGGAGAAGATACTCAACAAGTTATGAATATAATCAAATCTTAACAAAAATGAGTGAAAAGAGCAATGAAAAGATGCGAAAAGGTTAGCTCTCAACAATATGATTGTTTAAGAGGAACGAAAAGGGGATGAAAGGTTAAATGTGGTTGACGCTTAACAAAAATGAATGTTAAGGGAGAAGAGACTTAACAATGTGAATGCAATAAACTCTTAGCAAAATGAGTGATAAGAGTGATGAAAAGATGCACGAAAAGGTTAACTCTTAACAAGATGAGTGTTAACAGGAACTAAAAGGGGTGACTTCTCAACAATTTACAAAATGAATATTGTTAAGGTACAAAAAGGGATTGAAATGTTATTTTAGAGGACTCTTAGAAAAATGAGTGCTAAGAAAGATGAAGAGATTTTAAATACTTCAGACCTTTTACAAAGTGAATGTAAAGAGGGAAGAGGTGAAAGAATGTTAGTTTGCTCAACTTTTGACAAAAATAAGTGCTACAAGAGGAGATTTAGAGACTTAATGAAATATGCTCAACACTTAACAAAATGAGTGTTTAGGGAAGAGACTTAGGAAATGTGATAAGGAGCGTGCCAACTCTTAATAAAGGTGTGGTAAAAGAGGAGACACAAAAAAGAAATGGGAACACTTAAAGAATGACAAAGGGAATGTCGAAACAAAAAGTGAACAAATGGTGATGAGAAGGTATGAATCTCATGAAAGTGGAAATAAGAGACAAAGGGAATGTGATTGATGAAGTTCCTCAAGTTAAAACAAAGTGAATGCTTTAAAATAGAGGAATAAAGGAATGATGAGGATGTCAACAATGCAACAAAGTGAATGTGAAGTATGACGATGTAAGGTGATCGGGGAGAGATATTGAAGATGGCAACGATTCAACAAAGTGAATGTGTATAGACATTAAATCACACACTTTAGGTACATTTTTAGGTCATGATCACATACCACTATTTATATGATTCTTAAACAAGAAAAGTACTAATTGACAATTGTCCTTGGCCACTTTGCTTTCTTTTTGTTATCCTTTTTTGTCTTACACAGCTTCTTGCCCAATCTGACTTTCATTTTTGTGAGTTTGGACACAAGCTCCCATCTAGGACGTCGGCGTCATGCGCCCTTGTTCGTCCTGGGTGCCCCTTACCCCTTTTTCATCTTTATCACATCTTTTGTGTCCTTTCTAGTTGTTGGGCAACTTTATTTCTTATGGGCCAGTATTTTAGTGGTTAATTACAAAATTCAAGTAAGGGAACCACATAAATACAAAGCTATGTGACCATAATAAAGGACCAAGCACTAAACATTATCTATCACCACCTAAGGTTGCATCCAAGAGAACTATAAGAGTGTTCAATAATACATCTAACTTAACACAAGGGAAAAGGGACTAACACTTTTGCATACACACATAGGAGGGGAAGTTCATTTTTTCATCCAAACATCTATTTACATCTTCTACATCTAGTTATTGCTTTCTATTCAAGTGCTTCCTGCATAAGAGCCAGTTGGGGCATAATTCTACACACACACATGCAAAACTACATAGATTCTAAAATGTAGTGCAACACCTAGATCGTAAGTTCACTAAGTCGCGTGATCGCAGGGGTCAGTCTGACTCCCTATTTACATCTTTTTAATTTTTTAGGATTTGATGTGTTTTGGGGTTTTGTAGGTGTTATTTCTTCTTGCATGTTTCAGGAAATTGACAACAAAGTATAATGAAATACAAGTAACCAAAGGCAAACATTAGCGAACATCTTGTGACCTTGCGAAGATCATTTTCTGAGGTTTTGAGCAGTCACCGATGCGTAGAGGAGGTCTATAGCGCCCCAGGCACCCTTGACCTAATCTAGGGACCTTGGTCCCAACATTTCCAAAATTCACACAATTTTTTGGGTTTAGTTGTGACAATTTGCCCTCTCATTTCATCAGTTTTCTAGCTCGACACAACTTCATATTTATTATGAATTGGCTAGGTGTTTTATCCCTTAATTTGTAACTAGGGTCTCATATTTTCTAGCTTACTTTCTTATGTCAAAAATCTGGATTTCATTGTTATATCTATGTTGTTACATAATTAAGATTTTACATCTATTTTATTTCAATATTTACTTAATCATTTCGTGAACCCGTCGCTCGAACCCACTATACTTTTAGGGATTTTATCATCTTTTCATTATTGCTCAATCTTATGGAGAATTTACTGAAGCCCATCTCTAAGAGCTTAATGATAATCTCGATGAGTATCCTCAGGATATAGACTTGCTTTTATTCACTGCTCTTAAGGAGGCCACTAATCTTGCGGAGCTCAATGTTCATGCCTTCATCCTTACTTCCATGCCTATTATTACTCAACCACCTGCTTCCACTCTTCTACCTACTTCTATTGTTCCTATTTTTGTGCCTACTCCCACAAACCACTTCACTCCACCTCTTGTTTCTCATACATGGTAAGTCTCTTTCATTGGCACTCAAGACTTAGCTTCTCTCTATCAGGATCTTCAAGTTCAAATTTGTTAATTATAGCAGGCTACTTCTCATGCGTCTCCATCTCTGGACTCCACATTACTACATAATACTCCTTTTGCACCTGCCATTTACGCTTATACACTTCCACTTAGTTTTTTCACTCCCAAGTTTCCCATTTTCAATGGCCATGGTGACCCCCAAGAGCATCTCCAAGAATTTCATGTAGCATGTCTAGACTTTGTGGATGATCATATTCTGTTAGCTAAGCTCTTTCCTAAAATTCTTCACAATTATGCAATGTGTTGGTTTTATGATTTACATGTTGAATCAGTAACATCTTTCACACATTTATCCAACATTTCTCTCTCTTATTTATTTATTAATATTATCTCTAAGATCTCCTTTTCTCAACTTGCATAACTTAAACAAGGATCTAACGAAAATCTAGAGGATTATGTCTTGCAATATAAAAATAACTTAGCTAAGATTTCTAATGTGCTTGCAGATTCTGAACTTCAAGATCTATTTGTCCAAATTCTATTACCACTTCTCTAGGAGAGTGTTATCTTCAAAACATCTACATCCTTCGATCATTTGTGTCATACTCTTAAGCTACGTGAAACTAAACTCCTATCTATAGGCAATCTTAATTATTATGAACAAGCTTCATCTTGGGTGCATTTTCAAAGCAAAACAACTTTCAAGACATCTACAAAGCCTATTGAAGCTAAAGTTACTGTAAATGTTGTATCTAATACCAAAAAGCTTTAATGACAACTGCCTAAGCGTACATTTACTAAGATTACTATTGTTCCACATCTTCTATTTCTGTAACTAGTTGAGAGCAGTATTATTATGCTTCCTCCTCCGCTCAATTTGGAACCATCTCGTCTTAAAGGTCATAATTACAATGAAAATTTCAAGTGTGACTATCATAAATGCATTGGGGATTCTAAAAATCGTTATTTTAAACTTCGCAATCTCATTCAAGATATTATCGATAATAATTCAATTGAGCTTATTGAGCCTACAGAATCTACACTGATAAATGAAAATTACAAGCTCAAAATATTCAACAATACTCTTCCAAAACATGACAAGAAAGTGACTGACTCTTCAGCCAATCATACATATCACGCAGTGCCTCCTCTTGCTTCAGAGGCTCTTTATTTTCTAGTTTCTCATGCATCTCCCTCGATCATTGTTTTCTCCAATCATGACTATCATGCTACATTCTCTTCTGATCACTTGCACATCAGTATTGATATTGGATTTATTACGATTAATAACACTATGGCTAATCTATCATTTTGCGTAAGTGATTTTTCTATTGCACTTCTTATCGCTATTGGCTATCTACTCTCACAATTTTCATACCCATCTCCTAAGTCATATGGCTATATCAAGCTTCCAGTCAACATTGGTCCTCTTCTATTTTTATTCCTTTTCTTGTGGAACATACAGTAAAAGGGTGTGACATGCTATTAGCTCCTCCCTAGCTCCATTCAACTCAGGTTATTATCTTCATGAATCTCTTGTTTATAAATTTCATTCACAACTGACAGGTCATTACTATCAATGGTGTTCCGCCATCTACACTATGGTCGGAACTTCCTGTTGAGGTTTTCATTGCACTTGCTAGAGCATCTAGGTCCTTGCGACTTCTCGAATCTAAAGCACAAACTTCTCCTGGCTCACTTGTTCGCGCACAGCCTAACTGGTCTCACACGTTTACTAGTTCATCTCACCAATATAGGTTCATCACTCAAACCACTCCTTCACACCGATATACATCACCTCATTTTACTTCACATAGTTGTTCATCATCTCTGTACTCTGCTTCATCTAGGTACTCATCACCTTCATGCTCTGCTTCATATAGGTATTCATCACCTATGTGCTCTGCTTCATATAGGTTTTCATCACCTTTACACTCTCCTTCATGTAGGTGTCCATCACCTCCATGTTATCCTTCCTGTAAGTCTCCATTGGTGTCTAGGTTTCAATCACATAGGTCTCATTCACCGATACATCATCGGTCTCATTCATGGATAGTCGTAGAACATGATCACATGCCTTTATCTCTGTAAACATCATGTGGAGGACCCTCACCTTTCACTTTTATCGGATAGCATACTCACCTCTACACAGTTGGGGGGAATCACACTTATTCATCCGCCCCTTCTAGCATCATCAAGTGTCTCACGATTCTACTATTTCACTTCATACGTCAGATCTAGTTTCTCAAATGCATTTTGCACATCTAGATATATGTGTATCGTCATTACCCTATGACACACTCTCATGTGAAGGTTTGCACTTGACTGTTGAGGTCATACTACATACATGAACCTCACACACTGCACACTTCACACATCGTGCATTCATGGCATCTCTTTCTACACAACTCCTATTGCGCATCATATACAATCTACACTCTATGCATTCACAATACATATTTCTTGCATCTACTTCTACACATTGCACTCACTACCCTATGACGTAATCTAGTTCCGCGGTTCATACTCGACTACTAAGGGTCTCAATCTAAAATGAACCGCACCATACTCACTCACACTCCACGTTGTATGCTTTTTCAATCACATATTTCTAGCGCACAAATCAAATTATTTCTCGATGATGTACTCTATTCGATAGTTCATTCTTGACTGGTGAGGGGTATTTTAACAATGAACCTCATATCATGCACACACATCCACTCCGGGGGCACCTTGTTCCCATCATACTCATATTACATTCTATTCCATCTCACTCACAGCATACTACATGTATTGGTCACATTTACTTTTGCTTTCTTATGCTTACATGTATGTATTTTTACACATGCTAGATGGATATATTGTATGTCATTATCTTTCTATATACACATGCACATTCACTTGCCTTCTAGGTGTGAATGAAAATTTTACACCAATCATTACATGTAACATGGATGTTTAGTGCAGTACCTCTTACCATTCCTGCAGCAAGCTCCTAAGGGCATCCACTTTCATATACACTACATGTATTATTGTTTCATTCATCATAGCACACTATTATATCATATTATACACGTTTTGACATACTTTCTATATTTCTAACATGCTAACGGGTGCTTCATGTGCAACATTTGATTTGCAGGTCTCTTTTCTACCATGTTTGTCTGATGCTTTGCTTGTCACCGATTTCCATTATTTGGCCTTATATGATATTATTTGCGGGTTTTACCCTATATCTTGCTTGTTCACTACTTTTTTGATTGTGGCCACTTCAGCCTCATTTGTTTTTCAACATCATGACTGAGTCCCATATTTGAAACCCACTTTTCGGGGTCTAAATTGTCTGCTTGTGAATTACCTTCTTGTTTGTTAGCTTACATATTGTCTCCTACATGTTTATTTTTCTTGTTAACATTGACACTTTTTTCCTAGACACTTTGATTGTGCATGCATTGGTTTCTACCAAACACATTCCCTTCCCCTACAGGGCATCAATTTAAGTTCAGTGGTAGGTCCTCCTTTGGGCCACATTCTCCTCAGCGACGTCACATGCACCCTAAATGAAGGGGCATCATTAGGTGAATCATTCACCCCACATAACAGTTTACTGTCACAATTCAATACCGGTATAATGCATCATTCAATCACAGTAACTGCCCAAAATATGACTTGGTTCTTTAGCACAACACAAACACTAGTGCCCATAACTAGATAATAGTGCCTATGTTCCCCTGACCCTTCCTGGGCGCCTATGACCAGGGCACAATTACATAGTTTTTCTCAATTGGAAAAGTTCACAATAGCTTTTACAGGATATACACAATCCTTCAACACTAGGCATGCATGCATTACACCTTTTCTACTTTCACGTTAGATCGAAATGGATTAGATTTGCACACACCATTTGCAGTGGTGTTTATACTTTGGAAAGAATTAAAAGGTTGTAGACTAACACTAAACCTTTATCCCTACACTTCTTTTGCACTTGGAGTGAGATCACCCAAAAAACTTGCACTTGGTACAACTGGCATGAGATCACCTGAAAAACTCAGTCTTGGCGTGAGATTGCCCAAAAAATTCATTCGTCTACAACATCTTTAGGATTCCTTATATCTCTTTCACTCATGACAGATCAAGTGCAAATGTTCCTTTTTACATTTGTATATACTCTCTACACACTTTTCAAGAGTTTTGTTTGAAGTTTTCATATACATGACCTTAACAACTTGTTTTATCCTCTCTTTTTGAGGTTTGTCCTTATGGGAAGCACTAGTCACAACTTCACACATCAAACGGCATCAACAATAGGTACAACGTAACATCTACACATGGGATTTCACCTCTAAGGTCATCATCATTTTCACTTCCTCTTCTTTAGTTTCCACGCTTCACTTTTTGTCACTCCACCCTTTTTCTTGTCTCTCTCGACACACTTTTCACCATCGATCTACATGGTTATCAGGTACGCACCTTCTATCTACTTTATGTAGACACAAATTCATGCTCTTTGGATACATTTCTAGGTCCTAATCACATACCACTATTCATATGATTCCTAAATGAGAAAAGTACTAATTGACCATTGTCTTTGGCCTCTTTGCTTTCTTTCTGTTATCCTTCTTGGTCTTACACTCCTTCTTTCCCACTCTGAATTTTGACACTTCATTTTTTCTGAGTCTAGACATCGGTGCCCATCTAGGACGCCAGCGTCAGGCGCCGCTATCCCTCTTGGGCGCCCTTGACCCCTTTTTATCTTGCTCACATCTTTTGGGTCATTTCTAGCTATTGGGAATCTTTATTTTGTATCGGTCGGCCTTTTAGTTATTAATTACGGAATTCAAGTAAGGGAATCATATAAATACAAAACTATTTGACCATAATAAAGGACCAAACACTAAGCATTATTTATCAACACCTAAGATTGAATCCAAGAGAATTCTAAGAGCATTCAAGCATCCATATAGCTTCACACAAGGGACAAGGGACTGTCATTTCTACATACATGCATAGGATGGGAAGCTCATTTTTCCATGCACACATCTATTTACATCTTCTTGTAGACACAAAATCACGCACTTTGGGTAATTATCTAGTCCCCGGTTGTATACTACTATTCATATGGTTCTGATGTTATAAAATTACCAATTAACCCATGTTTTTGGCACTTTGCTTTCCTTTGAGTTGATGTTTTTAGCCTTGCACTCATACTTGTTCAATTTGTACTTTGACCCTTCATCATTTGACACCCCATATACCAGCGCCCAGCTAGGACTCCAGCACCAGGTGCCCTTATCCCCTCTGGGTGCTCCTTTCCCCTTTACACTTTACTCTTATATTTTTAGGTCCTTTCTAATTGTTTTAATGTTTTATCTTTTTGGCAGTCGACCTTTTCAGGTTTAATTGTAAAATTTGAAGCAAGGGATCATATTAATGTAAACTTATGTGAACATAATAAAGGAGCAAACATTAAGCAGTACTATCACCACCTAAGAGCGTAGCCATTCAAGGCATCTATAGTTCCATTTACATCCATCTAACTCCATCACATGGGACAAAGGTTGGGTTTTTGTAGCACACTTAATAGGATGGGAGTTTTATTCTATTACATACACACAGTACTTACATTCTACATCTAGCTACTTGCTCGCTACTTTAAGTGTGACATGAACAAGATCACCCTAGGGCATAATTCTGCACACACCAAAAACTACATTGGGTATTATATGTAGTGCAACACTTAGTCACGAGTCCATCAATTTTGTGGTAAGGGAAATTCTGACCCCTTCATTTGTATCTTTATTTTTTAGGGTTTTGATGCTTGGCTTGGGGTTTTGCAGGTGATCCTTCCATTACAGGTTTACGGTGACATCTGGTAAAGTGAAACGACATACACGTGACAAAAAGTGAACAAGTGCATACATCTTATGACCCTGAAAATTTAGGTTTCCGACCATCTGTGTAGACCTGGGTGCTCAAAACTCAAAACAGGGCATCCTAGGTGCTCCTATCCTTCTCCATGAACCCCAATTTAGTAAAATCCTTTAGATCTGCAGTTTCTTAGGCTCATTTGCGATAGTCAGTACTTCACATTTTCTAGATTTCTATCTCTATGCACTTTCTAGAACACGACGAATCAACTAAGTCTTATATACTCCTCCTTGCACATTAGGGTTTCATATTTACATTGCTTAGTTGCTTGGGTGTATTTTTATATTAGATTTATTAGTTATTTACTATTCCTATAGCATCTAGATTAGACTACAAATATCAAATTTTAGTTTAATCAAGTTGGTGAACCTGACCTTTGATTTCCTCCTTCTTGCTTTGTTGTTTCATCACCATGAGTATCTCCATCAATACTTTCTTGCTAGTTGTATATGTTAAAAAGATTAGAATGAAAATGTAAGAAAACAAACAAATTTGTCTTCCTAATCTAATCTTCCTAGAAAATACCTCAGATAGAGAAATGGATTGAAAAGAGGGGAGAGATTATACCTGCACTTACCTAAAAGATTGCAAACTTCTCCTCTGATGTGTTGGATTTGCTCTTAATTGATCGTGGATGGTTTTTAGATTGCTTCAAATTTGTGTGGAGTCACTTGGGCACAACCTCCCCTTAATTTTCCTTCGATTTTTCTTGATGAAGATGTTGAAGGATTGATTATAGATGAATTATGGATTGGATTGATTGAGTGATTGAAGATATAATGAATGATTGATAAAGTTAGCAGAACTTTGTTATGGATTTGAGATATTTTCCAAGCTATTCCAAGCTAGCTCTCATGGAGGAAAAGAGCTCAATTTATAGTTAATGGATGGAGGATTCAATGGTTAAGATTAAGCCAAGTTGGATTTGAATCAATGACAAAAATTTCATGTGAGGATTAGAGAATTATAGAAAGGAGGATTCTACAAATTTTAATTTAAAATACATGGAAGGAAGAAGCTTCCTTTAAATTTAAAATTCAATGGAAGGAGATGGTTATAGAGGCTTCTAGATTTAGAAGCCTCTAGCTTTAGAGGTGAGGATGTGATTAGGATTAGGATTGGATTAGGTTAATAACTGATCATTAGGGGTGAGGTTACATGGAAAGGCTATATGTAGGGATATGTAGGGTAGGTGGTAGGTGAGATGTAGGATTCATCACTATCATTGTTTCTTATGATCTACGTGTCTTCCATCTCACAGTATACCTTGCACGCACTCCTCGTTCTTCTCCACTCACATTAGGGCAGTCTTGGCTTGCTTACATAGGGGATACCTTAGACCCTGATCACACTGATATCTCGTTTCCCATGCCCTTTGGTCACGTGTTCATTTGCAATAGTTCCTTTCTTGGCTATACACAGAATCTCACTCATTGGTATGCATATGGGTGTCCATTACCACCCTTTACTGATGAGGAATATATCATGGGCATTTACAACCTAGGCCTAAATGGCTCTTTACATGATCAACCCAATACCATTTCTTACCAGGTTTCTTATGCTTCCCCATTTGACTTTGATCATGAAAAATATGACCTCCTAGATGACATTACATGATTGAATTATTCATCTTACACACTCAGGGGTAATTACATATATATCCCCCCTAGCATTGGCATTCATCTTACACTCACATTATCACACACCTACCTTCTAACACATACATCTTAGCATCTGCATCTACATCTTCATTACCCGACGACACACCCCTGTGCTTCAGTTCAAACTTGACTGTTGATGGCATCCTATACACACAACCCCACACACTACACTATAGAATCTAAACATTGTGTGTATTCATGCATCCTACACTTTGCATCCTAAATTTTACACCTTACATCTTGTGCCACATACATCATACATATTCTACACATACCTCACACACTGCACTATAGACACTACATATTGCACGTTTTCACACATCTTACACTTTTTCCTATATACATTATATGCATTATATATGTACCTCATACCTTACATCACATGTTATACATCCTACATTACACATTACACCTTTTACATACCACACTACACCTATTGCACATTCTATATATCTACTTTTGCACGCTGCACTTACTACACTATGATGCACTCTAGTCTCACTGTCCATATTGGACTGTTGAGGGTATAGATCACAATTGGACCACATCACACTAATGCATTCAACCATTCATACCTTTTCTGATGTGACATTCCTAGATTAGTGATATCCGCTTTAGGTTACAAGGTCATTTCTTCTAGCATCATCTCATGATAGGCTACATCATCACTTTCGCTTACAGCTTTTAGTGATATACGCCATAGGCTAAATCATCACTTTGTCCATTATCTTGTTGTGATATATGCTTTAGGTGACATGGTTACACATTCTTGCATCTCATCTCTATATCGCACATTTCTACTACACATTCATCACATCGTGCTACATACAACACATAGTTCAACCATTTCCTGACGACGCACTCTCGTTTAAGGTTCATTCTTGACTATTGCGGGGGTATACTAAATGAACCTCATTGCATACAACTCTATTCACTTGGTGGGCACATGGCTCCTATCATTCACATTATGTTCCATTCCATCCATCCTCAACATATTTTATGGTTTCCTTTACTCTTGCTTGCATTTACTTGTACATGTACGCTTTATTGCACATGTTAGATAAATATCTTGTATGTCATTATCATTATCATACACACATGTGCATTCACTTGTTTTTCTGGTTGTGATCACAAACTCTACAAATCCATTACACAAAACATGGATTCTTGTACCTAGTACCAATCCCACAACGACTCCCGGGGGCATCCACATTCGTACAATACAAGTTTGATTGTTTCATTTTTTTTCATAGCACACTACATTCTTGGTTCATACATGATTTGACATATGTTTTATCTTTCTAACATGCTACCGAGTGTTTCATGTACAACATTTGTTATGCATGGATATTTTATTCCATACTTGTTTATTACATTGTATGCTATTTTCTTTCTCTTATTTTCGGGATTTACCCTTTGTCTTATGTGCGCACTTGTTTGTTTGCGGCCACTACGGCCTTGCGTGTCTTGTTACATCGTGAGTGGTATCCCATGTTTGTGACCCACTTTGCATAGTCTCCATTTTCTTCTTAGGTGTTTACTTTATCTGCTTGCGTACTAGCTTACACATATTATTTCTTGGGCTTACACTTGTCTTCTACATGCATGATTCTTTGTACCAACACTTATTTTCTAGCGACATTGTTTACATGTTCCTTGGTTTCTACCAAGCACATAACCTTCCCCCTGCATGGCACAATTTCAGTTACAATGGTTGGTCCTCTTTTGGGGTCGTATACTCCTACAACGACGTCATATGCACCCCCAAAGAGGGGCGGCATCATTTGGGTTTACACACAGTATATAACACAACACAGTACTTGAATAGTTCAATTTTTCAATTTTCATCCATGACACAGTGGGTTACACAACGATTGGGTTCAGCACAATCTACAAAACTCATACACAACGGCTTTTACAGGGAAGTTTGTCCTTGGCACATTCCAGGGAGCAGTTACAGGTTAGAGGATGACACTAGACCTTCCTCTCTACACTACTTCCGTCGTGGTATTGGATCACCCAAAAAACTAGATAGTATAGATATCTCTTTAGTTTTGTGAAGCAATTACATGTTGGAGGATAAATCATACTTTCCTCCCTACACTTCTTCGTCAAGCGGTGTGATATCAACCAAAAAACTCACACATGTCAACAGGATCCTTTCTATACCCTTTTTCTAATCATGGATCAAGTGCACATGTTTTTTTTCACATTTTTTCAACATTTTCATGTACTTCTTTACATGCTCTGTACATAAATACATGCATTTTTACACATTACACATATACATGTGTATTTGATTACTTGATCTTCTTCTCCTTTTTAGGTCCATATGTATGGGAAGCAAGCAACCAACATCACGCACATAGTGGGTACATCACACACGCAATACTAACCCAATAGATACACCACACACAATGGCATATATAGACGTGTTTCTGCCCTAGGTTCACTTTCATCACTTTTTACACTTTTGCGTCTTTAGTCTCAATGCTCCATATTTTTATCACTCAACACTTTGTCTAGTCCCTCAGCACATTTTCTACATCAATCTACATGGATATTGGGTGCGCATCTCTATCTACTTTGTGTTATTGAGCATTTTTCTTACCAACATAAAGTGGGGGAAAATTTAGACACAAAATCACACACTTTGGGTAATTATATAGTCCTAGTTAACCCATGTTTTTGGCCACTTTTCTTTCCTTTCAGTTGATGTTTTCAGGATTGCACTTCTACTTGTTCAGTATGTACTTCGACCCTTCGTCATTTGAAAACCTAGACACCAACGCCTATCTAGGATGCCAACGTCAAGCGCCCTCATCCCCTCTGGGCACTCTTGTCCCCTTTACACTTTGCTCTTATTTGTTTGGGTCCTTTCTAGTTGTTTGAACATTTTATCTTTTTGGTAGTTAGACTTTTCAGGGTTAATTGTGAAATTTAAAGCAAATGATCATATAAATATAAAGTTTTGTGGCCATAATGGAGGACTAAGCACTAAGCATTACTATCACCACCTAAGAGTGCATCCATCCAAGGCATCTATAGCTCTATTTGCATCCATCTAGCTCCATCACAAGGGACAAAGTCTGGTTTTTTGCATCACACTTCATAAGAGGGGAGTTCTATTCTATTCCATGCACACATTACTTACATTCTACATCCATCTACTTTCTCGCTACTTCAAGTGTGACACGCACAGGAGCACCCTAAGGCACAATTCCACACACACACACATACACCTAGAACTACATTGATTCTGAGATGTAGTGCAACTCTCGGTCATAATTCCATCAATTTGGCAACTGAGGAAAGTTTGACCCCTTGATTTGCATATTTATTTTTTTAGGGTTTTGATGCTTGGATTGGGGTTTTGTAGGAGATTATTCTATTGCATGTTAACATCAACATTTGGCAAAGTGTAGCAGCATACACGTAATAAGAAGTGAATAAGTGTAAACATCTTGCGACCTTGAAAATTTGGGTTTCTGACCATCTGTGCAAACTAAGGCACCCATAACTCAAACTAAAGCGCTAAAGGCACCCCTATCCTTCTCTAGGTGCCCCAATCCAGTACAATCCTTCATATCTACATTTTCTTGAGCTCTTGTGCGACAATCATTCCTTGGTATTTTTCATATTTATAGCTCTGTTCACTTTCCAAAACGTGACGAATCAACTAATTCTTTTATCCTCCTCCTTACACATTACATTTATCAATTAGGGTTTCATATTTGCATTTCTTAGTTACTTGGGTGTATTTTTATATTACATTTATCAGTTATTTATTATTCCTATAAAATATATATTAGACTAAAAGCATCACATTTTAGTTTAATCACTTCTACATATAGCTATTACTCATTATTTAAGTGTGTTTGGTACAAGAGCCACCTAGGGCACAATTCTACACACACATACATGAAAAACGACATGGAGTCTGAAATGTAGTGCAATGCCCGAATTGTAAGTTCACTTAGTCGGGTGACCGTTGGGGTTAGTCCAACTCCCCATTTGCATCTTTTTCTTTTTTAGGATTTGATGTGTTTTGTGGTTTTGCAGGTGCTCTTTCTTCTTCCAAGTTTCAAGCGATCAACAACGAAGTACATCGACATAAAGGTGAACATTATCAAACATCTTGTGACCATGCAAAGATAGTTTTATGAGGTTCTGAGTAGTCACTGACGCCCAGAGGAGGTCTGTAGCATCCTTGACCTAGTATAGGTGCCCTAGTCCTAACATTTCCAGCATTCACACAATTTTTCTTGGCTCAGTTGCAACATTCTACCATCCCATTTCATCAATTTTTCAGGTTGGCACAGCTTCAGATTTATTGCAAATCAGATAATTGTTTTATCCCTTCATTTGCAACTAGGGTTTCATATTTCTATCTTATTTTTTTGTGTTAAAAATCTATATTTCATTGTTATATCTGCATTGTTACATAATTTAGATTTTAGCATCTATTTATTTCAATATTTTCTTAATCAGTTTGAAATATGACAACATAAGGTGATGGGGGAGAGATATTAAAGATGTCGACAATTCAACAAAGTGAATATCAAATGTGACAATGTAAGAGAATGGAATGCTTAGATTTTAATAAAGGTAAGTGTCAAACTTTAAGACTTATGAAAACAAAAGATCATGGTGATCACAATGGTGCTTGTCTGTGATAAAGTGAGTATCACAATGTTAAGACTTAGATGAAGAAGGATGAAGGTGTTTAAGTGTGAATGTGGATGTCCAAAACTCAAGAATTAGACTCGTTTATAAAGTAACAAGGTGGATGAGAGAGAAAACATGAATGACAATAGTGAAACACAAGCATGTAACACGTAAGAAAAATGAAGAAAATGATGTAGTGAAAGTTGGCCTCTACCTTAGATTGGCATGGTCAAGGTGTGGCTTTCTAAATGGTTCTCTCAACTAGGTGTCAATAGTATACCCAAGTGAGCACGGTGCTATTGCAAGTTGTCGGCTTTCCTTTACCCCCTTTGAAACAATGAGAAAATATCTTACTTAAATGAATCACATTGGGGTCACCACTAAGGATACCCGTTACTCTAATCTCATAAGTGTACTAGTCAGGTAGGATGGTGGGTACCTATTTTGTCATCCAGTTACCTAAATGTTTTGACTACTTTGGGGTTCCCGTGTTACTCCTCAAATGATTTTTATGGCTTAACACAAAACACTTCCCACAGTTGTAGCAGTTTATCAATAGACTTATCAACCGCACCTGCAAATACAGTGTGAATTATTCATTTTGTCTTGATTAAAGAGGTTCCCTGCACACAAAGAATTAGTAGTTTTCTTAGCTCACGATTGAGGAAACCTGTAATTAGTAGTTTGAGAAATAGTCTTCGGAATATGGTCGTGCAACCAAGTATTGGTAGTTTTCCCAAGGTAGACAAAGAGAAAACAATGAAAAATAAAACAATCACATTTTTTATTCTCAAGATCACTTGTAATAAGCGTGAGAGAAGAACATACATGTGAAGTTTGTTGCAATTAACTTCAAAAAATGATAACAAAAACGTAAGTGAAATACCTATAAAAAGTGTTAGTTCACGTTGCAAAAATGATTAAACATTCCAAAAATGGCTAAAAAGTGAAAAAAATTTGGACAAAACACCCAATAACCCTACACGTACGAGTTTCACAATTAGTTGGTAGCACGGGGGTTTGATTGGGGAGCTCGCTTGTGGAAAGTGAGTGACAACATTGACAGGGTATGTGGCAGTGAGCAAGGAATGTAGAGGGCTCGAGGGTAAGGATATCGCGGTTAGGATGGTCTCAAGTTGATTGAGCTGGGCCGAGGGGTAATGTGTCTATGTGTTGTCAGAGGGACTTAGGAGAGAGATGAGCCTGGGACAGTGTTGGGTAAGAGCTCATAGGGGATGAGATCAGGCATGTAGAGGGAGAATGGTGAGGATCTCGGCCAAGAATCGGGGGTGAGTGTCAAATTGGGGAAGTAAGTAAGGAGGGGTCGAGTAGGAGGTTTATATAGTAGCTCAACGAGATAGCTCACCAAGCGAGGGGCCATCTAGGGGGATAAAAGGGAGGGAGGCTAATTAGGTTTTAGCATTTTTTTTGTGATTTTTTTGATGTAAAACTATTTTTTTTTGTTTGAAATTTGTAGGCCTTGTCAAAACAAAAAAAATATATATTTTTTTAGCAAAAACTATAAACAACAACCAAAAAAACCCCAAGTTTAACACACACACCTAAATTTGGTTATAACTAAATAGCCCACTAAATTTAGAGGGAAAAGTACTAGATGATTTTTTTATGTTTTTTGTGATACAAATCTGATTTCCTCTTTCCAGAAAGCTGCAAACACTTGCAAAAGAGTCACAAACACAATTAAAACAAAACAAGAATTAAAAAAATTGTATAAAATTTGATTTCTACTTCCAAGTGCTCCCAAAACGCTCCTGCAAACACATCACAATAAACAACGAAAACACACCAAACAAAAAAATGCTAATCTGATAAAAACCAGATACACAATGATTAGTGGAAATTAAAATTCTACACTACAAGATAAATAATAGATGAAAATAAAATGAATGAAGATATGGGTGTGGTCCCACCGAGCATGTCAGCATGTAAACAATGAAAAACTCGCATAACAGAAGATAAACATAACAACTTGCAAACCTTCTTGTGGATCTTCCTTGCAAACCTTAGCAAGATTGTGGAAACTTTAAGCTTGTGAAATCTTGAAAATATTTGATTATGGGTACTCTTAAATGTGACCTCCAAATGGATGCAAATTGCGATGAACACAAACAGGAAAGCTTCCAATATACAAAAATATTGGAGAGAAAAATTGACAGAGTAAGTGTACTGTAAATCCAAGAGAATTTGTAAAGGGATAGGCATCCTCTTTTATGGAGGCTAAGTAGTGATCTGAGTTGGTTGAATGCAAACGCTAAAAATAAAATTTGAGGGAAGTTAAATGGTTCCAGGAAGATAAATGCTATTGAGGGACAGTAAATAGATTTAATTGGCAGAAGTTACATCTAGAAAGGTGGTTGTGCATGTAGTTTAATTACCCCGCCTTTTTAGGATTCTAGAACCTGGGTTGACTAGACTACTGAAGTGGAATCCACGTGGCAGTTGACTAGGAAAATTGGTTGTACTTTCCTAATTAGATAACTAATTTAATTAGCTATAATGTGCAATCTAACTAATTAATCATTTATATAATAAATGATAATTAAACTAGCTAAATGTGTACAAAAGATTAATTTAATTAATCCAAATGGGCGTAATGCGCGTGATTAATTAATTTAATAGATCAATCATAAGAGGATGAACGACATGATGTACTAGGATATTACTAGGAATGAGTGAGTGAGTTTGGGGGTGTCTACATACGGATGTATGAAAGATATTTAGGAAACAGTTAGAAGAATGACACATAAACAAATTTTTCCTAAACCTTATAAGCATACCACAATAAGTATTGAATCTTGTAGATACTTATGCATACACTTCATGCTTCCCTAATGGGTTTTAAAACCGGTCTTCCTTCACTTTCTAATACAATGATGTAGAGAACTAAGTGTAGAATGATTCAATACAAATCACAAATTCTTTCATAACTCTAAGGAAAGATATGGATTTGCCTCATAAATTCCTAATCTTCCATCTCAGAGATCAAATATTGCTCTGATACCAAATGCAGATTTAGACATAGTTTTACACAGTTGTAATATTAAACCTTTGTTATATTATTCAATATACACCATACATTTATATAGGCAAGCGATCTCCTAAATTTTAGGAGTCATGTCACAACTACCATTCACTGTAAACCTCCCATTCTCATATTTATGAAATTTGTTCAAATAACTCTCCAAACATTATATGTGGGCACTAATAAATTACCAAATATATACAATCACATTATTCTATGTTGGCACTAATATTTCCTAACATAAACATCCTCAAAAAGTATATTTTCCTAAGTCTTCATTTTTGTGTCCTTTGGACATTGTTAAATTGTTTGTAATATTTATTGTGAGTCAAAGATAGAGTGTCAAAAAATAGAACAAAAATTGCCTCATGAAATGCATTTTATATGTTACTCGAGATCCTTGTAAAATATGTGTTTCACATTGGGTGGAAGATATAATTAATAATGTTGAAACCATTGAGCTTCACATATTTATTCAGCTAAGTTAGTAGCATGTCCATCGGAGGCTGAAGGCAACAGAGGAAGAAGGTCATTCAGTGACCTCTCATTAGTCACTAACGACGGGGTTGCACGTCTACAATAGTGGTAATTTTATTTTCAATTGTATGTTTGAATAAGATCAACAATATGTGCATGTTTGTTTAGAATGTGTGGAATGTGATATTTCTAATGCAATCTCTTGAATGTATTGTGATATGGCGTGGAAGGTGTCAAACTGTAGAAATAGTTGTATACGAGGGCAGTTGACTGTAGGGATCCTTTGACTGTTGTACTTCATTGGAAGATGGTAGTCGATGATAAGTTAACTAGAAGTGAAAGTGGGATCATTTCTTTTATATAAGTGATCTTATACAACAAGATACAAACATCAATAAATAGACCTAAAAGTATGTGTTGGTATATGATTTTGTTTTGAATGCTCCTTGCTCGATGTTCATGCTAAGGGGGGACTGTTAGGAATATTATAGTGTTCCACATGGTTTTATATTTACGTATGGTAAATATTTATGTGTGAGTAAATAATATTAAGTAAATGTAAATCAATTTTCAAATAACAACTCAATTTGAACTATATTGTTTATTCAAGATTTGGTTGTTAAACTAAATTCACATATTTAGGGAAGTTGTAACCTTAGAAATTAGAGTTAAACCAAATTATAATGATAAGAGATACAAAGGATTCATATTCGATGGTGAAGGAGTCCTAAGGTTTGGAAATCAAGTCTATGTACCCTTGGAAATTGAACTAAGGATGAAAGTGATAAAGGAATTTCACGATGTTCCTTATTATGAACATCCTAGTGTGACTAGATGCTTGTTGATGTGAAATAGGAGTACTTTTGGAAGGGGATGAAAAAAGGATATAGTAAACTATGTATCTCGTTGCTTGGAATGTCAGCATGTCAAGCTTGAACATATGCATCCAACAACACAGTTTTACACTCCCAACATTCCACAATATAAATGACAGGTAATCAACATGGACTTTGTGCAAGGGCTGCCAATGTCTAAAAATAAGCACGATGTAATCTTATTTGTACTAGAAAAACTAATGAAAATAGCTCACTTTATACAAGGGAATCTGAAAGAGGATTCACCTATACTTACAAGGAGATTCATGCATGAGATTTTTAGATTGCACGGAGTTCCTGAATTAATAATTTCAGATCGGGATCCTAGGATGACTTCTCGTTTTTGGAAAACTTTGAATTCAGCCTTAGGGACAAAGCTAAATTTCAATTTTGCATACCATCCAAAAACAAATGGACAAACTGGAAGGGTAAATTAGATCATGGAATACATGCTCAGGATGTACTACATGGAGTAGCAATACAAGTGGGAATAATATTTTCCTTTGGTTGAGTTTACATATAATAACACTTACCACTCCTCACCAAAAATGGTTCCTTTGAGGCATTGTATAAACAGAAGTGTAGAACACATGTTAGTTGGGACAACGTGGAAGACAGAAAAGTAATAGGATCGGAGATGTTGATTGAAATGGAACAACAAGTCAAACAAATTTGTGAACGATTAAAAGAGAATACCGATATGCATAAGAGTTATGCTAATTTAAAGAGAGTTGACAGAAAATTTGAACTAGGAAATAAAGTGTTCTTAAGAGTCAAACCTAAGAAAAAATCAATTTCGTTTGGAAAATCAGTGAATTTGTCAACTCGTTTTGTTGGACCCTTTGAAATAATTGAAATAATCAACCATGTGGCACACCGTTTAGCATTGTCTCCCACATTGTCCAAGATACGTGATGTTTTTAATATTTCTTTTCTTAAAAATTATGTATCAGATTTATCAAATGTACTTAATTGGAACTCATTACAGGTTCAGGATCCGGGTATCATCGTGGTTGAGCCCATTAGGGTTCTGGAAACTCACAGGTTGCACTTGCAAAAAAGAGAAATAAATTAGTGCAAGGTCCAATGGGACTAATTTTATTAAGAAAGTGTAGTGCCCCTTCTATGACACCGAAAAATGCACCAAACGTGACTGAAAATTTCAGGGTAATTTTTTTTTTTGAAGTGTTTAGTTAATATTAATACATCTTTTATAACATTTCCTGATAATTACTAATTTTATACCATTTTAATTTACCCAATTAAAAGAATTATTAGCCTAAACCCAATTTTTATTATTTACTTATCCTTTAAATTTGTACACCTTAAATACCTCTTTCCTTTTAATTAGAATTTGTCATGGGAACAATAACATACTCATTTTTAAATATAATTAATTTCCCCTTGGATAAATTTACCCACAACCCTTTCTTAAATTATTCATCACACCCTTCCTCTTTGCTATAATTCCCATTAAAACCCATGACTAAAAAGAAAGGAGGATTTAATAATAACCCTAGGATTAAATTCATCTTGGCCCTTGGTTTTGGAAAAAAAACCCTAAAATTTTTGCCCTAATCCTTTAATGGCCTTTTTTCTTCTCTTTCTCTTGTTTCTCTCTCTCATTTTGCTTTCTTTTCCCTTGTGCAGGTGGTTGGAGAGAAACTATGGAGACTATTTTTATTATTATTTTTTTGCAATACTCATGCTATATTATCCTTTGTTATGGAGTAAATATGTGTGTGTGTGTTTGTGTGTGTGTGTGTGTGTGTACAAATATTTCTATTTACTGTTAAAATGTGAAAAGAGGGGGGCGGATTTATTTTTGTTACAGGGGAAGGATGTGAAGGGGGCTGTGTGGAAGAGAGGGTCGTGGTGGGGGAAGGCGTAGCAGAGGGAGGGCGGAAAGGCGCACGGGGAGGCACGAGGAGGAGGGTCGAGGCAGGACGAGAGGCGCGTGGAGAGGGGGTGGTTGGGCGCGGTAGGGGGTGCGGTTGGGGTGCGGCAGGCAACATATGGAGGCTGCAGGGTTTGTGGGGACAGCGCCCCCACCGTGGGACAGTGCAGGGGTGGGGGGGTTCGGCCCCCCCACTTGCATTCAGTTATTTTTTTTAAATTTTATTTTTGTTTTTGTTTTAAAAAAAAAAGTGAATCATAAACATATATGTAACTCATATTGTATACATAACTCCAGTTTTTAACATATACATATATATATATATATATATATATATAATGTATATATATATATTCTTATATTCAGATAAACAAGGAACGGATATATATATAATATATAATTGCATTAAACACTTATAAAACTATCACGAGTTTTTTCTTATAGCAACAAAAAAAAAACTGCATATATATATATATATATTTTCCTTATATATATATATATATATATATCTTTTTTTTTTAATTCTAACTCTGGTATATATACCTATATTTATTTATTTATTTTTGTACACAAAGATGAATAAGCGAAATTCAATTTAAAATAAATACTGGTTTTAACCTTATCATTTATACAAAATGGGTTGTACGTTCCTCACTATTCATATTTCGATGGTTATCATATTGTTATAAGAAAAACATAAGAATTTTTAAAAGATTAAAAAAAAAACTAATTGCTGATAAATTTTGCAAAGGAGTATACGATTCAAAAAAAAAAATTGATAAAATATGTAAAACTTGCAACAAAGAAATACTATGCTTTTCAAATGCGATGCAAAGGAAATTTTTTTTTTTTGTCAAATAAATATCCCAACTACAAGCATGTTAAGGGAATGTAACAAGAATGCTTATACTAAATGTATTTTAAAGAAGAATAATATATCATTATTTTACAAATCTTCGTTTGCACAAACTTCTCAATAACTCAATACTTTATACAAGCATGCTAAATATACAAGGCAACAATCCAACGAAATTTCTTTCCAAGGTTGGAAGAAAGTCTTCAAATACAAGGGCTTCCAATCTTACAAGTGGTTCCAATCCACAAGGAGGATACTTTACAAAAAAAAATAACACTCTTCAAATAGCCATAGTTTAGAGTCACAAACAGAGGAATGCCAACAAAATGAAGGAGACAATGAGCACCAAGATGACAAGAGATTCCAAGCTTGAGATACATCCTTCATGCCTTCAAGAGATCCAACCAGGAGAAGGAGCTTGTTTGCCACCCAACCATAGGCATCATCACATGCCTTTCCAAAGGTTGGGATGCATGCTAGCCTCCCCCAAGCCCATGGGAAAGAGGATAACAACCACATCTTGCACCAGAAGAGGTGAAACAACAAAGATACAAGCACACCAACAATAGGAAAAACACAAAACAAGACTCCAAAATTTACAAGGAGGAGAACCCATGTTCTTCCTCAAAAGTGGGAAAGAGAGAAGAAATTTCTCCAAAAGTTATATTCCAAAATGCTTGCACAAAGTAAAAATTTCCTTACCCTCCTTATTGCTCATAAATTCAATCAAAATCCTCCTTATTCCTCCACCCTTTCTCCAAGTCCTTCTTGGAAGGATTTTCAAACCCCAAAGCGGTTTCCTTACCAAGAATGGGGAAGGAGATTCAAGCCAAATGAATCAACTTCCCCACCTCAACCATTGAGGGGAAACACTAAGACCCTACAAGGCTTGTCCATCAAGCCTTGAGGATTGAGAGGGAAAATTCCCTCTCTCTTCCCCCACACTCCAAAACCCCATCATGCCATATGATGGAGGGAGTAAAAACAAACAAATAACCAAATAACAAAATCATGCAACCCATCTAACAACTAAGATAAATGCAACACAAGCAAAAGACATAAGAGCCTACCCCAAGGAAAGCTCTCCAAAAAGCTTTCCAACTTCAAGCTCCTCCACTCTTGACTCAAGCAAATCACAAGCTCCAAATCACCCAAGCATCCAAGCAAGAAGTTCCAAAAAAAAAGTCCCTCTCTTTTCCCATGAATGGGAATTTGAAGAGGAGCAAGCAAGCATCCTCACAAATGAGGGGGTGACATGTGTCACCCCTCTCACTCATCAAGGTCAGAGATGCCAAAACAAAAGAGAGAAAGGGTAAAATTATCTTTTTGCCCTCTTCTCCCAAAATCCCCTAAATGTTAGCAAGACAAAATAAGTGAAACTTTTAATAAGCACTGAAATCCACATCCCTTACATGGATGTGACTAAACAAGAGGTAAAAAGGGAGGGAAAACTCCCTCTAGCCTTGAAAATAAGCCCCCCTACCCATTAAGTAGGGTCCAAGGGCTCATTTTTATGTTAGGGGAACTCTTAAGCTAAAAAGGGGTCCCCAAAAATGCCCAAAATACCCTAATTTCGTGTTTTACATTTTTGGCACAAGGGTAGAGGGTGTGGGACCACCCAAGGGTCTCACATGTGACCCTAAACCCTTGTGATTAAATGACTCATTAAAAAAAATCTAAAATTTAAATGAAAGTGGGATTATTGACTCCCAAAACAAGCTTACATCATAATCAACTACCCTAAACAAAATTAATAATTCAAAGCACCATACATTACAAAAAAATTGGGGTCACTCATAGTGCCCAAAATAATAATCTCCTATACTAAGGCTTCACACAATGAACATGGCTAGGACTCATCCTGTGGGCTGCTTGTGCAAGATTGTGTAGCTGGCCTGAGTCCCACGTTCTCCCGTAAACCTGTCACCTATACACTCATTGCACACATTAACCGTACCTGTTCGATAAATATAAAACAATGACATAGTAAGATATCAATAAGTTCTACACTAGCCTAACATCCTACTGAAATCAAAATGCGACAACGTGCACAATTATATTCAATATTCCAAAAGTTAGACAAGATGATAAAGTGACATATAACCATGGAATTCCACATGCAACAACTATCCATCAATATAATTATGTTCCAAAACACAACATCATATCCATTAGTATCCATGACATCATAAGAAAATGCGACAACATAGAAATTAAGCTAAATTGGCGCTACACGCCTGAATGTCCACACATGTCTAATAAGATCAAATCTCTAATATAATGTCCACAATATAACAAAACTCTGTCAAAACATGTCTATGAGCAAAGAACCACAAGCTATTGAGCTATAAAAAGTGTGGGCACTACAGAAAGTGCAACTTGGGAGAACTTAGAGGATATAAAAATTGTTTTTCCGCACCTGTTTCAGTGATAGAACATAAATATTTGTTATCTGTTATAATACTTTTGCTATTCATTATTTTTTGAATGACTTAAAACGTCATAAATTTTCCTATTTTGGATGAAACTTGATTAAAATGGGTTGTTACAGCCAGAAAAATTTATGTTTGAAAGTTCTTGAAACTTGATATTTGCAAGTCTTAGTTATACTTTTAATATTATTTGACGTTTAAATAAGTGTATTCTTTCTTATTTGGTTAAAAATTGTGTAGTTATGGAGCTAATCATCGGGACGATGATTCTTAAGGGGGAAGTATGTCATATCCCCACGAGTTTCATTCTTGATGAGTATATATTTTATCTGGTTGTAGGTAATAATATGATTTATTATCTTACTTTTGTAAATAATTGGACTACAGTCACAATTATGATTGGATAATTACAAAAAAAGTGATAAAGAAAACATGTTTGACAATGAGTTTATTTATAATCATAATATCGGTTCTATACACCTGTGACATTTCATTTTTGTGTTCTAGCTCTGATTGCGACATATTACAAACAATACAAATTGTTTTCTAACCTAGTTGCTAAATGGTGATGCAACACTACACCTATAAGAAGGAAGATGCCTTAATAGATGGGGTCGGTAAGAATGAGTCTTGGTAAGATTAAATTACTTCTTCATTATTTATACCTTGATTGGTTTTTAGAAATAGGCAATCATATCAATATAAGAATCTGCCATGGTTGTGTTCTATATAAAAACTGTACTCCTGTTTCACAAGGCCAAACGGGCCTTTGGCAATGTGGTGTATTGATATTATTGGTTGTAGTTGTGAATAGGAAATACTTGTTGTGATATGTGTGTGTGTGTGTGTGTGTGTGTGTGTATACATATGTATTATATGCATACACATCCATGTATGTGTATATATGGGTATATGTATATGTATGCATATAATAGATATGTATACACACACACACACACACATATATATATACACACCTTGCATTATATGGTCCTCAACCATCTTAACGGCTATGGTAATAATGTTTGTTTAATATTTCTTTGAGGAATGGAAGCTCGATCGAGCTACCACCCGAGCTCGTAGCGAACGAGTTGGGCAATCCAACCGTGGCATTAGCCACCCAACCATGTCTATTTAATGATCTCTAAACTCTAAATGGCCAAAGGCCACTTTTCTAAAGTTACGTTTGACCATTTCAGCGGTCCTCGACCGTTCGATGGGCGATATTGTGAGATCGGACGGTGGACGTTTGTTTCCAGATTTAGCCAACGAGATAAAAGTGGAAGGTGGTTGGATAAGTTGGTGAATTAGAGTGAAAAATGGAGACAGGTACCAATTGCATTAATTTTGATTAATCGCGATTCTACGGGCAGGGGGGGAAACGAGAAGATTCTCGAGGAAGCTACTGCCAAATATAGAGTTAACTACGGTTTCATTTTTTATAGTTGTCTTTTCACCTCTCAAACTCTGCAAGGAGAAATTAGGGGGAGCTATTTTCATACAAACTTGTTTTTGGCTCTACATGTTATTTTAACTATTACTGAGCTTTTTCTGGGCTATTAATGGCCACTGCTATGATTAGAATGGGCTTCTTGATCAACTTGGATATTGTTCTTGTTTGGTTTTTTGGGAACACTTGCAAGAGTTTGCTGGGAAGGATTTTAATTGCATGCAGTCGACTCAAAAAAAAACTTGAAGGAATTCAGGGCAATATTATTTAGGCATGAAATTTTTCTCCTTCCCCATCTTTGTTATTTATAGCATTAAGACATTTTTGTGTTATTAACACCTTACAAATATCTTTCTGGGTGAGCATATGCTACGAAGATTGTGGGTATTTTGTGGGTGACAATTTAATGTATATTATGTTTAACATTTTGCTAAATGCATTATAATACGATTGTGTGTGTATTTTCGGATTGATTGTGTGAGATTTGTCCTTGGTTGGCTTAATGGTTTCAACCTAAGAATCAGTGGTGGGTTACTATCGATTGCATATATATTTATATTCATGGTTGAGTATATTTTTTTATTAAGAATGGTTAAAAACTCTTATTGAGTTTATTTATATCTGTGTGTTAGGATTATGATATATAAAAACACTTTGTGGATACCATTTCGGATTCAAATAGAATATTGGATCTTACAAACAAACACACACGCACGCACGCACAGCGTGCACGCACAAACACACACACACAGATATATATATATATATATATATATATATATATATATATATATATATATATATATATATATCTACCTTTTTAGTGGTTTATCTTCTGGTCTTAAATGAGTTTCGAATGGAAAATATGGACGGTATTTGTATTTTATTGACTGTTAAACAAACCCATCAGGGTTATTGGCTTATGCAAAGTTATATTTAATAATGGCAATGTACAATCGTCATGTTCAAAAACTCATCCTTGGCCTTCTAGTTATCGGTTTATAGTTAAAAATAAGGCCGAACAACCTTTGCTTTGTTATGTGACTATATTTTACCTTCTAGTTAAATACCCATTTGGGATTTTTACTTAATACATTCCACGAGGATATTTGGGTGTCTATGTTTCACTATCCATATTTCCCTTTTTTAAACCCTGATTCTAGATGCATATGTGTATGCGAAGCTTAAAGTGTGGGAAAGGGAAAAAATAGCAGGGGAAGTTGCTTCTAATCAAACTCTTACTCTCTGTGTGTGTGTGTGTCTCATACATCATGGGGGTTATGGTATGCATGCATACGAGCTGAGTTGAAAATATGAGAGACTAAGTCGACTGTAGTGGTTAAGTCGAATAATTTTGTTTCCAAATGATATTATTGTGACTGTACTGTATGGTTATATTTGGATAGATTGATTTGGTTCAGATTGTTTAAGGAAAGTTTGTCGAGATTAAGGTAATTCCGTAGATATTAAAAAATAGTTTATGGATATCTATTGTGGATTTTGACTACAACTTTCTTTGACTGAAATTATTATTTTGAAAGTTATAGATAATGACTGTACGGATTCTTATTAAGGGAATTGTATGAACTTATAATTAATTGGATATTACTCTTGACTTTGTGAGTAAAGGTAAGATACTCTAATGATTGGCCCATGCAAAGTATAGTCTTACTTATGTAAGTATAAAAAGAATATTTACAATCACCTTTGGGAAGAAATGGTATGATATTATTCAAGAAATTGTCATATGAATCAATGAATTAATAACAGGTTCAATTAGAAATATTGTATCACTTAATTACTCGGTTATGTAATGATATAGTCTTAATCTTAATTGTTATCTTGTATAGGCATTATAAAGATTGTAAAAGGGTAAGGTTACATTGTAATTCTTGATTTTGACTCGTGATGTCTAATATTGTTGATGGGATAACCATAGAGATATTTCGGTGCTATAATTAGTAACGATAAGGTGGGAGACTCTTTTCATCCCAGTTCAATCGAATTGACCATTGTCTAACACTTTTCAAATGACGGAAGTAAATTCTTTTCTGGCGGTTGATTTTAAAAGACTATGATGATTCAATTTGATTGATTATGATTTTAGGTTGTAATTATTGTGTGGCATGTTATAAAAGTGGGCTTATGATTCGTTGTTGTATTTTTATGAAATTTATCTTAGCCTTAAATGTTATTGTACTTGTTGGTGCTCAATTTAAATCTCACCATGTTTCTTTAATAATTCTTAGTCCACATGGTTTGAAGTGTTCTCTGTCTTCTTGTGTGGATGCGTGAAAGTTTTCTCCTTCATTTGGTTGCCATTGTCAGTCCTTTCCTTGGGTCATGGATCACATTGAGTCTTGGTTTTATTTACATTCTTCTCTCCATGGGAAAAAAAAATTTGTTGGGTGTCTTCCATGACTATCTCCTTTGTAAATCCTGTCCCAACATCCGTGGATACATGGTCCTTTCTGATTGGATGCGGCGCCGGTGGGTCTTTTTGGTGAAACTTGTCACTTTTGTTACATTTGTAAAAAAATGCCAAATTGGTCCCACGGCCCCGATAGTATATAGTTGGCTATTCAACAATATGAAGCGGCATGGTAAATTTCTTACTTTGACCCTAAAGAAGGACACGTGGTGGTTTGAAAGGTTAAAGGCGTAGAGGGGGGTCGCCAGAGCATTTTGAAGATTTTTGCCTTTTTGTGAGAAGGAGCAAAGTTATAAAATGATCCGTAATTCTGCGGGAGACAAATTAATGTCACATGTTTCAGTCAGCATTGGAAAAGTCAAAGCGGGGAGAACGGGTTGCTGGAGCATTTTGTAGATTTTTTCATTTTGGTGAAAAGGAGCAAAGTTATGAAATGATCCGCAACTCCGCTGGGGCTCACATCAAAAGTTAGAAGTGGAGAGGCGGGTCACTAGGGCATTTTGAGATTCTCAGGCCTGCTTCAACTCAAAAAAATTCCACGTGGAGGGCCTACGCTCATTTGAAGATTCGCCTCTCGGTTTGACCTTTGGAGTTGTGTCAGGGAGAAACATGGAGGCTTCTGGTGGATCTTCCCATACTTAGACTTTTCAAGCACCCAATGCAACTTTCTTAGGCCTGGGACACGTGGAGGGCCCGCGCCTATTTGGGGACTTGCCCTTGAATTTTACTTTAGAAAGAGTGCCAAGGAGACACGTGGAGGTTTCCGTTGGATCTTCCCATACTTATACTTTTTCAAGTTTCCGGTGTAACTTTTCCAAACCCTAGACACGTGGAAGACCCACCGCTTGTTTGGGAGTCCTTATTTTGAGCTTCATACCAAAAAAGTGCTAAAGAGACATGTGGAGGTTTCCACTGGCTCCTCTTTGCACTTGGTCAACTTGGACTCGCATTGCAGGTATGTGAGGGAACCTCATTTTTGAGAAGCATGAATGTAGGTAATCCATGCGAGGGCACTCATTTCTCAAGGTGCATTCTCGAGGGTGAAAAAGGATTACTTGTCAGATCAAGCCATATGGAGCCACCTGAGAATTATTAAAAATGGGATTTCTTGCACAACAGAATAAAAAATGATTAAGAAGACTATAAAAAACTATGATATGGCATCCCAATCATAGTTTAGGGTCTAAGAAACGTGATAAGTTCATGATTTATCCACCTGGTAGCTTTTGGGTGTAAATTTGTTAAACATCACTTTCTGGAACAAACTTGTAACAAACAAAGGATTCCTCGAATATTCTTCTTAGGGGAGGGGAATTTTTGGATGAGGTGAGCGAGTGAAATTGTATAAAGTGCAATGAGAGTACTCTTGCAAATGGTGCAGAAGTTAACTTTTTTGAGAAATTTTGAGGAGAAACCATTTTCTCGAGAGACTGTCTAAGAGACCAGTTTATTTTCTTTTGTTTTAGATTTAATCACGTGTAAGATGGTTGCAATTGTAACAGCCATTGACAAGCTCTGAGATTGTTGAGGAAACTTTCCCCTACTGATGAATCTAATGAACCTTGAATGACTCTTTGTTGATCATAGAGAATAACTGTGTTTTCTTTTATTTCAAAATGTTTTCAAATAGTTTTTTCATGTTCCTGTTGCAATCTTATGTTGAAATCCCTCTGAATCACACAAGATATCGACCGTGTGTTAGTATTGTGGCATTTGCAATTTCATTATGAGAAAAACTTTCATTTGGCAATGAAATAAACAATTTAAAATCACTTTACTTTCATTATGTTGATAAAGATTGTTTGTAAGCCTATGAGTGTATCTTAGGCATGACGAATTGGGGAATTTCAACATTTAATTGAGTCTTTAACACGAGAATTTGTGTTGAATTCTTGAAGAATGTGTGAAATCATGCATCTCTGGGCCTCCATTGATACACACCTTCTGGTTGAACAGGAATATTTTGACTGTTCTGAGGCATTCTATTTGTGAGTTTTTCCAATTTTTTGTAAAGGCTCTCAAAGATCTGGTATAATCAACTTCATCTTGATTATATTCCCATCAAAAAATTCTCAAATGATGAATCCTACATGAACCACACCTTTGTTTGTATTGTGTATCCACAAATGAACAAATTCCACTGCTATAAGTATACAAAGACAATCAAGATTCAATTATTGTCTTTAGTAACCCGAACCTTGTCCAAGAAACATCTCCACTCTCTATTGTGACAACTCGTGAGAGTTAGAATATGGTGTTGTATTGATCATATTTCCACAAAGTTCTCATTAAAATTCTGTAAATAAGGATCTCTTGATGTCCTTCACCAACACGGGTTACAGAACGGGTCCTCTCACCCTGGTTGAAAGCACAACCTAAAGTAGTGAGGGTAGATCAAACCCTCAATGAGGTGCTATCCATTTGTCCAACACCTAAGTAACAAAGAGTTAGTTGAATCCCCTCCCCGGCTACAAAATGACTCGTATCATTATTCATATGTCTCTAAGCATCATGTCAGTTTGGTAATGTTTGCTCATCCCTCGTTGGAGAATCAATTTGGATACCAACAGTACCATTCTAGAAAAATAAATATTAAACTAGTATGAAATGTTTAAGTTATTTATGAAGTGATTCAAGGTCGATTTGTATAAATCATTATTGTTATTTATTGAAATCAGCATGATACTGAGCATGTTGATAAAGCAATTTGATTCAATAAATTATGAATTATATCATATTAATAATTGAGGAGCAATTATGAAGTAGTTATACTTATGGGATTTCAACCTTAAGTGGCACTGTTGAATTAAGGCTACAAGAATCATTGAGTTATAAACTATTATGGTAAATGATTGAGACTTATTCATTATGAAGTTATTTGCATGAACTAATGTTATTACGAGCATTTTGTAACTATTTATCATTTGATTAAAATGTACTTATGGATTATTATGACAATGTGGTAGATGATAATTAATCATGGACTACTAATCAATGCAGTAAACTATTTTAACTTACATTAAGAGGCATAATTGATGTAAGTAAATAATTTTGAAGGTGATTGCAATCTATTATCAAAACTAAGTTATGAACCTTAGGATCAATTTATATGCGAGAATGCATCGCTGTGGTATGAGAGAAACCTGTCGTAAAACTAATTCTTTTTATAACTAAATAAGTTAAGAATTATGAAGATCGTAATATAAAGAGCTCGACAGACCAACTTCGGATGACTATTGTAGAGTAGTGTTCATTTAATGATGCAAGTCATTAAAATAATACTTCCATACAATAGATATCCTAAGTTGTCCCTCGAGCTCCACTTATTACGTTTGTCACAATACATTAAATAATTGTGTTACACATAAGTTGTGAAAGTTGATTATCATTCATGAGAAAGTCACTTCAGTACTAACTTATGTTGGCTAGGGGGAAGAAATTGGTTGCGTAATGATGCAATGTTGTTACATAGGCCCTTTCTCCTCCCATATGTAACCTAAGTTGGCACAGATGTGCTTCTTCAGCTGGGTTGAATAGGTTTTGTACCTTGTGCTAACTTGAATTTAAGTAAACTCAACTAGCTGATTCAATTATTATAATTGAACAAAGTAATGTGGTGATGGGGACATGTTTCTATTGACGAATGTGTCATCTAGAAACTGAGCATAGCAACGCATGAATATTAAAATTTGGCCAAAGTATTGTGAGTTATTACACTTTTAATTTCACCTAGTTCTAATCTAAAGTGTGAGATGTCGGATGGGATTCGATTGATTGAATTCAGGGTAGACACTTAGAATAACACTTGTAAATCAATGTCGAGAAGGGTATTAAATGTATACTTGTATACAGACTCGAAGGATTAATCTATGGGGGATCGGAAGATCTAATTAACCCATAGTTATGAACATGCTTTATTGATTGTTATTTGAAGAATTGTAATCATAATGTTGCTAGATTTAAATGTTAGGATGTACATTTAAATCATTAATGAAAGATTTATTTTGGAAAGATAATATCTAAAAAATCCCTCATTTTGAAGCAATGAAAATTAGGTGTTAAATTTTGGTATTAGAGCTAAAGGTTGCAACTCTTTGACCTATTGATTCCTCACACTAATTAAAAATTAATTCTTGTCTAACAAAGAACATGGTTGGAACAAGGGGAAAAATTGCAAACCAACCTGCAGGTGGTGATGCAGTCATAGTGCAATAGTTGGATGATATTTTTGCTGCCATCCAGGATATACGAAACCGTATGGCTATTCTTGAACAATAAGTCATGGGTAATGACGACGGTGATGAGATTGATGGCATTGAATCATCTCAAGAACAACCTAACGTTGTAAACAACAACATTATAGATCCAAATGCAGCAAATAATGACTCTACAAATGCTAATGCAAATGCAAATCTGAATGATAATGAGGTAAACCAACTTGAGAACAAGAGGTCATGTTTGGTAGTTGAAATGTCAAATGATATCAAGAGGATCAGCCCACCAAAATTCAACGGTACAGCCTTGGGTGATGGAGCTGAGAATTAACTCAGCGAAATGGAGAAGTATTTCACTATTAGAAACTTCTCAGAAGAAACCAAGGTGGTTTGGGGAGATTATCATCTCTCCAATGACACATCCTCCTGGTGGGACAGCCGAAAAGTTGAGCTAGTTGTAGATGAGGCAAATATAACTTGGGATCAGTTTAAAGCATACTTTAGACAACGTTGGTTACCCCAAATATACTATGATCAGAAAATGTCTTAATTTCAGACACTAACTCAAGGAAAGTTGACAATAACTGAATATTGGGAGAAGTTCACCAAACTTCTGAAATACATACCTCAATACCAAACTGATGAGAAATTTTGGCTCAGGAAGTTCATCATGGGATTAAACCTAGTGATAAGAGGTAAATTTGATGTCCATGGACCATCAACTATGGAAGTTGTTTTGAGAAGGCAATAAGACAAGAATAGAAACTGCAGGTTATTTCTGCACATAGAGAGGAGAAGAAAAAGGAATTTGTTAATGCACCATTATCTTTAGCACCTAAAAAGGTGGCATGGAAGAAGTTTGGCAACAAAACCAAAAATAGAAATGGAAATGGCAAGAAATTCACAACAGTCAAGACTGCTGCAAATAATAAGAAAAATGTACAGAACAATATAGCCAGTAAGGAAAGTAAAACTGATAGGAAAGGACCCTTCGGGGGATATTTTATTTGTGGTCTAGATCACTATGCAAATAATTTTCCTCAGAGAAATAAGGGTAACAATCAACAACATCATATTCATGTTGTCAACACTAAAATTTTCCTCCGTAATTTCTATTTCATTAATGTATGTATTAGGAATAAGATGTTGTTAAGTATAATTAGTAGTAGTGTCTGATAGAAGATAACGGTGCCGTCAGTACGGTGCCGCCAATAATGTGGAGTACGGTAACAATCAAAGTACAATAGGAATGTTGTAAAAAGTAAATATTTGTCGTAAGTGGTCTGGTAATGTTAAAATATCAAAGTTTTGGTAATTAGAGAAGTAGGGTCTACATGATTAGGAATTAGAAATATTATATTAGTAATAAGGACAAGGAGTGAGGTCATAAATATTTTGTGTATTTTATTTGAAAATAATCAAAAAATGTGGAACCCATGTAAAATGATAAGCTTTATCTTATCTTAAAAGATAAGCTTACATGTACAAATAAGAGTTAAGGTATGGAATATGATTCGTTAGAGTGGATTTCTTATCCTATCTTAGAGATAAGATGGATAAGCCTGGAAGTTCTATAAGTAGAGAGGCCACCCCCCCTCATTTAGCATAGAAGGAAGTAGTGAGAAATATTGTAGGAAGTGTGCGAAGGAAGCCATCAGTTAAAGGTGTGTTGAAGAAGCCATTAAGAGGTGTAATTGTAAAGTTTCTCCCATAGTCTTGGTGAAAGGCAAGTGAAGTCAATAACACTTGAAGTACCTCATGGGTGAGATTGTAACAATTTCATGTTAATATTATAATTTACTTTGATATTTCAGATTTGTCATCATTCCGTCTTATCATAGTCGATGGTATTCTTGTGTTATGTTGTTGTTTTGTTTCCAGATTACATCCACCAAACTAAAGACTGTGCATTAGTAAATAATCATAGCATGAGGAGTTCCCGGTAAAGAATTATTATAGTGCCGGATTGGTGATGACAATGCTAAAGTGACTGATAAGCAAGCTACGCTAGTCGAAGTGGCAGGTAAGTTATACGGATTTCCTGTAACCATTTTATTTGATATTGGTATAGCTAAATGTTTTAATTCTACTAAATTAGCATCTAAGCTTAAAAGAAAAACTAGTTATATAAAATAATTATGGCTTGTTTAATATGGGAAAAATGTTTTCCACACTATTAATCAATGTTTGTTTGGTGCAACATTTCAACTATCAAGCTTTACCACTAACGTAGACCTTTATCATGCTCATCTAGGCACATATGACATAGTAATAGGTATAAACTGCTTAGCCCAGCACAAAGCAACTGTAGAATGCCTTGAAAAGTGGATTAAATGCCTTCATGACCTGTAGAAAACAATATAAATTGAGGGAGTAAAAAGAGGCTTTACAGTTAGACAAATCACAACCATGCAACTTAATAAGGCTAAGAACAAAGGTTGCGTGCTTTATGCTATAAAAATTACGGATTCTAGTGAAGAGGCTAAGTCTTCGGTGGAAGATCATTCGCTGCTAGGCGAGTACAATGATTTCTTTCTAGAAGAACTACCTAGTCTTCCACCCAAAAGAGAGTTTGATTTCAAAATAGATATCAAACCGGGAACCAAATCAATTTCTAAGGCTCCCTATAGAATGACAACAACTGAACTTGTTGAACTGAAATCAAAACTTTGTGATCTATTATCAAAAGGTGTGATCATACCGAATGTCTCTCCTTGGGGAGCATCGGTCATCTTTGTAAAGAAGAAAGATGGAACACTTAGGCTATGTATCGACTATTGGATGCTTAACAAAGCCACAATCAAGAATAAATACCCTCTTCTAAGAATTAATGACCTTTTTGATCAGATGTGTGGTGCATCAGTTTACTCTAAGATCGATATTTAATCAGGATACCATCAATTGAGAATAAAAGAAGAAACTATTCATAAAACTACCTTTAGGACAAGGTATGGACACTTTGAGTTCACTGTGTTACCCTTTGGACTTACCAATGCTCCAACAACTTTTATGAATGTAATGAATAATATCTTTCAAGCATACCTGGTCAAGTTTGTGTTAGTATTCTTAGGTGGTATTCTCATTTATTCGTAAAGCATTGATGAGCTTAATGAACATCTCATGATTGTTTTAGATGTGTTAAGGAAAAGAAAATTGTATGGTAAGCTTTCCAAGTGTTCGTTCTATCAAAATGAAGTACAAGGTTTGGGACACATAATTAACAATGATGGAATTTCTGTATATCCATAAAAAAATTGCAATAACAACATAATGGCCAACACCTAAAAATGTACATGAAGTAAGAAGTTTCATGGGGTTGGCTAGATACTATCAAAAATTTGTAGTAAAGGACTTCTCGAAAGTTGTAGCTCTAATTACCTCGCTGTAAAAAATGAATAAGATTTTTTTTTGTCTGAAACACGTGAAAATTATTTCAATTTGTTGAAAGAGAAATTAACTTTAGCACCTATTCTAAAAGTTCTAAACAGGGAAAATTTTAGTGCCAAATTTTTGTAAACTCTCAAAAATTGAGATTTATGGAAATTTGAATTAGCGAATTTTCTGTGATTCACAGCCAATTTATTCAGAGAAAACTTTGACCAACATGTCTTTTGTACTATTCATTTCTCGCTGAAATTTTACACATATATAAGAGCTTGTGCACATATTCACCGAAGTAAACATAAACAACTATTATCGTACAACATATGCTATCAAACCACAAATGCAAGTCGATCCAACCCCAAGTCCATCCAACCACAGATTCTCAGACACGTCCAACCCCTTACTTATCCAACCGCTTAAGTCCGTCTAACCCTTTATTCGTCTAACCCCTTATCCATCCAACCCCTTAGCCGTCCAACCCCTTAACCATCCAACTCTGTCATCCAACCCCTTGGCCATCCAATCCCATTAGTCCGTCCAACCCTCAAAGTCGTCAACACCACTCGAGCCATCCAATCTCAGAGCCATCAAACCATTTAGATTCGTCCAACACTGTTGAACCAACTCCTTAGTCATCCAATCCATTATCCATCTAACCCCTTAGTCGTCTAACCCTTGGCCATTCAACCACATAGAGCCTTCTAACCCTAAAGAATCATTAACCAATAGCCGTCTACCCAAGAGCCATCTAAACCTAGAACCATATGAGCTTAGATCCATATAATTCTAAGCCGTCGAGTCTCAGTCCTTCGAACATAAGATTTAGTCGATAAGATAATCATGGATTCTTGGAAATTAGGGTAAGAAGGTTACAAATTCAGCCAGTTAAAAAAAGGGTGCAAATACTTTGCTTGGCTATTTTGGAAAATCACAAAAAAAAAAGGTGGTTTCTACTTCAGATGAAAATATCGGTATGTGTTATTTACATGTTATTTAGTCTTACAAAGTTTGATAATTATGTTTTTCATATTGTTCTTTGAACTCTTTGTACTTTGTGTAAAAATTTAACTATATATAAAATTAATACTATATCTGTAATAATTTTATAAAATTATATGCACACATTTTAGAAATTCCTTCATAAAAAATCAATTTAAAGATATTGATGATCCATTCTATGTCGAGGAAAACATTCCATCCCTTGATGACATAGAAGTACAAGAAAATTCATCAAATTCTCATGATACATCAGCAGAGGAAGCTTATACTCCAAGGCCTATTTCCAAGAAAAGTAGACATGAGAATCAAGATATTCCTGCTGAGAGCTCAGATGCAGAAGTTGAACCCCAAGAAAAAAAAATGTCAGAAGAAAGAGGACAAACTGGACAATTGGAAGGTCTTTCCAGTTTGAATGGACTACAAAATATCCATTTATTGAACCTGTGTACACTAAAAATGGTAATGATGTTCCAACACAATGTTGATGCAAAATATGTGGTTGGAAACAGGGGAAGGATCACACGATGTAGATCAAACTAGACACAATTGAAAAGCACTGTGGGAAAATATACATTTCCCAAAAGATAAAGGATGACAACATAGTCAGAACACATAAATGGAAAGATGTAAAAGAGTTTCTACATGTAAAATATGCAGAAGAATATGAAAAGGACTAAAAACATATGAAAAATCTAAATGAAAAATGTGGCACCATAATAGCAACATTGAGCAAAGATATGGAGGTAGAAATGCATGCAAAAAGTATTCAGTTTGCTACAATATTCCATATATTGAAAAGGGGAAGACCCATGTCATATTTTAGAGAAAATAAATTATGTATAATGTTGTTGGTCTACAGAACGTTCCTCAATCTCATTGGTCAGATACCAGTGGCTGAGAATTGCAAAATGTCTATCTATGGTAGAAAAGTAGGATCTGAAATAGTGTGTTCAAAAGGCAAAGTATATTTCCCTTTCAATAGATGAGGTTATTGCAGTGGAGAATACTTCATAGATTTGTATTCATGTTTACACATTTGCTAATGAAATAAGAACTCCCCATCTCTTAGCAATTCATAAAATGACTGAGAATTATAATTCTAAAAATATTTATAAATTGGCGGTCTCAAATCTAAAGGATATTGTCGGAGTGGATGACTTTTCTATTACAACAAAATTAGTTTGTGTTGGAACCGATGGTGCAGCTGTAATGCAGGGAGCCAAAAATGGTCTCTGCGTTTGACTTCAGACAATTGTTTCTCCTTATATGATTGTTATCCATTGCATGGCTCACAAAATGAATCTGGCCTACAAGATTGTGAGCACATTTGAAAATGTAGCTAAAGTGGAGGAATTGATACGTGATTTGCATGCTTATTGTTCTACCAGTCCAAAGAGATTTTTATAATCTCTAAAATTTGTAATTGGACTAACAAAGGGCAAAAAGCTTCTCAAAGATGTAGATACCAAATGGATATCTATGTATAAACCTGCCTGTAGAATATTTGATGAATATCCTTCATTGACAAGATTTATGTATAAATACCACAGGGATGTAGATAAAGCTAAAGATCTATTGTGTCGTCTAACAGACATAGAAACTTTACTCACACTTTGCAATATTTTGCGTATGTTGAGGGAGCTTAATATTTTAACAAAGCATGCATAAGATCATTCTTTCTACATAGCAGACTTCATAAGAGTCAGAAGACATGTGTGTTGGAGTCTTGAAAGTTTATATATTTCAAATGGGAGTTTTCAGGGTGTTGCTTTTGAAAAATGGAATGCATTGACCAACTTGAAAAATCCCAGGTGTTTCTTAAAATACAATATACATGATCATTTGTGTATAAAAACACATGGGAAAGAGATTACACTTCATATGTTCCAAAAAAGAGTTGATATGGTTGTCTCATAAATGGAAAAAATAAGTGTGACACAAAATTTATATGATGCAGTATTATTGGAAACTAGGAATAAATTGAGAAAGATCTCTGAATCCTTAGCTAAAGAGATCCGAGAAAGATTCAAAAATGATAAAATACTTGTAGCAATGGGAGTTGTAAATCCACAGTTTTGGAATTTTTTCTGGCGGCAAACCATACACATCTATCAGTCCTTTATTTGTAAAAAAACATGAGTGATCTAACTGACCATTTCTCTAAGACTGGAGAGATAAATGAAGTTTTTGTAGAAGGTATTTTACAAAGAAAAATACTTAGTTCATAATCAATGGATTATGCTAATACTATGACACGACAAGTTCAACTTCTACAAAATCCACAGGAATATGGTGCCATCAAAAGGATTTGGAAGGAGATTTGTTCTAGTAGTATTTTGTGTGAAGATTTGAGCGAGTATATTGAGTTGTATGAATTTTGTTTGATTCTGGGTTCTGTGGAAGATGAGAGGGTTTTAAGTGCACTGTCCTTTTTAAATTCAAAAGTTCAAAATAGATTGGATAAGAATCTAGAAAGTTATCTGAGGTTGTATGTATCACGTTACTCAGTGGAGTCTTTTCCTTATGATAGAGCACTCACATTATGGAATTCACTAGTAGAAAGAAGAGGAATTAGTAATATTATGCATGACCTGGGGGATCGAGACACATCCATAGATCATGCTACAATTGATTTCCAAGACACGAATGAAAGTGTTGCTCCAAAACTGTTCGAATTCACATAGATTTCATTTCTTCTATATATTATTGAGACTATTTACAATAGTTTGATGTAATATGTATTGATGTATTTCATACAGAGATTACACTTTTCAATAAATGCAATATTATATTTGTCTTTATTTGACCCATTGCCATTGGAACATTATCACTCTCATTTTCTTGTATCCCACTTGTTTTTTATATTTGGTTTTCAGACTGAAATAAGGACATATTTGTCTTTTATATCTGTTAATTGATTTTTTTTACATCTGCATGAAATCAGAAATGCAAATATTTTAAACAAACAAAATCATCTAAATTTAAGCACCATTTATGTAAACAAAGAAACATAAACATCATTTTTATTATGTAGAAAGCCATTAACAATAAATATAGTTAGAATTCCAAAGTACTCTTGAAATCATTCTCTCATGTGGCAGATTACTTTATGAAGAAAAGTATCAATTCATAAAGCATTTTCGGCCAATACAATTCCAAAAAGGGGGTTGTAAATAAAATTTCAAAGCTTCCAGACAAGTTTTTTCATATAAGGACACATTACGAGGGCATCCTCTTTTCTACCTATGATTCTGAATCATTGTTGTCCTTACGTCTACCACACAAAATAAAAAGCAAAAAAGGGTTGACCACTATCTTTGAATTCCTACGCCAGTGTCGGAATTGTGACAACACACCTGTCATATAGTGAACTTAACTAACATATTGAATTTTTTATGTTGCAGGGGAAGATTAATCTTTTTCTTGCGTAAGAGGTGGAGGAATCTTCTACATCTGTACAAAGCTATCTGTTATAACTTCTGATGCCTGCAAATCTCGTGCTGCGGTATTGATATTTTCAAGAAATTTCTACTCCTCCCTTGCTACATCTCCTACTGACAAAAGTGTTGCATCTACATCTGTCTTTTCCTTCAGTAAGACTTCTGGATCCATCTTATGCTCCTTGATTATCCTTCTCAATGTATTATTTTGTTTATTTAATACTATGAATTTTTTCCTTTAACTGTATAAATGAATTTAGGCTTTTACAGGCATTCTTCAAATGTGCTTCAAATACAGCTGCTTTTTTCTTTAAATTTTCCTATTTTGCTTGCAAAACATAAATATAAATTTTTTAGTCTATTAAATAAGTTGAAAAAATATATTGCTTGTATTTAGCCCGTTTGTTGTAGTAAGCTTGTGCTTCAGCATTCAGATTCTCCAACTTGTTTAACATTATGTCTATAATATCATCATTGTAATCATTAGTATATTAAATTTTCCTTGACTGAGCTTTGTTTAGCAAAATGTCTTGCCTTACCGGTTAGCTCTCTACGACACTGAACAATGAATGTCTTTGAGCATAATTATAGTATCGTGTATATATTTTTTATATCAAAATTTTAGCTCTCCTCTCCCAAGACTGTACCAAATCCACATTAGACATTCTAACTTCTTGAATTGTTTCCCCCATACTATCTGATATCAGATTTTCTAATATAAAATGTGTCTTTTCATCATCTATTTGTGGAGCTTTTCTTAGAGGAGGCGAGTCATTATCTTGTACTTCGTGCACATTTTTGTGTGGTTGTGGTGGAGGCAAAGTAAATTGAATCATATCATGGGTGTCAAAATAGTTACCCTTTTTTGTATCCCCACTAAAGAATCCCAAATATTCCTTTTCAAGGGCGATGTTGAAAAATTGTGTGGACGTTACACTTAAAACACCACCTAGTGAGAGTCCAGGAAATTATGTGGTTGCAAGATGAACTGTTCCAGCCGAGTCTGTAGGAAACCTTATATTCTTGCCTAAAGAACTTCTTTTTGTTTGGACTGCACATGTTGGTGGTATTGGTGGCCTCCTGACAAGTGGAATGTGCTCGGAAGCCATATTACCTTCAAGAAGCAAACAACAAATTGTTAGAAAATTATCTTTATATCATTGGGCCTTATAAATGTTAAAAAATTGTAACTAAATAAAACATGTTGAATATTAAATATTACAATTTACCTTGTATGTTCGGAGACGCAAAGGCGAAATTTTGATCTTGACCATCGGAATGAGTTTGATCTTCATCACCAGTTTCAGTAGTTTTTGAATACAAAAAATGTAAAAAAGAAGAGTAGAAATATTAAAAAAGAGTACTACTTACATAATCTATACTTGTTGTTTGAATTAGTTAATTATATAAAAATAAAACTTCATACATGTAGTTAAATGTGATGGTAGACGTGATGCACATATTGAACCCCCTAGGTCACTTTTGATGAGGAACTTGTATTGGTGTTGATTCTGTTGAATCCATGTTAGAATCTGCAGAGACCTCTGGAGTGGATTTACCTCAAGCAATTGCCTCCTTATGAGATGTTGCAGCTGCAATTCTTCTCTACAAAAGAAAATCTTATAATTATTATTTTATTGAAAAATATTGAATAAGAAATCTTTATAACAAGAAAACTGTAAAAGTAATGGTTACATGTTGTTCTTCAAGAGTGAGACCAATCATTTTATCATTAATTGCAGTTGGAATTTTTTCTTGTTGCAATTCGAAGAAATATTCTTGATAGAAAGCAAGAATATAATTGTAACAAGAGAATACAATCTTGGATTTATCAGATACATTGCGGGCATGGGAGACATTTTTTTAATTCAGTTGGACAAATATGTGCGCCAATAGAATTGTTGACCTGCTAGTGTCTGCAATATATATTGAATTTCCCAATATGAAATGTCTACAGATCTTCCTTGTAATACAATCCTGGCCTGAAAAGTGATGCAACTTGGTGTTCCTGAGATTTCACCTTGAAATTTGGGACTACCCCTTTTTTTAAAATTCGTTCTTTTCAAAGTAACGAGTCGTTTTGTGTTTGTTTTTCCTGCAGTTGTTTGCATTGCTCTAAGGTATCCCCTAAGAGTCATAAAAGCCAAATTTGATAAATACCCACATGCCAAAGCTCACTCAATTCCTTCACCAGACCTTGTCTGCAAGTATTTTATTTATTTATTTATTAAATAAATAAAGTTCTTTCAAAAATAGATTGAACTAAAATTGGAGGATTTAGGTTATATAAAACACTTCACCCCATCATTATTACCACATAACATTCACCCGGGGGGAAGAATTTTTGCAAATCAGCTAATTGGAGAAATTTTTCAATCAATTGCCTGCAGCTTCTTTTGTTTTGTTTTATTTCTTTTTGTCTGTGTTTTGGTTCGTTTTCTTCAGCAATTCTTGTAGCCTATTCATTCTTCATGTCAGACCTTTCTCGGGTTTATGGTTTTGAAAAACTATCCAGTATTTTTAATTACTAATTTTTCTAAAAGTTATCAGTTATTCTATACATGTGTTTTCTTCAATGAAAATCCAAAAATGGAAATAAAATGTTAATGATGAGTTTTCATGCAACTTTAAAAGCAGAATTCGTGCAAGTCACACTTTTTGGGAAGAGAAATTTATTAATGCAAGTCACATTTTTTGGGAAGAAGCTTTGTTCCATGCAAGTTGCATTTTTTGGAAGGATAGTTTTTAAGTGCCAATGGAAATTTTGGTGGTGGGATGAAGGTGGGCATTTGGAGCCTTCTTGGAAGATTGTTTTTTCCCATCATTAAAGTTAAATCACTTAAGTGCCAATGGAAATTTTTGTGGTGGAATTTTGGAGCCTTCTTGGAAGGTTTTCTTCCCCCGTCATTAAATTTAAATCACTTAAGTGCCAATGGGAATTTTGGTGGTGGAAGGAAGGTGGGAATTTGGAGTCTTCCTGGAAGGTTTTTTTTTTCCCATCATTAAAGTTAAATCACTTAAGTGCCAATGGGAATTTTGGTGTCAGTAGGAAGGTGGAAATTTGAATCCTTCCTGGAAGGTTGTTTTTTTCCCATCATTAAAGTTAAATCACTTAAGTGCTAATGGGAATTTTGGTGTCAGCAGGAAGGTGGGAATTTGGAGCTTGTTTGGAAGGTAAAAAATTCCCATGATGGAAGTTAATTCACCCAAGTGAAAAGTGGGAATTTTGGGGCTGCCTATAAGGGTGAATTTTTCCACTTCCTTACACTCATGTTCTTTCCACAAGTCCTAGCCAAAAAGTGTGGCCCAGTCTACCATAGCTAAATGCATAAAATTTGACTTCTTTTAATTATTGGGAAGCATCCAGTTTTGGTGCCTAGGGTTGGAAAGGCTTCATTTTTATTATTCTGGCTATCTGCATGTTGATGTGAATGCACGGTGAATAAAATAATATTTTTATCTTTTTTGGCATGTAGGAAAAGTCTAAAAATAGAGGGCAGGAGACTTTATAATAAGATCTCAGTGAAGAAATTAGATATTCATGTTATGAGCTTCATGTGTGTCTAAATTATTTACAGGAATACTTCATTTATGCCCATATTGGTGAAGAAAACATAAGTCAATGTCTGATACATTGAATATATATTCTGAATCAGAAGGATAAATAGATCCAGCTCTCATAGTTACAAAGGCTTCTGGTAAAAATGCATCCTCTTGTTTCTAACGCAACCCATGTGGAAGTCATTACATGGAAAATTCCTTTCAGGAGCTTGTGCATGTGCTCCCAATCTTCCAGTTGAAGCCTTAATTGAATTTAATTGTATTTTCCTTCACCTGGAGTGCTTTCCAGAATTTAAAATTGCTCATATGTAATTAAAAATAAAAGGTGATGAGTTTTGTCTAAATTATTTACAGCAAGCATTTTACTAGTACATGTATTGGAGAAGAACTACAAAATCTTCAAGGATAAAAGGAGAAGACAAGTCACAGGCAACACTCGCAAGCAAATCACAGTCAGGTGCTTCCAGATCCAGTTTGGTGAGAATCAAAGGCAAAGAGTCAACCACATGCAGGAGAAAAAGCTTCTCAGGTTCCAGACATAGATATCATTCATTGCTAAAGTAGACGAAGTAGAAGTGCAATACAGGTTGAATCAACATGCATAGTATGGAAGAAGAATCAAACGTAGAGTGTTGCAGCTGGAATAACTTATTTTATTTCTTCTTCTTTCTCTTATTTTCTCCGACAAACCAATTGAGTAATAAATTAAAATTGTAAAAACTTAGGTAATTGGCTTTAAAAGTCGTTACTTCAAGTTACTGGAAGAAGTCAATTACTTGGAAATAGGTGGTAGACATGCAAAATAGAAGGTTCTATTTTCAGCTGTAAAGCATACATGTCATGCAATCAGAAAGCCTAGGGGAAAATATTGCCAGTTGCTTCCCTTTTTCATAGCTTCCACATGTGGCAATTCATTGAAATCTTCCTATTTGTAACTGCCCTCTATGCACTATAAATAGAGGAAGAGCCTACGGGTTAAAGGATCACAATCTTGTTTATCAGAACTTGTTTTAGCAAGAGTTTTGTAACCGAAGCATTATTGATTTGTCAGAATTTGTGTTGGAACCCTTGGTGTGATTGTTACAAAGGATTGGAATTGAATAAAGATGGATTTTTGGAGAATTATATGTCTACGGTGTTTTCTGAATTCTTCTTTCAAAGGTTATTTAGATAAACTTTGTGTTATCTCATATCTAGGTTAGAAGTTATTTCTTTTCCATCCTGCTAAAAATTGTGTTTTATCTATTTATTTCATTTGTGTGGATGAGACCAACTCTGATAGTTATTGGTCAAATTGGCACACCCTTCTTTCTTCTTTCCTCTATTTTTCACCCTCTTCTGCAAATATTCCATAAAAGTTTCTTACTTGCTGCAAAATTGTCCATTTGTGATTCACAAGCTGTGGGTTTAAAGTAAAACCCCCAAAATAGTAATTAGGATCCACCCTTACCAAAATTGATAAACATCTTACACGGGAGCCTCACCATTAAATGAGGGAGATTTATCTCATGACTGCCTAGATTTTACATTTTACATAAAATCTAGCCAACATACAGTCAGCTGCTGCGGAGGAACTTCTCTCCCCCGCCCCCTTCTTGCCATCAGGGTTGGATCTCCCCTTTGTTATCTCATCAGCTTGGTTGGGGCTCGTCAGTTGCCCCTAAGCCGCGAGCTCACAACGGGTGGAGCCTCTCACCTCTGTCAGATAAGTTTTCCATAATGGCTTTAGCCATCTCGCCCACTCGCGATAATACTGAAGACAATGAAGAAGAGGGCCATGTTGGCTCTAGTTGGGAGGTATCGAACATTGGCAAAGACATTCCTGGATTTGGTTGGCCTGATACTGAAGACAATGAAGAAGAGGGCCATGTTGGCTCTATTGGGAGGTATCGAACATTGGCAAAGACATTCCTGGATTTGGTTGGCCTGATGATCATGATCTGCCCTATACTACAACTTTTTGCAATAGTGGCTTAATTTTATTTCAATGTTTTTTTAATGTTGTTATAGTTGACTTTTCCTAGGCTTGACCTAGTTTGTTCGTGGCTTTGGGGTGTTCTTTCATACCACCCACTTTTTGTTGAATTATCTTGTATCATTTTACTTGTTAATATAATATAAGATCTTATTCATCAAAAAAATATTTTGAGGGTTATAGAATGAAGATTTATTATTCCCATTTTTATTTATTATGAAGGGGGAAGGTTTGGGACATATAATAAATTGAGCAAATGAACTTGGAGCATTTCAAATAATATATGTTGTATGTGAGGAATTGACATTTTTACATGTATAATTTGTTAATGATCTCTGTAACAATGCAGGGAGCTCAATATGTTTACAAATATTTGTTATAAATTTTCAACTATTTTCGAGTTGGGGTTTAGTTCACATAAGTCACGTGTTATATTCATAAAAAGATGGTCACGTGTCAAAGTTAAGATCAAACAAATCCTGAGGTATCTCATCAACATTTCTCACAAATGGATTTCAAATGCCAACAAATTAGCTCTTATTGAAAATGTCTCATAAGAAATCACATTTTATCAGTATATGATGGCAATAGTGCCTCATATAATACATAAACAAGTTTATAAGATCGAACATAAAAGTTAGTGGGAGGTCCTTATGAATAACAAACTCAAACACGTGCTAAGATGAGTTCAAGATGTCAACCAACCATCGATGATGGGAGGTTTTTGAATAAGATGGTCTCACTCAACCAAGTTGGTCCTCATAAAGAAATTATACTAGAGATGGGTTCATTTGAGTTTCAAGCTCCATGGGCTAAAATTGTGTATTTCAATAAGAGTTTCCAAAGGGAAGCCAATAAACAATTTGTGTCCAAATATGATATGCAAGGCACCTATATTTACGAAAAAGTATACTCAGTGGAAAAGCGTGTATCCATGAAAAGATGGCTTACGAGGTCAGTGACTAGAGATATATTGACTTTTTGGGCTAAAGGATGACTGTCCATTGGAGGCATCCTCTCTTAAAACCCTAGGAAAACTTTGATTCCTTTAAGGTAAAGAATGGTGGATGGGTTAACATAGTTGATTATCTTCTCTCTTCAAGCTAAGCAATGTAATTATTATGCTATTAAAAATCCTCATAACCATGGTTTAACCTTTTAATGAAAATGCAATGCTGACATCTTTCATGATTATTTAATAATTGGAAAGTAGTGGATCTAGCACCTTCTGGGATAAATTATCATGGAGAAATTATCATCATGTAGATATATAGTTTTTTAGGGGTACAAGTGTTTATTACATCACAAATAAGGAAACCATATAAGATTGTGATATAAACATATATGAGATAAGGCCTTGTGGCCTCAAATCATCATCTTTTTATGGACATTGGTTCGTGAAAATTTGAATAATCACAATAACATGAATTAAAAACAGGGTTCAACGAGACTTTATAGTTTCACTTGTGGAAACAAAGTGATGAGACCACCATACATATAGTAGTTATATTCTTTTACACAAATCATACTCGGGTTAATTGGTTAATTGGGACGAGAAAAGGGGCTTTTATTCCTCCTTCGATTGACAAGATATGGCACAAATTACATTAAACTCTTTTATGCGAGAATTTTCATTGATGTATGGATAAGTGGGTAGTATCTCATCTCGTTTGTTATTTGTCTGCTTAGTTGGAGAATATTTTGTGAGATTGATCAATCATAAATCATGTGATCGACATGCATGCATTCAATAATATTTAGGAAGATTTGAGTGATAATTTATCATTGTCTAGGAAGGACAATTTAGATAATATATGTGAGATTATCCTAAAAAGGTGATTTACAAAGTGTAGAGATAATTTGTTTATACACGACTAACAGGGGAATCAACCATTTACCTAACTTGATCAAAACATATTACTCTACATATAGACGACGTGTCTAGTTGAAATCCATGTCCTTCTCACATTGATGGTATTATTAAAACTCATGAAGGGGTGGCTCTCCAAATGATATATGGTAGGCTACTGACACATTTTCAAATATTACAGCGAAGGCTTTAACAATTTATCAAAGATTGTTTATGAATGTTAAATGTTTCAAAGACATTGTGGTATCAAGACAATAATCCACGATTTTTTGAGTCACATCATGATAATAATTAGGCTTTACTTCTAGGCATCATATCATGCCCAATCTATGTAATAGGAACCACATTTTTGTAAGTTTATTTAATTTGTTCAAGTAAAGATAAAATATAACCTTATGGAATTACGTGTAGAGAATAATCTACCTCTACATTCAACCAAAAAATAAGAATTAATACAAATTAATCAAATATTTTATTATGTATGTGAGTTAAATTAAGTATATATTCTCAACTCTAACACACTAGAAAATAAATAATGACAATTATTTATTTCAATTTTAAACTCTTTTGAATCTTAAATAAGCTATATTAATCAATAAATATTGGTAATCCAATCTTAATTCAAAAATACTAATTAAGAATGTTAATATATACTTTAATGATCTTTTATAACACCACACATAATTATTATTAAACAAATTCATTTAAGTATTTTTGTAAACCAAATTAAATATTAACATTTTTTTTTTCAATGCACGCGAAGATTTTTTTTTAAGCTTTATGTAATTTTTAAAATGGTTTATACACAATCCCATCCCAACTAGGTAGTGTACCTGAATCCAACGCGTTTTAAATTACAAACCCGGGGCCTACCATTTTCGAATAAAGGCCACATTCGGCTAAAAGAAATACCCTTTACCGAACCTTTTATTGTTTTATTTGGTTCGTATATTTTTTCTTTAATGCTTCACGTGGTATTGTACTCGTAATCATGTGAGACATTTATCATGAGTAGAATTCATGTGCCTATGCCAGTGCAAACACTTAACGTTGTATTTATTAGTTCCTGCCAAGGCAGACATACTATACCTTTCAGATCATTTAATTATCCATGTTGTTGTGAGCCAATAATATACAAGAATTTTTCTACTATGCCAAGATTTCTAATGTGTAAACTTTGAATTGACACAATTACATGAATATATTTTTTGGTAAATTACATTTTTTGTTATTTTGGCAAAAAGCTTGACTACAATGGGTTGTTGTAGCTAGTGTAATTATGTTTGAAAGTTCTGGAAACTTTAAATTTACAAGTATCAATTATACTTTTAATATTATTAGAGGTTTAAATAAGTGTATTCTTTCTGATTTGGTTAAAAAATTGTACACTTATTGAACTAATCATCGGGACAATGGTTCTTAAGGGGGGATACATGTCATATCCCCATTGGTTTCATTTTTTATGAGTATATAGTTTATTTGGTTATAGGTAATAGTATGTTTTATTATCTTACTTTTGTAAATACTTGGACTGCAGTCAAAGTTATGCTTGGATAATTGAAAATAAAGTGATAAAGAAAACATGTTGACAATGAGTTTATTTATAATCATAATATCGGTTCTATACACCTGTGACACTTCATCTTTGTGTTCCGGGGCCGACTGTGACATATTGTAAACTGTACAAATTGTTTGCTAACCTAGTTGCTAAATGGTGATACTTAACTACACCTGTAAGAAGGAAGAGGCCTTAATAGACGGGGCTGGTAAAAATGAGTCTTGGTAAGATTAAATTACTACTTCGTTATTTATACCTTTACTAGTTTTTAAAATAGGTGATCATATCAATATAAGAATCCATCATGGTTGCATTCTGTATAAAAAATGCACTCCTGTTTCACAAGGCCAAATGAGCCTTTAACAATGTTGTGTATTGATATTATTGGTTGTAGTCGTGAATAGGAAATAATTTTTGTGATATATATATACCTTGCATTGTATGGTCCTCAACCATCTTAGTGGCTATGGTAATAATGTTTGTTTAATATTTCTTTGAGGGATGACAGCTCGGTCAAGCTATCACCCGAGCTCGTAGCAAACAAGTTGGGCAAGCCAACAGTGGCATTAGCCACCCAACCGTGTCTATTTAATGATCTCGAAAATCTAAATGGCCAAATGCCACTTTACTAAAGTTACGTTTGAACTTTTCAACGATCCTTGACATTTCAATGTGTTACCTTATAAGATTAGATGGTGGAGGATTGTTGTCAGATTTAGCTGGAGAGATAAAAGTGGAAAGCGGTTAGATAAGTTGGTGAATTGGAGGGAAAACTTGAGACATGTACCAGTTGCATTAATTTTAATTAATCTCGATCATACAGGCATGGCGGGAAGTGAGAAGCTCCTTGAGGAAGCTACCGCCAAACGTAGAGTTATATGTGGTTTCATTTTTTATTGTTGTCTTTTCACCTCCCGAGCTCTGCATGGAGAAATTAGGGGGAGATATTTTCATGCAATCTTGTTTTTGGCTCTGCATGTTATTTTAACTATTAATGAGATTTTTCCGGGCTATTAATGGCCACTATTATGATAAGAATGGGATTCTTGGTCGACTTGGATATTGTTCTTGTTCTTGTTTTTCAGGAACACTTGCGAGAGTTTGTTGGGAAGGATTTTTGTTGCATGCAGTTGACTCAAAAAAGAACTTGAAGGAATTTTGGGAAATATTATTCAGGCATGGAATTGTTCTCCTTCACCATCTTTGTTATTTATAGCATTAACACGTCGTTATATTATTAACACCCTGCAAATATATTTATGGGTAAGCATATGCTCAGAAGATTGTGGGTATTTTGTGGGTGATAGTTCAATGTATATCATGTTTAACATTTTGCTAAATGCATTATAATATGACTGTGTGTGTAATCTAGGCTTAAATGTGTGAGATTTGTCCTTGGTTGACTTAATAGTTTTGACTCACGAATCGGTGGTGGATTATTATCGACTGTATATATATTTATATTCATGGTTGAGTATATTTCTTTATTAAGAATGGTTAAAAACTCTTACTAAGTTTAGTTATATCTGTGTGCTGAGATTATGATTTATAAAAAGCACTATGTGAATACCATTTCGAATTCAAATAGAATATTAGGTGTTACAAAAAAATATATATATATATATATATATATATATACCTTTTTAGTGGTTTATCTCCTGGTCTTGAATAAGTTTCGATTGGAAAATTTGGATGGCCTTTGTATTTTATTGATTGTTAAACAAACCCATCAGGGTTATCAACTTACGGATAGTTATATTTAATAATGGTGATGTACAATCATCGTGTTCAAATAGGCATCCTCGGCCTTTTGGTTATCGATTTAGAGCCGAAAAGAATGTCGAACGGCCTTTTCTTTGTTATTTGACTATATTTTACCTTCTAGTAAAATACCCATTTGGGATTTTTGCTTAATACGGTTCACGATGATATTTGGGTGTCTATGTTTCAATTTGCATATTGTCCTCTGTTTAACCCTGATTCTAGATGCATATGTGTATACAAAGCTTTAAGTGTGGGAAAGGGAAAACATAACATGAGAAGTTGCTTCCAATCGAACTCTGACTATATATATATATATATATATATATATATATATATATATATATATATATATATCATACATCCTGGAGGTTATGGTATGGATGCATACGAGTTGGGTTGGAAATGTTAGAGCCTAAGTCGACTGTAGTGGTTAAGTCGAATCATTTTGTTTCCAAATGATTTTACTGTGACTTTATTATATGGTTATATTTGGATAGATTGATTTGGATCGTATTGTTTAAGGAAAGTTTGTCGAGATTAAGGTAATTCCGTAGATATTAAAAAATAGTTTTTGGATATCTATTGTGGATTTTGACTACAACTTTCTTTGACTGAAATTATTATTGTGAAAATTATAGATAGTGACTATACTGATTGTTATTAAGGGAATTTTGTGAACTTATAATCAATTGGACATTACTCTTGACTGTGTGAGTAAAGGTAAGATACTCTAATGATTGGTCCATGCAAAGTATAGTCTTACTTCTGTAAATATAAAAAGAATATTTACAATCCCCTTTGGGAAGAAATGGTATGATATTATTCAGGAAATTGTCATATGAATCAATGAATTAATATCAGGTTGAATTAGAAATTTATATCATTTAATTGTTTGGCTATGTAATGATATAATCTTAATCTTAACTGTTGTCTTGTATAGACATTATAAAGATTGTAAAACGGTAAGGTTGCATTGCAATTCTTGCTTTTGACTCTTGATGTCTAATACCATTGAAGGATAACCATAGAGATGTTTTGGTGCTATAATTAGTAAAAATAAGGTAGGAGACCCTTTTCACACCAATTCAATCGAACTGACCACTCTCTAACATTTTTTAGACGGTGGAAGGTAAGTCTTTTGTGGAGGTTTATTAAAAAAGACTATGATTATTCAATTTGATTGATTATGATTTCAGGTTGTAATTATTGCATGGCATGTTGTAAAAGTGGGCTTATGCTTCGTTGTTCTATTTTGATGAAAGGCATCTTGGCCTTGAATGCTATTGTACCATTCCGGAAAAATAAATATTAAACTTTTATGAAATTTTAAGTTGTTATTTATGTTCAGGGATGTTTTTACTTTCCTACTTTAAATTTACGAAGTGAAATAATAAAAAAAATAAACCGACCTTGGAAGATGCGGGGTTTACCAATACCCATAGAGATGGATGTTGACGTTGGTGTTCGATTGAAGTTGATCAATTCCAGATGAATGTAAGTCCTCTTATCTTATGAAGTAACCCACGCTCAAAGAAACTAAATAGAAAGGATTAGACAAATGGATAGACGAGTTGCCCAGCAAAGGCCAGTTTTAGGAATCCATAAATGCTTCCTTGGAGGATGTCATCTCGTTTTATAAAAATTGAGTGAATTGACAATAATGATATGGATGAAGATAAAGATATATAATCAATGTAAATATGTAGATAGAAGATGAGAATATCTAGAACTCAAGATGGATGGGTAATTCTTGTCCAGCTTTGACGGTGGCCCAAGTGAGGGTAGATGCAATATGTATGCATTCAAAGTAGTCGTACCAATAGGATTCAGTCTCTTGTTCAATCTCGTGAAGGAATTCAAACTGATCCTCAATGTCCTTCTCAGTATCAACAAAGCAAACGACGCAAAGTGTGAGTTTGTGTAAGATTTTGTATTACTCCCAAAAAAAGGGGTGTCAAACTATCGAAAGACAGTAAATGTTGGTAATTAGATGTGAGCGACCAGGTACTTCCATCTAACAGAGAGCCATGCTTGGAAACAACAATGTTAAATGTAGAAGATTCGATGGAAATATAAAAGATGACAAAATGATAAAATGACAAGTTGTGACAGGAATCACTGATGATTTAGGTGAATTGTTGGCGATTAGGACAAATCGTTGGCGATTTATGTAATTTTTAATATTTTAATAAAAAAGACAGACTAATGCTAAAGAATGATGCTTTTGACCGATTTAAAGGATGATTATGATTGAAAGAAGATAAACAAGAGTAAAAGAGGTACATTGAAATGTTTTGAAGCTAAAATATGCCTCAAACCTTGAATGAAGAAGACCTAAGCAGATTGTGTATGTTGTGATGAAAAATCTAATCTCCATATGCTTGAAAATACTTGATGTGCCTTGATTATGCTAGTTAATGTCCTGTGTGTTGAAGTGTACGACGAGATACAAGATGCTGGAAAAGACTGGGGCCGGAAGTTGAAAATGAAGGCTCGAAATTCCAAAGTTGAATATCCAAGAGGAAGAGTTGAAAGCTCATATTTATAATCGTTGTCAATTCAACTTAATCTCCGGCGATCCATATTTTTTGGGATAATGGATGCTAAAGTGGTTAAAACCACTTCTAATCGAGGTTGTTTGGTTTTGGAGTTCAGGTAAATGATTAAAGAGTTATTATTATTCGAGGTGTCGGAGTTAAATGGTTATGGAATAGTTATACTTTTGATTTGTTTTATTTTTCTTTTGGTTTTCAAGTGGTTTTAAGTGGTTAATTGTATATTTAAAGGAGTTAATGATAGATTTTACAGTTGTGGATAAAACTTACGCTAGGTAAATATGATGGAGGATTTTAGAGTTAGGATAGGGAACTTATGAATTAAATGGTGGGTTTGATTAATGTATTTATGAAGATAATGTAAGTGATGAAAGATAATGATGAGTGTAAATTTTTGAGTGTCTACATTTGCCCATTTTTTTGAGTATTTTGGTGTAGGCAAAGTGATAGACAAAAAATGACAATAAATTGATTTGTATGGGTGATCCCCCCTCAAAATGGGGTGACTACAGTGCAGTGTAAGGAAAACCATTTTGATAGGTTGGTTGGATAAGTTTTCCATGGGTTTAATTAAAATTTGCTCCAGGTCGGGGTATCGAAATGAGGAATGCTACCATAGAATCAAGTGATAGGGGGAACCAAAGGGTCCACTACCTATAGACATATGATCTGTAAAGGAAGGTTGTAAGGACAAGGAAGTCAAGTGATGGAGGGCTAGAGGGCTCGCATCCCATAGACATATGACATTACCAGAGATGATTTGATTACTCGATGTTTAAAATTTTAGGATTGGGGTCTTTTTAAATGAGACCAATTTGTTGGAAATGGGATAAAGTGATGTTGTTTTTAATAAAAGATGGAAAACATGGTGAATCGCTAGCAATTTTGGCCAATTGTTGGTGATTGGGGTGAATCGCCAATGATTCAACGAATCGTTGATGATTGCTACGAAAGTAATTTGGGGGGCTATAAAAGTTGAATTGGACGGTAAATAGTTCATTTTTGCAAGCTAAAGTTGCGTGATTTGAGAGATATTAAGTGATTTAAAGAAAAAACCAGTGATTAAGAGGGATGGCATCTTCAAGCAAGCATAGGAAGCCCGCACACGCTAAGGTAAGTCTAAATTTTGCTTTCATTTGATGAATTTTTGCTTGTTGTTTAATTTTTTATCGTTTTATCGTGTACAGAGGTCCCGATTTGAAATTTTCAAAATCGTCAGCGATTCAAGGTGATCACTAGTGATTCAACTGAATCCTCAGTGATTGTTTTGATTTAGCTACGACTGGAGTTTTTTATTGGAGACCCTGTTGTCCACTCAAAATTCCCCGCTCTGATAAGAGTAAAATTTCAAAATTTTGAGTTTAAGTGTTTTTCTCTGAGGTGCCTAAGCCGTGAAATTGAAAAAATCTGTGTTTTGGGTCATTTTGTGTGATTTTCGGGCCTGTCGGAACTTTTTGTCCCATCTGTCCCAAGTACGAAAATGCACTCTGTTCCCCGATCGGCCGAAATCCCCGAAGCTGTCCCATTTTCGGGCCCGTCAGAAAATTTTGTCCCAAGTGTCCCAAAACTTATTTTACGTGTTGTTCCAATTTCGGCCGAATCATCCTTCCCGCGTACTTCGCACTTTCCTATCCCAAATGTCCCAAAGTTAAAAAGTGCGAGCTTTCCCATTTTCGGCCGATTTGCCCGAACCGCGTCCTTCACGCAATTTTGTCCCAACTGCCCCATTTTAAAAAGTGCGAGCTTTCCCAATTTCGGCCGAGCCGGTCAAGTCGCATACATCGGAACTTTTTGTCCCGAATGTCCCAAGTCCAAACGGGCCCGCTGTTCCAATTTCGGCCGAAACACCCGAATCGCATACTTCGCACATTTTCGTCCCATTTGTCCCAAATGCATTTGTGCGTCCTCTCCTTGTTTCGCCCGAGCCGGCCGAGCCGCGTGTTTCGCGCATTCGCGTCTCACATGTCCCAAGCGTACCTAGTGTCATTCACACTTAGTTTTTCCCGCTCACTCCGAGTATGATGCTTTTCAAATTGGTGGTTGTGTATTCAATGCGCATAAGTCATTTCTCTCTCCAAACGGCTATATAACGAGCATTCTCCTTTGCATTTTTCGCATTGCTTCCTCCTTTTGCCCACTCCTCCTTCTATACCACAGCCTAGTCTGGTAGCTGCTGTCACCTCGCCTGGTGACAAAATCAAGCCTTTTTATGTAACACTTCTATAGCTGGCCATAGGCTCAGTAACTGTGTCATAGATTCTGGAGCCTCAGATAATGTGATGCCTGCTAAGGTAGCTCATGCTTTGGGCTTGACCCTTACTCATACTTATGGATCTTGCTACTCCATGGAAAGTAAGGAAGTACCTTTGGTTGGAAGGATTAAAGATGCACAAGTGGCTTTTGTTGCTTTACCTGAAAAGAAAGTCTTGGCTACCATCCTAGTAGCAGACATTCCTCCTTCTTATGGAATGTTGCTAAGTAGGAACTTCTGTAAAGATGTGGGTGGGGAGATTCAAATGGATTGGTCACACGCCCTCATACCTGTCAATGGACAAATGAAGAAGTTACTCCCTGAGAAACAGTCTGAGTATATTGTGCAGAAAACAGATGATCCTAAGGCACAAATACTCTATGAAGACATAGGTCATGGTAATTACATGATTATGTCCACTGATGAAATCCAACCCTCCAAAGTATCACCCAAAGATCCCAATGAGGTTTGGATTTTAGAATTTGATGGAAGTTGTTCCTCGGCTGGTTCTGGAGCTGGTGTCCTGCTAGTGTCACCTGAAGGCTGCCTACACCCTTTTTCGTTTAAGTTGCAGTTCGAGAACACTAACAACACCGCAGAGTATGAGGATCTCATTCTTGGATTGCAAGTGGCCAAAGAACGAGGTGTAAAAAATATTCTGGCTCGTGGTGATGCAGAGCTGATTGTGAAACAAGTCAGAAGCATTTTTCAGGTAAAAAATGGGAGGCTGAAGCATTACCGGAATCAGGTTTGGGATTCAATTGAATTCCTTGATGCTTTCTCTATTGAAGCAATACCTAGAGAAAAGAACAGCAGGGCTGATTCACTGGCTGTCTCAGGGTCGTTACTGATTCCCCATCCTGAGTTCTCTCAGGATAAGTTCACTATTGAAATGGTCCACCAGCCTAGTGTTTCCTGAAAATACTAATAATTGGCAAGTTTTCAAACGATGACCAGCATTTGCTTTCCTTCCTGGAACTCAAGGGGAATTTCGAGCAACTGTATTTTGAGGGAAGTGACAACCTGCCTCGTGAGAGTGTGTCCTCTGACCAAGCTGTCATCCAAGCGAGAAGAAACAGATCAGGAAGGATGCATTAAACTCAAAGGAAACAAGATTCCCAAAAGGTTTGGTGAGTTTGGAGGAGTTGTTTGATAAACATGACAGATATGTAAAATCTAAAGCTTCTACTGGACCTCAGCAATTAGCTGAGTATGATAAGATTGATATAGGGAGTTCTACTGATCCCAAGCTGATAAATATTGGGAAATGTTGCACAACCGACGAGAGGAGAAAAGCAATTGATCTTCTAAGGAAGTATAAAGATGTTCTTGCATATTCTTATGAGGATCTAAAAGCCTTCAAGCCAAAAAGACATGCAGCACTCTATCCCTCTCAAACCAGGAATCAAGCCTTTCAAGTAGAAACAAAGGCAGTATAATCCCAAAATAGCTGACACTATATTTCAAGAGATTCAGAAATTTTTGAAGGTTAAAATCATTTTTCCCCATTCACCATTCGACATGGATTGCAAACATTGTGCCTGTTAGGAAGAAGAATGGTGAGATCAACATCTGTGTTGATTTCAGGAACCTGAATCAGGCTTCTCTAAAAGATAACTACCCTCTGCCTATGATGGATCAAATATTGCAAGCAGTAACAGGATCTGAAATGTTATCTATGCTTGATGGGTTCTCGGGATACAATCAGGTAGAGGTTGATACTGCAGATACAACACAAGACAGCGTTCACTACTCCATAGGGTACCTTTGCCTACAAGAGAATGCCTTTTGGGATGATTATTGCTGGTGCCATTTTCCAGAGAGCTATGGATTTGGCTTTTGGAAGCTTGAAAGGGAAATGTATCATTATATACCTTGATGACCTGACAGTGTTCTCAAAGACAAGAGCAGATCATTTTGATCACCTGGAAACAGTTCTACAAAGATTCCGAGAGCAAGGGGATTTCTTTAAATCCTAAAAAATTTGTCTTCTGTGTTACAGAAGGAAAACTATTAGGGCACATTGTCTCAAAGGATGGTATTAAGATTGATTCTGAATTGAGTTCAAGCCATCCAGCAAATTCCTCTCCCAACCAATAAAAAAGGCGTGCATTCCTTTTTCGGTAAGATCAATTTTTTAAGAAGATTCATCCCCGATTTTGCAGAGTTGACTCTGAATATTTCTCAAATGATGAAAGGGAAGAAAGCATTTTTTTGGTCTTCTAAAGGAAAGGAATCCTTTGAGGGTATCAAGAAAGCCATTACTAAAACTCCAGTTTTGGCCTATCCTGACTTCAGCAAAGATTTCATCATCTATTGCTATACTACAGATAATACCCCTGGCTGTTGTCTTAACCCAAGAAGACTCTGATGGACATGAGCTACCAATTGCCTTCATGAGCTATATCCTGAAAGAATCATGAGCTCGAAATACACCATGATGGAGAAGCATGCTTTTGCAGTAGTCTAAAGCTGTCAAGCAATTCTGTTTCTATATCCTCAACTCTCACTCTATGGTGCTGGTTCTAGATACGACTGTTAAGTCAATTCTTACACAGCAAGAATTTGGGTCCAAGAGAGGAAACTGGGTGGCTAAAGTCCAGGAGTATGACATTGATATCAAACCAACCAAGCTGGTTCGTGGAAAGGGTCTTTGTGAGCTCATTGCTGAAGGAGCCAAACATGAGTTGCTGGAGGAGAAAGCTGACATTCCTACTGTTCTATTCCTTAGTTCAGTCGATGAATGGTATTCTGACATCGCCCATTTTCTCACCTATGGGGAATGCCCCTCTCATTTAACTACCAAGGAAAAGAGGACTGTTAAATTGAGATCAGCGCAATATGTACTGTGGGAAAATGCCTTGTTCAAGCGTGGTTTGGATGGGAGATTTCTGAAGTGTGTGGACAAGGAGCAGCAGAGAAAGTTGCTCTCAGACTTTCCATGATCAGGCATGTGGAGGGCACTATTCATCAACAGTCACAGCTCACAAGATACTCCGGGGAGGATATTACTGGCCTTCCTTGTTCAGAGATGCATCCAAGTGGGTGGATAAATGTGAAGCTTGTCAGACCTTTGTGGGAAGACCTAAATTGGCATCTTTACCTCTCAAGCCAGTTGTGATTGAGGAACCATTTCAGCAGTGGGGTCTAGAACTTCATTGGTGCACTGAACCCTGTTTCTAGTGCTGGTCACACGCATGTGCTAACTGCCACTGACTACTTCACCAAATGGGTGGAAGCTATTTCCAGTCAAGAGCACTACTTCTGAAGTTGTATGCAACTTCATCAAAGAGAACATCTTGGTAAGGTATGGTGTACCTAACAAGATTGTAACAGACAATGCTTCGAACTTTTCCTCAACTGAGATAATGGATTTCTGCTACGGGTATGGCATCTCTCTGGCTCATTCTTCAGATTATTACCCCCAGGGAAATGGACAAGCAGAATCCACCAACAAAAATCTGGTGACTATCATAAGGAAGTTGGTCAATGAGTCTCAGCGAAACTGGCATAAGAAGCTTTATGATGCTCTTTGGGCAGACAGGATCACACCTAAAAGAGCCATTGGAATGTCTCCTTTTCAAGTGGTGTATGGAGTGGAAGCTCAATTGCCAGTGACAGTGGAACTGCCAGCCTTGCACCTGATGAAGGCCATTGAGGATACTAGTTTCAGTGATGCTCTGGATAAAAGAATCATGTACCTGCACAAACTGAACGAGGATAGATTGGAGGTTGCTGACAGGATATCTGCTCACCAGCAGAAGGTAAAGGTTCTGTTTGACAAGAAAGCTAGGTTCAGAGAGTTCCAAGTTGGAGATACCGTGCTGTTATGGGACAAAAGACATGAACCTCGTGGCAGCCATGGAAAATTTGATTCCCTGTGGCTCGGACCATTCAAGATAAGACACTTTACTGGTAAGAACTCTTTCTATCTTGATTACATGGATGGTTCTCCCCTCCCACTTCCTTATAGTGGGCAGTATTTGAAGTTGTTCAAGTCGTAGGTGACTAGGGAGTCCCTTTGTATATTCTGTACAGTGTTTTTGCTTTTCTGCTTTCGGTGTGTTTCCCCTTCTGTTGTTGTGTGTGTTGCCCTCTGTGTTGGTTTGTTTTTGACTCCTTTGCCCAATGGATAAGGCACTGGTCTGCTTCACCGAGTTATCTAAGTTCTTGCCTTGTCTCATTCCATGAATTTACACCAAGTCATCCCCAGAAGGAGCCAGCTGTTGTCCACTCAAAATTCCCCGCTCTGATAAGAGTAAAATTTTCAAAATTTTGAGTTTAAGTGTTTTTCTCTGAAATGCCTAAGTCGTGAAATTGAAAAAATCTGTGTTTTGGGTCATTTTGTGTGATTTTCGGGCCTGTCGGAACTTTTTGTCCCATCTGTCCCAAGTACGAAAGTGCATTCTGTTACCCCGACCGGCCGAAATCCCCGAAGCTGTCCCATTTTCGGGCCCGTCGGAGAGTTTTGTCCCAAGTGTCCCAAAACTTATTTTGCATGTTGTTCCAATTTCGGCCGAATCATCCTTCCCGCGTACTTCACACTTTCCTGTCCCAAATGTCCCAAAGTTAAAAAGTGTGAGCTTTCCCATTTTCGGCCGATTTGCCCGAACCGCGTCCTTCGCGCAATTTTGTCCCAACTGCCCCATTTTAAAAAAGTGCGAGCTTTCCCAATTTCGGCCGAGCCGGTCAAGTCGCGTACTTCGGAACTTTTTGTCCCAAATGTCCCAAGTCCAAACGGGCCCGCTGTTCCAATTTCGGCCGAAACACCCGAACCGCGTACTTCGCACATTTTCGTCCCATTTGTCCCAAATGCATTTGTGCGTCCTCTCCCTGTTTCGCCCGAACCGGCCGAGCCGCGTGTTTCGCGCATTCGCGTCTCACATGTCCCAAGCGTACCAAGTGTCATTCACACTTAGTTTTTTCCCGCTCACTCCGAGTATGATGCTTTTCAAATTGGTGGTTGTGTATTCAATGCGCATTAAAGTCATTCCTCTCTCCAAACGGCTATATAACGAGCATTCCCCTTTGTATTTTTCGCATTGCTTTCCATGCTACCTTTTGCTCGAACCCTTGCAATTTGAAAACCTGCGCAATCCCCCCTCCATTTGCAAATTCCTTCCAGAAGTCTAGGTTGCAGCTCCGAGGCTATCAATATGAAGATCAAGTTCCAGGGACAGGAGCAAATTTCTCCGCTTGAGTCTGCTGTTAGCAATATAGGGGATAGCGAAGCTCGTCATCTCGACTTCGGTGATTTTTGGGCAAGAATGACAGATGCAAACCCTACACCAATGGCACAGATGATTAATGATAGTGGTTTAGCTTTTGCCGGAGGATTCCCAATCTCAGTACAGTGTGCTGATACAGTGCTTTCATGTGGAGCTCACTTCGACCCCCGCTTCGAGTGAATTGACAAATGTACATGGGGAACTCATTGCCAAGCTGGACGCTGCCGCCATTGGCACTGCTCTGAGGATTCTGGAGATGGACAATGCTATAGTCGTCTCCCCGGGATCAAGCACAGGCTATGTTCGACCAAGACAGTGACAAATATAAGACGCGAGTGGCGAAATCTTGGTTGAAGAACCCTAAGAAAGGTGCTTCTCACGCCTAACCAAAACCCTCTTCCGAGTAGATTTCAATGAAGAACTGTCAGACTTCATAATCCTGCTGGCTCGGGTTATGGGTTTGGCCCTCCACCAATGAGTTTCATTTCTGGATGTGCCCGCTCATCAGCATGGTGTGCGAGGGAACACAAAATATCAACTGGGCAGAGATCATCAGCATGAATTTGGCGGAGCAGCTATCCAACGTCCAGCAAACAAAGAAGTTCTATATGACTTCATACCTGATGTATACCCTAGCAGCATCCAGGCAGTGGTTTGGTTTCTCCTATATAGATGCACACAAAGATGATCCAGTGTATGCCTATTGCCCGCAGTTCACCTTGGAGACCAGCAACCGCAATTTCAGAAGGGTCAATGATGCTTTCACCATGTACGTGGTCAGATTGCTCGAAGGTGATACTGCAAGAAGGTTTTCAGATGAAGCCATGAACCTGATATCGCAGTATGGAGCCTATTTCATCCAATTCAGGAAATTTTCCTATATCAGGCTTGCTGGCTATGAAAGCACTCCTCTACGGCTTCCCATGTTCTGCAATGATAAAATGGCTTTGATAGAAATATGCAGGCAACTAGACAAGTTGCACAGAACTTGCAGAGACAAGAAGATTTCTGGTTTGCACTTTCCCATCTCTCTGGGAAATTACACATGCAAAACAGCTCTGGATGCTCAGAACATAGAAAGAGCCCTGGTCCCTATCACTGTTCATTTCTTCAAGCCAAGAACCTGTTTTGACTTGAAGAAGTTCATTGAACAGAACATCAAGATAGTCTATCATCATAGGGCAGATACAGAAGACTACTGGGCTGACTGTGCAGATGATTTTGAAGCCAGAAGAAGGCATTGTGGCAGGTTCTCCCTGCAATTGATCCAAGAACTCAGTCTGTACCAAGTTCCTGAAGGTCTCCAGGATGACAATTCTGATCTATACTCTTATGAGTATGAAAATGTGATTAAGCACACCCCTCTGGAGGACCTGGATTGGAACAGGAAAGAGAGAGATGATCTGGCTGAGATTCTTGCTCCAGTCTTAATCAGGACTAGGGTCTGGTTCAGTAAGAAGATCCGAGAATTCAAGAGGCACTCAGGAGAATCTAGCTCCAAGGATGATTCGACACCCATAAGAGAGGCATCAGTTCCAGAGTCTGGAACACCAGTGAAAACCCCTCCTGCCTCAACAGCTCAGGGACCTGTAGAATCTACTCCTTCTCCATCTACCCAGGTATACAGGAAGAAACTCAAAGAGGTAAAGAAGGAGCCTGCAGAGAATGATCCTCCAAGAAAACAGGTAGAGTTGCCTATAGGGCCAGAGAACATCATTGTTCTCAGTGAAAGTGAAGAAAGTGAGATGCCCCACTCCTGCAAATGTTCCTGAAGATCCAGCAGATAAGGACAAAGAGGTCCAGAGCACTGAACTTCCGGGTGCTATTGATTCTTCTACTGCCATTGCCTCCAGTGCTCTACTCACGTCTCAGCTTGAGTCAACAGCTGCGCAGACCCTGAGTGTCATGAGCTCCCTGTCTCTTGGTCCCCTTGCCCCTCCTGCAGATTCTTCTTCCTCTTTTGCTTGGGTGCAACCTCTGGTTGACAAAAGGAAGAGGAAATCCTCCTCTCAAAGCTTGGGACCAAATTTTGATGCTGTAGCAGCCTTGTTGGGCACCACTCCTTCTCGTGCCAAGAAAGCCAGAACCACCTCCAGAATTGTGTCTGATGCCCAAGGTCAGCAATTCTTGGAGATTGCTAAGCCTACAGTAGACAAATCAGAATCAGACTTGCTGACATCTGACTTAGAGCTTTCAAGGATCCCTATGGGAGAGTCTACTCCTGAAGGTGAAATTCACAACCTCCAGGAAACAGTCACAAGAGTCATTGGAAGGGTAGAGAAAGGGCAGCAGACTATTGAACAGCTGGAAGAACAAGCCCAAGTTCTCACAAGTTTTATCAAGTCACTTTTGTCTAAGGACAAAGTTTTGGACCCTACCCCCCTTGACTGCTCTACCGCCTCCTGTGATTCTAAGCCAAGATGAAGTGCAAAGTATTAAAGATATGCACAAGTATTCTGTCTATGGCAGAGCTATTGAAGCCATGGTAGATGACATGCTTGTTGCTGGGCTAAACTTCATCGATGAAGCTTTTAAACTACATGGAAAGGTAGACAATTTGCAACAGAAGCTATCCTCTACTATTGGGGTTATGGATAAAGAACTTAAACTCTGGAGCAGTTGCATTGTAGACCTTCGCCTCATGGGACAGACAGATGAGAACATCTTACTGGCGAATAAGATTTTCGATGATGCCAAAGACAATCTATCAAAATCCTGGGTCTACAGCGTAGAGTGGAAAATCAAATTCCTGGAGGAAGCTGTGGGAGAAATGAAGAACAGCTGGCAGAAGGGAGAAGCTTTCAAGACACTGGCAGCTGCTGCTTTCAAAGATATACATTGTCATCTTCAAGATGAAAACTCTGGTGCTTCCTTGTCCTTGCAAGAAATCAAAGCTCAGTTCAGAGCTTTTGTCAAAGATCATCTATTCAAGGAAAGCTCCATCTCTAAGGAAAAGATGAAGGAAATTTGTTCTCTTCAGTCTGCCATTGAAGAAGCAAACAAAGATTATCATACTCACGTCGAGTTTGATAAAGAGATGGAGAAATGTCTGGGATTTTGGACTCAGTCTGCAGCCAACACGTCAGTCCCTCGTGGCAGAGATATAGCTGAGTCATTGAAGAAATTCAGGCAGCGGATTCTGAAGACAGTGGGTCCCTCCCAGTAGCTGGCCACCTGTCTCCTTCCCCTTTCTTTCTCTCTTCTTCCCTTTCTTTTCGTATTCTTTGTAATTAGTTAAGGTATTGCAACCGGCGGTCCTTAACTATTCTTTAGTTAAAAGAAATGGTTACGAAGAGTAACTGACTTGTAAGCTATATAATGGCCTTTCCACGCCATTTTGAAAGGAGGAAGAACTTGGAATATTTGCTGAAAGTGTAAATAGATCTTAAAGAAATCAATACAAAAGGGCTTTTCATTCTTTGTCTATCTAATTCTTGTTATCTCTGTGTTTTCCTTTAATATTGTGGAGATCATTTTGTTCCTAACTCGTTAGTCTCTCTGATTGCATACTGTTCAGTTTTGCAAATACAGTGATCTTGTACAACCAAGAAGGAACTTTGTGTCCTTGATTAATAAATCTGAAGAAGGTTATTTATGGAACTTTGTGTCTTTAAATTTAATCTCATTCAGCCATCGCAAATGATCTTGTCTTAAATTCTTTGAAGCTTTGCATACACGAAGAATTATTCTGCTATCTATAATTCTGAATGTTGCTATTCTGCTCATCTCCTTATTCCCTTTCCTCAGTCCTTGTGTAATTGATGATCCTTGTGGAAAACACTTTCGTAAAATCCAAGTTTGACCATAAAACAATGTTCTGTACATTTGTAAATAAGTTCATTTCTGAATAAGGGAACCTCTCCCATTAAAGAGGAGGGACTTCTTGTCCCCTGACTGTTGCTCTTCTAAAAAGTCCTATTTGACGACCAACAGACCCATAATTTTTTATAGAGTTTTTGGATGTTTCTGATGATATAATGGATTCTAATGTTCATTTTTGGGATTTTGTGCATAGGTGGACATGAAATTTATTATTCACGATAGGATACCAATTATTTCAGAGGAGGTGCAGACAGACATGACAAATGATTATTGGGATCATATTAAGGCTGTGGAATTTGTGGGGATGAGGGATAATAGGAGGATTCATAGATGTTGGGGATTTATGTTAGCACTCATGGAGAGGTGGAATCCTTCCACCTATACTTTTTGGTTACCCACTAGAGAGATTACAATTACATTGGAGGATACCCATAGGATAATGAGACTACCAGTCTAAGGAGCAAGTATTTATACTATTGATGAGTCTGAGAGAGCAGACGTTATGATGAGGTTATACATGGATGATGTAGATGACGTGAAATATATATCCAGAGGATTTGTTTATCAAGATTTGTATTTTCCCTCGAGATAGGGGTGTACCAAGATGACTATGATGACGATGGCTATTTCATGTTTTTCCCTATCTGATTCTGGAGGGGGTAGGATTTCATGGATGATGACAGGAGTTGTAGTTAAGATGATGAAGAGTCGGACTGTTTGTGAGTGGGCATCGAATTTACTAGCACAAAAATATAGAGAGTTGTGGGCTTGGAAAGCCCACAAGAGATTCAATATAGATAGTGCTTTCTTGTTGTAGTGTTGGGCATACGAGCACATAGCCATTGCTCATCTACAAGGTTTGTCATGGGGTATTGGTGATAGGCATGTTGGATTCATGAGGTGGAGACATGATGTGGGTCAGAGGAAGAGGAAGAGGAAGACGAGCTACTACAGAGATCTGTTGACTGGATTACAGGTTGGTGATGTGTTATGAAGACCTTTTCTAGATTTTCATGAGAGGCCTAGTTACTAGCACGAGCTTGCTAGGACACAACAAGACACGTGGGTATATGTCAAGAGAGGGGGAGAGTATGAGATGGTGAGGTATAGCCGTGTTAGATGGAAATTTGGATTGATACAAGATGTACCTAAGGAACTAGTACTATATAGGTGGAAGGAGGGAGATGTTGAGACTTCCAAGGCAGTTGTGGGTACACCTTTTGTTATAATTGAGGAGCATTAGGGCATGGGGCTAGATGAGGATGGAGAGTTGGTTCTGATGGGTGATGTTAGGGTGACTGCAGGATATAGACAGTGGTTGACGAGAGGCTATGTAGAGTTTGAGAGGACTCAAGTGGCTCACGGGACGAGGAAAGTGTTTTCCCATGTAGAGGGAGCACATGAGGTGGTGAATGTCAGTGATGATGAGGAGGAGGAGGAGGAAGGGGGGATATGGTAGTTATAATGGCACAGTTGACGACCGAGAAGGCCATAGTAGAGGTAGAGAGGGATAGTTTGAGGAGAGAGAGAGAGAGAGATGAATTGGTGGGAGTTAGGGATACATTGATTGTAGAGCGGGATAGTGTGATAGATAAGTCAGATGGGATCAAAGTGTAGTTGGCTCAGGAAGTATTTGACCGAGATCAGTACCATCAACAACGGGATAATTTCAAGAAGGCCCTAAGCATAACGAGGTCTTCTATATCATGTGCATAGTTGACAACTCGTGCACATGCTAACAGTCATATGGGAGCACTAGGTATGATTAGTTCTACTCATTATCAGTCATTACATGCATAGTTGGCCTACTATGAGGATATGGTTATACATAACTTTCCTAATGTTGTCTTGTATGCGGATCATCTAGTGCAATGAGAGGTAGTGCCCAGTGTGAGTGTAAGGAGTGTAGGCTAGCCACCTTAGGGGCCGGATAGAGCAGCTAGTGGTGTTGGGGGTGCTCAGGGATGTGATGGGAGTGTTATCCATGTCAGTGATTTTCTAGGAGATGTTTAATTTACTGGGTTTAGTGGAGAGTGACTATGTATATTTGGATTGTAGATTTTGATATGTATATGCCTCTTTGTGAAGCCTTTGATGTATATGATGTACAAAGACTCTTTGATGATGTATTTGGGAGTTTGATTATGTGTGTGTGTGTGTGTTGATTATGATATGTGTTGATACATGTGTTTTAATTTTTGCTTTAATTGACGTTTTTTAAGGAAAATGTGAATTATATGATTAAATGTTAAAATGTGATTTGGATGATGATATATGATATGACTTAAAATGTGATAAAAATTTTTATCAAAATGTGTTCTATCTTTTGAAGCAGGAATATAGAATGAAATTATTGCTTTTGATATGTATTTGATACATACACGATGGGTGTAAAAGTGTGAAGTACTTGCACTTCTAGCCTAAAATAATATTAACACAAGATTATCAGTAGGTAGTGATATTTTGGACCTTGAATATAGAGACGAAAGTATTATATGTACCTTCCTAAGACATGAAATGGGTTTGACATGTATAGGTTATGTGGGAAAGAGGGTTCTCCTTTTTGACAATTTTATAGAGAAATTCTCCAGCTTTACATATTTTGATTTTTGACGCAAAGTGATCGATGCATGAAGTTTGTTTTGACGGAAAATTTAATCAATGCGGGAAGCTTTCCTAAGATGCTTTTGATATTTTGACATTTTTGAAGGTTTATTGATGAAGGAAGCCTTTTTACATAGGTATACATCCTTCAAGGGAGTAGTCTACAATTTTGGATTTTGATTTATACAGATAACCATCCTTTGAGGGATTGGTCTATGATTTTGACTGGTAGATGTCCTTATAGGGATCAGTCTATTTGATAATTTTGATAATTTTTGACATATTTTTGAATATTTTTCCTTCGAGGGCTCAGTCTATTTGGCTTTTGATAAGAAGCATCCATTTTTTAAAACTTTTTTTTAGCTGAGGGCAAGACCCTAGTAGATTTTTTTAAGGAGGGGAAAAAGGTGTGTACATGACCAACACATACATGCCCCATGACATGTCTTTTGTTGATATAGAGGTTTGTGGATGTTATTATTACGAGGTTCTTGCTAGGGAGGAACTTCTCCATGTGAAAGATGTGATGAACAAAGTCATGGTGCTCATCTTTAAGGTTTATGAAGATAGTGACGGAAGACCACATGCTTTCGAATCATTACAATGATAAAATGACTGGTTAATGATGAGATAAGGTCTTAGATATTATTATTTTCATGATGATAAAGAGTTAACAGTAGAAAGGCCGCAAGTGCAAGGCGTTCAAAGGTTCCTTTTCAGGTTCACTATCAAGGTAGGCTAAGCGATACACTCCCGACCCATACTTGTGAGTAATGACGTATGGACCAATCCAATTAGGGGTAAAATTTCCACGTTTACTCTGTTCTAAAGTAATAAAATTTTGATTTTATTTGAGAAAAAGATCATTGATTTTAAAGTCACGTTCTTTTACATGTTTATTATAGGCTTGTTTGACACGTTCTTGACATACTTGATGATGTTCGTTTTTCGTCCAATAATTCTAATTGTGCAAGACAATCTTGTTAATATTCTTCATTGGGGATAAAGTCTTTGAGTGATACATGGAGTGATGGAATTTTAACTTCAAGTGGAAAAACCTCCTCAGAGTTACAGACTAGTGAGAAGGGCGTAACACCTATGGGAGTGTGGATGCTAGTTCGATAATCCCAGAGTGAAAACGAGATTTGGAGATGTCAATTCCTTCATGCATCATCTATTGTTTTCATGAGGATTTTAATAAGTGTTTTATTAGAGGCTTCAACGTGTCCATTTTCTTGTGGATATTATGGTGATGAAAAACTAAGTTTGATGTTGACGGCGTCACAAAGTTTCTTAACATCCTTGTTCTTAAAGGATTTTCCATTATCCGCGACAATTTTGTGAGGAACACCAAAATGACATATGATGTATTGGTAAATGAAATTGATGATAGGTTGTGCTTTAGTTGAGGTTAAGGGAATGGCGTCAACCCATTTCGTAAAATATATAGTAGTCGTTATGATGGAATGATGTTGTTGGGATGATTTGGTATTAATAGTGCCAATGAGGTCTAACCCTCGTTATGAGAAACGCCATAGATCATGAGTGGCCTCCAAAGCTTGATTTAGAACATAGACAAGATTAAAATATTTTTGACACTTGACGCACTTCTTAACATATGCACAACAGTCTTGATTGATAGTAGGCAAGTAATAACCAAGTCGTAAGACACATTTAGCAATGAATTTACCATTAAAATGACCACCACATATACCGTCATGGACTTCTTGGATTTATTTGGTAGATTCGTGATATTTAAGACACCTTAATAGAAGGCCATCAAAGTCATGTTTATGTAAGAAACCACCTATGATGACAAAGCGAGAGGCATGCTGAAGAAAATATCTTTTAGCATTTCGTGATAAATTAGAAGGGATTTTAGATTCAGAAAGATAGTCGAATGTTTGAGAATACCATACATTAGTTGGATGGTCATTAACAATGTTGATAGGAGGAATTTAGTTTTGATGTGAGGGGTGATCCAATCTTTGAATGACTACAGATACCTTGGACTTGTCAATTGATTCTTCGGTTTGTAAGGGGATGAGGGCTCCTAAATAAGCCATAGCATTTGCAAATTTATTAGAAGATCATGGAATTGATTGGATAGTGTAATGATCGAAGGCTCCATGGAGAAAATTATTATTGGCTTTATACTTTTGTAAGATCTCATTTTTACATTGATATTCTCTTTTGAATTGATTGATAACGAGTTGCGAGTCTTCATAGATTTCTAAGATGTGAACACCTAATAAGATAACGATTGTGAGACACATGATTAAAGCTTTTTATTCAACCATGTTATTAGTACATTCTATAGTCACAAAACCATGCACTTTAGACATTATTTATCCCGGTCTCATGCTATTATTTATAAGGCTCTTGAGTGAAGAAAGTACTAATTAACCCCCATATTTTGGCCATCTTGTTTTATTTTTATTTCGTCATTACCGACCTCTTAGACCCATATGCCCAATCAACTTCTGTCACCCCTCATCATTTTAGCCTCGATTGGGGGCACCCAGATTAGTACTGGGGCACCCGTGGGTGCCCTGGTCACACCAGGGGTGCCCCAGTCCTTTTTACACTTTCCTACCACTTTTGGGGCTCTTTCTAGCCATTTTAGATCTTTATCTTTCTTGTGGTCGGCCTTTTCGGGGTTAATTATGAAATTAGACCAAGAGAACCCTATAAATATAAAGTTATGAAACCATAATGAAGGACCCGATATCACTTACTATTATCACTCATCTTGAGTTTCATCCATCTATTGCATTAGAGATCACTTGCATCCACATATCTCCATCATCAAGGTACAAGACTAGGACATATGCATCACACTTCAAAGGGGGGGATTCTATTCTATTCCATGCACACATTCTATTACATTTTCTAAACATAGTTATTACTCGCTACTTCACAAAGTGTGACTGACACAAGAGAAACCTAGGGCATGTTCATGCACACTTGTACATAGAACTACATCAGGTCTGAGATGTAGTGCAGTGCTTAGTTAGTAAGTCCACCATTGTCCCAGTTGATGTCAGTCTAACCCTTTCATATGCATTTTTATTTTTTTAGGGTTTGATGTTTGTTTTGGGGTCTCACAAGTCTTTCTTTCATCTCAAGTTATTGGTGACATCTGAAATGGGACAATGAAGTTGATGTGATAGACAACGAGGGTTTCAAACCATCTTTCAAACTAGTGAAGATCAATTTCAAAGCTTTTACACAAACCATGTTGCCCAAATTATAGACCAAAGCACCTGTAGGTACCCAAATTGTAGACCAGAGCACTTGTAGGTGCCCGAGTCCCTCTCCAAACGCTCTAGTCTAGCTATATCCTCCATATCCATCCTTTTTGGGACATCTGCACAGTCGTTCCTGCTCTCAGATTTTCCAATCATCACTAAGACATTGTCCCACAAGCATCTATTATTCAGTTGAGTTATTTTCTCTTCTCTCAAGAATATGAGAGTTAATATTTCCTTTTACATAGCTATTTAGCTCATTTACATATTTCTTTATTGCATTTATTTACTTTATTTACAGTTGTTCATAACTTAGATTAATTATCCCTATACTACATAGTTAGTTGATTTTAGCTAATCATTTTGGTGAGCCCGATCACTTTCACACTTAGGATCCTTCTTCTTCCTTTATCATGGCTCCTAAAGTTGCTCAAGTCTCTTTATCTACTTTACTTAAGAGATATCCTCATTGTCAGGTTGTTTTGTAACAACATCTAGACTGCATGTATCTAGATGACAATACGTCGTCACATAAAATAAGTCCTACATTCAATCGTTTATCTGACAACTTTGACCCTAGTGATCCTCCATCTACTCAACCCCTATTGGAGTCGATTCGAGCTTTACATTCTTTGTTTCAAGACAAATTTAAGGTTGTGGAATCAACCATTACATCCCTTAGATATGAAATTCAACAACTTAAGGATGCTTCTCAATCACATGTTTGTGCTCATTCTACATCCTCTATGCAATTAATGTCCACTAAATGTCATCTATTTGAACCTCAAGAAAATTTTATTTCCCGAGCCTCTCATATTTGAGCATAATACTACACCACATGACATTCTTATTTAAATTCTTAGTCATCAATTGATCACTCTACTGCCTACTCATTACTATTCTTCTTATCGGTTAGCAAAATATCAAGGTCATCCATATTGCAATTATCATCGAATCAATGGACATAATGATAATGATTTCCACATTTTGCCATGAATAATCAAGCATCTTGAACGTCAAGATATTATTTCATTTGTTGCACAACATTTTGTTGCATGCCCCATCTCCACCTATTATACCCATTCTATGCGACTACTAGTGAGCCTCCTTCTAATATTTCTAAGAAAGCTCTCAATGATTCTCTTATTCTTTACATGCTTGATATTGACAATCCCTCATATGCACATCATGATTCTTCTCCTAGTTAGAAAAATACTTCTCCTATTTCTAATGTTGCTTCTTCTCCACTTAATGAGCATCACGCCATAATTTCTCAAGCTCCTTTTTTACAATTATAAGTCAAAGTGCGTAGCCACCTATCAAAATCAACAACCCTTCTCCTTCGGTAGTATCATCAATACTGCCAAGGCTGCCACCATTCAAGATTTCTCGTCATCCTACTCCACTTTTGTTTCCTAATCATTTTGTTAACGCCAAGTACCTCTTCACTCAAGTTGTCTGTGACATTGCCATCTTCACTTTCAACCACTTTTGTTAAGGAAACTACTCCCTATATTGATCCACTTAGTGTCTTTTGAATAATACCCCCACCGTTCATACACTTGGGGGGCATAACATCCCCCCCCATCAGATCATCATAAGCATATACACATTCGTCATCTCTGCATTCTCATCCATAAATATACTAGCATACACATACACATTCACATTCTAGCATCGTCGTTACCTGATAACACACTCTTGTGCTTCGGTTCACACTTGAATGTTGAGGTCTTACTACACATGAACCCCACACACTACACTATAAGGCATACACACCACATTTATTCATGCATTAGGCATCCTACACCATACATTCTACATTTCATCTACAACATTTTGACATTTGCACATTTATAAATCATACATCATACTAGTTGTCATTATGCATACATCATTGTCTACGTGTCTAACATCGTACACTACTTATCCTACATACTACAATATTAGTCTATTTGCATACATTGCATACCATTCATACTACATTACACATCTTACACTTGTCCGTCTACATCGTACATTACATATTCTAATCATCACATGGTAGTATTTCATCCTTACATATATTACGTTGTCTTCTACGCGGGTGCACTCACTACCCAATGACGCACTTTAGTTCCTCTATCCATACTCAACTGCCGAGGGTTCACAATTCAAATGGACCTTACAATCATCACACACTTACTATTTTACCTTTCATCATGCGACATTCCCAGCTTAGTGACATATGCTTTAGGCTAAATCAATACCTATTCTTTCATTTTAAAGTGGTATACACCTTAGGTTACATCACCACTCCCTCTTTTCATCTCACAATGATATATATGCTTAGGGTTAGATCATCACTCATCCATTCATGCTTATAGTGATATACACTTACAATAAATCATCACTTATACGTTCCTTTGGTTGTGATATACGCTTCGGCTATAGGGTTCACACGCACATCGTCGTTAGGTCGCATCTCATCACCACACCTCCACATTCATCACAATGTGTTAGACAAATGTTAGCATATGGATTTGCATGCACGCAAATGACATGCAATAGTGTGGGAACGAAGTCCCTCCTCAATGAAGGTGAGGCTACCTTTATTGAAAACCAAAACTGTATTTACATCTGTACATTCAAAATTGTATGTGGGGGGTGTTTTGGAACATCAATGGAAAGGAAAGTGAATGAGGGAGATGGAATGGAACGAAGGAAAGGAGTGGAATGGAAAGAACTGAAAGAACATGCAAGAGTTAGGTAAAAATAGAGCCTAATATTGCATGAAGAGGAAATATGAATAACCAACACAAATAAAATGGAGTTTGAGTTAGCTAGACAAGAACGTGTAAAAGGGAACACACATGAGCAAGTAGATAATCAAAGCTTGATCACTGTGAACTAGAACAACATATTAATAACGTTGACAATAAGATCAAAGATAATATTTGCATGCAAAGATTCAAAACACCTAACATCTAATGAACATAAGAACATCAAATGTTACAAGAGACAATGAATGAGACACAAAGTTCGTATTCCATTAACTCCAAAATGTTTTTCACAAAAGAACACAAAGTTTCTTCCTGAAACAAAGCTTACACAAAAGTATTTTCTTCTCCTCTCTCAAAGTCACCCTTTACAAATGAGCCCCTCACTTCCTTTTATAATCCAAAAGTTGGTTACAAAGTAGTTAGGGTGCCTACATAATCATTAAATAAGGTACTTAAGTGACTTTTGACTTTTTCAACAACTTTATTAAAGACAACCCAAAAATAGAAATTACTTAAAAAAACTATTGTTTCCCAAATAACAACACCTTTTAAAATATACAATAATAACCAGTGCCTTATCCATTGAAATGGGGTCCGCCCTATCTCATGCGTATGAGAAATGGACTCTCCCACTTCGTTAGATACCAAGAAAATCAACTCCCTGCACCGTCAGTGAAATTACGATCTGCCGCTTTTGCCAGTTGAAAGGATCTAAACGTTCCCAAAGTTTCAAACATCTTTTCTTCTTTTGGAGGTTCACTTGGTCAAAGAATAGCCTCACAAAATACCTGCAATTCAAGAATCATACTTGGCATATCATTTAAATTAACAATTTCAGATTGAGCATTCTCAAATAAGTTCTTCAATTTGATGCACCGCTTCGTACACGCATTGAATAGAGCCCTTAACCATTTGCATTGAACCATTGGCCGAGTCGTTGACCTCTGTGGTGAATACATTGAGTGACTCGTTCCACCATGAACTTCTCCTACCAAGCCAATAATGGATCACTTCAACGAGCTCCATGTGTCAACTGTTGAATTGAGTTCCTCACACCCACATTTTGCATTGAAACTTATTGATCTTGATGTAAGCTCAACAGATTCTTTGAAAGTCGTTCCATGCTCACCCAGCGGCTGAGAAACTTGGCACTCAATTCAGTCTCTTGGCGACATGTGTTCTTCCAGCTTTGCATTACGTTGGGCTTTACATATACCTCGCCAACCTTTGTGAAGTTGGGCTAACTTGCCATCACCTTAACTTGCCACGACTTGTTCTTTGAAACCATGTGTCTTACCTTCAACTTTGCATTAACTCTTACGTTTGACCTTGCAAAACGTATTTCGGGACCCCGAATTCCCGCCAACTCCCGAACTCGTCGATTCACCTGCACATTCAGTCGGTAGGCCGGCGTCCTTTGTGGGAAAAAGACTCCAATTTTCCCTGGCTCGAATGACTCGGATCCCCGCAACACAGTTTGGCATCCTAAAAAAACCCAAATCTGGCCTTGTATGTCCCTTCCACCACATGACTCGGATCTAACTTGGCCGCCCGAGACCGAACTTGCCCGGATTGGAGCGCAGAATTTACCATGGTTCGCCACCAAGCAACTCGACAAGCTCACCCGAGCTATTGCAACAATGCGTCCTCCATTTACATGACGAGTTCAGATATCTTGTTGGCCTCGAACTATCAACACCGAACCAGTCCTACTGGCATGCTTCGCCAACCTTTCATTATTTTTTTCCGATTCATTGCCATTGGCTCGCCATTTTGAACTATCTCTACTACCCAAGCCATTGAGATTTGGGCTAGTTGATCATTTTACCTGCTATGGCCAAGCTGAATCGGTGCTCATGAGCTCATCACTGCCTCATCACTTACCTGATTCGTTTCCCATTAATCTTCTTCTACAACTTTTTTTTTAAAAGAGATCTGTTACTTGAAGATCAATATCTTTGGTTTTAAAGGCGATCACAATTTTTTTTCAACATGATATCTGCAATTTATTTTACCTCTGATTTGGTGAGCTGTCTAAAAACAATTATCTCATCTAATCGATTCAAGAATTCTGGGGCAAAAAAAATGACTTCATCTTTTGCGTGACAAGGCATTTGATTCTCGTGTAGTTGTTTTCTTCTTTCCTGTCCTTCTCCTTCTCCTCTTTGAAGTTAAAAAGGAATGGAGATCTACGAGGTTCTTTCTATAGAATCACTAAACTACCGACATTAGAAGTCATGATCAAAACGGTGTTCTTAAAGTCCACGGTCCTACCTTTACTATCTATCAATCTTCCATCTTCAAGGATTTGAAGCATCATATGGAAGACGTCAGAATAAGCTTTTTCAATTTCATCAAAGAGGACAATACTATAAGGGCGTCTTCTAACAGCTTCAGTTAGTTGGCCTCCTTTAGTGTATCCCACATATCCTGGGGGTGAACCAATTAGCTTGGAAATAGTGTGCCTCTCCATGTATTCACTCATATCCAACCTTACCCAGGGCCGAATTAAGGTTTCCAAGTGCCCTAGGTAGTACTCGGAGCGTGCGCCCCCCCTCCCACCCGGGACCAACGACCCACCTATATGTGAATGTTTTTTAAACAATTATAGACTTAGTATAACTCTTGACACATTTTATTAAAGCTATAAAGGTTTTTTTCTTGCCTTTGCCATAGCAAAACTATCAATAACATCATCATAATTTATTGTTGTAGTGATGTCGCATTCAATTGTCAAAATAGAAAGGCTATTCAATCTAGTTTCACCCATTGTTGACCTTAAATTTCTTTTTACTCTTGTTAGAGTGGTAAATGCTCTCTCAGAACTGCAATTTCCAACAAGAATGCAAAGAAACATTTGTATTGCAACATCTAGATTTGGGAACATGGTGTCTAGTCCACTTTTTCTTAAATATTTTGACATTGATGATATACTTGTCAAGTTTTCACTTCTTGTTAATGCCTAGAAATGGATGCATTCAATGTCAAGGGAGGTTTCCAAGTCTGTGTTATATGTTTTTACTAAAGAATTAGAGCATTTCAATATTGTCTCATTATCAAGATCTTTTAAATTGTTCAAAACCTGGACATTAATAGTTGACACTAGAGCCTGGAAGGGGCATTCAAGCTTTGAAAAAGAAGAATGATTACATATTTTAGAAAAATGAAGATGGGATCTGCCTTGGAGAAAATAATAGATCTATCACTATCAGTACATTAACTCTTTTTTTCAAAGACTGTTGTATCACGATTCACGCCTAGATTACAAATGTTTGAAAACAAGCATTAAATGAGATCTAGAGAATTTCAAACTACATATCTTATTTGAATTTTGGATATTAGCCTTTTTTGGGATAACAGGAGAAACCTTATAACTCCATTAATCAATCAAAGTTTGAAAATATCCTGATCTCTATGATAACAAATATTAGAATGTAAGTTCTCAGTAAAAATCATAATGGATCTCTAACACTGACTTCATAGTAAATTTCAATGTAAAACTCCTTGAAAAATATGAGCAACTACGGTTGTTTGAAAAAATAAGGAATGAGATAAAAGTTCATGGAAAATATTCCTCACTAAAATACTTTTGTAAAGAAAGACACTCAAGTAATCCCTCAAAATACAGCCTTAGCCATACTAATGGAGGTAAATATACATAGCTGCTGGTAATTAAGCTACACTCGTTGATAATTAAAAATTTGATTGGATATGCAAAGTTTTTTTTCAATACAACCCTTAAATTCGGCCCTGTCTCTATCATATTAGTAAATACTATTTAGTTGAAAAGTCTTAGATGCATACAACTGGTTCAAAAATATCGAATTAAAACACAAATCAATGACAATCCACATATGTGATATGACACCAAAAATAAAAAACCAGGTAATCAATTTTAAATATATATTACAGTTTACTATCCATGTACGGTGTACCTGTGTTCTACTAAACTTGAAACTTCTACCCAAAAACTTGATTTTCTGTTACTCAAACAGTATCAGAAACCAGAACTAGAAGTTCTTATAGAATTAGAAGCTACTGTGCAGTGCTGTTAACCCGCTGCTAGACTGCTAGTGCTCACTGTCAGTCGCCAGTCTATCTCTGTGAGTGACAATTAGTGAGTCTGTGGGCGTCAGGGCATGAACGGTGAATGGTGAGTCATGACTGTCAAAGTCAAACTGTCTATAAATTTATAATTTGTAAATTGTAGACATAAAACAATGTTGTAGCATGTCAACAGTCGGCTCAAGCTGAGCAATCACATTCATGGTGACGGAAATTCAGAATCACTGATTCACTATTGTCTATCAAATCAAATTTCAAATTTCAAATCAAATTCACAGTGGCGTTTACCGTTTATGGTTTAACATTAATATCAATTCAAATTTCAAATTGTTTTTTGTTAAATTTTGAAATAATAGCCGACTGACTCGGACTGCCTCAGCCTAGCCGGACCTGCCAGTGACTGCCACCTGTAAAAATTTTTAAAAAAGTGGCGCCCTCCCTTTTGTGTGCCCTAGGCAACTGCCTAAGTTGCCTAGGGCAAGACACACCCCTAACCTTACCATTGCCTCCTCAGAACCAAAATAGTATGCTGCCAATTTCTTAGCGAGCTCTGACTTACCAACACCTGTAGGACCCGAAAAAATGAAGCTTGCAATTGGCCTGTTTGGGTTCTTCAACCCAACTCTTGCACGGTGAATGGCTCGGCTGATAGCTTTAACAGCTTCATCTTGACCAATGACACGTTGATGGAGTGTTTCCTCCATCTTCAAGATTTTGTCAGACTCGTCAGTTGACACCTTTGAAACAAGAATCCCTGTCCATGCAGTGAATATCTACCTCAGTTACGATTGGGCCTCCACTCCTAGCCTTTGATTTCTCTCTCTGTTTCTCTGTTACTGCTGTAATTTGTGCCTTCAGTTCCATCTCACGATCTCGTAGCTCTCCAGCCTTTTCAAAATCTTAAAATCGAATAGCTTCATTCTTCTCTTTTGTAATCTACCTCAGTTCTTTGTCAAGCTCTCTTGCTTCTTCAGGAAGCTAGGTGCATGGATTTTAAAAAAATCTGCTGCTTGTTTTGGCCTGTTCCTTTCCTAGGGCGCATGGAGATTGTTTTTGGCCTCTGCTGCACTTTTTCCTTGGATGCGTGTATCGTATTGTGGGATATGACAAAATATTATGTTCTTAAAAGGAAATAAGAAGCAAAGCTTCGCATGACTTTTTTCCAACGGATTTGACGGAGAAAGTTATGGGATTAATCTAACTTCCTCTCTTCCTGGGTAGTGGCTTAAGTGCCAGGGGGAAATGGCGAAAGCAACGGACAATTGCTAATGGGAATGGTAATGCGGGTTGGCAATCCCTGTTCAATTTCCCCGTGTGGGAAATTTGGGAATTTCCTGCCCGTTAGCCAATCCATGATTTGGCAATTGGTAGAGAAAATCCCACATGCGGGAAAATTGAAGAAGATTTCCAGGAAAGGGGAAATCCAGGTTTGGGAAGCCAAATTGGCTTCCCAACAGTTGGAAGCGTAAGCTTACTTCCCCGGCATTTAAATTTGTTTGAACGTAGCTTTTAATTTATATTTATTTAATTAAATACTTCTTAAGTTATTTAAAAATAAATTTTATCATACAAAAAGCAATTAATTAATTAAATATTAATTAATTTATTTTTATGTATTTAAAACGCGATTTAAACCCTGGCGGGAAGAGTTTTTTTTCCCGAAAAGGATGAAACGAAGACCGAAATGATCACAAAAAATGAGATGATCGCAACGAGGGCAATGAACCACGCAAAGTAACACTTTTCAAATTTTTCAAATTTTTCATTTTTTATTATTTTTAATTATTATTACCTAAGTTTAATTTGTTTTTTAATAATTTTACACCTAATTGTGACCATACTTCCCGATGACGCACTCTCATTTTTATGAATTTTTATTCTTATTTTTTTAGGAAATGTAGTTTTTTACTTTACTTTAACACTACATTACATACACTTACATTACACTTAGGGGATACTTCTGCTCCTAATCACTCCATTTTGAATCTATTCCATTCCATCACATCCATTTAACATACTACATATTATGGTATATAATTTTACTCTTTCTTACTTTTGTTTTATTCATGGTCACTTTATTACACATGTTAGTTAACTTTACTTGTATGTCATTTATCTATATCATCCACACATCACGTGTTCATGTCATTTTATATTTTTGATCACTATATACAGGTTTCTTAATGATCATATATTTATGGATGCTCGCCTTCTACCCTTTCCTATGATTGGTCGTTGAGTGGCATCCACAATTCATCTCTCACAGGTGCTATTGTTTCATTTTGTACTTAGCACTTTACATTACTTGGTTATACATGCTTTTGACATACTAGTTATCTTTCTAACATGCTAATGGGTGCTTCATGTGCAACATTTTTTATGCAGGGATTTTTTCTTCCATACTTGTTTGTTACATTGTCTATCCTGTTGTTTGCTTTTATATCACGGACCTTTCCCTATGTTTATGTACATACACTTATTTGTTTGTTTTGTGACTATGATTGCTATTGATCATTGTATTGAGAATTCGTGAGTGATGTCCTGATGTTTGAAACTTTGTTGTGCATCATACTTATGTCTTCTTGTGTGTTTAGGGGCATTACTACTTTTCTTGGTAGCTTACAATGTCTATGTAGATTACATATTGGCATTCCACATGCATGTTTATTATCAGATTACTACATTATCATTGGCTATTGATCCTTGTTTTTGTGCAGGCCTTAGTTTACTACCAAGTGCTTTCCCTTCCCCCTACACAAAGTTACAGAGTGTGGCAGGTCCTCTTTTGCTTCCAAATTGCTTATCAGTGATGTTGCATGTGTTACCCCAATGAGGGGGGAAATCATTTTTGGTTTTACATACTACACAATGCATTGCTATACTTGTTGAGTCTAATTTTAGTGAACTTTCCCCCCTTGGCTAATTATGGGATTTACATATAGCAAATTTTGGACCTATGCTATGAACCTTGTTACATAGTGGCTTTTATAGGACATGGTGTCCTTAATATTGTCATTCAGAGGAGCAGTTAAAGGCTTTAGAGGATACAATAGATACTACTCCTACTTACGATCTTACCTTACCATCAGTATTTCGGATCGCCTAAAAAACAAGGACATTAAATATCTCTAATCATGAAACATTTCATAGGAAGTAGTTAAAGGTTTGAGGACACATTAGCAATTCCTCAGCCATACTTCTTCATTTGCATCCAAGTGTGCCATGGATTTTACCAAAATCACTACACTCGTCTAGGTGCACATGTTATCATTCGGTACACTCTTTTTCATCATGTTTACATATATACGAAATAATGTGTTAGTTAGATTGCATATTTACACACATATACTTACATATTTGACTACTTTATCATTTTATCCTTACAGAATCAACCGTTAAACAAGCAATCAAATTAATAGCATAACAACTAACACTTCATGGCAACAATCTATGTCACATACTAACATGCAATGGATACTACACACATCAGCATCAACTTGCATACCCTAGGTTCACTCTCATCACTTTTTCCTTATTTTGCATCTATTAGTTTCCTACAAGATCTTTTTAGTTCCATTGCCTAGTCCTTCGGCACATTTCTACTACACTCTTCATGGACATCAGGTACACATCTCTATCTACTTTATGTTACCAAGCTTTCCGCTCACCAACATAAAGTGGGGGAAATGTAGTCACAAAATCATGCACTTTAGACATTATTTATCCCGGTCTTCATACTACTATTTAGAAGGATTTTTAAATAAAGAAATTACTAATTAACACCCATCTTTTGGCCATCTTGTTTTATTTTATTTCATGATTACCTGACCTCTTGGACCTCATATGCCCAATCAACTTCTATCACCTCCTTTCATTCTTTTAGCCTTGACTGTGGGCACCCACGATAGTACTTAGGGTGCCTGTGGGTGCCCTGGTCAATGCACAATTGGGGCATCCACGTCCTTCTTGTACTTTCCTTTCCACTTTTTGGGCTCTTTCTAGCCATTTGCACATGATCTTTATCTTTCACATTGGTGGTTGGCATTTTCATGGTTAATTATGAATTAGATCAAGAGAACCCTATAAATATAAAGTTATGAGACCATAATGAGGGACCAGGCACATCACTTCACTATTGTCACCATCTAGTTACATCCATCTATTGCATTGGAGATCACTTACATCCACATAGCTCCATCATCAAGGAACAAGAACTAGGACACCTGCATCACACACTTCATTAGGGGAAGGATTCTATTCTATTCCATGCACACATTCTGTTACATTTTCTACACATAGTTATTGCTCGTTACTTCACAAAGTGTGACTGACACAAGAGAAACCTAGGGCATCATTGGCACACACTTCTTGCATATAGAACTACATTTATGGTCTAGAATGTAATGCAGTGCTCAGTTAGTAAGTCCCATATTGCAGCAGCTGAGTCACTTTGACCCTATTCATATGCATCTTTATTTTTTTAGGGTTTGATGCTTCTTTTTGGGTTTTCGGGTCTTCTCATTTCATCTTGGAGTTCATTATGACATCCAATGACACAGTAAAAGTAATTAATGTGACACACAATGAGGGATTTTACCATCTACATCAAACCATATGAAGATTAATTTCAGAGCTTTTGCACAGACTAGGGCCGACCCAAATTCTACAGTCTAGACCATAAGACATCTCCTACACCAGGTGCCCCAGTCCTTCTCTAGGCACTCCAGTCTAGCCAGATCCTTAGATCCATCCTTTTTGGGGGTTTTGCACAGCCATTCTTGCTTTCATAGTTTTCTAGTCATTTGAACACTTATGACATAGTCCTAATGATGCAAATTCAATTATTCAAATAAGATCTTTCCTCTTCTCTCTTGCATATGTATAGGGTTAGTGATTTCCCTTTTCCCATTAGCTGTTTAATATTTACATGCTTCTTTATTACATCTTTCAATGTCACTTTATTATTCTACATACACTTAGTCTCATAGCTTAGATTAACTAGCTCCATACTACGTATTAGTAAATTTTAGTTAATCACTAGCTTTCATTGCTATAAGTTCTATAAGAACTGTTATAGTGGCACGATTCATTTATTAACCTAAATATTTACCACTGAAATTTAAATTTAGTCTGAAGAAAAAGGTTGGAGCATAAGATCCTTGCCCCCCAATGACATTCAAATTTACTAAGATAGTGACATTGATGGATTTATCATATTTATCCTCATTTTAGCACCTAAAAACCCAAAAAAACAATGCGTAAGAGGGATGAGTGTTTAATCCTTCTAAGTATACCACTGGCTTAAGAGTGTTCAAAAGGAACTAGTCATTTGATGGCTAACTTTGTAATAGAATCTAGTGATTGTTTTGAGAATTCAAGGATTTCATAGGAACTTGATCAGATACATTACAATGATATCACCTTATGAACAGTCAACTAAAAGTGGTACATGCATGATTCCATAGCAATGCATATTATGTAGTTAACAAAATAAGATTTTTCCACAGATAAATAACTTCATGCTTTACATTTCTGGACATGCCACTATCCCTGCATTGTGACAACATGTCCAAATATTCAAATGTTACCCATCATCCTATTTTTGGATCTTCCAACTAGGGATAACAGGAACTATAATCATGGAGTGCTATGATTTCTATCTTTGTACACCTCTTCCAAATTGTAAATGTCAGTTGATTCATATTTACAAGCATTTAAGGCATTTGAGTTGATATTTTGGTTTTTAATGTAGGAAAAAGGGCCTTCCACCATATGTATAGGCATGTTGCTACTATTTTTTTCTTGGGGTTAGCACACTAGGTTGTACAGATAATATATCATATCTAAGCATACATGTAAATAAAAGTGGATATTCTACCAGAAAAAATATACAAAACAAGAGATATAAATCAACACCATAATTTAACGTGGTTCACCCAGTGTGGGCTACATCTACCAAGAAACAAGCCAATATATTATCCAAAGCTTTGACAAGATATACAATTGAAGATTTACAATCTTTCCACACCTCTCAGATGTACAACTACTTTCTTTCTCTCAAGCTTTTCGCTTCTTCTCCAAGAATTATCTCTCTCTTCTCACAATTATCATCAAATAATCGCATTAACTCTTCAATCTTACTTCTAAACCCTAGCTTTCATGCTTATATAGGCATATACAAACTTAGGGAACTTAGCCATGCAATTACAATCAATAGATCTGCTTTAATTCTAAAAATAGATCTAATTCCCGTGAGTTAAATAAAACACTCACGCACAGGTAACCGATGTCATTTATCCCTAACCGATGTCAGTTCCTCCTTGCCTGACTGATTTCAGTCATAGGTGACCGATGTCGGTCCCTCTTAACTGATGTTGGTTACTGTATTTTCCAGAAAGTTTCAAATTGCATGCTAATTCCGAAGTAATTGAGCTCCACAACTCAACAATCTCCCACTTGGAGATTAAATTACTGCACCATACATGTACAACATCATTCTTGGATCCTTCCTTAGCTTTGTTTCTTCCTCTTCAAGTCTCAAACTCGAAGACCAATAGAAGTGGAGTGTAGCTCCAACTTCTCCTTTTGCTAATGGCTTCATTAGCATATCCGCAGGGTTCTCACTCGTATGAATCTTTTCTCTAGATTCAACTTCCCATCCTCCAATACCTGCCGTATGAAGTGATACCTCAACTGAATGTGTTTTGTTCTCAGAATGAAACTCTGAGTTCTTTTCTAAATGAATTACACTCTGACTATCACTGAACAATTTGCAATCATCTTGCTCCTTTCCCAACTCTTTCATGAACCTACTCATCCATATCATCTCTTTTCTAGCCTCTGTAGCTGCAACATACTCTAGCCTCTGTAATAGACAAAGCCACAACCTTCTACAATCTTGAAATCCAGCTAACTATCATCCCACCTACTATGAAAATATATCTAGTAGTGCTCCTTCTACCATCCAGATCTCCAACCATATCTGAATCAACATAGCCACATAATGAAATATCTGAACCTCCATAGCATAACTGCATGTTAGATGTCCCTCTCAAATACCTGAGTATCCATTGGAATTACTTTCCAATGCTCTTTACTTGGATTGGCCATATATCTACTCATAACTCCCACTGCCTGTGCAATGTCTGGTTTGGTACAAACCATAACATACATGAGACTCCCAACTGTTGAAGCATATGGCACTCATGTCATGTATTTGACCTCCTCATGTGATGAAGGACACTGATATTTTCTCAATTTGAAGTGTCTAGCCATAGGTGTACTTAACAGGTTTTGCATTCTGCATCTTAAACCTTTCTAACACCTTATAGATATAATCCTCCTGAGACAAATACAATTTCTTGTTTTTCCTATCTCTATGTATTTTCATGTCCAAGGATTATTTTTGCAGCTCCTAAATCCTTCATAGAAAATGTGTGAGCTAGCTTTCCCTTAAGCTCACCAATGTCCTACATACTAGATCCTGCAATAAGCATATCATCCACATACAGTAACAAAATAATATAGCTCCCATTTTCAAGCTTCTTGAAATAAACACAATGGTCATATTCACATCTCAAGTAACCATGCTCATGCATAAAACTATCAAACCTCATGTACCATTTCCTTAGAGCTTTCTTGAGCCCATATAGGCTCTTTTTCAACCTGCACACTAATTTTATCCTTACCCTTGACTTCATACCCAAGCGGTTGTTGCATATAAATCTCTTCATCCAAATCACCATGAAGGAAATCCATCTTCACATCTAGTTTCTCTAAATGACAAATCATGTACTGTAACTAAACTCAATATAGTACAATAGAATTCATCTTTAACAACAGGAGAAAATATTTCACCAAAGTCAATACCTACTTTTCTGTGTAAATCCTTTTACTACAAGCCTTGCCTTGTACCTTTTATGTCCACCCTCTTCTTCCTTGATCTTGTAAACCCATTTGTTTTTGTGAATGTCCTCTTACCTATCTGACAACTTAACCAAATCCCAAGTTCTGGTTTTGTTCCAAGGAGTCCATCTCCTCATCCATGCCATTCTCCCACTGCACATGTGGTCTTATCCTACATTGGCTTCTTCAAAACTTTTTGGTTCACCATTATCAGTCAATAATAAATAAAATATAGAAGGTGTAAATATTTCTGGAGGTTTACTTACCCTTTGTGACCTTCTCACAGAAGTTTGGGGTATCGGAGGCTCATTCTGGACCTCTTGGACATTTGTAATCCAAATCTGACAGTGACCGATGCCGGTCACCTATAGCTGATGTTGGTTCTGCTAACCGATGTTGGTTTGGCTCTCCTGTAACTGATACCGGTTCTCAATGACTAATGTCGGTCAGGGGTCAACTAACACTGGTTACTGTGTAACCCTGTATGATATGGCAATTTTAAATTAAGAGTTCATTTTCATTCACAAAATTCTCAACCAGTTCGTCCTTGGGTACCAAAATTTAATCCTTGTACATTCTGTTTTCATTCCATTCAATGTCACAACTCCTAATAATTTTAGAATTCTCTAAATCCCAAAAACAGAATCTGAAATCACTAAGATCCATAACCAATGAAAGTGCATCTCTTGGATTTTACATCCAACTTTTTCCTATTTTCCTTATCAATATGCACAAAAGCTTCTGAACCAAAAACTTTAAGAAAAGAAGATAGATCTACCTCTTTTTTGGTCCAAACTTATCTTTGGTATTCCTCCATCTAGTGAACTTGAAGGCCCACGGTTAATCAAATAAATCTGTTGTATCAACTACTTCTTCCCAAAACTACAAGGGATAATCCAAAATGTATCATCATACTTCTAGCACGTTTCATGATTGTCATGTTCATTCTTTCTGCAACACCATTCTCCTGTGGTGTTCTTGGAACCGTTCTTTCTCTATGTATCTCATTCACTGAACAATAATCATTGAAAGTCCTTGCTATAGTATTCACCACCATTGTCAGATCTAAGGAACTTTAACTTTGAATTTGATTCATTCTCAACAAGGGATTTCCATCTTTTAAAAGTCTCAAAAACATCAAGATTTACGTTTAATACAATAAACCCATACCTTTCTTGTAGCATCATCAATGAAAGTAACATAATACTGGGATCCTCCATGAGAAGATACCTATGAGCTGGTCCCCACACATCTGAGTGTATCAAGCTCCAATTTCTGACTCCTTCTTAGTTTCCCCAACTTTGAGAAATCTCACTCTCTTTTGCTTTCCAAAGACACAATTCTCACAAAAATCAAGATCTAAATCTTTCAAATCTGATAACTTACCCTTACCCTTTAAGATCTGCATTCCTTTTTGACTCATATGGCCCAACCGATTATGCCACATGCATGCATCTGAATCTAAAGTAGATAATGTAGAAAAGGAATCGGTAACATAGGTAGATAAATATAATTTTCCTACCTTCTTACCTCTTGCCACAACAAAAACACCCTTGGTGACTTTCCAAGAGTCTCCTTGTAAATGTAACCATGCAACCTTAGCTTCACCTAGTTTCACTGCAGAAATAAGATTTCTCCTGAGGCTTGGCACATGCCTCACATCTTTCAATACCCATGTATTTCCATTTTATAATTTTAGATGAACTTCCCCTTTACTAGTAATACTGCAAGGTTCATCATCACCCAAATAAACATGCCCAAAATTTGCCCTCGACATAATTTCTGAAATAACCCTTATTAGGGGTTGCATGGAAAGAAGCTCCTGAATCTAAAACCCATGATTCAATTCTATTATCTAAAGAAAGAATAAGAGCATCTTGCATTACCTCTGCATTTAGCAAGATTTTCTTCTTTACCTTTATATGGTTTTTGGTTCTATTTATCCTTTGACAAACAATCTTTCTTTGTATGTCCTTTCTTTCCACATTTCCAACAAGTAATTCCCTTACCTCTAGATTTAGATCTATTATCCCTTGAATTTGATTTCCCATTACTCTTACTTCTTGGATCTCTCCTTCTACCTGCCCCTGCTTTCTACATTCAAAGCATTCCCAGATGATGATTCCTCTGTACTCGTTCCTATGAATTTCTTCATTCAATATTATACCAACCACATCATCAAACTTCAAAATATTATTAGCAGATGTTGTATTACTAACAACCATTACCAAATTATCCCAACTATCAGGAAAATAACATAAGAATAAAAGTGCTTTCACTTCATCATCAAATGGAATATGAACCAATTTTAACTGATTTACAATAGATCATAAAATCATTCAAATGACAAGATGTAGATACACCTTCATGCATCTTATAACTAAAATAGTTTCATCATCAAATAAACTTTATTTGAATCACTAGGTTCTTCATATAAATTAGCAAGATATTTCATTAACCCTACCATAGAAGTCACTTCTATAATATTGGAAGCCACAGATGCTGCCAAGCTCAATATTATAAATCCCAAAGCCATTCTGTCAAGAATCTTCCATTCTTCATCCTTCATCTTTGTAGGTCTAGACTTCTCATCCAACGGTAAATACAAATACTCTTTAATACAGATAATCCTCAATCTGCATCTTCCATAATTGATAATTTTCGGTTGTCCATCAAACTTCTCTACCTTGTATTTGTTTTCTTCTGTCCATTGTTGTAGCTCCCAATCAATCAGAAAAACCCTCTAGTGATTAAATTTTTCAACACATAAAACCCTCAAAGAAAGCTATGATACCAATTGTTGGGGTTAGCACAAGGTTGTTCAGATAATATATCAGATCTAAACATATATGCAATAAAAGTGAATATTTGTTGGTTGTCAAATAAGGACTTAATTGAAAGCAACAGTTAGGGGACAAAAAGTCCCTCCTCTTTAATGGGAGAGGTTCCCTTATTTAAAGGAAAAAACCTATTTACAAATGTACAATGTTTAGCTTTAATGAGGAACTTTGATATTGTGAAAGTGTTTGATATAACAGATCATCAATACAAAAAGATAGAAGAATTAAGGAATGGGAGGGGGCAGAATAGCACTCTCAAGAAATATAGATAACAAAATAATTTCTTACTCATGCCATAAGGGAATCATATAGAACAGAATCATTGGCATTTAAAACCACAAGATGTTATTTCATAGACACAAAGTTCCAGAGATGACATCCACAAGAATACAAATCTTCTAGAAGTAAAACAGACTAATGATCTAACAAATTTTAACAGATAGCAATCAAAGAACAAGATCAGATGGAAACAGAAAGAGAGATCTTCTTGTATTGATAGCTTTTTAACTCCTTTACACTTTCAAAAATCAACAGAGTTCCAGCCCTTGAAAATGGCGTAGAGAGCTCATTATATAGATTACAAATTGGTTACACTTGGTAACCATTTCTTTTAACTAAAAATTTAATTAAGGAAGTGTTTGACACAAGATCTTTAATTATTTTACAATGAGCTCAATTTAAAAAAAAAGAGGAGAGGAGAAGATAGAAGAGAAAACATCCGCTTATTGCTGGGGAGGGCTCACCGACTTAAGAATATGTTGCCTGAATCTTTTCAATGCTTCAGCTAGCTCTCAGCCTTGTGGGACTTATGTGTTGGCAGTGGCTTGAGACAAATTGCCTAGGCATTTCTCCATGTCCTTATCAAACTTAGTATGCTCAAGGTATTCTTTATTAGCCTCTTTAATAGCAGATTGAAGAGAGCAAATCTCCTTTATCTTCTCTTTGGTAATTAATTCCTCCTTGAACAAGTTTTCTTTAACAAATGCCTTGAACTGAGTTTTAATCTCTTAGAGAGAGAAAGGAGCACCTGAATTTTCATCATGAAGATGACAGTGAATATCTTTGAAGGCAGACACAACACAAGTTTTGAAGGATTCTCCCTTCTGCCAACTGTTCCTCAATTCTCCTAAGGCTTCTTCCAGAACTTTTATTTTCCATTCAACACTAAAAACCCATGACCTTGACAAATTGTCCTTGGCATCATCAAAAACTTTATTGGCCATCAATGTCTTTTCATTGGCCTATTCCATCAGGTGAATATCTATGATGCAACTACTCCAAAGCTTCAGTTCTTTGTCCATGGTTCCAATAGAGGAGGAGAGTTTTTGTTGCAGGTTGGCTACCTTCTCATTGAGTTTGAAGGCTTCTACAATGAAATTCAAGCTTGCAATGATCATGTCATCAACCATGGCTTCCATAGCCCTTCCATAAGTGGAATACCTGTGTATATCCTTGATACTTTGAACCTCATCCTAACTGAGAATCATAGGAGGTGGAAGGGCAATTAGTGGAGCAAGATCCAAAACTTTATCTTTAGTCAACAATGATTTGATGAAGCTAGAAAGAACTTGATTTTGTTCTTCCAACTGTTCTATAGTCTGTTTACCCTTCTCCACTCTCTCAAAAACCTTGGTTATTGTTTCCTGGACGTTATGCACCTCACTCTCAGGAGTGGATTCTCCCATTGGAATCCTAGAAAGCTCCAGGTCAGAGGCTAATAGATCTTGTTCTGCCTTATCAACTTTACGCTTTGTAACCTCTAGAAATTGTTGGCCCTAAGCATCAGTCACTATTATTGAATTTTCTTTGGCTCTCTTTGATGGAGGAGGACGAGTAGTGCTTAACAAGGCTACCACAGCATCAAAGTTTGGTCCTGAAAAAATGGGAAAAAGGTTTCCTCTTCCTACTGTCAACTAGGGGTTGCACACATGCAAAAGTAGAGGGAGAAGAAGAAGGAACAAGAGGTCCAAGAGAAGTGAGATCATGGCACTTAAAGTATTCACCATTGTTGCTTCTAGTAGAGATGTGAGTGAGGCATCTGGAGCTTCTTGAGCAGAGGAATCAATGGTACTTGGAGGTTCAGTGCTAGGCACTTCCTTCTCTTTTTTTGTTGTAACTTCTGAAGTTCCTGCAGGGTCTGGTACCTCACCATCATCACTTTCAATGAGAACAATAACTTTCTCTAGCCCTAAAGGTAGTTCTGAATGCCTTGAAAGGGTTCTTCCTCAATTGGATCTTGTTTAACCTCTTTTACCTTCTTTTAATACACTTGAGTGGAAGAAGAGGGAGTAGATGATTCAGTTTCTTTATTTGAGGAAGGAGGAGGGGTTTGTGCAAGTACCTTCGTGTTGGGTGTATGTGATTCCTTCCTAGGTGTTAAATTATCTTTGGAAGAAGATCCACTTTGATTCTTCCTAAGCTCTCGAACCTTTCTGTCAAACCAAACCTTGGTTCTTACAAGGACAGGGGCCAAAATCTCAACTAAGTCATCCTTCTCCTTCTTGCACCAGTCCAGATCTTCCAAAGGAGTATGTTTGATTAATGTCTCATATTCATATGACAGCCAGTCTTCATTATCATCTTGGAACCCTTAAGGAATCTAGTAGAGATTAAGCTCCTTTATCAGCTGCAAAGAGAATTTGCCATAGTGTCTCCGCCTTACTTCAAAGTCATCTGCACAATTGGCCCAGTAGTCCTCAGCATCTAACCTGTGATGATAATTTATTCTGAGGTTTTTCTCAATGAACTTCTTCAAATCAAAACAGGTCCTAGGCCTGAAAAAGCAGACAGTGATGGGAGCAAGGGACCTTTCTATATTTTGAGCGTCCAAGGTTGTTTTGCATGTATAGTTACCAAAGGAAATAGGGAAATGCAGATCGAAGATTTTCTTGTCCCTGTAGGTTCTATGCAATTTATCCAATTTCCTGCACACTTCAATCAAAGACATCTTGTCATTACAAAACATGGGGAGCTTGAGAGGTGTGTTCTCATAACCAGCCAACTTGATATATGAAAACCTCCTGAACTGAATGAAGAAAGCTCCATACTTAGATATCAGGTTCATGACCTCATCAGAAAATCTCCTGACAGTATCACCTTCTAAAAGCCTTACAATGTACATGGTAAAGGCATCATTAACCCTCCTGAAGTTGTGGTTGCTAGTTTCAAGAGTGAATTGAGGGTAGTATGTATAAATGGGTTCATCCTTCTGGCCCTCCATGTATGTGAATCCAAACCATTGTCGGGATACTACTAGGGAATACATGACATAAGAAGTCATATAGAACTTCTTAGTCTGTTGCACATTGGACAATTGATCAGTTAAATTCATGCAAATGATTTCTACCCAATTTATATTCTGACTACCTTCGCAGACGATGTTGATGAGAGGGCACATCCAAAAGTGAAATTTATTGGTAGAGGGCAATCCCATGACATGAGCTAGCAAGATAATAAAATCAGACATCTCTTCATTGAAATCGACCCTAAATAATGCCTTAGAAAGTCAGAACGCTCCCTTCTTAGGGTTCTTAACCCGCAACTTTTCTATCCTCACCTTATATTTATCAATGTTCTGCTCGAATAGAGTCTGAGCTTGAACATGAGTGATAACAATGGAGTCTTCAACTTCTAGAATCCGCAGAGCAGCAACATCTAATTTAGCAATCAGCTCCCCATGCACATTTGACAATTCCTTGGTGTCTAGGTTAAAGTGAGCCCCACATGCGAGCATGGTTTTGGCACATTATACTGAGATAGGGAAGCCCGCTGCATATGCAAGACCATTGTCATTGATCATCTGTGCCATGGGGGAAGGATTAAGGCTAGTCAATCTGTTCCAGAAATCACCAAAGTCTAGGTGTCGAACCTCACTATCCCCGATATCGGGAATAGAGGACTCAAGAGGCGAAACGTGTTCTTGACCTTGGAATTTAATCTTCATGTTTGCAATGTACAAAGAAACAAATTTCACAAATCGAATCCGCAATGAAAAATGCAAAGGAAACGGGAGCACAAGTAGATGATCTTAATTGCAGGGATTTGAGTGAATGATGGCAAGTGAGCAGTGTGCCAAATGCATAGAGGGTAGTCCCATTAAATAGCCGTTTAGGAGAGAGAAGGTCATAACTGTGCATTAAATTCATATTGCACCGACTTAAAAAGGCAAGAATCAAGAAGAGTGGAAAAAACTAGCCTAGATGGTCTTTGGTACATTTGGGACATGAGGGATGTGATCCGGCCAACACGGGTGATACGGGTAAAGTGGGCCAAATGAGCACAGGTGGTTCATAAACTTGGAAGCGTGAGGGACGCGAAGACGCGATTCGGCCAACGTAGGAAAATTGAGGACAAAAGGCATAGACGCTTTTGGGACATATGGGACAAAAGTATGCAAAAGACCCGATCTGGCTGATGCGGGCGATTGGGGAACAGAAAGCCCGAACGAACTTGGAACATACAGACCGAAAAGTTCTAACAGAATCGAAAGTTAAAAGATTTTCAGGGAATGCGGCCAATCAGGGAACAGAAGGCCCGACGGACTTGGGACATAAGGGACAAAAATGTTCGACAAACCCGCAAATCACCAAAATGACTCCAAAAAATGTGAATTTTTACTATTTCCTCATATTTTCACTTCACTAGAACATCATTGAAGGGTGTCAACTCAAAATTTTCAATTTTTGACTTTCGAAAAAGGGGGAATTTTGAGAGGACAACAATATTCTACTAGAAGAAATATACAAAACAAGAGATATAAATCGACACCAAATTTAACATGGTTCACCTAGTGTGGGCTACATCCACCAAGAAACAAGCCAATATATTATCCAAAGCTTTCAGAAGATATATAATGAAGATTTACAATCTTCCACACCTCTCGCAATGTACAATACTTTCTCTCTCTGAAGCTTCTCCTTCTTCTCCGAGAATTATCTCTCTCACAGTTATTTTCACAATAATCATTAACTCTCTCAATCCTTACTTCTAAACCCTAGCTTTCATGTTTATATAGACATATACAAACTTATTGCACTTAGCCATGCAATTACAATCAATAAATCTACTTTAATGCTAAATTTAGATCTAATTCCCGTGAGTTAAATAAAACACTCACACACAGGTAACCGACGCCGGTTAGCCCCAACCGATGCCAGTTCCTCCTTACCTGACCATGACAACCTGTTCATGACCTTGATCATCATGATGAGCGAGCATGGCTCCTAAGGCATGGTTTATGACAGATATGTAAAGATAAAAGGGTTCCCCCTCACGAGTTGGTATAAGTACAGGTGGTGATAAGATATAATGTTTGATTTCATCAAAAGATTTTTGACAATTAAGATCCCATCTAAAATCCACATCCTTGCAAAGGAGATGATGGAACGGTTGACAATGGTTAGGTAATTGAGATATGAAATGTCATATGGATTGTAACTTACCTTGAAGGCTACATAATTGTTTGAGGTTGGATGGAGGAGGCATTTCGATGATTGCTTTGAGTTTGGTCATATCAACTTCAATACCTCGGATATATACAATGAACCCAAGGATTTTTCCCGTGATAACACCGAAAATACACTTACTTAGGTTGAGACGAAGGAAATACTGAATAAGGCGAACAAAGATTGATTCAAGGACAAAGAGATAATTTCTAGGTTGCTTAGAATTACCTAAGAGATCATCAACGTAATATTCTACAGTTTTGTGAATAAGATCGTGAAAGATGTATGTCATGGCATGTTGATATGTGGCTCTTGTATTCTTAATTCAAAAGGGAATAACATGGTAGCAGAAAATCCCCTAAGGGGTAATGAAAGATTTCTTGTGTTGATCGTCAATGGCAATAAGGATTTGATAATAACCAGAAAAGCCATCCATAAAGGAGAACATTTCATGGTTGACTATTAAATCGACAAGCTGATCGATATTTGGAAGAGGGAAATCATCTTTATGGCAGTCAAGATCGAGATCTCGGAAGTCAATACAAATACAATTTACTTGAAGCTTTGGTTTTGGGTACAATGTCATAGACAAATTGTGGATAATTAATGGATATGATGAAATTAACATAAAGAAGAAGTAATTCTTCTTTGATAAGGAGATCCACATAGGGATGCATCTTATGGAGTTTCTATTTGACTAGTTTTGCATTGGGATAGGTGATGATGTTGTGTACGAAAATATTTGGATCGATACCTAGAATATCACTATATGACCAGATGAAGGCTTGACTATACTTAGATAAGAAGGTGATGAAATCATGTAGTTCTTGTGGATTTAAAGACTGGCCAACCTTAACTATACAGTGTTCCTGAGGTGTCCCTAAGTTAATGTCGATCGTAGATTTGTTAAAAAGGTTTGATGTGTCAGGTGGTAAGGCTTTCTAAAGGAAATGATCATCAATTCCCATATGGGAGAGAATTTCTTGGTCGTTATGGCATTAAAGGATATCAACAGTGGGTGGATCTTCTTCAATCATTTCTAGCCAAATGAGAGGAATTTTTTTGATGACATGATTGGATTGATAAGTTAAAGGTTCCAAGGAAATAGTATCGACTAAAAAAAGTTATCTGGGATGGATATGGTGTGATCATTGTCCATGGGATCATTAGATTCGTTAGATGATGATGATTCAAGTTTTGTGATTTTTACGGATGTAGTTTTTTCAGATGAGTCAGTAGTGGGTCTCTCATATCCTAGACCATATTTTTCATTTGGTTTAAGAGAATGTTGGACAATTAAGTCATGTATTCCTTGTTCATAACACCCAAAGCCAAAACCTTTCCAAGAAAAAGGGTGGAGATACATTCTGTAGACACCTGTAGTTTGACCAATGCACTATTACTCCCAATATTGCACTCCCTAGTCTTCCCTTTGTAAATTAATGACACATCGCCAGTTAGACCTATCTAACTCCCTTCTCATGACATCCTTTTGGCTGTATTTCCTCTTATAAACCACTTAAAAAGGTTGTCATAGCCTCGTTCTAACTACATTAGCTTCTTATTCTATTCTAGCTTGCTTCTATTAGCTCCCTGGAATATCAATCCACTTTGTTGGATTGATTAAGCCCTTCAGAAACCCTTCCAGAACCCTAATTACTCTCTAAGAGAGATTAATTAGTCTAACCTAGGTTAAATACCCTAAACATAGTCAAATCACACTTTGACTTGCTAAAAGTGCTTTTTGGACTTTAGCCTTTGTCCCACATGCACCCAAATCTCCCATTTTCTTCCAAACCAAAAACTATAAATAGGGCTATACCCCCTCCCTCATTTCCTAAGAATTCTCTCTTCTTCCTAACATAGATTATAGAAATTTGTCTAGGCTTTAAATTGTATTTCATCTTCTTCCATTTGAGCTAAAAGCATTTGATTTTGTATTTCATAGCATTAACATGGAGTAAAAGGGAAGATCCATTGGCCTTGAAGCCATTAATGGGGAGATCTCTTTCTCTTAAACACATAACTGAATGCTTAAATCCTCTTAGGTTCATTATTTCAAGCTTTCAAAGAATAGAGGTTAACTTCATTTGCTTAGTTTGCATGTTTATTTCAAATTAATGTATGCAAAGAAGAAAACCTTGTTCATTTCTTATCACATGGTCCATTGATCAGTTTGTTAAAAGCCTTTGGGGATTCTTTAGAGATTCTTACCCCAAATCCATGGCTTTTGCAATTTTTCATTGAACGCATTTGGCACGCCCGGTGGGACACTTATGTCCATCCTCCATTAATGGAAGTCTTTTAGGTTTTTCAAAGTTCATTTTCAAGTTTTTAGGTCAAATCACTTGTTATTTCCTCATTTTTGTTTCTAACCCTAGATAAATGACCTTCATTTACATGCATTTTGTGGGTTTGATATAGAAATAGGAAACTTTGACTAACAACTAACTTGTTTGCTCTTGAAATTTTGAAAATCTGTGTTTTTTGTAGGTTTTTCACAGGGTGTGCGTAGGTGTAAAACAAGGGGTGCGTACACGTTGAAACCCCAGTGTACCTGAATGATTAGGCACATACCTGTCAGGAGGACTTCATCATTTACACATTTTCTCTCTACAGAGACGTGCACGCGTCTCCATCATCTATGGCACGTATCCACCTCTCTGGCTGCGCATGCATAAATGGTGTGACTGTGTAAAAAATTTGATAATTTTTTGTTTCAGGCTTGGGCACGTCTCTATCATGTTGCGAGCGTCTGTGTTTTACTGCATTAAGTTTCATTAATTTTTTACCGTAGGCATACTTGTTAAGTAGGGCGCGTATCCATTGGTTGGGAAGCACAGGTGTCAGTATAGGCATGCAGGTGCCTATATTAAAAATTGGAAATTTTTACAGTTTGTAAAATCTTTTTCTCTGATCCATTACTGCAGGTTTCTAGAACTAACAATTTTTTTAAAATGTGTTTTTCATTAAACATTTCAGCTTGCATAGTTAAAAGTGTTGTGTTTTTGGCTTAGAATTAGCTTTGTAGAAGTGTGTATGCTCTCTCATCGTGTCTTCCAAGGCGATCTTGGAGTTCAAAAACACTTATACAAAACTCATATAAATTGTTCAAAGAAACACTTATTTTATAAAGGTTGAAGTAAAACTTTCATGTGATTTCAGTAGGATTTTTCACGTTGCGTATGCTCTTCCTTCATGCCTTTTGGCAATCTTAGGAATCAAAAGCAAAGTGAAAAACTCTCTTTCTTGACATCAACCTACGAACTGGAAAATTACTAAAAACTTGTTGTCTACAGGACCTAAAGATTGTCAGAGAAAGGTGTCGAAAAATAAAACATAAAACTTCTAATACACGTGTTCTTACAGGTTGCCAAACGGTGTGCTACTTAAAACCACATTAAATTAAGCAAGATAAAAAAACACACCATATTCAAAACATTGTATTACAGGTTTTAGAAAAGGGTACGTCCCAATCCACTCAACTGGAACATAACCCCTTTGGCATAACACCTTAAGCTACAACAATGGGGGTGGCTCTAGGAACCCTAAAGTAGTCCACCGCTGTGTAACCTCGAGGATGAAACAGGAAGCGCCTTGCTTACCCACTTGACTAGTTTTCCTTATGAGTTAGAGTTACAAAGTTGTCTGTGTCGCGACCCTAGCAAGAGTACACGATGGATGCATTTAGTGCCCACTGTTCTTGAAGGGGGAAAATCCGAGATACTCCCAAATTAATCAATGTGAATTTTTGGGTAAATCATGCCTGCTCTTAGATGGCTTTGTAACACCTAGTTGAGAGATATTTTTAAGGAGACCATTTTGTCTTGAGGCCCACTTTACTAGTCCTTTGTTGCGTCAAGCCATCACGAAGTGACAACTCATCTGGAATCTAAACCTTGTTTATCAAACAAGGCAAAGAACCCTTGTGAGATTGATCTGAGTGTCTTTCATCACGAAACTATACTATGTCCCACTTTTGCTTAGTTTTATTCTTGTCTTCAGACGAGGCGAAGCTCTACCTAAGTGGTGCTCTTGGTTTGTTTCCGTCTTTTGGTCAATAACCTTGTGTTCTCACCGCCCATTGTTCGGGGTGAGAAAGGTGCATACATTGCACGTTTTTATAAAGGTGCATACATTGAGCGTTTTTATTAGAGATAGTGCTCGTCACTTTTTTGTCCGTTTACGCTCATCCATGTTTGTGGCTGGGTTATTAAACGTCTAAAGTGTACAGGTACGCTTTTTGTATCTTTGATAAAAGTCCATCCGTCTTGATTTCAAGATCATCTTCACCACTGTGAGTCTGGTTCATATTTTGTCTCTTCTTAAGGTTGATAATTTTGTTCACATCCTAGATGCACAATCTCGGTACTTAGATCATATTCTCATTTTGTGAGAAGATGGTATAAGTCCCCTTATTACGTGGTTACGCTGCTCACACGATTAAAAACTCCTTGTTATACTTATCACTTGGTTTCAGTTTTGACGTCATGTGAGTCTTATTGAAAAGTGTCGATAATGCCTTATGTATATCATAATAAAGTTGTCATGGTACTAACACCTTGCTTGCTTAGTTAATGTATCACAGTGACATTATTACACTATATTTATTCGCGACTTACATTTTTAAAAAGGTTCGGCTTTCATCGGCATTCAAACTAGTTTTAGGTATACCTTGTCGAGGGACTGCAACAACATCACGTCAGTTCTTAAACCTTGTTGGGTTTCTAACTTGACTTACATATTGATACATAATTTTCGCTATATATTTTTAAGGCATAGGCTTGGTAACAACGAATTGAGTGATCATAACATTTAGGTGTGCATATGAGTGTTTCTTGATAACGACGGTTGAATAACACTACATATGGGATACACTGTAGTATAGTTCCAACGTCACCTTAAACGGCTTACAGAAAACCATACACTTAGGGGTTACACTAGCTATATACAAATGTCCACTAGTAATGCCTAAAATCATAAAAATGGCAGCCAAATCAAATGAGCATGATATAGGAGAAAACCCTATTGACACCTTCCCATTTAATGGCCATAATTTAGGACCGCTCTTTTCTCAAGTCAAATATACGAACACGTTAATCGATCATAGTGTAGAAGAGTCAGACTCTTTCGAAGAACACCAAAGGTTAGACCTAAGTAGATTTGATGAACTCCTATATTATAATAAAGATCAAGTACTCGTAAGAGTCTTAGCATTATGAGATAAACTTCTGCACGAGCGCGAAGAAGAAACAAAGGTCATTAACCCTAACTTAGGAGAGTGAAGATTCATCTTAGACATAGATAATCCTTTTGATGTGGGGTACACTTCCACTTCTGGGCAACATAAGGCTGTTGTCAAAGGTAGACCATCACGGAAACCTCACTATAAAGCTTCGCATAAAGTGAAAACTGGACGGAAGGCTTCCCCTCCTCTGAAATTTGATGAAGAAGAGGACCCCCTGGTTGAAGAGGAGATCCTCTAAAAATAGATCTCGAAGTTGAGTCAGAAACTAGCAAACCTAGGCTCTTCAAGAAAAAACATATACAAAGACAAAAAAAAACTTAACGAGTTTCAATTTGATCCACATACAAACTATACCTTTAAGGCAACTTAGGCTCAAAGGTCAATATCTCCTACTAAAGAGTAACTCATTCAAGAGGAGTTGAAATCTATGAAATATACACTTACTACATTACAACAGGGAAATGTGGGTGAAAATAGAAAATATTCGTATGAAGAACTATGTCCTTACCCCTTTGATAAGGACATGTTACAACAGCCTTTCCCAAAACACTTTACCATTCCCAAGTTTGATAAATATAATTGCAAAAGTGATCCTCGCGATCATATAAAAGAATTTTACATGGCTTGCCAAGAGGTCGTGTATAGCAATAATTTCTTAATACGACTTTTTCCTCGTAGCCTAGGAGCCGTGGGATTGGAATGGTTCCATAGCATACCCAATGGCTCATTTACAATGTGGCCCGTGCTAGTAGATAAATTTGTAAGGCATTACTCCTATAATATGGATATTGACATCACAATGAACGATCTATGCAATACAAAACAAAAACCCAATGAGACATTTGCTGGATTTTTACAACGATGGCTTGGGTTAGCTAGTCGTTTTCCTTGTGCCTTACCAAAAAAATAGTTAGTGATAATATTTGTTCCTAACTTAAACCCAGAAATAGCCTTTCACTTGCAAATGCATTGTGGCTCAAAATTTGAAGAAGTCATAGAGAAAGGCAGTCAAATTGAGAAAGCACTCATTGCCAAGGGAATGCTTAAACCTGTTACTAAAAACAAACATGAAGCCAAATCCACAGACAAACCTAAATTCTTTAATAAGAATAAACATGTTGTTGGTGATGGCATTACAGACTCCAAGAGGGTCCAAGCCATACAAACATGCCCACTCTTAAAGCTTTCACAAGGACCTTGTCCCAAAGTGCCTACAAAACGTACATTCACATCCTTGATAGAATCCATATCTACCATCTAAAAAAATTAGATGGTGTAAAAATGGTAGAATATCCAACGGAAATAGTACCATATCCAGAAGATGCTCCAAAACCGGTTTGGTTCAAAGACCATGAATATTGCGACTTCCACAGTGTTAAAGGACACAAAACGGATAGATGTTTGAGATTGTGCCATTATATCCAAGACCTCATAGAGGAAGGGAAGATTTCTGCGGAGTCTCCCCCTGAGACCGGTAAAAGTTCAAATGAAAAAATGGGTATTTACAAAGAATCTTTTCCTAACCATGCAGATAAGAAGAAAAGAAAACCAGATCAAGGGAAAACTTCCAACGACTATAGGAATGTTGCCTATGTGTACCCTACAAATGATATTCCTTATGATTCCCTCATTGGATGTATTAACTCATCTAATGAACAGATCAACACCATTTGGATTTTAGAAAAGAGGTGCACAGTCAAGACAAGACGTGCCCTCTTAATCATACCAGATCCTGTGCCTATCCCTCAGGAAGGTCAGTATAATTTAATAGAGTAGTTAGAGAAAATGCCTACTAGGATATCTATTCTCGATCTCCTCAAGATCTCTAATGCCCATAAGAACATACTATACAAAAATTTACAAAATTCAGGGGTTTCCACAGAGTTAGACCCCACGAACCTTCAAGCCATGGTTGCACACTTAGACACCAACGATCATATTAATTTTGATCATACTGCAATCCCGAATAACAACCCAGAGCATAACTTGCCATTATATCTCGAAGTGGTGGTTACCCATCGCAAAATAAAAAGAGTACTTGTAGATGGGGGATATGGTCTGAATATTTGCACCTTAAAGATAGTAAAGTAGCTAGGCATTTCAAAAACAGAGCTAGGTGCTAAGACTATCACAATAACAACATATGACAATGAAGAAAGAGATTCTACAGGGACTATAGTGGTTCCCATGGAGGTAGGACCAACATGTCATAACACAATGTTTCATGTCCTTGACTTGCACCTTCTATACAACATGCTCTTGGGATGCCCATGGATCCATGCCATGCAAGCTATTCCATCAACTTTTCATCAGTGCATCAAGTTATGTCATGAAGGGTAGGTAGTTAACATTTTGGGTGACCCAGAACCATTCACACATTATAGGGCATTGCATAATTTTTCTCGTGTAGCTAATGAATGTCCTTCTGCGGATGTTGTTGTCCCTCTACAAATGGAGGCAATAAAAAAGCGAATAGATTCAGAGTCCCTCACGCCTTTCAATATGAATGTATTTCTACTACCCCAGTTTGTCATTGGTGCATTACTTGCCCAATATGACTTAGCCCTTACAGAGAGAGCAATTTACTATCTTAGCCGCACCTTGATCACATATGAGTTGAATTATCCCCAAATAGAAAAGGCTTGCTTAGCGGTTATCTTCACATTTCAAAATCTTCGCCATTATCTTCTGAATAATAAAACCAAGCTCATATCCAAAGTTGACCCTCTCAAATACCTTTTATCCAAACCCACCCTCACAGATTGAATGGCTAATTGCATCATTCTCCTGAGTGAAATTTGACATTGAGTTTGTTAATCAGAAGTCTTTAAAAGGATAGGTTTTGGATGATCAATTGGCAGAAGCTCCTCTCCAGGGAATGGAACCTTTGTGCTTAGATTTACTAGATGCATCCAATGATGTATATTGAAGAATCCATAGAATGGTAGGTCCATTTTGATGCATCTTTTACCTTTCATGGATTTGGAGCAGGATTGGTGCTCATCACTCCAACAGGCGATGTCATACCATGAGCATTCCGGTTGGGATTCCCGTGTACAAAAAACATTACAGAGTACAAAGCAGTCATTGTTGGCCTTAAGCTAGCTATTACATGGAACAATCAGACAACTGCGAGTCATTGGATACTCTCAACTTATCATAAAATAGGTTAATGATGGAGTACAAGGTTAAAGATGAGAAGCTTATTCCGTATAAGAAAAATGGTTGAAACTTTGAAGGAATACTTCACACAAGTCATATTTGAACAAAAACCAAGATCAAATAATAGATCTGCGGATCCTATGGCTACTATTGGGTCTCTCTTACACATAGCACCTGAAGAAAGTAAGATGCCTTTCTTCGTGGAACATTTACAGGTACCTGCATATGATATGCCGGATTCATGTTTGACATGTGAAGTTATTGGTCCTTTATCCCCTTGGTACGACCTTATCTTCCAATACCTACAAAATGGCATTCTTCCCCCTGACATCACCCATTCTGAAAAGAAATCCCTTATTTTCTGCATAGCCCATTATACCCTCCTAGGAGGCACCCTTTATCATCGTGGCTATGACGGGAATCTGCTTCGTTGTTTGGATGTTGCTAATTCTATCCACGTAATTAAAGTACATAGTGGTATTTGTGGAGCACACACTAGTGTCATGGTCTTAGCTAAAAAGCTATTGAGAGTAGGCTTTTATTGGCCTACCCTGGAATATGATTGTTGCAACTTTGTAAAGAAGTGTGAAGTATGCCAAAAATATGGAAATTTAATACATGCGCCAGGACAAGCCTTATAGCCTATTGCAACGCCTTGGCCATTCTCTAAATGAGAGCCTGGATCTCATAGGGAAGCTCCATCCTTCTTCATCAGACCATCATACTCACATCATCACTGCCACCGAATACTTTACCAAATGGGTAGAGGCTGTCCCTCTTACCTATGTCACCAGTGCACATATTTCAAAATTCATCATGAACCATCTCATATGCCGTTATGGGATCCCCTTAGCCATTATCACTGATAATGGTTAAATCCTTTAAAAATAAAATAGTTAAAACATTGTGTCAACACTTCCATATCCAACTTAAGTGGTCTACCCCCTTATTACCCTCAAGGTAATGGACAGGCAGAAGCCCACCAATAAGACCCTTGTACGGATTATGGAGAAAATGGTCAGTAAAACCAGTCGTAATTGGCATCTACAGATACATCCTCCCCTCTAGGACTATCATACATCCATCCGCACTCCTACTGGTGCGACCCTGTATTCAACTTGTCTATGGCACTGAAGCCATCATACCTTTGGAAGTGGAGCTTCCCTCCCTGAGAATATCTCTTATAGACTATCTTGATAAAGATGAAGACTGCAGAGTTGCTCGCTTAGCAGAGTTGGAACTATTAGATGAAAGGCGTATCAGAGTGCTCAATCACCTAAAAGTCTATCAGAACAGAGTGTCCAGAGGATATAACAAATGCATCATTCAACTCAGGAATTTGATGTAGGAGATCTAGTTCTCAAATATAAATCATAAGAACACCATTAAAGACAGAGAAAAGAAAGGAAAGTTCGAGGCTAACTGGTTAGGTTCCTTATGTTGTAATTGTAAAATATGGATCAAGAGCCTACAAACTTGCATATTCAGATGGTGAAGAGCTTTCAGAACCTATGAATGCCATACACTTGAAGTGGTTCTATATTTAGGCATGACGAGAATATCAAAATAAGAACTAAAAATTGGAAAAATAAAGAAAAAACAAGCAAAAAAATGGAAAAATGAGAAAAATAGTAAAGAAAAAGTAGGTCGTCCTCATGTGAAAACCACGCAATTGTGGTGTAGTGGTGCAGGTCTTTGAGTGAAAAACCAATTTTTTGGCGCTCTAAGGAAGATTCGTCGGACACAAGTTACTCTTGCGGGAAGGATGGGTAATCGTTACCACTTTTTAGATACAACTTCTTGCTGCTAGGTCTAGGAACCCTACTAGGACCACCTTTTGCCTTGTCATGATCTAGTTTGTTTGCTCTTATATCTACATGAAGGACATTACCTTTGTATACTCCCATCCAATGCTGAGCATACATGCACTGTTAACATCTTCTCGCACATTACACGCGTGGCATTCTACCTTTTGTACATTCCCACATCACGCTGGGGGCATCCACGCTTCTTTGTTCTTGTACATTGCTTTCAAAACATGACCTTGGGAAAATACAAAAACATTTAGAAAATGATACACAAAAATCTAAACATCTGGGAAAATTTCCCTTTTTCAGGGATAAAGCTACATTCATCTCACAATGTCATCTTAGGGAAATGTAGACAACAGTGACAAACGCAGCTACGAAAACTTATCTTTTTTAGATAAACCCCAAAAACATTAGAAAATATGTCAATGTTATCCCGCAAAAAACAAAGTAGTGCTTTAATTACTTTTAGTTGTTGGTTTGTATAGTTTTGATGTACTTAGTCTGTTGATTTGTTTGTTCTTTAAATGGATCATTTGCTTACCTGATTTTGAATCTTGTTTGATTTAAATTATGTATTGCATTACATATATTTGACAACTCTCCATGCTTGTAAAAAAGTGTTGTGGGCTTCTTTATTTGTTATGTGCGTCTATTCGAAGGTTCATATTTACTTGCTTAGATTAGATCTCGTTTTAATCTCTTGTTAAGCTATTACATGTCTTTGTTTAGTTGTAGTTTGTTGTGTTGTTTGTATGGGTATATTTGTTTAGTTTTGTTAACTTTTTCTTGTGTGTTTTGCACAATTGTTTGTTATCACATCTATCATCTATCATTTCATCACATTTCTAACATCATTCACTACATCATATATATACAAAAATGTTAAGTATTACATCATGCATGTATGCTAAGCTATTCATCACATGCATCGTATCATCAATGGGGGCAAGAGGGGGTTGTACATGATCACAAATCTATCCCCCCCACACCAATATCATCTAGTATCATCCCAAGTGTTAGAATATAAACTCAGGAAACAAATCATGAATCCAAAACATGTGGTGCTATATACAGATACATCATCATAAATGAAAGCAGGAAATATACACATTTCTGAATCTAAAGGTATGCCACATACATAAAGGAAAGAGAAAATCATACATCATAAATCCATCATAGTATGATACATCAAAATGTCCATATATATACATGTATAATCTGTCCAGGTCAGTACTTGAAATGATACATCATCGATACCATATGCGAACAAAAAGGGGCATGCATAAAAAAGAATCGAGCCTTCATCACGAGGCATCATCAAAATAATGGTATACAAAGCTATACATCAAAATTAGCCTTCATAAGAGGCATGTATAAAAGATATATGTACAAAAAGAATATAGAGCTCAACTACAACTCTCGCCCTCATCGAGGCTCCCAGGTCTGTCACCTGGTCGATGGAATAATGGTGGTTGTGATGGACCTGCACCAGGGGGTACCACCAAATTGTCTAGATGACCCCTGTCCAGTCGGCTGCTTTGGTATGGGCTACCTAACTGATCTCAATGAATGACCTGATCTTCGCAACCTGGAGCCTGTCGCACTCACATCTGACCACTAGAATGATACTACTCGCTGATCTGCCAGAACTGCCCTGAAGTAGGCAGTCCTATAGTACAAGGCCTCACCAACAGATCTCATCGCATCTCGTATCAAATCCGCATCTCCAAAAGTGAGAGCTGTATGTAGGGCGGCATCTCGTTGGCCTGTCAACCTGCTAATATCGGCCTGAGCCTATCTCAAGGCAGCAGCCTCTTGATCTTTTTCTGCGGTAATAACTTGCACCTGGGCTCGTGCCTAAGCCCTCTGTGTAATATAGCCCTGTGACTGTGCATGGGCATGGTCCCTCTGGGCCACAACCATCCACACTTGAGTCTAGGACTGGTGTAGGAGGCTCAATATCTGAGCACCCTATGCGGTCATCTCTCACATCTGACTCTGCCATGAAGCACTATCACTTTCCTGGGTAGCGTGTACCCTAGCTTGATCCCTCTCTGTTGACAAAATCTGCACCTGGGCGACTGCCTGATCTCGCTCTGTTGTGAGGGCCTGTACCTGTGCCCTAGTTGTGTCTCTCTCACCAACCACATGTAATTATACTACAATAGCCACCTGTAACTACTACTGAAGAGCAACCTGCTACCCACCAGCACTGCTACTCTTTGGAATATCAAGAGGTGGGCCCTACTCTGGAAGTACCTGCTGAAGAGGGGTATATATCCCCGCTGGAATGCCCACTGGGGGCAACTCTATATCCACTACCCTGTATACATGTCTTGGCTTGGGCTTGGGGCCTTGTCCCTGTGGCTACTGTGGTACGGGACTGTATCCCCTGCCTCTAACATACTAGTGTGCATCGGGCCCACCCTCATCATCATCATCATCACTATCAGCTCCACCCTCGCCATCGCTAGGAGGCCCCACTAGAGGAGGTCTCACGTTGACATCATATGTCGCTCTAGGAATACTCAAACGAAATGGGAGCACACCATGGTACCATGGCCCATACTTCGGTGTGGTGCCTGGATCTCTAATCTGCCATAGTGGTACCCATATAACATGTACCACCTGTCGAAAACTGGTCAGTGCTCTGTCACGGGCAATTTGTGGACCCATATAAAAATGCTCTCTAGATCTGCAAGCATACCATTTGTCTGGCCCAGGAACATCCTGGGTAAGGACAAACTACCTCAAACACCGATCTACTCTATATAGCTCCCACATATAGCTGCGACTACCCAAGATAAAATACTCAACGGTAGCAGTGCTGAGCTCTAAACCATCCTCTAGCCACTAGAAATGTCTATAACGCCTCCATATAATGGAAGCCTACGGAAGCTCATCCAACTCGCGTCAGTAGTGGTATGTAACTCCCATAAATGGTCGCACATCGTCCCCTGTCGGGACCCATCCCATCGTAGAAGGCTTGGCGAGAGCCCAAACTCTCAGAACACCTAAGGGGCGACAAATAGCAATGTGGTCCCACGCCCAAATATGTAGCAAACAGGCTGGCCCTACCGTCTTTTGACGGTAGTAAGTGATCAAATGAGGTCCCAGTATAAGTGCGCTGAAATGCATTGACCCCAGCAGTAGGTCTCTCCCTCCACCAAGCCGCATATCACTCCGAGGAGGCCAAGTGGAAATGAAGCACCAGTCTTGTCAGGGAGTAAAACTCCACTGACAAAGGCCATCATATAGACCACTACTCGGTCTAACTCTGGATCATCAATACATCGTGATAATCTGATAGACATCCCACGCCGTGGTATCGTGGGAATGCCAAATAACTCTACAATATATTGCTGAATGTTAGTTCAGCAGCTCGTAGTCTCGATAAGTTGTCCCTGAATCGGGACCTGCATGATGAGCCAGACATCCTCCAAGGTAATGGTAATCTCCCCGGTCGGGGGGTAAAAACACTGACTCTCGTTGTGCCATCGCTCTGCTATGGTTGTCAAAAGGCCGTGGTCTAATGTAATCTGTGGCATCTCGGCCACATAAGTCAGTCCCGTCGTGTATAAGAGGCTCTCCAGGGTTGCTCTATCATCATCGTCAAATTGCGCCTCTATCACAGCTAACTGATCATAGCGCTTGCAAGTCTGAAGAACGAGTAACATACGCTGTAAAATTAACGCAAGTGTTAGGCACTTACCTATTTTTATAAGGAAAAAATTTTCTTTAAATCATCTAACTTACTCATTATTCCTTTCTTCTAATCTACTCTAGTCTAAATTTTTCTATACTTGGCTATTTTGCTAGCCAGTATTTGTTCGGGCTTGTTTTGACACCTACGCACCCCTTTTTATGTATACACGTCCCTGCCAACGCATGCATGTCCCCGTTCTATTTTCCTCTTGGCTGTAAGCCACACAGGACATCTACATGCCCAGTATGACGCTTACACACCTAACGTTACGTGCACACGTGTGCGTATCTATTTTTCCTCCATCCAACACATACACGCCCTTAGGGTGCTAATCTCCTTTTCGATGGGTATGCGTGCGCGTATCTGGCTTTTGACAGGTACGCGTATGCATCCCTGTCCCTGTCTAGTATGGATGCACGTGTGTGTCCATGTATGTTTTGACACATACGCGTGTGCATACATGTCAAACCGACGCATACGCCCACGCGCATGCATCAAATTCCGTCCTACCTAACCTAGAAAAACCCTAAAAAAGGTAATCAATGCATAATTAAATGGGGGGATTAGGCCACTCACGAAAGGTCCATCCGCTAGGTCCCGCATGTACTCTCGGCTGCAATCTACGCGTCTCGTCCTCCTCGATATTCTTGCCATCTCACTCCAGGGCTATCACTTTCGCTCACGGTAAAAATTTACAAAGGCTTTGGTAGAAATTATTGGTCGTGATTGTTTTACCGACCCCGGGTGGATGTATTAACCCGTTGTGGTGCCCCTGGGGCATGTTTTCTCAGCCGTGGTCATTCTAGACCTTCTTCAATCCATTGTGATAATTATTTTTGTATTAAAATAATTATTTTTACTAATTTCCACATGTTGGAGCACTTCGTGCCACCCTGCTATTACTTCTCCATCACACTTAAATAATTTGTGCCCCTTTCGGGAGCCCTTTTCTTGCCTTTTCCTCTCTTTTTCATCTATTTCTCCCCCGTCGTGATAATTACTTATTAATTTATTTTAAATAAATTATTCTCGACCCGTTTTTCTTCTTGTGGGAATATATTTTGGCTTTTTGATAGCTTTGCCTTCCCACTATCGCCCTTGCCCGTATTTTTAGAAGATCTTAGATCTTTTGAAATTCTTCTGACCGATCAAAAAATTCAAAAAAGTCAAAAATTCAAAAACATTAAAAATTTTCGAAAATGGCTCAAAATTGGTTAAGCTAATCATCTACGGCTAAAATTTGTGTCTCTCGCATGGCACTCATCCCAGATCTTGCTAACATTTTCAAATTATTTGAAACAACGACTCGCGCATCACCAAAATCTTCAATCACCTACACAAGCTATATTGCTTACTTCGTCTATACTCTGGGGCACTCTCAGTTGCCTAGTACTATTTTCGTCATGCACATTGCTTTTTTGTAGGACCTAAGTGTCCTTCATCTTTTCCCTTGCATAAAACACTTTGCTTGGGGTATCATTCTTCACCATTGTTGTTTGGCAGAACATTTGGGACTACATCTTGATAACAAAATATTTGTGCAACTATCTTGAACATTTTTGGTTTAAGTGTGTGTGATTGTACGTATTTCCCTGTTACGTGATTTTGTTTATTTCTCGTATTGCATTAAATTCGTGTATGTTGCATGGAGTTGGTCGTTTTTAACGTAGGACGGTTGTTTGTATATTGGCTTTTCATGTCATTTTACGCTTTCGTCACATGCTCACATTTTAATAAGGACCAATGAGGAGGATCCTAAGCATTATGATGATAAAATATTAATAGCAATTGATTTGTGGACATCTCAATATCCCTGTTTCTTCTTGTTTCCCACCTTCTCCGTACACTTTCCTTTTTGTCATTTCCTTTTTCGAGCATCGATCGAGTTTCTTCATCACCCCATCAACACTCGAGGGAGCATCCTTCATCCTTCATCCTGTTCATTTTTCTTCTACTCGTTTATGTTTTTCTACTTTCTTTGAAGTGACATAACTTACGTCACCCCAAAGATGGGCAAATGTAGACACCTGTAGTTTGACCAATGCACTGTTACTCCTAATATTGCAATCCCTAGTCTTCCCTTTGTAAATTAACGACACACCGCCAGTTAGACCTATCTAACTCCCTTCTCACGACATCCTTTTGGTCGTATTTCCTCTTATAAACCACTTAAACAGGATGTCATAGCCTTGTTCTAACTACATTAGCTTCTTATTCCATTCTAGCTTGCTTCTATTAGCTCCCTAGAATATCAATCCACTTTGTTGGATTGATTAAGCCCTTCAGAAACCCTTCTAGAACCCTAATTACTCTCTAAGAGAGATTAATTAGTCTAACCTAGGTTAAATACCCTAAACATAGTCAAATCACACTTTGACTTGCTAAATTTTTTTTTTGGACTTTAACCTTTGTCCCACATGCACTCAAATCTCCCATTTTCTTCCAAACCAAAAACTATAAATAGGGCTATACCCCCTCCCTCATTTCCTAAGAATTCTCTCTTCTTCCTAACATAGATTATAGCAATTTGTTTAGGATTTAAATTGTATTTCATCTTCTTCCATATGAGTTAAAAGCATTTGATTTTGTATTTCATAGCATTCACATGGAGTAAAAGGGAAGATCCATTGGCCTTGAAGCCATTAATGGGGAGATCTCTTTCTCTTAAACACATAAATGAATGCTCAGATCCTCTTAGGTTCATTATTTCAAGCTTTCAAAGAATAGAGGTTAACTTCATTTGCTTAGTTTGCATGTTTATTTCAAATTAATGCATGCAAAGAAGAAAACCTTGCTCATTTCTTATGACATGGTCAATTGATCAGTTTGCTAAAAGCCTTTGGGGATTCTTTAGAGATTCTTACCCCAAATCCATGGCTTTTGCAACTTTTCATTGAACACACATTCGAGTAAAGTTTTGATTATATAAGGATTGGAAATATGATGAAAAGAGCATGTCATGATCTTGTTCGAGGGATTGTGATGAAGGTCGGTCGATGCCTTCATAAATGAGGTTGGTTTTCAAATACACCAAACCAAAAGAGATGATATCTCCAACATTTAGCTCATACATAGGTTGTTTGTTCGATTACCGTAAATCTTAGGTGTAGGTTCAAAATTAAGCACGAGGAGACAATACTCCCCCAACGAAAGATGCCCCATGAAATCTTCAAGGGAGGAGTCATTTGGTAATTTGGATGATGGGATAGATGTAGTGGTGGATGCTTTGTTGGATGATTCTGATTTTGGTATGAGAACATCGTCTGGATGATAGGTCATGTTGCAGTCGACGAAAGGATTGGGATCCGTAGGTACTGTGAATGTCTGACCCTCGTGCTCATATTTAACGCAACAGTGAAGGGTTGAGGGGAAACAACACATAATGTGTATCCAAAGTCTTCCTAACATCATATTGTACTAGAAATCTCCTTCTATGATGTAGAAGATTTCTTGAAGGATTTAAACACCAAATTTGAGCGGTAGAATAATGGTACCTAACGTGGGCGCGATGGTGTTGTTAAAGGATTGAAGCAAGGCTAGTGTCTGGGTGATGATAGTGTTCAACAACCTAAGTTGATTGAAAGCAATGGAGGAAATGATGTTGATAACAGTTCCCCCATCAATCATGGCCCTTTTGACAAAGACATCATTGATTTAAGCGGTGATGAAGAGGGGTAAATCGTGATCTTCTGGTCAAAGTGATGGTATTTCAAAAGATTCAAGTGAGATGACAGAGGATGCTTTGATAGCACCTACGAAGTTTGTGAAAGAAGTTGGATCATCTATGGGTACTGATATGGATTGAAGGTATTCAATCATAGCTTGCTTATGCAAAGGTGATGTTTGAATGAGATCTTAGAGTGACATTTTGACTGGAGCTTGGTGTAATTGTTTGATAACAACCTTCTATATTGTGGTAAAAGAAGTTGGAGCAAAGAGAATAGAGATTTTAGTTGTTTGATTAGATGTGTCGGGGATGAGTGAGATGGAAACTTTGGATTTATTATAAGAGAAGGAAAGTTTTAGAGGTGGGTAGATGGCGACGAAAGTCTTAGATTTGTTTGGTTCTAATGATTTGGGATTTTGAGCACGTGAGCCTGTGGTGATGTGGATGACATCAAATAGATGAGGAGGGCCCTATTTATAGGATGCCTTAGATGTGGATGAGGATGTGGTTGTAGATGGTGTGTGAGGTTTTACGAGTTTGTGTGACTCTGAAGGAAGAAGACCTTTACTCTCAAGTTTCTTGATGATCATGTGAAAGGCTTTACAATATTCTATAGAGTGTCCCAGTGTTTTATGGTAATCACGTGAAGATTCAAAGGTATACCAAGGTGTTTTTCAACCTCGAGACCTAGATGGTTCAAGGGGAGGAAGCACTACAAGTTTTTGCTGGAGTAATGTTTCTAAGATTATTGCATAGTAGCCTTTAGATGCACATGTTGATGACGGTATCTCACTGGGTTTAGCATTCACAGGAGACATTATTTTGGCTATGGACTTTTTAGTCTTTTGTAAAATGATATCTTTCAAAGGTGTACTGACGATAGGTGTTTTAGACGAAGGATGTGGACCCAAGATAGATGGTCGATACTTCAATTTTTACATGGGATTATTTTGAGATATGATCGTAACTTTTTTAGATGGTGGTGGAATATTTTTTTGAAGGTTATGTGGGCAATATTGGGCTACGTAGTCATCATAAGAGCTTTTCATGATTTGGATGATTGGTTTCCTTTGAGGGTTTGTGGAGAGTCCTTAGAAGGATTAGGTGAAGAGGTGGTAGCTACAAATGCGGAAGATTCATTTTGGATAATTGGTTATGGGGACGTCTCTAGTTGTTTTTCAAATGTCAATTCAAGGGCATTATTAGAAGGTGTGGTCATGGATTCAGTGATAGGTAACATCTTATTAATGGTGTTTATAGTGTGTTGAGCTTATATGTTGTTGGTTTAGGGTTGACTACTTGATGGAGAATGATTAGAGAAGGGTTTTTTAAAGACATCTAGATTCTGATTTTGGGGTGCATTAGGATTATCTAGATGTAGCTCACCCTTATCAATCAGATCCTAAAGGACATTGCGAAATGAATGACACCTTTCAATCTTGTGACCCTTAACTCTGTGGTATTTATAATAGTCATTATACTTATACCAAGAGGGCTTAGAGACATATGCATCGATTGGTCGAATGGGTGGAAGAGAGATCATATTAGCGATGAGGAGTTTTTCAAAAACCATGCTATAAGTTTCTTCAATATGTGTATAACTACATTGAGGCCTGGAGTCTTCGGTAGTCGAACGTTCCTTAGAGGTAGATTTGATGACTATGACATTTGTTGATGACTTAGATTTATCTGGATTGGAAGATGGTTTTGATGAGAAATATGTTTTAGGTTTTTTTGGTCTGAGTTTGACTCTGCCTTCTTCAAGGGCTCGTAATTCAAGCTTATGGGCCATGGTAAAAGATTTTTCAAACATTTGAAATGATTGAACTTGCAATGTAGATGAAATATGTTTAGTGTAAAACAAGAGAATAATTCGATTAATTTTTTTGTGGGAGTGAGAATGAAAGTTTATTGATTATACCCCTCCAATGGGAAATAAAGTATGCGATCGACTCATCTTCAAACTATTTGATAGCATAAAGGCATGTGATGGTGATTTTGTGCATGATGTTGATACAAAAGTGTTCCAGAAAGAGATAAGTGAGCTATGTGAATGAGAAAAGGGAATATTGTGAGATGTTGTTGTACAAGTCTAGGGTATGACCAACCAAAGACATAGGGAATGTCCTAAGCATTAGATCTTGGTCATGGGCTATAAGATAACAATTGTAGTAGAAAGCTCAAATGTGCTGTTGGGGATACTTTTTACTATAAAATTTGAGAAATTTCAGAAGTTCCCGGTGAGGTGGATAAGCTTTATATGGTACGGACGAGTGAATGTGTTTGTTACAAATTTGTTCATATGAAAGTGTGTTCTTAGGACCCATAGAAGCGACTTCAAGACTAGATATTTTGTTTGTTAAAGCTTGAAGGGGGTCCATTGTGGTGGTTGCTGCATAGCGGATGAGAATGCACTGGGTTGGTTAAATGAATAATTATTAGGATGTTGATATGATTGATATTGTTGAGGGGTGTATTGTTGGAATGGGATGTTTTGTTGATGGACGTTCGTGGGGATGTTGTCAGTGGGTTGGGATACTAAGGGTTACGACGGTTGTATATACTGATACTTGATAGGAATAGATGTGTTGAAGAGGGGTTGTGACTGTTGAGGGACATGTTAGAAGGGGATGTATGTGTGGATAAGGGGATGTGAATACGGGGATGATTGTTGAAAAGGAATATATGTGCTAATAGAGGGTTGTGATTGTTGGGGAATGTTTTGGAAAGGAAGGGACTGTGATTGTTGTGGTATGGACTGGGAGGAATCAAGTGGTTGTGATGGTTGAGGTATATGTTGTTAAATAAGGGGAACAAAGGACTATTGTGAAGTTGAATAAGTATTGGCAATAACACTAGTAATGTTTTGGAGAGGTGGCTTGTTTTGTTGGGAGAGCGATGGCTGAGATATGCTAGTAGGAATAATGACAAAACTTACAGGGGGTGTTTGAATGACAGAGGAAGCTGGAGGAGTGTGTGTGGATGAAGAGATATTTGTGCTATGTTGAAGAGGTGTAGAGCCAGTGGATGGATCATGTTGCTGGGTGGTTGTGTTTTATGAGGAGATTACATTAAGATCAAAAATAGGAATAGAGGACACAACATTGGATGTTTCTAGTTGGTTATTAGGAGGGTAAGAATATATTTGTTGAATAACGGGTTCATGATTTAGATCAATGAGATGGGAGAAACCACATGAAGGATCAGACATAGAAGATTGTGGTTCACATAAAAATGACTGAAGATGAACACCCTTAGATGTGAGATAGGCATTACGGGCTATGGGGTTTGAATCAAGGATTTCAGAGAATACAAGATCTCCACTGTTGAAGAACCGGGGACTGAGAGGATCCATTATCTCGGATGAGGCGGATTGGCTGCTAGGAGATTGCGGTTGTTCTTAATCTTCGGGTGGGGTGATGTAGCATTTTTTCATTCATGAAATGATCGTTAGGCGTTCTGAATACGTGTTTGAGTGTTATCAATGGAACGTGCAATGTCATCTATTATGCTTTCTAGATTCTTTAGGATGGGGTGTTGTTAAAAGTTCTTGGCATTGATCGATGAGTCGTTGGGCTTCGTTTAATTAGGTTTGGGGGGGTTGTTGCAAGGTTTGGTGGTATTGTGATGTGGATTGTTGGAATGGGATGGACATGTTTTTTGAAGTATGGATACGAGATTATTTTCTTGTAAGTACCATATTAACAAACACACAATCACCTAACAAAATGAAAATAAATCTAAATGGGTTGATTACAAACAACAAGCAAGTCACATAGAATGATTTGATTATCTTGATTAATTTAGAAAAAAGTGGAATGTGTAAAACCAATGATAGGGTACTAGGAAAAGGTCGTCTATGGATGGTTTCAAGGATGTTTAAGGTCAGAGTCCTCGATATACCCAAAGGTACGTGAGGCCAAAATCTGTGTTGGTGTTGGTACGAGGCCTGGTATTGGGGCCTACCCCCTCACTTCATGGTCCCGCAACGATAAGGGAGTCGGGTGGCTTAACAAATATATCGACAAATAGTTGTTTATACTGGTCAAAACACCGAGTCGGTTTCCCTATTGGGAGATGAAATCCCAATAGTTATCACCTGGGTAGGAGTGTTTGATGCAAGTTTGATATTTTACGTGATTTGGCTACGTGTGAGGGAAGATAATGTGAATGCAATAAATTAACCCTTAGATTAATCTATGCGATCAAACAGGATGCAAGGTTCATTTTAAAACCCAAAAGAACAATTTATTTCAACGAGGGAAAACAACAAAATGCAACGTGGAAAAGTAAAAAGAAAGGGACAAGACTCACTTGAAAGATGCATCCTTTTTTAACTTTTTAAATTTCTGATTTTCTTTTTTTATAGCAATAATGCACTAAGCAAAAGCCTCATAAAGCAGAAACATGTGAAAATTTTAGCAGAAGGCATGAAATAAAAAATAAAATGGGGTTAGAGGGCCAACTAGCCAAGTATTCAAAATCACTCACAAAGATTGTCGACGATTGACAAAATCATTGGCGATTTAACTGGATCGTTGGCGTTTATAAAGCAAAAAGCCAAAAATTGAAATTTTAATAAAATGAAGAAAGGGACAAGGGTCTCATTGGGCGTGACAAAATGTTCATAGATGTTTTTAATTTCCTACTTTAAATTAACGAAGTGAAATAATAAAAACAAAACTGACCTCGGAAGACGTGGGGTTTATTAATACCCGTAGAGATGGATGCTAAAGCTGGTGTTCAATTGAAGTTGATCAAGTCCGGGTGAATGTAAGTACTCCTATCCTACAAAATAACTTGCGCTCAAAGAAACTAAACAAAAAGGATTAGAAAAATGGATAGATGAGCTACTTAGTAAAGGTCGGTTCCATGAATCCAGAAAGGCTTCCTTGGAGGATGTCAAATCGTTTTATAGCAATTGAGTGAATTGAAAATAATGATATGGATGAAGATAAATATATACAGTCAACGTAAATATGTAGATAGCAAGATAAGAAGCTATAGAACTCTCTATTGATGGGTAAGTCTTGCGCAGCTTCGAAAGTGGCCCAAGCGAGGGTAGATGTGATTTGTACGCATTCAATGTAGTCGTACCAAAAGGCTTCAGTATTTTGTTCAATATTGTGAAGGAATTCAAACTGATCCTTAATGTCCTAATCAATATTAACAAAGTGGATGGGGCAGAGTGTGAGTTTGTGTAAGATGTTGTACTATTCCCAGATAAAGGAGTGTTGAACTATTAGAAGACAGTAAATGTTGGAATTGGATGTGAGTGACCAGGTACTTCCATCTAACAAAGAACCATGCTTAGAAAAACAATGTTAAATGTAGAAGATTTAATAAAAATTGATAAAAGTTGACAAAATGATAAAATGAAAAGTTATGATAGGAATCATCGACAATTTAGGTGAATTGATGGCGATTTCTGTAGTTTTTGACAGTTTAATAAAAAAGACAAACTAATGCTAGAGAATAATGCTTTTGATTGATTTAAAAGCTGATTATGATTGAAAGAAAATAAAGAAGAAGAAAAAGGGTACTTGAAATGTTTTGAAGCTAAAAATATGCCTCAAACCTTTACTGGAGAAGACCTGGAGCAGATTGTGTATGCTGTGATAAAAAATGTGATCTCTTAGATGCTTGAATTTACTTGATGTGTCTTGATGATGCTTGTTGATGTCCTGCGATTTGAAGTGTATGACGGGATACATGATGCTCCGGAGGTTGAAAATGAAGGCTCGAAATTCCAATGTCGAAAATCCTGGAGGAAAGAGCTGAAAGCTCACATTTATAATCGTTGGTGATTTAAATGAATCACCGAGGATCCAAATTTTTCAAGATAATGGGTGCTAAAGTGGTTAAAACCACTTCTAATCGAGGTTGTTTGATTTTGGACTTCAGGTAAATGATTGAAGGGTTGTTATTGTTCGAGGGAGTTAAATGGTTATGGAATAATTATACTTTTGATTTATTTTATTTGTCTTTTAGTTTTCGAGTGGTTTTAAGTGGTTAAGTGTAGATTTGAAGGAGTTAAGGATAATTTTTACAACTGTGGATAACATTTACGCTAGGTAAATATGATGCAAGATTTTTGCTATGCACCTAGGGATAAGGATGTTATGATGTATATAGTATTGATGGAGATGCCGACATGTGGCACACATCCCCTTATCTTATTATATCATTAATTTATGATTTATTATGCTTAGGATGTTGGCCTCAGTATTGGCCATGGGTTAGAATGGTATATATAGGGGTTAGAAGGTTGTAGTTAATCATCATATTGAGTATTGGAGTATTATTGTATGGTTTGGATGTTACCCCCCTCGAAGCGGTATTAGAGGTTGCCCCCCTCGAAGTGGAAAAGCTATTATATGAGCATATTGTCATATTTTATCTATATTTTGGTGTTCTCTCATGTTATTCTACTGTATATGTTTTGATTTATACAAGTAATATCCTTACAAGCGATATTAGAGCAGCGATTTCGGCCAAAATTAGGGCAAAAACCCTAATTTTTTGTTTCGAATATATCTTGAAGAGGGTATCGAATTTTTTTCCCAAAATTTTCATCCTAATTTGGAAACACTCTAAGTCATAATATCTAAAAATTTCAACTCCATTGGATCTGTTTTACGGATGTTATTGGTGTTTTAGGTTTTTTCATAAATTCACTTTTTAGGAGGCAAATTGTGGTATTTTTTAGCAAAATTTATATTTTCGGAAAGCTCTTGAAATTTTCAATCAGGGTTTGTTTTTTGTGTTTTTATCCATCTGCCAAAATATTTTCATAATTTATCAAACCCTAATCATGATCACGGGGATAACAAATTTTTATGGAAATGGTGAGATGGATGCTAAAGAATGGTGGATAAAATTTAAGAATATATATTTCTCATATTTCATGACAAGGAATAGGTTTTCACATTATCTTGGTGATCCTGCATGGATTTGGTTTTCTGAGTTAAAAAATGACAGGAAGGATTGGTCTTGGGAGGAAATGGAACAACTTTTTATGCATAGATGGGACCACAAAGAGGAAGAAGAGTCAAAGGAAGATGATGGGGAAGAATATATTGAAGAATCAAGAGAGAAAGAAGATGAAGAGGAAGGTGAAGAAGATTATGGGGAAGATGATGGTGCAACATATATTGAAGAATCAAACGCAGAAGAAGTTGAAGAAGACTATGAAGAAGAGGAAGAAAAACAAGATATTGATGCCGAAGAAGATATTATAGTTCCCAAGAAGGAAGATACCATATCTTTAGTTTCATGGATGCATTCAAAGGAATAAGATAATTGTTTCCATAAACCCTAACAACAAGTATAACTTCATCAACAAGGATATGGCACTCAACATCTACATATTCAAGAAAGTAATATCAAAGAAGCTCAAGTGAATGGTAAGAAAATTCAAGCTTTTGAAGATTTAAAACTTACTATGGAATAATATACAATTTACATTCAGGTTTTTTTGCCTTATATATGGCTGGTTTGGATATTGTTCTTGGGTATCCTTGGTTAGAGACATTGGGGACAATTAATATTAATATGAAAAATAAGTTTATGAAGATTTGGTACAAAAAGAAGAAGGTCACTTTATAGGATATCATGCTTAATGGAAATCAAAGAAAAGTCAATATAGACCATGAGGATGATTTAGAATATGGAGAAGAAGGGAATAAGGATGATTCAAAAGAGGAACATGAAGAAAAAGAAGGAAATGATGATTCATCTACTCAAGAGAAAAAGAAAATATCAAATGCAAAGGTGGAAGAAGAAAAGAAAGTTCAGAAACAGGTTGATAAGGTTGAGGATACTACAACTGTAGCATATGGAAATCCACGTCAACATGAGAGAAAAAAATCATGGAGATATCCTATGGCACATCATATTTCCAACCAATATATATATACATGTAATTGGAGGAATAATCACTTTATTTTATACAGGGGATCAATGGAGCAACAATTATGAAGCATGTAATCCTTATTATGGTTATACATGGAATCCTTATTATGGTTATGCATTGAATCCTTATGTTGGTTATGCATGGAATCCAAGGATGATAAACTATGGTCACGAATGGAATCAAAGTAGCGCAACAAAATATGGATATTAGTTCAGATATGTATCAATCTACCAAGATCACATATGGATGGATGATCAATCATGGCGCAAAGTGTGTAAAAATTTTACAACACACTCATTACATGGTTTCTTCTTATGTTTCGGGAACAAAACATGTCAAGGAGGGAAGGAATGTTATGCACCTAGGGAAAGGATGTTATGATGTATATGTATTGATGGAGATGCCGACATGTGGCACACATCCCCTTATCTTATTATATCATTCATTTATGATTTATTATGCTTAGGAGGTCAGCCTCAGTATTGGCCATAGGTTAGAATGGTATATATAGGGGTTAGAAGGTTGTAGTTAATCATTATATTGAGTATTGGAGTGTTATTGTATGGTTTGGAGGTTACCCCCTCGAAGTGGTATTGGAGGTTGCCCCCCTCGAAGTGGCAAAGCTATTATATGAGAATATTGTCATCATTTATATATATTTTGGCGTTCTCTCATGTTATTATGCTGTAGATGTTCTGAATTAATTAAATGGTGGGTTTGATTAATGTATTTATGAAGATAATGTAAGTGATGAAGGATAATAATGAGTGTAAATTTTGAGTGTCTACAATTTATGCAGTGATTTAAGGTTGATTGTATAAATCATTATTGTTATTTATTAAAATTAGCATGATGTTGAGCATGTTGGGAAAGCAATCTAATTCAATAAAATTATGAATTATCATATTAGTAATTGAGGAGAAATTATGAAGTAGTTATACTTATGGGATTCAACTTTATGTGGCACTGTTGAATTAAGGCTACATGAATTATTGAGTAATAATCTATTATGGTAAATGATTGGGATTTATTTATTATGAAGTTATTTGCATGAACTAATGTTATTATGAGCATTTGTAACTATTTCATTTGATTAATATGTACTTATGAATTATTACGACAATGTGGTAGATGATAATTAATTATGGACTACTAATAAATGCAGTAAACTATCTTAACTTACATTAAGAGGCATAATTGATGTAAGTAAATAATTTTGAAGGTGATTGCATTCTATTATCGAAACTAAGTTATGGACCTTAGGATGGAATTTATATGCAAGAATGCATCATTGTGGCATGAGAGAAACCTGTTGTAAAACTAGTTCTTTTATAACAAAATAAGTTAAGAATTACAACGATCGTAATATAAGGGACTCGACATACCAAATTCAGATGGCTACTATAGAGTAGTGTTCATTTAATGTTGCAATTCATTAAAAGAATACTGTCATACAACAGATATCCTAATTCGTCCCCTCAAGCTCCACTTATTATGTCTGTCGTAATACATTAAAGAATTGTGTTACGCATAAGTTGCGAAAGTTGCTTATCCTACACGAGCAAGTCTCCTTGGTACCAAAATTATGCTGGATACGTGGAAGAAATTGGTTGCGTAATGATGCAAGTCGTTACATAAGCCCTTTTTCTCCTATAGGTAACCTAAGTTGGCACAAACATGCTTCTTCAAATGGATTGAACAAGTTTTTTTACCTTGTGCATAACTTGAATTTAAGTAAACTCAACTAGCTGATTCAATTCTGATAACTAAACCAAGTGATGTGGTGATGGGACATATTTCTGTTGATGAATGTGACATCTAGAAACTGAGCATGCAACGCATGACTCTTAAACTTTGGCTGAAGTAGGTGTGAGTTATTACATTGTCAAGTTCACCTAGTTCTAATCTAAAGTGTGAGATGTTTGGATGAGATTCGATTGACTGAATTCCAGGTAGACACTTAGAACAACACTTGTAAATCAATGCCAAGAAGGGTACTAAATGTATACTTGTATACATACTCGAAGGAGTAATCTACGAGGCATTGGCAGATCTAATTGACCCATAGTTTATGAACATGCTTTATTGATTATTATCTGAAGAATTGTAATTCGTAATGTTGCTGGATTTAAATGTTATGATGTACATTTAAATCATTAAAGGTGGAAGTTAATTTGGAAAGATAATTTTAAAAAACCCCTCATTTTGAAGCAATGAAAAGTAGGTGTTACATACTCAACCCAAGAAAATAAAAAAAAGATGTGTCACGACACTATTAGCAACCTAAGTCACTACATTTAAATGGTATTGTCCTAGATTTATGATATTTTCATGGGGCACATAAACAAGTGCAAAAGTGGACCATATAAGCTAGAGATCCCTATGACACACTTGGAAACTCAAGTGAGTGAAAATCATAAGGGTATGTGATTGTATTGAGAAAAAAAAGTGTAAAAGACCAAGATCAAATGTACCAATAAGTGTTTAGTTCAAACTATAATTATGTATACGTCCAGTCATGTAAAAACACATTATGCTAACAAGGATTGTACGAAATTTGGGTAGAATATCATGCATTTAATCTAATATTTAAATGAAACAATAAAATAATGTATAAAGGGATAAAAGAAAAGGCATACATTATAGGTGTTTAAAGCTTGAAATTTTTTGCCCCAATGTGCTAGATAATTCCATTTGTATTTGGAAACAATCATGAATGTAATCAAATAGGTTAAAGTCCCAATAGATAATAGTGTAATCAAAATGGAAAATTAAAATAAATGAATAGAAAAAATAAACAAATACACCTAGCAGTATGTGATCTTTTGCTATCCTTAGAGCGTGCATGTGTTGATTAAAGTTAAAATGTCATGGGTCCCAAACAACCCAACTAAGGCGTAACTATTATGGTGAATGTGATATAGCTTCATTCTCTTTTTGGCTTGATCCCAATTTGGCATATTGATATGGAGTGTAGTGCGCATCGCATAAGTGGAGGCACAATGAGATCAGTCCAATGTATATGACGAAATACACTCTTGCAAATCAATAAGACTTAAATATAAAATAAGTCACATACATGTACAAAAGATTCATCGGAGATATCTAGATACAAAAAACACATCTAAAGACATATGTAAAGTAGGTGTTAAAGGTAAATTATATATCATTGTAGCAGAGAGCATATTCATAAACCTTAGACATCGAGTGATGGCGAGGCAAGTCACACACATCAACAAAAACAAGTTGTGGACATTTGCCAAAGCATTATGGAGAATGGATTGCGGATGTTGTAGTTGTAGGTACCATACAAGATATGTCTGTAAAATGTGGAAGCATGCATACTGTATGTGAATTGCTTGACTAAATGTATGTAACAAATGCAACCTCATAAATTGCATTGATTGCGTGATATGCAGAAAAGGGGTTTGTTGAAAAGACCTTGGAATCTTTCAGGAAAATGCAATCAACAGGAGTAAAGTTAACACCACAACCTTTGTACAAGGGAACAATAAAAAATTCACGCACACTTGCTACAAATCAAAATGTCTCGTGGACGGTCCTTACTCCGTTGTGCACTTGTCTCTTAGGCATTTCTCCCCGAGCTAATAATTTTAGTTTGTTTCTTTTGTTAGATCCCAAAATTTTGGTTTGGTGGTTTTTACCGAGCCCAAAAAATTAGTGCAAGTTTTACCCATCTCTCTTGCTTAAACTTGTGAGGCATATATACAATCGAGCCATAAATAATACTTTACATTGTGTAGGTTTTATTAGCCAAAGTCCCTCATTGTAAATCAACGAGCAATTTTCACTAAATAATGCAAGAAATTACATGGATTGTAAGTTTGTAACTTACGATTGACATATAAAATCTACTAAGCGCTCTTACTCCTACCTGTTGGAGGGGTTCAATTATCCTTGATTGTTTGTGTATCACTTGTGTTTCTGCAATCAATCTAGCTTAACAGTGAAAAGGACCGCTATAAAGTGCTTCAAGTAGCCAACATTGTGGTTGGGTTTCAAACCTAGAACCTATTGAATTTTTCTTTTTTTTACCCTTTTAGCACAAATTGTAGTCACGTAAATAATGTGAACGAGGTCCAGCCAATAAAATGGAGCACAAACAACAAATATTATTTGGCTAGGAATAATCTAAGCCATGTAATAGGTGTGGGATATGTACATATTGAATTCCCACCTCGAAGTCCCCCATTTTCTTTCATACTTTCCATTCAGGGCTTCGCCTCATCTAACAAATTAAATGTCGTCCAATTAAAAATGTCGACATTGTAAAAAAATAAAAACAATATCAAAGCCCCTTTTCTCCATTTTTCTCTAAATTTTCCATTTCTTTCTGTTGTGTAAGGGTTAGTTGTTGGCACATGGAAGTGACATACAAGTTAATGGCGTTTAATGAGCGACCCCTTTATATGTCTAAATTAAGATTGGGTTTCATACCAGGATCTTGTTGGAATTTCTCCATTTTTCATTCTGACCCTTTTGAGTGCAAATCACGCTCATTTGCAAAATGCAAGTGACATGGACATGATAATGTGGAGCACAAATTATTTATTACCATGATAATCATTTTAATACCCAAGAAACAAAAGCATTGAAATTTTAAATAACTATTCACTTGGGCAATATGCATTGAGTACTCCTTCCCTTCTAAGATATCTCCAAAATATGTTGCCTCGCAAACCATAACCCCTTTCACTTCCTAATGATTGAGAAAAATGGGATGTGGTTGTCGGAAAGAGGAGTTTCACTTTGTTTCTGCCAACTGTTTTTCCTAACCTTCGTCCTCTCCTCCCTCAAACCCCTCTTCAATAGCCCTATTCTTTTGTCGTCGTTTCATTTTCTAGTATCATGTCTTCTATGTTCATGTATCCCCTTCAATGTTTACATCGTACACTTCACGTACAATTGCTAGTATATAATATAAAATAAAGTGGACAAACCAAAACTAACAAATACTTAGATTCCACGCGACAATGATTCCTACAAAAATACATGTGCGAACACTCAACTCCCATATATACTTTTTGGGATTCCTCAAACTTTCTTACAGGTCAAGACCAGAATATAGTTGATCAATTAAGAAGACCGATTTGCTTCCAAGCAACTCTGCTTTAAAAATCCTCAATTTAATGCAAAAGCCATAAAATTCCCTCCAAACAGGTCTTAATCACCGAAACTCTGTTCAATTCCTCACCTATTCCCGCCAGATTAAACCTCCCACCCAAAAAGAATTACATCTTTGATCCAGTCAAGACAGATCCATACTTGTAAAAATGGAGCTACCTGTGATAGATTTGGAGCCATATTTAAAATTCTCAGGAAGATCTGGGTGTGGGTCTTATCTCAAATGCGAGTCAGATGAGTCTGTCCTTAAACCAGATGGCGATCTCGAATTCAACGCGGAGCTGAAGACATTATGTGAGCAGGTGAGTGAGTCTCTGAAAGAAACGGGGGCACTACTTGTCAGAGATCCCAGATGCCCAGCTCGGGAAAACGATACATTTCTCGACATGATGGAAAGGTATTTTGAGAAATCAGATGAATTTAAGCGAAAACAGGAGCGCCCATATCTCCATTATCAGGTGATTTTTCTTTTAATTTTGGGTTTCCAAGGACTGCCAAATTAATTTTTTTAAGCCGAGCTACATGTGTGATTGTTTTTCCCACTAAAATTTATTAAATTGTGACAAATTTCTATAATTTTTAAATTAAAATTTGGTAGTGTAAGCTTGTAACACATTCTTAAGATTTGTAAAGATGGGTTACCCAATAATCTCACACCACAACCTGTCCAGATGTAAATTAGACTTACACATGATTCTCTTATAGGCTAGCCCATTACCATTTAATTACATCCCCTTCCTTATATGGATGATTAATTTTGGAGACTAAAGAGTTTACTATTTTTTGTTTTTTGGTTAGTTTCATTGCTTTACCTTAGGCCATCAGTTTTGCATTTTTTAATGATCTGGGAAAACTGTCTGATTTCTGCTTTTTGGTTTTCAGTTTCAAATGATCGAGAATTAAAATTTATTATTCTTTCCCTCAATTGTCAGTAAGGCCGTCTAATGATATTTGATGGCTCCCAATTTTCTAAATGGTTCCTCCTGATGACCGAATAGTCCTTAGTACTCGTACGGTCTTTCAGCTCAGAAAGTGTCTTTTCCATGGTCAGAACCTATGTCACAAGGTTCTCCGAATTTTATCAAAAAAAATTGGATTTTGGCTAACTCTATTCTTGTCAAACATGAACTCGAACTTTATCCATTATTTTTGCATGGGAAGTTTTTGACACGATTTTGCATTATTTTACAAATGCGTGTATATATGTATACCTACTGAAAGTAGCTGATAAAACATCTCTCCACTCCGTATTTATGCATTATTTTTGGAAAAAGAAAAATGATAGAAAAAAATTGTTCAAACTTAAAAGACGTTATCTTTTCTGGAACTTTACGCCTTTGTGAACTTGAACTGAACTTTATCCTTGTCGAAAATAAACACAAACTCGAACCTTGTGACTTAGGTCAGAACTAACTATTCTAATTCTGCCTTGAAATACTTGTCTTTTGCCCAACAAGGTTAGAACTATCTACCATCTAAAATCCTGGGTTATGGAGCTCTTGCTCCACAGTCCTCCAAACAGTCCTCTTCAGTGATGTTGCTGCCAATGAAGATTTTTGAAGGACCCCGTTCAAAAATTCCTGCCTGAAATTCATAATGAGGAGTACTGGTGGTTATGGACTTAACCACCAAATCCTTCTCAAGCCCAACAAGTGTTAAAACTATTTTAAGCCTAAGGGTCTAAAATAATAATAATACTTACCTAATTTGGATTATACGAATAAAGACAGTTCAGTACACTAATCTGAACCTGAATTGGGGTTTATTTGATTATTCTAGAGAGAGAAAGTAGAGAGATAGCACTAGAAAATATACAATGGAAAGACCCAATCCGATTCTGTCTTAAGGATGAGTGTATAGTGAAGACAGGGACTTGGATCCGACTCAGGAAGGTTTTACCAAGTTCTCTGGTGAGTGAGACAGTCTGAAACAGTGCCTGGACACTACTGGCGGGGACAGCCGGTATTGTCAGATGGTAGTGACTGATGGTAGTGTGTGGGAGCATTTGACAAGTTTGCAAATTTTAGGAGTTGTTTGCATGTGTTTACACTTCGGAATTAGGGCAGTGGAGCACTGCAATCTGATGTGACGAAGCCTGTGCGATCTCTCCTTTTGTTCAAACCCTAACAATGCACTTAAACAACAATGCATAATGAAAAACCCCGGGAACTATTGGGCTAGACTGACCTCAACATGTGTGAGCATTGCACCACATACCAATACTCCGAGGACGGATTAAGTCACACATGTGACATAGTTCACCCGATTCCTATGTGAATGTGCAACTATGAAATCAATGTGCAATCTAGAGTGATCCTTCTCTTGATCCTCAACACTGGGCACCATGCAACTTTGAACCCTTGTACTTTAGATTTAGCTTTGTGGATTGCTTGTGGAAGATTTGAGATGTGTATAAGCCTCATGCGAAGTGATCTACAAGTTGTCTCTCAAGTGTGGATGATAATAACCTAAAGGGTCATTTATATATATAGGCGACTCTTTGTTAATTTTCCTCCGAAATTGACCCATGAATCAAGCCTAGGTTGACCTAATAAAAGTGCCCATATTTGAAAATCATCTATTGCCCATGCAAGGAGAGTGTAGGGGAGGTGGATAGTATTGTTTGAGGTGACCAATAGTGTCAAGGGGGTAAAAATATGGGATATGTCAAATGGAGGATGTGTATGTAGGATTTTAAGGTGTTCTTGTTAGAGTCATGTGGGGACCCATACCCTCATCTCCAAGCCATCCTAGATGTCTTGGATGTTTCAGGGACTTGGGGACAGGGACAAAATGCTGCCCCCCCCCACACCCCCCACTTGAAGAAAATGAAGAAACATTTCAGGTGCTTCAAGATCCAAGGGATGACACAACAAATGCTGTGATGTCCCTGGGATGGTCGAACTATCCAACGAATTTCCCAATGCCCCTTGCAGTAGTTCAACATTGAAGCATTAAAAAGAAATTAAAAACCACTTATAAAGACTAACCCAACCTATCCTAATTACAATTTAACTGCAATACTCTAACCCCAACCCCTAAAATAAATCAAAAAACTTATAAAAATACCAGCCCACATTTCTTTCAATTATACTTTTAAGAAGCTGAAGAGGAAGAGAAAGAAGAGGAAGAGCAAGAGAAAAAACAAGGTATGCACAATGATCCCTCACCTTTTGTTTTTATCTAAATCAAAATGGTTTAAAAGTATAATGAATTAGTTGTTTTTTGTTATTGTTTTCAAAATGCAAAGTGGGTTAATGAAGGGCATTGCTGTTTATTTATTTTTCAAATACACATTGGGTTATATTAGAATAGTTATATTGTTGTTTTTTTAATATTGCAGTTCCATATTGAGTTTAAATAGTGAGGATGAAGTTGAATGTGAAATGGGTGATGAGATTGGTGGGAGTGTGCAAGGAGAAAGGCGATTGAAGGAGAAAGGCAACTGGCAACTCAAATTGACAGTTCACATGGGAGTGTTGATAAGTTTAGCTGCCCCTCTAAAATGTTGAGCAAATATGCCAAGGGACCATTTGACCCAAAAATAAACCTTTGAAACAATTTGCTCAGGTCATTGAAGGTCCTAGATTAAACACTTTATAGGGGACTATAACATGGAATTGCAATATATGTTCATTGACATGGTTGGGCAATATTACTAGATTGAATGTAGACTTATTGCACATCCTATGGAAAGGTGTTGGCCTTTGTGGACAATTATCACTTGAGAAGAGAGCAGATGTAGTGAGGTTGTTTAGTGGAGATACCATTGAGAACATTCCAGTAGTTTGTGGCATTGACGACACCCTTTCTAGTTCTTAGAGAACTTCTAGGAGTGCTTTCTCAAATATTGCAACGAGTAATGAGACGAATATAGTGGATGTTATTGGTAGTAGGGGGAGGGGAAGGCCATGGCCCCCAATCCAGTTGTGGATGTGCATGATACAAAGGCCAAGGAGGAGGTTGATGATGCCTTTGGACAATTCTTCTATTATGATGGCAAAAATTCTTCTATTCTGATGGCATCCCATTTCTTGTTGCATGCTCTCTTTATTACAAGGAAACAATGGCTAAGGTAGCCAAAGTAGGTGTAGGTTAGTTCCCCCAAAAGACATGGAGTTAAGGACCACAATTTTGGATAAAAACTATTCCAAGGTTAGAGTTTTTTATGTTTTCACAATCCATGAGATTGAGATTGGGTTTTTGGATAAACTGTGTAAAGATTTTTGATTGACGTGCTTCAAATCAACACCCATGATTCATCATCAGGGAAATCTACCTATTCGAAGGTTAATCTATTGATGGAGGAGATGAGATGTATATTGTCTCTCATGGTTGCAACATCATCATGCTTAGGTGGACATATACTAGACACGACCCACTCATCAATATCATTGTCTCATGCAGAGAGGACCCTTACTTCTTGAGGGCCATTGACTTCTCAAGAAAAAAGGATGCAAAGTTTCAATTTTCTATTTTGCGATATGCCCTTGAGAAGGTTGGCCTTGTCAACGTCGTATATGCAAATTATGTGTGCAAAACAACATGTAAGCTTGTTGAGGCTCACAGAAAGCATATATTTTTGATTCCGTGTTGCATGTGCGCCATTCATAATACATTGAAATACTTTGGAAAAATTGATTGGGTCAAAAGTGTACTAGTAGAGGCAAGAGTTGCAAATGTTCATCTCCAGCCACCACACATCATTGGCATTCTTTTGTACCTTTTTGAGGAAGGATTTTTCAAGCTAGTGGACACTTTTTGTATCCTACTTTATTTTGTTGGATAGGATGCTCGAGTTGCAGGATCCCCTGCAACTTATGATCACAAAGCACGAGTGGACTTGATGGGGGAAGTTCAAGACAGAGCAGGAGAAGAGGGTGAAAGCAGTGGTGGCGAGAGACACATTGTGGGCATCACATCACATAAATTATATCTCCAGTTTTCAGTATGATTAACTATTGAAAGCCCCAACCTCGACGAGATATATGAGCAGTGACAATCTGTTTGGCTAGATAAAGACCGCTTTTCAGGTAAGGAACCCCATCTTGGAGTTCTACCATCAACATGTTCAACCCATCATCGAGCGGAGGTGGGAGAAGATGAACACCCCTTTACACATTGTCACATATGCACTAAATCCTAAATGGTATGCAGAGAGGCTTGGTATATTGTCCTTTAGATTACAAAAAAATGTATAATGTGGAGGATACTTCATGAGTTAAAATTGATTGGTTCAAGTTTCCTTATCTTGAGGGCTATAAAACTTTGGCTAAGATAGATAGGACCACATTGGCACAAGATAGTCCAACGAGTTGGTGGTGAGTGTATGGGCCTCCAGGTGCATTCACTTTCCATTTGCCTGCTTTCTCAAGTTTCTATTTCCCTGCTTCCAAGAGGAATTGGTCGACATATGTGTCGATTAACTCTCTTAAAATGAATAGACTTACTTCTAAGAGAGTGAAACAACTTGTTGTACATAGTACTTTGCATCTCACAGATCACAAGACACCTCAGTAGAAGGAGAACCCAACATTACGGTGGGATGTAGATCTTGAGGATTCGAGGCATATTGACAACAATTACGAGGAGCAACATGGATTGGCTGGATCCCCTTACATGATGAAGATGATGTCAATCGTTCCAACAAGGAGCAATTCACGAGTATTGCTTTGGAGCGTGACTTTGATTATTGAGTTTCAAATATTTTGTTAGTTTTGACCATTTTGATTATGACTTATGTACTCTTCTCATGTTTATTAATGATTATATTGTAATATGTATTACATGGTAGGATTGTCCTTTAGAGTACAAAAAAAGTATAATGTAGAGGATACTTCACGAGTTAAAACTGATTGGTTCAAGTTTCCTTATCTTGAGGGCTATAAAACTTTGGCTAAGATAGATAGGAGCACATTGGCACAAGATAGTCCAACTAGTTGGTGGTGACTGTATGGGCCTCTAGGTGCATTCACTTTCCATTTGCCTGCTTTCGAGGGGAATTGGTCGACATATGTGTCGATCCACTCTCTTAAAAGGAATAGACTTACTTCTAAGAGAGTGAAACAACTCGTTGTACATAGTGCTTTGCATCTCACAGATCACAAGACACCTCAACAAAAGGAGAACCCAACATTACGGTGGGATGTAGATCTTGAGGATTCGAGGCATATTGACAACAATTACGAGGAGCTACATGGATTGGTTGGATCCCCTTACAAGATGAAGATGATGTCAATCATTCCAACAAGGAGCAGTTCACGAGTATTCCTTCAGAGCGTGACTCTGATTATTGAGTTGCAGATATTGTTTTAGTTTTGACCATTTTGGTTATGACTGATGTACTCTTCTCGTGTTGATTAATGATTATATTGTAATATTTATTATCATCACGTGGTCTTGACTCTTGAGTTAGGTGTCTTTTGATTTTCATCTTCATGACTCTCAGCTTTGGGGTTTCAATGTGCACGTTTATTGTTGATGTATTATTGAATCACTATTAATGTATCAAGATTTTATATCAATAACTTGATAATAAATATTGGATTTTGGCTCATGTGATGAATTGTTAGATTAATAGTTTCAGCCTTTAGGTTTTCAGTTTAATTCGTAGTTTATTTATGTTATATTTGTAACATATATAAATTTTATATATTATTTTAATAGCTGCCACTTTGCCATCCACAAAATCTGGGATTTTTTTGCCGTCCTAGAAACACCGTCCTCATGTCCTGCTGTCTTGGAGTCTTAGGTTACTATGGTTCATTTATAGATTGTTATGTTGCCAGGAAACGAAAACGGGTACGAGTATTGGTACAAAACTCGAAAACACCAATTTTCAAAAAACCTTGGGTACAAAACGTTACGGGAAACGTCTGTACCATAGTAGGAAAACTCGCCAAAAAACAAGCAAAACAAGTAAACCGCCAGAAAACTCGCCAAGACAACATTTCTTTCCTTTTTTAGAATAAAATTTGCCATTTTTGGAAAGGGTCCGGGAAGATGTAGCAACAAAAACTTGCATGTGCCATAACTTTCATTCTGTGGCTCTGTTTCAGGTGCCGTTTTCTCTAAAAGTGCATATTTTCTCGAGCTCTACGTATTGATGGCAATATTTTTCTTATTTTCATAAAATCCATTTAAGTACCTTTTTGGACCAAGCAACTTCTTGCAATCTTCTGAAAGAATCATGAGCTTTGATCGCCTGTAGACAAATTAGTAATTTAAAATATTGGATAGCTTTCCAAAACTCGGCGAGAACTTGCCAAAACTCGACGAGTATTCTCCCGTGCTCGGACTAATCGTCCCACTAGTCAGCTTGGTCGAAAATGTAATTTATTGTATATTGTAACTTGCATAGATATGAAATTTATGATGATATTTTTCAATGTCAATCATCATAAATTCATATTACTTATCAGCTTGTTGTCGTATTCGCATGATGATGCGATTTGTATTGTATTTGTATTCAAATCCAATAGAAAACACTTCTCCAACATTTTATGGGCTCATTTGATACATTTTGTAGCTGTGTTGCTTAAAATTTATGTTTTTTAAAGAAATTTGAGTATTTTTTAAGTTGCCGAGTATTCCCGAGTATCGGCCGAATATTGGCGAGTTTTTGCCGAGTTTTTTTTTTTGGGGGTTTGGCGAGTATTTGGATTTGGCGAGTATTCCTACTATGGTCTGTACAAGAGAGAAGTATACATGATAATAATGTATTATTTCAATGAATACAAAATATTTTGAGTGTTTTATCAGGTACACTTTTCTCTTATGGTCTATGGAGTACAATTTTAAAATGGGTACTGTGCATATATATGCACAGTACCCATTTTAAAATTGTACTCCATAGACCATAAGAGAAAAGTGTACCTGATAAAACACTCAAAATATTTTGTATTCATTGAAATAATACATTATTATCATGTATACTTCTCTCTAGGACGTTTCGAAGGAGTTTTTGTTTCGGAAACGAAACGGGGGGGCCTAGGCGTTTCCTGGTAACAGTATTAGATTGAGATAATCCTAAGTAGATAGAGGATAGAGGTGACCAAGGCGATGTATGAGTAATCAGAAAGGAAGAAAGTGTGATAAAGAGTCAAATATATGTCAATAGTCCAAGTATGTCAAAGAGTGCCAAAACTGATGTGATGCCAAGTGTCAAAGACGAAATGTATGCGTCTACAATTAGGTGCTTTTGGTGGCATTCTTGATGGTGATCTTTCCCTGCCAAAGCTCCTTCCTTTGGGTGTTGTCTAGGTTTGTATGCCACCTTGTCCTCAGCCTTTTAGCAGGCATTTTGAAAGTGGTCCGATTCATGACAGCAAAAACATGTTATAGGGTGGCACTTAAAGTCTAAAGATCGAGAAAAGTTGTGCCACGAGGAGGAAATGGAAATGGAAATCCATCGGAAGAAGTTCTTAAAGTTTCAGCCTTAATGCAGATTCAGAAAAAGGAAGAAAAGTATCTATATTCATTTGCTTATGAGATACAAATGAGCTGGCCTAAAAGGTTACCAATTTTCTTAAGTCAATCTACTGCCCAAAATTCTACAGGAAGCTTGACAGGATCAAGGATACCAGTCTGTGGGTTGAAATTAGGGCTCCAATGGCGAAGAAATAGCTCTGTACTTTGAAAAAACCATGGGTTCCCTTCCGAAATCTGAGCCCATCATTTGCTCTATGGCAAGTGACCATGAAGAATATGCTTGGAGAGGGCTGAAAACCTTGACATAACCCCAATATTTGCTATCCAGTCTTTTATTTTGGTGACTGATATTTGTTTGCCTCCAAACCTTCCAATTAAAGAGCACCGAGACATGCTATCAATTTCTGGGTCAGCGAGCTGGTTTTTGAAGTGGATGCTTGTGGGTAACCTGATGATGGGGTAGGAATAATATGCTTTGTTTTGATGGATTCAGCTGTGCCCTGCTTCTTGCTGCCGGTCTAATCATGCTTGGATTCCCCAGGTTTTGCTGCACTAGCAGAATCTTTACCTGATTTAGAGGCAGATGTTCCCCTGCCCATTGAGTTCCCTGCCACAGATTTAACTCCTTTGAATTCGAGTGCCTTCCTGCTCAAAGCCCTAGAAGTCTAGAACATATGCCAGTGCCTTCAATTATGATTTGTAAAGCTTGGATATTGCCACGAAATTGCCCCTTGTTCTCGAATTCAGTTAGGCTTCTGACCTCCCTCATTTTTTCCATCTCAGAGTGGCAAAAACATTAGGGTAACCCTGCTGTATTGAATCCTCTACACTGCTAGGTTGTTGTCCCTTGAAATCCTTCGTTTTTTCCTTCTCCCCCTGTGCTCAATCTGCTTACATACCTTATGCATTCGCTCCTCATGTCCTCAGTCTGCTTAAACACACTTTGCCTTTGCTTGCTCTGCCTGCTCCTGCTCCTCCATCTTCCAAATTTTCATCCCAAGTTTATTTTGGTGATATTTTGTTTATTACAGAATCAAGGAGGACCTTTTGAACCATTTCAAACTTGTTTCAGAACTCTTATTGCCAGGCTCTTTGGTTGCAAGAATAAGAATGCAATTTTGCAAAGAGCAAGCTTGTTCACTTGGGACACGTAATTAGTGAGAAGAGGGTTAAAGTTGATCCGAGTTCACTTGGAAAAGTGTGTCCTAGCTGAGAGGATATTAGGCTATGCAATTTCTATATATGTTATTTAAAAGTATTAGACCCCTCACGGACCCCCAACGGATCTTACAAAGGACTTCAAATGGGTGGATGTAACATAGACTGCCTTCCAACAAATGAAAAGGGTAATAACGACTTCCAACCTTGATCTTGCACTTCCAAATGTTCCAGAGGCATTTGTAGTGGCCGATGCATCAAGAAATGGCGTAGGGAAAATCATCATGTAAATTAAATGGCCGATCTCTCTTGAAATCAGGAAATTAAAGGTAATATGTACCAGAAATTTGAATATAGGCTGTAGTTCTGTATTTAGGTTGATGTGTGTCTAGTGTATAATAGTGAAGATCTTTTGTTTCATGCTATGTTCATAATCAAGTGATCGTGGGATAAAACTGTAAAGGGATATATTTTGGTATTAAAGCTATCTTAATTATATGAATGAAAGATGAAAATGGGGAGCAAAGAAATCAGGAAAATCAACTGCATTTTTTGTTTGACTTCGGGCAAAATTTGCGGAAGACAAAAATCCAGATTCTTTGTGAACTGCCATTTAAATGTTGATTTTGTTCAGTTTGAATATTAACAGCTTGTTGAAGTAATACAAGTAGAAAAACTAGATGGGATGCTATTTACAATCTATGAGACTAATTTTCTAGGCGAAATGGTGCATGACTATAAATTTATACATCAAATTAGCACAAAAAATGATAACATAGGAGATAGAGATAATGACAAACAAGAATGAAGATTTCCAAAAAAGGGTGTTGAACAACAATCTAGTATGGAGATTTGCTGTCAAACCAGGAGAGAGTTAGTAGAAGATAAGAATATCGATTAGATAGATTTTACTGAAAATGCCTATGAGTGTTCCTGAAATGATGAATATACCTGATGTAAAATTGATTCAAATGGAAGTTCTGCAGTGGAAACAAGGAAAACTAATAAAAAAGCAAACATCTTTAAGGAAATTAGAATTGAGAGGACATGACTGGTAACTGTTGTGAGAAAATCACATTTCAAATTCAAGATATGCTATTTTTTTTGGAAATGCCACTTTAAGTTTGAGAGCTAGGAATTTGCTTTTGTTTGACACCAACAAGACAAGTTCAACTTCAATCGATGTTAGCAAGGTTATTGTTGATCAATATTGGAATGAAAAACTTAATGAGTACCAATGTCAAAAAGTGAATGAAATTCAAGGTCGACCAATGTAAAAAATATAAAGGGAAGAAAAAGAAGGATAACACAATGTTGGGGAGAAACGTTGACACATTATGATATTAAATAAAACTAGACTAAGATATGAAGTCACATATTTTAGAGGTGATCAATTTTTGTTGCTTCTTGATGGCAACCAACGCCTACAAGGCTACAACGAGCTGATGTTAATCAGTATCATATGACCTATTTCCATTAAACATTCGACATGCACTAATGATTGCGCAACAATGCAACATCGATATTCTTTGTGATCTATTGCATACGTAGGTGGTACTGTAAGCATGTTACCAATGCTAGATTGTCAAATCATAATCATAGAAAGCTCTTGGAAGGAATTTTTTTTTAACACTTGAAATGCTGCGTATGATAAACTCTCTTAGAATATTACACTAACAAATCAATTTCTTACTCTTATTGAGAAGAATTTGTATTTAGTACGAGAGCTAGCCTACACTTTGGTTTGAAGCCTCAAATGAGAATAGGAATCTTTTGAGATTATACTTTGTGGTGTCCCAAGATTTCACTCTGAAATCTGAGACTACCCCATGTTAAAAAATTTCGTACTTTTTAAATAATGGGTCGTTTTGTGTTTTTATTGCCAGAAAATGTCTGTATTGTGTCAAGATATTCCTAGAAAGTCATATAAGCCAATTTGGACAAATACCTAGATGCTCAAACTCGTTATATTTTGTCGCTGGGGTTTGCCTGCGGGAAATTTTTATTTAATTATTTTAATTCCTGTTTGAAGTAAATTGTGCTCCGGTTTAACCTTGTTGTGGTCTTACATGTCAATATTTCCATATACCAGTAGGGTTTTAACCAGGAATGAATCCTGGGCTTTATTTGTGACTTCTGGCAACGTTTTGCGTTTTTGGTGTTTTCCCGTTTTGTTTTCTGTGAAATTTTTCTAGGTCAATTCCTTTGCCGGTTTAGTCTGATTTCTTGTCAGGAGTATCTGGAGATCATCTATGGATGTTATGCCAAAAGGAATTTGCCACAGGAGGTCTGGTTCTCTTCTGAAAAGACGAAGTCATGCATGAAAAAACTTCTTCTAGGCAGGTTGCATTTTTGGGAAAAGAAGGTTTTAAACTACAGTGAGATTTTTGGTAGCAGTATGTAAGTGGGGTTTTTTGTACCTGCCTAGCAGGGTACTTTTTCCCATGGGGGCAAAGCCATTTAAGTCATGATGGGATTATTAGAGGCAGCAGGTAGGCGGGAATTTCTTACCTGCCTTGCAAGGTGAAAATTCCCATTGTGAAATAAAAGAAAATCACTTAAGACATTGATGAGAATTTCTTACCTGCCTTGCAGGGTAAAAAATCCCATTATGAAAGTCAAACAACTTAAGTGGATCATGGGATTTTTGGAGCTGTGGTGTAGGGTGAATAATCCCATTAGAAATTGACTTTTAAAAATAAAATTCACCCTTGCCAAAAAGTGTGACCCACCTTGGGTGAATAATAATGCATTTAATAATATTTATTCACCCAATTTTGGTGCCCAAGCATGAGGAAAAGTCAACGCATGATGAAAGGATAAAGAAGATTGGAAATAAAATTCTAAAATAAAATAAATTTAATTTATTTAATGCAGCCCCCTCTCATGCAAAAAAGTGCGACCCATATTGAAGAGAAATAACACTTTTTAAAGTATTAATTAATGGAATTAATTCCTATTTTGGTGCATAAGGTCAAAGCACACTGTGAAGTCAATGTGGACTGGAAGTAGAAAGCTAAAATTAAATAAATTTAATTTATTTAATGAGAGCCATGAGCATGTACAAATAGGCGCCCAAATTGAAGAGAAAAGTATGTTAATTAATTAATTAATTGTCAGGAATAGGAGAGACAATTATTAATTATAGAATGGTGAAGGTTATATAAGAATGGGCTGCCGTAATGATGAATTAATTAATTCTTCAACAAGGAAGTGCAGCCCAGACAATTTTGGCACCCAATTAAGGAGGAATTTTGCACAGAAGAAGGTGTTTTTACTGTTGGAAGGCTTCAAAGTTTGGCGCCTAGGTTTGAAAGAACTTGATTCAAGTCTAATTAATTGTCTGCATAGTGGTACAAGTGCTCAGGTGAAGTTGACTAAATTCATGCTTGCTTTGCATGCAAATAAAACTTCAAATTTTGGGGCAACAGACTTTATATATGCAGATTTTTATGATTAAAATCAAGCGTTCATGTTCCGGTTGCCATCTTTGTCTGAATTAATTGCAGGAATTCATTACAGGTGCTTTTATAATTGAAAGGGAGCTTAAATCAATGTCCAATACATTGAACATATCTTTCAAATCTAAAGAAATCTTTAGATCTGCACCGATTATAAAGAATTTCGGCTGAATAAAAAAGAAAAAGAATTGCTCAGACAAAGACAGATACGGCCATGGCGAAGCATGATGAAAGAAAACAATTAGCAGAATCATGCATAGCTTCCAGATCCAGATCCAGATCCATAATTGCAAAGGCTTCGTCCTCTTGTTTCGAATGCAGCCCGTGAAGAAGTCAGTGCATGGAGAATTCCTTCCAGGACCTTGTGCATGTTCTCCCAATCTTCCAGTTGAAGCCTTCATTGAATTTGCATTTGCCCGGAGTGCTTTCCAGAATTTTTAATTGCTCATATGCAATTAAAAATAAAAAAGATGAGTTATTTACGGGAAACATTGCAATGATGCATGTACTGGAGAAGAACTACAAAAGCTTCAAAGATAAGAAGGAAGACAAGTTAAAGGCAATGCCCGCAAGTAAATCACAGTCACTTGCTTCCAGATCTAGTTTGGTGAGAATCAAAGGCAAAAGAATCAGCTGCATGTAGTATATGAAAAAGGACAAGACTGCAACTTTCCTGTTTCTTCTTCTTTCTCTTATTTCTTCCGAAAAAGTAATTGAGCGATCAATTAAATTATAAAACCTAAGTGATTGGTTTAAAAGCCATTACTTGAAGAAGTCAACTACTTGGAAATAGGTGGCAGACATGCACAATAGAAGGTTTTATCTTCAGTTGCAAATCATGCATGTCATGCAAAGAGGAATTCCAGGAGGGAGATTGCCAGTTGTTTCCTTTCCGACTTCCACATGTGTCAGTTCAACTGAAAGCTTCCTATTTGTAATTTCCCCTCTACATGCTATAAGTAGAGGAAGAACCTACGGATTAAATGATCAGAATTTGTAAGTAGCATTCTTGTGTTCCAGACTTTGTGCTGAAGCCCTTGATAGCTATTTGAAACAAAGGAATAGAAAGGAGCAGATTTCCGGAGAACTTTGTATCACGGTGCATTTTGTTTCTAGCTTTTTATCTTAGATCTACTTATAAACTTTGTGTTATTTTAGATCTAGATTTGAAAGCTGCCTTTGCTTATAATTCTGTGTGTTAATATTTATTGGTCCTGTCTATGTGCATGTAATCAACTCTCTAATCTATTGATTGGGTTGCACATTTTCACTATTTCTTCTTTGTGTTTTTATTATTTCCTTCTCCTTTAGATATTTCATTTCTTTAACAGCTGCTTACTTGCTGCAAAACTATACAGCTATGGTTCATGAGCTGCATGGGTAAAGTAAAACCCCTGAATAGATACTAGCATATTTTATTGACAAATCTTACACGGGAGCCTCACCGGTAAATGATGGAGATTTATCTCATGACTACCTAGGTTTTCAGCTATGCAGATAATCTAGCCAACACTTTGGTACTTAAAACCTAGACTGTTTTGGTACGGGTACGGGTACGGTATGCTGAAACGGATTTTTTTTAAAACCTTGGGTATGGTACGCTATGGGTACGTCCATACAATATATTTCTAAAAAGTAATATATATATATATATATATATATATATATATATATAATTTTAAAGAAAACAACAAGCTTATGATCTCAACAACCTATAAAATATTAGAAGCCAACAACAAGCTTATTATGAATTAGAAACCATCTAAAGCAAAATTTGTTTGACTGAATACAAGAAAACCACAAAACATTAAATCTATGAGTCCATCTACTAACGGGCTCACAAACATTCCACTTATTGTTAAGGCCGAGGAAAAGGTTTGGGGAGAAGGCAATCTTTTTATAGAGTTGTTTGGAGGTAGCCTCTTGGAGAGGGGGCCCTTTGAGCCACCTCACAGTATCCCAAAAGTCATTCTCATCCTTCATAATTAGTCCAGTAGAGGGAGCTGTGAAAGCATTTCTGAGCATTGTATACATTCTGAACTGAGATTGAGGAAACTTATAGAAAGCTTTAAGGTCTGTCCATTCCATCCACTTCCCAAATCTGCACAAGTCATGAAATATTTTAATTCCTTTCTCAAACCAAAGGAGGGCAGAGCAATGTCTTGTCAAGGCAAGGATCTTGTCATTATATTTCAGATTCGACGAAATCGATTTGTAGGCATGGCACCTAGTGTCAAAGGAAGAGAAGATAGGTTGCCCAACCACCAAGTGCTTCACTTGTTCCCATGCCTTCCAAATTGATTGAAGAATAAAGGACCCATGAGGAGCAACAAGAAAGCCCCCAAATAGTAAGTCAACCAAATGAAGTCCTTTTCATCTCTCTTGACCCTTCGGAGCCTATTGGCAATATTGAATCTCACACGAACTTTCCAGGTTCAATTCCAGTCAAAGGCCTCAAGTTTTATTTATTTTTTTGCACTTAAAAAAAACAACCATGTGGGAACGCTGTGGGTATGTACCCACAGGCCCTGGGTATGGATTTCTGTATCCGGGACGTACTCGGGGCCTGTGGGTACGTACACGCAGCATACCTGAACCGTACCCGTACCCGTACCAGGTACGTATCAGGCCTGGTACGGGGGGTACTTGGTGTTTCCGGGCAGTCTAGACTTAGACTTGTTTTGCGGTGATTGCAAGTAATTATGATAAGAATACAAATAATAGCAGATGAGTAAATGCCAAAGCTGTTCAAAGTCTTGGAGGATATGCTGTAAAAATTAGTGAATATACTATTCAGCTTATACCTTGTTATCAGCCTGGTAGCCCTTAAGGAAAGACAAAATAACTTATAAGCAATGCGATGCTCAAGGAGAAGATCAAGAGTTGGTTCTTATGTATCAAGAAAAGCTAAGAAACCTACTACAGTTTACAATATCTAAGTATTGTAGAGCCACCGTGAAGCAAACAGTAAACAGTGTTGAAATTTCCAAAAACAAGCTTCACTATTCTTTATGTTTGACTCCTACCCTCGTTAGGCGAGGACCTGTCCCCCCCATCCTGGAGCTGTCCCAGACGTCTTGGGGATGGGGGAAGAGGGGGAAATGTGCCTCCAAACAAAATCAACCAAAATAAAAGGGGGGACGTACCCAAAACGTTCCCTTTTTAGGGGAAATTTTAAATATTTAAATACCAGTACAGATATCTTAAATATATCTATCTGAAAAACACCAATATTTATCAATCTACAGGTGGTTATCTTGGATTTTTTCACATAGTTTCGCCCACTGAAGGGTTCCACAATGATTAACGATTCCAGCACCTTCTCTGCAAATTTCCCCTCTCTGATAATTTGTGGCCTCAATCTAGCTGCAGCACTGCATTGGGCTCAAAAAAATATTTCCAGGAAATAAAAATGTGCTCCAAACTACACTATATGCCCAAGATATCATTATTTTTCCATCACCTTCTCCAAGAAAGAAGGAAAAGTTAAAACTGCTCCATGACTGTCAAATGAACATGAAATCTAAGGTTGGCCATTTTTATTCACATCGCACACCATTACGCTTGCTCCTCCCACCCCCCTTGGCTGCCATTGTAGGTTATGCCTACCGGTGTAACTAGCAGATATATCTATTTGAAAACATCGATATGTATCAATCTTGAGGTGCTTATCTTGGTTTTTTCGCATAGTTTTGCCAATTGAAGTGTTCCACATTGACAAACATTTCCATCACCTTCTCCGCAATTTTTCCACCGATTGGTGATCGATGGGTTCATTGGGTTCAATGTAGTTGCACCACTACATTGGGCTTGAAAGAAATTAAAAATATTTCCGGCAAAATAAAAACAGGCTCCAAACTCCACCACATGCCCATGATATCGTGATTTTTTTGATCACCTTCTCCAAGCAATAAGGAAAACTGCCCTATGAAGGTCAAATGGACATTGAATTTAATTGTTGCCATTTTTATTAACATCTCACACTATTACAGTTACTTCTCCCACCTCCTTTGGCTGCCATTGTAGGTTACGCATATTGGCAATTAATATTTTAATTTATTATTATTAACTTTGTATTTTTTATATATTATTAAATATTTTTATAGCCATCCTCAAATCCAAGAAATTATTTTCCGTCCTGGAAACCTTGTCCCCTCATCCCCCAGTCCCTCTATCCCTGAGACTTAGGCAACTATAACAGAAAAAAACCAGCCTGTTTGAAGATTTATCAAACCAAACTAACTATATTCTTGTATATGATCTTCATCTAGATTTTTATTTGAAGAAATATGTGCATTTTCATACCATATATTATCTGACCCTAGCGATCCCATTCGTGGTGACAGGGGAGTCTAGACCAACATGAATGAACCATGATGGATGTTGCACACTTGTCAGAACCCCTCCCCCCCCCCCCCCCCACACACACACACACAGCCTTTGCATTCAATAGGTCTGCCGTTCCTTGCTTTCGAATCTTGGTCATCCCCTTTTCAGTTTGGGCACTGTTCACTAAATGCTGGGCCGCAGTGAAGCTGCTCACTAAATGGATGTCGACCATCGCACTGATCCATCTGAGCCCCTCTCTCTATATTATAGGAAACCACAGATCCATTTGAGCAATGGAATGGATCCATCTGAGCTCCTCTTTCTATATTATAGGAAACCACTGATCCATCTGAGTAATGGAAAGGAGTTGCCCTAGTGCATTTTCAAATAATCTTGCTTAACCATAGTCGGGAATAAGTTTGAGAAGATGATTAATCAGGGATGTTTGCTTAATTTTCGGGGGGTAGATGTAGATTGAAGAAGTATCATGTTATATTATAATTATAGTATTAGCTATAAAGAGTCATGTACACATTCAAAAGACTAAAGAGAGAAAGTTATGGAATGTATATCAACTTTTACTTCCTTGATTAGCTTAGGGAAGTTAAATCTTTATAAGATTAAGTTTATGTGGTTCTGTAAAGATGTTGAATCTTTTCCAGTCGGGGTTCTCGCTCAGGTGCTCCTATTCTTTCTTTCATATAATTCTTATTATGTTCAACTAATGTAATATTCCTGTTTCCGTTAAATATAATAATTAATAACAGCTGCTTTTCCCCAGAAAAAAAAATAATGCCATTGATTAAATTGGAAATATAATAGACGACAGGGAATTTCCATCAACGCAGCTACAAGAGGAGGAAACATTAACTTTCTTTGTGTATAAATTATTATAGGAAAGAATTCTCACGTCCAGAATTAGCTCCAAGAACCCTTCAAATTGCTCTAAAAATGTGTAAGCAAACATATCAACCAAAACCCGTCTATAAGAGCTCAAAGATGACTAGTATTTTGACGATAGAGGCATTTGCCTCTCTTCATAATGGTTTTTTAAATTTAAATTTTTTATTTATTTTCATTTTTGATTTTTTCTTTTATATTTTTGAGATATGAATTGGCTAGTGTGTGGGCCATATTCATTATGTCTCCCCAACTCATAGGCCACATCCAAATGTGGATACTACCTTAGGTGTATTTGGGGAATATTTGAGGTGTATCTGATGCCAGTTCATATATAATAAGAGGAACCTTGTATTTTGGAGAGGATAGGAGTATTTAGGAACATACTTCAAAGACTATATTCATGCCAAAACTTCACGGATACGATGCTGGAAACCCCCAAGGGGCCCTATTTCCCATTTCAAGATCTGAAACTCCTTGAAAACTCCTAAAAACACCTCGATACTTATCATCCAAACTTGCCATTTTTTGGTTTTTCTGTGACATTTTTGGCCAATTTTCAACATTTTGAACAAAATTTGTTTAGTATTTAGAGATTTTTTTTGGGTCTACTAGGTCTCACATAGGGACCACGAGATTCATTTAATAAAAAATCTTTTTATATTAAAAAAGTTCTCTAAGATGAGAATAAAACGAACAATTTTTTTTTAACTTGAGGATGAAATGGGTTGGGATCAAATAATGGATAGAATCTAGTTGTTGCATATTTTAATCTTTGTATTGTGTCTCGCAAGAAATAAGAGTACACAATAGGGAAACAAAATATTTGGATGTGGATCCCAATTTTTTTAACATGGACATTTTCTTGTTTGCACTTGATCTCGAGGATTGTGGATATCCTCGTGCACCTTCTGTTGGAGCTACTATGGCTGGTTTTTCTTTTAATTAGGTTTCTGATTTTGACATTTTCCAAGGTTGAGGCTAAGTTTATGGTGTATCCCATGTTCTATTTGGAATGTGGCATGTATAGTCTTATTTATGACGTCTAGATTTTGACATTAAGCATTGCAGATCTATGTGGGATTTAAAAATTAAATATGTTTTTCATGCATTTCTCTTTTGTCGGGGATTCTTGGGGGCTTGCATTGCAGAAGGCAGATTGGTTAAAAAAACCACACATGTCTCCGGGTTTTGTGCAACTTTAGCTTCGAAGAAAGGAGTAACATTCTCACTTGAGCAAGTGAATAAGGGAAGGTTAAATGCCATTATTTAATATTGGTGAATAAAACTCCTCTCCATATCACCCAGTGATATTGTTTCCAGTCTGTCTGTCTTAGGAATTCTAAAACATTGCTGATAAAAAACTTTTTGATAACATTATGTCAATCACTCTGTTTTAGATCTGCCAATCAGCAGTCATCCTTTGTTAGTTGTTTCTATAGTTCGCTTGATTCCCATGAAGTAACACTCAAGGCCTTTTTAATATTTATTAACTGTCATAATCTGATTGATCAATAGTTTGCATTTGAGAAAAACAAGAGTTAGGGTATCAAACTGTTGAAATATCCCATTTTATTTTGGTGGCGGAATAACTTCTGCTGGTTTTCTTTTTCAGGAATCTAGCCAAGTTCCTTTGGAATAAGAAGTGAAAGAGCTTCAACCTCCTTAGGACTAAAATCATATCTGAATTACCTAGGAAAACCGGTGGAAGAGGGAGAGGCAAACAACTCCAAAAAGGTTTATTAAAACAAAAATATTAACTACTTAATAATAGAGTTTACCTGAGAAAGTTTGTAGTTTATCCTTGCAAAAGTCACCATGTTACATGGTTCCTCAAAATCACATGCGGACGGGAAATTTTGAGATGTTGAAAACCCAAGTTGGAAAATGTACCCCACAGTTTAGGGTGATGATTCTTTGCTTCTCACTATGGTTGTATTTCAATCATAAGGAACCCAAACTGATTGTACTTTCGTGTAGGTGCAATGCCTAATCTGCTCCTTCATACTCAGAAAAATGTGTGGAAATCTTCTCCTTTCATGTATGTATAGGTAGGAGTTTACCTTGCTTGATCGCCAAGAGAAGACTAGGTAAAAAGATTGCAGATAAGAAAATCTATAGAGAAGATGAATCATAGAAATTAATGAAATACCTTCCAAAAATGCCCATTTTCGAAGAGGAGACCCATTAGTTGCAAGGTTTGTTGTCTTTGATTGCAACAAAGGATTAAGATTGGATGGACAAGGTTAAGAGGGGACAGACCCAAGGTCTATGATCATTATAGGGGCCTTTTAATGGAACCTACTGTCTTGATTCAAAAGTAAATCTTCAATGAATGAATAGCACTTATTTTAGAATGCATTTGAGATGGAATGGAATGTTGTTACTGTAGTAGGAGTAAAGTTTATGGTTCAACCTTCTCATCCAATCAGGTGTGCATTGTACAATTGAATACCTGGCTATATGGTTTAGTGGGAAGGGATAGTATGCTCCATACTTACTAAAACTGGCTTGGACGTAAGATAAAATGGAGAAGGTCAAGGTGGCCATACTCAAGGCTTGCTGATCATTCAGGAAACCTTAATGAATCTGGTTGTCTCAAATCCAAAATGATTCTTTGCTCTAATCCATAAATAACAGATAATTTGGAATACTTTCTAATTGCATCTGAGATGTATTGGGATAATTAAATCATCTATGGATGATGGGTTTATACAGTACCAAATTTCTAATAAGAGAATACAAGGGATCAAGTGAACAAAGGAGATAAGGTCAACAGAGAATTTAGGTCTGTAGGCATGTTTTTCATTTATTTTTGTATCTCGTAAAATAAACTCATGGGTTTTGATTTCTATCTTTCTTTTTGTGCATATATTTTGTTTCTTCTGTTGTTTCAATATTTCTGCATGTATGCTTTCAAATAGCTGACACATGGTATAACATCAAGGCTTAGGTGGCTGTGAGATTAAATATAATTGCTATGAAGTCTCTTCATTGTTCCAGTTGATCTTTTCAGGTTGTAAGTAGTAATATACATAGGGACAGTTCTGTTAATGAATTAAAACTTGAGAATAATGAAGACATTCAAAATTAGAAGTATCACACTAGGAACAAGGATCAAAATATAGGGAGTGTAATCAAGTCAGGGGCTGAGGCATTTTCTGTTTGTATATTTCAATAATTGTAGCTTGTGTGGTCATCTGAGGACAATACTGAAGAATACGTCAACATTGGATGGCAATGCGATGTTCAAAGCCTAAGTTATTTAGCCATAGAATTGACATATTGTGAAGATATAGGCATGGGATGCCAGTATGAGAAAGTTTCAGTTTCACATGTATGAATCATAATGCAATATAGAATGAATGAAAGATGGGAAATCAAGATGGACAGTCACGAGATCTTGTTTGTTCACAATGTTTTGTTTGGCACAGTGATCGGTTTTCAGTGGTGATCTAATGGCATTCTGGCAGCAATGTGGTTGAAAGTGGGTATAGGACAAGTTTGGAATGATGAAGTCGTAGAATAACAGAGAAGGAAGCATCCACAGCCTTAAACACTTGCAGATATGGCAACTCAGGAAGAAAACATGTATTTTGGAGTAGAATATGAACCGTAGAAATCAGACCATGCACATGAATAATAAGATACTGGCCAATGGAAGAATACTAAACAAATAGAGCGGGTTTGACATCTACAAGGTCGCCATGGTTTTATGTCAAATATTTTGTGTGCAGTATTTTTTCTAATTAAATTCAATTGAAATTGATTCAAACCTTTCCAATTATGTTTTTTGTTGCCTGGGTCATTTGTTTTAAGAGGTAGTAATCAAGGGTCGACATCTTTTTGAAAAAAAGGTACAATGTGGCTATGCCATGGACATGTGATATTGCTCTCATGGGGATTTCAGAATAGTGGATTTTTAGTGATATTAGTGGTGAAGGTCTTATGGTGTCACATTCGTGAAAAAGTTTATATTATTTGGAAGAACAAACCTTTTTAAGGCAGGTAATTTTTACTCATTTTTTTGGGTTACGAGGGAAAGTCAAATTGGTGTGACAAAGGAATTTCTGTGTTTTTCGGAAGGTATTTTTCAAGGTGTCATGTTTTATACAAGGAAGAAATTAAGTTAGTTGTGAAATTGATTATCCTGGAGTAATGTCCAAGGTCAAGGTCTTATATCAAGATATTAGGAGCATGTTTGAATGCATGGCCGCATATACCAGGAGAAGCCAGCAAATGAAAAGTCACATCTGTTTAAACTTTAATCTATTCAGTGGCAGATCAGACCAATCTTGTTATTGTAGAAGTAGCACATTTGGAAACATGAAGCTAAATGAGGCGTAAGATGTGGTGTGTGCAACTTGGCTCATTGAAGTCAAGGGGATATGATTGAAGCGAAACAACAATTTGAGCGTGTACCATAGTGTGGCTGCATACAAACTGCAATACAGGAGTGGACTGCTAAAGGGTATGCCAGAGTTTCTTTGTTACAAGGTGCAGATATGGATTGTGCTTGTCATGCAACTTTAGTGGTGGTGATGACATCATAGGGACCATTACTTCGCCGAGATGATCTGCTGGGGGGAGGATGTTGGCATAATTAATTATGTACAGATGATGGGCTTGTATATAGGAAATTGAGAAATAGAGAATATGAAAGGATGAGTGAGTTACAAGGGAGATAAGTTACGTGGGTGAAAGATTGTAGAGAATTTTAAAGGTCAACAAATGTAGTATTCTGATTATATTTGGTTTCGTTCAATATAAACTCAGGGGTGGTGATGCGATCTTTTGAGTTATTTTTCAACTGTCTACCATATTTTTGCAATATTTCTGCATGCATGCTTTCAAATAGCTGAGAAGATGTAATGAATTCTGCTGCAATAGTAGGAAAAAATTGTTATAACTAGTCACCCATCCAGCCAGGTGTACACCATGTGGATTGTTTGACTAGATGGTTTAGTGTCTAGGGCTACTATGCATTCATGTTCACACAACCTAATTTGGGCTTACGATGTTCCTTAATTTTGTATGCTCAAGCATTTGTCGCTACAAACTGACATTACATATTTGTATTATCTTGATATATTTCTAACCAGGAGCTGTTTTACTTTCCTGTTTTTTTTTGTCAATATGTACCATTTGTATTACCGTCAGTGAGGATGGTTTTGTTCTATCAATGACCATTACATTTGGTACATACAATGGTAAATTTGCACAAGATAACGTTTTCTTACCCTGCATCTATTATACAAAGTAAGCAACAAGGGAATCAAGATACAGACTGAAGTATTCAAAAATGATTTTTGTGCTATGTTGTAATGAAAGTACATAGGCCATTTAGAGATATAGCACTGGTGAAAAACAAAGGTAAACCGTTGATTAGATTTTAGACACTCAATGTTTTGGCATAACACTGGCAGAATACAAAGAAAGAGGGATGAAACAGGTACCATATGGAGAGGATGTACAAGGGGAAATGAAGGATTATTTCCATGAACTTATGTAACTGTCCAAAATGCCCAACCGATGTATATAACATAAAGGTGACTTCCATGGAAGTCTCTAGTAATATTATCATAGATGGGGCCAACCGCATCAAAAATATAAATTACAATGTAATTGATAATGAATAAAAAGTTCCCTTCATCTAACCCTCGAGAAATTGGACATCTGCTAAGGTTTTCTTTATTGAGATACAAACTTAGCTGTGTGCTTCATTGTATACAACTAACTTCCATCCATCAAAAAATTCTCCCATTTTGTCCTTTTTTAATGGGTGTTATTTAACTTTGTATGGACAAAATCTGCTGGAAAATCCTTCAAGTATCTTGATTTTTTTTTCAAAATAGTACCTCTGAAAAGTTGTTGAACAATTGCTGGAATAAAGTTGGAGGGATTGGAATGGCTGAAAAGTTTGAATTTATAAAACTAGTGCTCATTCTTGCAGAAAACTCGTGATCTTTTTCTTCCTTAACATGGTTTATGGAGCAAATTGATTACATTTTTGATCTAGTGCTAGCTAACCAACTGTACAGCCCCAAATTAGACCATTTGACTTTATTTTCTGTACCTCACAGCTTGTATGTTATGTCTAATGGCAGCTGGTTGATGGTCCAATCACAAGTCGATCATATTTCTTTCTTTTTTTGTGTCACACAGCCTGTATAGTTATTCTAATAGCATCTGACCAACCACAAATTGATAAGTTAGTACCTGCTGTATTTTCTGTCCCATACAATCTGTATTGTTGGTCCAATGGTGGCTGACTAACCCTACACATTAAAAATATTTTTTTCTTGAAATATCTTTTCAAGATATTTCAATCTTAGTGCCATGTTTATAATATATAATTTTATAAAGTCTTCACTAATGCTGCAAAAGTTGAATTATTTTCTCAGGTTTTTTGCCAGTAATATTTCAGACTATGAAATCATGGACTAGATCACCCTCGCTCTGCTCTGAATATATTGGTTTTTATCTGTTTGGTGTGTTTGAAAGGGTATGGTTGGCCAAATACCCTACCACTTTCACGATACTTTGTGATGTCTCAGATATGTCACATAAAGGGTACAGTTGGCCAAATTGTGGTCTGGCCAACCATACCTCTATACTATGCGATTATTACAAATCGAAACCTTCTTTCATTCAAATCCTTGTGGTTGAAAACACACAAATCGGATTAATGGTTATATCTTATATGTTTGTCAAAATCATAAATTGTACCCTAACCCAAGGTAAATAACATGGTAGAGCAGGTGGGAGTTACACCAGAAGGAGTTGAGCTGCCTAGATCTGCCGTAGACATAGAGATGCAAGTAAAAATGCAAAATATACCGAAGGAATATCGACCTAACATTCCTGTTGGACCTGATCCTAAATGGAGATACATGTGGAGAGTGGGGCCTCGACCATTGAAGACACACTTTCAGGTTTGATGCAGGACACAAGCTCTATATAAAATATACGCAGTGTTTGTTTGCTAGTTAAATTATCTACATGATCACTTATATTCGTCTTTGTTGGCTAGGAATTAAATTCGGAGCCTGTTGTGCCAGAGGGTTTTCTGGAATGGGTTGATACGATGAATAAATGGGGCTACAAGATGATTTCTGCAGTTGAGGTTGTCTAAATAGACGCTTTCTTAATTCTTCTCATATTAGTAGTATGTTTGATGTTAACTTCTGTATTTTTTATTAGATTCTTCCCATCTTTATTTCCAATCTATTAAATTTCTTGCAGGTTGTTTCAGAGATGGCAGCTATTGGATTCGGGCTTTCAAAAGATTCATTTACATCGCTTATGCGGGAGGTATTCAATTCTTTCAAGTTTTTATCACTCGATTAATAGGAATGTGTGATTTGGTTAAGTAATTTAAGCCATTGAACCTCTGACGTATGCAATCTTTCTGGGCAAAAATACCGTTCATTGTTTCGCTCTGATTTCATTCCCTGACGATTGCAGGGACCTCACTTACTTGCTCCTACAGGTAGTGATCTTTCAAGGCATGGAAAAGAAGGAACTGTATTTGCAGGCTATCATTATGATCTCAATTTTTTGACAATCCATGGCCGAAGCAGATTCCCTGGTCTTCACATTTGGTTGCGAAATGGTCAGAAGGTTGAAGTAAGTGTTCCTGTGGGGTGTCTATTGATCCAAGCTGGCAAACAGGTATTAAAGTTAAACTCGCAAGTAACAATCGAGACTTCTGGGAAGTTGAGATAATGGTGCTATCATATTAATTTTGCTGTGCTTTTCCTATTACCAGCTTGAGTGGCTTACAGGAGGCCATTGCCTGGCTGGAATGCATGAAGTCGTTGTCAGTAAAAGGACCCTTTCAGCTATTGAAGAAGCACGTCAGGCTGGACGCAGCTTGTGGAGGGTTTCTTCTACCGTAAGTACAATGATAAATAATTATGTCAGAATTTCAGGCTTATTTTATCAAATTTAATCCTGCTGTTAGTGCATTGATAAATGCCTATTCCAGGCTTCCCATGGTAATCTATTATAGAAACATTAGGGAATCTGATTTCAATATGTAGAAGCTGGAAGAGCCTAGTAATGAATGGAATTTATTACTATAATTTGTAAATAGGGCTGCATTTAAAAAAGTTATTTAAGCTAGATGTTATTGTTTTCCAATTCTTTTCCATTTTTACACAACTTTCTTTTTGGAAAATGGGAATGAAATAAAACCTAAACAGGAAATGCCCTCATCTCCCTATTCTCTCAAGGAAATGTTTATGGCATGGAAAGGTCCAGGAAACATCCAGCAATGGTTTTGGCTAGAATCCTCTTAGTACACCCCCACACCGGCACTAGATTCCTAAACGTGGTTTGCAAAATTGTTTCCAAATTTGTAGTTTTATGTTTGTGCTCCTCTCTCTTAGTGTGTGTATATGTAATGTCCCCTTTTTCAAATTAATGCCAAATGGAGACTTCTTGCCAATCTCTTCCCGTGACCAAGAAGAATAAATGAACAAGGGAAGTAATTGAACTTCATTTCACGTTTTTATTATTTTTGATGTTTCTATTTGGTGTTTCACTCCTTAAGGCAGGTCGGATGGGGTTATAAGACCCCAACAAGAGATTAGAAGATAAAGTGAAGCTTTAAGAGGTCGGTCCTCACTATTTGGCCTTTGGCGCCAACCAAGGGATATGAAAGAGGTTGTATGGCCTCATTTGGAGATCATCTTTGGCGCATATACACTTATACTTGGTTTTTTGGGCTGATTGCTCAATACATTTCCACTTGAGGACAAAAACCCTCTTGTGTGGCATTCAAGGAGGATGAAACATTTCCTTGTGGCTTAGTGGAGAACGAAAACTCTCCATATTGGTGAATTGAAGACATCTATTGAAGACTTTCTTGTTGATTGGGATCTAGGGCAAAGGGAGGTCTAGGCCGGAGCCAAGACAAAATGTGCCATAGAAAGAGGTGCAAAATGTGTTGGGGAAGATGACTTTCTCTACTTTTGATGGATCAGCTAAGGGGACAGCTAGGGCATGGATCCAAAAGTTGGATATATATTTGTCCTTGAAGCCTATGATGGAGGATGAGGTCATCAAATTTGCAACCCTTCACCTAGAGGGGATTGCTCATGAGTGGTGGTTCCATGGATTGTTGACACAAGGGCACAATGAGATCCATTTATATGATGAGTTTTGTAGAAGACTCACTGGTAGATTTGATAGAGTTGACCCGAAAGTTCACTTTCGGGTTAACTTGCACAATTGAAACAACAGGGCACAGTGGATGAGCACGTGGCTGAGTTTTAGAGACTTTTTGTCATGATCACAGATGTCATAGAGAGAAGACTTGTGGTTTTTTTCATTGACGGCTTGACCGAACCACTCAAGGGTTTGGTTATAGCCTTTGATCCTTTGTCTCTTTAAGAGGCAATAAAAAAGGCTTTGGACCTTGAAGGTGCTGCCCCAAAACCAGCAGCAATCAATGGACATCCCAGGGGTAATTCGAGTGGACATCTCAAAGGACCCTTTGGACAACCTAGAAACCCTCCCTTGGACCAGCCAAGGAAGCCCTTCCAAAGGATGCCTAATATTCACAAGGAGCTGCCCAAGACCAGCAATGAAGGTGAGTCTAGAAATGGGCTAAGGAAGAAAAATTTGTGCTTCTCTTGCAAGGATCTATGGACTTCCGGACATCGTTGTTTAGGTAAGGGTAAAGTGCATTATATTGAGGTATTTTCAGATGTGAGGATGATGAAAATTGTGTTGATAAGGAAAAGCAAGATAATATACCGGAAGAAGATCCAAAAAGTTTTGATGGCACTCTTGCTACTTTGTCTGGTGCACCTAGTTATCATCCATTCCGGATGGAGGGTGACCTACAAGGGCAGGTGTTGTAGTTTTGGTCGATGGTGGAGCCACTCATAATTTCATTGATGAGTGTTTGGTGGTCAAGTTGGATTTGAATATAGAAGACTTCAAGGGTTTCATGGTTAAGATAGCGGATGATTATGCTATGCCATGCACAAGGAGGTGTCCCCAACTCTTCACGTTGGGAAACCATGAGGTATGTGCTGATTTCTATTTAATTAGCATGGCTGATATAAATCTTGTTCTTGGGGTTCAATGGTTGCATTCATTGGGAGAACTCACTTTCGATTACCAAAACATGGAAATAAGCTTTACGGACAAGGGTTAAAAACTTACACTACAAGGTATGCTTCCGGAAACACCTCAAGTCAAGTACTTGGTCCTAGATACTTTGCCATGGGAATCATATTTTTGATCTTTATCTAAAATAACAGCAGATTGGAAGTCTTTGATTACAGCTGAGTATGTCAAGAACAAGTTTGCTAATGCTGTTTTTGAAAGTGAAATTATTGATGAAAGCTACAAAGTTATGGATGGGCTCATCCTTTACAAGAACCTAGTTTATTTGGTGCCCAAATCGAAGGTGAGGAGTAAGATATTGAGGGCTGTTCATGATGACCCATCAGTTGGTCATCCGGGTTATTTTAAGACATACAAACAAGTGAGGGAAAGATTCTATTAGAAAGGCCTAAAGGGGGAATTACTCCAATACATCCGGGAGTGTCAAGTGTGCCAACAAAACAAAGTGGAACATGCATTTCCAGCTGGGCTCTACAACCACTTCCCATTCCCACTCAAAAATGGGAAAGTATCTCTATGGACTTCATCACAGGGCTGCCCACGGTTCAAGGTAAGAATTGTCTATATGTTGTGGTTGATAGGCTCACTAAATATGCACACATTTTTGACCACTTCCAACCAAGTACAATGCACCTATCATGGCTTATGTATTCTTTAAGGAAGTGTTTAGACTTCATGGGCTACCTAAGGAGATAGTGACAGGGACAACATATTTATGAACATGCTTTGGCAAGAATTGTTTCACTTGACAGGTACCAAACTCGCTCCTAGCACTAGCTACCATCCTCAAACATATGGGCAAACAGATAGTCAACAAATGGGTGGAAGGATACCTACGAAACTACATTGATGGGCAACAATCAACATGGGTAAAATGGTTATACATGGTTGAGTTTTGTTACAATATCACCTTCCAAATGTCTATCGGCGTGTTTCCTTTCAAAGCTTTGTATGGTTATGATGCCCTTTCCTTTGTTGAATTGGTGATGATGGATAGTAGAGTGCTAAGGGCCAAAGATTTGGTCCAACAAAGATATGATATCTTGAAAGAGTTCAAAGAAAATCTCCAACGTGCCCAAAATCAGCAGAAGTGTGCAGATCAACAAAGGAAAAATAGGTCATTTGAGGTAGGTGATATTGTGTTTTTTGAGGTTACAGCCCTATAGGCAATCTCCCCTCAAACAAAGTGGTACAGAAAAATTTAAACCACGTTTCTATGGTCCCTGCAAGGTAAAAGGAAAGGTGGGAAAGGTTGCATATGAACTTGAGCTTTCAGAACATAGTAGAATACATAATGTTTTTATGTTTCATGCCTCAAAAAGGCACTAGGACAACACATTACTCCCTCTCTTGAATTGCCACCAATGGATAAAGAGGGTAAATTGATTCTAATTCCAGAAAGTATCTTGGTGGTCTATGAAAGGAAGTTAAGAAACCGAAGCATCCAGGAGTACTTGGTTCATTGGAAATGTTTGCCTCTTGAAGATTCTACATGGGAAAGTGCAACAATTTTAGAGCATCCAAGTTTGCAATTGCTTGAGGACAAACAATTTTGGGAAGAGAGGACTGTAATGTCCCCTTTTTCGAACTAATGCCAAATAGAGACTTCTTGCCACTCTCTTCCCGTGGCCAAGAAGAATAAATGAATAAGGGAAGTAATTGAACTTCATTTCATGTTTCTCTTATTATTTTTAATGTTTTTATTTGGTGTTCACTCCTTAAGGCAGATCAGTTGGGGTTATAAGGCCCCAACAAGAGATTAAAAGATAAAATGAAGCTTTAAGAGGTCGGTCCTCACCTATTTGACCTTTAGTGTGAACCAAAGGATATAAAAGAGGTTGTATGGCCTCATTTGGAGATCATTTTTGGCACATATACACTTATATTTGGTTTTTTGGGCTGATTGCTCAATATCTTTCAACTTGAGGACGAAAACCCTCTTGTGTGGCATTCAAGGAGGATGAAACCCTTCCTTATAGCTTAGCGGAGAACGAAAACTCTCCATATTGGTGAATTGAAGACATCTATTGAAGATTGTCTTGTTGATTGGGATCTAGGGCATCAAGACGAAGACCTACAAGAACTTTGACATATTTTTGGAGCCCCTCTCCTAGGGAGCGACTAGGATTTGAGTGTGATTTGGTGCCTCCTAGGGCACATAACTCATTTATTCTTTGATATTCTGATTTATCATATTTTATAATGTTGGAACCTATAATTTGGTTATTTTTGGAGGAGTTTATCTATCGTTTTCAGCCCTTGTTTGTGGCTGCCCTACTGCTGTCATAAATTTAATCACAGCTGGGTATCATCTCTTGTTTTCTTCATTTCTTTGATGCGAATTGGATGGATAATTGTAGCCATACTTTAAATAATTATTTAGAAGTATTTTCAGCTGTTGTGCATGGTTATATGGTGAATTAAAGTCCCTATACAGTTCGCTGCTAGGGTTTCAAGGAATATTAAAGCTGCTGTTATAAAAATCAGAATTCACTTCACTTGGGGTTTGTGCTATTTCCTTGATTTTTAGTTTCAGCCCTAGAAAGGGACATTACAGTGTATATAAAATATAATATTATATAACTTTTGAAGTTTAGAATCCTTCATTTTGAATCCTTTGCTGCACTGCAGCTACTCCTGCAGCTGTGCTTTATGTAGCTAAGCTTTTCATGTTGGATTGATTGCATTTCGTGGGGAATGACAGGAATAATGTTCGTGCTTCCACAAAATTCAGCTTTTTTAGGCCATTGAAGCACACATCAGTTTAAAATACTACTATAGGAGATATAACAAATAACATTCAAAACATGAACATGGAAATTGTTGTGTCCCCATACTAGTGATATGATGCTGTATATTGAATGTGTGGAGGCAGAAATGTGGCATACTTCACCCTTAGTGGGCAGGTTAGGTTAAATGTTTGGTTAGGATTTTACCAATAGTTACCATATATGTCGGGATCTGAATTTTTCAGCTGGCCTAGATAAGTTACTTTTGGGTCAGACCTATTTTCTGATTTTTAATTTGTTTTTTCCTAACAAAAAGTTTTTTATATAGTATATAATACCCAAAATTTAAATATGTTAAGGTTTCATAAGTTCTATATAGTTTCATATGTAAAATGTATTTTGGTCTTGTGTAAATATAATTATATTACGTTATTAATTTTTTTATTGTATTTGTTAATTTTGTGTGTTTGTGTAAAAATGTTTGTGTATATATCCCGGATAGGATTTTTCTGAACTTTTTCAAGAATTTGGGATTTTCAGATTTTTTTCCCCTCCCCAATTGGATTTTTTGACTTGGTAACTTTACTGTACCCCAGTGTTATTAGACTATATGCCGTTTATAGAACTTATCATTTCATTAGCATTGTTTGGGTTACTATATTGGGTTCTTTCATTGTTGGAGGTCATGGGGTGATCTTTTCATAAGGATATTGTATTGTGGAACCCTACCTTAAAGGTATTTATGAGTACATTGAATATTCTGGTATATCAATACATTCCATATATACCTTTTGCATGTGCATTTATATCATTTTCTTGTACTTTGGCTTGTTACATGTGGTATTAGAGCTAGATTAAATATACAACAGACACACCTCTTTAGAGCGTAGAGTAGAAACTTAAAGCTTGAAAGGAAAATGATTTTTTGTTTCTTAAACGTCATTGAACCAACAAATTTGAAGATTCGATAAAGAAGATATTCTTCCTATTGCAGCTTCTATTGTTTTTAAAAATATTATAGCTTCTAAATGTCAACTTCTCAATGTGTTAATTCCGTTAAATCATTTTATAACCTTCAAATCTTATAAATACTATATCATGTCTTCCAACATAGAACTGGCCTTCCATAATTCATTTTCTTCATTCTTGGGCATGAATTATGGAATTTATACTCGATTAGGTAAAATAACACCATTCAGCTATTATGACATAATCTAAGAAAGCAAAACTACAATTGTGCATCAGGACGTTACATGTGTTGATGCCTGTTTTGTCACAGGTTCCAACATATGATGGGATATACCCTTTTGTATTAGAACTTTTCTGGATTTTGTCCAAGGCACGAGTTGCAGGTTTTGGTTCTCAAGAAATCTGTTGTGGAATAGGATTGGAAGCAATGTAACCTTCGAACCTCTAGAGCATTCAAAATTTCAATCTAATTTACCAAATGACTTGACAAATACACAACATGGATATCACAATGATGCTATCCCAGGTGAGTTTGGGATCTTCATAAATAAAAAACAAAAGAGGGGGAAGGTGAGGCAGAATTGAAAGTCAGACTTCAACCTATTTGCCTGCCCAATTAACCAAGATTTATTAAAATCCAGTAATCGCCCAAAGTTATATAAACCTAGTGCAAGAGTCTTAAGGGTGAAAATATGAGTTAATTCCCTGCATAGAAATAATCAAAAGTGATCACAAGATTCATAACATAAGCTCATTAAACCACAATTATAAAACCACTTGAGCTATATTTATAACAGGCTGTCTACAACGAGAAGTGACCTTGGCAATGAATTTTGCATTTATCTGCTAGAATTCCAGCGAGAAACTTGTCACTACATGTGCTCTTTCCACCTTTTTGGTGATGTCCACTACAAATTAATGCATCTACCGATCTTCTTGGTTCTTAATAATTGACACCTGTTTAGCAAATGAATTCATCAACTTATCTAGTATTTCCTCAAATTCTTCCATGGTGTAAATGCTGCCACAGTGTCATCCTCTCTATAAAGCTGTGGGAGTCACACACTAACAAATAGTGAAATGATACTGCCTAGAAACATGTCCAAGTGACCAATAGAAGCTGCCAACATACTTGTGGAATCTTTAAAAGCCTTCTTGGCCTTGGCTAAAATATTGTCACAAGAAACAACTTCATCCAAATTCATCAAGGTCACACGAGGCAAAAGATTTCTTCTAGCTACATTGCTAATAGTTGCCAATTTCCTTTCAAGCTCAGCATTCTCATTTAGATAACTCTGCGCAGTTGGAGTTGGTTTTTTTTTCACCTTTTCTTTCTTCAAAGAACTTGGGGCTAATCCTTGGTGAATTTTCTTCTTGATCTTGTTGGGATCAATCCTTTCTGTAGAAGCTTCCTGAAAAGTGGGCAGAGGAGATGGTGGCATGCTTGTGGGTGGTTCTTTCAATAATCCCGTCCTCTTGAGTTTTCCTATTACTTCCTCATCATTTTCACTATTAATATTGAAATCATCACCTTTAAACCATTCGTGAGAATATTCCAAAGTTATTTTCCCTGCAAGTCAAGCAATATGCCCCCTGACATTATCCCTAGGGTCGCAATGTCTGCATTTAGCTTGGTCAGGGAGGTTAAAAGAAGACATATGTGAAGCAAATCTCTGCATTGCTGGCCATGTACTGAATTCAATATCTCCTAAAACAAAGGGAATGGTAGATGGTAGTATAAGATCTCTGAGACTTATGTTTGCAATGGCCACCCAATCCATTCACGAAATGATAAAACCATTTTGATGGCGACAAGCTTGTCTGGTACATAGTATTGCAATTTGGTAGGAGCAGCAAGGACACCTTCAATTCTTACAACTATGTAATCTAAGTATACCAATAAGCACTGATTTCTGTAATTGATCTCCTCATGGCTTTGGATATTCTTGGCGTTTCTTCTCCATTAAATGCTTTATAATTTGATGGATAGAAGTAGAGACAAATTTGGTGAATAGCCTGCTGATATTTGTAGACATACAACTTATTGAACAACAAATAAATAGGGGCATTTGAATAATGGCTCCACTCAGGGAAATCTGGGTTATTGAAATCAATAAAAGCACAACAAGCATCTACCAAATAAGACATCATATAGAAATTTCCACCCTGTTGAACTAAATCCCATTGTTGCTGCGGATTAGAAAAAAATGAGTTCTCCAAATGCGGGCTTTTAATCCTTTAGAATAATTTTACGCAATAAAGGGACCTAATGCTTACTCACATGATCATCAATAGGGCCCCCATATAATATGTTGAGAAGAACCATCCCAACTCTTATCCCTTTCCTGAAATGGGAAATTAGGTCACCCACCTCGACCTACTTTTTCTATTTGTCATTCTACACTCTAGTGTCTTCAAATATCAAATGTCTTGCTCATCCATCCACTCATCTGCTACTTCTTGAGTGAACAAATTCAGGGTCTGGGAGCTTGTATATATCTTTAAAGACACTCCTAGAAACAATGGCTATTGTATTGAAAGGAAAATTAAGAATCCCATTCCTTATCACACATTTATTAAAAACATCTTTGAAAAGATCCATGAAAGGGGGAACCTCTGGTTTAGTAACAGCTTTATGTAATTTCAAGCCCCTGATTGATTCGAGATTATCTCTGTAAGTTTTTTCTGCTGATGTTAGCTTCCTCCCAGTGTAGAGTGACCCATTCTCTATTTCATAATATACATAGTTACATGTCTTGATTGAAGGAACGAGTTCTTTTGTAAAAAGAGTGCCTCTAAATTCTTGCCCGGGCTTTGAAGAAGAAGCTGATGCTTTGGAAGCCATTATGAATTCTTCAAAACACTGCCTTGAACAAAAAATATTAATTTTCAAGTTGTGAATCGCCTTTGAATGCTCAAGCTCTGCAAATTAGTAACATCTGTGAACAATTGTGGGTAGTGTATTCACTTTTGAAAGAGAACACATTAATATAGAGGCTCATTTAATGTTTGTAATTACTAATGATAGCAATTGAATGCAAGCTGCTATTCTTTGAATCCCAATTCAATCTTTCGCGACCACTGTTACTTCGAAGATCTTTCACAAAATTCCACCCTGAGTGAATTTATGGCAACTGGTGAGATACCTGCAAAATCCCAACTGTACATAATGCATGGCCCTTTTGAATTTAAGCAAATTAAGACTGTCGATGTGGCTGGATTCTTTTACTTTGCAGTCAGAAAGTTGTAGAGATTTTGAAGCTTTAAGTGCTTTTGAGCCTTTTTCGTTTGGGACATTGTCATCAATACAAGTGGTAGGCCCTCAATGTCTTGAAGTCACGGATGCCTCTTTTGAATTGGTTATGCTTTCCCCTGTTTTCTATGAATTGGTTTGGAGCATGTGAATCCTACTAGTGGCATAGCCTCATACTCTGTGGCCTCGGAGCATTTTGAACTTTGGAGCTGCTTGTAAATCATGAGAAGGGGCAATGTGGTTGGTCCACATGTTATCATTTTACAATCTCTTAGACTTTGAGTTGCTTGGCCAAACTTATTTGTTCAATGTAGTCGCAATGTATTTTCGGAGTACGTGAGCCATAAACATGGCACAATCACATAGTCAGATGTCTCAAACTGTTTTGAGTAATCTTGGCGTCACTTATAAAATTGTGTAGAGGACGAGTCTCCATGATTGGCACACGTGGCGGGGTCTCATGGGATTCTGAATGACACCATTTCCTTCGATCTTGTGCACAAGCAACTCAACAACATACCCGTGCAAACATTTCTAAAGGGATTAAGCATACAACGAACAACTTGTGAAAGAAAAGAAGGGGCCACAAAAAATGTTTTAACTGCTCAATGTCTCGAAGTCATAAGTGAAATTTTAAATGTGGAACTATGTTAAAAATTGCCCCGGGGTTTCTTAATTCTGTTTTATAGTTGGTCGGGTCCCCTTAATAAGGGGTGAAAGGGGGTGCATTAGATATGAATTTCGATGCAAAGTTTGGGGTCATATACCTATTGCCAAAGTGAACCACATACTTCATTTTTGGGCAACTGATCATAATTTTAGAACTTAGAGGCTTTTAATGGTGTTACACACGTAATTTGGGGCACCCTTGTGTTTGAAACTAATAAAAAATGCTTGTGCTCTTCTGCTCCGAGTCCATACAGGACAAATCTAGACGAACTTAGAAGTTTTGAGTGGTTTTTTCTCTTGAGACATTCAAATGACATTCATTACCTTGGTTTTACGTTGAAACAAGGCTGTCAAGTTTAATCAAGCAAAATTGGGGCACATGTCACTCAACGACATCTCTGAACCTTTGGGCTTGGTCACTTTTATGTTTTTTAACACCTCTGATGGATTTGCGTCATGCATGAAAAACTCTACAGAATACCGATGCATGACAAGTGGCACTCATCGATTCTTCAACATTTAAGACTGCACTCGTTCCTATCATGGATGGATGCCTAGTGGTGACCATTAACTTTTTGCACTTCTGCAAGCCTTAGCTCTTCGCCTTAAAGTCACCTTGCAACACACCAATTGATGACAAGTGGCAGGGGGGATGTGTGGTGGCAATCAATGTTCAACATTCTCACAGGATTGTTTCAAGGTTAAGGCTCCTCACTTCAAATTTTGCAGAGCTTTGATGGGTGACGTGTGGCATTTTTTGGACTCGTGGCGATCATCGACACACTGCATTTTTCTAGGGCTTGGTCTCAACTCCAAACTATGCCAACGCATCGATTGAGGACATGTGACAGGATCAACACGCGGCAAAGATCTGAGACTGTGATTCGCTATAGTGCTTTTTTCACTAGCTCAAAATTGATGGTTTCACTTGGTGCAAAAATGAGCTCAGGGACATCATGGAGGCCATGACACATCTCTGGGTTTTCACTCATATCTTTTGATAAAGACCAAACGACTTGCGATCAGTACCATTAGACAAGTCTTTCAAAGAGCTACACATTGGTCTTGGTTTTAGAGAGAATGGTCGAGGGATTGGAGAGAAATTCATGATAGAGTTTCCGGGCATATGTAGCTGAATAAATAGATCGAATGGCCCCCAAATCACTCTCAGATGCTTTTGAAGTGTTCTAATCTCTTCTAGAAGATGCTTTCGAGCCAAAGTTCCCCTCTTGGCCCCACCAAAATGCAGAGGAAGGAGTTAAACAAGATCATGGATGAGCTGTTACAGTGATTCAAAAATGAAATCCTGATCTTCTCAACAAATGACAACTCTGTCTTCACTTATCCTCATGATCTTATGGGATTGCATTGATGTTTTCTCAAAGATCAAGTTTAAAACAAAATATCTGCTTGTTCCTTTTAAATGAATGCACCTAATAAAACATTAACAAATATCTTCTCTAAACTCATGAAGGGTTTGCAAAGAAGTTTATCTCCGGCCATTCCAAAGCTATGATTCATGGTAATGGATCATCATGAGGCTTGTAGAGATCCTAACATGCTTCAGGTGCTTTTGGGGCAAATCATTTCAGATCTTTTGAGCTGTGTGAAAAGGTAATGATGAGATAAAGAGATTCTTTAACAAATTCTACATCCTCCTCTCTTCCTTCCCCCTTCTCTCTTGTTTTGCTATAAGCATCAATTAATCTATTGTAAAAATGGCCCCTCTTCCTTGAAAGCAAGGTTACTTTGCTCTTTTGGGTGTTGAACTTTCTGAGTGCCTATGACTTCTGACTTTGAGCTCTGTAAATGAATGAACGCCTTGGATTGTATTGATATCATACTTCGTATATTCTAGCTCTTAATACAATTATGATTGTGTCTCATATCCGCCCTTTGTTTTGTGTTAATTGTCTCTTACCTCTATGTTATCTTCATGGTTTATTTTGTGTGGCATTCGCAAGGTTTTTATTCAGTTTGTCTTAAAGCCTGATAGTGAGAGTTAGATTTAGATGCATGGTCTGGTTATGGCTCATATCTGCCCTCTAGATTTGTGTTTTGTCCTTTCACTTGCTAGTCATACATGGATGGTTATCCCCTTCTTGGTGCATCACCATCTGTTTATTTCATGTTTTCTCATCCCTTTTCTCCTACAACTGGTAGATTAGAGTTGAGCAGTGATTAACAGATAACAGTTAGGATAGGAGGCAGACTTTCTCCAGATGTCTACCTTAAGGAGCCAAGTGTTCCCTACCTTGGAGGCATTCCCATTGTTGAGGTTGAGATATCGAAATCCCTTCAAATTGGTGCTAATCTCGCGGGTGCACATCTTAGATGTCCAACAGTTCTAGCACACCCGGTTGTACCTATGTATTAAAATATAAGGCTTATTTATTAGTGTTAGTTAATATTAGTTAAATATTAACTAATAAACAGTTGAAACCTATGTCACAAGGTTCGCCGAATTTTTACCTAAAATTTCGAAAGTCGGCGATTAAAATTCTGCAGCAATAAGTTCGCCCAAATTTGTTGCAGTTCGCGAGGGTTTCTACAGGTGGTCAGGTTGTATGCCACGGAGCTAGTTGTATGCCACGGAGGCAGTTGTGTGCCACAGATGACACTGATTAGGCCAGGTCGTATGCCACGGATGACATTGATTGGGCCGACTTAAGGAGTTGTGTGGACTGGGCCGAGCTCAGGAGTTCATCACAAATCTCGAGGTCGCGCAAGAGCTCGCAAAAAATGCTTTTAGCGCTTTCAGTTTGCTGTAATTTTCTTTTTATTTTTTTTATTATTCATTCGTTAGGTATTCTTGTTTAATTTTAGATGTTATTTTATACTAACACATATTAATATCGTTTTATACTAATATGTTATTCTTATAAAGTTATACATATTAATATTTTAGTAATAGTTTATATGTATACTATATAAACTAATGCGAAGACTTATTAATAGTTTATATCTTTACTAATACGTATTAATAGTTTACATATTAATATTTTATTTTATTTTATTTATTTATTTGTTTTTAATCTTTATTTTATTTATATTAATATTTTAAATTTATTTAAATATCTATAATTATTTTAATTTTTTATTTTATATATAATCGAACTTAATGGTGAATTTTTTTTCGAACTTTATCTAATGGCGAACTTCAACTGAATTTTTTCCTCGCCGATCTCAAACTCAAACTCGAACCTTGTGACTTAGGTTGAAACTACCTCAACCATTTTTTAACCATTTTTCACATAATAAAATGATGGAGACACAATGATAACATGTGCATTCCGTTTTCTCTTCATTCAGACTTTGTACATTCTAACATTTCTTTATTCTTTCTCTTCGCATATTCTTACATTGGTATTAGAGCTCGAGGTACTTGAATGAATCATAGTTTGAAATATAACAATCTCGAGTTCGTGCAACCCTCCTGTTATGGTCTGCTCTTGATGTAGTTTGTGTAAAAGGCTGAATGGAAATACAGTCGAGAAGATCTATAATCGATGCCAAAGAATAACAAAGTCACAAAAAGGTTTGAGAGGGATACAATCGTGAAGGGTTTTAGACGAAGTTGAAAAAGAATCATTCAACAATCACTAAAATATACAATTGTGAATCTCCAATTAAATCTTTAGTCGTGAATTTTAGTTAAAATTCTAGTCACGAATTTCAGAAAGGGAATTTACAGTCGTAAAAGGGCTTGCAAAGTTATCACGAGGGCTGAAAATCACAAAAACGAAGCCACCATTGATTTATCAGTTACAAAGCATAAAGAAGCCTTTAGTTGTGAATGGTTTTTTAGACGAGTTTCAGTAATGAATGGCTTGTTGGACGTATTTCAGGGTTTGATAAACACACCATATAAGTTTTAGATTGTCTCAAACATTTTAATACATCAAACTCGTCAACAAAGTCAAAATTGGAAGACATTCAAAGTGGCCTAGGGCACAGTCCAGGTATTCATTCTTATCTGTATTCACATATTTTTCTGTCCAAATAAATATTTAAAAAATGGAGTTTTCCTTACCAATAGACAAATATTCTGGTTTCAACTTCCACACCTGGAAAGTTAAAATCCAGATGCAATTAAAGAACACAATTTTATGGAGTATAGTTAATGAAAAAGAAAAACCACCCACTGATGTTGCTAAATTGTTAGAGTGGGAAAACTGTCATGATAAAGCGAAAGCTATAATCGAGCTTGCTCTTTCTGACTTTGAAATCCATCATATAGATTTAGATAAATCGTCTAAAGAAATCTGGGATAACATGAGTAAATTGTTTGGGGCAAAAGCAATGAATGCTAAATTTTCTTTAAAGCTTCAACTGTTTCGATTCAAGATGGCCAATGATGTTACTAAGTCCAGTCATATAAACAAGCTAAGATCTCTTCTTAGATAGTTGGCAGAGGTTAAAGCTCCAATAGATGATGCAGACTCTAAAGCCATTATGTTAAACAGTTTTCCATCGTCATATAGCAATGTTATTTTTGCTCTTAGATGCCTTCACGAAGCTTGGAAGATATGATTTCACTTGAAAGTGCACTATACTCCCGCATGAGAAATAATAGCAGAAAATTAGATAAAGACTCCAAACAAGTTGATTGTTATTATTGCGAGAAAAGAGGTCATATAGCCTGGAATTGTCGCATTTGAGCTAATGATGTTCTCAAAGGCAAACTCAAAGATAATCCAAAAGAAGCAAATGTGGCCTTTGCTGACAATCCACCAAATGCTGAAGATGTTATTGATGATGAAGAAGATGAATATGTACTCTAAGTAGTTAGTGTTTTGAAGACAATAAGAGATCTAGTGTAGGTAAAACTCGGCATGGATGGTTGTCTAGATAGTTCAGGAGTCTGTGGATCTTGGGAATTTACCCTTACAAGGGTCACAAGAGAATCTGATGGAGCACTGTGGGGTATCTCAACATGAAGGATTGTCCAACAATTCGGGAGATTCTGTAATTTGGGAGTCGGGGAGGTGGAATTCGGGAACTCAGGAATTCAGGAACTTAGGAATTCAGCTCGGGAACTACACCTTTACGAGGGTCAGGGAGGCAGCTTGATGGAGTTCTACTTGGTTCTAGAACTGTTGTTCAAAACAAAAGCTTTTGAAATTGTAATTCTATCTCCTTTTCAATGTAAGCCTTAAGAGGGTATTCAAATATAAGGCTTATTAGTGTTAGTTAATTTTAGTTAAATATTAACTAATAAACGGTTGAAACTACCTCAACCATTTTGTAACCATTTTTCACATAATAAAATGACGGACACAACGATTATGTGTGCATTCTGGTTTCGCTTCATTCGTACTCTGTACATTCTAATCTTTCTTTATTCTTTTTCTCTCCGCATATTCTAACACTGTGTTCTTGTTAAAATATTTGCAGTATTTTTAAAGACAAGGATGTATGTTTTTCAAATTTATAGCTAAGTTTTGGTGTGTTCTTAGCTCATTTGGTTTCTGAACCATGTTTTCAAGCACCTGGCGACTCCACTGATTCAAAGACCCATTTCTCTCATCTGCAGACCATTTCCATCCATCCTCTTCCTTTTTCTCATGAGGTTATACATTCATGGCTCTCCACAGAGCTCTTTCCTTCCCTCATTGGAATTCTTCCCCTCATCTTTATGTGGAACAAAGATATTATCCTCATCCCCCCAACATTCATCTAAAACTTCCTAGAATATCATGGATATGAACCTTATTATGGTGGATCTGCATGTGCACCAGGTCATACTTGATGTATATGGGCATATTACTAACTATGATGGTTTTCAAGAGCAGGGGGATGCATATTATGAAGGTAGCTTCATCCTTAATCCTGATTTGCAGTTGCAGATTCAAGTCATGGAGAAAAACATGAAGAGAGCACAAGAGCTGATTGAAAAAATGGGAGCCAGACAACCTGGTCCTACAGAACCTTGTCCATGGGGTGATCCGTTACCATGCTCATACAGTCCTTAGCAGAAGATCCAAGTCATGGGGGAAAACCTGAAGAAAATGCAAGATCCGGTTGAAAGAATAGAGACTAAACAATCTTTATCATACTCATATGAGCCTCCTGCTCAAGCATCTGAAACCTTGCAGCCCTCTCAGCCCAAGGTATATTCCTCTGTCATTTCTTGGATCCTCCTAAGAAGTTGCAGCAGTATTGTACCCCCTCCCATCATCACCAAAAGTGTTACCCAATCCCCAAGAGTTTCCTGAGGAAGACTTAGGGAAGCCATGATGATTTCCAAACTGGCATGTTTGAATGGCCAACCATTTGGCCAGCCCATTGGTCATCCATGTTCAAGCCTGGATCTGAACCTGTGGCGGTGAATAAGGATGTTCATCATCCTTTAGAGCATTAAAAAGTGACAATGCCTTTGGAGAGGCAGCTTGAGGAGTTGGAAATAGGACAAGAGAGTTAGCAACATTTGAAGGATGGGCCAGAAATACTGAGATCAAGAAAGCTCCTAATCAAGAATTATGTAGCAGCCAACCTCTTCCAAATGCACCATGGTCTCTTGAGGTAAGCTCCATCATTGAAAGCAAAAAATAATTATTTCAGATTGGAATGAATCTGAAGATGATGATGAAGCCATAACTCAACTTTTTCAAGAGATTCCTGCTGATTATATTGATCAATCCATAGTTGAGGATGTGGTTGATGAACACAAAGATGAGGAGAAATAAGTGTTTGACACCAAGAGTGACCGGTTAGAGACAGAAAATGAACAAAAGCTTGCTGCCATCCCTAGGGACTGCATTTCTTCTTAGACAGAGGTGCCATCAGATCTAAAAAATGAAAGAGAGGGCGTACACTATGAGCTTGAAGCTGTGAATCAAGAGGACAACTTGCAAAACTCAATGCAACACTCCAAGCAACCCTTAACACCCAACCATTCAGTCACCTTAGAGAATTACCATGAGCAAGAGAAGATCAGACATGATTTTCTAAATTCTCTTGAGTTGTAGAGGAAGGAAAACATCATTGAGAATTTCATGGCTTCATTGAGGAAGAAATCAAAGAGGATGATAAGACATATATGAAAAGTGAAGGGCAAGCGGTGTATTTAGGGAGTGGACGAGGAAGAGATTATGAAGAGGTTCATGCTTGCCATTGGGGATGAATGTGATGATAAGACTTTGTCTCCACTTTTAGAACCTACATGGGAGGAGATTATGGGGGAGACCATTGGTAAGTCAAGGAAGATGTGTCTGCAAGCTCTGTCTATGGAGCTAAATGTAAAGTAAAGGAGCAAATCAAAGAAGACAGTCCATTGCTTCTGAAAGTTGGGTGTCCTACCAGATACCTATCTAGATAAGAGGTTAAATCAAAGTTGCCATTAATCATGCTTGTTTCGAAGTATGAGGAAGAGCATCAAAGCATCAAAAGTTAGCTGATGCACCTCCAAAAATAAAGTGCAGATCAGACAAAGGTATATTTAATAAAGTCATCTGATATTTTGAAGGAGGTGGAGAGGCATAGCTTGTTTCAACTCTGCTCACTTGCCATGAGTGTGTCAAAGCTGATCTCATTGCCTAAGTTCATCAGAAAGGGAAGCTACTTCTCCCAGCCTGTTTGTGGCTTTGTGAAATTTGCTATGTACTTGGTTAGATTAGTAGTTTAGTTCTTTTTGCGTAATAAGTGCCTTGCACTCTGCATATTTCAGTTGAAATATGTATGATTTTCTCTTTTGTAAATAAGTTTTATGGGTCACTCTTGAGCTCTTCACAGTTGGTATCTTTAGATTTTCAATAAAATGCAAAGTTTTTAAGTTTTCAGGGCAACTTCTAAGAGGAAGAGATCTTGAGGGCTTTTCACATTTAGTACTTTCTAATTCAGGTAGAGTTTGAGTTAAGAGTTTCCAGAAGAGGAAAGATTCAATTTTCAAAGGGTTTTTCATCTCCAAATGTAGAGTTTCAAAGTTTTAACACTAGATACCATGCCCAATGGATGCAAAGGCTACTAATCCTTACATTTAGCAAGCAAATGTCCTCTCTGAGCTGCCAAAAATGTTGCCAAAATGATCCCCATACTTCATTTTTGGGGCATCTAATCATAATTTGCAACTAATCATAATTTTAGAATCTAGAGGCTTTTAATGGTGTTACGTATTTTGGGGCACCCTTGTGTTTGAAACTAATAAAAAATTCTTCCTCTCTTTTGCTCCGAGTGCATACATGACAAATCCAGAAGAACTTAGAAGTTTTGAGTGGTTTTTGCGGTTGAGACATTCAAATGACGTTCATTACCTTGGTTTTACATTGAAACAAGGTCGTCAACTTTAAACAAGCAAAATAGGGGCACATGTCACTTAATGACATCTTCAAACCTTTGGACTTGGTCACTTTTATGTTTTTCAGCATGTTGGCTAGATTTTTTGCACAACTAAAAACCTAGGCAGTCATGAGATAAATCTCCCTTCATTTACCGGTGAGGCTCCCGTGTAAGATGTTTATCAATTTAGTGAGTATGAATCCTAATAACTATTTGCAATGGGGTTTTACTTTAATTACAAAGCTCATGAACCATAGCTAAGCAATTCTGCAGCAAGTAAGCAACTGTTATGAAGTATTTTCAGAAGGGGGAAATAATGGAATTTGGGAAAGAAGAAAGGAAGATATGTAATTCAACCAATAGTTTTCATAGTTGGTCTCATACACATAGATTAAATAAACAAGTAGATCTCACAATATTCAAAAGTAAAGGAAAAAGAAAAGCTTCTAATCTAAATCTCAGATAACACAAAGTTTATCTAAAGATTCACACAGAAGTAAGAAGCAAATGCACCATGGACACAAATTTCTCTGGAAATCTGCTTTTATTCAATTCCTCAGCTTTCACAAAAATGACATCAAGGGCTGCAGCACAAAGTCTGGAACTCAAGAATGCTTGATTAACAAATTGTGATCCCTTTAACCCGTAGGCTCTTCCTTTATTTATAGTGTATAGAGGGCAATTACAAATAGGAAGCTTTCAATGAATTGCCACATGTGGAAGCTATGAAAAGGGGAAGCAACTGGCAGTATTCTTTCTAGAATTCCTCTTTGCATGACATGCATGATTTATAACTAAAAATAGAACCTTCTATTTTGCATGTCTACCACCTATTTCCAAGTAATTGACTTCTTCCAGTAACTTGAAGTAACAGCTTTTATAGCAAATTACCTAAGTTTTACAATTTTAATTGATTGCTCAATTGCTTTGTCGGAGAAAATAAGAGAAAGAAGAAGAAAGAAAAGAAGAAATTCCTGCTGCAACACTCTCCAGTCTTGTTCTTCTTCCATACTTTGCATGTTGATCCAACCTGTATTGCACTTTTGCTTCATCTCACTTTAGCAATGAATGATTTGAATGATATCTCTGCCTTGAATCTGAGATGCTTTTTTCTCCCATATGTTGTTGAATCCTTTCCTTTGATTCTCACCAAACTGGATCTGGAAGCAACTGACTGAGATTTGCTTGCGGGTGCTACCTCTGACCTGTCTTCCCTCTTATCCTTGAAGCTTTTGCAGTTCTTCTCCAGTACGTGCACCAGTGCAATGTTTGTCCATAAACAATTCAGACAAAACTCATCACCTTTTATTTTTAATTGCATATGAGCAATTTTAAATTTTGGAAAGCACTCTGGGTGAAGGCAAATACAAGTAAATTCAATGAAGGCTTCAACTGGAAGATTGGGAGCACATGCACCAGCTCCTGAAAGGAATTTTCCATGCAATGACTTCCACATGGGCTGCGTTAGAAACAAGAGGATGAATTTTTGTCCAGAAGCCCTTGCAATTATGAGAGTTGGATCTATTTCTTCCTCTGATTCCAAAGATATATTCAATGTATCAGACATTGACTTCTGCTTTCTTCACCAATATGGGCATAAATGAAGTATTCCTGCAAATAATTCAGACAAGTATGCAGTCCATAGCATGAATATCTAATTTCTTCACCGAGATCTGATTATAAAGCCTGTTGCCCTCTATTTTTAGACTTTGCTTGCATGCCAAGCAAGCTAAAAATATTATTTTATTCACTTGTGCACTCACATCAACATGCAAATAGCTAGAATAATAAAAAGGAAGCCTTTCCAACCCTAGGCGCCAAAACTGGATGTTTCCTGACAATTAAAAGAAGTCAGCTTTTAGGCATTTAGCTATGCCAGAATGGGTCGCACTTTTTGGCTAGGAATTGTGGAAAAAACATGAGGGCAAGGAAGTGGAAAAATTCACCCTTCCAGGTAGCCCCAAAATTCTCACTTTTCTCTTAAGTGATTCGACTAACATTGTGGGAAAATTCAACCTTCCAGGAAGCCCCCAAATTCCCACCTTCCAGGCAGCCCCAAAATTCCCACTTTTCACTTAAATGACTTGACTTCCATCATGGGAATTTTTCACCTTCCAGGCAGCCTCCAAATTCCCACCTTCCAGGTGACTCCAAAATTCCCACTTTTCACTTAAATGACTTGACTTCCATCATGGGAATTTTTCACCTTCCAGGCAGCCTCCAAATTCCCACCTTCCAGGTGACTCCAAAATTCCCACTTTCACTTAAATGACTTGACTTCCATCATGGGAAATTTTTACCTTGTAGGCAGCCTCCAAATTCCCACCTTCCAAAGCAGCGCCAAAACTTCCAGCAACATTTTATTTCCATTTTTAGTTTTTGGTGAAGCAAACACAAGTACCAAAATTCTCACTTTCATTAAATTTGTTTTCTTTTGCGTGGAAATTCAAGAGGAAGGGTGAAGCTTTGAAAAATTTTCCACTTTTGGATTATCGAAATTGCTCTTCCCAAAAAGTGCGACTTGCCATGACTTCTGCTTATAGAATAAATTTTTCCATTGCGGTGAAAACTCAACTATAGCAACATTTTATTTCCATTTTTGGATTTTTCGGTGAAGAAAACACAAGAATAGAATAAAATTTTCCATTTTTGGAAAGGGTCCGGGAAGATGTAGCAGCAAAAACTTGCAAGTGCCATAACTTTCACTTCATGGCTCCGTTTTAGGTGTCGTTTTTTCTAAAAGTGCATATTTTCTCGAGCTCTACACATTGGTGGCAGTATTTTTCTTATTTTCATAAAATCCATTATTGCACCTTTTTGGACCAAGCAACCTCTTGCAATCTCCTGAAGGAATCCTGAGCTCTGGTCTTCTTTAGACAGATTAATTAGCAATTAAAAACATTGGATAGCTTTTCAAAACCCTAGGCCCGGGAAAAGGTCTGGCAAGAAGAATGAATAGGCTACGGGGATTGCCAGACGGAAAACAGAGAAAGACAAAAAGAAATAAAAACAAAACCTGAAAGAAGTTGCTGGCAATTGCTCAAAAAATTTCTCCGATTAGCTGATCTGCAAAAATTCTTCCCCCCGGGTGAATGTTCTATGGTAATAATGATGGGGTGAAGTGCTTTATATAACCTAAATCCTCCAATTTTAGCTCAATCTATTTTTAAAAGAACTTTATTTATTTAATAAAAATAAATAAAATGCTTGCAGACAAAGTCTGGCGAAGGAATTGAGTGAGCTTCAACATGTGGGTACTTGGCGAATTTGGCTTTTATGACTCTCTGGGGATACCTTAGAGCAATGCAAACAACTGCAAACAAAACAAACACAAAACACAACCCGTTACTTTGAAAAGAACGAAATTTTTTTAAAAGGGGTAGTCCCAGATTTTAGGGTGAAATCTCGGGGACACCACAACACCTCTGATGGATTTGCATCACGCGACGTTCATCGGCATTACAACATCTTGCAAGCTCCCGGAATTGGTCGTTTTTCCATAAATTTCAGCGCCTTATATGGATGCATGCTAGGTGTTGGTGATCAACATTCGACACTCCTATAGACTTAAAAGTTTTTGCCCCCCAAACTCTGCAGAATACCGATGCATGACAAGTGGCACTCATCGACTCTTCAACGTTTAAGACTGCACTCATTGTTATCATGGATGCATGCCTAGTGGTGACCATCAACCTTTTGTACTTGCTGCAAGCCTTAGGTCTTTGCCTTAAAGTTCTCCACCTTGCAACACACCAATTGATGACAAGTGGTAGGGGGGACGTGTGGTGGCAATCAACATTCAACATTCTTATAGGGTTGTTTCAAGGTTAAGGCTCCTCGCTTCAAACTTTGTAGAATTCAGATGGGTGATGTGTGGCATTTTTTGGAAATGCGGCGACCATTGACACACTACATTCTTCTAGGGCTTAGTCTCTACTCCAAACTATACCAAAGCATCGATTGAGGACATGTGGCAGGATCAACACGTGGCAAAGATCTGTAGACTTTGTGATTTGCTATAATGCTCTTTTCACTAGCTCAAAATTGACAGTTTCACCTAGTGCAAAAATGACCTCAGGGACATCACGAAGGGCACGTCAGATCTCTGGGTTTTCACTCATATCTTTTGATAAAGAGCTCCAAATGACCTGCGACTGGTACCATTAGAATTGTCTTTCAAAGAGCTACACATTGGTCTTGTTTTTAGAGGAGAATGGTCGAGGGATTGGAGAAAAAATAATTATAGAGTTTTCGGGCCTTTGTAGCTGAATAAATAGATCAAATAGCCCCAAAATCACTCTCAGATGCTTTTGAAGTGTTTTTGATTTCTTCTAGAAGATGCTTTTGAGCTAAAGTTCCCCTCTTGGCCCCACCAAAATACAGAGGAAGGAGTTAAACAAATTGTGGATCATGGATGAGCTGTTATAGTGGTCCAAAAATGAAATCATGTTCTTCTCAACAAATGGCAGCTCCATCTTCACTTACCTTCTTGATCTTATGGGATTGCATTTATGTTTTCTCAGAGATCAACTTTAGAACAAACTATCTACTTGTTCCTTGCAAATGAAGGCACCTAATAAAACATTAACAAATATCTGCTTGAAACTCATGAAGGGTTTACAAATAAGTTTATCTCAGGCCATTCCGAAGCTATGATTCATGGTAATGGATCATCACGAGGCTTGTAGAGATCCTGAGAATATGCTTCAGGTGATTTTGGGGCGAATCATTTCAGTTGGGCATCATTTCAGATCTTCTGAGCTGTGTGAGAAGGTAAGGATGAGATAAAGAGATATTCTTTAGCAAATTCTACATCCTCCTCTTCTCTCTTTCTTCCCCCTTTTCTTTTGTTTTACTACAAGTAGTAATTAATCTATTGTAAAAATGGTTCCTCTTCCTTGAAAGCAAGGTTACTCTACTCTTTTGGGTGTTGAGCTTTCCAAGTGCATATGACTTCTGATTTTGAGCTCTGTAAATGAATGAAACCCCTGGATTGTGTTGATATCAGACTGTGTATACTCTAGCTCTTAATACAATTATGATTGTGTCTCATATCTGCCTTTTGTTTTGTTTTAATTCTCTTCCCTTTCTGTTATCTTCATGGTTTATTTTGTGTGGCATTTGCAAGGTTTTTATTCAGTGTGTCTTAAAGGCTGTCAGTGAGTGTTAGATTTAGATGCACGGTTTGGTTGTGGCTCATATCTGCTCTCCGGATCTGTGTTTTGTCCTTTCACTTGCTAACTTATACATGGAGGGTGATCCCCTTTCTTTCTGGTGCAACACCATGTTTTTATTTCATGTTTTCTCATCCCTTTTCTCCTGCAATTGGTAGATTAGATTAGAATAGTGATTAGCATAGAGTAGTTAGGATAGGAAGCTGAACTTCTCTGGATGTCTGCCTCAAGGAGCCAAGTGTCCCCCACCTTCGAGTTATTCTCATTTTTGATGTTGAGATACCGAAAGCCCTTCAAACTGGTGCTAATGTCACGGGTGCATATCTCAGACGTCCAACAATACCTTCGCATCAAAGTGGCTGCATAAACATTAAGGGGCTTAAATTCTTAAAACAAGGTGTAAATCTTGGGATACAACTCCTTGAATATTTAGTGAAACCAATACAGCACAAAATTGAGAAAAGGTTCAAATTTTAATTTCTCTTCTTCTGCCTTCTGAAAACTAAAACAACTCACTTCCCGAAGTCTGTAAATTTCAAGAGGGTCCCCCTTTCTGTGGAAAGAAAGAGTGGTATGTTGAGGACAACAAGGTGTAAGACTAGCAACAAATATTTGGGCAGAGCCTAAAATCCTTAATTCAGAACCCTTTTCCGTAGCTGTAACCACTCTTACAGTTGCACTTCAGGTAGCTTCATTTTTTATGTTGTATTCTTGCATTTCATAGGAATGGCGATGGAAATGTCATGTACCTAAAAACATAGTTATTTGGGGCCCTTTGAAGTACACAACATGGTTTTGTTGGACCATTTTTAAAGACTAGTGTAATGGATTTAGCAAATCACATTACAAACATGAACATTAGAGTTGTTATGCACCTATTCTTGTGATTTATGATATATATTTAATTTATGGAATAACTGACATGTCATGTGCTTAACCCTTAGTGATTGGGTTAGGTTATGTATGTGATTAGGGTTTTACCCTACTCCTGGCATTATTAGACTATAGACTATATATGGATCTCATGTCATTTCATTAGCATCTTTTGTGTTTGTTGTGGTCTTCTGTTAGTGGAGATCATGTAGTGATCCTGCCCCGAGGATATTGCATGGTTTAATCATTCCTTAAAAAAGGTTTTTTTCGAGTATATTGAATATTTGTGTACGTTGATATCCTCCTCATATTATTTGTGTGCACGTTTTTATTGTTTTCTTGTACTTTGGCTCATTACATGTGGTTTAAAAGCTAGGGTTAAATTTACAATTGCACCTCATTAGAGAGCATAGTCAAAACTCAAAGTGTGGAAGTAAAGTTTTTTTTGCTTTTATACCTTTGTTGAACTAACCAAATTGGAGATTCGAGAAAGAAGATATGATTCAGGGGCTAGCAGCCACTATTATTCTTCAAAAAATTACTTCTCTAGGTCAAAAGTTCTTAACTGATAATTGTATATTGTGGTTATAGAGTGATTGGCATGTGGTGTGCATAACCTTATTAGGTCATGAGAATGGGTTAAGTAAATTGTGTAGTTAGGTACTATAGTGTCATTAGACTAAAGATTATATATATGGGACTCATTATATGACAATATCATGTCTGTTATTGTATTGTGTCGTTTCATTAGCAGAGGTCATGGAGTAGTCCGTCCTTAAGGACATTGTATCTACCAAACTCACTCCTTAAGGGAATTTGTAGCGGTTCCAAATGTCATTTGTTCACCATATTCACATTCCCCCTCTAGTGTTGGTATTCCTTCTTTAGGCTCCATTCTTTGTCTTGATAGCATTTTTTTGCCATTGCTTCATTTTTTAGTTCTGTAAAAGTTGGCTTGACAATTTCCCATTTTTTTGAAAGGGCTGTAAACTCAAAAATTTGAAGCTTGAACTCTGTGAGCTCTCTTTGTGTTTCGGGATGAAGAGAAATATTTCATTGAGCCAATAACTTGCAAGTACCATATACGATAAGTTCTTGCCATCTCATGTTTCGAATTGCTCTATGCTGGCAATCTAAATGACATTGAAAATGAGCCAAATTAATCTAAACATAAACATATGTAGTGATTCCCATTTCCAAAGGAGTTTGCGTACATTTTTTTCCTTTTGAAAGCAAAAGGGCAGACCTCATTCGAGAGTAAAACATAATACTCTATAGTTATGGACAAAAATAATTTAGGGTCTACATGTAATTGTTTGGCAATAATAAGCCAAATTTGTAAAAACATAATTCAAAAAACTATTGACCAAAGATAATTTACTTTTAATCTTACACCTCACACCTTAAGGGGACATTGTAGTAGTGTTTTCTTAGGTTATCAAATGTGGAGATTGTGTCATCATAATGCCTAAATACTTCTTTGTTCTGCCTATCTGGAAGAAATGCTCAGTTATGCGCCTAAGAGCGAAGAAAATGAATTAGGGAAGCCTAGTTATTTGTTAGAAGGAATGATATAGGTTTTAAAGGAATTAAATGTTGTGGGATATTAATGTAAAACATTTACAAAATACAATTACCATGAAATGATTTGTTCATCCTACATACAAAACATAACTGAACAAAAATAAAATGTTAGCTTCATAATTTAAAAAATCAGTGAATACCTGGCCAAGTGCTGAGTACTTGTAGGGTTTTCGGCTCATTGAGTTATTTGCCAGGAACTCGACGTGCAAATAGTAGAGTTTTTCCTTCCTTGAAAAACTCATGAGTACTTGTGAGTCTAGTGTAGGAGCATCCGGGGGTGGTCAGCAATCTTGCATCAACCAAAAACATGTAAAGTATGTGCCATGGTGATTTGTCGGTTTATTTTTAAGTGTGGCAGTGTGAAATTCAATTTGTAGGGATCCATTGAGAACACGGTTTAATCACTCCAAGGACCAGAAAGAAGTCGGTTTCAGTCAGCAAACGGATAAATTTGAGTGTCTGCAGTTTGGTGATGAAACCGTTCGTTTTTGCAGGGCAGTTGCAAAACTGCTGGTCTGCATTAAGGGACGGTTTCACTGCAGAAGTTGCATAGTAAGAGTAACAAACTAAACACTTGGTTTTCTCATCTTGAGCATTTCTTGGATTTTGGGGACTTCAAAGAGGCATCCAAAAGACAGAGTAAAGGAGGGAAAGCCATCTCAGTTGTCATCAGCGGGAGCCATGTGTGAGATTTAACTCATTGGGGATTGTGCAGAGTCCAGGCAATGAGCAGGGGAGAGAGAGAGAGAGAGAGAGAGAGAGAGAGGAGTTAAATCAAGTCCATTGTGACTATCTTTGTTCTTAATCATCTTTGTAATAACAAGTAACAGAGAAAAAATTGGCGTGTTTAGCTTTTGTAATTTCTTGAACAAGAACTGAAATAAAGTTGTTCATTGGTCTCTAGTCTTGACTACACCAGTGTTATGTTCATAGAAGAGTGATTTGGCTCAGGCTGCAATGACAAGGTAGCCATTAACTTTGCCTCCCATCCTTGACTACATTAGAGTCTTGTGTAGAAACTTGCCAACTAGCAAGTATTCAATTTTTTTTTGCCTTTGCTATGAAGTTTAAGGATTTGAATGTTTTTTCAATCGTTTTTCAGCCGTTGTGAATCATCATCGGATCTGAAATATTTTTCAATAAATTTGTTGGACAACAAAAGATATTTGATAATTTCTTATCTTATCGAGTACTGAATGAGAAACAAGATTATTTCAACAAAACAAATACGGTAGAGATGTATGGCATTCTATTTGGAAAAGAAATTATTAAGTGAATGGGATTTTTGAAGTCACATGGGTTATTATTTTCTAATCATGCTTCGAGGACAAAGCATTTCCAACACGGGAGGCAAGGTTCTGAGCCCAGTTATGGTATTAATCATCCCGTTGTACATGACCTTTGTATCCCCATATATATTCATTTCCATATTGTTATTTCATATATCTCACATTATATATATTATATTTATAATCCTTTACATATCCACTGCATAGGCAACACATGTTAATCGCACTTGTGAAATATCTTTCCTATAATTAATTAGACATTATTATTTTGCTCCTTCCTTAATCCTAACTTATATCTATATTTAGAAATTGGTACATAATTATGCCTATAAAGTTAAAAATATTTTGTGTCAAAGCATCAGTTGAACAAATTGGGAGATGTCCCTAAAGTTATATGAAGTTGTTCTCATTGTTGATCATCCACCCATTTTCTTTTGATTTTGTTTGGTTTCAAGTTGCTTGTTTTTTTGACTCCACGTGTTTTCATATCTCTGCTACTTTTGGGTTGATCTTGCTGCAGTACTAGTTTTTTGATTGTGTATTGCTCTACCAATGGCTCTGTGATCATTCACTTTCATGGTAGTTGGGATGACGATATATGGTTGAGCTTTTGCTGGTATTACTTAGTGAACTTATGTTCCTTATTTCATTGTTATGCCTTGCTCAGTTCTTTATTGATAAGAAGTGCCCCGTTCTAAAATATCTTCCATATTCTACTTTCGATCTTCTATGTTGGATAAATAATTGTTTCGAGTCTTTGTATAGAGAATGGTATACCTTCCAGATCTCATAGTAGATAAGACTCAAAAATGCTTGTCAGTCTCCACCCTTTGAAGAGGGCAAAGATCACAAATCCTATCTTCCTGTGGATAATGGTAGCCTGTCTTAGCTTGTTACTAGAAGAACGCATCTGCAGCTGGCCAAGGGTGATTTTTAGGCTGTGCTACCAATGATGCCAATTGCAGTCCAACTCAATGATGATGCCATCTACCATTCGTAAGAAATGCTTGGCACAGAAAGTCAACTTGGGGTTGAGTCCGAAGGTGAGGGCTGTTCTCCTGATAGAATGCACCTATGCCTCATATATTTCCATGCACCCATCAGATGCATACATGTCACTCGTGCTTTTCCATAGTTTTTTTTTCAAATTTTTGTTGTTGAAAAACACATTCCATTTAACTGCGATTTTTGGATTTCGAACCCGCGACCTGCTGTTCACCAGCGGACAGTCCAACCGAGCTGTATAGGAACAGATGCAACCATTTGTTGTTAAACTGATTTATTGAAAAAATCTGACATTTTTGATGTGACACCTGACAGCGGGACCCGCCCATACATGGGCATGCATATATTTTATGGGTGCATGCATCCATAAAGGTGCATTTTATCGGGAGTTTAGCTTTTGGCGAGTCCGAATGCCCTGACTGCCCTTTTGGTATATATCCTCTTTAATAATTCTTTGATAACTTACTTATGGTATGTTTAATTTTAATCCCAATGGAAGTATGTTGAAATTTTGTTGTGTAGGGAGAGCGGAGACAGTCTAAAGCAATCATGATTGTTCACTGAGTGTGGAAACTAGACAATAATCTGGGCATTTCAAGACTGTCCGATTCATTTTTCAAGCACTATGTTCTAGCTCAATTCTATTTACATCTTTGTTTTTTTTAATATTTTAACTCACTGTTATATTTGATCTTTCCACAACAGGTTTATTTTTTTGATGGATTTGCCACTGATTTTCAATACCTCTGTTTTTTTAACCCTAAACAGGTGTTTGGACACATTGCTTCTGATGCAATCTTAAAACCACTGGGCCAATTTGGGGATTCACCTCTTGCGCAGCATTATCCTGCCATTGTCGCTGGCGATTTTGTGGAGCTGGAACTTGCAGCCTTAAATTTGAAAAGAAAACAAGATGGCATCGTAAATCTAGAAAATGGTAGCTGTGAAGATCAAAAAGTGGAAGAAAATCCTTCCAAAAGTACCAATAATCTTTGTGAATAGAAGAAAGCAGAACTTCCCATTATTACAAGCGGCCTTTGGATCTCTGCGTGTATTTTTTATGGGGATCCGATGTTCTACGATAAAGAAAAGCCAATTGCTTGTAGTAATTTGTGAAGTTTAGATGATCTTCAGATGTCATCTATCGAATGAAATGCATAATCTGGAGAGTGAAAGATGTTTCTAATTTTAAGGGCGTCTAATGCCTTAGGTAAACATCATTTCGAAATCCCTCACAGCTTCCAACTAGGCCAAATGAATTTAGCTACTGGAATGAGCTAATTTGAAAATCTCTCCTTCGGCGGAGAGTAATGCAGCACGCACAGAAAGGTGAGGCGTATAAAATGATTAATTAAAAATAAAATCAATTTAAATAGGACCCTCGACTCTTCATAGTAAAATATTCAAAATGCAGTTCTGTTTATTTTTGAATCGGGTCTTTTTACAGTATAAATTTATGACTATAAAATACCATACCAATTATTAATTAACTAAATTTCGGGCACCAATCAATATACACACATACATACTAAAACATTATTTTATATTATAAATACACCAAAAAAAACAACTAAATACCGAGTGAAATAATTAGTTTGATGTTATAATAATTAATTAATAAATAAATACATACATTAGTCTTATAAACTAATACCATTCATTAATACTATAATAATTAATTAATTTTGTACCAATGATTAATAAATACACAAATACATTAATATTATAATAATTACTTATCTTTTTTAAGGTTAAACAAAATACTTGTATATATATATACACACACACTCTCAATCAATCAATACAATTTTTTTGAACAATAGTGACTAAACATCCATTTAATATAATTCATCACGTTTACTTTCAATTATAATATTTTCAAGAGTAATAAGTCGCTACATGGCATTTGTTCACCTTGACATTTATAACTCGATTCCCTATAAAAGAACAACTTGATCTTGTTATTTATAGTTGGGAAAATTTAGTTATAAATGATCACAAGCCGTGGATTACATTCATCACTACATAATTTGTTTGTGTATTAAGTGGGTTCCATTACTTATTGTGCTTTTGCATTAGGTGGGTCCCCTTACATTTTGACTATTCTTTTATTAGGAGAGTTCATGATGTAGTAGTGGGCGCATTGATATTGATGTCCACTTTTTTTAATATAAGAGTCGATGTTCTAGTAGTGGCCACCTTGATATTGATGTCAAATTTTATTGAAGAGATAATAAATCTTTGTTATATGTTAAGAGTTGCAAATTTCGAAGGTATGTGTCCTTGCAATTGCACCCCATTTTGCAATGGGCTTGCCAATAAAGAGACTAAAGAAGTTGATGAACATTAATGCAATAAACTCATACTTTTATAATTTTTGTTTTTTAAAATTTATCCATGCACACATCTATAATTGGATTCATTGCATATCCTAATGTAAGGAATTCAAACTTTTATAGTTTTCTATTTTAAGAATTCATGAAGGATACATGTGCAATTCTTTCATTGCATATCACTTGCAAATATTTTATGAATAGTGAATACTATTTCCCCAAGCCTTCTTTTATGTATTATGGACTTGTTAATTGTTTCACAAAGGTAATTTCATTTGCTTGACAAACTAATATTAGACAAGCATAAATGGAAGTTAAAAACAATTGAACTATGAGTTGTGCATGACGTTGAGGTCAAAGCTTATGTTCACACACTAGCCTTTAAATAAAATATAAAACATGTTCTAAAATGGAGTAGGCCTACTCACTCGATAAAAATATAGTATGCAAGGTCATTTTCTTTAGCCGCTCTTCAATTATTGCAGCTTTTTCTTCACACTATGGTTCATCACTGCAACATTTTTCCAAGCGTCCTTGGTTCTTTCAAACCCATTTCTTGACCCAAAGGGTCCCTTGCATGGGAAAGAAAGTACACATCACTAACAATATTTTAATATATGAATAAATGATGACTTGATCAAACCATAAATTTCACATGAATCCATTTTCCATCACAATCAAAGAAGCAAGATTCATTGAATGGAAGATGAGAGGAAATCTTATAGTGTCATTTATTAAAATAATTCCCCCTTCCCAAATACGACTAAATCCCTACAAGTCTTGTTGTTGAACAACTTTACTTTTAGCTCGAGTTTCTCTATGTCCAAGCATAAAAACATGGATTTGTGGGTGAAAGGGCCTTGGTAATTATTTCTTGCACTTGATTTAAATGTTATTGCACTTGCGAGACTTTGACATTCTTCTACGTTTCTTTCATTATAGATGAGAACTTTTATTTAGCCTCCTCTCCACCCCTTTCATAAATGTATTCTTACGTGACACATCACACACACAACAAAAACATGCAGACACGTGCTTTCTTGTGATAATCAGTTATTCAAATAACATGAAACCATGTCCTTACTCTTTATGGCTCTCTTTGGACCTTTGTATCAAATAAGGGCATTGAAAATTTATGAAAGAGAGTTTTGCCATTTCATTTTATTTCCATGGAGTAATATTAGTTCATATTTCTTATGAAAAAATTGTTCGGGCAACACAAATGAGATTAGATGATATTGTCATATCAAGAAGATGGTTAACTATCACAATTGAAAGTTTGTCATACACCTCAAACAATGTTGGTCTAGTCAAAGTTGTTGAAGTCCACATTGATAACTAATATAATGTTGTTGCATGTAAAAGAAAACACAAAGCAAGAAAAAACTATTAGAGAAAAATTTACCTCCCAATGGTGAGAGGTAAACAATTGTTGATCCACAAAGCAAGTTTGATGGTGCTTATGAGGTATGATTGGCATGTGCCAAAAGAATCCATGGGCTATCGTTTTTAGTGGGAGCACCATATTATTTGTAGAATTTTTTTGAAGGACGATGTCAAATGCAAGGTGTTATGGAAACAAATAAGATGTTTTCCTTCAACAACTTGTTCATAATTGCCATTGATAACTGCAAACATTTAATTGCCTTGTAATCCAAAAATTATATTGTATAATTTGTCTCAGCGCCATCTTTTCCCAATACACACCCACAAACACCAAACAAAATCCCTCTTCAAATTCACGTCATTTTTGTTTTTTTCTTTGATTGGTAGATGTGATGTAAAAGTGGTACGAAGGTCACACAAAAAGCGAATGCAGCTAGCGTCACCTTTGTGTCGCTACTATTTTGGTGTAGGCCCGTGTGAGTCCCTTATTTAACCATTTGTAAATGTTATTTTCTTTTATGTGTCATTTTTAGTGTTGGAGAGGAGGAAGAGAGAGGGAGAAGGAAAAGAGGCCTGCAACAAAGGCAGAACAGATGCGGTACTGTCTCCATTCACTTAAACATAACCACAAGGATAATGATGCAAAAATGAAAAGAACATTATCATCTCACCAAACCCTCCTTCCAGGAGCGACTTGAAAGCTTGCAAGGATTCGAGTTTCTTAAACTGTGGCTTTTTAAAAGATGAAATCGATAATTTTTATATTATTCTTAGAGATAAAGTAGATATATTAGTACTCAACTCAGCGAAAAGGAAAAACTCAGCACCACGAATAGTTCTCCGCACAAGATGACCAAAAATGCGCTCTGAGGATGCCGAGAGCGCGTCCACATGTGGATTTTAACACTTCGTCTGCTCTTGAGGCTCTCTCCAGGTTTCTGTTGATCTACACACATACGGATTGAATATTTAATGAAATATAATGTTAAAATATCATTTTCCTCTATTAACCATTGTTTAAAAATATATTTAATATTACTTTTCTGTACTTCTCAGGTAAGCGCACTTTTGTTGTTATGTGTCTATTCCATGTGCGAAAATAGGGGTTCTGGGCTCTTTTATGTCACTCTGAAGCACGCTTCACCTCCAGATCTACCTGTTTTGCTTGCATTGAGATATTCTACCCTACTTTCGACACTTGTCAACGCAATCTCCAAGCAAACATTTTATTCATTACTTTTTTAGTCTCTTATTATGCCGCTGGCATTCCCCCTATGGGAAAGGCCCTTGTGGACGTTTATGTGGCTGTGTTAAATTTGACGGTTTGACGGCCATCTGAACATTTTCGCGTTTTTCAAGCTATTTTTAACTGATATTAGGTCTTATGTAGATTTAGACATTTTTTAGGTCTTGTGTATGTAATTTTTTTTGCGGGGTTTCCATTCTCACGTTTTAAAGAAATCCATGTTTTTCGAGGCCATCGTTTTCTTTTAAAAGAGAACGAGAAAGGGAAAATCCCTCTGCTATCGGAAATACCCGTGGCTCAACAGATTGAGAAAATTCAGCATTGCGATTTCGGCAACGGAGGGTTTTTGATTGTGTTTGAAAGCCGTCAAGTTACATGAGGTGGAAGTGGCAGGATTTGAGTAATAGATTCATAAACAGATAATCATATCGTTCATGAGCTCCCCTTAGGCAACAAGTGTGTGAATGCGAATTCCAGTAACGACCTGATACTTTTCTACGATTTCCAAACTCCAAATCTTCGAAGCGTGTGGAACCCTGCTATAGGGGAACTCTGCCGCCTACCTTTCATCGATAGAGCAAAGTATTTATGGGCCGAGTTTGAGGGTTTCGGTGTGGATGTTGGCATTGGGCGTTACACAGTAGTTCATGTATTCAATCGACAACCACTGAACTTTGCTGACTATATGAAAATTGAAAGCCATGACGAAAAAATCAAATCTTGCGATTACATGTGTTTGCAGGTGTACGATTTGGAGTCCGAGTCCGATTCAGAGTAATTGATGGGGGCGAATATAGGTAGTTTGAGTTAAGTAGGATGGAAATGAGTCATTTTGGGGAAGGAGGACATGAAATGTTGCGCGAATGCAATTTTAGCAGCACAAATGATGAGGAAATGGAAGATGATGAAGAAATTGAAGAAGATGAAGAATCAGATGATGATTATAGACCGAGCGGAGGATGGTACGAGTTAACCATTTCAGTAAATTGCAAGGGTCTGGCATTGGTGGGTTCAGAGAGGAAGGGGAGAATGTTTGTTTGCAGTTTAGACGGAACAATATTAAACATATAACATTGAAAAATTTATATGAAAATTTAAACGTATACCTAAGATCTACTTTTTTTTTTCCAAGAGTCTCTCTTTGTGAGATGATTGGTCATGTCATTTTCCCCCATGTTCATTTGTACTCATTATAAGAGAAAATCCTCGCCAATATTATGGGTGGAAATTTATCAGTTTATTATGTGTGGATATGTGATGGGTTTTGATATTGATCTCATTAGAAGGATTTATTTCTCCATGGGTAGCGTTTTGCTTGAAGAGTCATGCCTATAAGCGTGGATTGCTTTGGTGGTTAGATTTGATCATTCAACTTCTTTTGTTTTTTGTTTGTATATATTTGTACATCTTCAAAATAAGGACATTGTCAAGTTTCAAATGTTGCACTTATATTTCTTCCATCTCCTAAATGTTTATATGTATGGTTAACTTTAACCCTTCCCTTGACATTTTTAGATTACGAATAAATTTTAAATTGCACTTCTCTAACGGTTTCACAACTCTTGGACGGGCTGTAATGGGCTCAATTTTGATCCGTTCTTTTATCCTTCAACTATAACCTCTTCAACATCTCCCCATCAGTCTCTATTTACGCCAAAGGCGTATACTAGTTGAGTGACTACCAGCTGGTTGTGACACCCTGCAGGGAATCAAATGGATGTGGAGATAAGGATAATTTTTTTATTTGATAGAAAATTTGTCAACTAATATGTGGATGAAAATGACACATCTCTGGAAATTTATATGGCTTTGACTAATCGAATTTTCTAATTTTAAGATTTTGAACACAATGTTTAACAAGTTTCACAAAAAGAAACCAACTAACACAGTAGGGCAACGAATGAAACATCTCTCTCTGATCTTCAGTGATTGGACTTAGCTAAACTCGCCAACATAGATTTCCACGGATCAACAGATTTGATTGTTCTACATAGAAGACAATGGCGTAGAATAATATGGCGTTGTTAAAGTCATCTATTTTTTATCCTGTCATACAAGTCTGCGCAGGAGTTGAGCGGTTCATAATGTCAGATCTAAAACGATATAAAAATGCATATCCACAAAAAAAAAAAAGATGCACACTGAGTATTATAATGCACTATAGTGGATCCATGAATCACATTGTTCTAGGGTGGAGAATGTTGTATGGTCGGATATTCAAGAGTGTGGTAGTTGTTTCGGAATAGAGTAACCCAGATCATGGAGTTGAATATGCTGAGTGGTGGAAAGTCTACAAGTAAGTTTCTCTATTTGCACCAATTTCTATATTTGATGCATTCATTTCTCTTCATTTGATTTTCAAATCTCGTTTTCCTTTAGGACCCCAAGTGTGCAAAACTAAAAATACAATAGATCAAAAATATGATTCTTCTTTTTGGTTTTCTATAAGCCCACACCCGCAATGAGATCATATTATATAATGCACACATTGGGTCAGAATGCACATAAAGGAGTCGTGTTTGTCGTATATTTTTTCTTGTGTTATTTCTATACCTAGAGCGTGTGATATTTCCGCTGCTTTATTGCTGAATTGGGTTAACTTTTTTGCATCTTTTGTGAATTATGCATTTATTATTTGTTACAAACTTTTCTTTGAATTGTATTTAACATCAATTATTTTAATTGTTTTGTCATTAAGCCTTGCCATTTTCAATCTTGTTCATGCTCATATATTTCTTTCGTAGATAGATCTTTGTGACTTGATGCAATCTTTTTGTTTCACTTGCTTTGCTTTAAAACCGAGGAATGTATTCGCAACCTCTTTCATCTTGAACAACACCATGGCTGAAATTTCTTGGGCTGCAGAAGTTTTAGCCTTTGTAAGTTACCTGTATCCCCGACTTCATAGTATTTCTTATATAACAATGAAAGGCCAATAGGATTTATCACTTTATACTTCGGTTCAAAAAACCTTCTTCCCATCAACCTTTTGACATTGAAGATGGTATTCTGGGGATTGGATGCTATTTGATTCTTGGCACCATCTCCTACCAGACTTTCCTTGTCAATGAAGTCCACCATATATGGAGTGGTTCTATTACCTTGGTCATTTGTGATGATTTCAACTTTGTCAAAATGCCAAAATCCTATGTAATTGTAGGTCATTTGTAGATTAATGCCAATAACTTTACTTGTGGCCATATTTGTACTTTGCCAAAATAAAATTTCTTTTAATTTGTGGAGATGCATTGAAGGATTTGCAGGAAAACACTTTTAAAAGATAATGGTATGATGATTCTTATCCCGATATTTTCATCTTCTAAACCCATCTAACCCAACAGAAAACAAATCTATAGCCCATCTAATCCATAGTCATTTTTTAACATTATACTAGCTAATCTAGCGAAAAAAGAAAAGAGAAAAATGCTAACCCAACAGAAAAAATCGATCTTATTATTGACATTTCGTCAAACAATTTATATGAAAGAAATTAAAACCAGGGCATCCATATGTGTTTTTTGTTGGCATTTTGTGAAACATTTTACATTTTCCAGCTTATGTTTTCCCAGAACACCTTCAATATTTATTCAAAAAGTTGCAATTAGCTAAAATCTTCCAGAGCTCCCTCATATATTTCAACGATCTTCATATTTTCAATAATCAAATTCCTCGATTCGTGATCAATGAAATCAAATACTTTAGAAAAACTCTATTTCACCATTTACTCTTCTTATTGCAAATCAAGAAAATCCTTAGTGGCCATATTTAATTTTTCTCCTCTAATTTAAGTTCAAACACAATGGTTATTTAATAAAATTTCTTGTTTCCAATTGAAACTAACGCATTGCTTGCAGTTCTCCCAATAAAACATTTATAACATGTTTTGTAAAGTGATTTCTCCAAAATTCTTCACACCAAGAAAGCAATGTATCATACCATTATTTTCATTATGAAAAGATTCTATTAACATACTAAGAATGCTCTCCACATAGTAGTCTAAATTGTTTTTTAAAGTCAAAAAAGAATGTTAAAAAGCAAGTTAACCAAATATTCTTCACATCATAACCTAAAATATTTTTTAAAATCCAAGAAGAATGTTAACTAGCAAGTGAACCAAATGTTTGGTAAAACTTTATACACTTTCAACACATATTGATGCTTGATACACTCATACTCAACACTTGTAGATATCTCAGCATTTGTGCAAGCATTGAATTCTTCTTAACGTCAGATCTAAAAAGATTTAAAAAATGAAGATCCACAAATTTTTTTTTTATGAATCTTCCCCTCTGATCCCTTTCAACGTCAACATTGCATGGTCCTACGCGTGATTGCTAGTTTTAGTGGTAGATTATAGAGGTCGGTTTAATTTCTAAGAAATATTTTAGTTATATTAGAAATTAAATGGTATTGTCTTTCATATACTTTTTTTGATTTAGTCTAGTCACTTGTAGTTATTTATGGCAGTCAAAATTGTTATTTTGGGCCATTAGATAAATACATTATTTCTTGAGTGAAAGGTTTTGTTGTGTTGTGTTGTAAATATTGTTGTATGATTTATGGTTAGTTTAAAGAGATTATGTACAAAATTAAGTGATAGTCAAATGTCCAGTGTTGTCAAAAAAATGTCATTGTTGTAGTCATCAAAAGTGGTAGTTTTTAAAATTTATTTTGCCTTACAGACGTATTTTTGGTGTTACATGACATCCCGACAACAATTTATTCTCATAACCCAAATTCGCTAAGTTAGCAACATTGCACTGAAAGATGGAGGCACATGAGGATGTAGGACAAGTAATGTCCTCTTACCAGCCGCAAGTGACGGGGCCACACAATGAGGTTGTGGCATGTTTTTTTAGTTCAATATTTGATTTCCAGAGTTGCAGTTTGTTTCAGTTGTGTGCAATGTGCTTCATTTCGGTTTTGTGGATTGATGGATAATGGAAATTTCACATTGTGGGGGGGAGGGGACATAACACCAATGTTTTATTTCCATTATGTTGAAGTTTATTCCTACATATAGTGGAAAGATGAAAGCACAATGTAAAAGCAACATCGTGATACTTGAAGAGGATGAACATGGGTTCATACCATGGACAAGGGTCCATATTTGATAAACTAGGGTTCATATCAGATGAGCAAAGGTTCCTATAGAGGTTTTTGGTCAACTTTTGCAAAACAATCAATGAGCTAAGATCATGGGAACGTAGGGGCGACAATATGTAGAAGAAGTGCAATTGTTTTTTTTCCATGTTCGCACTAGGGGAAATGTTCTCAACCTTCCCCTCCAAGGTTTTTAGCCATGTTGTGATACGACCTGACGTAGGGTTGGTTAAAATATTGCTACAAAGTCACACACCGGAATATAACACACTGATTCTATTAGCCTTGAAATCCTTAATGAAATCTACAATGATCCTCCCAATTTTGGGGCTATTACAGTACTCTAGAAGCTTCTAAAATTATCATAAGGGTGGTATTGCATTGAAGGACTCTCCGACTCGCACCAACTCCAGTTCAATTTGTGTCTTGGCTTATATATCAACCCTCGACTCTCCCTGATCTTAGTTGTTCCTTTTCATCCCTCAAAAACCTTTCGTCATTTCTAAAATTTGGTGCGGGCCTTCCCTTTTATAGGCACATCAAAATTTCCTCCAAAACCTTTCCACTTATTCCGTTGAGACTGTGCATTAATGGTATCAAACTACTCTAATATGGTAGTTGAGAAATCTTCTGAAGCTTCCATGTCAATTGATTGTTTGGTGATTTCTGACTCCCCTTGTTTATTGTTGTCCAAAATAACCACTTTGGTTATTTTGACAACTTACAGTTCCATTCTGGCTATGACATCAAGTTCTTAGGTTACACGCACAGCCGGTTTCCTTCCTTGGTGCATTTCTGGTTGCAGTTCTTCTCGGGTGCCCTCGCATGCTCTTCCTACTTCTTCCTTGATCTTTTCCTTTCATTCGATTTCTTCTGCACATCTTTTGTGCACCCTCACTTTTACCCCTTTCATTCTGTTATCTCCTTCCATTCTCCTTGCATGCACATTCTTCATGCATTTGCTTCCCTTTCTTGGTCGTTGCGCACCTCTTTGCATGCACATGTTGACTTGTCTCACGTTTAACAAGTCCTCAGAATTCCTACTGCGCACATCTTCCCTCCTCAATCTCGCGTATTGGCGCGTGCATGCCTATTTCTCCTTGTGCTCAGCCTTGCGCATCAGTTCTCATATTTTTCTCCGCGCACCCTTTCTTTTTGCACCTTCCCTTCCCTCTTTTCATATTTTCATGCCTTATTAAATATGCATCCCTTCCCCTATCCTCGCGCACTTGCAAACTTCTACATTCTCTCCTCTCACACCTCCTGCTCCCACACATTCGTCAAGGCTACAACCTCCATGCACCAATCCTTGTGCACCAAGTATCCATTTTTGAGACTTGTCAGATATAGTGCAAATCATGACAACCAATAAAAAATGAGCCAACTGCGTGCCGATCCTTATGGATAATAAGTGTGTGACATGTGGCAAAGAAAAATCAATAGACAACCAACCACTCTCATGACCAATGCAATCATGCCATGCGACTTGTGTGTTCTTCTTGTACTATAAAATATCAAATTGTCATAAATTTTGCTACAGAGCTTGAAATCATGTGCGCTTGGTCTTGTTGGAAAGTTGCTAACATGGGCTACACTTTGGACTTTTCAAAATCAAATTTGGGTGGGAATTGGTAGATGAAAATGGGAAAATGTGACTTAGATCATTAATGCAAAGTTCCAGTCGACTCAACCACCCAGATTTCATGGGATTTGAGTCCTTTCTTATTCTACAAGTTAATTGACATGGAAGAGACAAATTTGACATAGCCAAAAACATATTTACAGGCATTTATTGCATGTTGTTGGTGGTTGTGACTAGAAATTTGACTTTTCCCTCCCCTTTCCCTCCTCTTCTTTCCCATTCTTCTATAAATTGTTGAATAATTCTCATTGGTAGAGGTTGGACCCTCTTGGTTTTCAAGAGCATTATCAAAGTAGCGTTCCTTTACATTTTGAGTTACAGGCTTCAGATCTGGCTCGCTGTATGTGGATTCTTGTCTCTTTCCACCATTGTAATCGACAGTGCACATTTTAGGAGTAATAAAAGTATGTTTTGTGGCTATTCTCCGCCCTAGCTCATGTTTTGTTGCATATTATTGTCTTTCATTGCAATATTTGTATATTGTGCATTTTTTATGTCCCTTACAGATTTCTTTTCTGTTGTGCTCGATGGAAATAAGTGTGTGAGTGCTGTTTTGGAATGTGGTACACATGTCTTCCCTTCCTTTCTCTAATTTTCCTTGTTTCCACTCGTCTAAGAGTGTTCATCCCCTTCTTTCTAGTGATATCACATCCCTTTAGCTTAGGATTTTTTTTATGTATCTATTTCTCACCATGGTCCCTTGGAATCTTAGAGTAGAGTTAGATAGTTACATTTCCCTTCCTAGGAATAGTTGTAGCGTTAGAAACAAGCAAAGGAAGCCGACCTTCTCCGGTGGACTTTCTCAAGTGAAAGGTCCCATAATTTGAAGACAGTCCCATGTTGCCTCAAAGCCCCAGATCATCATGATTTGGGACGAGTGCGATTTTGAGCTCCAACACTTGCTAGGCACGCTTTTTGCCAACTCCACCCACCTTCTTTATCTATTTATGACCTTTTCCTCTAGTGCTCCCAACCATTCATGTAGTCTAGTATCTACATAGCTTTGGGCACCAATTTGTAATATATTTACGCATTCTGATTACTTATTGTGCAAATATTGGATTCCACCTTCGTACCTTCCCAAACTTTTTGAGCACCCATATGTTTGATAAAATACTACACACTATTGTGCGCACCCCTTCTTGCAATCCTATCATACACCATTTTTGTTGCGTGCCTTGCAACTCAACCCTTATAACCTTGCATGCACTCCAACATAGCCAAAATTCTAAAAGACATACAATCTTTAAATTCTCTTACGATGCTTTTGCATCACATTCATAAAGTTTTGGTGCAAATAGTATTTTATAAATCACTTTTATCTTCTAATTATTACCAATAATCAATGTTTGTTGGTTCATTTGTGAAGTTCATTGTATCATAAATAGTCTACCAAAATCAACTAAAAGATACTATTCAATAGATATTATACTAGTAACATTAAAATATTTGTTGACAATTGTTTAAATATTATAAATATGTAATTTAATCCATAAATACTTAATATTTTTTGTAATTACGTTGAAAGGCATTCCCCCTATGGTAAAGAGCTTGCCATTGGCCTAAATTTGACGGGCGTTTTGACGTTTTCCCCATTAGCTTAAATTTGACGAGCGTTTACCTATTTTTTAGCCATTCCATGGAAACAACAACAATTGCATGTTGAATGCGGTGGAACTCCAGTAGTTGCATGCTTTGAGAGAAATTAGTTTTAATATATTTTCTTTCCTGTGCAGCTTCCCAGCCTTCACCAGAGATGGGAAGGGTTCATACTACTGACGAAGAACTGTGTACAAGAGTTCATGAATTGGGGATTCTTTTGGAAACCCTACACGGACTACGAAATTGAGGGCTCCTTCTCTCAGCAATGTTGTAGCATTTACGCTAATGCTCCTTGAATTCCTACTGCATAGGTAGGGTTTTTCTGTATTTATTTTGTTTCTAGAAGGGTTTGATGCATTTATAATGTTGGGGGGTTGTGCAGGTGAAACAAAAGTGTGGAGTTGCGGGTATAAATTTTTTATGTGAAGTTGGAGAAATCATCTTTGGAGATGAAGGCACCAAGTTATATTCTAGCTAAGTTATATTGGATGATATGGAGGAGGAGGAGGAGTTCGTTTCTTGCCCTTATCTACCATCTTTGGCTAAGAGTACCCATGGGAATGCATGCATTCAATGTAAATGAAGGACTAGAAGAGCAAAGTTATGACTGTGGAGCTATTTTTTCTGGATACGGGATTGGAGGAATAGATCCTAAAGGTCCCTTCACTTATAGACCTGAGGATGGATCCTAATGGAATAAGGCCATCTACAATATGTTTTATAAAATGCAAGGTAGTGAAATATATGATGAAATGCTCAAAAGTCGTAAAACTTGTGTGAGACAACCAATGTGCCAAATTTTAGGTAATTCCTTTCATGGAAAAAAATTATGCCTTTGGTTCCACACTTCAGATCTTGTGATCACTATCAAATAAAAAATCAGCTCGAATTAAGGGGATTATAGTTAGTCTTCAACGACTCATTTATGGAGGTAAGTAACTGGAAGTGTTTTCTCTTTTGTGTGCTTATAATATTGGTTGGGGAATCACATTGATTTTTACATATCAACTACGTGGCAGGGTAAATGGAGTTGGGAAATCTTTTTCCTCAAAACCAGGTGCCTTTAATTACACTTTGACAAATGCAATGCCTAAATCAACCCAATAAATATCTCCTACTTAACTGAGTTCCTATACTATGTATCTTGAGGAAAAGATGCCAACAATTACATCTCAACCTGTCAAATGATTTTGCTTTCCATGCTCGTCAATTTTGACTACATTTTCTGTATCTGTGCTCATCTACTTATTAATTGGTTGGGAAACAGTTTCATTACTGGATCTCAACTTTGTAATTTTTAAAATTTTGTGTAGTATCATTTTGTTGACAGGGTGGTAGATGTAGGGGTGGATTGTGGTCAGGAAGACTTTCCTCTCTGCCTTCCTGTTCATTTGTATTATTTAGCTGTGGAGGCCTGTACCTTTAGGGTTATCTGACATCACTCTTTGTTCTTATAGGGAATCAATAAAACATAATTGTGGCAGTGAATTTCCTCTCCATTCTGGGTAAGTGCACCAAGTTGGTGGATCAAAAGGGGGTCTTAAGTGGATGCATTTTTCTGAAAAATAAAAAACTTCAACTTGTACGAGTTTTTTGAAATAGTTTACACTCAAAATTGGAAGATGTTGTACAAATATTGAATCGTAGTATTTTGAGTCTAGTTTCAAAGCTACTAAATTTTATTTTAAACGACTAAGTTTAATTGGGTCAAATAACTAAAATACCAATATGTGCTTCTGATTTTGTTAAAGAAAATAATAGAGTGACTTTCGTGCCCCCCACCATTTTTTGAGCTCCATTTAGTATTTTCGAAAACCCTTTGGTAGAAAGATAGCTAGGAGCAGCTACTTTGTGCTAGAAGTTTTTTTTAATTTTTATAGCAAGTATTTTTTTAATGATTTTTCTATTACAGAAATTTTAAAATTTTAAAAATAACAGAGCTCCGACCGTGCCCCCCTAACTACCTCAAAAAATATCGAAAATTCAGTTTTTTGAAAAAATATGTATGGAATTAGTCCTTGTTTGTGCCTAAATTTTGTTTAATTCAATTTTGATGAGTCGAAGAAAAAGATACACAACAAAAGATAAGCATTTACAATCACTAAAAATAGAGGTATAAAAGACATGATTTGAAATAAATATAAATGGAAACCTTAGAATAGTTACAAAAATATAAAAAATACATATTTAGAAAGAGGATAGTTTCCTTGACGTTGTAGGAAAATTTTAAAGAAAGATAGTGAACGTTTTTATAGGATTTAACAAGGTCAAAGGGGACTTTTTGCATATTTTGTAAAAAACAAGCAAGTTGTGTTGTTGTAGGTCCAAGGCACGAGTTTGGGAAACCAAGGAAATTCCAAGCCTGCAAATTCTTGGTTTGGGGCATAATAAACGAAACGCGTACGCGTTCCACATAGTATAAACATTATATGTGCTTTTGGCATGCTTCTATTTATAAAAATAAATGTTTAAGTTACTAATATTTATTATTTCTTATACTTTAAATTTATTTTAGTAAATATAAGAAATTAAGGTCACTCTGTACCGTATTGAACTAGTCTCACAGCTTCATGAGTTACCTTACTATCTAGGAGATAGTTTTTATAGTATAATTTGGTTAGTGCATATGTAATTTTCAAGAAAACTTTAGCATTCAACCTTAATATCATTTAGCATTTAAATTCTACAATCGAAACCCTAAAACCCTAAGTGTCTTCATTTTAAACCCTAAACCCTAGGCACTAAACCTAACTTTCTAATCCCTAAACCTAAATCTGGCTAAACCCTAAACCTTGAGCCCTTAACCCTAAACTATGATCCCCAAACCTTTACTGAAAAATGAACCCTAAACCGAGGCTTAAGCCTTAAACATTCATCTCTTAAATCAGTGAGTCCTAAACCCTGAGCCATAAGCCCTAAACCCTAAACCATGAACCATGAGTCGTAAAAGCTAAACACTAAATACTAAACCGTAAAAACTAAATCCTTAACCCTAAATCATCTAACCCTAAACCCTGAACCATAAACCCTAAAGACTGAATCCTAAACCCATAAACTCTAAACCCTAAACCCTAAGCCCTAAACACTAAACCCTAAACCTTGAACTCTACAACCTAAAACCTTAAACCCTTAATCCTGAGCCCTAAACCCTAAACCTATATACCCTAAACCCTAAATACCAAAATTGAATAAACCCTAAATCCTTGAACACTAAATCCTAAAACCTTAACCCTAAACCATAAGCCCTAAACCGTAAACCTTGAACCCAGAACCCTGAGCCCTAAACGTTAACCATGGAGAGCCTTGAGCTCTAAACCCTAAACCTTAAATCTGTCCAACCATCCAAATATTTCCAGAACCCTAAGCTTCATAACCATCATAAAGTCCATGTGAAACCCTATAAACCTAAGCCCTAAGCCCTGAGCCCTATGTTACGATACCAATCTAATATGCCTTGATACTCTACACCCTGATCCTATGGGCCCTATGAAACTCTAATGGACAATTTCTAAACCCCTTGCAACTATGTTTCCATTTCTTATCATTTCCTAAACCCTGTAGTAGCCCTTGGAACCATGGAAACATAACCTTTGAAACCTTCAATAGCCCATAAACGTGGAAACCCTAAACCCTAAACCTGGAGGTGTAATCCTTAAACCCTAATTTCCTTAATGGACCTAAACCATAAGAGACCTCTAATGCTACCCTTCAAACCTAAACCCTAAATCCTAAACCATTAACCACAAACCTTGAACCCTAAACCCTAAAAGTTTCCTTAAACCTTGAACCACAAGCCCTAAACCTTGAAGCCCTAAATCCTATTGTATGCTTTCAACGATGCCCTAAACCCTAAACCCTAGATGGAATCTTGAACCATATTTCATCAACACTATTGCATACCTATTTCTCAGAATCTCGTGAAGGTTTAACCTATACAAGTTATACCAATCATTGAGTCTTCTTGTACAACTACCATGGTTACTATTATGAGAGGATGGGACAAATAACTAAATGGATATGAAATCTACCTTGTTGCCTTGCAATGCATTTTCAAACATTGAATTAATGCAGCTTGGAAAATAAAATTTAACCTTGGAGAAATCCTCTCAAATTTCCATCTTACACAAGCACTAGACATATCAAGCTTTGTTCTTCGAATGAAACCTTCGTTCTCGACAACTTGCAACTAAAATAATTATTCAAAAGAGCATCAAAAACAATTTTTTGTACCAAATTATTCTTGGATATCTGGCATTTCCCTCCTTCAAAATATCAACAGATGAAAGACATCAAATTGTGATGGCTCTCTTTGAATGTTTTACCTACGAAGCAGATTAACCCTTTTTCAGTTGAATACTCTCTTTCAATACTAATAAGAATGGGTAAAACATAGAACATTTCAATGAGTGAAACAGTTCCCATGCGATGGGAAAAAGATAGATATGGAAATATATTGGGTAACATTTCTTTGTACTGATTTTTTCTTGGATATCTGATATTTCCGTCCTTCAAAATATCACTAGATGAAAGGCATCAAATCGTGATGACTCCCTTTAAATGTTCTACCTATGAAGCAGATGAACCCTTTTTAGTTGAATATTCTCTGTCAATACTAATAAGAATGGGTAAGATACATAACATTACAGAAAGTGAATGGGTGAGCCTAAACCCTAAGTCCTAAACCCTAAGCCTTCAACCCTTGAACCCTAAAATCATAAACCCTAAAACCTAAACCTTAAACCCTGAACCTTAGACCCTTAAACCTTAAACCCTAATGCCCTAAACCCTAAACCCTTAAACTATGAGCCCTTAAACCCTAAACTCTGAGCCCCAACTGCCCTAAACACTAAACCCAAAATCTTAAACCCTAAATCCCTATGATCCCTAAACCCTAAACCCTAAAACCCTAAACCCTCAACCTTAAATCCTCAACCCTAAACCCTAAACTGTACGCCTTAAACCCTAAACCCTTAACCCTAAACTCTAAACCCTCAATTCATAATGGGACCCTAAATTCTAATGCCTAAACCATAAAATTTACTACCCAAAACCCTAAGCTATAAACCCTAAACCATGAGTGATTAAAAGGCCTAAACCCCAAGATTTAAGCCCTAAACCCTAAATACTAAACCCTAAAACCTAAACCCTCAACCCTGAGCCCTAAACCCTAAACCCATTAAGCCCTCAAACCTGAACCCTCAACCCCAAACCCTAAACACTAAACCCTAAACCCTGAGCCCTAAACAGCTTGAACCCTTAAGCCCTCAACCCTAAACCTAGACCCTAAATCCTCAACCCTGAGCCCTAAACCCTAAACCCTAAACCTTAAACCATGAGCCCTAAATCCTAAACCCTGAGATCATGATCCCTAAACCTTAAACCTTGAACCCTAGCCTAAGGAACCTAACCTAAACCCTAAACACTAAATACTAAACCTCGAACCCTTAGCCCTAAACCCTAAACCCTAATCCCTCAACACTAAACATTGAGCCCTAAGAAGGAGGCACATTACAATCACCTCATTTTTCCATAAGACAATAATCTCATTCAAGGAGCTCAATCCTCTATCTACAAATGTGAGAATCTCATTTTAGTAAGAAGTAGACAAGCATCATAGAGTTGATTCGTGGTCACTAAAGTGAATTATGGACCAGATTTCAAAATTAGTACCAATTCAAGTAATGGTAGGGCCAAAATCCAATCCGGAAGGTCAAAAACCCTATAAAACGACTATATGTTTTCGCAAAACAAATTCCAACTACAATATATATGGCCTGAAAGTTTTAGGTCATTGCTGAAATGAGAAAAATGAGTAAGTACTAACCAAATTATATTTTGAAAAACTATTTTATAGATTATAACTATCAAAGCTACGGGACCACTTCCATCAAGTTGCAAAGTGGCCCTAACTTCTTATATTTACTAAAATAAATTTAAAGTATAAGATTTCTTTTATTAAGGCACTCCTGAAGAAATAGCTCAAAGTATGCATTTCATAACACTAGAAATGTTATGCGCACGCATTTTAGGTTCGTGAATATCTTGAGCCTAAGAAAACTTAACGCGATAATAGATTCGCATTCATTTCTTGGTGGATGTAGCCCACACTGGGTGAACCACGTTAAATCTGTTGCACTTGACCCTTCTTCTGATATCTTACTTTTGAATATTGCATTCTAGTTATTGTAATATCAGAGCTTTTATTTGCATGTATGCTTAGATCTGATATATTGTCTATACAATCGGTGTGTTAACCCCAATACCACTGGTATCATTGATGCTTTGTTTGATGGTTTTGTGTGTATGACCAATTTACTCACATAAGGTTTTTCTATCTGAGTGGGAGCTACAACAATGGCATGATTGAAAACAAATACAAGGTATAGAAATCTTGACGGCCGAATAGTGGTATCAATTATGGAAGATACCTAGATTGAGGATTATCACATAATTGCAGAGATATATCCTCTATATTTACTGTTATGAGAAGTCTATATTCTATGAAGATGACTTGATGGAAGATACCTGTAATATTCTTGACATGGAATGAGCTTTGGGATCTGATAAGATATAGGAGCTTGGCAGCATCTGTGGCTTCAGAAAATATTATAGAAGTGGCTTCTACGGTATGTAATGCCATAAAAAAGATGTAAATTTAAAATGAAATGCTTAAGCTTACTAAATTTTTTGTAGATTTTATTTGTCAAAGCACAACTATACATGTGCCATTTCATAGATGTATATTTCAAAACTATTTTCTTTTGCCAATCCCATTAACAACAGACTCTCCCAAATAAGAAGGGATCCTTTAAATACCATATTTCATGGTCTTCAACATAGCTTTTAAGACATTCAACACATGGCAAGTCCAATAAATCAAGATCCTCTTTGCAAGGTCTGAACAAAAGTTACATAACGAAGATCCATAAAACATAAGTTTTCCCAAGGATCACCAAAAAAAAGATGCAAGTTTACAAGATGGAGGCTATCCATAAGTCATGACGATATAACACATAGATATAAGGAGGTGTAATATTTACAAGTGAAGGCAATAGCCCATAAAAGAACAAGATCACCAAGATCAACAAAAGGCTTCATCCTTGAGTCTCCAACCTTGAGTGTTCTCCTAACTCCAATGCTCCTAACAAGAGATCATGGATTGTTTACCACCCAACCAATAGGCATCATCACATGTCTTTCCATGGTTGGAAAAACATGCTAGCCTCCCCCCAAGCCCATGGGAGAGAGGAACTAGCATCCACAATGTGCACAAGTAATAATGGGGATTAAACACATAATAAGAGATAACATAAGAAACATTTAAACACTTAGACATACAATACACATGATGAGACAACAACTATGAGGAGAAACAATGATCACCCTCACAAAAAGGGGGAAGAGAAGAAGATCTAGGATGCCGAGAAAAACAAGAGTGTCTAACCATAGGATACACCAATAAATACATATTTTATAACCTCCTTATTTCTCCCAATCATTCATCCTCCTTATTTCTCTTTTATGTCAATAGAAATCCTTCTTGGGAGGATTTTCAAACCCACATGGGTTTCCTCACCAAGGATGGGGAAAGGTTCAAGCCATATGAACCTTTCTCCCACCTCAAACCATATGAGGGGATGAGAAGGAACCCTCATGGCTTAACCGACAAACCATGAGGTTTGAGAGGGAAATCCCTCTCTCTTCCTCTACATTCTCTAAAAACCATCAAGCTATATGATAGTGGAGAGTAAAACAAAAAACAACAACAAGCAACAAAATAAACAAAACCACGTTCTTCATACAACTTTACAACACATCATTTCACACACATTATTTTATTAACCATTGCATAGCATAACAATATAAGCAACAACTAAGGAAAGAAGAAGGATTAAGAATCCTACCTCTACAATATTTTCCAAGACTCTAATCTTTTCCCCCTTTATCCAAGCAAACTTCCAAGCTCCCCAAAATTCTCCAAGTTCTCCAAAAAAAAAATGAGGACCAAGAAGTCCCCTACCTTCACTCATGAGGAAGAATATCAAGAGGAACCCAAAATTTTCCTCACCAATAGGAAAGTGAAAAGTGTCACCCCCCTCTCCTCTCACAGAGTCAAAGATTCCAAAAACTAAATAAGTAAAAGTAAACTCTCCTTTTAGTCCCTTATCACCCAACATACTGAAAACTGAAAATAAAACAAAGTGGAGCAACTTTTAACAAATTTCACACAAACCAACCACCTTACATGGATGGTGACCAAAGGAAGGAAAAATGGGAGGGAAACTCCTTCTAAACCTTGGAAATAAGCCCCCCTACCTATTAGGTAGGGTCCAAGGGCCCGTTTTCATGCTAAGTGAACTCCCAGACAAAAAAGGGGTCACTAAAAATGCCCAAAATAGCCCAATTTCGGGTTTGGCACACTTGGGCACAAGGGTAGAGGGTGTGGGGTCCACCCAAGGTTCACATGTGGTCCCCAATCCATTCTACCAACACCCACACACTTATCCAAAACCATCACTTAAATTAAGACATGAGATCATTAAGCCCTAAGCTAGTTTACTTAATACAAACACACCCTAAACATAATTAATTTTACAAGACATAAATACATTACAAAATGAGGGTTCACTCATGGTGCCCAATCAAATACACCTACTATAAGGCCTCAAACATTTAGCATGGTTAGGACTTAGTCCTTGGACTGCTTATGCATAATTGTGTAGCCTGCCTTGAAACCCACACTCTCTTATAACCTGTCACATGTACACTCATTGCACACATTAACCACATATATCTAATACAATAAACATCATCTACTACATCACAAAATTAATCAAACCTATAATATCCTAACATCATTATACAATTGATAGTGCGACGCATACAATTATACACATAGTTCACCATGAATCATCCACAGATATAATTACAATGACATACACCTATGCTAGCATGAAAATCACCATTATTAAATCCAGAAGACTATATCATTGATTAAATCGACTACAAGAAACTAAACATCTAACCGATAAATCTCACTATCATGTAACTTTGTTAGTGTCATCAACATCATATGGAAGATATCAATATACTGAATCTAGTCCAATTGACACTACGTGCGCCCAAATTACCATAATGTCCATGAGGATAAATAACATAGTATAATGTCAAAAATATATCAGAGTCTCAATCAAAACATGTCTAGAAATAAGGGAACCAACAGATAACTGGAGCTATAAAAATGTGGGCACTACACCCTTAGTATGTTTCTATGCAAACTGGTGTCATTTCTTGTAGTGGATTCAAAAATATATAAAGTACGTATTTGTTTTCCTTGGCGTAATGTGTTGTTTTCCCTGCGAATTGAGATAAAGCCGAGTCATATGGAAACTCACACAACTTTGGATTATTTTTTTTCAGGAAAAATTGTGTCTAAATTTTGGAACAATAACATTAATGCTTAAAATTATTTTGTGAGCACAGAAAACACCACACACACCGCCAATCATGTCTCCCATTCCACTGGATATCTGCTGACAGTAGGTCGGTGACATGCCTCCTTGTTCCTTGCTTCGAAACTTAAGGAACTCAATGGGCTTGTAATGGATTTATATAAGTTACAACTGATGTAGGATTCAATTTTATCATTGTATGAGCACCGAATGACCTTGTGATTCTATTATAATTTTATAAACATAAAACCGAGATTAGAAGGAAACTCTGGTAGGGTGAGGATCCTGTAACTGTACTGGTACCCACATTTCCTGGTGACTATATTTAAATGCAATATAGCCGTACACTATTTCAGAAAGATGGCCTCATTCCAGTCTGCATACCCATAACCTACGTCTCCAACTAATTAAACTGTTTCTAAGATTTTTGAATAGAGATATTATTTGAAACTATTCACAATTCCCTATTTGGGACTGAATTTTTTGATTCAGAAGTATGACTTGTACCAATTTTGATGTCAAATATAATATTGTTGATGGCAGGGCAGCCAGGATGCCACTTGCATCTATGTTTCAGTCATAAAAATCTTTACCAATAAATCTGTGGATTGTTGAACAAGATAGATTTGACACTAGTACATGTATCTTGCCATTTCTTATGATTTTGTCAATCAGATGGATATGTGCACAGGTCAGAGCAGAAAGATGAGGGTTCTGCATTTTTTTTTTTAATTTTAGGTTTCAGTTTAATGTTATTTGTTCAATCTACCTTTCATGCCTTCTTCTTTCTTTGCAAATATTGGGTGATGTTATGGGTCGTCATTTAGTTTGTGTGGTGAGCTTCTTTAAGATTTGTAACCATGGGTCATCCTGGAAGGCACCCTATAACTGTTAGAACTTATATGTTAACCCCAGAAGTTCACTGGAGTTCCGGGCTGCTCTATTACAATGAAGAGGTATTGAATCTAGGTCCCGCCTTATAAGTGATCCCATTACCATTACACCAGAAGTCCTTGGAATATCTAGACTTGATTTGTAACAAGGCATGCATAACTAATATTTAATACAGTAAATGTTGTGGTTGAAATCTCCACAATGGATTTGTGTAAGATTAAGTTGTTGTAGGATTAAATTTTATTATATTGGTTGAAATAATATTGGGCACATCAAAACAATGATTGGGTTTCAGTTTTATATTTGTCAAATTTTCCTTTTATGTTGAGTTTGCTTGCTTTGGACTTGTTTTATCCTTTTTGATATTTTAAAGATTATATATGTTAGGAAAGTCAGATTTATAGAACTAGCAAGGAGTGTACCATGCAAAAGGAAATTATCATCTTATAATTTTATTTGTGTTATTTATAGAGTGATAGCTCGTAGCTCTTTGTTCCCAAAATTTGGGATGTCAAATCACAGGTTATGGGTGCTTTTGTTTTACTTTTTCATTTGTCTGACCAAATTTATACGATTTGTAAGATAACTTTGTATCAACCTTAGGAAAACATCTGCATGTTGTTTTTTGTGGAAGAAAAAAGGGATATAGTCTAGCTGGCCATTGGAGGTCATTGACGTTTTCACTTAACAATGTTATAGTAATTGCATTCTTGGTTGCTTCATAGTGTTAAACTATGGCCTTGTGATTTTCTTCATGCATCACAAATTGAGCTTACTTAGGGATATTGATACTTTTGTTTAATTACATTGTTGGCAATATATGCGGTCTTGCGTCAAATGGTTTGTGTTGGATAGACAATCATATAGACCGAGAATATTATAGCCTCTCAAAAAATATTTTTCTCTGGGATTCCTATACATTTACTTCAATGTGCAGGGCCTTCATTTCCCTACACTGGAAATTGAACCATGATTCATCCTCAGTGATTTGTTTGGACATTTTTTGTGCTAAAATCAATTTAGTATTTGGTAGCCTATATGAATTTTCTGAATTTTTGGTGTAAAGTTAGGGTTTTAAGTAGCCTGATAAGGAAATTTACACTTTCCATTTATTTTTACCCGCAGCCGCAGAAGTTTGTTAGAGTTTTAGGTAAAGCTGTTGTGTATTGGAAAATATAAGCATTTCATATGTGTTGGACATTGCCACTGAAAACCCAACTGCCCAAATGGACACATTTACATGTTAGTGCTGATGTTAGTTTCCATATTCCCTATCATCACCCGCGGTGTTTGTGATGTTCTTAATTAGTGTAAGTGTCTCAAACATGGGTTTTCGACAAGGATATGAAGTATGGATCATAGAGCAATCACTGGAGCAAAACCATTTAGTGCACCAGTAGAATATTTGGGCATAGATGAATAACAATCCTTTATATTCAAGTACAACATAAGACTTGTGGTCCAGTGGTAAGTCCTGTGGAGTTTATTGAGTCGGAACAGGTTCAGGTCATGACCAGATTCCCCAAGAATACACCTATTCTTGAATGGCCATAAAAAAATTAATGCTTATTTAAGTACAAATATGCCTATTCACTTCTATGTACATAGACTTTGAGAATGTAAAAAGATTTTCAGACTCTTCACTGCTATGTTAATGTCATTAATAGTCCATGAGATGTTAAAGAGTAGTCAATGTGATAGGTTTTCCTGGATTTAGTAAAACATGAAGCCCTTGGTCAATTCTATGAAGTAATTGGTTCAAAGTGGCGAAGAACAAAGGGAATGAGAAACAAATAGTGTCATTGAGAGGGAAATCCTAATTTTACTCAGCTGATTTTACTGAGACATGCAATATAATGGTCCATTTGCAGAATTTTTTTTAGCTTTGATGCATTTTTAGAAGAATGCATCGAGAATATGTGGTTTCTTTTTTTGAGGAAATCAAAAGATTACATGACATGGTATCTGGAATATTTCCACAATTATCTGAACATGTGGTGTAAGCTTGTAGCTCCCTTTTTCATTTGGCCACATTTTAAAGAACGTTAAGTCTATTCTGATCGTGCCTATGGGCCTTTCACAAGCGCCTATGGATGCTTTTGCTAGTGTTTGATGATTAAAATGTATTGTGTCAATTTATTTGTTGCCATTGTAAAATGAATATTAAAATAATTAAATAAAGAAAAATAAAAAAATATTTTGCTGCCACTTTGTAATGTGCAAGAATGAAAAACTTGCAAAGCAATAAAGAAAGTAAATACCACATGAAGTAAAAATTCATAATATTGACTTTGAAACTATTAACGATGATAGTAGGGGAGAGTCACTCTCATTATAACCCACCACTCCTAACTTTTCATTCTTAATCATTTTATCATACTGTTATGTATTTCAGGGATGGTACATCTTAGCTGACTTCAATGATTTACTATATGTCGCAACTCAGTAACTTGACATTTTAAAGCTTCCCCTTAATAGTTTGGGATAGTTTAAATGGGAAAAATAAATTGGTTAATGTAACAACTATTGTTTTCCATTTAAACTAAGGTCACATGATAGACATTTAAGAATAAATACAAAATATTAGAATGTAAATGTAATAGATTTTATTAAAACTAAATGTAAAGATTACAAAAATCAGTAGTGGGGGTGGAGAGGGGGGTGGCGGGTTGTGGCCGATCCTAAGCAGACAAGGGCTTGGAGGTTATCTAACAACCTATGAACCAATGCTTAGTCGGATAGGGAAAATTTTATTGTTATGTATGCAAAAGTGATAGTAATATGGGTGTTATTGGGCACATGGTTCAGTTGCACGAGGTGGTTTCCCTTTGCATTTGTTCATGTGTTAATGAAGTCCTTCGAACAATTGGATTGTAAGGAATGATAGGGTGCCACTATAGCAATAGTGCATGTTTAGGGATGAATCCCTAGACGACGAAGGCTCAAACTTAGAGGATGAATATGTCTATGTGTTTTCATGCTAAATGTCTGGCATGGAAAATTGAATTTTTTTAATCATGATAACTAAGCTCACCATTCGAAAACCTCTCCAAGTCAGTGTGAACCCTTCCTCCGGCTAGCCCATCAACTCACGTAGCCCCTTTGGGTCTGTTTCATCCTCATTCTGGCTGAGAGGAAAGTGCTAACATGGTTTTCAATTGTGTTTCATGTGTAGGGGAATGGATCCAAGTTGATTTCACAGTGAAAACTAAACTTCCGAGGATGGTATAATGCTCTTTATAGTGCTACCAAATTTGCTATTTTTAGCCATATTGCAACATGAGGACATCCCCTAGAAGCTTGAATGGAAAGGATCAACCCATCTCAGAGTTGTGTAGGAGAGAACTATGAAGTGATCCAAGACAGTTTAGGGAAAATATGTGAAGGAAAATGATGTTGGGAACAATTCAAGCAAAACCATGGGTTATCTCAGGCATAGGGAATGAAGGCTTTAATGGAAAATTCACCTTGTTTTGAAGATTCTAAGAGTTCTGGGAGGAGTTAGAAGCTCATCAAATAGTCAATGGAAATCTCTTGGAGTCCCCTACATGATGGATGCATTAATTTTAATCCTTGATCTCATCACTCTCCATGGTAGTCTAGGGTAACTATTGTTACCCCTTCGTGTGAAAGGGTGACTAATGCTATAACTCAATTTTCAAGATAATCAAGTCTTGAAAGTGGTTGGAATGAAATAATTGAATGCTTTGGAGTCAAAATCATATAAGGTTTCACCTTTGAACTCCAACTTTCGCTCCTCGAGGCAATAAAAGGCAAGCTCCGTGTTCTAATTTTGCATTGGGATGATGACATCAACATCACTTAAAGGCTTGAGCTCACTTTTATACCCATGTTATGGCCCTTGTCCCTTAGTCCCTTCATGCAAGGGGACGAATGGAGGAAACAAAAGTGCACTTCCCCTATGAGAGTTTCACTTTGTCACTTAAAACTTGACTCAGGTTGTTAGGCAAGTGGAAAACATGAAAACATGCCCCTTTCTCATGATGTCGGACCCCTTAGCACATTTTTCAAGGTTTTTTGTCCCTTATTTCCTTGCCCCTTGGCACAAGGGGACAAAGGGGGCACAAAAGTGTACTCTCCCTTATGAGTTGGTTTGTTTTCACTTAAAGTGACAACCTTGGTGTGCTAGGAAGTTGCAAATGCATGTTTTAGACCATTCTAGCCCCCCTCCTCATGATGCATGCACCCATGGCTGCATTTTTGAGCTGATGGTTTCCCTTTCTTTGTCCCAAGGTTCAAAGGGACGTCAAGAGGGACAAAAAAATGCGCTCCACCTCTATCGAGTTAGCCCTCAGACACATGCAAAACCATAGTTGAGCCCCGAGAACTAGTTTTCAGTCTACCTTCATCTCACTCTCATGAAATCACATGATGACACTTGTCATGATTTGGTGCAAGTCAAATTTTTTGTGTCCCTCTTGTCTGCATTGCCCCTCTTGTACCCATATTTTTAGGGTGCAACTCCACATCAACCCCTGTTCTGACCCCGATTAAACCTAGCTATGGGTTAAACATGAGTTAAGGTGTGTAATGTGAGAGAGAAAGGTTGAAATCAAGGACTTAACCATTTTTCATGTTTTCAAATGCATATTTTCCCTCCCAAGCTCACTCTCCTTGTTGTTATGATGTTACTAGAATGTGCATCCTGAGATCTCATATACTAAAAATGGAAAGTTGCTCATATCTCCCAAACCCCTTGTCCATTTTCCATGAGATTTTAACAACTCCTTCTCAAAAACATGCCCTTCAAATGATTCCAACCTTGCATTCAATGGTGGTCTACATTATTTTTAATAGCCAGATGAAGTTTCCATTTATAAAAACTCATTTTTCATATCTACATGAGTTTTAGGGATTGAAATCCTCTAAAAATTGGAGAAAAAGCATCCTTGTGAAATAACAAATTTTTTGAGACCACTCTCATTCCGTTTCGACACCGGGAAGACCCACTTATACAAATACTCAGCCTTACTAAGCTTCATTGTTTATAAATAGTAAGTGTTGCAAATAATGCATTTTTCTAAGTTGTCATTCCTCCTAACAGATGAAGAATACTAAGAGGTGTCAAATTGAATAACTGATAACTAAAACTAGACTTCCTAAATTAAGACTTACTAAAAATAATAAGAGTTAGAGATATTAGTCATGGAACAAGGATGTCTAAGAGTTATCCATGCTGATGGAAGAATACCTAGATGTGTTTGAGCCAGTTACATAACATCATGATAACTTGACAAAATTTAGAATTTCATAGTATACACTTTCAGTTAAGTACGTGGAGTAGTTTCTCTATGTGGAGAAGAAGACCTTTTGAAGGGGGAAAAGATGGAACAAGAAGGCGTTTGAGTCTCCCAAAGGTTGATTCCGTTAAAAGAAGGAGACATCTTGTCACTGATGTGAATTTTGAACTTTAAGAGAGTCACGAGGAGAAAGGTAATGATCTACCACATTTAAACTTTGATCTTGTGTTTAACTCTCTTTCCTAGTGGTGGCAGAAATAAGATCAACACTGTTTGCAAGATCCAACAATCATCTTAGGTTCACATAGTGCAAGTCTCGTGGTAGTGTTATTGAACACTTATTAAATGATTTGGAAAGTGTCTGCATCTCATAAGAAGAGGGAATTTCAATCGCAGTGTTTCAATTCAATAAGAGTTCAAAGGAAAGGAAATTCATTCTCAGAAAATCATCTCAAGACTCCCATCGGATGAGCATAGCTCTTCATCAACATGATCTTTACCTTATCTCTGGATTTCCACTTCACTCTCCTCCTCTCTCACTCTCTCTCTAACATTCTATTTCTTCATTGGGAATATACTTTTTCACTCTTTCATCTTATTCACTTAAATTTCCTCATTTTGTATTGTAAAATTCCCTTTTCAAAAATAAGAAAATGAATTAATTTCATTCCTAATGGAATATGAAAGGTCACAACTGGTGGCTAAGAGGAAAATTCACATGGGTGGGAGAGGAAGAGACATAGTTGTAAGCTATCAATTGGGATGGCCTCTCTAGTAAAAATGGGTTAGTATTTGTTGATTGTTGTTATTTGTTGGCCTTTATTTCATTACTACTGCAAGCAATAATCTATATTCTTCTATATCGTTACCTGTATTATGCTATTCTCTTTACTTTACAACTTTTCATGCATTGTAATCTTGTAGAACCATGAAGGAACTTTGTGTATTTGATTAATGAATCCATATAACTTTGTGTCTCTGATGTATTAGTCTTGCTATTTCTGACACGGTTGATTTATTCATTTTTAATATGGACATACTCTGGTTAAGGTTTGTTAGGGATAAAAAAATTTATGTAGAGCAATCCCATAGAACAGCAACAACAAAAACTATGAATAAAAAATACAGAAACAAAAATACACAACAAGAAGACATTATTTAACTTGGTTCACCCAATGTGGGCTATATCCACCAACAAACACTTTCCTAAATTTTATTACAAGCCAACAAGAGTTTAATCCACTCTCAGATCAGTCATCTCACAATTACAATGCACAGATCTTGTTTGGAGCTACGCTCAACAAACTCTCTAAAATTCACACTTGAATTCACACACACACACAATCTTCTCCCTAATGTATGTCTAGTTATTTATAAGCACATTAATATGTAACTATCTAAGTAGTTTTACAATACCATGGGCGCCAATACCATGGGCCAAGAAACTGACCCATAAACCTAGGGGTTAAATACCACCCATATAATTAATACATTAAAAGACCAAATTTTTGGTTACTCAAAAAAAAATCTCAGGGGTTTCTGCTCCGGAACCCCCACTCAAGGCACGGTTCGACCTCAAACCCTGGCGAGAATATATGAAGAGTGTATAGTACTTTTAGTGTACAGTTTACAACACATCTCACATGAAAATAGGCTCCACAACCTAATAAGGTTGGTGAGAAGCTGCAATTGCCTTCTCACAATCTTAACCCCCTATCTCTATTTTCCTACCTCCCTTTACATCTTTCCAAGAAAATTCCTCATGTATACACCGTAAAAGCACTTTATAACAAGTTTAGTGGAGTATTCATGTGAGATCCCCGACCTAATGACCACCCACAATTTTATTTAGTCCTTGCATTCAATAAATGGGAGCCTCCCCATACCCAAGAAGGAGGGGCCTAGTCCTGCGATCGTTGGTGAAAACCACTAATTTTTCCTACAACAAATTATTTCAACAACACTATGTAATTGTTGTCCTTAAGCATCACTTTCTCAAAATCTAAAGGGAAAGTGTCCATCTAATGTATAAGAGTGTAAAAATGTGCATAAGTATGTAATAGTTTGTAAAGGGAAAGTGTGCATCTAATGTATAATAGTGTAAAGGATAGAAAAGTGACCTGAAATGCTATGAAGAGCAAGTCTTTTGGTTGATCTCACACCAAGAGAGAGTTTTTTAGGCTGATCTCATGCTAAGAGTGAGTTTTTTGGGCGATCTCACGCTAAGTGCTAGTTTTTTGGACGATCTCATGCTAAAGAGAAAGTGTTGGTGAGAGAGGTCTAGTGTCACTCTCTTCCATGACTCTGCCTGATAAACACTACTGTAGATGGTGTGTCCCTGTTTTGTTCTTGTTGTCCTTGATTTTTTTCCAAATTGTACAAATGGAACTGAATGTAGGAGATAAATTGTATTATGTTTTTTAGAGGACTGTTCCTGTACGGTAAAACTACTGTGAACTATGTTGATATGAGAAATTGATTGTATCTACCCCCAAGGCATTAGTGCCCAGGGAAGAACACAGGTTCCCAGACACTCCTATCTTAGCCTAGGTGTGAACCAAGTCAAATTATGGGTTGTTATGTAACTTTGTTCCTATTCTAATTCTATGTTGTATTGTATAATGTTGTAGGTCTGAGTTGATGTATGGGGTGATTTGTTCACCCAGTGTGTGCCCCTTGTTTGGGATGCATGCGATGTTAGTAGGTGTATGCGGCCCAAAGTGAGGACCTAATGCTGATATGAACTGTAACCCTGTAGGGGGAGGGGATGTGCATGGTAGAAACCAAGGCACGTGAAAACAAAGTAGCTATATACATGTGTTAGTAGAAAAAGTAGCAAACATTTCATAGAAAAACAACTTAACAAGAAAATTTACATACAAGATAGATTGCGAAAAATGAGTTTTAAGCATGGGACATTGCTGACAATGTCACATGATAATGAGGGCCAAAACGACCAAAAAAATACAAACAATGATCAAACAAGACATAAGGCATAGCCTGCAAATAATGACATACAAAGGCAAACAGATGTCAAGAAAAATGTATCACACAACCATCATGACATATAGTTATGCAAAGAAAATGCTACACATGAAGCCCCCGTTAGCATGTTTGAAAGATACAAATTATGTCAAAGCATGTATGTACCAATAGAAAGTAGTGTGCTACGAAGTAGAAATGAAGCAATAACACCTGTAATGTGTGAGAAAGTAGATTTCCCCATGATCCTCAATGGGACTGGTAAGAGGTACAATGCCAAACATCATTGCAACATGTAAGGACTTGTAAGAGATCTGTATTCACAACTAGAGACCAAGTGAACGTGGATTTGTATATAAAAAAGATATTGACATACTGAAGTATCTTTCTAACATGGGAAACAAATAGTACATGTAAGTAAAATAAGCAAGCAAGATTAAGTGCAACCAAGATATGCAGTATGCAATGTATGAGTATGATGGAATGGTATGCAATGTGAATGTGATCGGAGGAGTGTGTCCTCCAACTGATGTGTATGAGATGAGGTTCATTTATAAAATACCCCTCAATAATAAAAAATGAACCATAGAACAAGAATGCGTCATTGGGAAATGGTTTGAAAAATGCGTGCTAGAAAGAATAAACATGAAGTGTAGAGTGTAAAGAGTGAATGATGGTGAGGTTAATTTCATATTTAGACCCTCAGCAGTCAAGTATGAACCGTGGAATTAGAATGCGTCATAGGGTAATGATGATGCCAAATGTGTATCAAGCTATGAAAGAGAGACTATATGTAAAGCACGAAGCATAATGTGTATGTACAAAGACTAGAAAGAACTGAAAATGATTGAAGGGGGGGGGGGAATAAATCATGATGCCCCCAAGTGCAATGAGGATAGAAGGCTATCCAATGATAGTGAAGGGCCATGACCCTTCACCCGATGTCTAAGGAGATGAAGGTGTGTGACAATGTTACAATGTCGGTGGTGTATGAGAAGGACGATGTACATGTGAAGGAAGCCTATGTGGCGAAAGAGGCGGTGAACACCTATATGAAGTATACCTATGATGTGGAGGAGGCGGTGGAAACCTATGTGAAGGGGCTACCCAAGTGGGTGACTTATGCTAACAAGATGGATTAGTGGACCTATGAAGACAAGAGCATCGTGAAGTAGGATGTGTGTGGATAGGAGAACTAGTTGTAAAATATGCCTTAGATTTGAGAGGTCTAGGAGACCTAGAAGCTGAAGCTGGTGGAAGTATGTCGTTAAGAGGAGGTAGAGGTAATGTTGTGCATGGTGGAACACATTTAATAGTGACACCTTGTTTGTTGTAAATGAACTTAAGACATATATGATTCATTGATGGAATAGCTTGAGCGACACAAAGCCAAGGGAGACCTAAGAACATGTTACAAACTTTGATTGAAGATGCCACAACGAATGACACAAGCATGGTGAGAGGCCCAACTGTAATTGGCATACGAATGTAGCCAAAAGAATTAGGAATGAGATATGAAATAATAGAAATTGGACATTTGATAGCCATAAGAAGTGCAATAGAGCACACACTAATAGGAGCCTCTAGATAGACCATGGTTTTATTAACAATGTATGAACCACATTGATGTGTAATGAATCAAAAGAAAATGTTGCATGATAATCATGATAAAAAAATGAAATAGTTGGTGGTGATACATCAGTAAAAGCGAGAAGAAAGTCAAGCGGCCCCGATGAAGGAGGGGGGACAAATTGATATGTATGTTTGGCATAAGAAGATGAAGCTTGCGTGTCGTGCTTAGGAAAAGGGTCATTAAATATTTTTTTAGCTTTTTGTTATCATTGAATGGTTTAGAAGAAGAAGAAAAAGATGGAGCAGGGAGCTGCAGTGAATTATTATCAATTATATCTTGAATTAGATGCTTGAGTTTGAAACAACAATCAGTTGAATGTCCAATACATTGATGATAGTCACATTTAGCATTTTCGTCATAATTACGAAAACAAGGGTGAGATGGATCAATATTGAGTGGTGGGGGAAGATTAATTAGATTGTTTTCAAGGACTTGAGGCAATAGAAATCGAGGTGCATATGGTAATTTAGTGAAAGACACTTTGGAGGTTTCCATTGAAGCTTTTCAGGAGGATAAATGGCGTTGAAAATTGCCTTTGCTTCAGTGGGCTTAGGAGAAGGTTTGAATGTTGATTTAGATTGAAACCTATTAGAAGATGATGAAGAAGTATCATGATATTTGAGTTTTCCAATAGAGAGTAGTTTGACTTCATGCATTTTAAGCATATGACATGAGTGATCAGATGAAGGAGAGGTCTCAAAGATGACACTCTCATGTAGTGGTGGTAAGAGGCTTTGAACAAATAGATCTTGCAATTCTGAATCAACAAGCACATTGATAATATTAGCTATGTTGTTCTTATAACGTCCATTAGATGTTCATTAGATCATTGTTTAATTTGAATAAGTTGAGCATAAGAGATCTATGTGCCTATATTGATTGAAAAATGAGCAAGAAAAGCATCCAATAAATGCATAAAGGAAGTTACCAAATTGACAGGTAGATCATAAAACCAATGCATGGTGTAATCTTGAAGACTCTTAGGAAATTCTGCATAATCTATGATATGCCACATGAAAAATCTTGGAGATTATCTTGAGGGTCACCATGGCCATTGAAAATGGGCGGCTTAGGGGTGAGGGAATTGAGAGGAAGTGGATATGCATAAATAAAAGGTACAAAAGGAGTGTGAAAGCTTGCTGTAGTTGAAAAATTTGAACTTGTAGATCCTGATATAAGTAAGCTAAGTCTTGGGTGCCGGAAGAAGATATTTTCTGAGTGTGAGAAATGAGAGGCAGAGTGAAATGGTTGATAGGAGTAGGAATATACACGGGAATAGTAAAATTAGGTGGAAGAGTAGAAGAAGAAGGTTGCATTGCAATAGGAAAGGAAGCAATATTAGAGGTGGGAGGTTTAAGCTCAGCTAGACTGGTGGCCTCCTCATGGGAAAAAAATAAAAACAGATCTAGATCTTGCGGATGTTCAAAAAGATGAACATTGAGATCATGAAGGTCTTCATCAGTAAACGGTGTATAAATTTCAGCCATGTTAAAAAGATGATAATATTCCTAAAATCTAGGTTGGGTTTGAATGATGGGTTCACCAAATGATTTAACAAAAAATATTTTTGTTATTAAAACCTATTGTAGAGTAATTGATGTAAATTATGATATACAATTTCGAAGTATAATATGATGCAAAAAAATAAGAAAGTAACTATGAAACCCTAAGCAAGAGATGTAGAAAGAATGAATTAGTTGATTTACGCCTAATCTGGAAGTGCTATGGACTGGGAAAACTTTTGAACATGAGGTGAATAGTGTCGTAAATACTTTGGATAAATTTTGGAGCACATAGATGATGCTAGACATGGGCACCCACGAAAGGATAGGGGTTCCTGGGCGTTAGAGACTGCTATTGGGCGCTCATGACTATACAAATAGTCATAATATGATTTTTTACTGTGTCACACAAGTTTTGTAAATATTCCCTACTGATCGCATGTGTACCACTCTTTGATCATTGAGGATACCTATAACCTACAAAATATATATCACTTGTAGAATCCCACAAACCACATCAAATCCGAAAAAGAAATATGTAGAATGGGGAGTCAGAATGAACCTAGCGGTCACCCTGAGAGTGAACTTACAAGTGAGTGTTGCACTACATCTCAGACTCCATGTAGTTCTGGTGTGTGTGTGTGTGTAAGAATCGTGCCCTAGGATGCCCTTGTGCAAGTGCACTTGATAGCGGGCTCTAGCCAGATGTAAGAATGTAATAGAATGTGTGGATGGAATAAAGAACTTTCCCTTCCTATGTTGTGTATGCATAAAACTGTAGTCCCTTGAATGGATGTTAGATGGATTCCTTGAATTGTTTTAGGTGCCTTTTGACGCAAGCTTATGTTATGACAATAAATGCTTAGTACTTGGTCCCTTATTTTGAACACATAACTATGTATTTATATGATTCCCTTGTTTGAATTTCATAATTGACAACTAGAAGGCCAACCCATAAGTGCAAAAGGTTCCCAAAAGATAAAAGAGACCCAAAAAAAGTGAGTAAGGTGGAAAAGGGTCAAGGGTGCCCAGAGGGTACATGGGCTCATGGGCGCTCCTGTCCTGGCTAGGCATTGGTGTCTGAAGCCATAAAGGATAAATGAGTAAAATAAAAAATAGGTTGTAGGGTGTGTAAGACCAAATAGAAAACATGAAGCAAAGGAAAAGGCCAAAGACATCCGTCAATAACTAGTTTTATTGCTTAGGAATCATATGAATGCTAGTATGCATTTGGGACCTAGAAATGTACCCAAGTGCGTGATTTTGTGTCTACACTATGAGATTAGTTCCATAAGGTGCAAAGTGACCCTAATTTGTTATATTTACATAAAATAAATGTGAAGTATAAGAAATAATAAAGTATAAAGAAATAATAAATGAAAAACTTATACTTTTCAAATTTATTTTTGTAATGATGCACGTTAAAGTGTGCTCACAATACCATGTGCTCACCATAGGCATTGAAACACGTATGTGTTGTAATGTGTGCGCGTTCCTTGAATTAATGTACCACAAAGCAAGCTTTCTAGGCTAGTCTTGGAAATGCTTTGGTTTCTTGAACATAAGCCCTGCAACCTATTACAACACAACAACATGCGTGTTTTTGGATGAAAATGCATAAATCGTCTTTCACCATGATAAATCCTACAAAAAACGATTGTAATATTTCTTAAAAATATGCCTACAATGTAAAGAAAACTATCATCTTTCTAAATATATACTTTTTAATTATTTTTACTATTGTAAGGTTTCCATTTATATTTATTTCAAACTATGTCTTTTATACCTCTATTTTTAGTGATTATAAATGCCTATCCTTTGTCATGTATCTTTTGTTTCACTTCTCCAAATTGAATAAAAATTATACAATCCCAAACTAGGACTAATTCTATACATATTCAAAAAAATTATAATTTTCATTATTTTTGAGGTAGTTGGGGGGCACAGTCACCTATCCTTTATTTTTCAAATTTCAAAATATTTGTACTTGAAAAATCATAAAAAACAAATAATCACTAAAGCTAATGTAACACAAAAATCTATCTGCAAACTAAATGATCACATCTATCTTTCTACCAAAAGATTTTGGCAAAAACACTAATTAGTGCTAAAAAAATGAGGGGGGGCACGATGGAATAAATGTTTTTTGCAAAAATGGAGCACCTATGTCCATTTTAAAATCTTTAACCTACTTACACTTAACCATTTAATAAAAAAAACTAGTAGATTTAATTAAACTAGACTCGAAATGTCTACAATTCACTGTTCTTATAACATCTTCAAATTTTGTAGTGTAACTATCTCAAATGAATTCGTACAAGTTGAATTTTCTTATTTTTCAGAAAAAAAAATGTCCACTTAAGACCCGCCTTTTGGCCCCCCCTATTCCATGCACTTACCCCATATAGGTATATAAGGTGTATAGGTAGAACATAGGACCTCATATAGTCTATGATAGCCATTTAGTAAAAACATCAAGTATTGTATCTTTTAAAATTCCTTCTAAGATATATTCACCCTTGTTTGGATTTTGGGAACGAATAATATGGAAGCTTTCTTCTCTATGAGCTTTCACCCATAAGTATGGGCTTACCAAAAATTCTTGATGGCATGAAATCTGCTATTTGGAAGTACAAATCATTCAGTATTTTGGGACCATAAATTTGATTCATAAAAAATTATGATAAGGGTAACATGTATTTGAGCCATTTATTCTAAAACAGGTAATGCGTGACCTTATGTTCTAATTCATGTGTCTATCACTCTCATGGATAAACATTCATCATTATAAACCTTAAAGCTAGAGTCAATCAAATATGTGGGTGATATGTGTTAGAAACCAATCGAAGGAATTAATGATTTCCCCCTTATAGTAGAGGCAAGGTTGCGATCAATGTATTACTTCCAACAATCGTAGAGGCAAGGTTGCGATCTATGTATTAATCCAACAATCGTAGAGGCCATGGGATTTTCTAATCATATTCATTTTTAATGAAGTACATAGGAGATGTTATTCTTGCGAACAAGGCTATTGACTATTGGTAATAATTCTAGAGGTTGTCTCATCATGTTGCCATGTCCCTCCTCAACTCCTTACGTCTATGTATCTTTTTCAGTAATATCGTCATTTCCTTATAATAAGTAACCTAAATATGCCAACTAATTATCAGTGATATGATATGGGTTCTGTGGTTAAGATAGTGCTTTTTAGTTTTTCAAAATCTGTAGTTTAGCATTGATATGAGCTCAATGATAGGGGAGAGAGGCGGTGTCATGGAAATGGGAATCTTTCATCATGGGATCAACTTGATGGGACTAACTTTTCGCTTATGTAGAAGTCGACCTTAACTTTTTATGGTGATGCATGATGGTTAGGCATGGGGTTCATATGTGATGATATGTACATATAAATGTTCATCCCTTCACGAGGATTACCAATACTAAATATACTCGGGTACTTTATTTAGTTTAAATAGTTTCTTTAAGGGTTTAGAAAGATAATCTGGTTCCTTTTCCTTCAATGCGTATTTATTTTCCAAATACCTTGTTTGTCTAGCTCATGAAAATAGTCCTAAGATGTGTTGATCAATTATTATTTTAAAAAGATAGCATATTTAAGATAAAATCATTATGATCAATTTTCATTAAACTAGAGAAAAAATTTGTTAGTAGAGGAATCTATTTTGAATATAATCCCTGGATTTTGATTTCTCAACCTCGAGTCTCCTTATCTAGCTACAATTTTTTTGATGAATGAATTGTCTTATGTATCACTCTTGATTCACAATTATTATTTTTACCAATGCAAAGCTATCCCAATTATAAAATCATTAAATTAAAGATTGCTCATAAATTTATTGATTTGTTTTGGAGAAGTAAATAGGACCAAGGGTCCTCAATATTATCTATTACAACTTATGTTCCATAACCAATGCTATCAAAAAGCCAAAAAAATTTGAACTATCCTTTGGAAATGTTGGGTCAAATGGGAGATTTGCAAAAGCAATCTTTGTGAGAGAATTAAAAGGCATTAATATTTTACTTTTTTTAGAAAAATCCCCATGCATAGGTTGTAACTCAATTTTACTCCTCCAACCTTTTATTATGTCCACCATATTTTTTTTATTGAAATGGTTGTGGGATAGATTCACATTTTGTAAGTGTTTCAATTAACCAAATGATGTTTAGATGCTTCCCAATAGATAAAATGAGACAAAGACAATAATAATAATAATAATAATCGTCATTGTGATAAATGAAAAAATCCCAAAATGCATAGATATTTTTGAGTGGTTAAGGGTATTTTATTCTTCAAATTTTCAATGAATTAAAGATTATTATAAGGTTTATCTGATTTTTTAATTTTTAAAACCAGTTTATACCAACTCTTTATTATTTCCCTTTTCTCTTTTTAAAAAGAATTATACTAATTAGCATATGTGTTATAATTATGTTTTTCCAAATTTAAATAATATTTGATTTCTTTAATGGAAATTAGAAAAGACTGTTTTTAATATAATATAATTTGTAAAATTAAATTGATGTTTTTTAAATCAATAAAATGCTTGTAATTTTGTTTCTCATAGTTTTTTTCATACAAGAACATAAAATATAATAAATAGAAGGCAACAAAATAAAACAATATTCTATCGCTTTTAAATTAATTAATGGTTCCATTTCATAGTTTCAAAAGAGAGTCTATTTCATATGACATCAATATGTATTGATTGTATTTTTTATTTAAGTACTTTGTTTGTATAGTTTACGAGTGGTCAAAAATGTGATTAAGTGAAAATGGCTTAAGTAAACTAGTATCATTCTAGAATCTTCACCAAAAATTTAAATCATATTCTATTTATATGTGAGTTGGAGTGGCCCTTTATATAATAGCTTGTCAATGAATGAAAGCTTCCCATAATTTATATTTTAGGTATTAGTTTATATTACCTAGAGTACAATATTCACGCCGAAGGTGTCCCCCTTATAAGAAATACCTTTTCGGTTGTTCACCGATACTATGTTAAATTTGACGGTTGACAGGACATTTTTTTTATGTTTTTAACCGTTTTGCATGTAGAATGGTTGTCAAGATTCAAGGGAAGATTCACATGCTACTTTACTTGGGGGCTTACCTTCTGTCTTTCGCTGCTTCTTCAGAACCCTAATACCACTGAAGTCCCTGCCATGGTGCAGCTCCCAATTGCTTTGATATCCCGTGTGTTCCAAAAAGTGTGGAGAGGGTAAAAAATGGTCAAGGGAAAAAAATCAGTCCCTTCAATGGTTGGGTATCATATCTGGACCATCTAATCCGGGGAAGCCTTGACATTGAGCCGTAAATTTTACAAAAATCTATGTTCAAAAAATATTTCATTGGCATAATTTGTGGGTTAGGTTGAATGATGCAAGCCTTGCACAATTAGGATGGAGGAAGACAAGCCCGTTCCCAGGCATCTCAATACGAACCCCAACTCTCCCATTTTGGTTATCTCTCCCATGGTTATACTCCTCTCTATTTGGCAGAGCACACCATTGATATTTTTGTTGCACAACTAGCAAACACATCGGCCATGAAACCACTCCCTAACACTTGCAACGTAGGTCAGCCTCCAATCTTGCCATGGTCAATGTAGAACCTCTAAAATGTTTACCTCTGGATTAACATTGAATTGCACACAAAACTCCTTGTGGGTTGTGACATCATCTTCCATGGTTATGGTCCTTTGTACCTATCAAAACTCATCTTTGACAACACAGACCAACGACTCTGGTGTAGATTCATGTTGTATTGCATGGTATTTAGACTTTTCACATTGCTCTTGCCTGACCCTGTTCCTACTTGGGGATAATCTTAGAGTTTTCCTCTTTTTCCATCTATTTGTAATTTCTAAGATTGCATGTTCATGTCTTCTCTGTAGTTCCTTTAAATCCTACTGATGTTCTACTATAATCTTAGCTCTTTGTTGATAGAATCATTGTCTTGATTTGTTAAAGGATCAACTGATGATGGGGATTGTGGGCTAAACTGAGGCCTGTGGATAGAACTAAGACAAACAAGATATTTCAATCCTAGGTGTTACACCTCCTCTCATTCACATTTAGATAATATCCATTTGGGGACTACATTTTCATAGTTTGCCATCCGCGTGTACCCTATGCTCTGCTAGGTTATGCTTTCTCTTGGCTCAAGTTTGCAACTACAAGGTGGTTTTGATTTATCTGGCGAATGTGGGGAAGATATTCTCTAAGCAAGGAGGACATGATTAAATCTTTTACAGGTAGTAAGTTAACCAGGAAACTATGATATCTATTATAGGCAGTAATTTCACCACTATTACACACACACAAGTGGGTAGACAAAAATAAATCAAAAGTAAGTGGATAGATGGAATAACTACAATGGTAGATAGAAACAATTTAGTTGGAACACCTATAAAGAATATATATAAATGAATTAGAAGTAGATTAATTACACAAGTAGAAACATCAAACGTCATTGTAATATTTTAGCCTATTTATGTGGGATACTCCTATGTAAATATTGACTTGGGGAGATACTCAAAAATAAACTCAAAATTAGAGTCATATCAATTTGTCTACAGATTCTATACCCTTATCTTTAGATAGAATAGTTAGAATTGAGCTTTGGAATAGAGAATCAGATATACCCATGCCATTTTATAGTTGGGTGTTTTGCATGCACTCTTTCCATGGTTGCACAAAACTATATGCATTTGTTATGATTATTTTTTGTGTATGCGGGGGATGCATAATGGAATTGCATTGGTAACTTACATTGCTTGTGTTGTAACATGATGTTTAATTCTTTCTACTTTGGGTTTTGTTTCACTTTTGGCGATACTCTTGAGTCTTAACTGCAGGTAAATTTTGAGATTAGGTTTATTAATTTTTTATATGCATCTTCCATTGTCTTCATCATTTGTTATGAAAGAGTAAGTTAGTCTTATATGCTATGATGAGAATAACGTTCATGATTGGTTCATGGAGTTTTTGTACAAACACACACATAACTTAGTAAGAGCTCAACATTTTTAAGGACACACCACATTTGTTTGCAAAAAATGATCTCGTGAACTCCCACAACCTCCAGACATATTAAAAAATTTCTGGGTACATCGCAGAAAGCTTGGTGAATGAGGCACACGTCCAAGCAGATAAAGGTGAGTAGATTACTTTGGGCGTAATCCTATTATTGATTGTATTTAGTGAAATTGGAGTACTTGACAAACCTAGGGAGAACATCTAGGATTTTCAATTGGAGAATAAATCCCCAACGAAGAAATTTTCCAAATACACTCTACGCAGAACTGTTTCTAACACGTATAAGGAGCGCCTGGGAAGGTGGTTTAGGAGAATGGTGTATTCTATGCGAGTTTCCCAAAGTAATGAATGGAGAATCTAAGTTTGCAGTTTACCAACACTTCAACTTGGGGCTCTTCCATATGTAGTTTGGCGATAAGAGCCCATGGTGTAATTTTCCCTTTTCTTTTACTGCTAGATATTTCAAGGAGTCAGTGAACAGGTTCTACGATGCGTGCGAGATCCAGTTTGATGCTGATAAAGTAGATGAATATATCCACATTCTGTGCAAGACTTATGTATGGCCAGGGAAAGAGACCTATGTGGAAACCATGGAATTAGGCAATGTGAACATCACATCGGAGAGTTTGGTCGTAAGACAAATTGAACCCGCACACGTGTACATTTATCTAAGTCCAAGATTCAAGGATGGCAAGGTGGCGAAGGGTGTGGATATGACACTACCAGGACCTCCAAAAAAGGGGTAGACTATGGGAACATCAAGGTAAGGTGCCTTTTCACCGCCTACTTAGGAAGATCCAGAGCCTACCAGGTTAGAGAATGTCCTTAAGCAGGAGGAACCAGAGGACATCACCAGATTTGTGCATACTAGAAGAGTTCTGCAGAAAAGGTGTACATCCAGAGACAGTGGCACATGGACTACACAACCAGTAAGAAGATCACTGCGTGTAACTCCTATGAAGAATGAGGAATAAGAAATGATAAAGTGCCGAAAATATGTTCCTATAAAGGATAGTGAGGAGGAAGAGTCCCCTCAGCAAAGCGTGCAAAAGCCTAGCATTGAGATGCAAGAGGATGAAGATATTGGGGACCCGGTCGTATATGAAACAATTGCAGACAATATCAGTACACATGAGCAACACTCAGGTGAAAGGGAAAGTAGTGCTAGTGGGGATACAGAAGTTCTAGAACGTCCCACGCTTGAAGGAGAAGAGAAAGAGGGAGAAGTAAACCAGAATGTCGAAGTAACTGTGTAGCAAGATGCAGGCTTGAAAAGGTGATTTTTTCGGAGCGGGTCGGTGTCCTGTTCGCCTAAAATATACAGTATATTTTTTTTGGGGGGTCGGCTTCGCCTTCATTTGAAAACATCTCCTATAAAAACCTAGGTGATTCGCCGGGTAGTATACCTCAAGTAGCTTACCAAATTACCAATACTGTGAAGTTTGAACTCGCATACTCTTAAGCACCAGAGATTGTTGTTAGCCTGTTAGGGTTAGTTGTTGACGCGTGACAGGGATATAGTTGATGCACGACAAAGAGTTATTGTAGACACGTGACAAGGAGATATTATAGACGTGTGAAAAAGGAATAGGTTTGACGCGCAACAGAGAGAGTTGACGCGCGACAGGGCATAGGCAGTTGACGCGCGACAAGGGCAGAGTTGACGCGTGACAGTGACCTCAGACAGTGGACGCCTGACAGGGCATAGGCAGTTGACACAGTGTCAGAGTTGACGCTTGATAGAGACCTCAGACAGTGGATGCGCGACAGAGACCTCAGACAGTCGTCACTACTTGGTTCTTTTGCTGACGCAGGACTCTCTTCAGAATAATGGAAGGTGCTAGTTCTAAGAATGCGAAGACCCTAAAAGTAACTAAGAAATCTCAGAAATCACTCTTCAAGTATTTTGGAAACTCTACGGATACAGATATTGAAAATACCAACCATATAGATGCCACCACAAAGAATCAGAATACTGACTGTGTGGAAGGTATTATTGAGGTGGACATGCATTCTGCACAGTATCAAAGTCAAACAAATGACACCTACGATAATATGCCAGATCTTGAAGATATTGTTCCTGTTGGGGTGCAACCAGAAGTGCATCAAGATATCACACATACAAATACTCAGCAAAATGGAACACAAAAATCAAATTCAAATTCCGGTCCAAGAAAGAGGAAACCAGGTGATTGTGATATTGCTCAAAATTCTACTCAAAAAAGTAAAACATTGAAAACGAACAAGAATATGTGGACCATTGGCAGGACATACAAGTTTGATTGGGCAGCTAAATTTCCATTTATCGAACCTATACAATCATCTAATTCTGAAGAGATCCCATCTGAATGTACATGTACAATATGTACGTGGAAATTGGGAAAGCAACAAAAAATGCAAATGAAGCTGGACACTATAGAAAAACATTGTGGAAAACAATATTTGACTGTAACGGGGGCGGATGGCCAGAAAATCAAAACACACAGGTGGAAAACTGAAAAAGAATGCATGCATGTTAGATACGCAGCAGAATATGAGGTAGAGCAGAAAAAACACAGACATCTCTTGGAAAAGGGAGGAACGATCACATCGCATATTGGTAAGATGAAACAAACAAATCTACATGCAAAATTCATACAATTCTCTACTCTATTTCACATACTAAAAAAAGGAAGACCGATTTCAGATTTCCTCGATTTCAAAGTTTTGTATCAATTTAATGGAATGCTGAACATACCTCAGTCTCATTGGTCTGAAAGTAGTGGATGGGAAATGGAAAAATGCCTTTCGATGATAGAGAAGGAAGATTTGAAAGAGAATGTAAAAAAAGCAAAGTTTATCTCTCTTTCAATTGATGAAGTGACAATAGTCGACAACACTGCATGGGTATGTATCCACGTCTATACTTTAGAAAATCATATAAGGACACCTCATCTGTTGGGTGTTATGAAAATGGTTGAAAACTGCAATGCCGAAAACCTACATAAAATAGTTGTTTCTCATTTGAAAGATATTGCTGGAATGACTGATTATGAAATTGCTACGAAGTTGGTATGCATTGGAGCAGATGGTGCATCTGTCATGCAGGGTCACCGAACAGGGCTGTGTGTTAGATTACAAACAACAGTGGCCCCATATATGCTACCAATTCACTGTATGGCTCACAGAATGAATTTAGCGTATAAAATGGTAAGCAACCACGAAAATGTTGCTAAATTAGAAGACCTTATAAGAGAACTTCATGCCTATATGTCAAGCAGCCCAAAGCGATTTCTTGAGTTCCAGAAATTTGCAATTGGAATTACAGATGGCAAAAAACTTCTGAAGGATGTCGAGACTAGATGGATCTCTTTGTATGAACCTGCATGCAGAGTTCGTGAGGAGTATCCTTCGTTGGTTGGTTTCATGCACAAATATCGTCATGAAGTTGATAGGGCGAGGGACTTGTTGTTCCGTTTAACTGATTTGGAGACATTGCTTACATTGGTTGGTATTCTTCCAATGTTAAAGGAGATCAATACACTGATGAAGCATGCACAGGGTAGATTAATCTATATTGTGGATTTTATACGGATGAGAAAAATGGTATGTCAAAGTCTTGATATATTGTACTGTTCCCAAGATAGTTTTGATGCACCTGTTTTTGAGAATTGGAAAGCTTTATTAGATCTTAAAAATCCCAGCACCTTTTTGAGATTTAATATCCACGATCACCTCTGCATCACTGTTAATGGGAGGGAAATACCACTGCACATTTTGCAAAAACGTCAAGATATTACAGGATCAGAATGAGAAGATGTTCCCGTGACACGTAATCTCTTTGAGTCTGTTATAGTTGAAACAAGAATAAAGCTTAAAAAATTTCAGAATCCTTGTCATCAGAAATTAGGGAACGTTTCTGCAAAGATAAAATTCTGGAAGCCATGGGTGTGATGAATCCTAATTTTTGGAATACTGAAGGTGGCCGTGCAGACTTTGTCAGAAAGCATTTCCATAAATCCATGGGTACAATAATGGAACAATTCACAAAGACTTCAGAGCTCAAGGGTATGGAAATCAAAGGTATACTGAATGCTTATTTATTAAAGTTTCAATCAACAAATTTTGCAACAACAATGAGGAACCAATATAAAATTTTAGACGAACCTTCTGAAAGTGGTGCTATTACAAGGCTGTGGCGAGGAATCTATCAAAGTTCTATCTTACAAGAAGATATCAGTGAATATTTCAGATTATATGAGTTATGCCAAACAATGATTTTGGGGTCTGTGGAGGACGAAAGGGTTTTCAGTGCATTATCATTTATAAAATCAAAACTGAGAAACAGGTTGGATAAAAATCTGGAAAGTTGCATGAGGTGTTATGTTTCTCGATACTCCATCGAAACCTTTCCGTTCGACAGAGCAATTGCGCATTGGAATTCCCTTTGCGAAAGAAGAGGTGTGAATAATACAGCTACAAGTACAACTGTTCCCAACCTTGAGAGTGTAATTGGCGCATCGTCACATTCTACAGAAGAGAACATCGAGTTTGAAGAAGCTATTGATAATGGATTGTTTCAACTTTAAATAGGTATCTTCTTCACCTTAATCTTATTGTTTGTCACTTTACATTTTTTTCAGCTCTTGTTATCATTAAAGATGTTACAGGTCTATATATTTAAATTTATTTAACTACAATCTTTTTATTTTTTTGAAAACGTGGGTTGACATCCATCCGAGGAAGCTGGTACTTCTCGGGACTGACAATGTCAGGCAACTCACCCATCTATCTACTAATCCATTTCTCGTGTTGAGTTTTCTTAAAACACAGATCTAGCACATTACCAGTGGCAGTGATGATTTCAACTTTAAATAGGTATCTTCTTCACCTTAATCTTATTGTTTGTTACTTTACATTTTTTTCAGCTCTTGTTATCATTAAAGATGTTACAGGTCTATATATTTACATTTATTTAAATACAATCTTTTTATTTTTTTGAAAACGTGGGTTGACATCCATCTGAGGAAGCTGTTACTTCTCGGGACTGACAATGTCAGGCAACTCACCCATCTATCTACTAATCCATTTCTCATGTTGAGTTTTCTTAAAACACAAGAGCACATTACCAGTGGCAGTGATGATTTCAACTTTAAATAGGTATCTTCTTCACCTTAATCTTATTGTTTGTTACTTTACATTTTTTCAGGGTCTTGTTATCATTAAAGATGTTACAGGTCTATATATTTACATTTATTTAAATACAATCTTTTTATTTTTTGAAAACGTGGGTTGACATCCATCCGAGGAAGTCTTCTCAGGACTGACAATGTCAGGCAACTCACCCATCTATCTACTAATCCATTTCTCGTGTTGAGTTTTTTAAAACAAAGATCTAGCACATTACCAGTGATGATTTCAACTTTAAATAGGTATCTTCTTCACCTTAATCTTATTGTTTGTTACTTTACATTTTTTTCAGCTCTTGACACTTGTTATCATTAAAGATGTTACAGGTCTATATATTTACATTTATTTAAATACAATCTTTTTATTTTTTTGAAAACATGGGTTGACATCCATCCGAGGAAGCTGGTACTTCTCGGGACTGACAATGTCAGGCAACTCACCCATCTATCTACTAATCCATTTCTCGTGTTGAGTTTTCTTAAAACAAAGATCTAGCACATTACCAGTGATGATTTCACAACAATCTAATACACTAGAGGTAAGTTAAACCCTATCATATCATCTTTCTTGATTTCTTACAATTATGTTTAATTTATTTTTTATATTTGTAAAATGCTTTGATATATTTTTTTAACTGTGGGATAAAATGACACAATTGAATTTTACAGAGGAAGATATTTCTATACTATACAATTCATAATCCATGATACATTATACAATTTATAATATACGTCCACATAAAATTCATCATCATCCATATATATCATATCATCACCATATCATTATCATAATCCTGAGTCCTGACACTACAATTATTATTAAAACAATTATTTATCTAATTTAAATTTATTAAAACAATTCCATTTTTTTTAAAACAATTCATAATCATATCATTACAAGTATATCCGTTCTAATTTCATCTATATCCATTCTAATGTCATCTATATCCATTTTAACACATTCCATTTATTTATCATCTATATCCATTCTAATGACATCATGATCATATCATTACAAGTATAGAGAAGAAGAATTATCTTAAAACAAGTTTAAATGTCTAGAGAAGAAGAATTATCGTGCTTGAAGCTAAATCTACGTCCACATTAAATTGATCATCATCCATATATATCATATCATTATCATCATTCATCATCATTCATCATCATCTATCATCATTCCATGTTTTTAAAAAAATTATCCATTATCATCATTCATCATCATCTATATCCATCTATATCATTCATCATCTACGTCCACATACAATTCATGATAATCCAAGTAAACAAGAAACATACGTCATCATGATTCATCCCTATCTAATGCAATCACCATTAAGAGTAAACCAAAAAGCATAAACTCCATATACAATCTAAAAATTCTATCAAATCCATATGCAATCAAAATTAAAGATTATATAGTATTTCAAATTTTAAAAGGCTATCAAATCCATATAATTAAATTCAAATACCATGACCACAACATTCAATGTTACAAATTTTCAAATATAGACTCAATATTTAAAGTTTCCACACTCAATAATAAAAGTTTCAACCCTCTTTTTCTGTATCCATTTCAACTCCTGTGCTCCTTTCCCCAATGGTTTCTTCCCCTGTGGCTGTACCCCTTTCCCCAACAGCAGAAATAACCCCAGAACTTATAAGATCTTCCGCAGCACTGTCCAGATTTTTTAAAATTCTTTCTTCTTGATTTGTCGCATCTCCATGCGACAACAAATTTGGATCAGCTGCTGCCTTAGCTTTGAATAATATTTTAGGGTCAAAGCCGTGCTCTTTAATTATCCGCTTTAGTGTATTGTTTTGTTTGTTAACCAAAACAATATTTTCCTTCAAATTCTTAGCTGCGGATAAACTGTTCTTCGCTGTTTCCAAGTGAACTTGGAATACCTTTGCTTGACTCTTCAAATTTTCATATTTCAACTGCACAAAAAGAGTAATGTCAATTCAACATATTACTAAAAAATGAAAATTTCAAATTAACAAGAATGATTGTTTGAAAGTGATAGTACTTACAACCGCTCTATCTCTCTCGGCATTTGCAATTGCTACCAGATCCTTGTCCTTAGACCATTTGTTAAAATATGCCTGGGCCTCAACACTAATATTTTCCAATTTGTTTAATGTCTTATCCAAAATGTCATCTTTATAGTTGTTGTTATACGTGACAGTCCCACTTCTTACTTGGGTAAGTAAGGAATCCATCTTCGCAGGTTGATTCTGGACTGTAGCGTATAAACTATCTCTTTGCCAATAATTTTCAAAATGACTAATAATCTCATTGATAAGAACTTTAGCCCTTCTCTCCCATTCTATGAGCTGATTGATATGAGGTAGAATAAACTCACTGACATGGGATTGACAATCATAACCAATTAAGTTCTCCAAAGGAAAAGGTAGCAACTGTTCACTATCTGTATCTGATGAAGATGATCTTGCTGGAGAAGTATGGGGGCTTTCGGCTAGATCAACTGCTACTTGTTTCTACCTTTGGGTGGCCTGATCCTATTTGTGATAAAATTAATCAAGATTCAGATAAATAAATTTAAATTGAAATGTAATTCAATATTGTAAAGCATGTTGAAATTGAAGTATACCTGCTGGCCTTGAATCATCTCACGGGTATTGAAAAAACCAGTTGGGTCATTGCTATCAATGCCCAAATAATCTTCATCTAAATTTATATTGTTCAAAACCGATATGCCCGTTGCACTGGGCAAGCCACCAAGTGAGAGCGTTGGAATTCGAAAGGAGGAGGCAATGTTTAGTGTCCCGCTAGGGGCCGGAGCAATTGGCATGCGTTTACCAATGTTCTTTTTCATTGTTCCTCTGGTTGGCATTTTAAAAATTATTGGTTGAGGGGGGTCGGTGCCGTTGTTTGAATAGAAGGACTGCAATGTGCTGAAAAGTTCAAGAAAAAACATGAAAAACTAGAAAACAATCCAAAAAGGCAAAAACTACGAAATTAAACGTAGTATTGAAAAGTTGTACCTTGTTGTCGAGGGGTAGTTTTTCATGGTGCTAAGGGTGGCCATGTAGGAGTAGTATTTGGTGGTTGTTCAGAAGATACGAATGCATGCGACTGTATGGAGTGAGTTGGGGAAGAAGGTTGAGTTTCCGAAACACGAGTATGGTCCAAAGTCCCTGCAATGTCATCAACATTAAATGTTATGTCAATTCAATTGGTTAAAATTTAAATTGGAAAATAAAAATACAAATTTGGAATTTGTAAATAATATATGAGAAGGTATTACTTCTCTGGCGTTTAACGAGTTCAAACTATTGAGGGTTCGGAGAGGAGTGAGCTTCCATTTCAGATTGGGAGTCTCCCGAAGCCTCAGCGTGTTGTTGGCCTCTTCCTCTTGATAACACCTTTTTTCGAGGAAGGGCTTCAATAAATCTTCTCTACAAACTGTAAATTGTTAATAACTGTGCAGTGTAATGTCGAAAATTGAAATACAAACTAAATAGTTTATACCTGTTGTTCTTCAAATGGAATTGACAACTTCATCAACTCCTCGTCAGTGCAAGTAGGAATTTGTTTGTCTTTTAAATTTAAAAGTGCCTCGTAATAAAGGCTGAGGAGATAGTTTGTGGAATAAATGATAGGTTTTTCTGAAAGCTTTGAATTTGTTATGTCAGTTCTTATTTTTTTTGATAGATAGGTGCACCAATCAAATTTTTGTTTTGAGATAGTGGCAACTATGTATGCAATGGCCCAGTTTGGTATATCTGTTTGGCGACCCTGCATAACTATTCTGGATTGAAAAAATGAAATCACTGCAGCAAGAAAGTGGTGTGCAATTGCTTGCGTATCCACACCACGCCTGGATTTATTGACATGAGCTGCAAATGCCAAACAGTGGGAATTAATATAAATTTATAACACCAAATTGTATCACAATAAAAAATAGAATAAAAATGATGAATGAAAACAAATTATACTTACAATCAACATGGAAACCGAATGTTGATTCGAGATATTTCTTGTCTTCTTCCAGGAGTGTTGCCTTCGTTGTAACAATTGGTAAATTTCTGAACGGAAGGCCCGTAAACCGATGGATGTCATTTACTTCGATACTGAATTGAAACATTCAGCCATCGTTCAAAGTCACATAAAAAAGGTCATCCTCTGTATTGTAGGACAAGAGAAGGTAATTCAAAATATCTGGATCTGTTTCAAAATGGGGCATGTCAACGAGCCCAGTAAACTCACACGCATCCATCAAATCTTTATATTCGGAAGACATCTTTAAAACAATATGGATGTGGGGGCACAAGGGATTCCTGTAGATGATCTTGCCCGTGGATTGGACTGGATTCTCTTCTTGATTTTTTTCCTGAGCTTGCGGTTGGGAAGCATTTGAAGTCGACATTATAGTTGTGCTTGCGTCTTTGACAATGAGGGATTCCTGTAAAAAAAATCAGAGCCAGAAACTGTAAACGAGAAAATGACCGGCGGGAGGGTATTTATAGGCCAAATAAAGCGTCAATGGCCTTTGTTGACGCGCGTCAATAGAGGCCATTGGCGCGCATCAATAGAGGCCATTGACGTATGTCAAAGGGATTTGTTGACGTTGTGTTGACGCGCGTCAAGGATGGTTATTGCCGTCGTATTGTTGCATGTCGAAGGTGCATCGATGTCTAGAACTCTAATTTCTCCAGCTCAAAAAACCTAGCAAAAATTTGGTTTTGGAATACTATCAAATTTGCCTTTTGCTGAAACTGGTTCTGGGGATATTCACTAGGTATTTTCCACCTAAAATTTTATAGAGGTGTCTTAAAATGAACCCTGCTGCTTCCATAGCACCCTGCCCAATATGCACTTGTATGGCTAGGATTGGATGGACCCAGAGATGGACAATATGCGCACTCGCAAGTAATTATCATGGAGCATGCAAACTCACTTGGATGAGCCTGAATTTTATGTTTATGAGGAGGCATGTAGTTCAAATAAGATGAGGAAGGCGCCACTTATGCGCCATATGACCATTAAATGCATGTAATTTTCTGATGAACAGGTTAGTAAGGCATTGGTCAAAGTGTCCACTGAAGTAGCACGCCGAAATATTGATAATGCAACAACAGTACGGGTGCTCTTGGAAGGATAAGAAAGATAAGGATAGAGAAATCAAACAACTCACCCATGAGTGGGATAATGCAGTGGCTGAGGCACATAATGTCAAAAAAATGGTCGAGCAAATTACTGATGAAATCTTCCAAAAAAGACCCAATTTTTAGAAGAAGGTTCCAGATGAGTTCAATTCGGAATTACATTACCTCCGTACAACAATTTGTTTGCTTTTAGAGGATGAACTCGTACGCCTCCCTAAACCAAAGGATGTTGCAGAAGAAGCATCAAGGTCCAAGGATTCGATTGCAAGGAAGGTATCTAGCTATAAGGTTGTTTTGCAAGCCATCAAAGATGAAATGAAGAAGGTAGATACAATATTGGCCATGTGTACAATGCCTCATAACTTACTATAAGCAAGGAAAAAGGTAGAGGAGAATGAAGTTCTACAGGAAGCAAAGGATGAAATACTCGGGCGCATGGAATGAGTTACCTTGGTAGAGACCAAACATGACAAGTTGGATGCTACGAAGAAACAACATATGGATCGGATCAAGGGCATCGGGAAGCTCACTGTGTGAAGGTGGATGTCATAGAATGGATGGTCTCAGGTATGGCCAACATCCTTAGAATTTTTAAAAGTGAGGGTGGAAACATGACTCTAGATAGTTAGATGACGTCGTTGTGGACATCCCTGACAAGGAAAATGCAACACTTAAGGATTGATACGAATTTGAGGGAGAAATTCAAAGTGAATATCCAGAATTCATTCTGCCAAAAGAAGAAAAGGGTACATAATAAGACGACTCACCATATTATTTTTTCTTTTTTCTTTCGTTCATTTATCTTATATTATTTGGAGCGACAAGGTGATTACCCATTGTTAGGGCGACAATCCATTTTAGTGTGGGGTAATGTAGGATAGAAAAAAAATGGTCTAAGTGTTGGGCGCGCGAATATAGGGCACTGGAAGAGCACACGACTCTACAATATATCTAAAGTGCCCAACATCAGGACTTAGTTGTTTCAGTTTTAAAGGTTATTTTTGGAGTTAGCATGCTGAGCACACAAAGACATGAATATTTGCGGTGCACACAATGGTATTTTGGGAACAAGAAATAGTTGAGCGCCATGCATAGTTTAGGCTAATAATAGGATTTCTACTCAGAGTTAACTATAGGAAGTCTATTGTTATAACACTTGCATGGTGTGCATCTTTTTGTAATGACACATGACTGTTATTAGCATGTGACCTATTTTGAGAAGTGCATGGGCGGTGAAGGCCAAGTCCCCACCCCTATTTATATGTATTGATTTGCACGATTTTGTGTGTGTCAAGTTGTAGAGTTACATTGTTGGTTTTTTCATGCGCATGACTCATGTAGATACTTAGTTAATGTAAGAAGCTTATGTGTTTTACAGTATTCAATACAATGGTTCATATTGGCTAGAAAATGGTGTTGAACATGACTGAATCTGGTTCTTACATGGTAAATCTTGTTATAGTCATTATTTAGTTCGTATTACAATATATATTCTAAGATCTAGATCTGGTTTATGCATTGTGTGTTGTTTACTATTGGTAATGAATTTGAATGTCTATATGCACCATCATGCTAAAATTTTGAATGAGCAACCATAAAGAGGGACGTGGTGCCTTTGCATTCAACTTAGGCTGAGTGATGTGCTTGAGTTATTCACGGTAAATTCTAGGTTGCATCAAAGAATGTAATAGAATATGTGGATGGAATAAAGAACTTCCCCTTTGTATGTTGTGTATGCAGAAAATTCAATCCCTTGTCCCTTGAATGGATGCTAGATGGATGCCTTGAAGTGCTTTAGGTGCCTTTGGATACACTATTAGGTGATGATAGTTTATGCTTAGTACTTGGTCCCTTATTTTTAACACATAACTATGTATTTACATGATTCCCTTGTTTAAATTTTGTAATTGAAAACTGGAAGGCCGACCAATAAGTGAAAAAGTTTCCCAAAAGATAAATGAGGCCCAAAAAAAGTGAGTGAGGTGGAAAATGGTCAAGGGTGCCAATAGGGGACAGGGGCGCCTGAGTGCTTCTGTCTTGACTGGGCATTGGTGTCTGGAGCCATAAAAGATAAATGAGTAAAATACCGACATGGCTGTAGGGTGTGTAAGAGAAAATAGTAAACAAGAAGCAAAGGAAAAAGGCCAAATACACCTATCAATTACTAGTTTTATTTCTTAGGAATCATACGAACGCTAGTATGCATTAAGGACCTAAAAATATATCCAAGCATTTGATTTTTTGTCTAAATTGTGAAACTAATTCCATAAGGTGTAAAGTGACCCTAGTTTCTTATATTTCAAAAATAAATTAAAGTATAAGAAATAATAAAGTTTAAAGAATAATGAATCAAAAACTTATATTTAAATTATGCCCACAAACCAAGCTCTACTAGGCTTGGAAATACTTTGGTTTTCTGAACCCGAGCCCTAGACTTGTTACAACACATTAACTTCGTGTTTTTGGCTGAAAACACATAAAATCATCTTTCACCATGATAAATCCTACAAAAAATGATTGCAATCTTTCCTAAAAACATGCCTATAACGTACAGAAAACTCACGGGGGGTTCACATGCTAGTCAATATCCTAGCACGTGGGTTCATATTGAGGCAATTAAAATTAATACAATTAAATTCAATATACCGGTAGACATGAGGGGGTGAAAGAGTTTATTTTATTAATATTTTGAATCAGGTATTGGGGGTAGGTCAGAAAGTTGGGCCAAAGGAAAGGGAGGTTCAATTTTGATATAACACTAAAACATTTGAACCCTAGTTTTTAAAATTAAATACCTTAAAATTTCAAAAGGCGTGTGTTCATAAAGTTAAATTATAATCTCCTTTTGAATAAAGAAATCTTAATTAAGAGGTTCTTAACCAAAAAATAATAAGATGGTAGAAAACTAGGATTGAGTATGTTTTTCAATGCAAGTGATATTATTTAACCATCTTAATTATTTGAAGAACTATTGATAAATGATTAAAGCTTAACATTTATAAGGTTTGTAATAGGTATTCAATGGATTCAAACTATGTTTAGAGAGGAAATGCATATTAAAAAAAAATTGAAGTGAGAAATATGATATATTTTCTGTTTAATATATTAGGGTAAAAATAAAAAAGGGGTAAATAAAATTGTAATTCAAAAGTGGGTAAGTAAGGTACATGGAAAAAATAGGGGGTATTTTCACTCTAGCAATATAACAGGAGGGGGTATTATAAATTAAATAATTAGAGGTAAAAACTAGAATTAAGGGTATTCTTTAATACCCTTCGAACGCACGTGTTATACCATACTTTTACTAAGAGAACCCCCCGTGAGAAAACTATCCTCTTTCTAAATATATACTTTTTAAATTGTTACAATTGCCTATTGTAAGGTTTCCATTTAGATTTATTTCAAACTATATCTTTTACTACCTCTATTTTTAGTGATTGTAAAGCCTATCTTTTGTTTCACTTGTACAAATTGAATACAAATTATACAGTCCCAAACTAGGACTAATTCTATGCATATTAAAAATAGAATCTAAATTTTGCTATTTTCAAGGTAGTTGGGGGAGGGGGCACAGTCGGTTATCCTTTATCTTTCAATTTTCAAAATATTTGTACTTGAAAAATCATTTAAAAAATAATATATTCATCTAAACATATTAAAAAAAAGATCCCAAACTAGATGCTCCTATCTATCTTTCTACTAAATTTTTTTCAAAATACTAAATAGTGCTCAAAAAGTTGGGTGGGGGGGGGGGGGGGGGGGGAGAAGGAGGGACGACCGACTATAAACTCTGTTTTAAAAAAAAAATAGGAACACCTATTGAAATTTTTAGCTCTTTGATCCACTTACACTTAACCATTTTAAAAAAATAGTAGTTTAGAAACTAGACTTTCGAAATGCTATAATTTATGTTTTTTATCACATCTTGTAAATTTTTAGCTGTAACTATCTCAAATAACTCATACAAGTTGAAGTTTCATTGTTTTTCAGAAAAAAATATCCACATAAGACCCCCTTTTGGCCCCCCATTTCCATGCACTTACATGTATGTATTTAGGTATGTATGCATGTATGTATAGGTAGAACAAGGATGCAATGGGGGGAAATGATAGATTTAGTAAAAACACAGAGTATTGTGTTTTCTAAATCTACCATTTGTTTTGGATTTTGTAGTAGATGGGATTTTTCCTCGACCATGCACTGAGTATGCCCAAAGCCCACACTCAAAATATGATATTTATTTAGGATCATCATCATTTTGGGCCTATTTGAGAAATCGCCAAAATTATGATAAGGGTAAAATTTTGGAATTTACACTAGAAAGGTAATGTAACCCATGTTCTATCATCTCATGGATAAAAATTCATCATTATAAACCTTAAAGATAGATTCAATCAAATATAAAGTAATATGTGTTAAAAACCAAAAGGGGGTCCAAGATTTTCCCCCTATGGTAGAGGCAGGGCTATGATCTATGTATTAATCCAACAATCATAGAGGCATGGGATTTTCTAATCATATTCATTTTTAAGAAGTACATAGGAGGTGGTTATTCTTGCGAACAAGTTCATTAGATATTATAATAACTAGATGGTGTCTCATATGTTGTCATGTCCCTCCTCAAGTCCCTACATCTATGCATCTTTTCCAGTAATGTCGTCATTTCCTTACAATAATAACTTGAATTTGCTGACTAATTATCGATGATATGCTATGGGTTTGTGGTTGTAGTGTTTTTTAGTTTTTCAAAATTGCAGTTTAGCATTGAAATGAGATCAATGATAGTGGAGAGAGGTGGTGTGCATGGAAATGTGAATCTTTCATCATGGGGTCAACTTGATGGGACTAACTATTCACTTATGTAAAAGTCGACTTTAACTTTTTATGCTGATGCATGATGGTTAAACATAGGGTCCATATGTGATGATATGCACATATAAATGTTCATCCCTTCATGAGGATAACCAATGCTAAATATACTTGAGTACTTTATTTAGTTTAAATAGTTTCTTTAAGGTTTTAGAAAGATAATTTGGTGCCTTTTCCTTCAATGTGTATTTATTTTCTAAATACCTTGTTTTTCGAGCTCGTGAAAATAGTCATAAGATGTATTAATCAATTATTATTTTTAAAAGATACCATATTTAAGATAAAATCATTATTCTAAATTTTCATTTAACTAGGGCAAAAATTAGCTACTAGAGAAATGTATTTTGAATATAATCCCTGGATTTTGTTTTCTAACCTTTAGTCTCATTATCTAGTTACAATTTTTTTGATGAGTGCATTCTCTTGTGTATCATTCTTGACTCACAATTATTATTATTACCAATACAAAGCTATCCCAATTATAAAATCATTAAATTAAAGATTGCTCATAAATTTATTGATATGTTTTGGAGCAGTAAATAGACCAAGGGTCCTCAATATTGTCTATTGCAACTTATGTTCCACAACCAATGTTATCAAAAAGCCAAAAAATTTGAACTATCCTTTGAAAATGTCGGGTCAAAGGGGTGATTTGCAAGAGCAATCTTTGTGAGAGAAATAAAAAGCATTAGTATTTTACTTTTTGAAAAAATCCCCAGGCATAGGTTGTTGTAACTCAAATTTGATGGTCCAACCTTTTATTATGTCTACCATATTTTTTTATTGAAATGGTTGTGGGATAGATCCACATTTTGTAAGTGTTTCAACTAACCAAATGATGTTTAGATGCTTCCCAATAGATGATTATGAGACAAGGACACAATACTTCATAATAATAATCATCATTATGATAAATGAAAGAATCCCAAAATGCATAGAGTTGTTCGAGTGGTTAAGGGTATTTTTATTCTCCAATTTTTAATGAATTAAAGATTCTTATAAGGTTTATTTAATTTGTAATTTTTTTAACCAATTTATACCAACTCTTTATTGTTTCCCTTCTCTTTTAAAAAACATTATACTAATAAGCATATATGTTATAATTATCTTTTTCCAAATTTAAATAATATTTTATTTTTTTAATAGAAATTAGAAAAGACTATTTTTAATATAATGTAATTTGTAAAATTAAATTGATGTTTTTTAAATCAATAAAAATACTTTTAATTTTCTTTTTTCATAATTCTTCTAATACACGAAGATAAAAGAAATGGTAAATAAAAAGTAAAAAATAAAACAATATTCTATTGCTTTTAAGTTAATTTGTGATTGCAGAAGAATGTCTATTTCGTATGCTTTCAACTTATATATTGATTGTATTTTTATGTAAGTACTGTGTTTGTTTGTATAATTTATGATGCATGATGGTTGCACATTGGGTTTATAGTTTAGGTATTAGTTTATATTACCTTATATGGGTAATAAGAGTACAATATTTTATTATTTTAGTTTATTTGAGAATGGAGATAAGAGGGTCCGAATTCAACTATACAAGAATAAATTATATAAATTGAAAAATCAAATTAGAATATCAAGAAAAACTTAAAACAAATTATTAATCAATATTATATTTAAAAAAAAAAAACTCAATTGCATTCATGGAGGTTAGTTCTTGAACAAATTTCCTTATAGATCACCGAGACCATAAATTTGAAACTTTCGGAACAATTACATTTTATTTATTGCGTATTACAACTTACGCTCTTAAATCAAAGCAAAGCCATGTAAGTATTAAAGGAAATAAAAAAACAAAGAGCAGCTCTGAACTATCGGCAGGGGCGAAGGGGAGATCCGCACAAGCAATCGTTGTGAGAGAAATCAGAGTCTGTCGCATTGATCTGTTTCGGAATATTCCCCACGCACAGGTGATTGTAGCTCAAATCCACACTCGTCAAACCTTTTATTTTCTCCACCACGGCTCTGTGAATTTTACCCTCCAAAAGGTTGTGGGACAGATCCAAATTTTGCAAGAATCTCAACTGACCAAACGAGGGAGGTATGCTGCCCGACAGGCGATTGTGAGACAGCGACACAGTCATCAGAATGGGGACCCTTCCCATGGACGAAGGAATACCACCGCACTCAGATAGTTGTTTGACAGGTTGAGGGACGTTCAGATTCTTCAGATTTCCAATGGACTCGGGAATCGGACCCGTTAACAAGTTCTCCTGTAACACAGCGTAGTTGAGCGTCTTCAGTCTCCCAAAGCTCTTCGGAAATTTTCCCCGACAGGCGGTTGCCGTTGAGATACAGCACTTCCAGTTTCTGCAGATTCCCGATGGAGGTGGGAATGATGCCGCTGAAATTATTATTTTCAAGGGCGAGTGCTCTCATATTCTTCAGCCCGCCCAGCCAGGAAGGCACGCTACCCGTGAGCTTATTTCCGGAAAGCGCTAACAGTTTGAGGTTTGTAAGGCGGGCGAAAGAGGAGGGAATCGGTCCGCTGAAATACCTCCAATATTCGAGCGAGAACTTTTGAAGGGCGGCGAGATCTGCTATGGATTCCGAGATAGTTCCGGCCATGTACAGGGAGGGTCGTACCAGTGTACGCCTCTTGCTCTCAAGAAAATCCGGGTAACTCGACCCCGTGGTGAAATCGCATTCGACGCCAGTCCAGTTTTTGCAGCAGTCGTTTCCCTTCCAACTGTGGAGAACCCCCTTTGGGTCCTGAGTCACACCGCCCTTAAATTTTAACAGAGTATCTCTGTCCCGCTTTGCACAAATTGCAGGCGACTGTGCATTGCCAGAATGGCTGCACCACACAACAAACACCGCCCAAATTACTATCTTCATCATCTCCCTCTCCAGTAGTAATAAACTGAAACTGCCACCGCTCACTGTCTTCAACTGACCACCACCATTTATAAGAAGGAATTTGGCCATGTGAAAAATCCGGGCGGCATGGTTCAGACATTGACTGTGGCCCGTGGCGGACCGTGGGCATTTAAAATTGTTTGCGCTATCTGGCACAAAAAGGGAGACGATAGGCTGCATAATATATATAATATATCTCCTCTCTTTGCACGTGCGTCTACGCGTAAATATGGCGAACAGGCTGGCTTCTCTCGAAGGCTACCCACTGACCATCTCGTTTTACGTTTTGTCGTATAAAATAACATATCACCGCCTTAATTCCAACGCTGTATAATATGATATTATTGATGGTAACGCTTACAAGTATATTTCACGTGTTTTGGTTTTGTCTTCAAAGTCAAAATGTTGACTTGCTTTTCGTCTACTATAAAATGGTCCATAAGAGTATAGTATTTTTTTTTTGAAAAAGTGATGGATGGAAGCAAAGTTTTTATCAACAGAATTCGTCAATATAGCCTATCATTTTTTTTCTATCTAAAAAGGTTTATAACCCTTTATAAAAAGTTTATAAACGGTGTTAAAAGGAAGATCTTGTCATAGTAATGATTGTCTAAACCATAGAACACCATACCAAAAATTGAAGTCAAGCCATTTGGAGGAGGATCATCCCACCGATCCCCATTAAGAATTTGAGTCACCAATAGTAGCCCAAAAAACGGTAACTTTGCATCCAGCTGACAAAAGTACCAGTTAAACATTGCATTATATTGAGGAGGACCATCAAGCTCGACTTGTTATAGATTTGTTATGTGGTGGAGGACTTAGGCTCCAACACTCCCTTTGAACAAGAAGAGTGAAGAAATAACCGCGCAAGAGGCTACAACACTGTTTGGATGTTGGTGGTAAGGAACTCAATATAGGTTGTTCCTGGGGCGCACGACTCATTATGTAAGGAATGCTCCTCAAACAAAAGATTTTTGTTTGTAAATGCTAGATATCAAGTGCATCTTCTTGCATTCGAGCCTAGACCTACATTACAAAAAATCAATATTACATATTTTTAAATTTATAGTGAATTTATGATCAATTGTCTTTTTATTGGAAATAGTTGCATTTCTAAATTTACATAGCCTAAAAATAATTTCTCTAAAGAAAAACAATATTAACAAACCATTTAGAATATCAGCTAAAGAAAATTATATGTCAAATGAAATATTATGGGTGGAAGGCCTAAAGAAGATTGTGGATCTAACAAGTTGATCATGCTTTAGGAATTAATACAAATAAATGCTAGCAATAAGATATTTACATATAATAATTCAAAAATATGAAGAATATAATTAATATCAACACAATGCAAGAGATATATGTGGGCCAAGATGCCCAAATATTTAATATATTCATGATAATACTCTTAAGGTAGGGCAACACTATATGATACTCCTTAAGGAAGGAATAACTCCACAACCTCCCAATATGAGATCTCCACTTCGAGGGGGTTACCTTCAATATACCTCTACCAAGTAGAAAACTCAATCCATACATGAAATCTAATAATGATACTCATATCCTTTATATGGGCATATATTACTCTTAATGGATGGGTAATATATAATCCCAATATTACTCTTAATGTTAAGTTATAAAAATAGCCAACAATAAAGAAATTATTTGAATTTAGGCACCATTGACTGTTGGCACCCTAGGCAACTGCGTAATTTGCCTAGGGATTAATCCCCCCTTGCAAACATATTATATGTGAACTTTATAGTATTCTTTAGTGTCAGAGACTACTTTTCACCTTGATCTTCCAGCACTATTAGGCATCCATGATGTTTTTAATGGTTATTTAATCAAACAATTTCTTGATTCAACATTATTTCAAGCTTCCCATCATCCAACTTATAGATAATGTTATCGAGTTTTAGCTTCCTCTCAATGTGAATAGATTTTTTGACATGAATACTCATTGGTAGAGTTCCACTAGCTACTTTATCCCTTGTGAAACAAGTCTATCTTTCATGCAAGACTCAATTGATTTCATAGCGTCTAATGTCTTGATATTTTATGTTCTATCAAGCGTATTGGAATCCAATGCTTCTTTTATGGAGGAATAATGGGGAATTATAATGTATATTTCATCCTATGTTATATTTGTTAGGATATAATACTTGTTTTATACATCATTGTTTGCAATACATGAGAATATTCTCACACTTAGTCATTAGGTTGTTATGCCTATGTTAGCATTGTGGTGATTTGTTTATTTGGTATGTTGTTTTGGTTCATACCTTTTTTATCTAAAAATAATTATATTTCGAAGGATATTATAAATTTGTAATAGTTATTCCAATTAATCAAAATTGACTATGCAATATTCTCAATGATATTTTTTTTGTCTAAGCAAGTTTTTGGATCATTATCAACAAGACACATGCATTATGAATTTGAGGTGCATTGAAAACATTATTATTTGAGGGAGCCTCTTAGGAAAATAATGATTAAAATGGGGTTTTGGAAAAAAATTTATGACAAGATAATGCAGAGAATGAGAGACAACCTAAAAACATCAACCATGTAGGTTTGGTACAAGACCAATGGTGCAAGATTATGAAAAACTAGGGTGAAAACAAGATCGGTTGTGTAAAGGAGTTTATACAATGATTGATCTTGTAAGAAATGCAACAAACAATGAAAAATTAGAGCGAATTTGGCTTGATCTAGAGAAAAGTAATATTCATGTAAGGTTCACCAAAATTTATGACGGGATAGGATGTCTCCCCACCTATTATCTTACTATTGTGGACCAAATCTATTCTTGCACACAAAATGTACATACCAAAGATGCTCGAAGAGTACAAAGGTCACTATTCTAGAGGATAGTAGTCCTACTCCTACGATAACTATAGGTTTACAAGGCCAATACCTAAAATAAAGAGAGGTATCCTACTAAGATTCAAAATGAAAGATGATTTCCGATGGAATCCTGGATGAATCTGAAGAGACATAACAGTTTTTAATCAGTGGAGGAAGGAAGACTGAACATGGAGTGTCCCTGATGGTGCCCCAATATGGGGATAGTAAATGAATGATCATCCATGGGACAGCGGTGACAATCCTGAAACAATCTCTATGAAGAGTCAGAGTACAAAAATATAGATATATCATCAAGAGAGTTGATGTTGTGATCCCCAGAGAGAACAACATTGAAGGGTAAAATTAACCTATTGCTAGTGGAGATTTGGCAAAAGCTCAGTGTGATAAAAAATATCTAGTCCTAACTCAAGACTGTTGTGACAGTAGGTGGAAAAGGGAAGACGCTACAAAACTGTGATGTCTGGCATCCTCGATGCGAATATGCATCCAAATGTCTGATGTGCAAGGAAAGTCAATGTCGTATTCTGATTGATTACTATGAACCCTATGACAGAAGCATATGTGTATCATAGGTCCTGATGTGAAGAAACTTGGTCGATCCCATTGGCCATATGGATCTCCTAGATCGACATCAATGACCATCAGTAGATGCTAGTGACTTTGGGGAAAACCTAAGATCTAAAGTCAACATGGTGTGCAGGTGAAAATTCAACCAAAGAGTCGATGTGGAGGAGAGTTATTAAGAACTATGATAGGAGTAATGACTAAGTTTTAGAAGGACTGCATGTGATAAGAAGACTATGTGAATGGGTGGCCCTTCGTACATGAAAAAAGTAATCGATGGAAATCACTTTCCTCCATCGATGGGAAGATCATCATAAGGATCCAGGGTAACCATGGTATGAAGGAGGATCAAAGCGATCTCCATGTTAAATGTTCGAATGAAAAGTCCAAGCCTACGGTGACACAGACTCCGTGAACTCTACCCGAATCGTTGGAAGGCTCCTCTGAGGCACCTAGTAAGGAGGATAATGCATCAGCAATCGTATGCACATGTCAAAATCTTATTCAAGTGTCAATCTTAAAGTGTATAGAGGTGACGATCAATAAGTTCAGGTGTCATCTCCTATTTAGATAGATAGTGGTAATAAGTTGTGTCATAATGCAATGATCGAGTATTCCATTCTTCCATCTGCCTAGGTAATTTCCTGTTCCTAGTCTGAACAACGAAGCGATGAAATTCAATTTTCATGACGAGAGGATGCCTCTACGAGAATACATATTTTAACCCCTCCTTTATGTACGGCACTTTTCTAGTGTGCTAAGTATTTGTAGTTGATTGACAATCATATGCCACTGAAACTCAATTTGAACCAGTTCAGCAGGGTTCATGTTTGTCTCTAAGCCTCTATTAAATTAGAGGTGGAAAATCCTGTGGTGAACTATTACCTTTTCGAAAGGGTGCACTTTCACCTTTAAAAGGAAAGCTTTATAATCCATATATATTTAGATTCAAATTTATATTCCCTTCGCTTAAAATGAGTTTCTTAAGGGGGAGAACTCAAAAATCTTTTATTGTTGTTGGGATTTTTCTTAACAATGAGCTTTCATTGTATCGTAGGATTAACATAGCCTATTCCTCCTGTCACTTTGACAATCAAGCGTTGGTTGTCGCATGACTAACTTCTCGTCTGTTGGAGAAGCGCTCATGATCAACAAGCGTTAGAAGATTGTCGCATGGGACATGATGCAAGGATGTGAATTGTCACCAAGACAACAAGCTTTGTTATCATGCGAACATACAAGAGCTTTTTGTCAAAAATACGACAATGCAAGAGAGATAATTGTCATACAACACACAAACCTTGTTGTCAACTCAATATGATCAAGTAAAAAAATGCAAGAGATGTACATTTTTTCGAGGTCAATCTGTCAACCCCCTGGTCGCGTAGAATCATGACAACACTCAGGTCCACATAGTCAACTAGCCCTCTGGTCTCACATTAACAACCCTATGAGTTGTGCAGTCACAACACTCTGGTTGCGCGTCAACAACCCTAGAATGGTCGTAACCATCAGCTAGAGTGGTCTAGTCACAGTGGTGACTCACACCTTCTCTTGTCGCGCATCAGCAACACTATATTTTTGCTCGTCTAGAAATGAAAATATTCGTTCTCACGCGTTAGTGACACTTTCCTATTGCAAGTCTACAACAGGTAGTCCAAGACTCTGATCCACACTTTGTCTGCTTGTAATTTATAATTAATTCATAGGGTACCTTAGTAAGTTACTAGTATACTACTAGGAAAATTACTTAGGTTTATATAGGAGTAGTTTTCAACAGTAGGTGAGGTCGACCCGGAAAAAAACATTAATTGAAATTGTGAGAAGGGCATCCACTACAATTATTGCCTAGGGTGCTCCTAACCTTAAATTTGGATTTATATGTTTGACCTTACTATATACATTCTATGGAAGTGATGTTTGCCCAATGCAACATTATCTAAAATATGAAATTGATGAAGGACATAACGGTGATCTATGATATTCTTATGCTTCTCTCAAGCATTTTAAGTAATTTGAACAAACTTATGTTAAAGAGACTAAGATGTTAGACGAATGATTAAGCCTTTTTTCTTTTTTCTTTTTCCTATAGATGTGTTGTGCATAAGAATGGAAAAGAGAGTTAACTCATCTCGAGACAAAACCAAAAAACAAGATAGGACTCGCGAGATGAATGGAATGTGTAAGGGTGGAATTCTTCATTATAGGCATTCCTAATGTGGGTTGGGCTCATATCCCACTTGGTAGGTGACACATGGTTAGACATAACACTATGATTGAAAGTTCATTATAACCAACCAAATATGAATGAAATGCTTTGGAAATATTAAGCGAAACTCAAAAGTGTTTCCACGTGGAACACCAACAATGTCCCACAAAACATGAGTCACTATTAATAAATAATGGTGGTGGGTATATATAAGGATTTCCAAACTAGTCAAAGGAAAAATGGGCCAAATAGATCTTAGAAATAGTCTTACTAGCTGGCCATTTTACTCACGTGACCAAAAACTGAAAAAACACACTCATGATGGAAATGGTTTAAGAATAAGCGGGCATGCACAAAGGAACACTACAGACCATTTTGTAAATTTGTAGCGACAAAAAACTACATCATGTGAATAAGCACTGTAAATGATGATATATCTTCTAATTACTTATTACGCCGAAAGGCGTATATAGTTGGGCTAAGCGTAAGTTGCCGGTACGTTCTGTGCCGGCAACAGCAAAAGGATTTGAACCGGGACTTGTCATTTTCAAGTCAACAGTCTTCACCAACTGGTATTATAAGGCGGAATCATTGCAACTTCTGCAGCGGTATACATTTGAGCAACGCATTTAACCATGTGGCAGTGTCGAATGTGCCGAGCCACACTCTCACCCTACTTCCTCTTCCCATATACACGTACTACTTCCTTCTCTTCTCCCTGGTAATTAATATCTTTGCTGCTTAATGTTCTTGATTCAGACATGAAAGAGATTGGAATCTTTGAAGTCCTACTGAGGTATATGGCTTTTGTAATATTCATTTCTTTACTGTTATATGATCGTGGTGAAAGACCCCAAAATCTAAAATAGTTGTGGCTATTGGGATTGTGCAGGGAATGGCGGTCAGCTCGGAACATTTACTACATCACAGTTTGCTTTGTATTTTTATTTTTATTTTTCTTTTCCGTTGGTTTTATGAATTGTTTTTTGTTTTTTCCTCATTATTTTGGGAAAAAATCTCAGGAAGCACGTTGCTGGATATTTGAGCATTGTAATGCTTTGTGATGATTAGAAAAACTCATTGGTATGCACGGTAGCAGAATAATGCAGCCAGAAGGTAGGTAGTGGCACAAGGTTTGAGGGAAAAACAAATAAATTCAATGTTTAATGTTAAGGATCCCAAATACAAACAAGGAGACACATAAACACCTCCTGAATGTTAAGCTTAGTCCGTCAAATAGTAGCCATGGACAGCTATTTGTATTTAGTCAGAAATGTTAGTTATGGGTAGTTTGGACAGCCTATTCGTCCATTTAGTTAAATAGTTAGATAATAGTTAAACAAATATTGTTAGGATAATGTATTAATTATTTTCTAATTATTGATTTCCTTTTAGGTGACACCTCATGCAACAAAGGTTCGTTATGGTTGTTAAGTTGTTATGTAATCTCAGCGGTTCGATTTAGAACTGATCTCGGCCATTGGTGTTCCAATGAGAGTAGTATAAAAGGAGGTCATTTGGGTCATTTGGAAAGAACAAGTTTTTAAGAAGTATTTGTAGTGATAGCAAATGAGTTTGTAAGTTTGCAGTGATAGCAAACAATCTTACAATGTTAGCCAGGGCGCATTGATAGCGTTGGAGATAGCAGTGGGGGAATATCAGCAGGAGAAGTTGGGAGATTGTCGAAGTTTTGCCAGGAAGAGGTAAGGAATCTTTGTATCTCTTAAATCGCTGAAGTTTAATATAATTTCTCATTTGTAGAACTAGTTTTCCCTTCGGGGTTTTTCCAGGGACAATTTGTCTTAAATTATTGTGTTCACCTTGTTCGGTATGCATTTCTTTCTGTATTCTGTATTAGTGAAGTTGCAGTTGTGTTATTTTTCATATTAACTGTGAATTAGTTTTTGCCAGTTAAATAATCTGTACAAGATAGGAGATTAATAATAAGTGACTGACAATAGAATTTTCACATGGTATCAAAGCTAGTGTTAAGGATAGAAAAAGCTTTGCCCTAGGTGAAAGAAATTGAGGGTTTCTATAACCTAGTTGATCCTCTTTAAAATTATCTATTATTATTATCCTTTGAGATGGCTTCAGCTGGTTTGAGAGATCAGGACATATTAGATGGTGCCTCAAACTTGGGTGTCTGGAAGGCCAAACTTTCTTTATTGTTGGAAGATAATGGTATCAAGGATTATGTGACCACTTGTTGTAGCTGTACCTATAGACGCAACACAGCTCTGCAGAATACAAGAAAGAGGATGCCAAGGTGAGGAGGATAATCCTTGATGGTGTCAAGGATCATATTGTTCCACACATTTCCAGAGTTAGGTACGGCGAATAAGATGTGGGAAGTCATTCTGAATCTGTACGAGAATGCTACCACCAATAGGAAGATTGATTCTCAGAGAAAAGTTGAAGAATACTCGGATGAACAAGGAAGAAGACGTTATAAGTTACCTCACTAGACTTAGACTTTTCAAGGATGAGTTAGCAGCTGTTAGAGACAAACCTTAGCAATGATGAGCTTGTACATAATAGCCCTAAATGGGTTTACTAAGCAGTGGGATGTTTTTGTTCAAGTTGTTAGTGGACGAGACACCTTACTGAGATGGGATCGACTATGGACTAATTTCACTCAGGAGGAGTTTAGACCAATTCTTATCAATGGGGCCAACAATAAGAGTCATAAAAGTGAGGTGAGAACAAGAAAACGTTTCCCTAGCGGGAAAAGGGAAAGAAAAGAAGGGATTTTGTATAGGATCAAATTCATCAAAGTGAGAATAAGAAGGACTTGTCTAAGGTCAAGTGCTTTGGTTGTCACGAGTTTGGCCACTATGTCAATGATTTCCCGGATAGGAAGAAGGGTAAGAAGTAGGTGGTAGCTTCAGTAATTAGTGCATAAGAACTCTCTAGTAGAATGGAAGATGAGTTTGAACTCATAGCTTGTATGGTCAGCTCAACCTCACAGTGTGTTTGGTATATAGAAAGTGGGGCATCATTTCATATGACAGGAGTTAGAGAGTACTTCTGTAGTTACAAGGAGGAGGACACCAATATCTAGATTTCTATGGGGAGCTTATCCAAGCTCAACCCAGTTGTGAAAGGGATTGTTCATTTTCAGAGGGAGAATGGAAAGATAGTTCACTTCATGATGTCTTGCATGTGCTAGGCTTATGTATGAATTTGATTTCTGTATCTATCCTTCAGGACAAAGGGTACAATGTACTCTTTAGAGGGACACGTGTTGATCAAGCACAAGGATTGGAAATCACCCATAGCTATTGGAGTTAGGAGCGGGCGGCTATATAGGTTACAGTTTGATATTCCTAAGGCACTCATGAGCAACAGTAATCTTAGAGATCAGGGAGAGCTTTGGCATAGAAGGATGGGCCATATCCATCATGGAGCCCTTAAATCACTTCATGAGACAGTGACAGGTGTTCCTGAGGTGAGTACAGAGCACGATGATGTATGTAAGGGATGCGTGTTGGGGAAGTTTGCTAAATCATCTTTTCCAAGGAGTGACACCAGATCCAAGGGCGTTCTTGATCTAGTACATTCAGATGTATGTGGACCAATGTCGACGAAGTCTCTCAGAGGGTATGAGTACTTTGTTACTTTTATTGATGATTTCTCCAGGAAGACATGGATATACTTCTTGAAGACCAAGGATGAGGTTTTCAGTCGCTTCCAAGAGTTCAAAGCTCTTGTGGAGAATTCGACAGGAAGGAAGATAAAAGTTCTTCGGTCAGACAATGGAGGCGAGTACAAAAGCAATGAGTTCCAGAAGTTCTGTACCAGAGAAGGAATCAAGAGAGAGTGGACTGTTCCTTACAATCCGCAACAAAATGGAGTTGCTGAGAGGAAGAATCGGTCTATAACAGAGGCATCAAGGGTTATGTTGCATGACCAGGATTTACCCCGTTATCTGTGGCTAGAGGCATGCAATACAACAGTATACATACAGAATAGAGTTCCACATAAGGTACTAGGGAAGATGACACCGGAGGAAGCATTCACTGGGAAGAAGCCAGATGTCAGTCACTCTAGCATCTTTGGGAGTTTGGCATATTGTCACATTCCTAAGGATACACGTACCAAGTTAGATCAGACTGCAAAGAGAGGGTACTTTGTGGGGTATAATGAAACCTCTAAGGCATATCAGATATTCATTCCGGGGACCAATAGAATTATTGTCAGACGTGATGTCAAGTTCATGGAGGAAAAATGCATTAAGAAGGTCCAGAGATTTGTGAGCAGATGATGAAAGTGAGCAGCCAACAAAAGCTCCAAATCCAAGTGAAGGGCAAAAAATTTCAAGTACAGTTACTAGTACAAGTGTAGACTTAGGTACTGAATATTCACAGAGTATAGAGCAACTGGTGTAGCAGGATATGCATTTAGAATATTTAGAGGTTGATATTTACATCCTCTATAGTTGGAAATGGGAACCGTGAGGTTCAAAACACACAGAAGGGATACTTAGGAGTTTGTGGGTAGCTCCTAGGAAGAGTACATAGACAAAGGAAACCACCAGCCAGGTATGATGACTATGTTGCATTAGTTAGTATGTTGGTAGATAGTGAACCTTCTAGCTATCAGGAGGCTGCACAACATCAAGTGTGGCAAGAAGCAATGGTTGAGGAGTATACTTCAATTATGCAGAATGATGTGTGGGAGGTAGTGCCTAGACCAACAGATAGGGCAGTGGTTGGATCACGCTGGATCTATAAGATCAAGCACAGTGCAGATGGTAGCATCGAGAAATATAAGGCAAGGTTCGTGGCAAAGGGGTTCTCTTAGAAAGAGGGAATAGACTACGAGGAGACATTTGCTCCAGTTGCCAGGTATACTTCTATACGAGCTGTAATCTCAATTTCAGCACAGATGGGATGGCAGATCCATCAAATGGATGTCAAGACAACATTTCTTAATGGTGAGTTGGAAAGAGGAGGTATACATAGAACAACCAGAAGGATTTATAGCACACAGCAAAGAGACCCACGTGTGTAGATTGAAGAAAGCCTTGTACGGACTCAAGAAGGCTCCTAGAGCATGGTATGAGTGCATTGATAGTTACTTGCAGGAAATGGGCTTTGTGAAGAGTGAGGCAGATGCTAATCTCTACTACTTGGTAGTTGGAGGTGAGATTCTCATTCTTGTTCTATATGTAGATGACTTGTTTCTTACAGGTTCACTGGGGCTCATAGAAGAATGCAAGAGGGATCTTGCAGCGGAGTTCGAGATGAAGGATTTGGGACTCATGCACTACTTTCTAGGCATGGAGGTATGGCAGAAAGATGGAGAGATTTTCCTTGGGCAAGGGAAATATTGCATGGAAATCTTGAAAAGGTTCAGGATGGAAGATTGCAAAGCCATGTCTACACCCATGATCATGAATTGGAGGAAGGTAGACACATCCAGGGAGAAGGATGTAGACCCCACCTTATACAGGCAGTTGATTGGTTCTCTCATGTATTTGGTCAATACCAGGCCAGATATAGCTTTTGCAGTTAACTCTCTTAGTCAGTTCATGGTTGAGCCAAAGAGAGTGCATTGGACTACGGCAAAGCATGTGCTGCGTTATTTGTGAGGTACAATCAAGTATGGAATTAGATATGCTCGAGGTGAAGGAATCAGGTTGATGGGCTATACTGACGTAGAAATGGGCAGGTAGTACAACAGACAAGAGGAGCACTTCAGGGTGTTGTTTCAGTTTAGGATCAGGAGTTGTATCTTGGTTCAGCAGGAAGCAGAAGTCTGTGGCTTTGAGTTCAGTAGAGTCAGAGTACATAACAGCTAGCATGGCAACATGTGAAGCTATATGGCTTCGGAAGTTGCTAGTAGCCTTGTTTGGTCAGAAGGTTGAGACTACGGTGATACACTGCGACAATCAGAGTTGCATCAAGTTGACTGAGAATCCAGTGTTTCATGATAGGTCAAAACATATAGACATCAAGTATCACTTCATCAGAGATTGTGTACAGTGCGGGGTTGTTAAGCTACAGTTTGTACCTACAGATCAGCAGGTAGCAGACATTCTGACAAAGGCATTGGGGAAGGCAAAATTTATCTTCTTCAGAGAGATGTTGGGTGTCATGCAGAATAGCTTCCTCGCTAAGAGGGAGTGTTAATCTTAGTAGTTAGTAGCTTGGATAGCTGTTTGTCCTCATCCATTTGTTATGGGTAGTTTGGACAGCCTAGAATTTAGAGAAATAGTTGTTTTTGTCAAACAAATATTGTTAGGATAAGAACAATTGTTATCTAATATTGACTCCTTTTAGGTGACACCTCATAACCAAGGTTGTTATGGTTATTGAGTTGTCTTAATCTTATCCGTTCATTTGTATTAATCTCAGCCGTTGATTTTCAACGAGAGTAGTATATAAGGGGGTCATTGGGGTCATTTGTAACAAGGAAGTTTTGAGAGAAACTTGCAGTGTTAGCAAGTAGTCTTGCAGTGTTAGCAAGGGCGTAGTGATAGCGTTGGAGATAGCAGTGGAGGAATATCAGCAGGAGGATTAGGAGATTTTCGGAGCTCTTGCCAGTAAGAGGCAAGCAGTATTTGTATCTCTTGATTTGCTGAAGTTTAATATATTTCTCATCTGTAGTACTGGTTTTCCCTACGGGGTTTTTCTAGGGACAATTGTCCGAAAATATTGTGTTCACCTTGTTGGGTATATTTTTTTTATGTGTTTGTATTTGTGAAGTTATAATTGTGTTATTTTCCAATATTTGTTGATCAAATAATCTTACAAGATAGGAGGTTAATAATCAATAAATGTAATAGATTTTTCACAAGAACCTTACAAAGAACTCATCTTGAGGAAGCTCTGCCAGCAAGTAAAATTCAAAAGTGACTCCCTCAATAGAATACACAAGCCCCTTCTGTATATAATTGAATCACAAAATCTAGACAATGAAAGTAAAGTTTGTTGTTGTGGAATTCATAAGTATTTGCATTGTTGGTAGGGAAGTATGAAAGGTCATATTTGTTGATGTGGAATCTTTCGAACAACTATGAGAACTGAGTACATATCCCGTTTCAGTATTCGAGGGTGACATGAGTGATGAGTCATTCTTCCATCTCATAAGATTTTTTGAACATGTTGTAAAATGTAGGTGACAACGTATGCATTCAATATAGTATATTGTGGCAAAGAAAGGTATACGAACTCCATCTAAATGGGCATGTGAATGAAAATGAGGTGGACTACGGAGAATGCGTCTACATTTTGATGACATAATACTTTTTTAGATTGAAGCTTACTTCCTCCACATAATACTATTATCAGCCACATCAACCAACCATTGAGCTCTAGCTTCTCGTCTTCCTCATAGAATTTCTTTTGATATTCAATTGTTGTCGAGGAGAATGCGTTCATACTTTATAGGTATAAAAACTTTTTTATTTTGAACCATACTTCACATAATATTATTATAAGTCACATCAGGGGACTGAGCTCGAGTCCCTCGTCTTCCTTGTACACTTTCTCTGGATATTCGAATGTTGTTGGTGCTTCTGTTTGGGCACAATAAGCCCCTGTCTAGGTTGAGGACTTGTTGAAGTAGTTGGTCGACCCTAGATTTATGAAGGTAAAAGGACGAGGCACATTAAATTCATATCCATCGTCCACTGCACTACAAAAATTCATACACAACCTACTAAAAGAAATTATGTTACACTTTCAGATTTATGAATATCAAAAATATATTTCTATAAAAAAATAAAACAATAAGTATAACTAGAAAACAATATTATAAAGGCCAAATCAAGAGATTCTACCTATAGTATAGTTCATTTAAACATGCTCCAACAACCACGACTGCAACTGCTAATAGAATGACTCTAAGGTTCGCTATCTTTTGTTAGAGTTTTTCGTCAATTGCCAAAACTTAGAAAAAGAAACAATAAAGCAAAATGTTGAACATCTTCCCCGTATCGATCCTTTTCAGCTACTTCCAAGTGGATTTTGGATAATAAATTTGTAAAGTTTGATGGGATTCAAATAATGAAGAGTAATCCTCCCCTTTTTATGCACAACTTTTACCAATTATATATTTTGTGAATTCAAATTGCTGAAAACTAACTTACCAATGCCCTTGGAAAGTTTTTCGTAGGGTGGTTAATCTACCGTGTGATGTACTATCATGCTACCGTTACTTTTGTGCTCTCCGTCAAGTGAAATAACTCACTTTCATGCTCTCTAGCCTCGTCATAAATTTCGAGGACGTAGAATATGACTTCAGTGACTTTGTCGTTACAATATAAAAAAATAAATTATGTGATGCTTTCAAATTTATGAATATCAAAAATATGTTTCTATACAAAAAATAGAACAATAAGTATAACTAGAAAATAAAATTATAAAGGCCAAACCAAGAGATTCTACCTATATTATAGTTCATTTAAGCTCTAGCAACCATGAACACAACTGCTAATAGAATGGCTATAAATTTCACTATCTTTTGTTGGAGTTTTAGTCGATTGCCAAAACTTATAAAAAGTAACAATAAAGCAAAATTTTGAACATATTTCTCATATCAATCCTTTTCAGTTGCTTCTAATTGGAATTTAGATAATAAATTTGTAAATATTGATGGAATTCAAATAATGAAGAGTAATCCTCCCCCTCTTTATGCACAACTTTTACCCATTATTTTATGAATTAAAACAGCAAAACTTACTTGCCAATGCACTTGGAAAGTTTTTCGTAGGGTGGTTGATCTATTGTGTGATGTAATATCATGATACCATTACATTCATGCTCTCCATCAAGTGAAGTAGCTCACTTTCATGCTCTCTAGCCTTGTCATAAATTTTAAGGACGTACAATAAGACTTAAGTGACTTTCTCATCACATAATAACAAGGTGACTTTTTGTTCTTCAACGCCTAATGTAATTACATCATACATTTGTGAAGGGAAGAACAATCATCCTTCTTTAATTATTTTCATTAAAATGTGATAGAGATGATACCGCTAGAAGAGACTAGCTTAAGCCATACCTTTTGGTCTTGCATATCTGTAGCCAAGGCCATCCACCCATCCATCCAACATGTAATAAATATTTCTTCCATTTATTATCTTCCATATTGCTTTTGACTTCATCATGAGATTGTTTTTGACTTGATTTTATCCATTTTTTAAATTTTGGCTCCTCTAAGTGTAAATTACACTCACCTGGGCCTACAAAGTGCTCCAAGAAACAAACATGGAATTTTTGAACATGGAACCTATTGAGTTTTGCCCATTTTTATTTAGGCCCCTTTAAGCACAAATTGCACTCACATAAAAAATGTGAGCAAGACCGAGTCGATAAAGTGGAACATAGATAACTCATAATTTTGGTGTTTCAATTTGTGTTGATGTAGTACATGTAGGTGTTTAGTTTTAAATTTTCTATTTCCAACTTTCAATTAATTTATTTTTCTTTTCTAACAAATCAAACATTGTCCAATTTAAAACCTTCATGCCATATTTTTTTAAACAATGATTGATTGGAAGAAAAATTCTACCTGCTGCTTATATGACCAACCGATGAAGGGCATAATTATCAATGATTGTTCATGCATTGTATGTTCTCTTGCAATTACTTGAGCTTAACCTAGAGGGTATCAATAAACAATGATTGTTAGAATTCGATAGAATTTGAGATGATAAATTGAAGCATAAATAGAAAATACCATTTGTGTAGGAATAATATGAGTCCTGGAATAGGTGTGGGACTACAGGGTTTTAATTTCCATCTTTTTGTTTCCATTTTTCTATTCATGTTTAACTCTTATCTAACAAATTAATTGTCATCTAATCAATAACCATGCATCTAAAATAAATTAAAAAATAAATAGAAAGACTGTCAAATTGTGGAGGATGTTTGGTAAATAATATGTGAAGTCTATTAAGGCTCAAGTTGGTGCCATTAATTCCATGGTCATTGTCCGTGATAGTCGTATTGGCTCCCACACTGTTTTCCCTACCCTTGCACTTCTACTCTCTCAAATTGGATCTTCATTTCCCCTCATCCTCTCCCACTTTTCCACACGCTCAAGTTTTATTTAGTCAATCTACCCCCTTCGGCCTTAACATCGTACATTTCACGTACGATTGCTAGTATTTATCAATATATAAGAGTGTACATTGCACTATCAATGCACATATTTTAAAATACGAGTGATTTGATCTTAAAAAACACAAAACTATGTTTGTAATGTGATTGGGCGACGTTTAAATGGAAAAATTACAATGCCATGTAGAGGTATATATTAAATTTCATGATTTTTATTCAACATCTTCTCCCAACACTCCACATATTGTGTCCTATCTCTTACACCTTTTATTTCACATAATGTATGTGTCTAAAGCACCTCTACTACTCTATCAATTATATGTATCATCAGGACATTCTTACAATCATTATTATGGAACTCCCTTGTACTCTCAATAATTAACCATGTTTTGTCTTTTTACATTTTCGACAATTGGATGTTAATTTGGGCACAAATAAGGTTCTAATTTAGATTAATGTTTATAAATACACATGCATTGCACTTTATTTCAATGGAATGAAATACAGATAATTCATTTTACTATTCAAAAAAATCTATTGAGCATTTACAAACAATCTAGAGGAAATAAAAAAATCATTAGAGCATTTATTGAAGCACACAAGTTTATGTAACACTAGATGCTAGACTATTAGAACTACTCAAATTCTAGAGCTTTTTTTTTTTATATTGTTATTGTCCAGGGGTGTGAAAAAAATACAAATTGTGGTTTCCTTAATCTTTCAACTATTGTTTCCCAATTAGGGAAAGAAGAAGAAAATGTTTTGTAGATGATAAAAGTGAAAGTGTATGAAATTGAGTGATTATTTTAGAGATTAGAACCGGTAAAATGCAGTCATAAATTAGTTTTGAACACATATACCTGATTTTCTAGAGCATAGTGGTGTTGTGTGCACTATTAGGAGATCATATAAAATACCCTTGAGAGAATTTTATGTTTTTCACCAAATTTAAGGGTCAAATCTATGCCAGTTTTGGGCATATAGTTCCATTGTCACATCTCAATTGCAACTATCACTAAACTAGGAAATAAAATCAGATCTTGCACATTATATCTCTTTATTGGCTTTATAACTAATTATTGAACTGATTAATTTTTTCATTTATTATTTAGATTAGTTAATTGTAATTGGAAAGTTGTGTTACGATTTAGTGAAAATCTAAATTTCCATATTACATTATAATCAACTTGTGCTCTCTTAATACTAGATCAAATATAAATTCATATTATTTTTATAGGGGTTTCCCTTGCACATGCTCTTACATCCTATAACCCCAAGGTCCTTGTATGGTGTGCTTGCTATTTTTAATCTCCATTTATGTCACCAAAATTGACAATCCTTAATGATCTAACTAAGAGGGGCCTTAGGATTAATCGAGAACCTATTTAATTTATTAAAACTAATTTAGTTAATGATAGATATACCTTACAAAATAAAATGGAACTGAAAGATAAGTAATGTTGCTCCAAACATTGTATCCTATATTGCAAATGATTGGAACGATGTCCTCTTAAACGATAATGTTATGAATGCATTTCAAATTCATAACACGCATATCTAGTAGAGAATGATAAAGAAAATTTCTTAGACAAACCAGATATGACTAATATTATTGCACAATCAAATTGTATTATAGGAATGGACGTTTTATGCATTAGAAGACCTAAAATGATATAGAAAATTACAACCTTCACAAGAAACTAGCCCATTTGATTATCTTTGATGGGTCATTTTATTCTCCTAGGTTGGCCTTATCATAATGATTTACCTTTGGAACCATGTATAAGAAAGTTTATATCACTTCATTCACTTACTTGGCACTCTCATGAGATCTTATTATAAATACTAATGTAAACGAAACCCAAGGCTTCCTAAATCTCCCCAAAGTTGATCCATATCCATTAGGGCAGTCACTACTAAAATTATAAAGCACTCAACTAGTTCAAGAAGTTAAACTTCCCTCATTTCCAAGCATCCAAAGATCCCAATCCAATGTCTTAGAAAGAGAAAAACCATACCAAACATTGTCAAAGTGGATTAATTTTCCATTCTAGCCATGTTTATGTAGATATCACATGCTAGGTAGAGAACTATTTGTGGTTTGAGGCATGTTTAAATTTAGACAGTACATAGGTTAAACTTCAATCTAAACATTAGCCTTATTGCAAGGTCTTCTACTCATGGTTAGGGTTTGATTTGAATCATATTATTTTAAGGGTTTCACAATTACGCAACATTAGGGTTTGATAGTGAGATACATTTGTAGGAAATTGAAGGGCACAAATAGTAATAATGCCACACTTTCAGTAGGTCCAAGATTGTACAACCAATCCTAGGAGAGTTGTACGATTGTGTGTCATGGAATTTTCCAACTATAACCTCATTAATGAAGCATCTTTAGCTTTAGTACTCCCTATTTTTCTAGTCTATGCACCTACAACTATCTTGTTTCACTGTGTATAGCTAAGTACATCTCTCCTCTTGTGTTTTTGAGATTATATCATATCTTCATTACTAGTTACAACTATTAATGCATTGTTATGATATTATATGATTAATGTTGGAAGTTAATTAATCAGAATAATCCCTTGTAAAAAACCTAACATCCATTTTATTATTGTGCATTTCCATAACATTTTATAAAAGTTAAAAAAGATGTAAACATTTGGTGAACCTAACTCTTGAATCAACTATTTTTTCTAAAAACCCTAGTTACCTTAGGATTTCTTTGTTCATGCTCATCTTCTTCACTCTTAGTGCCATCTATATATTTCAGTTTGCATATGTCCCCTTCCTATGGCATTTTTGTATAGAAATAGACTTAATAATCAATCCACTAAGCATATTGAGCTTTCTCCTCCTACTCGCAAACATCGTATCATCATGGCTCCTTCATCATTTCCTATCTCAACTATTTCATCTCTACTTGACCCTCGCACTCATGAGGTACAATTGCATGAAATTGAAACAAATAGTGATCATTCTTATTATTATGACCATGATTAGGAAAAAAAATTGGACCAAGAACAAGTTGAACTCATATATAGCTTTCATGCATAACATGAAAATCCTCATCACATTTAGCCTATTATTCAGATTCTTCACACTTCCAACCTTGCTTGTGATAAAAAATCTAAGGAAGAATCCCGTTTTGGGAGGCCTCCACCCTCTTCTACTATGCATACATCTACTATTCCTACATCTATGGTGCCTACATCCACGGGGGCACATAATATTCCAACACATAATGTCTCTATGCCCATTCTTATTATTACCATCGTTTCTACATGTATTCAAGGTGGTTCACATGATTCTTTTTCTAGCACGTAGGCTCTTGAAGCCCTTGCTCACACTTTACAAGATCAAATCTTACATTTACAATGAGGTGCACTCCCTTCTTCTTATTTTATAGATTCTACTCAATTGTTTCATAAACCACTTGCACCTGAAGTGGTTGTTTAAATTCCTATGCATTCACTTTTTGTTTGACTTCTCCCCTATAAAATTGTGTTAGTATGTGGTTGATCTCATGGAGAAATAATTTATTTTTGAATTATCAAGCCTATATCCCAAGCTCACCAAGTGGAGTTTTGATCTAAAATTCTCACCACCACCCATGTGCATTACAATTCTTATTGGGTTCCCTCTAAAGTTGGCTATAATTTAAGCTATTTAATTTATTGAAAAACTTCTTACGGGATGATGCCAAACAAGTTTGAGGGTTTCACAAAGGTGTTTGGGATGCATGTTTCCTATTGCAATAAAAATGTGGCATGGGCATCATTAACATTCATCGTCAAATCATTATTTTGTATGCTAAATGGGTCATGTAGATTATGAAAAGAAAAGAAGTTTGGACAATCTTGTTAAAATATTATATCTCAATTGGCTCTATTTAGGTAAAGCACATGAATAAAATATTATATTTCACATGCTTTTGATCACCATTGTTCTAATAAAAATTGAGGGGTATTTCATCACAAAAATTGTCTCATAATCCGTAAAATTATTCTAGCCACATCTTGAGTGGGTTGGAGATGGTTTGAAAAATGGTCTTTCTATGAAAAATCATAATCTATGGTGGTCCCATATCACGACTCCTTCTAGCATACCTATAGCTAAATTTCTTGGCATTAAGGAGATCATAATTTTTTTTTATAAAAGACACATTTCCATACAAGACTTTGTCACCCCTAAAAATTGGATCCCATGGTCGGAGTTGTAAAGAAAATTCAACCTTATGCCCCATGATCTTCCTTCACTCTCTCGCAATAAGGATTTGTTTCTTGATGTTATGCTAATAACCTTGGAATCCAACTGCCTATAACCTGGTGGAAGGATTGGTGATGAAATTGTGACATTGCCTTCAATACGAGCATTTTGTTCCATTTATTACCATCATCAGAAGGGACTCGGTATGTTTTCTGGGTCTCCATGTATTATAACCTGAAATTCCCTTTCTTTGGTTGTTATTTGTCATTGTTTTTCAACATGTAACTTGGTTTAATCTTGTAAACATGTTAAATATTTTTATTCTATTCCGAGACAAATTTACGGGATCTTAAACGACCCATTCTCCTTGAAAATGAAGGTATTAATTTTTTTATTCACTTTCCCTTTTTCCTTGCACATTATAATTGTGAGTCAGTAACAACCAATTTATTATGGTTTAAATCTGCAGAAAATACTTCTCATCGACACTCCCAATGATGTGGTCGATGATGCGGCGGTGCTCAGGAGATGAGGGGTACGGTAAGAGACGGAGTTATCCAACACATGGAATGGAATGGGGCGAACCATATGGAAGAGTGAAATTGTCCCTGTAAATCTCATTTTTGTGCAAGGGAGGATAAAGTGTAAATTCTATTTTCGCAAATATGTGTGTTGAAACTATTGCTTTCATTGTCCATCGCCTAATTTTGTGTGGATAAATTTTTGTTTCGTTGGTCCCTTTTGAGTGGTTGGTTGTTTTCACCTGGCATCTTGCATGCAGACTTGTATGGATGGAAGTATTGTGGACAACAAAAGAGTTGAAGGGGAGGAGTGGTCTGAGACCAGTTGTGATTGCAAGCTCCACGATAGCGGATTTGTTTCTGCTTTATGTTATATGTTTTATATTTGTATTTGTCACGGTTTCTTTCTTCTGTGTATAAATGGGTGTGGGTTCATTAATTTGTTTGAGATTGGATTTTGTGTTCGTTGTCGATTTTTACAGGATATAGACTGAAGTTTGAGGATACATATTTGGTTTGTTTGCAGGGGTTTTGATTCCAACAAAGACACACATAAAAAATCAAAAGCTTTTCTATATTGCATTTTTAAATCTGGGACTGTGAGTAATGAAAGGCTTTTGGGCTGATGGGTTTTCAATTAGTCCTTAAACAATGGTTGGAGAAGACTGATCTTTGGGTGTATAACATTTTGTGTAGTAGGTACGAAATTTCCGAGTTGTGACTACAGAAGCTGCAATAATTAGGGCTTTGCTTCAATATTCACGAGGTTAGGTATTTGATTCACATATAGTGATAATTGGAGCCCCCTAATAAATGTTGAAGAAATACCCATTATAACATGGGAATTGACAAAGTTCAACTCAATCTCAAATAAGTCTGAAGCTATATATCCATTCACCCAGCTTTAATAATCTTTTTTCCCTACCGTTAACCCACCACACACGAGGAGGAGGTTTTCCCCACCTGATTAAACACGAATCCTAACCCCTCCTTTAATAGGATGCATGAATTCTAAACAGAGCTGCTGATAATCTCAAGTAAGTGATACACATTAGTTTTGGTCACAGCTGCTCGCTGCACATAATATGCTATCAATTAGGATATATTACAAAAAAACAGTGACATCTTTTAGCTTCTTTTGCATGTCTTTCTTCTCTTTTTAGTTTATTGTCTTTGTTGATTTAAAAATACCATAAATTTCTTCTGAATGAATATGAGTCATGGTTTTGGTCAGAATGTTGTGATCGGATAAGTATGTAGGTAGCTTAGATTGTTCAATAATATAGAGATTGACTATTACAAGTAAAGTACAATGATATTTTAATATTATATAAGTGGAATGATTAAAGCAATAGTGGGAACCCACACGAATGCTAGTGAAATAAACAAAGGGAATACTATCTAAAATATAGATGAAGGGAGTGTGTTGAAATACGGAATTATTGAAATTATACAGCAGAGATGAGGTGCTAACAAAAAGATGAGTTGCTAACAAAAAATATATGGGTTGAAAACTATGTAGAAAACACTATATTCCTAGAAAGAAGAACGTACCTAAATTTTTTATAAAGATGATACAAAAAGAGTAATATACACTTAAATCAACTGATCATGGTGTTGTACACATAACACAATTATCAAGTAAACAAATCCATACTCATGTTCAATCAAATGATTTTAGTTAATTCTTTGTTTTAGCTGTTTGTAACTTTTATTGCCTATGATTCAATACTTCCATTTAAAATAGCTTAATACATTTGAGATTTGTAACTTTAGTTCAACATTTTTGTATCCATGGCATAATTATATTCTCATTCTATGTAAAATATATAAAATAAAATGATGTTCAACACAAATCAAATTATACAAGCTCGACAATACAACCTGATCAATACTATTCTCCCATATTGTTAATTTCATTACTCTTTTAATGGTATCTTCTATTATACAATGATCTCACATATGACTTGATTTGTTATGAGGTTCTAGAATTGACTAGATGTACATATGTTTGTTCAGTTTTAGATTTTAGTTTTCTTTTCTCTCAAATACACAAATGTTAATCATCAAGTGTTGCCTTGTATTGTCTTAAGCATTTTCTTGAGAAGAATGCTTCTTAATGGGTTGAAGGAACTTTAACTATTGTTAAATCTTATTCCGAACCCGTATGCAAGACTATGAAACTTTTCTATTGAATGTTTCATGCCATTACCCAAATGAAATGACATATTATAACAGTTGCCAACAAGAATGTGCATACTCATATTTCCATTTCCTACTATGCAGCATCAAAACTGCAGACAAAAAAACAATCCAATGTATTGCTAAATATGAAACATTGTTTGAACTCATGTCTTCACCGACTACAACAACACGTGTGCGATACTTTGAAGATAAAGAAATTGAGATAGAACTATTATCAAATTTTGCATTGCATGAAACATTCACACTAAAAAAACAATATCACCAGAGAAATTATTGCAACAAGCCAGGATAAAGGAATGTTACCTCTTTGCAATGCATAATTCTCCAAGTACAATTTATATTTTCAAAACATAGATTGATACTCACATTCACTATTATTTTATAGGCAACACAACTCAATTTCTTTCACAAGAAAGCATCTATGAATCCTCCATTCAAACTATGTTAGCTCCATCATTTTAGGGTAAACAACTTTCATGCATTCACGTGCTACAATTGATTCATTGTCCTTACAAATGAAACACTACTTCTAATACTGATATATATCTATTTTCCACATATGCAAACCACCATAACAGGCAACAACCAACAAGACAAACAACAACGAAAAAAATTTATCCTGACAAAATGTGATACAAATTGATTAATAGATGTTTGAATAAATTGCATTGTAATAATGCTAAAAAATTTATCCTGAAAAATGTTATACAAATTACTAATAGACGCTTGAAAAATTGCATTGTAATAAATCAAAAAGTTATCCTAAAAAATGTTATACAAAGTACTAATTGAATACTCATGACTATATATTTGTGTGACCATATGCCCTCGTCATCTCCACCCTGTCTTGTGGTATGGCCACTGATGCAAGGCTCAAACTTCTCCTCAAAGGCAGGGAGGGGTTATAAAATGCCCTCGAAATCTTAATTCCAAATCATTCAATATGAGGGGAATTATCAAAAAAAAATTCTGCACGATGGACATCAAGTTTATGGAATCCAGGACCAAATAGAGAGAATGTGCTCAATTTTCGTTGATTGTTCACACATTGCCTAATTTCCTATAGTTAGTTGTGCTTAAAATTGAAAAGAGGGGATACAATTTGTTACAAGAAACCAACATTTCAAAAGGATTTCAAACCTAGAACCTATTATATCTTCCCTATTTTTTATTTTGACCCCTTTAAGCATAAATTTCACTCACGTAAATAATGTGATTGAGATTGAGACGATACAATGGAGAACAAATAACATATATTGTTTAGGTAAGAACAATATGATATGTGGAATAGGTGTGGGATATGCGGGTATTTAAGCTCCACATTTTTATTCCCAACTTTCCATTCATGTCTTCATCTTATCTAACAAATTAAACATCGTCCAATCGAAAACCTTAAGACAACAATAAAATAAAATTAGCAAAGCCTATTTTCCACACATTTCCTCTAAAATTTAAGTTTCTTTCACTTGTGCAAGGTCCATTTGTTGGTTCTCTAGAACTCACAAAAAAATTAATGGCATTTAATGAGAGACCCCTCCATATGGCTAAAAAACAAATCAAGTACAACATTATTCTTAAGCTTGACACCATTCTTTTATTAATTTGACTCATGTTACTCAATAATTATTTCATCATGTCCATCCATTACCCCTCAAATATTCTCTCATTGTCTTCTCCTTGATATGGAAAATATTTTAATAAGACCTTTAATATATATGTCGAAATATCTTTCCAAATTTGTCACCTCTCAAAAGATTAAAAGTTTAGACTAGCCTATCAAAGTTAGTATATTAAAAAGTGTCATGGTTCAACTTACTTTGGATATAATTAAGCCTTTATAAATCATGGAAATACCATCCTATCCATATTTCGTCATTTGGAGAAGAATGAATACCTTGAAAAAGGCAATGCAAAACATTAATATGTTTCCCACGTTTAACTTTTTTATCTTTGCCATCTCATATTTTTGTAATGTGTGGAAAGTATTTCCTGTTTGGTGCTACATAGATATCTCATGAACCCCTTTATTATTATGTTTCTAAAATAATGTCAATGTCGTGTTGTGCAAGTTAAAACATCGTCTCTCATTACCAAAATATTGCAATGAATGGTCCCATAGTGTGTTTTAATAACATAAGCGTGCAAGGAAAAGCAAAAAAAGGTAAACACAAGTGAAACTTGGTATATACTTTGTGCAGGAGCACTAGCTCAAGGGCCCAAACATTCATAACTCCAACAAATATTTTTTTGGTTTTGTTGATTCTATGTTGTCTATTAACTGCAGAGGATATGTTGGATGACAACGATGAACTAAAGTGAACATTGGGAAAGGCACACGTGCTAGTCTCAAAGTTTATGCAAAGGATTCCTTTCTTGAAGCAATCGTGAAGGAGACTAAACAAATCCTTCAAGGCCAAGTATAATTTGGAAATCAGAAATGGCATGAGGCTTTCCCCTTTAAGCACAATTCCGCATATTCCCTTGTTGCTTGTGATGTGAGCTTAGTGTTATCACAAAATTATAGCACCCCCGAATGGCCTAATTTGTGGATTAGGGCATTTGCGGGGTAACTTGTGTAACATTGGGTCATCTCTCAAGTTGTGGGAAAACGGGCTTGAGATAACCCTCCAGAGAAAGTTGGTTCTTGCTCCTAAACTACCTACCTACTAATCTTGGTACCAATAGAAAGCAAGACTATCTAATCCTAATTTGACTTTCCAAGAGGCCAGGGAGAGAGAATGCATGAAAATAAAAAGACTAAACTAACAGCAGTGATACACCAAAATAAGGAGGGTGTGAGAATAACTTCCCAATGTGTGAAAATAGAAGAAAAATACATATTAGAGAGGGTGATAACGGTTCTCCATAATCTAATAACAGCACTCACAACACCTTTCCATATAAACACAATAACAATGAATCCCTGTAAGAGCATAAAATAGATGTATTTTTGTAATGAGATTGAAGAGGTAAGAAGAATGCAAACAAACACGGTAAGGGAAGATACATCCACAAACTTGCATCTATTGCTTCATTGATATACACAGTTCAAGCTATTATGAGATAAAGGCTTGGATCACCATGCAATAAGTCCACTATAAGGGCCTGCAGCACATTAGCTTCACAAAACAAAAAATGGCAGAAGTTTTCTACTCAAAATTATCCCCCCTTACAATGAGCCCAACACTTCAATTTATAGAATTTTGAGAGGAGAGAAAGAAAGGGTGCAATTCCCAAAATCCACTTTCCCACCAATTTCAAGTCATGATAAATGAGTGTTGTTGGTGATTTTGGACCTGTAGAATTAATCTCAAGGTCTCTATAACTTACAGCAGTGAAAGAATAATTCCTCATGCTCATTAAATGCTCCTCCAACCACTTACCAACCACCAAATATAATTGGGCTTGTTTTCCTTAAAATTATCCATCAAATATCCATCAAATTATGCATTTCTTTCTTGTTGTGCGTTGGGCTTGGAGTCAGATTCCAACGAGACTAATTTTGTGAAAATCCGTTGAAAATTGCTCAAGTTATGACTTTCTGAGTGATCGCAACCATTTTGAGTTTCACAAGTTTAATTGTTACTTCCACGGACTGTGCATTTAATATTTGTAGTTGTGGATGTTTACTCTCACTATTCACCAACCTAACCTCACTAAAAATAATAAATCTAGTTTTTTGGCATAGAGGATTTGATATCTTTCCAAAAAGTTCAATTTTGTCAAAATCGGAGCTCCGGGTCAAAAGTTATGCCCATTTTAAGATCATGGTCAAGGTGTTCCACACGGGTTCTCACAACTCCACATTAAACCATTTTCCCTTTGCATTGCGGGTATTGCAAGTTTACGGGGGACATAAGGCACTTAGGTGCAAGGGCTGCTTGGGCCTCCAAATTCTATTTTATCTGCAATACTCTCTACCTCCTTTGTTGTGCGGCAATTTCAAAGCCTTCGCGGGGAACTCATGTCTCTGCGGCACTTGTGCCATTCAGGCCCCGAACTTATGCCTTATCCGCAATACTTTGAACCCGCTTCAATTCCTTTGCAAATCGAGTAAATCGGGATTTTGGGGAACTTGTGGCCCAATGGAACTTGGAGCGCCCGGGCCGTCGAGACCCATTTACCCGTTGAAATCATTGTTTCTTTAGCATTTCAGACCCAAGTCGAGGGTGAGGAACCCTGTATCTGTCCGCAACCATTTCACCTGCAGCCCCAGACCCGCAATATATTAAAATAGGCCTTTTCCCCGTTTCTCTAAAATTTTAGCAAATTTTCGCTAACTCCTTAGATTTTTCTCCCAATAGGGAAGTTAGAGAAAAGCAAAGGGGTGCCTCCAAAATCCAATTTTTTGTTTTCACCTTTTATGCATGTTTAAGTTTAAAGAAACTGTGTAAGTTATAAAATTTATCTTGAGGGTAAATTTTGGACAACCCTTAGATTTGGAATTGGGTTAGACATTTGGAGACTGTGTTAACTCCTATACCATGCATTTACAATGTCGAAACAATTATACTTTACATTGGGTATGTTTTCAAGCTCATTTGTATCTTTCCATGGATTTGTTTGAGGTCCTCCGAATATGTTTCTAGATAATATCTTAGCCTCATGTTGTTTTGTTACATGATTCTATTCGACCCTTTTCCAACTACATCACCATCCTTCCAATTGGGCCAAAATGGGAGCTTAGGGTAGGGCATAGGAAACCATCAAATTCGTAATGGAAGGTGGATCTCATCTCTCCCTTACGCTTCGCTTGGCTTTACTCTTGCATTGAACAATGTATTATCACCTAGCCTAACTTGATCCCTCAAGGTTCCTCTATATTGAATTTGCATTTGGTTTTGAGATAAGTAGGAATTAGTCTTTGCACTGAGGGTACTCTAAGCTTCACATTATATTGCTACATGGATCCTATATTAAGTATTGGGATTCACACTTGCTCTCATTTGGAAGCTCCTTGTACCACTAATGCGATCACCCAAGTTTGCATCTTCCCTCCACTCGCCCACTATTTCAGTTTGCATGCAAATGTTGAACAATGCATTGGTCGACTCTCCAAAAGGCTAGATGATGCAATCTACATGTGTCCCTATGCCTTGACATATGAGATACCATCCCTTCCAACAATCCTAAACTAACATCCATACATTCAATATAATCCATCATTCAAATTTGTTGGCTCATCAACATATTATAATCTTCAAACCAATCAACCAAATTATAATCTTCAAATTGAAATTCTCCCTGTCAATAACCTTGAATGAGCTAAAGCATCGAAGGAGGACCCAGTCACACAAAAAAAATCTGCTTTTTCTAATACCTCAAACATTAATTACACTAATATGAATTTCCAAATGGGAGTCTTGGTAGTTGTTCTTGACACACATCAAAGAAATGTAAGCTAGAGGTTTTGTTTTGGTGTTCATTTATGGACAACATTATCATGACTATTGATGAGGGTAACCCTATTATTTACCTTAATCTCTAAATAGAAACCTTAATTAAAATGACTTGCATGTTGCACACCCTTTCTCCTTCAAATGATTGACACAAATGACATGTCATATGGTTGTGAGAAAGAAAAGTTTCACATTGATTCCCCCAACATTTCCCCACCCTTACATTTCTACTCCCTCAAACTCCTTCAATGTCCCTCTTCCTCCTCTAATATTTCACTTCCCCTTCAGCGTTTCCATCACACATTTCATGTGCGAGTGCTAGTTTATGTTTTTGTATAAGAAGAATTATGAGAAAGAAAATTACATGCATTTTTATTGATTTAAAAAACATCAATATAATTTTACAAATTACATTATATTAAAAATAGTCTTTTATAATTTCCATTAAAGAAATCAGATATCATTTAAATTTGGAAAAACATAATTATAACATATATGCCAACTTGTATATTTTTTTTTTTAAAGAGAGAAAAGGGAAACAATGAAGGGTTGGTATAAATTGGTAAACAAATATTAAAAAACAAATAAACCTTATAAAAATCTTTAAGTCATTGAAATCCTAGAGGATAAAAAGACCATTAAGCACTCAAAAAACTGTTATGCATTTTGGGATTCTTTAATCTATCACAATGACGACAGTTATTATTATTGTGTCCTTATCTGGGTAAGTGCAGCAAGTTGGTGGACAATTAAGTGGACATAGAAACCTAAAATTTAGGTACCCCCATTGTGGTTTCTAAACCGCACTTGAGCAATTTTTTTTATAGGTTTGGTGATTTCCAAACTTAAAACCACGCTTGCAGTCCTCTGAAGCAAAAAAACATACCCATGACTCCTCATTTTCCTCCATTTTTCCTTTCCAACCGTGATTCCTCTTAGACCTTTGGCACTCGCGCTTTGAATACCCCCTAAAAATTGCTCTTCGGACTTCTGGATCGTTATAGTTTCAACCATGCTGCTAAGACAAAGAGGTAAGCCCTCGATTTTGATCATTTTTTTTGCATTTTAGGTTTTTTTTTGTGATTTTCATGGGTTTTTCAATTTTTTGTTTATGTATACATTTTTTTTGTTTTTTCAGTTGCTTAGCAAGCTCGTAATCCCGCAAATCGTCAAAATATTCCTCAAAACCCTCCAAACAATCCTCAAAACCCTCCTCCAAACATAGTTCCGCCTCCTGTGGCTCCTTCTGTCCCCACAGAACCAACAAGAACACAAGCTAATATCGTTGGAAGACTATAAGAAAATAATATTGTCATTGAGAACCTTATTTAGACTATAAGACAAAATCATGCCAGAAATCCGTCCCACATGACTTTAGCCAACACATTGCAAAAATTGATTGGCGAAGTTGACTCTGCAACCAACCAAATAGACAGATAGAATACCTTTAGAGGTGATTGTAGGCAGTGGATGCGGTCGTAAAAGACAAATTTTTTGGAAAAGACTGCATTTGTGCATTATTTACTGACATAAGAACCAATGCCCCCCCACAGCTACTTGCAAACGGTTCCCAATCCATTGGTGCCATGATGACCGAATCAAGAACAATTTTTGGGACCGATGGTGGATGGTTTTTGATTATCCACCATGCAACAACAATGAGGTTCCTATCTATTTTTTGAAGAAATTATATTGCAAGTTCATGCTTAATGAGGTCCCAAATTATTTTGACTTTTCTGAGTTTTATGGGCGAGGAGGTGGCTCTGCACAGAGTAGACCTAGTGCACACGTTGGTCAACCAAGGATCCCCCATGCCCCAAAACCCCCACTGCCTTCAGTTATCCCTCCTACAGTGAAGGAGGTTGTGGAGATTGACACACTACATGCATTGAGGGAGCTCACTGACACTCTGACCCAACATAGTGACCAAATTGCATCTGGTGATGTTGGTGGAGGTGCCAGTTCTAGCGCACCACACCACTGTGGATCATGTGGTGCCATATGCATTGCGGGTGAGACATCATTTGCTAGATCACATGATTTATTTTCTCTAGATGAGATAATGGTAGATGTTTTTGGAACTAGTGCAAAGGATCTTGGTCTTTCATGGGTAAATGTCAAATAACTATTATATATATATATATATATATATATATAATAGTTTAATTCATGTTTGAGATTTTAATATATATGTATTTGATTGTACGTCATGTACATACATGTAAAAACTAATTTTTTATTTTATTTTAAATAGCAAGAGCCGGTGAAGGAAACATCCGACGTCGACATGCTAGCTACTGTAGCTGGGCGTGTTACAAACTTAAGTTTCAAGTTATACTTAAATTTTAAATTTCATTTGATTGTGTACTTTTATTATTATAATGTTTCACCTGTACATGTACATATTAATATATGTTTGTCTTTTATACGCAGGAGCCTAGCGGGTCATCATTTGCTCTGGGAACTGAGGCTCCTAGTACGCCTCACATGACTTTTACGCAAGTTAGTTTCTTTTACACTTTGTTTCTAATTGTGGAAGTTCACGTGGATTATGCTTTGGGTCTGTTATGTGGCAGTCATGCAGATTAATATTGATTTGTACATATTTTTTGTATAGCTTATGACTGCCAAAGAGACTCCTCCATATATGCAGACTATGGAGGCTGCTGTAGATACTGCCATAACATCTCTAGATCCACTAACTGAGGTACAATTTTTCAAATTTGTTAAATTTTGGAGGAATTATTTCTTATTACTTAAATCTACAATATAAAATTTTGTACATGAAATATTTAATTTGAAATTTAATTATTTATATGTAGCTTACCCCTCGTGAGTCTATTGTTGTCCCTGTGACACGTCAATGAAAAATTGATAGGGATCATGACATTGCTGTAAGATTTCACATGCATTTTAACTAAATTCTAAGTTTCTAAATTTTGAATGTATTTTAAAAATATGGGTGTTAAAAACTTGTTGTTTATGAATGTGCAGGTTAGGTTGCAGGCCTTGCTTAGAGATGCCTAGGACCACACGGATGAAATCCATAGTGGCATCTCCCTCCACTACATCCTCTAGGTCGTGGACATGCTACTTCTAGCAGGGTGAAGAGAGGGAAGATGTTTCATGATTAGATTCATAGGACCTGGATGTGCATAGATATATATATGGGCCATCTGGTCCTAGTTCATGATTCTTTCATATAGTCCATTATATATATAGCCTTATGTGACCACATGTGGTCCTATATGTATGACACACTTAGTTCGAGATGTACACATGTTATGAACTTATATTTTCAGAGACGTGCATCCAACACACTTAATTTGATACATTATATATACATGCGTTAGTTTTCATAATGATATTACTTCTATGTTTGATTTGATTTCATTGCACATGATATCCTTCTATGTATGTATGTTCTATGTATATTAGTTTTATATGTATGTTTGATTTAAAATTAAAAAACCATGTCCCGGAGCAATACATTGTACAATTGTTAAGAAGACCTATTCCATTAAGCAAAACCTATATAACCATGCTAGGTGAACTACAAAAGGGAAATACATAATTACTTTTTTCACAGTAATTACGTAGGGTGTATGTGCAACTCTAATTATTTTCTTGCCTCCTAATAATGTGCACATCTTTGAAAGAATGGTTGTGAGGGAATTTATATAACTAACATTTTTTCTTTTAAAGATAACACTCATTATTGCATATCAACTAATACAATTGTTAGAAATAAGCGAGGTAGATTTCATCTTGAACTATATGAATATAACGTTACTATGGTGCAACATTGCATGGTACAATTGTTAAGAAATTAAGGGAAGCATTTATGTATTGTTTTAGAGATTATCCCATTAATAGGGCTTATCCCATTGATCAATAGATACACCTTAATATCTCTTTATAATTTGGTGTTATGCCAATGAACTAAGAAGTTACACATGATTTGATTATCGTAAGTAGATTCACTTCCCTATTAAGTCCTATATGTTTTTGTATTTAAGCACACACTTTAAAAACCCCATTTTTTGTATACCCTACAATCCTTCTAGTCCAAAATACACATTTTTGTGAGGGGGTTTGTCAAATAATTCACATCCTTACCATTCCAAGGTATTTGAAAAAATTTCAAGGTTCTTCAATGAATTTTAAAATGATATATCACTTGGAATTTGTGAACATTCTTTACATATTTATTTAGGATGTTTGTACATATGTTATGACATATCAATCTAGATAAGAACACATAAATATGTATGTAATGTATATTGTCAAATAATTCACATCATGGCGGGCTCTAGGGAGGCCCGAATTGGTGTCAAACCACCCGATTTGGAGCCTTCCTAACATTCCTTGAAGCCTTCGTGGCATAAATGTTTACAAACTACCTTTTCTAGGCAGTCCTAGGAAATGAATGGAGGTGAGTAGTGAGAAGTCATGCCTCAAGACGTCATGGCACCAAACTGAATTGCACCGAAACATGTCTGAGTGGCTAGGTGAACGCTAGAGGAGGCGTCGTTTCGGTGCGCGATAATGTCATTGCTTTCGGGCTACTTCTTTCGGGCATAGTCCCTTAAGAGCCCTGAGACCAAAAAATTGTTCAACTTTGAATGGGTGACTACGTGGACTCCATGAAACCTAAGGACGTCTCATCTAAAATCCTACACCTTGGTGTAGGGACCCTTTACAATAACCTGTCTCAGTTTTTTCCTTCTCCAATCTGTGCTCTCGCTGCCCTATTGTTTGCAAACGTGCGAAATAGTGCAGTTTGAGACAGTGTAAGGCTGTCAAACGGTATATTTTGCAAGACGGTGGGTCGTGGCACTGAATCAATAGGGCTAACACATCTAGGTGGCCAGGTGAATGCTAGAGGAGGTGTCATTTCATTGTGTGACAACGTCATTTCTTCCAGGCTACTTCGTTCAGGCGTAGTCCCTTAAGAGCCCTGAGACCAAAAAATCGTTCAACTTCGATGGGTGACTACACAGCACTCCGTGGCACCTAGAGATGTCTTGTCCAATCCTACACCTTAGTGTAGGGACCCTCTACAATATTCTGTCTTAGTTTTTTCCTTCTCCAATCAATGCTCTCGCTGCCCTATTGTTTTGCAAACACGTGCAAAATCGTGCAGTTTGAGATAGTGTAAGGCTGTCAAACACTATATTTTGCAAACGGTGGGTCGTGGCACCGAACCGACTGTGCCACCAGGTCTAGGTGGCTAGGTGAATGCTAGAGGAGGCATATTTTTGTGCGTGAAAATGTCATTTCTTCCAGGCTAATTCGTTCAGGTGTAGTCCCTTAAGAGCCCTGAGACCAAAAAATCATTCAACTTCGACACTACGCGCACTCTGTGGCACCTAGATACACTCATCCAATCCTACACCTTGGTCCTAGGGACCCTCTATAATATCCTGTCTCAGTTTTTTCCTTCTCCAATCGGTGCTCTCGCTGCCCTATTGTTTGCAAACGCATGAAATAGTGTAGTTTGAGACAGTGTAAGTTGTCAAATGCTATATTTTGCAAACGGTGGGTCATGGCACCAAACTGACTGCACATGTCTAGACAGGTGAATGCTAGAGGAGGAATGTCGTTTTGGTGTGTATGAAAACGTTGTTGCTTCCGGGCTACTTCGTTCAGGCATAGTCCCTTAAGAGCCCTGAGACCAAAAAATCATTCAACTTCGACGGGTGACTACGCGCACTTTGTGGCACCTAGAGATGTCTCATCTAATCCTACACCTTGGTGTAGGGACCCTCTACAATATTCTGTCTAGATTTTTTCCTTCTCCAATCAGTGCTCTCGCTGCCCTATTGTTTGCAAACACGTGTAAATAGTGCAGTTTGAGACAATGTAAGGCTGTCAAACACTATATTTTGCAAACGGTGGGTCGTGGCACCAAACTGACTACGCTGACATGTCTGGGTGGCTAGGTGAACACTAGAGGAGGAATCATTTTGGTGCGTGACAATGTTGTTTCTTCCGGGCTACTTTGTTCGGGTGTTAGTCCCTTAAGAGCCCTGAGACCAAAAAATCGTTCAACTTCGATGGGTGACTACGTGACTCCATGGCACCTAGAGATGTCTCGTCTGATCCTACACCTCAGCATAGGGACCCTCTACAATAGCTATGTCTTTTTTTTCCTTCTCCAATCGGTGCTCTCACTGCCCTATTGTTTGCAAACATGCCAAATAGTGTAGTTTGAGATAGTGTAAGGCTGTCAAATGCTATATTTTGTCAAATGGTGGATCATGGCACCAAAACGACTGCGCTAAAATGTCTGGGTGGCCAGGTGAATGCTAGAGGAGGCATCGTTTTCATTGTGCAACAACATCATTTCTTCTGGCTACTTCGTTTGGGCGTAGTCCCTTAAGATCCCTGAGACCAAAAAATCGTTCAACTTTGACGGGTGACTACGCGCACTCTGTGGCACCTAGAGATGTCTCATTTGATCCTACACCTCGGTGTAGGGACCCTATACAATATCCTTTCTCAGTTTTTTCCTTCTCCAATCGGTGCTCTCGTTGCCCTATTGTTTGGAAACGCATGAAATAGTGCAGTTTGAGACAGTGTAAGGCTGTCAAACACTATATTTTGAAAAATGTGGGTCGTGGCACCAAACCGACTTTGCCGAAACATCTGCGTGGCTAGGTGAACACTAGAGGAGGTTCCATTTTGGTGTGTGACAACGTCATTGCTTCCGGGCTACCTCGTTTGGGCGTAGTCTTTAAGAGCCCTGAGACCAAAAAATCATTCAACTTCGACGGGTGACTACGCACACTCTGTGGCACCTAGAGATGTCTCATCTGATCCTAAAAATCTGCATGTAGGGACCCTATAGAATAAAATTTCTCGGTGTTTTCCTTTTCTAATCGGTGCTCTTGCTGCCCTATTATTTGCAAACGTGCCAAATAGTGCAGTTTGAGACAGTGTAAGGCTGTCAAATGGTATATTTTACAAATGGTGGGTCATGGCACCAAACCGACTGCACTAACATGTTTAGGTGGCAAGGTGAACTCTAGAGGAGGTGTCATTTTTGTGTGCAACAAGGTTCGTTGCTTCTGGGCTACCTCGTTCGGGCATAGTCCCTTAGGATCCATGAGACCAAAAATCGTTCAACTTCGACGGGTGACTACAATGAACATCCATGGTACCTAGAGATGTCTTGTATAATCCTACACCTTTATGTAAGGACCCTCTATAATATCTTATGTCTTATTTTTTCCTTCTCTAATCGTGCTCTCACTGCCCTATTGTTTGCAAACACTTGAAATAGTTCAGTTTGAGACAGTGTAAGGTTGTGAAACGTTATATTTACAAACAGTGGGTCATGGCACCGAACTGATTATGCCGACACATTTGGATGTCCAGGTGAACACTAGATGTGGCATCGTTTCAGTGCATGATAATGTTGTTGCTTCTAGGATACCTCATTCAGGATCGTAGTTCCTTAAGATCCCCGAGACCAAAAACATTGCATTCAACTTCGATGGGTGACTATGCGAGACTCTGTGGCACCTAGAAATGTCTTGATCTATATCCTACACCTTAGCATAGGGACCCTCTAAAATAGTCCTGTCTTGGTTTTTTTCTTCTCTAATTAGAGTGCTCTTGTTGCCCTATTGCTTGCAAATGCACACAAATAGTGCATTTTGAGACAATGTAAGGATGTCAAACGACTATATTTTGCTAACGGTGGGTCATGGGGTACCGAACTGACTATGCACACACGTAGGGATGGTCTTATAAACCCTTGGGGAGGTTTCGTTTTGGCTGTCTAAGATCTATGTGCTTTTGGGCTACCTCCTCTGGAGCCATGAACCCCCTCCACAGGTACATAAATCATTGTTAATTACTTCTCTTTTCTTGTAAATCAATGAAATATTCTCTTAGCTTCGAGAATTTACAATTCTCTACTAACAGTGCCAACCACATGAAGGTGGAAGCTTTTTTGGCACCACTAACCTGCACATAAAAGTGTTAGTCAAAGAAATTTAAGTTTCAAATCAAAACCATACTAGATATATATAAAATACACAAATTTAATAAAATATATGAACTTAAATTTATGTAACTAAAAAATTTATATATACCAAAGAAATTATATATACCAGACATGAGCATTGTAAATTCATTCCAATGAACCATTAGCATCAGATCTAGTTGTGAATAATAGACAAGATTGCTTCATGATTTGACTCTCAAACCTTCCAAAGAATCTTGTTATTAGGCGTTCCTCGATATCTATATAGCTAAATATTTGTTGCTAGAACTAGATGCAAATATAAAAGTATTTTCCTGTGTGTCTCAAAGTCTTCAAACACCTAAATAGAGGAGTTTTTTAATGGATACCGTCGAAGCCAAGTTCCAGTAACTACCACTGACCCTGTACGGTACTCAATATCTTCGCCATCTATAATAGAGAGAAGTCAACTTATTTCTTTCCTCGATGCAACAACATAAGAAATAGTCAGTTCCTTCTTCATTGTCTTCTGTCGCAATAACTGCAAACACATGTCCTACAAAAAAAAAGGTTTCAACTCAAATTTAAATTGTACATATTAAAATTTCAATGGACATAACTCAATACAAAAATTGTAAATAACCATAAATACCTTGTTGCACCAAAATCAAAATTATTGTCAAAGTCCTTAGGATGTTGCAACTTCATATGCAAAAACAAGTCATAATGCTTGTGGAGGTTGATAACTAGAAGCGGAGTTAAAGGCCTACAAATCCATCCATCCACCCATTCTTGTGAATCACACTCAACAGTAAAAAATTTGATACAAGATGCACAAAAACATGTCAAATTTCTTGTCCATGTGGCCCACGAAGTAGCATCTGAGCTACAAAATGAGTGCATATCACTGGACCCAGTGAGTGTCATACAATCCTCGTAGTTAGCAATTTGTTGTTCCTCTATCAACCAAAAATATTTGTGAACTATGGAATTTTATTGAGAACCTCAGGCCATGTTGTCAATACACCATTCCACTATGCTCTTTTCATCTTTCAATTTAGTACCATCTTTGTACTTCAACTCTTCTCTTGCAAGAGCTCTTTTCACACATGCCCCTGCACCGTCATGCTCTCCTTTTCCATGTCCAACCTCAGTGAAACTCCAAATATGTTGCACACCCATCTTGACGTGCATCCTTCTCATCTAATAAAAATATTCGTGCATTCTTAAACTAAGACGTGTAATTATCTGACCATATATAATGTTGTTTGAAGTGGATGTCCCTATCAGACAAGTTTCCATAAAATAACTGGAAACACCCTTGCACAAATTCAGTAGAATGAGTATAATCATCACTGATATAAAATTGGTACTCTCTTAAAAAAATTTCGATCATTCTCTATACTGTCAGGAGAATGTATAAATGCTATATGCACAAAAATGACAACTTGTAATGAGTTGTAATATTGTGATTGGAACATCCATTTGTTGTTGCAATGTGTAATTCTCTGCAAAATCGACCATTGAAACAATAGTACCAATAGGAAATGTGTCTTTTCATATCTTGAATTCTTCATCCAACCATCAAGCTCTATGTGTATGCCTAGCATACTCATAAACAATTTCATCCTTAAATTTTCTCATAAATTGAAAAATACGCATATGTTTTGTAACTAGATCACACCGTTTAGACTCTTTTCCATCTTTCAACTGGTATGCAACTGATTTATATTTATCAAACTCAACTAAATTATGTCCTATTGCACCTTTAATTTTCTAATGGATGCAACTTTCCAATTTAGGTAATCCACCGCATGTACCACAACTTCCATCTAAACAATCCTGACTATAAAAAAAAATTCCAACTTCTTTTTCACAAAATATCGTAGGAATGAAATCCTGGAAGATATTGGTGGAACTTGAACACCAAATTCCGATAACATAGTTTTAGAATGAAAATTAGAACGAATACGTAAAAATTTAGCATAATGCATTGCAAATTCAACATGTTGCCTACAACAAGTGGTGCGAGCATGGTTGATTTTCACATAGAATGGTTTTAAAATTTCAAAAAAATATTGACTAATTTTAATTTCCAAATGCTCTTGTTTAAACTTAAGAAAAAATTGAGTTTGAGTCATATCTAAGAAATTCTTTGGATGTGGTTCGCGATTAGTAGAAGCAACTCTCCATTTTACAACATATCTTGTATTAGGTTAAACTCTAGTGTTATCATGCCAAAATTGAATAACAACTTCTATTATAGGATCTGAATTATCTTTGTCCTTACACGGTGCTGTAGCAGAAAACTCCTAAAAATAAGTGTTATTGAGTGATTGAAGTCTATTACGTATTTCAATTGTTTTCATTAGATTTTTTCGATTAACTTGCAAAATTTGACTTGTTTGTGTAATCAAACATTGTTTTTTATTGATTCACTTACAACACTAGTAGCAAGTACATGACACACAATATTACTATCCCTAGTGCATCTCTTGACACCAATAATGTGATATACATCACTGAAGGTTTTCAACAATTGTAGAGGTTTGACCATGTATATTAGATGTTGTTAATCCTAAGGTGTTTAATGTAGGTCACATTTTAATCAATTTCATCAAACTAACCAACAATTGACATGTTTGGGAATCATTTAAAACTTTAAAATGATTATCCCTAATTTCAGTGGTTTTTTCTTCTGATTTTCCATTCAGAAATTTTGTTACACATTGGTTTCAAAATGTTCTCATCAATTTCAATAAAATAATTATTTTTCTTATGGAAACTCCTAGGAGGTGTTTTTGTCAAATTTTACTTGCCTATAGTTTCAACCTGAATTTTCATATTCACATTTTCATTACCTCCTTCAATTTCAACATTTGCTACATCACGAGTATATAATTCTTCTTCAACATTGACGGTAAAATACATCTTCATCATGAGTAATTAATTCAACTTCAACATTGACAGTAGAAACATTACCTGGTTCCTCATTGCTTACAATAGTAAGGGTTGAAGATGAACCTCTTCTTGATTCATGAAGATTCCACATTCGCTTAGCATTTTGAAATATGTTTGCCTCTAATTCAATTTGTGTTTTTTTACTTAATGAATTATTTTTTTGACTTCATTTCTTGTCTCCCATGATGTTGTGCTTCTGGTGATAAGAAAAAAAATGCAGAAAATGACAGAATTTATAATTCATAGTAATGTCATACATTAAAAATCACATGGTAATTAGAACATTGGGAATGTGTGTAAATATGATAAATAAGAACTGTGATCACGCTTTAAAAACCATGATCCCTTGTTTATAAAACATGATCACGGTTCTTGTTATAAAACCCATGATCATGGTTTATAAAACACGATCACGGTTCTATCTGTATCATCAAATCCTAACCCTAAGGCTCAAGAAATTTTTTTTTTTCCCCAACCAAAGCTATGGAAGGTCATTATGAAGTGTAAAAGGTCATAAAACTTCAAATTTTCTCTTCCACTGACTTGAACCATGCTGAAAAATTGAAAACATTTCACAAAAATGGTGTCATCGCATAGGAGAGACTATTAGCTTCATAAAAATATTGATTTTAAAGTGAATAGAATAAGATAAATATCATTTTATAAATTTTTACTAACAATAGGTCTTTAAGACATTTTTCCCACGAATGTTAATATCTACGTTTAAGACTGCAAATTTTGTTTCACTTATCAAAATGTGATAAAAACTTATACCATCCCAAGCGTGGAGAAATTTTATACACATTAAAAAATATACATATTTGATTTCGATATTTTTTGATACCAGTTATGGCTGGGAAAAATCAGAAAGCTCTCTGTTGAAAAAATTTCAAATCTTTTTAGACCACTTTCATGAAAAAAATCATTAAAAAAATATATTGCTCAAAAAAATATTAAATAAAATCCATCCCAGGATAGACAACTACATTTTTAAGTGTTTAATATAGCTAAACTTGTCCGTTTTTTAAAAAAATTAGTAGTTTAGAAACTAGATTCTGGATGCTATGATTCATATTTATATAAATAATGCCTTTTATTTCTCTCACAAATATCGATTTTGTGGATCTCCCCTTTGACCCAATATTTCCAATGGATAGTTCAAGGTTTTTTGGCTTTTTGATAACATTTGTTGTAGAAAATAAGTTGAAATTGATAATATTGAGGGCCCTTGGTCCTATTTACTACTCCAAAACATATCAATAATTTTTAGAGCAATCTTTAATTTAATGATTTTATAATTGGGATAGCTTTGTATTGGTAATAAAAATAATTATGAGTCAAGAGTGATACATAAGACCATGCACTCATTAAAAAAATTGTAACTAGATAAGGAGACTAAAGGTTGAGAAATCAAAATCCAGGGATTATATTCATAATGCATTCCTCTACTAACTACTTTTTTCCCTAGCTTAATGAGAATTGAGAATAATAATTTTAACTTAAATATGTTATCCTTTAAAAATAATAATTTATCAACACATCTTATGACTACTTTCACGAGCTAGACAAACAAGGTATTTGGAAAATAAATACACGTTGAAGGAAAATGAAGCAATTTATCTTTATAAACCATTAAAGAAACTATATAAACTAAATAAAGTACCCAAGTATATTTAACATTGATAATCCTCATAAATGGATGAACATTTATATGTGCATAACATCATATATGAACCCCATGCCTAACCATCATGCATCACCATAAAAGTTAAGGTCGAATTCTACATATGAAAAAAGTTAGTCCCATCAAATTGACCACATGACGAAAGATTCCCATTTCCATGCACACCACCTCTTGCCCCTATAATTGAGCTCATTTCAATGCTAAATTGCAATTTTGAAAAACAAAAAAGCACTACAACCACAAACCCATAGAATATCACCGATAACTAGTTGTTAGAATAGCCAATGACCTTGTTCATAAGAATAACCGCTTCCTATGTAATTTTTAAAAATGAATATGATTACAAAATCCCATGCCTCTACAATTTTTGGATTAATAGATAGATTGTAGCCCTGCTTCTACCATAGGGGGAAAATCTTGGAATCCCTTTTGGTTTTTAACACATATCACTTTATATTTGATTGACTTTATCTTTAAGGTTTATAATAATGAATGTTTATCCATGAGATGATAGAATATGGCTAGAACATGGGTTACATTACCTTTCTAGTGTAAATTTCAAAAATTTTCCCTTATCATAATTTTGGTGATATCTCAAATAGACCCAAAATATTGATGATCCTAAATAAATATCAGATTTTGAGCGTGGGCATTGGGCATACTCAGTGCATGGTCGAGAAAAAAACCCATCTACTACAAAATCCAAAACAAATGGTAGTTTTGGAAAACACAATACTCTATGTTTTTACTAAATCTATCATTTCCCCCCATTGCATCCTTGTTCTACCTATACATACATACATGCATGCATGCATACATAAATTTTGGTTTTTTTTCTAAATATGTATAGAATTAGTCCTAGTTTGGGAATGTATAATTTTGATTCAATTTGGAGAAGTGAAACAAAAGATACATAACAAAAGATAGGTGTTTACAATCACTAAAAATAGAGATGTAAAAGACATAGTTTGAAATAAATATAAATGGAAACCTTACAATAGTAAAAAAAATAAAAAGTATATATTTAGAAAAAGGATAGTTTTCTTTACATTGAAGGCATATTTTTAGGAAAGATTGCAATATTTTTGTAGGATTTATCATGGTGAAAGACAAGTTTATGCTTTTTCATCCAAAAACACACATGTTGTTGTGTTGTAACAGGTCCAGGGCTCAAGTTAGGGAAACCAAAACATTTCCAAGCCTATTAGAGCTTGGTTTATGGGTATAATTTAAGTATAAGTTTTACATTTATTATTCTTTATACTTTATTATTTCTTATAATTTATTATTTCTTATACTTTAAATTTATTTTTGTAAATATAAGAAATTAGGGCCACTCAGCACCTTATGCAACTAGTCTCATAGCTATATGAGTCATGGTTTAGGAGATAATTTTTCATAATCTAATCTAGTCAGTACATACATATTTTTCAAGATTTCAACATTTATTTTAAAGCTTTTAGGGTTTAAATTCTACAATCAATGTCTATTTTAGGAAATAATATAGTCATTGTTTAGGTTTTAGAGCCTTTTGGATTGTTTACTAAAATTTGTAGGAGTGTTAGATGTGTTAAAATTAGATTTTATAAACCTCACAACTATCACAAATAACAACTGCTCAAATATGAGGACACATGAAATACCTTATAATACATAACAAATAAAAACACATGTACATGTTCTTATTAACTTAAAAATCCTTGACGACATCTATAAATACTACTACCACTATAGGGATTGTTACAAAATCCTAAAGCTATTACAATGGCGTTTCTTCATGACCCTTAAGATAATTTTCACTTGTTTCACACGACTCAGCTCATCTCTCTACTCTTTGTCACTCCAGCCCCTCAAATGTTAGACTTGACTCACTTCATGCACATATTGTGATCTTTCACTTGTGTTATCAATACACATTATACAATTCAACTGTTACACAAAGCATTCGTGAAAGCCATGTTTAATCATGTCACCAACACCCAACTTTTGTGTTGCACTTTCCTTTCTCCATTATCCTTCTCACCATCATTATGTGTGCCCATACTTAACTAATATTATAAAAACTTATGTAAGAAATTAAATTCCCTCGTGATACCCATGCATCACAAATTACATCTTCAGTTTCAATCAAATTTACTAATGGATTCATCCCTAGCATTTTAATTAGCCCTAGATGAAGTAACAAATAAAAGCTTATAGTTCCAATAAGTTTCACATGGTTCAATTTAATCAATATTTCTTATCTTACTGAACCAATCAGCCAACTATGTGATGCATGATATAATTAGGGGGGGCAATTGAGTCCAAATTCATGTCACATAGTAACAACTATGATTAGGGTCTCAAATTTTCCTAAATTGTCTCTTTATATGAATGAATTGACTAATGATGACACGAAAGGTGGTGACCACTTGTCAAATTGTGTAGAGTTAACACAATGGAATGAAACTCAATGGTTTCTTCTACCTGACTCAATGGCCTTGTTTTCATTCTAAATGTCTAGTATACAAAATTTGAATTTTTGGTCATAACAACTAAACCCACACTTGAAATTCCCTTTCTTGGTCACTGTAAACCTTTCCTCTGAACAACATTTCAATTAATTCACCCTCATTCAGGTCAAGAGGAACATGATAACATGATTTTAAAACATGTTTCATGTGTAGGGTAGTTTATCTAGATAATTCGTGAGGTTATGAAGATCCAAAGAAATAACAATTTTCCCAGAGGATTCAAAAGGGCTATTTTTAGTCTTTTTGTCACTAATGAAAATCCTTCAGAAGTTTACATGGAAAATTCAAATCATTTGGGAGTTTTATAATATATCAATTAAGTTTTCTGAGGAATTTTAGGAATATTCTACAAATATAATTGAGGTCAGGAACAAGTTGAGTGAAATTGGGTCTTTTCGGTAAGACACTAGGGAATGCATGTTCTAAAGGAGCTAGTCACCTTGTTTAAAAGGTTTCAGCAGCCTCGTGAAGTGTTGGGAGATCATATCCCAAGAATTTAAAATATGAAAGTTCCTATTTCGTGGTTCAGTAATCAAGGAATAATTTTGGGAGTATTAAAAAATATAGAAAACTTTCCACCGGTGCAACACAAGGGTCTTTTTACAAGATGAAACTTGCTCAAAGGGTTTTAGAAACATTTGGAAGATTTATGAGCCTAAAAAAAGGTTAAAGTGGAGTACATTGAAATCTCCCTTAGGTTACATATGTCATATTGGTTCATACTCATTTTGGAATCTGGTTGGCAACTCAGACTTATCAGTGCACGTGCAAGGGCTAAAGCGGAAAATGAACTAATCAAGGAAAATTAAAAGGCTGAATCATGTCTAATGAAATCCCTAATTGTTCCTTTGTGACAGAGGATTATTGATCCAAACAAGCCTTTATGACCGTATCTACATGACAGTTTTCTCCATGCGAGCTTGAGAACTCTCTTCTGGAGATTTTAAAGACTATTGTTGTTCTTTCTAACTGACCATAGTCCTAAGAAATGGTTATTCTAATCTACTAAAGATCTAATGATCCTAGAATGGGATAGGGAAGAATCAGAGTGGCTTCTACTCTCTCACATGTTTCATGGCATTAATTTATCTTCACACTCCTTAACTCCTTAGGCTTGGATTCTTATCTACTTGCACACACCTTTACGTCTCCCTCATTCTATTTCCACTAGGTTCATGTAAACATGATTTTAAAGTGTGTTTCATGTGTAGGGATATCTTGTTCACTCTAGTCCTTTTTCAGTGATGTTTTGAAGATATAAACACCCTTCATTTCTTCATAGGCTATGTAATCTACTCTCCCTATCTCTTTTATTTTCTCTACCACCTTTGATCTTATGGCTTCGTGGAAGTCTACATGTGCATTGATGGGTTATAGTCACCATATTCTCCATTATGGAAACCTCCTTCCTCATGGGAGAGAAATGAAGCTTGTGCATAACCATGTACTTCTAGGAATGACTTCTCTTCACCCATATAACTAATTATTTCAGATAATGAAGATGAGTTAGGGTCCATAACACCTTTTGGAGCTCAAATACACACCCGGGAATGCATGAATCTATAGGAAACTTGGGACCTTGAGACAACATGGGACTTCGAATCCTCATCAAGTGTATGGGACCTACATATTACAGAGACAAACCTCTGGAGAAGTTCAGCTTGGCTCTACTTAATCCTGAATTAATAAAGGAATCCTAATACTAAAGTATTAAATCCTAACCTAAACATGTAATGGACCAGTACATAACAAGGAGTCTGTAGAAAAGGCGAAAGCTTTCTTACAGGATTTTATAGAGCGGTGGCGATGAGCACTAGGATCCTAGGGTCAATATGTCTCCACGAAGGTGAAAAAAAGAGGGATCCTCATCATGGGGAGATGATGGCAGATTTTTTCATGACACATTCAAGAACTCTGCATAGCAACATGCATTGCCACGTGTGATCAACACATGCACAATGGAGCCTGTAAGTGGAAAATGGATTGAACACAAAACATGCCAAGACATGCAAACAGAGAGTCAAGGAGAAATAACGTTAACGTGATACACAAGGTCCTTTAGAGTAAAATTAATATAATTTTTTCCTTCTGAACTCCATGTCATTGATCCCAAGCTTGATAATTCACTCCTTAGTCTATTTTCATGTTGAGAATGATGACATCAGCATTCCAAGAAGCTTGGGCGGGGTTTTAGAGGCATGATATCCTTCGATACCTTTTTCCCATTATACAAGGGGACATGGGGGATACCAAAGTGTGATCCCCTATGGAGGATTGGATTGCATCACTTAATTCATCACTTGAGGTGTTAGAAACATGCTTTTAACTCATGGTAACTCATTTTGACAAAAAATTTCATGATGAATGCACCCATGGCAGAATTTTGGAGGTATGATGTCCCATTTTACCTTTGTCCCAATAGCAAGGGGACATGGGGGACACAAAAATGTCCTCCCCCGTATGGAGGATAAGTTTTGTCACTCAAAAAGTACAACTTGGGTGCTAGGAAGGTGTTCTCAACTCACGAAATTTGACCCCATCTACATGAGATCCTCACTTCCCATAGTAAACAACATTCTATTTATGACAATACCCATTCCGAGAGGTAATTCTCAAAATTTACAAATCTTCACCTGTCACTGGTTCTATGTTGTGGCCATCTCACAACACTCTAGAGCTTGCCTCATAAGAATGGTAAGGATAAATTCATGCTTACGGAGGATTGACAGTTGAATTGTGACTCAGGTGGAAGGGAAGCCCTCTTGGTTCCCAATTCTGGTCTCAAAGTGATTTTTTGTCTCAGTGTGTTTATTATCTCATCAAATGGGTTGATCAAAATATGGAAGCATTCTTCATTCAATCTCCTACCTTCACCGATCTCATGGTCGAAAGGTTTTTGGTCTCACGCTTCATTAGTTATTGTGTTTCCCAGGTTGCCCAAGGATCATCATGGTTGCATTGTGTGGGAAATTTTTTCAAGATTTCATCAAATGCAAGAGGGTTAAAAAAGCATGGTAGTGTTTCATGGATTGTAAGGATTGGTTCAAGTGAAAGCCTGAATTCTTTATTAATCCTAGGGGTCCATTCATCAAGTTCTTCTCACTTCTTCTCTCAGTGTACCTTAAAGGGATACATAAAAATTCATTATTATAAGAGGCTTCTCTAATGCAGAAGAGGTCAAGGATCAAGATTTCATCACTACATTGGATAATTTCACCAGTTCATATTAAATTCTTCATGATCAGAGCTTCTTCATTCGAGCTTGGAGCTTCTCTTCTCTCTCTCTTCATTCTTTCTCCATTATCTCTCTATTCTTTTCTCCCTCCATTTTTTAAATTCTCCATTGTAAATGCACTTTATGACTATTTCGTCCTATTCACTTAAGTGACTATATAATATTTTCATTGTAAAATGTCCCTTTCCATTAATAAGAAAGTGGCTTATTTTTCACTCCTAGTGGAATGTGAATAGTCACAAGTGATAGGAATTTTGAAAGTTCATGTGGGGGTAGATGAAGAGTCTCATTGTGAGAGCTATAAATTGGAATGTCTTCTCCATTCCAAAGGGTTAGATTTTCTTAGTTCATAGCTCCCATTTTCTTAGTACAAGAAAGAAACTGAAATTATTTTATCTTGTTATCTTATGTTTTCCTCTCCATCTCAAATATATTTTCAAGTTTTCTATACAAGGTTTACTCCATGAGCATGGTTACTTGTGCAATATTATGAAAATGAACTTTGATATATTTCAGGAAATGATGTAGTTAGGGTCCATAAAACCTAAAAACACATCATATAGTCATGTGTTATTTATTGTGCATGATGTTATTGAGACCAACTAATCCCTAAATCTCATCACATCATCGTAGTTTAGTTCAAATGAATCAAATAGGTTAAACTACCTCTCTCCTTGAGGCATGTAATGTGTGGATGATGTTTAGGAAGGTTTGAATTATGTATATATTAATTTAGAATACTCCAAGACTCTATTTTTTTCATAAAAACCTGTCACGAATCTCTATTCTATCATAAGGCCTAGTCCTAGAAATGTATTGTGAGAAGTTTTGGTGTTCCCATGTAGAAAGGGATTTTTATGATGAGAATGGGTTTTAAACCTTTAGTAGAGAGGAACAAAGAAACTAAAGTTTTTGTGTGTAAAAGTATCATTATAAGATATATCTGACATCCTATACAGTTGTATGCAAGGATCTATTTAGGTTTAACTGAGTGAAATCACCATTAGTTGGGAGTATACAAGTATACCATCATAAAAATCATTAGATTAGTGTGTAGTCACTAGACTGAGTGAAATCGCTATTAGTGTGGGAGTATTCATGATCATAGGTCCAGTATCCTATTTTCCTATTCATAACCAAGTCTTTCTTATTTTTTCTAAAGGGAAAGTTTCCATGAGGCTAGGATTTTACTCTTGAAACTAATGATGATAATTTTAAAGTACAATCCCATTTACTATCTCTCTCTTACCACTTTCACCAAATTCTATTTTTACAATGCACAAAATTATTTTGATGTTGCCTTGGCCATATATGAATTTATTTCAATGGTGTCTTGGCAACAACACAAAAGGATATCTGAAAATAATTTCTCTTAATGTTGATGTAGATTTGATTGTTTATGAATTATGTGGCACTTGAATCAACCTTTCTACTCCTACACTAAGGTGAGAATGCAACTAATTTTCTTAGCATAAATCTTGATGAAAGTCCCGAGTTTCTTTCTCCATGGAAGATAAATGAATGTGTGGAATATTTTACACATTTTCACTAATCCTACCCTAACTTTGGTTAAGTGTTATAAATATATTGACGTGATGCACTCTTTTATCTTCCAAATCTTCAAACTTACCTCTTATTCTTCTATCAAATAAATGAAGATATTAAGGTGTGTTTAGATAGATCATATTCTTTCCCAAACCGTACTATTGCTAATCTATATTATAATGCTCAAAGGATTATATACATGCCAATATGGGAATCAAGATTACTCCCTTGCATTGTTGATTGTGAGGATCACTCAAGTGGTCCTCTTAAAGATGCATGCCCTAAGCTTGTAAAGTAAGTACTCATCCATAGTTTATTCTATCATATTCTAAGATAAAAATTAGGGATTTAACTCCATGGTCATGGGAAAATTCATGAGTCTAGATATTCGATCAATTATTGCTACCTTTTGGGAGTTGTGATGTTAGTAAATTTTAACACATCTAACACTCCTACAAATGTCAGTAAACAATCCATAAGGCCCCAAAACCTAAACAATGACTATATTATTTCCCAAAATAGACATCAATTGTAGAATTTAAACTCTAAAAGCTTTAGGTCAAATGATGAAATCCTGAAAAATATCTATGTGTTGACCAAATTAGATTATAAAAACTATCTCCTAAATCATGACTCATAGAACTATGAGACTGGTTCCATAAGGTGTAAAGTGACCCTAATTTTTTATATTTACTAAAATAAATTTAAAGTATAGGTTTTTCATTTATTATTCTTTATATTTCATTATTAAACATTTATTTTTGTAGTAACATGTATGCGTTACAGGTTTGTCAATTACCGAACCTCGCATTCTAAAGTGCGAACGCGTTTTTACAAACCATGTACGTGTTTTTCTTAAAATCACATTTTTTCCACTTTTGGCCTCCCATTTCCGTGTACTTACCCATTTTTCACACTCATTCCTACCTTTTGTGCATATGTGTTTAAGTTTCTTCTTCCTCTTCTATTGTTACTTCTTCATAAGCAACATCGTATTCAATTACAAGCTCTTAAGACTCGATATCAACCTTTGCTCTATCTAGTTTTTCTTTTGGATACTCCTTCAAATTTTTAGCTCAATCTTATCACAACACACATCATTCTTTGTAGGAATCATTTTCAAATCTTTTAAGACAATATCATGGTCGTAGACCAAATTTTTTGTTATCAAATTCCACATCTTGTACCTTTTCACATCATTTCCGTATCCAATAAACACACACTTCTCATACTTATAGACAAGTTTTATCCTCTTCTCCTTTAGAATATGCACATATGCATTACAACCAAAAAATATTAGGTGTTTAAGGGATGGTTTCTTTCTAGACTAATCTTATGGAGTCATATTTTTTTATACTAATGTTGGTGGTTGATTCATCAAATAACAAGCAATACCTATTGCTTCATCCCAAAAATTTAGCTCCAAATGTGTAGTGTTGAGCATACAAAAGCCTCTATCCATCAACATCTTATTCATCCTCTCCAAATGCCATTTTAATGTGGCGTGTGTGGAGTTTTCTTTTGTATTTCAGTTTTAAACTCCTTTAAGAATTCATCAAACTATTTAGAATAGAATTTTCCCCCATTATCAATGCACAACACTTTGTGCTTCTTCTCCTTTTGGTTTCCACACGGGATTTGAACTCTTTAAATTTCTTAACTTAAGATTTATTTCAAAGAAAATATACCGAGGTTTTTCTTGAAAATTTTTATGTGAAAGACATGTCGTACACATATTTCCCTATTGATGCAACCTTTACTGGTCTAAACACATCATTATGGATCACCTACAAGATCCCTTTTGTATGTACATTGCTTATGGAAAAATTCACTTTGCTCTACTTTTTCCTAGAAATAATGTTCATAGAAATCAAAGTCCAAACGACCCTCATCAATCCATTTCATCATTCCTTTGAATTGCAATGTGTGTAATCCCTTTTTGCCAATATGACCCATCCTATCATGACATAACATTTTCTTTACTAGAGACATGTTTTTTCTCATGTACCTCAATGGCCTTAGGAACACCAATGTTGTTGCAAGAACCAGTAATTGTACTTGCATTTATCTTGAACTAGATTCAAATGTGCGCTCCTCGATATATTACCATTTATCAACATACATTTTATATCCATATTTTGTGAATGACACTTTCACTCTAGCATTAAAAATCTTACTAACTAAAACCATATCTCTCGCAAGACCAAGAATGTGTAAGAAACAAAGGAAAGTATTGATCTTCCAATATTTGAATGTTGATTTAAATATTCCTCGAAGCATAGTTTGATGAGTTGATTTGTCTCCCAAAAGTGCATCACCTCCATCATAATTCTCATACATGTAGAACCATTTTATATGAGAAGTCATGTGGTAGGATGCACCATAGTAGACCAATCATGCTTCATTGTATGGTTGCACACTCAAAGCTGTCAATTAAGCATCACTACCTTCATTAATGTATTTTCACCAAATGATGTATCATTAGGTAGTTTACTATTTTCTACCTTTACCTTGTAGTCCTTTATAAAGTGTTTTGTCTTTCTGTAGTTCCAACACTTCTTCAAAGATGGCTTGTCTAGAGTATTACACTTACCCCTAAACTTTTTCTCCATTGTCTTTCAATTACCTTTTTCCTAGGCTCTCTCATGAACTAGACAATACATCATTGTGGTGATCCTCGACGGATTTGTGCCTTGCTTATTCAAACAATATAGTTGAGACTATATATCATCCATCTTGAGCTTGGTTGATGTGCTAGCGATCGTCATCATGAAGTTATCCCAAGAGTTTGTAAACGGATATAGAAGCGTAATACACTTATTTGGATTATTTATCTTGATATCAATAGATAATAATTGACTCAACAAATTTTTAAAATCATTTTGGTGATCTATGACCAATTCATCATCCTTCATTCTCAAGGAATACATCTTCCTTTGCAAAATAGTTTGTCACTACACTATTAAACCATTGTGCAATAATCCTTGTGTAATATCATGCAAAGTTGAAACATTCCCAACATTTTTGTTGATGATGACACGTATTAGATTGTATGTTTTGTTATTTGCATGATGTCAACTATTTCAATTCATGTTACTTAGTTTCCATGTCCACATTATCATATCATCTATGGCGTAAAATGAAAAAATGGATCTAGTATGTATAGTTTCTAATTGGGGTAGGGTCTAGAGTGGTGGGCTTAGTAGGTTGATTTTAGATGACACTTAGCCCCTTTCTAGTAGAAAATCATATAGACACAATAAAACACTCTCTCTAACTCATAATAGATAACTTATGGTGTAATTATATAAGAATCCCAACTATTAACCAGTTGTGAAAAATATTTAAGCATGTTGTTACCTTTCCACTCATCATAGGGATTTTTGCACTTTGTTGTGATGTGTAAAAATATTGATTATAGTAAAAATGTATATAGGTAATAATAAATTGTAAGGCACGTAAATAGATTACAATTTGTACGAATGTCTTAAATGTATGTATCAAGAGATATCAATCTTAAGGACTTCATCATTGATTATTTGTATATCACATTGATCAATGACTTGATTACCTTTCATGTGAATTGTTTATGATAAGTGACAAATGTCATCAATCTAGCTACACACCATTATGTCAATTTCGAAAAATATTTTTAAGACAAAAAGGGCTCCAAATTCAACCATATGGAATATATATTACATTTTTTTATAGGATTCTTTAGGCAACTAAAAAAATCCCTATATTGTGACCATCAAATGGACATCACATATTATGTTGAAATTGTATAGTGATGGTCACATGAATGTCAAATTTAAGGTTGGAAATAATTGTGAATAACTCAAGACATTAGATACCACCACCACCACCACTCCTACTATTATTGTAGAACACATATTGACATAATTAAATAGACAAAAATAAATGAACTATAATTTAATTAAGCATATCATAATATAAGCAACAATGATTGGATAATTTTTTCAAATTAGCTAATAAGGAAGCATACAATTTTTTGATAATTATTTTGAATCGATCGTGATTTGGTGATAGTTGAGTCTCAACATGAATTTAGAAATGTGTCCTCAATTGTGACACTGACCTCTCCCAATAAATAGGGAATCAAATAGAGATAAATATATGGATATTGGTACAAACCACTAGAAGCACTTCATATAAGTGCCAAATATGATTGTAAAATAAATTGACAAGGTTTACTTTGTCATAATTCCATGGTTCCTCACTTTGATGTGTGCACTATGCCACTTATACCTACAAAATTGACATTTTCCCCCTTCCCTATATTAACTCCAATACAACTATAATATCTAAAGACTTTAAAACAAAGTGACTTTAAGGCCCTACATTAACCTAGGTGAGTAGAAAATATATCATCTAATATTTGTTAGATCCTTAAGGGTGGTAAGTGCTATATATATATATATATATATATAAATATATATATATAACTTTAAAAATAGATAGAACCCTTGTATATGCACCAAAAGTAATATAAACCCATATATATAAAAGGGACATGCAATTTACTATGTTTCAAAAACTCACTCAAAAAAATAGATAATCGATAATGCATCCATATTCCATCTAAATCATTTCACATTGAACATATTTGAAATATTTGAGTTAATAGACCTTGGATTACCACATTGTTTCCTTGTTTGGAGGTATTAAAAAAAGATTAATGTTTCTGTTTTTAAGACAAAGTATTGCAAGGAGTTAATTGATAATTTCATGAACAATTGCAAAACAATTATGTCACAACTTTCCAAATATGATATATCTAAAAAGGTAAATGATACCCCAGAGGAAGTTGATTGGGGCCCTATGTATCTTAACACCTAACTAGGTCTAAGATATTTTGTGCTCTCTCTCTCTCTCTCTCTCTCTCTCTCTCTCTCTCTCTCTCTAATTCATGACAACCTATAAAAACACACTAAGTGATAGTTAAAAGAATGTTAAGACATTTGTTAGTCCACATTTTGGACTAGAGTATAATAAAAATGAAAAATATTATTTAACTTGTTACTCATATGTCAATTATGTAGGCTTTGTTGATGATCACAAGTAGACAACTAGTCATGTTATCAACATTGGCTCATGAGCATTGTCCTTGGCGAGTAAGAAGGTAACCATTGCTACCACTTCTCTCATTAAAGTAAAATGCAAGGCTATACAAGGGGTTGTATGTAATACAATTTGGATTCATATAATCACAAGCCATTTAGATAATATTGTCCAAAATTACACCACCATGTAATTTTGAACAACTCATTAGAAATGGACTTAGCAACATTTTACTCATAAAAACTATGCAAGACTAGGTTAGTCTTCCGTGAAATGTAGAAACGTAGTGTTTCGCGGGTTCTCCTAACTCGTGGGACGAAGGGAGAAATGCGGGGACTTAGGCGAAATTTCAACTAAGGAAATCCGTGGAATAAAGGATCCCAATGTTCCACGGAGTATGCGAACGTAGTGTTCCGAGGAATCTCCAAGTTCACAGAAAAAAGGAAATCGAGCTCGATCTTCCAGGACAAAAGGAAAAGGAAGTTGGAAAGAAGATAACGATAGAATCCGTGGAACACTATCCTAGTATTCTGTGTACTTCACAAGCCCACGAAACAAATGATTTTGGTCGTGAATTATTCAAAGCCACACAAGATAGAGATATACATTCATGGCATAACCATGAAATGTAAAGTCGATGTGCAGAAGTTTTCAAAGTTGTAGTGGAAGCCGTGAAACATTCATGGTTGCACAAAAAGGAATAGTCACGGGACAAGGTCGGAGCCCACAAAACATAAAAACAATGTCAACACTTGAAAACTCCGCACAACAAAGGAAAAGAACATAGGTGGTTTAATGTATTATTGGGGTCAGAAATTATTATGCGCATCATATTTGAGGGTGTCAAGGCTCCTGGAAACCATGAAATAACAAAATTCCACAAATTACTCACATGAGTCACGCTTAAAGTGAAAATCAACATTCAACCACTCCACCAACCATAATTTAATGGAGTATGGGAGTCGTCTTCCTCAACCTGTAAATATGATGGTGTGCGATTGAAGCTATGTCAGACACCCACACTTCCCTGCAAACATCTATGGCGATTGGTCCTTGGTGGTTGAATTTCTCTCTCCTTTTGGCACTTCTTTCTCCTTCTCCATTCTTCTCCCATTTTATATAAGTATGAAACTCATGCATTGAAAAATAATCCCTCTTCGTTGTAACGACACCATGCAAAAATGTTGGTTGAATTCCCATGAGTTTAGACCTCGAACTTGGTCTCTACTATGTATTTCCTCCTTTTTCCATAGATGTATCCACCTGTGCATATTTTAAGCAATAAATATCATGTTTGTGGCTATTCTTTTCCATATACTTGTGTTTTTACATTCTTTCCTCTTAGTTTTTCCTTTGGCATGTCGGGCATGTTTCATACTTGCACGCGTGTCTGCCATTCCTCCTGTGTTTTCCTCCATTTCTTACCCTTGTGGAGAGTGAACACCCCTTCCTTCTGGTGTTATCACCACCCCTTTTAGCTTAGGATTTACTTTTGCATCTCTCTCTCCCTATCTCTCTCTCCTTGGTCCCTTGGATTTTTGAGTGTAGGTTGGCTATATGAGTAGTTTTAGCATTAGAGTAGGTTGTGTTCTGCAGATTCCCCTAACCTGCAAAACAAAGGAAGCTAGCCTTCTCCAAAGTTCTATCTCAAGTTGCAAGTCTGACACTTGGAGATAGTCTCATGCTGCCTCAAAATTATGATTCGGATTAGGGTGCAATTTTGAGCTCCAACAGATACCATGGCAAGAAATATAGCTTCATAGAATCATTTATTTGAATACCTTAAGAACAACAAACAATAGTGTATCACGATGATCAAAACATTTTAAATATGATGAAGAATTATAATGATATTATATGTGAATGATGTAAACACATTAACTTTCATTACCACTTCATCAAGAGACGTTGAAAATAACAAAATATGATTTTGATTTTGAGCAAGTGGTGCTTAAGAATTTTTTTTTGCATAGTGTTGGTGAAATGATTTGTTGTAGGACATATTAGTGGTTTTTACCAACGATCACGGGGCTAGGCCCCTCCTTCTTGGGTATAGGGAGGCTCCCATTTATTGAATGCAAGGACTAAATAAAATTGTGGGTGCCCTTTAGGCCAAATATCACACAGGAATACTCCACTAAACTTGTTGTAAAGTGCGTGTACAATGTATAAGGGAGGAATTTGCTTGGAAAGATGTAAAGGGAGGAAGTAAAATAGAGAGAGGGGGTTAAGATTATGAGTAAGCACTTATAGATTTTCACCAACCTTGTTAGGTTACAGAGCATGTTTTCATGTGAGATTTGTTGTAAATTGTACACTAGAAGTACTGTACACTCTTCATGTATTTTTGTCGAGGTTCGGGGCCAAGTCGGGCCTTGATCGGGGGTTCAGGAGTAGGAACCCCAATATTTTTTTTGAGTAACTGAAAAATGTAGTCTTTTTATGTATTAATTATATGGGTGGTATTTAACCCATATATTTACGGGTCAACTTCTTAGCCCATGGAATTGTAAAACTACTTAGATAGTTACCTATTGATGTGCTTATAAATTGTTGGACATACAATATGGAGAAGTACGTGTGTGTGAATTCAAGTGTCAATTTGAGAGAGTTTGTTGATCGCAGCTCCAAACAAGATATGTGCATTGTAATTGTGAGGAGACTGATTTGAGAGTGGATTATACTCTTGTTGGCTCGTAATAAAATTTGGGAAAGTGTTTCTAGGTGGATGTAGCCAACATTGGGTGAACCACGTTAAATCATGTCTTCTTGTTGTGTATTTTTGTTTATGTATTTTCTTATCATATTTGTTGTTGCGTTTTTATGGGATTGATCCGCATATATTTTTGTTTATTTCTAACAAACCTTGACCAGAGTAAGTCCACATTCAATAAGAATAAATCAACCATGTAAACAATAACAAGAGTAATAAATCAGAGACACAAAGTTATATGGATTTATTAATCAAAGACACAAAGTTCCTTCTTGGTTGTACAAGATTACAATGCTTGCAAAGTTGGAAAGTAGAGAGAGAGTAGAAAAACACGGGCAAGGAGATAGAAGAATATAGCTTATTAATTGCAGTAGTAGTGAAACAAAGGCCAATAACTAACAACAATCAACAAATGCTAACCCCTTATAATGGAGAGGTCATCTCAATTTATAGCTTACAAATATGTCTCTTCCTCTTCCCCCATGCCCATGTGAACTTTCATCTTGCCACCACTTATGACCTATAATATTCCTTTACGAGTGAAATTGAGTCATTTTCTTATTTTTGAGGAGAACTTTTACGATGCAAAGTGAGGCCACTTAAGTGAATAAGATGAAAGAGTGAAAAAAATACATTCCCAATGAAGAAATAAGATGTTCGAGAGAGAGGAGGAGAGAGAAGAAAAGAGAGAAGTGGAAATCTAGAGACAAGGAAGATTATGTTGATGAAGAGCTTGCTTTTAATGGGTCTTAAGTTAACTGCCCGAGAATGAAGTTCCTTGCCTTTGACCTCTTGTTGAATTGAAACAATGTGATTGCAATTCCCTCTTCTTGTGAGATGTAGACACATTTCAAAGCGTTGAATAAGTCTTCAAAAACACTATTACGAGACTTGCACCATGTAAACAGGAGATGACTGCCCGATCTTGTAAACATGTTGATCATGTTCTGCCATCACTAGGAAAGAGAGTTGAACACATGGTCGGAGTTGGAATATGGGGATCATCACCTTTCTCCTCGTGACTCCCTTAAACTTCAAAACTCACCTATGTGACAAGATATCTCCTGTGAATGGAATCAACCTTAGGATACCCAAACACCTTCTTGTCCATGTGTTCTCCATTAAAAAAGGTCGTCTTCTCCAAATAGAGGAACTACTCCCGTACTCAACTAAAAGTGTAATACTGTGAAATCACGAGTCTTTCAAGTCACCATGATGTCCCCAAATTGACTCAAACATCCAGGTGTTCTTCCATCAACATGAATAACTCATCATCCGTGTTCCTTGACCAACACCCTGACACTTACTATTTTTATTAAGTCTTAATTTGGGAAGTCTATTTTTAGTTATTAATTGCTCAATTTGACACCTTGAATATTCTTGATGTGCAAGGAGTAATGACAACTTAGAGAATGAATTATTTGTAACACTTACTATTTATAGACTGTGAAGCTTAGTAATACTTACTATTTTTAGAAGTGGGTCTTCCCGGGGTTGGAACGGAACAAGAGTGGTCTCAAAATTTTTGTTGTTTCACAAGGATGCTTTGCTCCAATTTTTAGAGGATTTCAATCGCCAAAACTATGTAGATATGAAAAATGAGTCTTTATAAATGGAAACTTCATCTGGTTATTAAAAATAATGTAGACCACCATTGGATGCAAGGTTGGAATCATCATATTTTCCCTAAATTGCCTTGGAACACTTCATTGCTCTCATGCACAAATCCCTGATGGGTTGAGCCTTTCCAGTCAACCTTCGGTGGATGTCCTCATGTTGCAATATACTTTAAAATAGTCAATTTAGCGCTCTAAAGAGCACTATTCCACCTCAGAGCCTAGTTTCATTGTGAGATCAACTTGGATCCATTCCCCTGTACATGAAACACACTTGAGAACCGTGTTAGCACTTTCCTCTTAGCCAGAACGAGGATGACACAAACTCGAAGGGGCTGCGTGAGCTGATGGGCTGGCCGGAGGAAGGGTTCATAATGACTGAGAGAGAGGTTTTCAAATGATGGACCTAGTTATCATGGTTTACAATTTTCATGCTAAACATATAACATGATAACACAAGCATATTCATCCTCTAAGTTTGAGCCTTCAACATCTAGGGAGTCATACCCAAACATGCATTATTGCTACAGTGGCATCCTATCCTTCCTTACAGTTCCATTGTTCAAAGGATTTCACTAACACATGAACAAATGCAAAGGGAATCCACCCTATGTATCTGAACCATGTGCTTGATAATGTGAAGGAAAATGATGTTGGGAATAATTCAAGCAAAACTAGCGTACGGAATTCTGGTTCTATATAGTATAGTCCTCCCCGATTGGTCGTGGATCACCCTGGGGTTGGTTATAGAGTTCCGACTGACGAGGAGAATTGCATGTAGTGGAAAATGAGTCAACTGGGATTGGACATGAACTAGGACTCTTATAGAATCCTTCATATCTTGATCATTCACTCACACTAGTGATGCCAGATAACTATCCATAGTTCGTGATGGAGACAGAAGGGGACAGAAGATCGTAAAGATCGTATGGGTCCACGGATAAGATAGAATAGAGAGAGAAGGGGAGGTTATTTCAAGCATGGGGAATGAAGGATTCAACAAAAAAAGTCACCTTGTTTCGAAGATTTTGGGGGTTCTAGGATAATTTAGAAGCTCGTCAAATAGTCAATGGAAATATCTTGGAGTCCCATGTATGATGGATGCATTAATTTTGATCCTTGACCTCACCGCTCTCCATGGTAGTCTATTTCATTGTTGTTGCTCCTTCGCAACAAAATGGTGAGTGATGTTATAATTCAAGTTACAAGCTGAATCAAGTCTTAAAAGTAGTTGGAATGAACTCAGTGGATGCTTTGGAGTTAAAATCATATAAGGCTTCACCTCTGAATTCCAACTTTGGCTCTCAAGGCAGAAAAGGTAAGCTTTGTGTTCTAATTTTGCATTGGGATGATGACATCAACGTCACTTTTGAACCCTGTCTGTCCCTTTTCCCCTGTCCCTTGGTGTAAGGGGACAAGGGGGCATAAAAGCAAGCTCCCCTTATGAGAGTTTCACTTTCATCACTTAAAACTTGTGACTTTGGTTGCTGAGTGGTTGCTGAGCAAGTGGAAAACATGAAAAGCATGCACCTTTCTCATGATGTTGGACCCCTTGGTGCATTTTCAAGGAGTTTTGTCCCTTGTCCCTTGGTGAAAGGGGAAAAATGGGACACAAAAGTGCTCCCCCTATGAATTGATTTGTTTTGTCACTTAAAGTGACAACATTAGTGTGCTAGGAAGTTGCAAATGCATGTTTTAGACCATTCTGGACACCCTCCTCATGATGCATGAACCCATGGTGCATTTTAAGTTGTTATTGTCCCTTTGCTTTGTACCAAGGTGCAAAGGGATGTGAGGGACAAAAAAGTGTGCTCCACCTCTCTCAGTTAGCTCCCAGATACATGTAAAACCACTGTTGAGCCTCGAAAACTAGTTTTCAGCCCTTTCACCTCACTCTCTTGATATCACATGATGACTTGTCCCCTTTCCCCCTTTTTTCCCCTATTTGTTAGGGTGCAATTCCACATCAAACCCCATCTGATCCCGATTAAGCCTAATTGGGTTAAGCATGAGTTAAGGTGTGCAATGTGAGAGAGAAAGGTTAAAATCAACCATTTTTCATGTTTTCAAATGCATATTTCCCCTCCCAAGTTCACTCTCCTTGTTGTTATGTTGCTATTATGTGCTTGAGACCTCATATATTAAAAATGGAAATTTGTTCATATCTCTCAAACCCCTTATCTATTTTCCATGAGATTTTAACAACTCTTCAAAAACACCCTTCAAATACCCATATTATTACCACCTTTGCATACCCGACAATAGGATTTTCCCTATCCTACTAAGCATTGGCTCATTGGTGGTTAGATAACCTCCAAGCCATTGTCCGCTTAGGGCTAACCACAACCCCCCACCCTCCTCCCTGCCCCCACTACTAAATTTTGTGGTGTTTACATTTGGTTTGAAACAAATATATTACATTAACATTCCAATATTTTGTCTTTATTCTTAAATGTCTATCATGTAACCCTAGTTTAAAATGGAAAACAATAGTTTCTGCATTAACTAATTAATTTTTTCCAGTTAAACTATCCAAACTATTACGGGGAAGTTTTAAGATGTGGAGTTAATGAATTACGACATATAGTAATCCATTAAACCATTGAAGTGTGCTAAGATGTCCCATGCCTATAACACATGTCAATATGGTAAAATGATGAAGAGTGAAAAGTTCGGAGTGGCGGGTTATACCGAGAGTGACTCTTCCGTACTATCATTGCCAATAGTTTCAAAGGCAATATTATGAACTTTTACTTGCATGTGGTATTTACTTTCTTCAATGCTTTAAAAGTTTTTCATTCTTACGCATTACAAATAAAGTGGCAACGAAATTTTTTGTCCTACTATGATTTTTTATTTTTCTCTATTTAATTATTTTAATAACCATTTTACAATGGCGACATTTAAACTGACACAACACACTTTAACTATTAAGCTTGAATTACATCGTTTCTCTCCAGCCAATAGAAAATTAGCAATAATATAATGAAATTGCTAATGACCGATCAGACTTTGGATTCGACATAACTATTTTATTTCAAATTTGACTTTCATTTAAGCATTAGAAATTAGCGGTTTTTTTGGGGGGCGGGGGAGATTTTTTTTAAGGGAACACCTAAATTTACACTATTTATCACCGCTCACTTAACACCATTTATCATATCACCTGTCACTTTACACCATTTATCACCGGTCACTAGAAAATGTACTAAAATTACTGTGTTGAAAATGATATCTCTGTCATTTTTAAGTCATGTATTCAAGATATCTGTACTAGTTGAAGCCCAGTAACAGTAGAGGGGGCCTTGCTGTTTACTAACCTACAGCATATGTGACATGTTAAAGCCGGCTCCCCCGGCGTTGTCAACGGGTCCACCTTGAGATTTTGGCTTTTATAGGGTCAGTTGCCATCTACAGTCAGTGGTACATTTTGTGTTCTCAACAAGAAAACACATTCACTAATAGAGCCAAAATTCTTTTGAATACTCGACTAAAATACCGAGCAATGGTCTTGTCTCTTTTGGTGAGGTACTCACTTTGGTGAAACTTGTAGCTGCTGCACCTGCTAAAATCAGTACTCACAATAATGCAAATGGGTTGTAGGATTTGTGTATAAGTTACAAAATTAGGGACAATCCAAATTGATAGATCCCCTCATTTGAACCACAACTGATCAAACCATTGCAATTAATTGTATAACATTACAGAACCCTTTGCAACCATGCCTGGCATTAGATTTTATGTGATTCCCTGCCCTTTTGAATCAGAAAGGATTTTTTACACTCCCCAAACTACTTTACACAAGGAAGATTAATCTACAACAAATGTACCAATTAACTGACACTAACAAATCTCATATTAACTTGTGCTGCTGTGTCAGGGACAGTAATCTGGTAATCCCCTCTATCCATGCTTGATGCTCTTTATCATTTTTACATTCAAACTGAATCACTCCCCGGTCCGTGTTGAGGCCAAAATATCTTTTGCACTCCCCTCCCTCTAGCAGGTCTCTCCCAGGCCATGGAGGGATACATTTGTAGACATCAAAAACCAGACCTGAAACGAATTGAACATAAACATATATATTTCCTTGAGAAAACAAAATCAGAGCAGTGTCTAATATAATTGAATTTTCATTTAACAGAAATGTTCCTTTGCCAAATGAAGGAAAATAGGATTGTAACAGCTTCTCCACTTACTTTTTTTTCTTCTTTATAAAGGTGCCACCCATGTGTTTACTCTTAAGTTTAACAATAACCTGAAGAGTTCAGAAGCATCAATTCCATAACTACTTTAACTCTAAAACCAACATTGCATTTTAACAAACTTCTGATTAACTTCAAAATCTCTTTCGAATACAATGCATAAAATAATAATTGAAATGTGGTAGATGGAAGAGACAACAATGGAACGGCAAAACTGGCTTTAATAGCTTCCATCAAGACCTATCATCTACTTGCTTCATGAAATACAGAGAGCGCTTAAAATAAAAAATTCTCACCTGTCCATGCTTGATATACACAAAAACCAACTTCCAATGAAGCACACCTAGCACAAATAAACACAGTATCGCTAACTGCTAGCAATTGAAATAACAAAACAGCATGAGATGATAAGAAACAATAGATAACATATGAAGCAGAGGGAGTTTTAAATGAAACCTTTTCTAGTTCGCTTTAGGAGTTCACCACCTCTTGCTAGCACCTCATGGCACCACCTATCCAGTTCGTTGCCCTTTGCAACCAACTCTTCAACAGATCCAGATGTTTGATTGCCACCCTTGTCATATGGAATAACAGATGCATTATTCCATACTTCCTTCAAAGTTCTTACTTTAAGAGTTGTTGCTCCCCGCAAAGCTGTTTAAAAATAAGATTTAGGCTTATGGCCAAGAAAAATGTCCAGCTTTTCTAGGAAGACATGGAAACCCTCGTAGACTCTATCAATTTGAATACATATTTATTGGTTCCATTATAAATACCACCCTACATGACACCATGATTTGTACTCTGCTGTCATTAACAAACATTGAGATTTGCATGTATGAAATTCATTTAGGGAAATTTTTGTAGAACATTACTCCTCATGATATTTATTCCTAGAGAAGCAATGCCTGTATGGGTAGTGCTCAAGTTCTCTGAGGGTATGCAGTATTGATTCTATTTCTATTTTACCAGGCACAGCAAGTCAGCGTTCTCTAGATACCCATATTTAAGGGTATTGGTGTAAAAAGGAGAGATAATTGAGGCACTGGTAAATTTCAAAAATGAGTAATATTTAGAAGCATGAGAACATGTGTTTTGAACATATTTTACAAATAGACCCCTGTGAATATGGGAAGCTGGCTAGGTTTTAGTCGTTCACACTCAAAAAACCAGAAAGAATTATAAGAGTCATAGACTAATTGATGAGTCCCAGGTGAATTTGGCGGAATGGATAACCCTATGCAGGCACTAAGCTGAAGGAATCTATGCACCCATGAAAATAAAATAAATAGTTTTAGGTCTTCAATGGAGAATAAGGCTTACTAGGAAAATTAGATGGTACGAGGACGTTAGACTGTATACCTGTGGCCGCTCCTGCTGTTAAGGTCATGATATCTCCAGGGGTTCTGATATTGACGGCAGAATTCACCACAGAAGCCATCTGTTGATGATCAGCACCCATATACTCTGCAACTTCAGCACACTGAGCTGCCACAAGAGTTGCCGCGGAAGCCATCGCCATATGGGTCTTGTATTGCCCGTCGTTTCCCCCAGCAGCACAGGCAGCAGCAATTGCAGCGACAGCAGCGGCAACTCCCGCCACTGACATGGCCGCGTGCACCTGCGCATTGTGAACACGGTTCTCTTCCTTTTTCTTCTCTTTTTTCTCCTTCAACCACCTTCCCACCGTTTTCCCCCGCAATGGTGATGGTTTTGCAGCACTGAAGCTTCTATGAAACTGCCAAAAAGAAGAAATCGGGGTTTCAGAGGTTCAAACAGCCAAATAAAACACAAAATGCCCTTCTCAAATTTCCAGCTAAAGATTGAAACAATGCTGTTAAACCCACAAAATAACAAGAATCCGGGGTGATAAAGACAAAGAACTAATACCTTTTTGCCCCCGTTGCAGAGGTCAGGGTTCAGAGCGTCATGCAATAACAAAAATGTCTGAAATAACAACAGAAAACTCTAAAGCAATTGCACAGAGCAAAACACTTATAAATTTTCTACCAAGTTCAAGACCTGAAAAGATCCATACCTTAAGATCGTTTGTTCCCATTGGAGAAGCAGGAGGGCTTCCGCTCGCTGAAGCATTCAGCGGACCGCTACTCTGAGAGAGCCTTCCGGATGTAAGAGGCGATAATTCCTGCTCAATAAAAAAACAATAATAATTCAGAGCTCAAATCTACGCGGAAATATTAAGAGGGTTGCATAAACTTACCGATTGCAACAGAATGCGCTCCATAACTAACTGGGAAGTGAGCGGATTTGTTACCAGAGGCATCTGTTTATTATTATGAAAATTTGCTTTCTGTAAGGCTGAATTGAGGTCCAACTCAGGAATGGTCCAGGATCGAGCCAGAAACTCCATGGGCTCCTTGGGGGTGTCGGGAGGAGGATATCCTCCCTTCCCCTCTCCCTGTGTCTGTGCCTCTTCATCGATTCTTTCCATGGAAACTTGAAAGTACTTCGATGTTCGCTTCATTCCCCGAGCAGACAATAAACTATATAGGCCAATGACGCGCACAGTACAGTCACGCCTTGGACAGGGTGGCGGCGAGCCTGTCAGGAATGGAATCGCGTGGTGAAGTACTGAGTGTGACGCGAACAAATGGCAGAATTTGCAGAGCAGACTGCATCCCATCAGCCGGACATCGACAGGGCGACGCCGTCCTCGATCTTTCTATTTATTTTTTCACAATTCCACTGCACAGTCGAGCTGGTTGGAAATCGAAACCTGGGTTTTCATAATACCATACTTGTTGTTTATTAATTGTTCCCCTGAGAATACTAGCCGACAAATACAGTTTAAAAAGCCAGATTTTGTAGTCGCTAAATTCCAAATTGTTAAGGAGGGCGACTGGTCGAAGGATGATGAAGCGCGTGGGGTAAAGGCGTGCATCGGGAATATGATGAGGCCTCGAACAATTTTGCTTTCGCAGCTATATTTTACTGGTTCGTTGAGTGAACTGTGCAGAAAAAATATAAGATTCCACTTTCCTCTCCGCGAATTCCGAATAACGGAAACACATTTGGATTTATCTCGTTTGCTGCAAGATCGAGTCGAGAGGGTGAAGCGGATGCCTCCACAAATCTTAAAATTATTATTGTTTAGACACTGGAAAAAATATATATTAATCGAGTGAGATGAAGTGGCAAATCCCGAAAGCAAAAGTTTGTTATAGATTTTTAGATTATTAGAACTTGAATATAGTTAAAAGAGTGTGGAAGGTGGTGAGGAGCATAGGATTATTTAATTATTTGGGCCCTTCTAAAAATATTGTTTTTTGAGTGTGGAAGTTGAATGATTTAAGAGGAAAATATAAATAGGAGAATTTATCTAGGAATTTAATAATGATGAAAATTGATCGTCTATCAATCATTTTGAGCTGAAATAGAGAGGATTTAAAGACCATTATGTTTTTTGTCGATATTTTCTCATTGTAACTGTACGCACTCGATTTCACACGCTGCAACATTGTGAGAACAGTTAAATCCCCAATGATGAAAAACTATCTTTCCAATGATGTTCAAGTCCAAATTCTTGCTTGCAGCATGTTATCTTACCTTGCTTGCCCTTTTCTAGCTTTTTCTCGCATTCCTTTATCATTTTGCAAGATTTTCCTTAGCTTTCTGGCTTTAAGTTACAAAACCACGCCGACACTTACGCAACCGCCCTGGCGGCTACATAACCACAAGTTTTCCCTGAGCGGTGTTTGCACAACCGCCAGTTTGCGTAGACCAGTGGTTCCGTGTGCATTTGACGAAGCCTTTTCCAGCATGTTTTGCACGCATGTCACCTTGTTCAAACTCATTTTTAGCGCACACTTCTTGACCAAATTGGTTCTTCTTGAGCTTATTAGATGTGTACAAACCTCTCCTTCATAATTTACTATTATTAGTGAGTTAACTGCCCCTTCTTTGAGTGATGTGGCATTTCTTGGCTGTTAAGTGAGTTGGACCACTTCCCTATCAAATTTCTATGAGAACCAAACTTCTTCATGAAGCATTGGTTAGAGTTTCTCGATTTGATTTCACTCTATTATGTTGTCAGAATCCCACCAAGAAGTACGCAAGCAAACCCGTTCTTTTTCCTTGTTGCTCACATTGTTACCATATTACTTGTAAACTAGCCAGCTCCGACATTCTCCCATTCTTTCTGCACACTTTCCAGCACATCTCTCTGGGCATGTTGAACATTCATTAGAAAAGAAGTTGAGGGGACATCAAGAAGCATTGCCAGCATTGGATTTGTCTCTGTACAACATTTCAAGGTTAAGGGTGTCTTTGAATTGCTGCAAGTTTCTTTGTTTATTTTGAATAGATTCAAAGTTTTAGTTTGATTAAATACATTCTTTTAGAAAGATTCAATTGCAATAATAGTTACAGTAGATTGTGTATGTAGAGCTTCCATTGAGGATTCCCTTCCAACTTATCCCTATGGATTTTCCTGGGAAGAATTCGGAGGAGGTTCTTAACACAGAGTGTTATTAGTTTCTTCACAGTTTATTTACCTATAGCTTCATATTTCTTCATCAGAAAGCTTTTGTTTTATCAGGGAAGCTTAAGGGGAAGAATTGCTTTTGAGAAGGCTTTTGTTTTTCCCGTGATTCTAAGGTAGAATCATAAGAAGTTTCATCCACAATTGCAAATAGGAAAAAACATTTGTTTTATTATATTAATTAAATCCTCTGCATAGGGAAATAGCCACATCCAACTATTTCAGTGTTTAGCTTAATTTGTTTTTAGAGTAGAAGTAATTTCATTTAATTAGAAGAAGAAGTTATTTTGTCTATGCACATTTATTTTATTTTCCAGTAAACACCAAAATACAAAAAAAATAGATTAGATTGAATTAATTAGTTTGCTTTTATATGTTTTATTTCCTTTTGTTTAAAATCATTGAAAAACAAAAAAAAAAAATAGATTAGTCTTGTTTCTTTATCTAATTAATTAGCTTTCATTTGTTAATTAGCTAGCAACACATATATGTAATTAAATTCAAGGAAAGTAATTAAATTGATTTAATTTAAATATGTTTGTTTCTGTTTGTTAATTTAGGAACATAGAGTTAATTAGAAAGGGATTAACACAACTCCTCATGTATCCTTAGTTGGCTTAGGTTCCCTAAACATTGGCCTTTCCCTCTTGAAGATTTTTGCAAGTTTGTTTGTTTCTTTGCTTTAGTAGTTCGTATATCCTACATGACCATTCAAGGCCCTAGGAAACATAGAGATTTAGTGTGTGATCCACGAGTGCCTCAACCAAATCTAGCTCTGCAGCTAACAAATGTGGATAAAGGCCTTAGACACCTCGTTTTCCGAACCACCCTACTTCCACCTGTGGTCATCACACAGTTGAAAAATTTGAATGTTGAAGCGGACAACACTTTCGTGTTTTGGCATAGTTAGCCTAGCCAAGATTAGATTTTACAATTCACCCATTCATCCTACCCACACATTTTCTCTCACACCTCCATGACCTTGTCTGGAGACTTTTACGAGGCAACTGCGAGACAATTCCCACGTATCCCACAGTGAGTTCAAAGGGTGTTTAGGGACATTGACAGAATCCTTCGTGTTTCCATCCTCCTTGATCATTCCATTTTTCCCGCCCAAGTTAGACATGAATTCATTGCTTTAGACAAGCATATTCCCATTGTGCCCGTAGAGGACATTCGATTGCCTTGATTATTTTTTAGCCACTTTCACCCATTCTCGCATACTTCGCCTATTTGACATATTTATCCATTTCATATCCATCTTCCATTTCATATCGGTTGTCTCATCACGACCTCGAGAGATCGAGTGCGTGTTAGAGTCACGTGTTGATTCTTAGACGTACAAAATTGGTGAACCCAATGTGAAGGTCTAGTTCTTTTTCATTTCCTCTGCTTCTTCTTTCTATCATTCATCCTTCTCCTCTCCTATTATTCTATGGGTGCCCCCAAATATGTCGAGTCAGGAATACGACAAACCCATCTTGGGTCTTGAGGCGTATTATTACCATATGGGTATGCAACAATCACCCTCGCTATCGAGGTGGGCTGATAATTACTCATCCAATTTACCTTCCCCTCACACTCCTCCTAAAGGTGCCAAAAATGGCTCATCACTCAAAATCGAGGAGGTTGATAAACCCATCTATAGTCTACAACCGAAGTCCTCCCACTTAAATAACACGATGTTTATGGGAGAACAAGGGTTTTATCCTTGGGTTTTGTCAAGACCTCAAATTAGCATGCAGGATGATTCACTCTCATCCTATCTGTTTCCAAACAATGAAATCATGACACACTTCACCCAAAGCGATGAGCATCTTAACGCAATAGCCCAGTCCTTGGACCATATCTAAGTGTACATTGATGTTATTCTTCAGAACAAAACTGCTACCCCTCCTCCTATAACAGGAAATACATCAAAATATGGGTGGCCTCCCAATGATCAATTCATAATAGAACATCACGTGCCTTTGCTTCCAAATAAGACTCAGAACGCGCTTAAGCCAAATGCACCACCATCTTCGAGTGATGTAATTTCAACATTTGTGGATAAAGTTAGGGAACTAGAGCTTGCCCAGTTTTCTCATTCTACCCAGTTTACAGGGCAAGGCAAGGCGCCCCACCACCCTTAGAATTACACCTACGTGCCCTCTGTACCTTCACCTCCTCTGGTCCACATGGGTGTTCCTAACCCTGGAGACCTCTTTACTGGATCAGGCATGTTAGGTATGCCCTCTCACACTTCATGTAGATATCCTCCACAGGCGTCAACCAGAAGTGTGTTCTTAAATGCCATTTCAACTGGAAATGCGACGTTCCTTGGTTTCGCACCAACCACTTTGTATCAAAAACAAATTCCCCCATACCTTCACATGTATTCTAAATCACTGCAGGGGGACATGTTTTCCTTTCTTGGTTCGTATTCTCAACCTCAGGAGATGCCCTACGCTCCCCAAAATGCTTACTTTGCACCTTATCAACCTCTTGCTCCACCTCCACCTCCCCATCAAGGTTCATCCATGGTAGATTCTTATACATTGGGAACTTGCGTCAGATGTCTTAAGGAGCATCTTGACTTTAGGGTAAGTGCATGGAGATGGGGGACAAAAAGGGGGTCAAAAGGGACACCTTTTTCTTGAAATAAGTGAAACATGAACTTCATCAAATAAGTCGGCATGCCTATGCTTAAGATTTTACAAAATGATAAGAATAAGTACCGTAGAGCTTAGAATATAATTTCTAAACTATTAATTTTTTTTAAATGGTTGAGATTAAGAGGGTCAAATGTGGTGCGCACACAAAGTATGTCTATTTTTGTGTTAAAAATATAAGAAAGTATTATGTGTGCGCCACCCCCCCCCCCCCACCCGCCCATTTTTTGAGTTATATAAATTTATTTTAAATCCCTTCGGCAAAAAATTAGTGAAGACCATGTACGAGGGTCCCATTAATTTTTCATAGTTTTTGGATGAATATATAATTTTTTTTAATTTTCAAAGTGCACATATCCCGAAAATGAAATATTTGTGTGTGCACCCCCCATAAATTTGAGATAAAAAGTCATTTTTTAGTTTTCTTTTTTTGAGTGCATGTAAAATGGAGTTTTAAAAAAACTATTTTTTTTTAAATTTTGGATGAAAAAATCATAAATTGTGCACCAAAATGTATGCATAGGGTTTTCCAACAAAACAAGGCACTAGTAAAAGAAATTATAGATGAAATCCTTAAACAAATTAGATTTTAGAAAGAATAATATCATCATCAAGGTAAAATTGAGCTTGACATCGTAGTAAATTTATTTTTGAATATTATGTTTTTATGCACAAGATATTGGGGTGCACATGTGAAATTTTGATGTTTTTTATCAAACACCGGTTTTAATCACACAAAAAACAGTAAAAACCTTTGGTTTCTAAATCCAAGGCAAATCCAAGCCTATGGATTAGGAATTTCAAACCCCAAAAAAGATGAAATGTGAGCGCGTTATAACGCACTCACGTTTTAATGTGTTATACGGTATATGTGTTTTTGGCATGCTTCTATTGACTAAAAGGTCCCTAAAAGCTTGAAGGTTGATCTCATAGCTACATCTGTCAGGGTTTAAAAGATAGTTTTTCAGATTCTAATTTGGTCAGTACATAGGTATTTTTCAGGATTTCAACATTCAATATTTTAGGGTTTAAATTATACAATTGATATCTGTTTTGTGAAAGAATATAGTTAATGTTTAGATTTTAGGGCCTTTTGGATTGAGTTATTGAAATTTGTAGGAGTGTTTAGGAATATTTATGAAAGGTTTACTCATTTAAGGGCAATCTTCTCAACAACGCATTTTCTAGACGCATGGAACAAACACTCTAATAGTGAAAATTTCCTTCTTAAGATGATTTTGGAAGCTCCGTAAGGAGTTAGGAGGAAAATAAATAGGCATTAGAAAGATATGTGAATCCTATACATGTTGGTAACATCCATTTTTCTCTAAGACTTGAAAGTTTCATGAAGAATTTCAAGATAATGTAGCTACCCCCTTTCGGTTCCAGACAAAAATGGCCCTAAAATTTGTAAGTACTAAAGATATGATCACCACATAGTGATAGTTTAATATTTGTAAATGTTAAACCCTAAACCCTAAACCTTGAACATTAAACCCATAGCTCTAATCCCTAAGCCGTAAACCTTGAAACACGAGCCCTAATTTCTAAACCATAAACCCTAAACCCTAAATCCTAAACAATAAACCCTAAACCCTTAAAATTAAACCCTAAACCCTAATTCTTGAATAGTTCTGACCTAATTAAACACCCTCTAGGATAGTTCAAGAAATATATTAAGCATCTGGAGGTGACGTTAGAGAATCTTGGAAGTATTGGAGGTAATTTAGGAAGATTTAGGAATATTTTTTAGGGCTTAGGGTTTAGGGTTTAGGGGTCAAGATTTAGAGTTTAGGGTTTATAGTTTAGGGCTTATGGTTTAGCGTTTATGGCTCAAGGTTTATGGCTTAATGTTTAGGGTTTAGGGTTTATGGTGGTAAAAATATGGTTTAGGTTTTAGGTTTTAGGTTTTAGGGTTTGGGGTTTATGGATAAGGGTTTAGAGATCATGGTTTAGAGTTAAGGGTTCAGGGTTTATGATTTAGGTTTTAGGTTTTAGGATTTAGGGTTTAGGGTTCAGGGCTTCGGGTATAGCGTTTTCAGATCTGGGTTTAAGATTTATGATTTAGGGGTTTAGGGTTTAAGGCTAAGGGTTTAGGATTTAAAGTTTAGGGGTTAGGGTTTAGGGGTTAGGGTTTAGGGCTCAGGGTTTAGGGTTGATGGCTGAGGGCTTAAGTTTTAAGGTTTAGGGTTCATAGTTTAGGGTTTTGAGTTTAGGGTTTAGGGTTGAGGGCTTATGGCTTATGGCTTAGGGTTTAGGATTTAGGGTTTAGGGTTTAGGGTTCAAGGTGGTTTAGGTTTTGGGGTTCAAGGTTTAGGATTTAGGGTTTAGGGATTACGGCTTAAGGCTTAGGTGTAGGATCAGCTGATACCTCTCTAGGTGCAGCTCCCCCTCTTGAGGATCATATTCATATTCGATGTATCACTGTCGAAGAGGGAAACTCCCCTATCAAATCAGTTATTTGGTATGATGTGGAAGATGAGTAAAGAAAATGAAAGTTGGAGAATTAGATTTCATAGGTAATTAGTACTAAGTATCAACAAGACTAATATGGATTCCGACTACTCTGACTAGGAGGGCATGACAATATTAGGACCATATTTCCTAGTCTCATGCCTAGAATCATCATTGAGTATGCTTGTGAAAAATAAGCATAGCAATAGGGGTATGACTAAGAACACAAAGGAGTTATTAATCGCCTAGTAAATATTTCTTGTTTAGTTTTGAATGGGAGTTAGTTAGCCTATGGCTTAGTGACCTTCCATTAATTGGTAATTCCTTCTATGAAAAAACCCATGGATGATTTCAAAAGCGCCTTAAAAAAGATAGGGGTATTCATCAAGCCTAATAAAGGGTGTGATGTGATGTGTCAAAACTATATTTTCACAAGAACCTCTTCTTCCTTTAAAGTGCCTGGTTTTTCCTAGTAATGATGTCTCCCTGTATCCAAGGATGGAGGACTACTGGGGTCTATGGTAGGATTGGACATTCAAGAATCATCAAGTTTTTGAATTAGTTCATGTTGTTGCATCTAGAGAAACATTCTCAAACGCTGGAGTAATGCATCTTGGAAAATAAAATTTAACCTCAAAAATTCCTCTCAAATTTCCAGACTAGGTCGTGTTCCTAGTTCTATTTTTGTTTATGTTTTTGGTTATGGTCGTGGTCATTAAATATGGAAGTTTTAGGAAAGGCATCCACACTTGAATAATTATTCCCATTTAGATTGTTGGTAATTCCAATGGCAGTGACAGTGCATGTGGAATTTAATTGGTTGAAGGTAGGGTTGTGCCCTTGTTGGTTTTTCCCCATGGCGTCATAGGTAGCTTTTCTAGTATTATCAAAGAGAAATCCCCATGCTTGTGTGATAAGTTTAAAATCTCCCTCGGCTCCTAGGAATTAATTTTTATCAAGATGCAATCGTAAGGCTAGTTTTAACAGGTATTAATAAAAAATAAAATAAATTTGACTGGAATTACTTACGAAATGCATTCCTTCACTTCGAGCTTATCTTTATAAATACAATTCGGATTTCCAAGTTCTCCATATTTTCCAAATTTGGGTTGAAATGACATTTTGGACATTTGAAGGCGTGAAGAAAATGGCGAGTTAATTTCCTCCAACCTTTTGTGAAGCGAATTTAAACGAAATGAAATGTGGAATTTGGAGGTGGCACGTGGTAGACATTAATTGTCCTGCCACCGATTTTGAGTGATGAAACTTCTAACATGAAATTTAAACCCTAATCCCTAAACCATAAACCATAAACTTAAACCCTAAACCCTAAACCCTGACACCTAAAACCTAATCCCTAAACCATCAACATTCAACCCTAAGCCCTAAACCCTAAACCCTAAATTGTGAACCATAAACCACGAGCCCGAAACCTAAACCCTAAACCCTAAAACCTCAACCCTAAACACTAAACCCTTAACCCTAATTCCTAAACTTTGAGCGCTAAACCCTAAACCCTAAACACTCAACCCTAAGCCTTAAGCTGTAAACCTTAAACCCTAAACCTTGAACCCTAAATATCAAACCCTAAACCCTAAACCCTAAACATTAAAACCTAAACCTTAAACCCTAAATTTTAAACCTTAAACACTAAAAATTGATCCATGATCCCTATACCCTAAACCTTCTGCATGGAGTATTGATCCCTAAACCTTAAACCTTGAGTATTGATCCCTAAACCCTAAATTCTAAACTAGTAACCCTAAACATTGAACCCTCAACCATAAACCCTAATCCCTAAACCCCCAAACCCTAAACACTAAACCCTAAACCCTAAACCCCAAATCTTATTTACCTTAAACCCCAAACTATAAACCTTAAACCATAAACCATAAAACATAAACCCTAAACCCTAAACCATGAGCCCTAAGATCTAAACCATGAACCCTAAACCCTAAAACCTAATACTAAACCCTAAACCCTAAATCTTGAACCCTAAACCCTAAAAATTTAGTCTTTAAACCTTGAGCCTAAAACCCTAAATACTAAACCATAAACCATAAACCATAAATCCTAAGCATTGAACCCTAAAGCATGAGCGCTAAGCCCTAAGCGCTAAACCCTAAACCCTGAACCCTAAAACATGAGCCCTAAATATTAAACCCTAAATTGAGAATATAAAGTCCAATGGTATTTTTGGGTCTGGAATATTAGGATACCAAGTAAATTTGATCATTTTTTACGCTCTTTTGAATAATTATTTTAGTTGCAAGCTTTCGGGAACAAAGATTTCATTTGAAGAACATAATTGATATGTCTAGTGCTTGTGTAAGCTGGAAATTTGAGAGGATTTTTTACGTTTAATTTTATTTTCCAAGATACATTACTCCCATGTTTGAACATGTTTCTCCAGATAAAATGACATTCTAATGTAGACACTTAATGATTCCTGAATGTCCAATCCTGCCACAGACCCCAGTAGTCCTCAATCCTTGGATATAGGGAGACATCATTACTGAGACAAACTAGGCACTTTCAAGTAAGAAGAGGTTCTTGTGAATATATAGTTTTCTTACATCTAAAACTCCTACAAATTTCAATAACCAATTGAAAAGGCCCCTAAAAGCTTGAAGGTTGAATGTTGAAATCCTGAAAAATGCCTATGTATTGACCATATTAGAATCTGAAAAAATATCTTTTAAACCGTGATGGATAGAGTAGTGAGACAAGTTCCATAAGGTGCAGAGTGACCCTAACATATTCTATTTACTAAAATAAAATTTAAATATAAGAAATAATAAAATATAAATTATAATAAAATAAAAACTCAAACATTTATTTTAGTCAATAGAATCATGCCACAAACACATATACCACATAACACATTGAAATGTGAGCACATTATAACGCGAGTGCATTATAATGCGCTCACATTATAGCGTGACGTTGATTCTTCTCTATCACGTTATAACATGTCCGATCTATAACACGAGCACGTTATGGCCAAAAAATAGATTTGCGCCCCACTTTTTTCCCCATCTTTGTGCACTTTCCCTTTACCATAGGAAGTGTAATGCTTCCACGACCGCTACCCAATCTTGCAAAAATCAAAGGGGAGGGGGATCCAAATGCACACATCAAAGTGTATGCAACTACCATTAGAGAGCTACTCCCATGGGATGTGGTTGTAGCTAAAATATTCCCCAAAACCCTTGAGGGGATCTCTCTCGACTGGTATTATAGAATATCAAAAGCTTCAATTCATCCGTTCAAGCAACTCATTTCAGAGTTTATAAAGGCTTTCGATATGAACAAACTTTTAAGAACATGAATAAGAGAATTCCTTCATATCAAGAAAGAACACAATGAATCTACCATCCATTTCATTCAGACCAAGTGGTAAATGATAGTGGCCAAAAGATGTACAACTTAAATTGGAGAGTGGTCAATCCCTTTCAGGGTAATTCAAACTACCTGAATGGTTCAAAGAAAAATAATCAAGGACCCACAAAGTCCTAAAAAATAACTTTGGTGCAAAAACGAACAATGTAACTGATCAATATAGATAGTTGAACGTTGCCAACACAAATAGCATGAATAATGGCAATAATAAAGCAAATGTGAACAACCAAAAGAGTAATAATTTCACTCCTTCAGTTAATGCGGTGGACTTTAGTCATCCTCCTCCACCCCATAACAGGTCTAGAACCAGGGCCTAGTTCAATACTCAAACCAGTATCTGAATTAGTTCTAAAATTAGTATCAGAACCAAGGCCAGAAGCCCCCCAAACTTAAACTACAATAACTAACAACAATATAAATTATGTGCCATAGATTAACCAAAATCAAAGACCTCGTGACTACGATCCTGATTTGTGTTTTGGTTTCCATAGGGTTAGAGGACATGACGCTCATAGTGTGTCATTATTGTAATAAATTTATACAATGACTTTCAGAAGACTAGAGACAACTCTTCGTTGAGATGTTCTTGGTTAATCCCACAACACCTACGTAAAACACTCACATGGGGCCTCACATGGGGCCTGTTGCCCCACAAAACATTACTCTTGGAGTTTATAGAGACCCCCCTTCTGAAGTGCCTTGAAAATAGAAATCTTAATCCTAGTGGTACCAACAAGGGAACGACCGTTGGAAACAACGATCACGAGACGTATACATCTACAAACCCTTTAGTAGCTCATCTTTTATACGGCTGAAATCAGACCAAGATTGTAGGCTTAGTAGAGCTAGAAACTGAACTCAAGGTTAATGTAGTGACCCACACCTGAGATTATTCTTCACAATGTCTTCCCATTTATCCATCTATCTCAGATGATGCACCAATGGTGCCTAAATTAGTAGGGGCTTATGACTTGATCACGGACCTGATTAAGACCTTTTCCCACATTTCCTTCTTGGATATGTTAAAGAATTCTCCTGCATATCAATCGACTTTATCCACGTCACTCCTCCTCCGGAGGCCCAAATCAATAATATAGACTTTGATGTCTACCCATCAGGGTAGCCTGAGCAAGCTGCTGGATTTGTGTTCAATATTAGTAAGATGCCTACTAACACTGAATTGGCATAGAGAGGTGATCATGCGTTGTATCCGCAGGTTTGGATTATAACAACTATGTTAAGTGTGTAATGATAGATGATGGGGTTGTTGTAAATACTGTCCCTTTCTCTTTTCTTCAAAAGTTAGGCTATGGTGAAACGATATGCTCTTCAACGTGAAACACGCTGAGAGGATATGATAGTATCAAAGTAAATTCTATTAGAACTATAGTGCTTCCGGTCACTCTTAGACCCAATACTGTTTTTACTGAGTCTTATATTATAAATCGAGAAACTAACTATAATATGATTCTTGGTTGACCCTGGATTCATCGAATGAAGGCCATTCCCTCTACGTTGTTTCAAGAGGTTATGTTATTACATCTAGGGAAGGTTTTTTTTGGCTCAAGGTGATCCAAAGCCATTTGATCTCCATTTGGCCAACTTAAAGAAGAAACTGGGGGGGGTTCATACTTATTTCGAGGTATCCTAGCCAACCAATTAAAAAAACCACAAGGACCAACGTCTACATCATAAGCTTGTCCCCACGACTGAGTTGGAAGCCCATGAGGAAATTGAAGGGGTAAATCCTAATGAAAATAAAATGGCCGTCGAAGTATTTGAAACGGTATCAATGAAAAACTATAGTTGCTAAGATAGTTAATCTTTTAGAGAATGATTTACCTGTCATTATTCCTTTTTATTCCTTGGGCATAGGCCATGCTCTTAGAATCACCACTCTTCCAACTGATGGACTTTGAAGATATTTGCATGGTTGAGGTTTCAGAAGTCAAAGAGGAAGATTCCATGAATGATCAAGTTTCCATCTTCCCAAATGACAACTAGACTCTCAACTACAACGGTGAAAAGTTACTTTGTGTTGGGGATGGGGTGATCCTCACTTCTCCTGAGGGGAGGGTCATGAATTTTTCCTTCAAGCTAAACTTTGAGTGTATAAACAACGCAGATTGAGTATGAATCTTTACTTCTTGGTAGTATTGTAGCCAAGAGGATGGGAGTGAACAATGTTAGGGTCTTGGGTGATTCTCAACTCATCGCCAATCAAGTCTCAAAAGTCTATGAGACTAGAGTGGATCACCTACAACTCTATAAGTCTGCCATTTAGGATCTTTGCAAGGGTTTTGACTTCATCTCTATCGAAGCTATCCCATGAGACAAAAACCTAAATTTTCCAATTGGCCAATTCTATGGCTATCCTCCTCTCACTTTTTTCCAAGGCCTGAAAGAAACCAAATTCATTATTTTGGTTCGATCTGAACCTCTAGTTTGAATGATGCCAACCAATGCAATTCTTGCATATGTCGAGACTGAGAACGAGCATGCCACTTTGGACTATGCAGAAAATGATGAGGAAATCCTAGGATACCTCAATGCATACACTGATCTCCATCCTGCACCATAAGAGGGGATTTTCTCTTATACCTCACCCTTCCTCCTACTTTAGAGATCGCACGATGGATCCTTCCTCATTGGAAGGTCTTGAGATCTATGAGGTAGAGGAAGAAGAACTGGAACTACCTCTAGCCCACCTTAGTTTGAATATGGTAATGCCTCTTTGATTGAAGGAACCATAGATATAAACATTAAGATGGAGGAGGATCCTAAAATCCTGAAACTTGGTTCTTCTCTAACTCCAGAAGAGGTAGAAGTCACATATCGAAGGTTCTTAAAGAGCACTCAAAAATATTCACTTTCAGCTATAAGGAAATGATGGGCATTTCTCCCAATTTTGTAGAGTATAATTTAGTTACGAAGCCCAACGCTAAACCCATGAAGAAAAATCGAGACCCATGAAGCCCAAGGTGGCTTTAATGGTTAAAGAGGAGGTAATGAAGCTCCTACAAGTAGGGTTTATTAAGCGGTATGATTATTCAATGTGGGTTTCAAACATCATCCCATTTCTCAAGAAGAATGGAAGATATGCATCTGCATTGACTTTAGAGACATCAACAAAGCTTGTCCCAAAGACAATTTCCCTTTTCCCTCAATTGATGTCATTGTAGACGCAATGACTGTATATGAGCTATTATCTCTTATGGATGGCTTTTCTGGCTATAACCAGATAAGGATTTTTTAGGAAGACCATATGAAGACTACCTTTATAACTCCTTGGGGAACCTACTATTACGCGGTCATGCCTTTTAGGTCTTGAAGAATTTGGAGCCACTTACTAATGGGCAATGACATACATATTTCATGATATTATTCACAAGATTGTGGAATCATATGTTGATGACCTGTTGTCAAAAGAAAAGAAGCGTGGTGATCACCACAAAGTGCTCCATGTCATTCTCTCACACCTATCGAATATGGAGTAACCTTAAATCCTTGATAAATTGCATGTTTGGTGTGATGAAGGAAAATCATTGGGATATATCATTTCATCCCGAGGCATTGATGTTGATCCGACAAAGATCCGGGTAGTTTTGGAGATGTCTCCTCCTACAGATGAATTGAGCATCAGGTATTTTCTGGGAAAACTTGGGGTAATTCACAGGTTCATCCCTGATTTAACATATTTCATTCACCATATTAATGGTTTTCTTAAGAAATATTGTTGCAAAATTTGGACAAACGAGTGCCACAAAGCATTTGAGTCAGTGAAACACTTCCTTATGTCACCGACCTATGCTCATGCCTCTGAAAGCTAATCATCCTCTGATCTTATACTCTCAAGCCAATGATGTCTCGATTACATGCATGCTGGCACAAGAGGATGACGATTTCTGTGAACAGACCATTTACTTCATAATTCGTACTCTTCTCGATTACGAGATGTGTTACACGCAAGCAAAGAAAGAGTTCTTGGCAATAGTTTTTGCAACAAAGAGATTAAGGAATTACATGCTTAATCAAGAGACATGAGTGATTGTTAAATTAGAACAATTGTGAAATTTCTTAACCCAGGCCATGCCTTATCCAAAAAGGCGGGTCGTTTCATAACATTGATGGGTGAGTTTGAACTCACCTTTGTTAACCAAAAGTTTGTTAAGGGAAAAATTATTGTTGATTGGTTAGCTAATAACCCTATAAACTATGGGGATCTGATAGATTTAGATTTCCCAGATGAATGTGTATTCTATGTAGAGACAAAGCCTCCCATTGCCTCATGTCTATGGTACACTGACATTATTAACCATATTGTGGACTAGACATATCCTTAGGGAGAAACCTCACAACAAAGATGACGACTACGTGTAATAGCTACCAAGTATGTGATTATAGAAGAAGTTTCTACCATAGATTTTGATGATATGCTGTTAAGATGCCTCGATGAAGAAGAGTCATGGAAAATATCCTCTTTGAAGCCCACAACTGCAGAGTATGTGGTGGTCATTTTTTAGAGGACATGCTACCCCGCCTGAAAGATTCATCGTATGGGATATTTTTGGCCTACTTTAGAGCATGACATTGTAGAGTATGTATGTAGGTGTCAAAATGTCAAGAATTCTCACACTGAGATACACATTCCTACACAGGCTCTACATCCCATTGTGACACCTTGGCCCTTTTCTACTTGGGGCCTTGATTTGATAGGGAAATTCTCTCCCTCATCATCAGATGGCCATAACTTCATAATCACGGCCACAACATATTTTACAAAGTGGGTTGAGGCCTATGCCTCTTACGACTATACCTGGGTCTATGATCACCAATTTTATTCTAAACTAGATCATCTACAGGTATGGAGTCCCACAAGTCATTATTTCAGATAATGGTACACCCTTCAAGAATGAAGAGGTACAAGAATTGTGTGCACAATTCAAGATATCTCACCACACAGCCTCTTTATACTACCCTTAGGCTAATGGATAAGCTGAGGCAAAAAATAAAACTATAAAGTCCATTCTCCTTAAGATGGTTAAGGAGAACAAAATGGATTGGCATCTCAAGTTATTTCTGGCCTTGTGGGCCTATATGACATCAATTAGAACTCCCACAGGGGCAACCCCCTTTTCTTTAGTCTTTGGATGTGAAGCGGTTTTACCATTGGAAATTGAGTTACCTAGCCTTCACATATCTTTGTAAGGCATTTTGGATGAAGATGCATACCGTGAAGTGCGATTAGTACAATTGGAAACCCTTGATGAAGCTCGACTTAGAGTTGAGCAACACCATAACATTTATGCTGACAGAATGTGTCATTAGTATAATAAGAAAGTATATGAGCATGAAATACACATTGGAGATCTAGTCTTAAGACTCAATAGCCAGATTGACAAGAAGACCGGTGAAGGGAGAAAATTCATAACCAAGTGGTTAGGCATGTACCAGGTAATAGAAGACTTTAAAAATGGTGTGTATCGCCTATGTACTCTAGAAGGTGAGGAATTCAGCGAATCGATTAATTCTGCTTCACCTTAAACATTTCTATGCATAATTCATTTTCATCTCCACTTGTACATTATTGCATTCATACTCCATCCATAACGCATTATCATACTATGAAACTGTAGGCTGGAACTTACTTTTCAAGATAAAACTTTAAGAAAATTTCAAAAATTGGAAAAAACATTCAATCAAACCTCTTCAAGTATTCATCATATCATCGCTAAATTATTCTAATCTTTTCATCATCTAAGCCATTAGGTGGAATTTTGACATTGGTTCTACTAAGACTTGCATGCCTAGCTTTATTCACACTTTCTCCTAGCTCAGGTGTCTTTGCCCATAGTCTATACCAGAAGCTTCTTTGTGTCACATCTTTCCTTAAAAGATCTCTTTATGAAAAAATCAGTCTAAACATTTCACCTGGATATCTTGTTTTCCTATCTTAACCTTCAGTGTTGAGCCCTCGCATCTTACTGGTTGTGTGGGGTTGAGGCTAGGGGCAAGTGTTCCTTCCCAAAAGCACAAGTATGAAATCAAATTTAAAACTATATATAAATAAAAAATATATAAGCCAATAATAAATACAAAAATACTTTCTTTCAATAAATGATGCTACACCTCTTTTCCCTACCAACCTTTGTTAATGAGCCCATGCCTCCTACTGGTGGTGTGAGATTAGGAAAGGAAGGAGGTTACCTTACTCACCTATGTCTTATCTTTGGTGATGAGCACATACTTATTACTAGTAGCATGGGGAAAGATGTAGGGGGTCTCGTCAAACAAGTCAATAAATTATAAATAACTCAATGAATGAGAAGTGATTTAAAATCTCAAAATCCCAAGAAAATGAATTAGATTCTATGTTATAAGAGGGTTAAATCATTAAAACAATATTTTGTTAATCGCGAGGCCATCCACAAATCTAAGTCTAGTTAAAATTGCAAGCAAACACATCCTGTGCAAGTTAGTTGACCTTTTTTAGGGTTGGGTTATGAGTTGTAGTTAGATCTTTGTCAAATTTTTGTCTTTCTCTCACCATTTCCACCCACAAAATCTACAACTCATGTCCTTCCTGGTTCTCGGTGATGAGCCCTCGCATATTACCGATTGCGTGGGGTTAGGGGTCGAGCGGGTTCATTTGATTATTTTATCACATTCATCATCTTTTTTTATTAAAATGAAAGTCCTAAACATTGCTTGAAAATAAAAGTTCTTAATTACAATTTATTATATATATATATATATATATATATATATATATATAAGAAAGAAAAATCATTTTGTTTACACAATTGCATATTTGTCATCCATCACATACATCTATAAAAGCATATTAAAACATTAGAGATTCTAAACATATAAGAGTACATAAGCAAAACAAACCATCACTGAGTTAACTCTTACATGGAATAACCGAACCAAAAATAGATGTATATATGTGTATATAATAAATTCCATGTCTCGTGTACAATGTGATCACACTCTATGTGTGGTCAAAATGCTCGTCTAGTGGTCAAAACACTCGTCTTAGAGCCAAAAATAAAAAAAAATCGATATACAATCAAAATTAACGCAAAGCAATGAAGGCATATGGCCTATCCCTCTCTATGGGATCCTTGGGAAAGTGGATGGTTAGGACTATTTTTATGGATCCTGTGATGGGAGAGAGAGCCTCCATGCCCAAACTTGTGGGAGTGACCATGAGATGATGAACTAGGTGATCTGCTAGTGGTAGTAGCCTCGATACGAGAATGGTCTTGCCGTTGTGTCCTCTCGGTAAGTTGGTATCTATTGAGCATGGATCTCATCTTGGTCATGGCTCTCGCTACATTCCATGCCAGTGCAAACATGTTAGTGTGTCACCCCGCCATGACTTGTCCTGATTTCATGAGAAGATTGTCTCACGTCATGCCCGTGGGATGTGTTAAAGTGTCCCTCAAGAATCATATGAATAAGATCTCACCAACCATCTACGATAGCTGCAAAACACAAGTAAACAACGCCAAGTCAAAAAAACCATTGAAAACAAAAAATAAATACATAATATGGTCTATATTCATTAACAAATATAGTCTAAGAAGTAGAGTAGAAGGAAGAGTATTTTACTTACTTGGATCTCCTAGCATCCATGTTGGGTAAACTAGTGATGGTGGTGTGGGAACTATAGCTGACATCTCCTACACTCTAATCTCCTCTCTAAAAATCTCCCCAGTGCCCCTCTGTCATCCATAAAATGACTTCTCATCTCTTCCCCCGCCGGAAGTAAAAGCCTCCTTAGTATTTAAAGTCTCAACCTTAGCCTTGGCTGCCGTGGAAGCCTCCCCATTAGCAGCCCACTACATGTCATTCTCCTCCTCTCCTCCCTCCTTGTCTCCCTTCTCCCCATCCTATTTCTCTATCTCACCCTTAGCCTCCTCCTCCTCCTCCTCGATGTGTGCGAGTACAACCTTGATCTAAATAATTGGCCTCGATCTAGCCAAATCTGGGGCAACCTATGGACATGGATAATTTTAGTGGTAAATATTCGTAATATGGTGAAAATTTCATTTTAGGAAAATTTGAAAAGGTGATTTTTTCGGATCAGGTCAGTGTCTTGTTCGCCTAAAATTTATAGTATATATTTTTTGGGGGGTTGTCTTTGCCTACATTTGAAAACATCTCCTATAAAAACCTAAGTGATTCGTCGGGTAGTATACTACGGTACTACCACAAGTAGCTTACCAAATTACCAATACCGTGAACTCACATGCTCTTAAACACCATAGATGATGCGCGATAAGGAGGCATTGCAGACGTGCGACAAGGGGGTTAGTTGTTGACGCGCGACAGGGATATAGTTGACACGTGATAAAGAGGTATTGAAGACACGTGACAAGGGGGTTAGTGTGTTAGTTGTTGACTTATGATAGGGATATAATTGATGCATGACAAAGATGGTTGACGCCTTGTTGAGGTGTGACAGAGACAGTGATAGTTAATGCATTGTTGATGCACGACAGAGACAATGATAGTTGACACCTTATTGACGTGAGACAGTGATAGTTGATGCGTTGTTAATGCGCGACAAGGGGTTTCATTGTTGACGCATGACAGGGATTGTGATAGTTGACACGTGACAGTAATTTTTACTATGACGCACTACTTGGTTCTTTTGCTGATGCAGGACTCTGTTGAGAATAATGGAAGGTGATAGTCCTCAGAATGCGAATACCTTAAAAGTAACTAAGAAATCTTAGAAATACCTGTTCAAGTATTTTGGAAACTGTGCTGATACAGATATTGAAACTACCAATAACCATATAGCTACCACCATAAAGAATTAGAATACTAACTGTGTGGAAGGTAATGTTGAGGTGGACATGTATTTTGTACAGTATCAAACAAATGACACCTACGATAATATGCCATATATTGAAGATATTCTTCCTGTTGGGGTGCAACCAGGAGTGAATCAAGATATCACACATAAAAATACTCAACAAAATGGAACACATAAATCAAATTCAAATTTTGGTTCATGAAAGAGGAAACCAGGTGATTGTGATATTGCTCAAAATTCTACTCAAAAAAGTAAAACATTGAAAACAAACAAGAGTATGTGGACCATTGGCAGGATATACAAGCTTGATTGGGCAAACAAATTTCTATTAATCAAACTTGTACAATCATCTAATTCAGAAGAGATCCCATCTGAATGTACATGTACAATATGTACGTGGAAATTGGGAAAGCAACAAAAAATGCAAATGAAGCTGGACACTATAGAAAAACATTGTGGAAAACAATATTTGACTGTAACGGGGGCGGATGGCCAGAAAATCAAAACAAACAGGTGGAAAAATGAAAAAAAATGCATGCATGTTAAATAATCAGTGGATTATGAAGTTGTTGATCAAGAATTTCGTGCTTGTTACCTGTCCAAGTTAATGCACCAAACTAAACACAAAAACCCTGAAAAACTCCAATGAAATCGATACCTGATGGACAAGATCCGAAGATGTAGATGGATGAGGAAGCCGATGTAGATAAGATGGGCGCACACGAGCAATTCTGCACAGTAGATCCAAGTAACCTACAAGACACTGATGCTTGACAGAAAAAGACCACGTTAAAAGATATTTAGGTGGACTGCCCGAGAAGCGGGTCCGGGAAGCGATAAGCTCCCTCGGCGGATGTCAGTCCACGTTTTCAATTAAGTAAAGAAGTACACATGATAAAATATGTACGTACAAGACTAGATTTTCTGATCAAAGTAATAAACAGAATCTAAACAGCAGACAGAAAGCAACAAGGAAACAGGGAACTGTGAAAACAAAGCTAGATTTGTGTTACCTGTGTCCTTTTACTTGTCTGTAGGATGATCGGCGTCGATTATGTAGAATCGGCGTCGACTGATATAGATCGGCGTCGACTGACATAGATCGATGTCGATTCGAGACAAAGTGCGAGAAGATTTGAGAATCAGAAAACGAAGGCAAGATCGTCAACGTCTGCTGGATCTGCAAAAGCCAGAGAGATACTGGCAAGACTGCACCTGTGCTGGGTGTAGGAACAGAGTCACAAGAAAATCAATGGAGATGTGCGATGTTGATGTGATAAGAGTAGAGTAATGGTGCTCCTCTCAGGGATTGATTTGGACAAGATTCACTCTCATTCGATAGATAGTGCTCACGCTCGATGCGCAAAGATCTCTTGTTCTCTCTCTTACAATCTGTGTCTCTGTTACAATTTGTCTCTCCATGTATTCCTCTGTGTCCTCCCAGAACTGAGTTTTGGGCCTCTATTTATAATCGACGCCGCTCCGAAAAATCGGCATCGACCGAGTACCGGTCGGCGCCGATCACGGAACAGACTCCCGAGACGGCCAAAATGAGCGATTTTTGGAAAGATAAGAGTGATCCCTCCACCTCAAATATGGGAAATATCCCGCTTTGGGAGGAGGAGAAATAGGGGGGATATATGGATAGAATAGATATGAGGTAGATAAGAGGTTAGGATACATGTAAAAAGGTGTAATTAAATAGTTAACATTTAATTACTCACGGGTAAAACATAATGGGGTGAATTAAACTTAGGATAGGTGTTTAAATCACAAATTGAATAATACCCCAAGGGGATAGTGGTGATATAAACATGCCTCAGGTTACCTGAGAGAGCAAATGCGCACGAGGGACACTAAATTGGATAACCAATTTTAGGTGTCTACATTTTGCCCCATTTTGTCAAGTAACTTGCGATAAGCAAGGTTATGAGACAAAAACAAGGAGATGGAAGAAAGGAATAAAAAGTGATGATGTGATCCCCCTCAAACTAGGGATGGGATGGGTGATAGAACAAACGATCCCAAGTTTGAAAAAGGTAGATGAAAATGCAAGAAGCCCTAGCTAGATGTTCGGAGTAGACCTGATCATTAATGACGCACAAAAATAAATAAAGAGGTAGCAACCTAAGGAACTCACATTGGTAGGGCAGACTAGACGGTCTCCTCATGAGACGACGTTAGTACCTACAGATCCATGAGTGTAAGGAGGGCTGCAAAATTGTCAGCATCTAAAGAGAGACACATTGGTAGGGACAACCAGACGGTCTGCAAAGCAGACGACATTAGTGCTTACAGACCCGTTAACTCTAAGTTGCCAAAAAGTACGAGTGCCCCACATAAAGGGAACAAACTCAAAATGGACGGTGATATCGAAAATATGTGCCAAAAGGCAACATTCAGCGCACAATAATGACCAGATAAATAAGCCAAGCATCAACACTATGGCAAAGAGATATGGAAAATTGGTGGCGATCACACTAATCGGTGCCGACCTAAATAAACGGCACCGACCAAATAAATCAGCGCCAATGGTTCACAGCACATATAAATATGTGAACGGAAAACGTGAACGATTTATTTACACCGTGACAATTGATTCAGAGAGAGTCAAAAATTGGATTTGAGCACCATGGAAGCCTCTGGAAGCGGTCAGAAGCGGAGGAGGACACGACCTGGGGTAAGTGGTTCTTCTTGAACCCGACATATTTATTTTATTATTATTATTTTTTTTTATTTTTGGTTTTTTTGGTGGGAGGCCAGAGTGTGTTGTACACCCGGCCTGACAATCGGCGTCGATTGGTAGAATCGACGCCGATTTAATGTAAGTGGCGCCGATTAGCATTCATTGGTGTCGACCACGTATTAACGACGCCGATTGTATTTAATCGACGCCGATTGGATATATCATGTTGATGAGAATGATAAAATTTGTTTTGGATGTTCGGATTTGGATAAATATGAAGCTAATATTGCTCTTGATGTCGTGGATGCAGGAACGAGAGGTATTACACATGAGGGATGCTATTCCCAAGTTACTGGAGACCATTCTCCTTGACGTCACTGACGCAGATTGGCGCCACTTAGAGTTAGCCAGGCTTGGGGGCTTTCGGTACTACAGACGAGTGCTGCGAGATGTAGAGTTGATGAGAGCACTAGTGCGACGATGGGATAGCCAGACTTGCAATTTTTGGTTCAGGATGGGTGAGATGACCATCACCCATGAGGATATATATAGGATTTTGAGGCTACCGATCACTGGGGACCTGATAGAGATTACACCACGAGAGCAGCAGTAGAGAGCCCTAGTTCAATTGTATGGAGACAGGGCAGACGATTCAGAGATAGTGTCTGGGGCAGTGAGGATAGCCTCGCAGTATAAACAGGATGTTCCCAGGAGCAGACGGATAGTGTTGATTCAGATGGCGATCTCCTATTTTGCTCTACCAGATTCAGGAGGTGGGAGATTCCCACTATTATTACTAGATTACGTTTGTGACATCCTGCAGTTCAGACAGGTGTTCGCCTTTGCTGATGCCTTGATAGCTCAGATATATCATGAGTTATGGATGTATACCACTGGCCAGAGGACAGGTATTGATGCCAGTTTTGTGCTCCATTGCTGGGCATATATTCATATAGCAGTGATTAGGCCATCAGGGCTTCCTTGGATGCCAACAGCAGTGGGAGCTATTGATTATGGATTCCGGTGATGGCGGGCCGATATGGCCTCGGGAGATACAGGGAGATCCGCAGATTGGTATACTGAGCGTTTCAAGATGCTGACACCAGAGCAGGTCATCTGGAGACCATATCGGATATTTCCGACATGGGCCAGTCATGATGCTCACTTGGTGGCATTGAGACGGAGCAGGGTGGTTAGGGGCTGCAGGCCTGACATGTGGGAGCACGTCCCGTTTATACGGGTATTGAGACAATTCGGCCTAGTACAGACAGTGCCGATCACCTATAGGCCTTACAGGTGAGACAACAGAGAGACTGATCTACTAATTTTGATCCCAGCAGATCCATTGGGAGAGGCCCCACCCTCCACAGACAATGATGATGATGCTGGAGTAGATGATGGTTATGCGGTATGGTATGTGACAGAGCTACCATGACACCTTCCGGCATCTATAGATGCCGATGAGGAGGATATGGCTACGGTGCTGGAGAGACTGGAGGGAGAGTACGCCACCTTGACACATACACACCAGGTGGCTCTTGAGGAGATTAGAGCTCTGACAGTGGAGAGGGATGCCTTGATTTTGGAGAGAGACACCGCTCGCTAGGAGCGAGATACAACGATCTAGCAGAGGGATCGCTACCATCGACATAGGGAGGCCCTCAGGGCCAAATATGGGGAGACAGGTACCATGTCGGAGTTTGGGACACAGGGCGCGACCATAGGAGGGGCACCACCAGCAGCACCACTACGAGCACCTGGTACCGTGAGCTTGAGTACATACTAGTCTCTCCTTGCTGAGGTGAGATACTACGAGGATGCCCTAGCGCAGCATGCCCCAGATGTGCCTCGGTACGGGGCGAGGAGGAGATCAGCGATAACCATGGCGAGCGGGGCGTCAGAGGGAGGGAGCACCGGGAGAGACCGAGGTGGGCAGAGGCCTCCAGCAGTAGGTGCATCTAGCTCGATAGGCGGCGGCCAGGAGAGACAACCTGGTCCAGAGGAGGGTGGAGGAGATAGTGTCCTCCACGCATCAGATTTTACGATATAGAGATTGATGTATTTTGTATCAGTGTAGTGATGTAGCCTCAATTGGAAGGCATTTTATAGATGGCTTGATTGAGAGCCACCCATTTTTTGTTGTACAGACACTCATGTATATATATAGATTCATCATTTCCTTTGTCATATGATTGTTCTCCTGCTTTTAATTTTGATATACATAGATAGATGTAGTGTAATTGTGATGGATGTAGACATATGCTGAGAGATGATAAATAGATGTGATTGGATGAACATAGACATAGAGGATAGATAGACATGATGTAATTTGATGTGATTGATGTGGATTTAATTTTGATGAAAAATAGATATAGATAGATGTAGTGTAACTTGGATGTACAAGTTTTTAGATGGGTTGATGGATAGATGGATAGATGGGATTGATAGATTCGATATGTTTGAGATGTTAATTTAATTTTGATGAAAATAGATAGGAAGATCCACATGTGTTGACAATACATGCTTTGATATGTCAAAGTAGATAAGATGAAATTAGATAGATGATAAATTTTGATTAAATTAACATGTGAAATGTCAATTTAATTGGATGAATAACAAATAATAATGGGAAATACCCTCTGCGAGAGCCAAGGATGTAATGAAAATGACCTTGATTAGAAATAAAGGAAATACACCCAGATAAGAAAAAAAAATGATAAGCTGGACTCCCAACTGACCATAAATAGAATCTGGATAGGAAACCAAAAGATCATGCATGCAAGGCCCTATATGAGGTTAAAATAAACCTGACACTAACTAGTTGCAAACCAGATTTAGGAGGGAAATGGAAGGAGAAGTAAGTAGGTATCTTGTCAAAATTTACAAGGGACAGAATACATGTTCATACTGGGAAAATAGGATTCTCCATATGATCGAAAAAAGGTCTTATATCTCAGCTTCATGATTTCTGGCAGGAAAGCAAACTGATCAATGCGGGAAGTTTGCTAGATATGGAAAGACTGATCAATACGGGAAGTCTTTCAGTGATGCTAAAAAGTGTATAAACTGACTGAAAGGCTGATCAATGCAAGAAGCCTTGAGTATTCCTTTGAGAAATAGCTGTCCTTCAAGGGAGCGGTCTGTATTTTGAATTTTAATGATAGCCATCCTTCGAGGGCATGGTCTATATATTTTGATTCATTTGATTGTATTGGTAGCTGTCCTTCAAGGGATCAGTCTATCCTTTTTTCTTTTTTTTTTGAAAAACTTTTGGAAGAAGCCGAGTTTAGACCTAGATAGATCAGATAGAGGGGAAGAAAACGTATAAAGAGCACGCACTTATGCCCCGAGTAGATCCGATTAAGATAAACACTTGGGACAAATGAAACGGTGATTAAGGTGTTCCTACCATGAGGAGAAACATATCTAGAAGAAAAATGCTATGAGTAGAGCCGCGATACTCATATTTATGGTAAAAAAGACAATAGGCGGAGAACCAAATAATTTCGAATCACCATGAAAGTATATGACTGGTTGTTAGACGAATGAAAGATCTGTCTTGCGACTAGATTTGTGTAAGATAGATTTTAACAGTAGAAGGGCCGTAGATGCAAGGCATTAAGAGGTTCCACTTCAGGTATACCATCCATGGAAGATAGACGATAATCCCCCGACCCATATTTATGAGTGATAACGTACGGACCCATCCAGTTGGGAGCAAACTTACCACGCTGAATCCTTTTGAGTGTAGTGACGTTTTGATTTTCTTTAAGAACAAGATCACCAATTTTGAAGTCACGGTGCTGCAAGTGCTTATTATAAGCACGTTTGACATGCTCAAGATAGACTTGATGATGTTCAAGAGCGTTGAGACACCGCTCGTCTAATAATTCAAGTTGTGCTAGACGATTTTGACGATAGTCCTCATCAGAGACAAATTCTCTAAGAGAAACATGGAGAGATGGGATTTGGACTTCCAAAGGAAGAACAGCCTCAGACCCATAGACGAGAGAGAAGGGAGTAGCACCAGTAGGAGTATGGATGCTAGTCCGATAAGCCCAGAGAGTAAAGGGGATATGTAAATGCCAATCCCTACTAGCTCGATTAGTTACCTTTGCGAGGATATTATGCAAAGTTTTATTGGAAGCTTCAGCCTGACCATTAGCTTGAGGATAGTATGGAGAAGAAAAGCTGAGTTTGATATTGAAAGCGTCACAGAGGTTTTGCAAATCAACGTTTTTGAAAGAATTACCGTTATCTGTGATGAGTTTGTGTGGAACACCAAAGCGACAAATGATGTGTTGATAGACAAAATCAACTATGGGTTTAGCTTTTGTTGAAGAAAGAGGGATAGCTTCCACCCACTTAGTAAAGTATTCAGTGGCAGTAATGATAGAATGATGACGCTGTGAAGAACGGGGATTGATGAGACCAATGAGATCAAGACCCCATTGCGAAAAAGGCCACAAATCCACTGTAGGTTGTAGAGCTTGACTAGGGATATGTGTGAGATTGGAATGTTGTTGACACTTGACGCATTTCTTAGTGTATTCACAACAATCTCGATTAAGAGAAGGCCAATAATATCCCAAACGTAAGATGCGTTTAGCTATGGCCAAGCCACTAAAATGGCCACCACAGATACCGTCTTGGACCTCCTGGATAGCTTTAGATGATTCAAGGGTTTTGAGGCACCGAAGTAAAATACCATCAAAGCCGCGTTTGTAGAGGATCCCACCTAGAATAGTATAGCGATTAGTGCGTAGGATAAAAGATCTTCTACCATTGGAAGTTAGATCTGGAGGAAGCACCGAATGAGATAGATAATCAATGATCTGTTGATACCACTCATCCTGAGTATGGGTTGTGACAACATAGATTGAAGATAGTTGCCTAAGATGAGATGGTTGATCTAATCGTTGCACAGCCACATGCAGTCGCGAGTCCTCGGTAAAAGGCGGGATAAGCGAGGCTAATGAAGCCATTGTATCTACGAATCGATTCGCAGTGTGAGGAATAGCTTAGATAGTGAATTTATCAAAATATTGGAGTTGAACGAGAACGATATCACGATATTTTTGAAGGATATCATTCCTGCATTGATAGACGCCCATTACTTGATTGACGATGAGCTCAGAATCACCAAAGATGTCAATATGACAAGCGCCGAGATTAATGGCATTTTGAAGACCCAAGACAAGAGCTTCATATTCAGCCATATTATTGGTGCACTCAAAGTTCAATTTGTGTGTGACTGGGATAGGCATACCCCAAGGAGGAATCATCACAAAACCTGCACCTCCCCCTTGCTGGCATTTGGATCCATCAAAGAAGAGCTTTATTTTAAATAGAGACAGACCAAAATCAATTTGTTAGATATATTCATCAGGGAATTGAGCAGGGGGGACTTGAGTGTCTGGAAGAGGAGTATCAGCTAATTGATCTGCAATGACTTGACCCTTGATAGAATTTTGCGGGATAAACTCGAGATCAAATTCTGTCATAAGCATGAGCCAACGAGTGATACGATCATTGTGATAAGGCTTCGCATGAATTGTCTTGAGTGGATTGACACTTGTGACAACGTAAGTTTTGAGATTAAGGAGGTAATGACGAAGCTTAGAAGTTGCAAAGAAGAGAGCACAACATAGCTTTTCAGCTTCGGAATAACGTGTTTCATACTCATGGAGGGTGCGACTGATGTAATAGACAACTTGTTCTTTACCGCAAGCGTCCCGATGCGAGATCATGGCTCCCAGAGCATGGTCAGTCATAGAGATATAAAGATAGAAAGGCTCCCCCTCGCGTGGAGGTGTAAGCACAGGTGGAGAAAGAAGATAAGCTTTGAGATCATCGAAGGCCTTTTGGCAATGTTCATCCCATTCAAAATGAACATTCTTACGGAGGAGATGATGAAAAGGTTGACAACGGTCCGACAATTGTGAGATAAAACGACGCACTGATTGAAGATGTCCTTGGAGACTGCAGAGTTGCTTTAAGTTAGAAGGGGGAGGCATCTCAAGGATAGCTTTTATTTTTGCGGGGTCTACTTCAATACCCCTAATGGAAATGATAAAACCTAAAAGTTTACCAGTGAGAACGCCAAACACGCACTTAGATGGATTTAGACGAAGACAAAAGCGAATAAGCCTCTCAAAGAGAGGTGCAAGAATGAAATGATGATCCTGACGACGTTTGGATTTACCGAGGAGATCGTCGACGTAATCTTCCACAGTTTTGTGTAAGAGATCATGGAAGATGTAGGTCATTGCTCGCTGATAGGTTGCTCCTGCATTCTTAAGACCGAAAGGCATGACACGATAACAAAAGGTCCCCCAAGGAGTTATGAAAGAAGTCTTATGTTGGTCTTCTGGTGTGATGAGAATTTGATTATACCCAGAGAAACCATCCATAAGAGAAAGCATCTCATGACCCGCAGTTAAATCCACGAGTTGGTCGATATTAGGTAGAGGAAAATCATCTTTTGGACAAGCAAGATTAAGATCCCGGAAGTCGGTACAAATTTGAATTTTCCCAGTAGCTTTAGTTACTGGTACTACATTGGAAACCCATTGTGGATAATCGATGGGTTGGATGAAGTTAGCCGAGAGCAAGCGCTACAATTCTTCTTTAACAAGAAGAGCTACTCTAGGGTGCATTTTACGCAATTTTTGTTTAACTGGTTTGATGTCGGGAAGAGTAACGATATTGTGGACCACGATATCGGGATCGAGTCCTGGCATATCCTCATATGACCAAGCAAAGGCTTGACGATGGTTGGAAAGAAAAGTGGTAAAGTCTCCTAACTCCTATGGATTAAGGGATTGGCCGACCTTAATGATGCGAGGGTCTTTAGAAGTCCCTATATTAAGGTCGACAGTGGCTTCGTTGAGAAGCGTAAACGTGTCAGAAGGAATGGTTTTAGGAAGATAGGAATCCTCTACCCCCAGATAGGTGAGGACAGAATCATCATCCGCACAGTGGATAGTGTTGATAGTAGGAGAGTCGTCTCCAACTATTTCAGGGAAAATTAACGGTACGGAAATGGACCTGTCATTAGTCTTATAGGCTAGTGGCCCTAAGGAAATGGTATTGACTAAAAAAAAAGTTAGACGGGATGGAAATGGCGTCGTCCACATCGAGTGATGCTTCTGACTTAGCGGTAGAAGATGGTTCCTCAATAGGAAGAGACTCATCAAGAACAGTGACGGTGGCTTTTGAAAGAGTTTTAAATCCTAAACCAAATTTTTGATGTGGCTTGAGAGTTGGAATGGGCGCGAGGTCATGCACACCTTGTTCATATTTACCTAAGCCAAAGCCCTTCCACGTGCATCGATATAAATAAGTTTTTACAAACGTGGGATTCTGTAGACAATCGAACCCTGTTAAATAAGGTTTGGTCCTAGGAGGAGAATCTGGGCGATAGTGAGGCGTATTAAGACCACCGTAAATGAAATTAGTCTGTTGATTGGGCAGACCAATGGTGATGATGCGACCAAGACCTAGATGATATTCAGGTTGTTTGTCTGGTCTACCATACTCACTAGGTTTGAGATGGGTGTCAAAAGAAAGGAGAGGAAGCTCTCCTAGTGAGAAACGCTGCAATGTCTCTTCTAAATTTTGTACATCCGGTAGCTTGGTTGCAGGTATGGAAGAAGATGAGGCCCCGTCAGGAGAACAGGCATTTTCCTTTAGAGGGGTAGACCCTGTGGTCATGTCGCATTGTGCGGAAGGGAAAGAATCTCCTGGATGAGTATAGATTTTTCCCTCATATTGATATTTTAAGCATTGATGGAGGGTGGATGGGACACAATGCATTGCATGAATCCAGGACCGTCCGAGGATCATAGTATAGTGGAATTTCCCTTCAATAATGTAAAAGAGTTCATGAAGCAACTTCTTACCTACTCGAATGGGTTAGGACCACAGTTCCTAAAGTAACTGCTAGTTGATCGTTAAATGATTGAAGAGTGAAAGGCAGGGGTGACACTACGTTCTTCGGTAACTTAAGTTGCTTGAATGTGTGTGAGGAGATGACGTTGAGTGCAGCACCACTGTCGATCATAATGCATTTTAATGTAGTGTTGTCGATTTGGACTGTGATAAAGAGGGGAGCCTCCAAATCCTCAGAAGAAAGGGAAGGAATTTCTGAATCTTCAAAAGAAATGGCGGTTGATGGTCTATTCAATCCAACGACCATCTCGAAGGGTTGGAGCTCATCTGAATTCACTGCGATGCGACGCAGATTATCAATCAGAGCCTGGCGATGTTGCGGAGAGGATTGAATGAGGTCAAAAAGAGACATTTTGACTGGAGCCTGGGTGATTTGTTTCATAACACTCTCGTCAACTGACACGGGGAATTTGAGCCCGAGGTGCAGCACGAATAGAGACCCGAGGTCTCGGGGTTAATGAGGAAGGAGGAACTCCTTCGGGGGCGGCAGAAATGACAACCCGTGGTCGAGATGCTGTAGATGAGTATGGATTATCATACTGTTGGGTTCTAGTGGCGATATGAATTGTGTTGATTTGAGAAGGTGGAAGATCATTTGGAGTGGAATCACTAGAAGTATAGGTCTGAGTAGATCGTTGGGGCTCAGATGGAGCTAAGATGACATGAGATACTTGTTTCTCCTCCTCTAGTAGGAGATCACTTTCTTCCAAAAGGCTGTTGACAACAGATCGAAGAGCTTTACATCCCTCAGTATCATGACCCGGGGTACGGTGGTAAGCACAAATCAAATCAGAGTTAAACCAAGTAGGTTTAACTCCTTTAGGGTTATAGGGTTTAATCGGAGGAAGAGATATGGATGAAGATTGGACAAGTTGGCGAAGGATTTCAGTATAGAACCCGGTAGACAAAGATGAGGACAGAGATGATGAAGGCACCTCTTTTACTTTAACACACTGCCGAGGTAAAAGAACCTGCATGTTGGGTTTGACAGTATTTTTAGGGATCATCTTATTTTTTTGGACATTTGGAGGAGCAGGCTTGGGCACTTGAGATGGAAGTAAGTGAGACAATATTGATTTCGGTGGAGGAGGAGCCCCTAAAATAGATTTTGAAGATGATGGAGATGTGACAAGTGTTGTGGTCTTCAGAGATAAGGGAGGCTGCTTGGTCGAAACTAATGATGATTTAGATGATGTCGATTTAGATGAGGGAGAAGCTTCCAAAGTAGGTGTAATCGGAGGAATAGAGGGTGCCCTGGTTTTTGGTAACGAAGATGATGATTCTGATAAAAGAGGTGACGTCTTTTTAGTAGGTAAGTCCACTTTTCGAGGTGCTAGTGAAGAATGTGTTGTAGAAGAAGATGATGGTTTTGATAAGTTTGTAGAAGAAGGCGCCTTCTCAGTGGATAAATCCAATCTTTTATGAGGCGCAGAGAGAAATTTTTGCGGGAAAGCACAAAGAGTCTTGATGGTTCGAAATACGGGCTTTCCTTTTTCAGGGATGGTGACAACTTCAACCGCATAAGGTGATTGTAACCTTCTCGGGGGGAAGCAAATGGGGAGGTACTGATGACGCAACGTTATATTTCGGTTGTCTCGGTCTAAGTTCAGGAACCGAGCGTATAGATGTTGGTGCTACTTATTTAGATTTCCCCTTAATAGGCAAAGTAACATTGGTGATGGAAGAAGTGAGTGATGAAGAAGCAGTTCCTTGCGAGGGAACTACTTCTGGTACAGTAATTGTGGGTGAAACTACTGTAGGAAAGGAAACAGGAAGAGTCAAAATCAAATACACTTCCGTCGAAGTCGGCACAGCTATAGGTACGTTCACCAAGGGCATAGTCGCAGAAAAAATGGGAGAAACAGAAGTAGATGTATCCGCGGTGGAAACTCGAAGGGATGTAATTGCCTCGAGCATTGAAAGAATGTCTGATGATGAGACAGATGAGGGTGACACTGTCTCGGGTAATGGACAGGAGATCAGAAAAAGAAGCAGAGAGAGGTGAATCTGTATCTAATAATGTTGGAATATTTAAAGACGAGCTATCTAAAGATGGTGGAATCCCAGCGATTAACGAAGCGGAAAGAGGTTCTGATTCAGTTGATGTTGTTCGCAAATGGCTTAGTTTTAGAAGAAGATTCTTTCGTAGAGATGAAGTTGATAGTATGAGTGTTTGGTTTTTGAGACTCTGAAGCATCGTGGTTCGGGGAATGATTGGGAAAAGGTTGTTTAAAGACATCTAGCACTTGATTTGGGGGAGGATTTGGTTTATCCAGAATAAGCTCGTCTTTATCAATGAGTTTTTGAACAAGATTTTTGAAGGTCTAACATCATTCGATGTCATGACCTTTGGTTCTATGATATGACAGAAGTCATTTTCCCTATACCAGAATGGACGTTCTTGGCTTTCATCAATATTCCTAATGGGGGGAAGTTCGATCATGTGGACTTCCAACATTTTTTCCAGGATAGAAGCATATGATTCCCCCAATGAAGTGAAAGATTGAGATGATGAGGTCCCTGTTATCCAAAATTCACCCCCCAGGGTAAATTTGATAACATGCTCAGAAAATTCAAGTCCCAGGCATATTGATTGATTCAGAGCAAACATCATGTTTCGGAGGTTCTCTCAGATATTTTTCTAACTCCCTTGACCCAGAAGAAGGGAGCAAGCTCTGAAAAAATGCAAAAAAAAAAAAAAAAAATTTGCAGGAAGGCAAGTAGGTTGATCTAGGAAAAATCGTGAAAATTGGCTAAGTCCTGCTCAAGAAAGTATTTGGGACATTCAGGACACAAAGGCGCGAAACGCCCGATTCACGTGAAATCAGCACAAACAGCCTGCTAGCAATAGGGACATCTGGGACAAAAGTACGCGGCGGGTGCGAAATGCCGGTTCGATCGAGAGAAAATCGACTAACTGCTTAACTGGGACAGTTCGGGACGAATGGGACACAAAGGCGCGAACCGCCCGGTTCACGTGAAATGAGCACAGACAGTCCAAAGCGAAGTGGGACAAGTGGGACGCAAGGATGCAAACCGGCCGGTTCACACGAAATCAGCACAAGGAGCACAAAGCATTTGGGACAGCCGGGCCAAAAGTACACGAGGGACGCGTGGGACGCGAAAGCGCGGATCGCCCGAAGGAAGAGTTTTTCGTCCGGGACAGCCGGGCCAAAAGTACGCGAGGGACGCGTGGGACGCGGAAGCGCGAAATGGGCGAAGGCAGAAGAGGAAAGGTCAATGTTTGACCTGTGAAACTTCAAACGGCCATAACTTTTGACTCCGAGCTCCGATTTTCACAAAATTAGACTTTCTGGAACAAGCACGACGTCCTCTTACGCCATCTTATTTTTAATGAGGATAGATATATTAAATTAAGAGAAAAATATTTGGCTCTAGTCAGTTAATGTTCATTCCCATCAAATGACAGAAAATGCAGGTGCCAGACCCAAAATAGCTGCCTGCACTCAGAAGGCCATAACTTCTACATTTCTCAACGAAATCACACAAAATTGGTACCGTTGGAATCATGGCTCTAATCCCGACACACAACAATCAAGAAATTCTAGATTTGATGAGAGATTGATTGAGTTTTTTAAGAAAACGTGGCCAGGTTCAGAACAATGTTTTATTTGGTAGTTGGGAGTGCAATTAAGAGGCATGTTCATCGTTCTTTCTCTGCTGCAGCACATGGGACAGTATGGGGAGCCTTTTGCAAGTAATATAAAATCATTTCACTCAATTTAATGCTTCTTACAGGTGGTTGAAGGATAGATTTCGGGATTTCCATTTTCCCTTCTCTTCTCCTTCTCATTTTTTCTATGAATTGGAGTGTTGGGCTCATTGAAAAGGGAGAGTTTTTGGGTAGCAAAGCTCTGTCAAAATTGCTTTGTGAAGCCAGTGTGTTGCAGGCCCTTGTAGTGGACTCCTTGTATGGTGATCCAGGCCCTTATCTTGTAATAGACTGAACTGTGCATACCAGGGAGCAATAAAATACAAAGTTTGTGGATGTATCTTCCCCTGCTGTGTTTTCTTGCATTCTTCTTGCCCCTTTTATCTTTCTACGAGAATATTGTGTCTATTATTATGTTCTTGCAGGAATTCACTAACATTGTGTATGCTTGGAATATTGTTGTGAATGCATTTTGCTAGATTATGGTGAACTATCATCACCTCTTCTAGTGTGCACTTTCCCTCTGTATTTCACACATTTGGAGATTACTCTCACACCCTCCTTTTCTGGTGTATCACCGCTTTAGTGTAGGCTTTCATTTTATGTATTCTCTCTCCCTGCTCCCTTGGAATTTTAGATTAGAACAGTTAGCTTATCCTGCATTAGAGTAGATTGTGGCAGGTAGTTTAGGAGCAAGAACCAGCTTTCTCTGGAGGTCTGTCTCAAGTAGCAAGTCCCACAACTTGGAGATAGTACCCATGTTATCCAATCACACTGTGAGTTCAAATACATGCACAGGGATGCTGTGATTCGGTGATAACAGTCCGTTTTTGAGAAGATGAGGAGTCTCTTCGTGGTGTTTGATTGGAAGTGTTATCGGTTCGTGATGTTTTTAATACTATAGCGTTGGTGGATCCTTGATTCTTGTCTTTAGAAGTGGAAGGATTTGATTTGGTAAACTGAGAAAAATCTGGTTTAGATTTAGAGTGAAGTTTTAACTTCCCTTGTTCAATGGTGCGAGACTCAAGTTTGCGTGCCATCGTAAAGGCTTCTTCAAATGTATGAAAGGTCTGGATCCTTAAAGTGGAAGAAATATGATTAGCACAAGATCGAGTCAACAACTCGATCTGTTGGGATTGAGGAAGGGAGAAAGACAATTGGTTTATTATCCCTCTCCAACGAGCGACAAAGTCTGCAATAGACTCATCATCGAATTGACGAATGTTATAAAGATCTGTAATCGAGATCTTATGCGCGATATTTATTGAAAAGTTTTTAACAAACATCTGGGCCAATTGAGAGAAAGAAAACAAGGAATGTTGAGGAATGTTATTGTACCAGTCTAAAGCAGGACCTGTTAGAGACATAGGAAAAGTATGGAGTATAAGCTCCTAATCCTGGACTATGAGGTAGCAAGCATGTTTGAATGCTCGCAAATGCTGTTGAGGGTCCTCTCGACTGTGAAAATTTGAAAATTTAGCAAGTTCCCATTGGGGAGGATAAGGCTTAAAAGCCACTGAGGGGTGAATGGGTTCATTACACACTTCTTCAAAAGAGTATGAAGGACGAGCCCCTTTGGTGGAGGCTTCCAAGTCTGTGATTTTCTTGAAAATAATTTGAACCACGTCAGATTGAGGAGGAGGCACACTGGCATGTCCTACATAAGAAGCAAATGGTGGATGTTGTTGAGGTGTCAATGGGGGATTCATCTGTTGATTGATAGGATGATAAGAGGAGTAACCAAGTGTTCTGGGTGACGCCTGGTGGGGTATTTGTTGTGAAGGATCCTGTGTATAGGCAGGCTGTGAGATAATAAGTGGTTGGGAAAATGAAGGTTGGATGACGGACGAAGCCTGTGATTGGTGGACTCCTATGCTTGTTGACTGAATCGGAACAGATTGAGGAACATGGGTGCCGATTTGATTGGACATATTGTGGAACAAGATCTGAAAGAGACTTTTTTACTACCGGATTAGTTATTAAGGGCGCCGATGCTAGAGGATGGGCGAAGGTCATTGTTGTTAGAACATTGGAAGAAAAACTCACTAGAGGACGAGAAGCAGGAATTGACTGACTAGTCGAAGGGGGTTGACTCATAAAGGGGTACTGACCCTGGGACACAATGGATGGCATAAATGAATTAATAGCTATATGCGGGTGCATAGACGCAGTCATTATAGCCAGAGAAGAGGACCTCTCAGAAGTAGGTTGTGGAATAATCGAGGTAACTGTGGCGTTAGAAATAGGTAAGACTAGTTGAGAACTAGTCGATATGGTTGGTGGAAGAGAAAAAGGAGGCACGGGTGCGCCACCCTCTTCTGTGGCTTAAGGCAAGAAAAATGATGCTAACTGTTCTACAAAGGCCTGGGATGGTTCACGAGGATAATCGTACACTTGCTGGATTGGCAGTCCCTGATCAGATATTTGAATAGACTTATGTACTAGGTAGTCCATGAGGGCTATCGGATTGCGATCAAGGAGCACCTGAAATTCAGGATCCCCACGAGGAACATACTCTGAGTCGGAAGCAGATGATATTTCTGAAGGACTAGGGGAAGCTGGACGTGATGGGGTTGCTTTGGCCTGATAGAAAGGATTATATGACCAGGATGGGGAACCAACTAACAGCGGTCTCGAGGAAGACCTGGGGGGTGCCGAAACATCCACACTAGTGGTGTTCTCGGAGGAAGAAGGGGCTAATTGAGCCATTCTTCTAGATTTTAACTGAGTGATGACCGTCATAAACAAGTAAAAAAGAATATTGACCTAACTAATGCATAGACAATTCAAGCAGCGTAGGTGATTATCTCTTTTAAGTTTTTATGCTTTTAAGAAAGAGAATATTAGGGAAGGCCTTTTAGAATAGGAACTACTCGTATAGCCAAACTAGGGATGGTTTGGGGGATGTTTTGGTGAGGAGTCCCGAAGGCACTTCAGTAAAAGACCGATACGTGGCTTGATATAGGGGCCTACCCCCGCACTTCACACACCGCTGCGATAAGGGAGTCGGGTGCTTTGCCAATATATACCAGAACTTCCATGAATTTATAGCGCGGCTCGAGTACCGCGTAGGCTCTTCCTCTTGGATGTCACTTCCAAGTAGGCAAGGCCAGGGAAAGAATTTTTGTTTAAATGCTTTATACCTAGTGATTTTGGCTTTGTGTGCAAGGGTGAAAAATAAAAATCAAATAGTGTCACTACCGATTTTGATCAATTTTCCAGCCTAATTAAAACTAGATGAAAAACATACAACAGAAATGACAAAGAAAGAGTTCTTTTTTTTTTTAAATGAAGTGTTTGATTTCGATGAAGACAAGTCAAACAGATTCTTTCCGAAATGCTATTAAATTCTTTTTTTTTTTTTTAGTTCCTAAAAAGGAGAAAACATAGTAAAAGAGAAATACATGTAGATTTAGCTCTCCAAGGTGTGTGGACTTTAAAAAGCGTGTTGTTGAGCTCCTCCCCTCGAACAATCCCACGAACAAGAAAAGTGCTCCGCAAGAAAAGGTTAAGCAAACACCAAACAAAATCTAGAAAGATATATCCCGATAATGGTGAAACGAAAATTTCTATTTTAAGGAACTAGAAAAATTTCAAGGAAATAACAATTTTGCATAAAGAGCAAGATTGAAACGATGAAAGGAAATGCTCAAGCAGAACTGATAAAAATCAGTGAAAAAAAAGAACAAAGCTCAAAACTAAAAAAGATATGAACTTACCAATAAGGGACTTTGGTTGGGTCCCACCAGGCATGCCAGAATGTTGATCAAGAATTTCGCGCTTGTTACCTGTCCAAGTTAATGCACCAAACTAAACACAAAAACCCTGAAAAACTCCAATGAAATCGATACCTGATGGAAAAGATCCGAAGATGTAGACGGATGAGGAAGCCGATGTAGATAAGATGGGCGCACACGAGCAATTCTGCACAGTAGATCCAAGTAACCTACGAGACACTGATGCTTGACAGAAAAAGACCACGTTAAAAGATATTTAGGTGGACTGCCCGAGAAGCGGGTCCGGGAAGCAATAAGCTCCCTCGGCAGATGTCAGTCCACGTTTTCAATTAAGTAAAGAAGTATACATGATAAAATATGTACGTACAAGACTAGATTTTCTGATCAAAGTAATAAACAGAATCTAAACAGCAGACATAAAGCAACTAAAAACAGGGAACTGTGAAAACAAAGCTGGATTTGTGTTACCTGTGTCCTTTTACCTGTCTGTAGGATGATCGGCGTCGATTATGTAGAATCGGCGTCGAATGGTTTAGATCGGCGTTGACTGATATAGATCGACGTCGATTGACATAGATCGGCATCGATCCGAGACAAAGTGCGAGAAGATTCGAGAATCAGAAAATGAAGGCAAGATCGTCAACGTCTGCTGGATCTGCAAAAGCTGAAGAGATACTGGTAAGACTGCACCTATGTTAGGTGTAGGAACAGAGTCACCAGAAAATCAATGGAGACGTGCGATGTTGATGTGATAAGAGCAGAGTAACGGTGCTCCTCTCAGGGATTGATTTGGACAAGATTCGCTCTCATTCGATAGATAGTGCTCATGCTTGATGTGCAAAGATCTCTCGTTCTCTCTTTTACAATCTGTGTCTCTGTTATAATCTGTCTCTCCGTGTGTTCCTCTGTGTCCTCCCAGAACTGAGTTATGGGCCTCTATTTATAATCGGCGCCACTCTAAAAAATCGGCGTCGACTGAGTACCGGTTGGCGCCGATCACGGAACAGACTCCCGAGACGGCCAAAATGAGCGATTTCTAGAAAGATAAGAGTGATCCCTCCACCTCAAATACGGGAAATATCCCGCTTTGGGAGGAGGAGAAATAGGGGGGATATATGGATAGAATAGATATGAGGTAGATAAGAGGTTAGGATATATGTAAAAAGGTGTAATTAAATAGTTAATATTTAATTACTCACGGGTAAAACATAATGGGGTGAATTAAACTTAGGATAGGTGTTTAAATCACAAATTGAATAATACCCCAAGGGGATAGTGGTGATATAAACATGCCTCAGGTTACCTGAGAGAGCAAATGCGCACGAGGGACACTAAATTGGATAACCAATTTCAGGTGTCTACAGAAGTAGATTAGAAAAAACACAGACATCTCGTGGAAAAGGTAGGAATGATCACATCGTAAATTGGTAAGATGAATCAAACAAATCTACATGCAAAACTCATACAATTCTCTACTTTATTTCACATACTAAAGAAAGGAAGACCGATGTCTGATTTCCTCGATTTCAAAGTTTTATATCAATATAATGGAATGTCGAACATACCTCAGTCTCATTGGTCTGAAAGTAGTGGATGGGAAATGACAAAATGCCTTTCGGTGATAGAGAATGTAAAAAAATCAAAGTTTATCTCTCTTTCAATTGATGAAGTGACAACAGTCGACAACACTGCATGGGTATGTATCCACGTCTATACTTTAGAAAATCATATAAGGACACCTCATTTGTTGGGTGTTATGAAAATGCGTTAAAACTGTAATGTCGAAAAACTACATAAAATAGTTGTTTCTCAGTTGAAAGATATTGTTGGAATGACTGATTATGAAATTGCTACGAAGTTGGTATGCGTGGGAGAAGATGGTGCATATGTCATGCAGGGTCACTGAATAAGGTTGTGTGTTAGATTATAAATAATAGTGGCCCCATTTATGTTACCAATTCACTGTATGGCTCAAAAAATGAATTTAGTGTATAAAATGGTAAACAACTATGAAAATGTTGCTAAATTAGAAGACCTTATAAGATAACTTCATGCCTATATGGCAAGCAGCCCAAAATGATTTCTTGAGTTCCAGAAATTTACAATTGGAATTACAGATGGCAAAAAAATTCTTAAAGATGTTGATACTAGATGGATCTCTTTGTATGAACTTGTATGCAGAGTTCGTGAGGAGTATCCTTCGTTGGTTGGTTTCATGCACAAATATCATCATGAAGTTGATAGGGCGAGGGACTTGTTGTTCCGTTTAACTGATTTGGAGACATTACTTATATTGGTTGGTATTCTTCCAATGTTGCAGGGGATCAATACATTGATGAAGCATGCACAGGGCAGATTAATCTATATTGTGGATTTTATACGGATGAGAAAAATGGTATTTCAAAGTCTTGATATCTTGTACTATTCCCAAGATAGTTTTGATAAACCTTTTTTTGAGAATTGGAAAGATTTATTAGATCTTAAAAATCCCAGTAACTATTTGAGATTTAATATCCATGATCATCTCTGCATCACTGTTAATGGGAGGGACATACCACTACACATTTTGCAAAAATGTCAAGATATTACAGGATCAGAATGAGAAGATGTTCCGGTGACACATAATCTCTTTGAGTCTGATATAGTTGAAACAAGAATAAACCTTAAATTTTTTTCAGAATCCTTATCATCAGAAATTAGAGAACGTTTCTCTAAAGATAAAATTCTTGAAGCGATGGGTGTGATGAATCCTAATTTTTTGAATACTGAAGGTGGTCGTGCTGAATTTGTAAGAAAGCATTTCCATAAATCCACAGGTACAATAATGGAACATTTCACAAATACTTCGGAGTTCAATGGTATGGAAATCAAAGGTATACTGAACGTTGATTTATTAAAGTTTCAATCAACAAATTTTGCAACAACAATGAGGAACCAATATAAAAATTTAGACGAACCTTTTGAAAGCGGTGCTATTACAAGGCTGTGGTGAGGAATCTATCAAAGTTCTATCTTACAAGAAGATATTAGTGAATATTTCAGATTATATTAGTTATGCCAAACAATGATTTTGGGGTCTGTGGAGGATGAAAGGGTTTTCAGTGCATTATCATTTATAAAATCAAAATTGAGAAACATGTTGGATAAAAATCTAGAAAGTTGCATGAGGTGTTATGTATCTCACTACTCCATGGAAACCTTTCCTTTCCACAGAGCAATTGTGCATTGGAATTCCCTTTGCGAAAGAAGAGGTGTGGATAATAAAGTTACAAGTACAACCGTTCCCAACGTTGAGAGTGAGATTGGCGCATCCTCACACTCTACAGAAGAGAACATCGAGTTCGAAGAAGCTATTGATAATGGCTTGTTTCAAATTTAAATAGGTATCTCCTTCACCTTACTTTTATTGTTTGTCACCTTAAATTTTGTTTTAGTTCTTGTTATCATTAAAGATGTTACAGGTATATATATTTACATTTATTTAAATACAATTTTTTATTTTTTTTGAAAACGTGGGTTGAGATCCATCTGAGGAAGCTGGTACTTCTAGGGATTGACAATGTCAGGCAACTCACCCATCTATCTACTAATCCACTTCTCGTGTTGAGTTTTCTTAAAACAAAGATCTAGCACATTACGAGTGATGATTTCATAGCCATCTAAAACACTAGAGGTAACTTCAACCCTATCATATAACCTTTCTTGATTTTTTACAATTATGTTTAATTTATTTTTTATATTTGCAAAATGCTTTGATATATTTTTTAAAATTTGTAGGATAAAATCACACAATCGAATTTTACACAGAGAAAGATTTTTCCATATTATAGAATTCATAATCCACGATCCATTATACAATTCATCATCAACGATCGTGCTTGAAGCTAAATCTACATCCACATAAAATTCATCATCATCCATATATATCATATCATTATCATATCATAATCATGACACTCCAATTATTATTAAATTCATCATGTCATTATCATAATCCGGACACTCCAATTATTATTAAAACAATTATTTATCTATTTTAAATTTGCAGAAACATCTCTGTCCTAACACATTCCATTTTAAAAAAATAATTATCCATTATCATCATTCATCATCATCTATATCCATTCTAATGTCATCATGATCATATCATTACAAGTATATAATTACAACATTCTAAATTAAGGAGAGAAGAAACATAAACGCCATATACAATCTAGATAATAAAATTCAAATGCCATGACCATAACATTCAATGTTTCAAATTTTCAAATATAGATTCAATTTTTCAAGTTTCCATACTCAATAATGAAAATTTTCAACACTCAATTTTTTGTATCCCTTTCCACTTATGTACTCCTTTCCCCAATGGATTCTCCATCTGTACCCCTTTCCCCAACTACAAAAATAATCCTAGAACTTATGAGATCTTCCGTAACACTATCAAGATTTTTTAAAATTCTTTCTTCTTGCTTTGTCACATCTCCATGGGACAATAAATTTGGTTCAGCAGCTGCCTTAGTTTTGAATAAAATTTTAGGGTCGAAGCCGTGCTCTTTAATTATCCACTTTAGTATATTATTTTGTTTGTTAACCAAAAAAATATTTTCCTTCAAATTCTTCGTTGCAGATAAATTGTTCTTTGCGGTTTCCAAGTGAACTTGGAAAACCTTTGCTTGACTCTTCAAATTTTCATATTTCAACTGCACAAAAAAAGTGATGTAAATTCAACATATTACTAAAATAAGAAAACTTTAAATTTACAAAAATATTGTTTGAAAGTGATAATACTTATGACCGCTCTATCTCTCTCAGCATTTGCAACTGCTACCAGATCCTTGTCCTTAGACCATTTGTTAAAATATGCCTGGACCTCAACACTAATATTTTCCAATTTGTTTAATGTCTTATCCAAAATTTTGTCTTTATAGTTGTTGTTATACGTGACAGTCCCACTTCTTACTTAGGTAAGTAAGGAATCCATCTTTGCAGGTTGATTCTGGACTGCAGCATATAAACTATCCCTTTGCCAATAATTTTCATAACAACTTATTATCTCATTGATAAGTACTATAGCTCTTTTCTCCCATTCTATGAGCTTACTGATATGAGGTAGAATAAACTCATCGACATGGGATTTACAATCATAACCAATTAAGTTCTCTAAAGGAAAAGGTAACAACTATTCACCATCTGTATCTGATGAAGATGGTCTCACTAGAGAGGTATGGGGGCTTTTGAGTTGATCAACTGCTACTTGTTTCTACCTTTGGAAGGTCTGCTCATGTTTGTGACAAAATAAATCAAGATTCAAACAAATATATCTAAAGTGAAATGTAATTCAATATGGTAAATTATGTTGAAATAGAGTATACCTGCTAGGCTTGAATAATCTCACATGTATTGAAAAATCCAGGTGGGTCATTGCTATTAATACCTAAGTAATCTTCATCTAAATTTATATTATTTAAAACCAAAATACCTATTGCGTTGGGCAAGCCACCAAGTGAGATGGTTGTAATTTGAAATGAGGAGGAAATGTTTAGTGTCCCACTTGGGGCCGGAGCAATTGGCATGCATTTACTAATGTTCTTTTTTCCTAATCCTCTGGTTGGCATTTTGAATATTATTGGGGGAGGGGGGTGATGCCACTGTTTGTACAGAAGGAGGACTGAAATGTGTTGAAAATTTCAACAAAAAACATATGAAAAACTAGAAAACAATGGAAAAACTATGAAATTAAATGAAGTACTATTCAAAACTTGTACCTTTTTGTTGAGGGGTAGCTTGTCGTGGTGCTTGAGGTGGCCATGTTGGAGTAGTAATTGGTTGTTTTTTGAGTTGTCTGTTGCTGGGATTGCTGAGGTGGTTGTTGAGAAGACACAAATGCATGCGATTGAACTAAGTGAGTTGGGGAAGATGGTTGACTTTGAGAAACATGTGTATGGTCCAAAGTCCCTACAATATCATCAACATACGATTGTATGTCAATTTAATAGGGTAAAATTTAAATACAAATTTGGAATTTGTAAATAATACTTATAAGGGTATTACTTCTCTGGTGTTTAATGAATTTAAATGGTAGGGGTTCGGAGACGAGTGAGATTCCATTTTAAATTGTGAATCTCCTGATGCCTCAGTGTGTTATTGGCCTCTTCCTCTTGATGCCGCCTTTTTTCGGGGAAGGGCCTCCATAAATCTTCTCTGTAAATAGTAAATAGTTAATACATGTGCATAGTGTAATGTCGAAATACAAGCTTTATAGTAAATAGTTTATACCTGTTGTTCTTCAAATGGAATTGACAAATTCATCAACGCCTTGTCCGTGCAAGTGGGAATTGGTTTGTCTTTTAAATTTAAAAGAGACTCGTAATAAAGGCCAAGGATATAGTTTTTGGAGTAAATGACAAGTTTTTCTGAAAGCTTTGCATTTGTAATGTTAATTCTTTTTTTTTGATAAAAAGGTGCACCAATCAAAATTTTGTTTTGCGATAGTTGCAACAATGTATGTAATGGACCAATTTGGTATATCTGTTTACTGACCTTGCAAAACTATTATAGATTGAAAAATGAAATCGTTGCAACAAGAAAGTGGTGTGCAATTGCTTACGTATCCACACCATGTCTAGATTTATTGACATGAGCTGCAAATGACAAAAACAGAGGGAATTAATATAAATAAAAATTGTATAAAAATCATAAATTGAATAAAAAATGACAAATGAAAACAATTTACACTTATAATCAACATGGAAACCGAAAGTCGATTCGAGATATTTCTTATCGTCTTCGATGAGTGTTTCCTTCGTTGTAACAAAGGGTAAATTTATGAGTGGGAGGCCTGTAAATTGATGAATATCAGCTGGGTTGATACTAAATTGAAACAATCGGCCATCATCCATAGTAACATTAAACATGTCGTCCTTTGTATTGTAAGAGGAGGGAAGGTAGTTCAAAATATCTTGGTCTATTTCGAAATGGGACATATTAACGAGCCCACCAAACTCACATGCATCAATCAAATCCTTGTATTCGGAAGTCATTTGTAAAACAGTCTGGATGTGGGGGCAAAAAGGATTCCTGTAGAGTATCTTGCCCATGGATATGGCTTGTGTGTTAACTAGATTTTCCTCTTGATTTTTTCCTTGAGCTTGGGATGCCCTTGTAGTCACCATTGTAGTTGTCCTTGAGCTTGATTGTACCTGACCTGGATACTAGATTCCTGTATACAAGAAAATTTGACAGCCGGAAAGTGTAAACAATAAAATGACCAGAGGGAGGGTATTTATAGGACAAAATGCATGTCAACAAGACTTGTTAATTCTTGTCAACAAGCCCTATTGATGCATGTCAACAAGGCTTGTTGATGCACGTCAATGAGTCTTTTTGACGTGTGTCAACGAGGATCGTTAACACACATCAAAAAGTCTAGTTGATGCATGTCAATAGGGCTTGTTGAGGCACATCAACAAGACCCGTTAACATGCGTTAACAAGCCTCATTGACGTGCATCAACAAGCCTCATTGACACACATCAATAGGGCTCGTTGACGTGCGTCAACAAGTCTCATTGACGCGTGTCAACAAGACTTGTTAACATGCATAAATAAGACGTTAATGAGGCTTGTTGATGTGTGTCAATGAGTATTGATGATGCACGTCAATGAGGCATCAATTTCTGTAAATCTACAGTCTCTTTTGCTCAAAAAAAGAGGTGAATATTTAGTTAAGAAAAAATGGTAAATTTGCCTTTCACTGAAACCGGTTCTGGGGATATTTTCTAGGTATTTTCCACCTCCAATTTTCTAGAGGTGTCTTAAAATGAACCCTACCTGTGGAGTGCCGATGGAGACTCCAGGTGTGACAACCATCCACTTGAGCTTTCCCTTCGGGCCATCTCTATCTTCTCGGATCCCCCTATGTATCATCAGGACTGTTGGGAGGGCATCAATGTAAGGTAACCTGAACTGCTGGGGTACCCTCTGAAATGGATGGACCTCTATTCTATTGATCATGTCCACCAACTATGTATTAGAACTCTATGAATCCATAATAACAACATCCTCACCCCATAAAATGAGCATGTCTAGATATGGTTTTGTAATCATGTCATCAGTGGTAAGTGTAAAAAATGATCTGTGTGGCCCCTTGAGAGGATCCATACCAACCCACCTCGCTATTTTGATAGCCCCGGTATCTATTATCTCAATGCCCCTCTGATAGGGGATCATCCTCTCATAAACCCAACTCATCACTAATGTCAGATGACTAAGGGCCTTTCCCTTCAGTCAAAAAACCCTGTATAGATCGTGATAAGTGGCACCAAGGATTTCGATGCCCCATGCACATGTTTGGCTATACTACTCTATGCTCTGAATGATTGATCCCCAATAGTAACGTAACTTGTCTCCACCCTTGTACCCTACCAAACACAAATCCAAGATTCCAATAATGGCCTTGCATAAGGTTTGGATAGGTGTAGAGGAAAATGATAGCAATCACATCATGTGTTTGGCACTCGTGTTGGGTGCCTACGTGTCTCCCATATATGCGGCCCACTTTCATGATGGTGTCAGACCCACACTAGATATAGTCAGCCTCATATCAGTGATAGGAACACCCAAAATCCTATAGAAATCCTCTAGAGTGATCGTCCACTCCCCTCTAACTCTGGGTAGCCGAAAAGTGTTTTGGTTTATGTCCTAATAACTCATTATATTAAATAACAAATGGCTATCCGGTGCTACTCATTGTGTCTGGGGTATCCTTCATATCCCAGACCCATGCATTAAGTCCCTCTCACATTGAGTCAATGAATCCAAGATGGGGGAAACCAGTTACACTCCCTAGCTCGGCTTCGTCTAACATATGGACCTTGCATTCATAAACATAAAAAGAGCAAGTTAAAATCATAACAATGCATAATAATCTCACCAAAAAACATCATAAAAACATTTAAAAACCCAAAAAAAATCTATACTTAGTCAAATAAGGGTTCTGCCCCAGCAATTACGCAACTGTCGTTCTATAAAAAGAGGTGGTTACATAACTACCCCTCTATGCAGACCGTTGGTTACATAACCACCACAAAAATCTCACATTTTCTTCTGAACTTCTGATGGTTATGTAACCAACGTGGAAGTTTTGCAACCACCACTCTGCACAGAGTGGCGGTTGCACAATCACCACGATAGTTTTGTCTATTGAAATCAAGCTGGACCCTAGGGCCCCAAAAGTGCAAAAAAGGAAAAAAAAATAGACAATTTTGAATAAAACAAAAGCCACACCCCATGTGGTGCCCCCTTATAAACATTTTGACTATAAAATTATTAAAAACAACCCCCTATGTTGAATTTTCATATTTTTCACATTTTAGGGTAGAAATTAATAAATGTAAATAACTCACATGTTCGTGACCCATTTTTCCTCTCATTGGTTAGGATGCCATCACGTCTGAATGCTCATCATTTTGATTGTACTCTCTCTCAAAACCATCACATGTAATCTAGAGCTCAAAAATCGGTATGTGGGTAAGTGTAAATGATTTCTAAAAATAGTAATTTTGATATATACACATAGAATGTTTTAACTCTATTTTGAGTGTGTGTGTTTTTTTGGGTTAGAGCATTGCACTGGCATGGGTATATTTCTATCCTTGTAGATATGGTAAGTCCTCTTGTTTTTTTATTTTCATATGTGTTATCAATTATGTCTTTATCTGCACTTGATTCTCATTTCCTTGTTGCAGGTGACAGGAATCTTGGGGTGGCATGCTACAAATGCACGGCCACGTTAGGTATAACTTCTAACCTTCCCATTTAGGAGCTCCATACTTGGACTCTACATTTTATGCCTCTTCATGGCTAAAGTTATTCTCTAAGGGGGAAATATGTATGCACCCATGTTTTCATGGTGCACCATTGTCTGAACAATTAAATCCCCAATGATGAAAAACTATCTTTCCAATGATGTTCAAGTCCAAATTCTCTCTTGTAGAATGCTATCTTACCTTGCTTGCCCTTTTCTAGATTTTTCCCACTTTCTTTTATCATTTTGCAAGCTTTTACTTAGCTTTTGGAGTTTAAGTCACATAATTGTGTCAGCGGTTACGCAAATTCCCCAGTGGTTGCGCAACTTTCAGTCTTCCTTGAGTGGTAGTTGCGCAACCGCCGATCTGCATAGACTGGCGGTTCTGTGTGCATTTGACTGAGCCTTTTCCAACATTTTTTTCACACATGTCACCTTCTTCAAACTCATTTTTAGCATATGTTTCTTTACCAAATTGGTTATTCTTGATCTTGTTAGATGTGTACAAACCTCTGCTTCAAAACTTACTATTATAAGTGAGCTAATTGCCCCTTATTTAAGTGATGTGGCATTTCTTGGCTACTAAAGGGCTAGACCACTTCCCTGGCAAATTTTTATAAGAACCAAGCTTCTTCTGGAAGCATTGGTCAAAGTTTCTAGATTTGATTTTGCACTATTATGCTTCTAGAATCATGTTAAGAAGTATGCAAGAAAACATTTTTTTACCTTGTTTCTCTCTTTCTTGCATTGTGATCAGATTACTATTGGAGCTTAAACTTGCACATGTCCAAGATTAGGTGGAACTGAGTCATTGAGGCAACAATGTGATAGTCTCCAAGTTGTGAGACCTTGCGTGCGTGAGACAGAATTGTAGAGAAGGATGATTCCTATACCTACTTCTATTTCTACTGCTACACCTAATGTTGAAATATAAATCTCAAGCTAAACATGCCAAGGGACTAGAGATAGAAGGGTAACATGAAAATGGGAAAACTAAACTAAGGGAGGCGATAACACTAAAAAGAAAGGAGGATGAACACGATCAGATTTGAGAAAAAATGAGGTAAAATATATAGAGGAAGGCTAGACACGCGTAACATAGGCTATAAAATAGCTACACAATTTTTTTCAATGGACACAATCATAAAAGAAGATGCAAGTTATGTGGGAAGGCACAACAAGCACACAACATAGGGGAAAGGCAAGGAAGAAGAATAAAAATAGGTTAAGGCAGAAAGTAGCTACAAAACAATGCTTCTATTGCTTCTAATAATGCACATTCTATTACAATGGCATATGAGGCCGATATCCACATGCAAAGAGCAAATTCAAAGGTCTATCACTCAAAATGCAAGGCAATACCTATACAAACTAAAAGAGTCCAACCCTTTACAATTAACAATGTTCTTACATTTATAGATGAATCAATGAGATAAGAAGAGGAGAAGGAGGGAAAATATGATTTGAATCTTCAACCACCAACAACCAATAATGAATGCCTATAAATCCACCTGTAAATTTGTCAAATGCACTTCCCCATGTCTATTTGGAATGTAGGAGAAGGAAGGAGGTGATATCTAAATAAAATCAGGTGGTTGGAGCAATCATATCCTATATTAATGGCGGGAGGGACATTTTCCATCTTCTTACCTACCTATTCGTGCCAAGATTTGAACTTGAGTGTTATGGAGTGTAGCGCACGTCATTAGATATTTTGTCATTTTGTTCCACGTGAAGCTTTAGTTGGTTGCAAGGATTCAACACCCTGTCAACATGCTTTGATAGGTTGCATGTGATCCAATCATTCTGAAAGGCTGCCACATGTCACAAAGATTGGCATAGAAGAAGGCACGAAAGCACGTGCGGAGGAAAGAAGCATGGGAAAAGAAGGCAAGGCAAGGGTGCACAAAAGTAACACGCGCAAGATGAATGGGAACATAGTAATAGGAGATAAGTATGTATATAGGGCACAAACATCTAGAATGTGGTGCTTAACAGTGAGAAAAGGGGCACACAAGAATGCCATGGATTTAGCTAATTTGGGAAACACGTATAAGGCATGCGAGAAGGACGTATGAGCTTTTGGGAGGAAGGAAAATGCGTAGGTAGTGCATGCAATATAAATAGAAGAAAATAAAGGAAGGGAGACAAGGAAAATGGAAGGTGTGAAGCATAAGAAGACAACTAAAGTGCACGAAACCTACAAATAGTAACTTCATAGCCATAATGGGGATGAAGGATGCCAAAATAACTAGAGGAGTTATTTTGGACAACAGTTTGAAAATTTTTAGGTCCATTTTCCTAGTAGATGAAGGAGATCACTATCTTGGAGCATCCATTGGGCATGGAGTCTGCTTAAAACATGAAATTATGATCTATAAGGTTGAAGAACCACCCCTTGAATTCACTTTGGAACATTTTCTAAGGTCTGTCCTGAATGCTGCAATTTCACCATTTTCTTTAAGGATTTAGACGAAACAAATAAGGGTGTAGGCCAAGGAGGAATACCTGTTGCGATGGTTAGTTTGAAAGTCATGTTGCACGCATTCTGACTTTTTGATCTAATGTTTACTGTGAGATATTCCTTTTGGCTAGGAGGAACTACTTAAAATACACAACAAGACCACAAGAAAGAGTTAAACAATATATGTCAGTGGGCTGCCTAGCATGTGCTAGATCCAAGAAGTGTGATACTTCCTCCGTGGTAGTCAACCCACTGTTTAATACAATTTAATGCAAGAAATGACATAAATAAAAAAGGTTCTACTGTAGTTGATATGATTTAGGTATCTCATCCAAATACAATAAGAAAATCTAACATAACAGGCTAGGCTATGATCAGATCTGGAAATAAGGTAAATAATCAAGGTGTTGGAATAGGTCAGGGTCAGGTTTTGGGTCACTTGGGTCACTTTGGAAAAGGTTATTGGGATCTTCTATTAGCAGGATTTCTAAATACCAGAGACTGACATCAGTCTGGTATGACCGATGACGGTTTAGTAAGAACCAACGAACGGTTAAGGCGGATTGATAATAACTCAATAGTTCATGGTTTGGGGATTTGTCTGAGGCTGAATCAGAGATGGTAAGGAGTTGGTTTAGGTCTGTGGAGGTGTTGGGAATATTCAGAGGTACTCAGGAATGGATAGAAGTGATTAAAATGGTTATGAGTGATGCGAATGGTCGGGTTCACAAGAAGGCAATAGTGGTGAGGTAAAAATATAAATGGTGGTTGATAAACAAAGGTGAAGAACCCTTATAAACTGAATAGAAATGAAATGGTGCAGGTTAGAAACACACTTACTGTTGTGCAGGTTCAATGGCTGGGTGGTGGTGATGGTTGATCAGTGAAATGACGGTCAGTGCCATGACAGTGCTTCCCAGAATGCTACCGTGAATGCAAATACCTTCTGATCAATGGTTATGCTGGCTATGGTCATGTTTGGATGTGCGAAAGAGCTCTAGTTCTTGCTTGCATGCAGATCTCCTTTGCTCCCAAAACTTAAGAATGTGGCCAACCTCTCAAACAAGGTTACCAAAATGGTTATATGGTAACCGACGATGGTTTAGGGTGACCGGACGTCGGTTTCGGGTTGACCGGCGTCGGTTAAGGCGGGATATCCTAGGTTGCCTAAAATAATAGATCTTGGCTATCTTTTTCCAGCTTTGCTAGTTGGTGCCAGGTCTAAATGGAATTTTGTGCTTAGATACGTGGGAATGTGGTTAGAGGAAGAATAGGCATGTGCTTTTAGGGTTATACTAAGTCTTAGTTCATTAAGGTAAGTAGGGCTAAGTCTTAGTTAGTTATGGAAACATGCTATGAATAGGTTTATGGTTGAGGTGGCTAGGTGAGGTGTGCATCCATTTAATTAAAGTAATTAAATTAATAAATGGAGTGAGGGTGAGTATTGATTGAATTGTGGATAATTAAATTAATGTTAATATGGGGTGAAAGGGGGCTAATGTTATGTGAGTATGTTTAAGTTAGTTATTCGAAAGGGGACCAAGGGGAGTGTGACCCAATTTTGGTGTCTACATTTTGCCCCTTTTTGTTGCATAGCTTGTATTGGTAAGCGATGCTAACAAAAATAGGAAGTGATTGCCTCCATGTGTGGGTGAAGGTGATCCCCCTCAAACCAGGCACTGATGAGGTGAAATACGTAATCAGTGAGTGGTTTGATAAATGTGTAGGTGGGGAAGATAGGTGGGGAAGGGTTTGAATATTGAGGGAAAGGGTGATGGTCAACTTGGGTAATGGGTAGTAGGCCATGACTCAAAATCAGGTCATGGGTAATGGCAATCAAATGCACACACACGTATAGATTGCAACATGGTACTAGGTTGAAGAGCTTACAAACTCTACATCGTCCAAGGTCGATAGGTTTATCCAAACAAGGGTGAAGTGATTCAGGTATCCAAGGTATATGATATGGTCGAGAAACACAATGTAGGTCAGGTGCAGGAACATTTTAGGTATGCTCCGGTGCACCAAAGGTTTGGTTGGGATAAACGACATGAAATAGGCAAGGTATGGTTATTAGGCTAAAATAACATAGGTAATAACATCACAAGGTATAATGAGTACATAAGGTCAATGGTCACACCAAGTAGGTCAAGTTTAGGTAAACAGGTCATGGCACGGGTAAGGCCAAGGTATAGGTAAAATAACAACTCCTAAGACACAACAAAGGAAATGTAGGGGTAGGTTGAGCTTGTAGGTATGTTTCAATGGGTGGACAGAATGATAACAGGTGTATTAGCACTAATGGTTGTAGGCAAAGGAAGCGTAGCAAGGCTAAATAGTTAGAAGGGTTGACCGATGCCGGTTATAGGGTGACCGATGTCAGTTGGCTAGGGCACAAATATGACTGAGCATCGGTCATATCGGGTTGGGTTTATAAAACAAAAATTTTGTATTTTACGGAATCATTGTTGTTTTGTGACTTTGGAGAAAATGACAGAGCCATTTGAATTTTTTCCGCTTTTTTCACAGAGAGAAGGATAGGGCATTGTACCCGGCTGAGGTGGAGAGTACAAGTTGGTGAGAGGAGCTAGGGAGATGGGTCCACGAGGTGCAGGGGTATCGATTTTGATTGGTTGGATTAGAGAAGTGGGTTGTGGTGATTTGGGCATGGTAGAAGCAGGAGAGGGTTCAGGTGGGCCACCGACGCATAGCGGCCAGTCGTGCCACCATGTCGATGACACTGAGATGAGGTAGGATTTCATCCTTTTTATGTATTTATTTGGGAAAATAAGGTATGGGTATGGGTTTTCAGGTATGGTGTATAATTAAATTTGTGGTTAAAATTGGTGTAATGAGGGAGGCGGGAGGTCTGAGGTAGGTTAGATTGGGGGTGGGGAGGAGTTTAGGTTAGGTTTTGGGTAGGTTAGGATAGGTTTTCTAGCTTAGTTTGAAATATTTTTGGGAAAAATAGGGGGGTTTTGCAGATTTGGTCGCCATGATAGTGACCGATTCTGGTAAAGGTTTGGCTGACATCTTGGTCATTGGTTGACATCGGCCGAGGTCAGTCACGAGTGGACTGATGTCAGTTATGAGGTACCAATGCTCGGTTGGAGTTAGAGGGAAATAAGTCAATAAGTGGGAAAGGTTGGGAGGGAAAAGGTAGGTGATGGGATATAACATCAAGTGGAGTGATGACGAGTAGGGTAATATATTCATAGAGGGTAATGAGTAGGGTAATAGGTATAAATGGTACGAGTGGATTGTGGTAACAAGGGGGTGATATGTAGGGTTGGGGTACAATAAGCAATAAGGGTTTTGGGAATAGGTTTATCGGGTAAGAGATGTGTGGGGTATGGTGAAGGTTTAACAATGTTGTGATTTGTTGGGTGTAGGTGAGGGACCAGTTGTAGATGAGAGACAAAGTACCCCGCCTCTATTACTATCGGTATGAGGGAGCATGACGCGATAGAGGAGTGGCATCATGTTATAGATGTCAGCCTTATTGGGGTCAGACGGTATAGGAACATAGTTTGAGAGCTGAGCTTGATGGTCACACTCATTGATAGATGGGATTCAGATGACCAACACATTTCATCTACCGATGGGTGAGATCACAGTCACCCTAGAGGAAGTGTACAAGGATCCTGCTGTTACCAATAGTGGGGACACAAGTGTATTCTATTTCTTCAGAGGCATCAGAGGAGATGATGTTGATAGTATTTGGAGAGGGGATGGTAGAGATGAGGTTCCATAGTGTGAGCCTGAGTTATGGAGAGATGTACTGTGGCAACCATCCTTGAGGAGATGAGGCTAGTGGTCTTGATTATGGAGGTAGTGTGTTACTTTTGCACTATCAGATGCGAGGGTGGGAGATTCCCATGGGAAATGATGGGGGTTCTCCATGACATGATGGAGGATAGGACCCAGTTTTCTTGGGCACTAACGTACTTGGTGTAGCTATACCGAGAAGCTATGGGCCTACGGGTGGTTGCAGAGGTTCAACTTGTGCTGCACCTTTCTCTTACACTTCTGGGCATACGAGCACATCGTATGTGTGCGTCTAGTTGGTATGCCCTGACCAGATGCATTCGAGGTGGGCTTTGTTTGAGTTGGCTATAGCCGTTGGGTGCCTATTGTTGGAGAGCACAGGGCTGTCAGGGCTACACATGATGTAGCATACTACAGGCACATGCTGGAGGGTTTATCCGGTGTAGACATTATCTGGAGACCATATGTCTGGCTTCCCCTCATATAGGAAGATGGCAGTGGATCTGGATGGATTACAACTTTTGAGATGGATACAAGGGTGTCGTGCTGGTGAGCACGAGATGATCCCCATTGACAGGGTCAGACGAGAGTTGGGGTTTCCCCAGGACGTGCACCACCTCCATTTCTACAGTATAGGAGGGATGACATGGAGAGGCCTATGCCTCTACCATACCTCTAAGTGTCGACCGGGCAGGAGGAGTAGGCAGTGGACCGTCAGATTGATGATGTGGGCTGTACAGATGCATACAGACGATAGTGGGCAGCCTCGGCTACGAGTAGCACCACCCATGTTAGGTCAACCAAATGTGGCCACCCTCATAGTTTAGAGGGATACACTCCATAGGGACAGGTGGCTGCCTTACAGGGCCAAATTATAGGTTTATAGGGGCAGTTGGTAGGGTCATAGATAGAGGTGGCCACGTTACAGGCACAGGTGGTGGCTCTTCAGGCCCAGATTGCAGACACATAGGGACATGCACCTGCATAGGGAGGGGATGGAGATGGGGGCAGGTAGCCACCCTACAGGCACATGTAGCAGGGTTGTAGGGCCAGTTGGCCACTGCTCTTAGGCATAGATTGTGGCCTTACAGGCCTAGGTCGTAGCTCAGGCACCAACACAGGGTCAGGGACATGGTCCCATGGTACAGGTACAAGGTTTTGAGACCAATGGGGCCACCTTAGATAGTACTGATGGCCATATTCAGGGATTCCCTGGGTGAGGCCATGATATTATCAAGATCACTTTGATGGTTGCAGGAATAGATGTCCCTTCTCTTATGCAGAGTGCACAGAGGTTTAACAGGCCTCGAGTGAGAGGACGAGATCTCGCACACATAGTGTAGAGAGTACAGGGGGCTCAGCAAGCCCATAGACAGGTTCAAGGAGAGGCTACTAGCTCATGGAGGCCTGACCCATCTACAAGCCATGTAGAGGCTGAGGGCTGAGACCCATGCTCAGGGAAGAGAGATGTTGGCAGGGTTCCAGACTAGAGCAGAGGAGTATGAGGATGAGATGGGTGAGACATCATATGGGGAGATGACTGGCCCCCCATGTAGTCCCATAATTAGGATACAGATTTTTTTGTGATATGGGATTCATACCGACCTGCGTGGAGGGTAGATGGGAAGATGATGTATATGAGAGATTTTGAGTTTTTTTTGATATACTACTGGCCTGTGTGCCGAAGATGAGTGAGGACATGTATATGAGATTTTTGAGATTTTTGAGCATATACCAGCCTGCGTGCTAAAGATGGTGAGGCTGTATATGAGAGTTTTGAAAGATTTATATTATCTGTATATCAGTGTATATTGGATGGATACACAAATTTTTATGATGAGATCGATGATTGTGCATGATGTAATTTGTGTTGGTAGAATTTGATTGTTAGTTGTAGATAGATGGAAACTAGGTGTATTTGGCATGGTGGAGACAAGTTCGGTGTAGGCATGATGGAGTTAGGTCATAGGCATGGTTGAGTCAGGTCATAGGCATGATGGAGTTAGGTCATAGGCATGATGGAGTTTGGTTATAGGCATGATGGAGTTAGGTTATAGGCATGATGGAGGTCATAGGCATCAGGTTATTTAGGCATGATTTTGGAGTCAGGTCATAGGCATGATGTTTGACTTTTGTTTTTAATGTTGATTTAATGTCCAAGTTGTTGGTAACATGGGAGAAAAATGGTGATGTATATGCATGTTATGGTTTAAGTTTCCAAATATTTGCTATAGTGGAAATGTGAAAATGATAAATGAATGATGTGATGATGTGGTAAAATGTTTATTAATTGGTGCTTGTTTGGTTTAATTTTCAATTTGTTGATATAAAATGGAAACTAACTAAGGTAGGATGTGAATAGGAAAATGAAGGGGAAAATAGGTTAGGGTAAAGAGTGGATGAGCTAACCTCCAAGGGCCCCATGCCCTCAGAGTGTTGTCTACATAGCCCCAGTGAAAAGGGGCCTCAGGCCGATGTAGTTCTCCCATAAGCTAGGGAAGAATATGATGAAATAGAGGAATGGGTTGGTAGATTTTAGGCATGATTGAATGTAGGTCATAGGCATGGTTGAAGGTTAGGTCATAGGCATGGTTGATTTAGGTCATAGGCATGGTTGAGTCATTTTTAAAATGTAGGTGTTGATGGTCTTGGTCCTGTATAGGATAATCAATAAGTAATGAGGAAGGTGAATGGTAAGAGGTGGTAAAAGAGCCACTTAATTGATAAGAACCCTAATGAGTCTACCATACCCAAGATGGACTTATGAACGTAAGACCCTAAAGGCATTGCATAATGGACTATTCTAAGGGTGAAGAAAGTCACATGATCATGAAATGTCGCAGTTGCAGCAAGTCCCTTGAGCAGAGAGGAAACTAGGGCGCAAAAGGAAATGAGGTGAAAGTGGATGGTTTAGCGTAACTTAGTGTATGACAACATGTTTACTTAGCAAGAAACCCAGGATTAAAAAAAATAGGCAAGTCCATGATGAAAAAATTTCATCATTTTCTTTCATTTGTTTGTTTTTAATAGACTGATCGATGCAGGAAGTCTATATGGGATGAGTATATTATCTCCTTGAGGTCTTCACAAAGCTGATCGATGCAGAAGCTTCTGGATACTTTTATTGTATTTTTGCAATGACTTTATATAGCTGTCCTTCAAGGGAGAAGTCTATTTATAGCGGCGAGGTAGAGAGAAGAGATGTCCCATTTTGAGGGAGTCATATTTTGCTGGAAGTTTGACTCAAGGAGTTGAATCCCATTTTGTTTTTAGGACGTTTAAGTCATGGAAAAGACTATAGAGGAAGATTAGGTTCTTGTTTAGAAGAAAAAACCATAGCACACAGGGGTTAACTATGAAAGAGGTGGTTTCAAGCGATGAACGACCATGGGATTCCATCTTTAAAAAAGACAAAAAGTATCCATGAGAATCATGCTGTGAGTAGAGCCGTGGTACTCATATTGAAGATAAGCTGAAAAGGTGACGGGTAATCACATGATTCTTGTTTAGTCGTTGATCCTAAAAAATGGGTAATATGGAAGGTGAACAGTCGCTCAAGGGAACAAGCGGTCAATTGACAGAAAGTGATATAGGACTTGATGTCAACAATAAAATGGTCAAAGATGCAAGGCATTGAGGGGGCTCAGGTTCGGGTTTACCTTCGAGTGAAGACAAATGATAAGCACCTGATCCATAGGCATGGGTAACGATATAGGGTCCAAGCCAATTAGGAGAAAATTTTCCTCGTTTACTTTTCTCTTCTTTAGTTACATGTTGATTTTCCTTCAGGATGAGGTCACCAACCTGAAAGGTTTGTTCATGGACACATTTGTCATAGGCATGTTTGATATGTTTTTGGTAGATTTGGAGATGATCAAGAGCATTGAGATGACGTTCATCTAATAACTCAAGTTGCGCTAAATGATCTTGGTCGAAAATCATCTGTCGTTGAGCATGTCTTGTAGTGAGATGTAGAGAGATGGAATCTAGACTTCGAGAGGCAAGACATCCTCAGTACCGTAGACCAGAGAAAAAGGTGTGGCAGCATTCAAAGTGCGAATACTAGTGCAATAAGCCCACAAGGCGAAAAGGAATGTGTGTATGCCAATCCTTGCCAGTATCGTCAACTACTTTCATAAGAATTTTGTTCAAAGTTTTATTGGTTGATTCTTCTTGGCCATTAGTTTGTGGGTAATAAGGTGATGAGAAACTGAGTTGGATGCCAAAAGCGTCGCACAACTTACATAGGGTTTTGTTTTTGAATTGCTTTCCATTATCAGTGATGAGGTGGTGAGGAACACCAAAGTGACAAATGATGTGATGGTTGATGAATTCACATATTTTCTCAGATTTTGTAGAAATGAGGGGGATGGCTTCTACCCATTTAGTGTAATATTCAGTAGTGGTTATAATCCATTGATGGCATTGTGAAGAATGGGGATTGATCTCTCCAACAAGATCCAAGCCCCATTGAGAGAAAGGACCAAAGGTCTTGTGTGACCTATAAGGCATGACTAGGTGTGTGATGAAGATTAGCATGTTGCTGGCATTTCACAACAACGTTTGACATAGTCACAACAGTCATGGTTTAGGGTTGGCCAATAATAGCCAAGGCGAAGAATGCATTTAGTGACAGCTAAACCACTAAAGTGGCCTCCACAAAACTTCCGTTTCGTGAACTTCCTTGATGGTGTAGGGAATTTCAGAACTTGTAAGGCATTGTAAGAAAAATACCCTTGTCGAAGCCAAGAGAATTTTTTCAAAGCTTATAAAGGAGACCACCTCATGATGACATAGTGAGAGACACTTTTAAGAAAGGCACGTTGTCCATTATGAGTGAGATCAGAAGGTAGAATGGAAAGGGAAAGATAGTCTACAAACTGCTTATACCAAAGGTCACGTGGGTCAGGTGCAATGGTTCTGAAGGAGTAGACCTCACGAGGTAAATAAGAGGGTGATTGTAACCTTTATATTGTGACAAATATTTTAGAGTCGGCAGGTGAAGCGGGTATCTGAGAAGCCAAGCAGGCCATGGTATCCACAAATTTATTGGTAGAACATGGGGTGGTTTGAAGTTCATAACGGTCAAAGGTGGTCAAAAGTATGTCTACATGATGTTTATACTTTTGAAGTATTTCATTACGACACTGGTATATACCATTGACTTGGTTTACGACCAGCTGGGAATCACCAAAGATATTGATTGACTTAACATCTAAGGCATAAGCAACCTAGAGACCCAATACGAGTGCTTCGTATTCGGTGATATTGTTTGTACAATCAAAATCTAGTTTGAAAGATAAAGGCATAGGTTCACCATCAAGAGGAATGAGGATAACACCAGCCCCACCTCCACACTGACACTTGGAGCCATCGAAGAAGAGTGTCATTTGGTAAGTGGTATCGTCTAAGGAGAGGGTAGCTATGGATTCATCTGGGAAATCAAAGTTAGAGGGTTGATTCCTAGAAAGAGGTGCATTTGCTAGTTGGTCAGCGATGGTTTGGCCCTTGATGGATTTTTGATGAGTGAATTCAAGGTCGAGGTCAGCAAGAAGCATAAGCCAACGTGTGGCACATTGATGTTGATAGGGTTTGGCGTACATATAGTGTAAGGGGGTCAGTATTGGTAACAATGAAGGTTTTGTGGTTGAGTAGGTAATTACAGAGTTTGGTGGCAACAAAACTAAGGCTAAGTAGATTTTTTTGGCATGGGTGTATCTAGTTTTGTAGTCCAAAAGGGTACGAATTATGTAATAAACCACTTGCTCTCTGTGTTTCTGCTCATCGCGATGAGCGAGCATGACACCTAAAGAATGGTCAGTGGCAAAAATGTATAGGTAAAAGGGTTGGTCATCCTTAGGAGGAATGAGCACTGGTGGTTGAAGAAGGTATTGTTTTAAGGCGTCAAAGGCTTTATGGCATTCATCATCCCATTTGAATGAAATGTCCTTCTTGAGAAGATGATGAAATGGTTGACAATGGTCGGAAAGTTACGAGATAAAACAACAAATGGATTGCAACTTACCTTGCAAGCTTTGAAGTTGATGGAGATTAGTAGGTGGAGGCATTTCTAGAATAGCCTTTACTTTAGCAGGATTGACTTCTATGCCACGCAAAGAAACGATGAAACCAAGGAGTTTTCCTGAAAGTACCGCAAAGATGCACTTCTTTGGTTGAAGACAAACACAATACTTGATGAGGCAGTCAAAGATGACCTTAAAGACAGTCAAGGTGTTCAGACCGATGTTTGGATTTGGCAAGAAGATCATCTACGTAATCTTCCAATATGTGATGCATGATGTCATGGAAGATGTAAGTCATGGCTCACTGATATGTAGCACCAACATTTTTAAGGCCAAAAGGCATGACTTGATAGCAGAAGGTCCCCTAAGGGGTGATGAAGGTAGTCTTGTGTTGATCTTCTGGAGCAAGTAATATTTGATTATAACCCGAGAAACCATCCATGAGTGATAGCATTTCATGGCCGGCGGTGAGATCAACTAGTTGGTCAATGCCTGGTAGGGGAAAATCATCTTTGGGGCAAGCTAGGTTGAGGTCACAGAAGTTTGTGCAAATGTGGAGTCCTTCCTGTTACCTTTGTGATAGGAACTATGTTAGAAATCCATTGGGGATAGTCAATGGGTAGGATGAAGGAAACTAAGAGAAGGCATTTAAGTTCTTCTTTGACTAGAAGAGAAATGCAAGGATGCATTTTCCGTAGCTTTTGTTTGATGGGTTTGGCATTAGGAATGGTCACAATATTGTGGACTACAATTTTTGGGTCAATACCATGGGCATATCAACATAGGACCAATAAAAAGCGTTGTTATGGTCCAGAGGAAAGAGGTAAAATCTTCCTATTCAGCAACATCTAAAGACTGACCTATCTTTAGGATGTGTGGGTCATCCTGAGTATTAATGTTGATTTTGATAGTCGATTCATTCAACATGGTTTGTGTCTCAGAGGGTAATGACCGGTGAATATAAGAGTGGTTTCGCACCAAGGTAGGTGAGGATGGACTCATCATCATGACATTGAACAATGTTAATAGAAGGTGTATCGTTTATCATTGATCATGTCAGGATATAGGAAGGGGAGAGAAGAGGGAGCCTCACCATCACATTGATAGGTCAGAGGTCCCAGGGAAATTGTGTTTACAAAAATAAAAGTTAGGAGGAATAGATTCGGGATCTATGGACTCCGTGGGTGAAGATGGTGACATGGGTGAATGAGGTGGAGAAGCTTTGTCTTCCTCAATGAGGTCAACATGGGGCCTTCTTGGAGGTGGTGTGACAAAGCCAATGCCACTATGGTCATTGTGTTTACGAGTGGTACATGAAATGACAGTATGGCGGCCTTGTTCGTAAAAACCGAAGCCAAAGCCTTTCCATGCGCAATGGTGGAGGAAAGTGTGGGCAAATCGGTGGTTAGTAAGGGATTGTAGGTCAGATGAAAATGGTCATGTTTGGGATGGAGGTTCGGGTGAATAAGTGGAAATATCAAGTCCCCCATACATTAGATTAGTGCGGAAGGTGGGGAGGACCATAAGGAAAAACCTCGCCTACGCGGTAGTCATAACTAGGGTGCTGGCACAGGTTCCCATACTCTTGCGGAGTGAGGAATGTGTCGATATTGTATAGGTGGTACTCCCCCAGAGTGAGGCATTGAAAAACACCTTATAAGGGATCAGTAGTCAATATGTGGGTAGCGCGGATAGATGACTCACTAGATGATTGGGAAGTAGATCGAGTTAGGAACTGTAGAGGCTTGCGAAGCAACAGGCAGTAGGAATAGAAGGGTTAGATGTGGGAGAGGTGGTGGAAACATTGGTGGATGGACTTGGGGTGAAGGTGAAGTGGGGGTAGTGGACATATGTCTTGACTGGTACAAGCACATCGTTGGGTCGGTACTAACATGTTAAAAGTTTTGAATGGCAACGGGTCAGGGGGAATGGTGTAGTTATGTCCCTCATGCTTGAATTTTACACAGCGGTGTAAATTGAAGGGACACAACCCATGATGCAAAAATCCAGGGTCTTCCAAGAAATAGGTTATACTAGAACTCCCCCTCTAAGACGTAGAATAGTTCCGAGGACAGTGGGAGGGCCTACACAAACATGAAGGATAATAGTGCCAAGGGTGGAGGTGATGGTGGCATTGAAGGAGTGCACAAACATAACTGGGTTATTATGCATACAGTTAGAAGTGATATGCATTTGATTGTATGCATGGGAGGAGATGATGTTAATTCTAGCACCACCATCAATCATGACATGCGTTGTACGCGTATGTTATCGATATAGACGGAAATGAATAGGGTGGGATCAGGGTCATCTGACTGGAGAGGTACAATCTCCTCTTCAGAGAAGCTGAGGGTGGTGACTTGAGGAGTGGTCATGAGGGTAGAAGAAGGAGCTGATTTGGTTAGTGAGGCCACATGGTGAGGGGTGATAATTGAGGCCACTGGTGTGGGGTCATTGGGTAGAACTTCAATGGATTGTAAAACCTCGATAAGGGCTTGTCTGTGGGATTCAGAAGTCTAGATGAGATCATACAAAGACATCTTTAGAGGAGACTGATGTAATTGTTTTACCATTACGTGATGGGTGACCCCGTTAGAGATAGGGTATGTAGGTCCACAGATGGTGATTTTAGGAGTGGGTGCAGATGGTATATTGGGTACAGGGTTGGTTGATGGGCTAGTTGCTTTTTCTTTTCCTTTGTCTTTCTGAGCATGGGTAACAATGTGAACCATGTTAATCTAAGGGGAGGTGGATGGAGAGGGTGTGTCATGAAAGGTATAATGGACATGAGGGGAAAAATCCTAGTGGTGGATAAGAGCCTTGTGAAATGAGTAGGGTGCACTGACATTTGGGTGGTGATTTGGCCAACTCTCTAATACAGACCATGTTGATCTCAAATTTTGGAGGTGGGAAAAATGGTTGTGGGGGTGGAGATATTGATCACTGAATAGGTAAAGGACAATGATGTGTGGTGACAGGTGAAGGTGGAACATGGTCCTCATCAAGAAGGTTGTCATCATCAAAATTTTGTTCAGGAGGACAAAGTTGGAGAAGAACGGTTTTCAGAGCCTTACAATTTTCAACATCATGTCCTGGTACACGATGATATGAACAAATCTTGGTTTCATCAAACCATTTTGGTTTGGGTTTGAGAGGATCGTAAGGTCGAAGCGGTGGTAATGTGATGATGGAAGTCTCTAAGAGATTGGTTAAAATGTTGGTGTAGGACCCCGCTAACGGATCACAATGGGAAGTGAGTGTGGGTTTGGGTACAGGTGTGGATGATCATGAGGGAAGAGGATTAATAGGAGGGGGAATGGGTTGGTCCACTGGTTTGATAAGTGGTACGGTTTTATGTTTTGTTAACATCTGCTTGGGTAAAGGTGGGGTAGAAGAGCTAACACTGGAAGGTTTTGTTTGTTTGACTAGTTTATTGGAGGGTAGTGGGTTCTTATCTTTGGGTTGTACCTTCTTGGGTAAAGGTGACATGGGGGTACAAGATGTAGAAGGAAAAGTAGATGGTGGAAGAGGATGGGTTACCCATGGGGATAACCAGGTTACAGTGGTGGTGGTTGGTAGAGGTTTTATAGACAGCATTGGTTGAAGTCGTATAGGCAAGGTTGGGGTTATGCTAACTGGAGGAGGTATATGTGGCAAGAAGTGCACGAGGTGAGGGTCAGGGAGTTTGGTTTTTGGGTAAATTAGGTGTAACAAAGGCTCGTGATGTAGAAGTAGGTTGTTTAGCTTTTGATTGGCCTTAGGTATGCGACTGTTTGATCAAGGTTGATGGATGAGGCCCTAGGATGGACAGAAGGGGGGAAGGTGATAAAGGTGTGGTAGGCAAGATTGGTGTATGCATCCTAGAAGGTTGGGTTTTCCTTTTAGGTGGAGGGATAATGTTGGTGTGGGTTTGAGATGATGTAGTTAAGTCTAGTATGGTAGGTGGGTGAGTAAAGCTTGATGTCGGCATGACACGCAAAGTAGTGATGGGTTTAGATATGGGTGAGGAGATAAGTGTGGGTAAGCTTTCCAGTTTTGAAATGGTTTTGGTCATGGGTAAAGGTTTGGATGTAGGTAGAGATGATGAAGAAGTAATCATTTCAATCAGCATGGTTAGTGTAGTTTTGGTTGCTGAAAATACCTTTGGGTAGATCGTGGAAGTATCTTTAGGCAACATTTGCATTTGGGTTGAAACAGGGAGCCAAAGACGTCCCCAGAGCATGGAATGATCAACATAATCCAAATGATCGACCATCCATGAAAATAGGACTACTAAAGAAGAGGATGGAATGGGTTGGGTGGAAATCCCTGTAAAATATGTCTTTGAGAGAGGGAATTGGCTAGCCTCAAATTCTGTAGGTAAAAGAGCCGAGATCATGTCAATAGGGTCTTGGGATGCTTGGGGAAAAGTATCCCCAACAGGTAGTGACATGTCTGAAGAATCTCCCATGGGTAGGAGAGATAATAAGTCGGGTGAGGTAGACTTCTCTCTTGGTGGAGGAGAAGGTGATGATGATTCTCTTTTGGATGGGAGAATAAAAAGTGTTGACAGTTCAGAAGGTAATGGGAAGCAGATGATGAAACAACATCGATAGAAAGCACGTGGTTCCTCCATGAGAGCAAGGGGAGATGAGGGGGACTCCTCTGTGGGTGGAGGAGTAGAAGAGGTATGTTCTCTATGTGTGGAGGAGCTCGTGCCAAGATTTCCTCAATAGATGAAGTAGGTAGGTTTTGAGGAACAGTTAGTATAATATCAAAAACTATGTGGACTTCACGGACATTGTTGTCACTGGATGAAGGTTCGCTATTTTGATTAGACAATGGTTTATGATTAGGGAAATTTTTTTTGAAGATGTGCAAATTTTGATTTGCTGGTGCATTTTGGTTGTCCATGACAAGGTCTCCATTGTCTATCATCTCTTGAATAATGTTTTTAAAAGTTATGCAATTACCATCACTATGTCCTTTAACGCGATGATAATCATAGTAGTCGTGGTCTTTATACCATGTCGGCATGGGATGAGAAGGATTGAAACCTGTATGAGGTTTTATGGGAGGAAGTGTAATGGCTCCATCTTTAAGAAGATTTTCCAAGACTGATGAATAGGGCTCTCTAATCAAAGTGTAGTTTTGATGTTCCTGCTAGAGCTGAAAGGCCTAGACATGAGAAAGATTGGAATAAGGTTGGGCCTGATTAGAAGGATGAGGTGGACCCACCTTGAGGACTACCACATTGGTAGATCCTTTGGGCTTTGAATAGTTATTTTGAGGTTTTGAAGATGAAGAAGAATTGTTTGATTTGAATGGGGTTTTCTTGTTCCGTAATTGGATCTTATTTTCTTCAATGACACGAATTTCTAGTTTTCGGGCCATGGTGAATGCTTCATCAAAGGTTCAGAAGGTTTGGAATTTCAGAGTTGGTGAGATGTGTATGGCATAAGCTCTAGTGAACAACTCAATAAGTTCAGTTTGAGGTAGTTAGAACATCAATTGGTTAATAAGACTTCGCTAGCAGGCAACAAAATATGTGATAGATTCATCTTCATACTGTCGGGTTCAATAGAGATCAGTCATGGTGACTTTCTTGGTAACATTGATTGAAAAATGATCTAAAAAATATTGGGCTAATTAATTAAACGAAAAAATAGAATGTCGAGGTAGTCCACTATACCAATCCAATGTTGGTCATGCCAAGGACATTGGAAAATTTTGTAGGAACAAAGTGTCATCGTGGGCGATTAGGTAACACCCATATTTGAACGACCGTAATTGTTGTTGCGGGTCTTCTTTACTATTGAAGTGATTAAATTTAGGCATTTCCCAATGAATTGGGTAAGCAAAAATGGGAATAGATGGATGGATAGGCTCATTACAAATTTCATCATATGTTAAAGAATTATGGGAGACAGAAACAGATACTTCTAAGGTTTGCACCTTCTCCATCATCATTTTAATGAGGTCATTAGTAGGTTGGGATGAATGGGTGCCCCCTGTAGAAAAAGGGGGTTGATGATGAATGTATGAGGTGGTGGTATGCTAGTGTATGGAGGCATTGAGTATGAGAACTGTGCAGGAGGAATAGATGTAGGTGGTACATAGCCAACATAAGCATTAGAAGAGGTCAGGGGTTGTTGGTAGTATGTGTAAGTGGGTGGGGTAGTCATAACAACTCTAATGGTAATTGGGGATAAGGACTGTGGGATAAAAAGGATGAGATTTTGGAAAGGGGTGTAAGTTACTGACACTGGAGGTGGTTGCAATGCAATGGGTATATGTGAAGTGATGGGTGTAGATGAATATATACCCATATTGGCTGTCGGAGGGACAATTGATGTTGCGGGAGCAGTTGATGACATAGATGTTGCAGTTATAGTGGCTATGGGATTTAACTGAGATACCTCATGGGATAAAGTGGATGATGGTAGTGCCAAACTAGTGCTAGCTGATGTAGAAGTGGGGGATAGAGAAGGAGGGATAGATACAAGCATGTCATATATTAACAGTCCTGAGGAATCCCGGGTGGAAGAATGACTAAGGTAGTATTGGAGGGCAATGGGATTTTGGTCAAGGAGTCTTGTGAATGCCTTGTCACCGATAGAGATGGGGATAAGTTGATTCAGATACATAGGTGACAAAATGGATGTGTTAGGAAATAAGGGATAAAATATGCAAAATAATCCCTCAAAGAACCGCAACAGTAGAAACTAATATGCAAAAAATATTACAGATCTCAAATAAAAGTGCAAAATAAAATAACACAACACAAAGAGACAATATTTAACATGGTTTACCCAATTTGGGCTACATCCACCAAGAATCACTTGCTTAGATTTTATTACAAGCCACTGCTCTCTCAATATAATACCCAGATCTGTTAAGAGCTATGCTCAACAATATAATACCTAAATTCAAAACACATATGCAATGTTACATTGTAACTACCATATGCATAAAACCGTATAAATAGAAAACTACTTAAGTAGTTTTAAAAAACCATGGGTATCATAACCATGGGCTAAAACCGTCCCATAAAACTATGGGTCAAAACACTTCCCATATGAGAAAAGCACGTTTCTCGATACATTGGGCACATTTTAAGGCCAAAAAAATTATGTGGAAAGTGTACAATACTCTTAGTGTATAGTCTTTAACACTTTCTCACATGAAAATAGGCTCCAAAACCTAACAAGATGGTGGTGATGGACTAGGTAGGAGTGGCTGAGGGCTGACGCAAATATGAGGGCGTTAGTTTGGCTACGAGTCAACACCATGTGAATAAATGTATATTAGGTGAACTGTACTTTGTAAATGACACAGGGAACAACAAGGATAGGATGGGAAAAAACAAATTATGGGAGGGAAATTTGGTAAATCTTTTGATTAAAATCCAAACAAAGTGACCGACGCCGGTCTAACTGACCGATGACGGTTAAGGAGTGACCGATTTCGGTTACAAGAACCGATATCGGTTACTGTGAGAAAATGACAGTTTCAGCAAATGAGGTAGAAATAGATGACTGCCAGATAAGAAAGTTATATAGGACGACTATTATCAGAGTACAGAGAGTACAACGATACATAAAGACTCAAAATAAAAGAGAAGATGGGATAAGTGTATTTTGGGTAAATTAACCAAAATAACAAGGAACTGACACCGGTTAGGTAAACCGATGGCGGTTAGATGTAAACCGAAGGCGGTATCTGGACCGATGCCGCTTACTGTGAAATATGAAGAATGAAGAAAAATGAATGTTTATGAATTTAGATTAGATGAATAATCAACCCAGAAGTCTGGGGATGATAAGATGAGGTCCTGGCACACTCTGAGAAATTTAGAACACTCCAACTATGATGGTAGAGTGTGAAAGGAAAAAAGAAAAATTAAGAATCATATCCTCACACCTATGCAATTCAAGCACAAAGCTAAGAAAAATACATAACCCAACAAGTGAATTTAGTGTGTTTAGCTTATGTTATTTAAAAGACTGACTCATGAATTTAGAGTAGAGTTTTTGGTTGGGAAGGCTTCCTACGAAGAAGGAAATTCTACAGGTGAGGTTTTAGGTTATGTTATGGTAGGGGCGGGCCATCCTTTAATGGGGTACTGGATAGAGATAACCAGTTGGGTGCCCATTTTCAATCCTTTGATTGTGTGATCGTTGAGAGCTTCTTTCGGGTGGGATGTTGTTTTAAGAAGATGTATATATTTCAAATTATGCAGTTTGGTAAAGAGAGAGAAGAAAGAATGTGCTTTTCTATGATTCAGTTATGTCAACCATCAGCTGGGCATGAATTCTAGCATATCGGTTGCCCTTGTTTTAATGTGATCTAAGATGAAATGAATCAGAATGTTATGCAAGTGTTTTAAACCAAAATCAAAGTGTGATATTCAATGTAACAAGGAAGAGGAATGCTCTTTCACTAATGCAATACTAATGAAAGAAAAGAAGTATTCTTTTTATAGCACCAAAAACATAATTTCTTTTAGACTATAGAAAGTGAGGAGGATTCTAGAGAGGAAAATTAATGCGTAAGATTTTCAGAGGGGAAAAAAACACACAACTTTCACCTAGGAATGAATAAAATGCAAGGAACCCTGGATGGGTCCCATCAGGCATGCCAAAATGTTTCACCATTTCCTTTAACAATTTACAAAAAATAGATAAGGGTATGAGCCAAGGAGAAATACCTGTTGTGATGGTCGGTTTGAGATTGTTTCGTGCATTTTGACTTCTTGATCTAAAGTTGACTGTGAGAGCTTCCTTTCTGCTAGGAGGAACTACCTGAAATACACAACAAGACCATAAGAAAGAGTTAAACAATATATGTTAGCTGGCTGCCAAGCGTGTGCTAGGTCAAGGAAGTGTGATACTTCCTTAGTGGCAGTCAATCTACTTAATAATACAATTTAATGCAAGAAATGATATAAATAAATAAGGTTCTACTGTAGTTGATATGATTTAGGTATCTCATCCAAATACAATAAGTAAATCTAACATAACAGGCTAGGCTATGATCAATTTTGGAAATACCGTAAATAATTAAGGTGCTGGAACAGGTCAGGGTCAGATTCTAGGTCACTTGGGTCACTTGGAAAAGGTTATTGGGAGCCGGTATTAGCAGGATTGCCAGATACAGAGACCGACATTGGTCTGGTATGACCGATGTTGGTTTAGTAAAACATGACAATGGTTAAGGCGGGTAGATAATAATTCAATAGTTCATGGTTTTAGGGATCTGTTTGAGGCTAAATCAGACGTGGTAAGGAGTTGGTTTAGGTCTGTGGAGGTGTTGGGAATATTAAGATGTAGTTAGGAATGGACAAAAGTGATTAAAATGGTTATGGGTGATGAGAATGATCAAATTCACAAGAAGGAAATAATGGTGAGGTAAAAATATAAATGGTGGTTGATAAACAAAGGTGAAGAAATATTATAAATTTAATAGAAATGAAATGGTGCAGGTTAGAAACACACTAACTGTTGTGTAGGTTCAATGGCTGGGTGGTGGTGATGGTTGATTAATGATATGATGATCAGTGCCACAACAGTGCTTCTCAGAATGCTCCCGTGAATGCAAATATCTTCTGATCAATGGTTGTGTTGGCTATGGTTATCTGGATGTGTGAAAGAGGTCTGGTTCTTGCTTGCATGCAGATCTCCTTTGCTTCAAAACTTGAGAATGTGGCCAACCTCTCAAACAAGGTTACCAAAATGGTTATATGGTAACCGATGATGGTTTAGGGTGATCGACGTCAGTTTCGGGTTGACCGGCATCGGTTAAGGTGGGATATCCTAGGTTGCCTAAAATAACAGATCTTGGCTACCTTTTTTGAACTTTGATAGTTGGTGTCAGGTCTAAATGGAATGTTGCACTTAGATACATAGGAATATGGTTAGAGGAAGAATATACATGTGCTTTTAGGGTTATACTAAGTTTTATTTCATTAAGGTAAGTAGGGCTAAGTCTTAGTTAGTTATGGAAACATGCTATGACTAGGTCTTATGGTGAGGCGGCTAGCTGAGGTGTGCATCCATTTAATTAAAGTAATTTAATTAATAAATGGAGTGAGGGTGAGTATTGAATTAATTGTGGATTATTAAATTAATGTTAATATGGGGTGAAAGGGGGGTTAATGTTTTTTATTAATGGTAAATAGTTTTAAAGGGACTATACCCTGTTTGCATAGAGGGCCTAAAAGCCAGATATAATGTTAATAGTATCCACAAAAAAGGATTAGCATCCAGAATAGGCATTAAAGCTAACTGTAACCAAAAAGTTACAACATAAAGGCAAAACAGTGTGAGCGCTGCAACCATGCAGCCAAAAAACAACAAAAAAATAGCAAAATGAACGATAAAGATCAACAGCTGCAACAAAAACCTCCTTTACTTCTTAGCATCTCTGGTAATTATGGCTTTAATGGTTTGTAGTGAGGTAAAGAGTGCCACCATTTTCATATGTGTGGGGTCCTTAGCATCCAACTTAGCCACGGTTTGACTGCGCTCCTTGTCCATTCCCCACAGAGTGTCTGGGATCCCACTAAGCACAGAGATGTTAAAAACATGCTGTTCCAGAAAATCAGTGATAGCATTAAAAATTGCCATGTTGTGGTCATGGCGATCCTTTTCTCTTCCCATTTGATTGTCCAAGGAGTTAAATTTTTGTAGATGTCCTCCACTTGCTTATTGTCCATCTCATTATCATCTTTCATTTTCCTTTTTCCTTTTTACTTGGCCAAATGCTGCACTTCTTCATTCAATTTCCTCATTTCACTCTCCAAGTCTTCCAGCCTTTGGGTAGTGTTTTTTCCTTCTTTTTGTGAAGCCTCTTCATAGCCTGCACTACTGATGTGTAGTAGGTTTTGGACAACTTCCATGTCCTTACTACTGCGAAGGACTCTTCCTGAAATAAGGGTGTCCAATTTGAGCTTCTTCTGGTTTGTAGTTTTAGGCTTGGATGTGGTGGAAGGGATGGGGGTGTGGGTTGTGGTGGATGGAAAGGGGGTGGGGGTAGTGGTGGTGGGAAGGAGAGGAACCGTGCTGGGGGAGGATGGGAGACTAGGGTATTTGGTGACACAAAGCTTGTGCAACAAGAAAATAAATCCTTGATGCAGGGGGTAGCATGGGTATGTTTCTAAAACTCTCAGATGGAGCGTTTGAGGGAATTCAAAAGATAATGCGGGAAGAAGACAATGATTTACCCATGGAAATGGTTAAGGAAAACCAAATGTTTAGTAGGAACTGTGACATATCTCCATTCCAAAGATATGTATTGGACCATCATACGGGTGATTTCATCAAAGGGCGATGGGATAAAACTTACCCGTAATCCCGCAGTAGTAAAAACCAATTCCTCATTATCAACAAAAAAATTCTTCTCCTCAACCTTTTTGTTGACCCTCTTATTGAAGAAATGAAGGCCTTCCATCTCCATTCCAGTATCTTCTGCAATTAGTTCTTCATTAACGAGTATTTTATGCCCTCCATACTCCACTTTGTGATCCTTCTAATCCATAGCGAATTGGATTGAAATGCTCTGATCGTGCCCTTGAATACGGTCAATGAAATTTGTAATTCCACACTGCTTGAGGAGGTTCCAAATCTCCTTGTTTCCCTTCCAATTCGGATCACTACTGGGTTTAACCTGGCATGTGGCTCCTCCCATTTTTTCCTCTCTGAAATGCTTGCCCCTCTTTCCCTCAAAACCCTTGTTTAAACTGTTGTATGAAATGTAGTTGTCTTTCTTCCTATCCTGAATATTAAGAATCCCGCACACATGTTGGGAGTGATGAGAGTAAATGCGGCCATAGGGTATTTGATAGTTCTCGCATGGGCGATATTTTTTCTCCTCTAAAGCCCACTCTAAATAATCATTATCCTTACTCCATACTTGCCCATAAATTTCCGCTTGAATGCTGCTTTGTACCTTCTCATGGATGTGATTAACATTATCCCAAATAATTAAATTTTTATTTATGCCATAATTGGCCAATTCATCAACAACCTTATTTCCTTCTCTGTATGTGTGCTTGATTCAGATATTTTTGAAGGTTGAAAAATGCTTATAGATTCCATGATGAAATCCTTGATATTCCAGCTTGGAGTCGAAGACTGATTTAGATGATTGATGATATTTAGTGAGTCTCCTTCCAAAATAATATTCTGAATGTTACGTTTCTGAGAAATTCTAAGCCCCCTTAGAGCAGCCAAGGCTTCAACATAATGGTTAGTTTGAACCCCCATTTTACCAGCATAGGTAGCAATTAGACCACCTCTATGATCTCGAATCACTCCCCCTTGCAGAAATCATAGGATTACCCTTAGAAGCCCCATCAAATTTCAACTTGTGCCAGTTGAGATCAGGAGGCTTCTAACGTATCAAAGACCTATCAATGTTGGAGTGGATGCTATTCTGAATATTATCAACTCCAATTTTCCAGTTGGACAAAATATGCTCTTCATTCTCAGGATAATTCTTGTTCTTGGGAGGTTTGAATCTTTCAATGTTCTCTTTTACAACATTAGTAATCTTGACAAAGCTAAACTTGCATTGCTGCTTAATGTTTCTGAAAATGACATCATTTCTATCTTTCCATATCCTCCAAATAATATGGGGTATTACCAGTTTCTAGAGTCTTCTCATAACATAATGTTTAAAAGGAGGATTCCATTAGGTCAAAAACTAGATGAAGTCCTTTGGCACAGCCCAGGAAACTTTGAAATTAGAAAAGGCATCACTCTAGATTTTAATGGCATACTCACAATGAACTAACAGGTGTCTAATATCCTCAGATTCTTTTTTGCAGAGATGGAATCTATTTGGCATTATGAAACCTTTTCTTATCAAGTTTTCATTGGTGAGAATTCTACCCCTAAGAGAAAGCCAAAAGAAAAAATTGATTTTTGGTGTGAGCTCAGTCATCCAAATCCTGCTCCAGTTGAACTCGCTCTGAACAGTTGCAAAGAAAGAATTATATCCAGATTTAATAAAGTAATCTCCATCAATAGAGTTGTTCCAGACCAATTCATCCTAAATATCTAGTTGAATTAAGGGGATAAGGTCCAAATGCTCTTGCAATGAGGACATCATATGGTTAAGATCATCCCTATCTACAGAGAGTTTTTTCCATTTCTTCTTGTTGCCATCATTGTCAATGTAATCCATGATTCTACTACCATACTTACATTCAAGGCTATCTCCGACTACTCCAAATCTGTCAAAAATACTTTAGTTAGTCCAATTATCCCCCCCAAAATTTATATCTCTGTCATACCCCACTTTCCATTTGCTTCCATGTTTGATGAAGTTCTTGATCTGAACTAAATTATTCCAAAAAATGGATCCATAAGGAAGGTTCTCTTCTTTAATAAAAGAGATGGTTGCTTGTTGCTTAAGGTATTTGGCTTTAATTAGTTCAATCCAGGGTTGGTTCTTCGAGAGCATTCTCTAGCCCATTTTTGCAATTAGAGCCTCATTCATTTTTTTGATGTCTTTTATATCTAGGCCCCTAAGATTTTTGGGAGTACATACTTGGTCCCATTTAACCAAGTGATATTTGAATTTATCCTCCATTCCCTGCCATAGAAAGTGCCTCTAAATCCTCTCAATTTTTTCTCTAAAAGAAGAATGGATATTATAAAGTGACATGATATATATCGAGAGATTCTGAAGAGTGATTTTTATGAGCAGACACTTACCAGCACTTGAAAGAATGGCTCCTTTCCAGCCAACCATTTTCTTTTGAAATCTCTCCAACAGGTCATTCCATAATTTGGTTGATACTTTTTTTGTACCAAGGGGGAGCCCCAAATAAGTAGTGGGGAGTGAACTGATTTTACATCCCAAAATTTTAGCAATTTTAAGCTGTCTTTCCTCAAGGGTGTTAAAAAAGAAGATAGAGCTTTTATCAAAATTAATCTCTTGCCCAGAAGTAGATTCATATAATTTCATAATAGACTTTGTTGCCTTAGCTTCAAGGATTGAAGCCATTAATAGAAGGATTGTATCATCTGCGAATTGATGATGAGAAGTTGCTTGGTTAGTGGAAGTGGGCTTAGATCCTTTCAGTAGACCATCTATGACTACTTTATCAATTGTTTTGCTAAGACTATCTACCATAATAATGAATAACAAAGGGGATATGGGATCCCCTTGCCTTAGCCCTCTGCTGCGAGTAAAAAATCCCACCGTCTATCCATTTCACCACCACGGAAAGGGGGGTTAATGTTAGGTGAGTATGTTTAAGTCAGTTATTCGAAAGGGGACCACCAAGGGGAGTGTGACCCAATTTTGGTGTCTAAATTTTTCCCCTTTTTGTTGTGTAGCTTGTATTGGTAAGCGATGCTGACAAAAATAGGAAATGATTGCCCCATGTGTGATTGAAGATGATCCCCCTCAAACTAGGCACCGATGAAGTAAAATATGGAATCAGTGAGTGGTTTGATAAATGTGTAGGTGGGAAAGATAGGTGGGGAAAGGTTTGAGTATTAAGGGAAAGGGTTACAGTCAACTCAAGTAATGGGTAATAGGTCACGGTAAAAAATGGGTAATGGGTAATGGAAATCAAACGCACACACACGTATAGATTGCAATACAGTACCAGGTTGAAGAGCTTGCAAACTCTACATTGTCCAAGGTTGATAACTTTATTGAAACAAGAGAGAAGTGATTCAGGTATCCAAGGTATAAGATATGGTCGAGAAACACAACATAGGTCAGGTGCAGGAATGTTTAGGTATGCTTCGGTACACCAAAGGTATGGTCGGGATAAACGACATGGCAATAGGAAAAGTATGGTTGTTAGGTGAAAACAACATAGGTAACAACATCGCAAGGTATAGCGAGTACATAAGGTCAATGGTCACACAAAGTAGGTCAACTTCAGGAAAATAGGTCATGGCACTGGTAAGGCCGAGGTATAGGTAAAATTACAAATCCTAAGATGTAGTAAAGGAAATATAGGGGTAGGTTGAGCTTATAGGTATGTTTCAATGGGTGGCCGAAATGATAACAAGTGTGTTTGCACTAATGGTTGTAGGCAAAGGAAGCATAGAAAGGTGAAATAGTTTGAAAGGTTGACTGATGTCGGTTATAGGGTAACCGACGTCGGTTGTCTAGGGAAAAAATATTACCGGAGTCAGTCATATTGGGTTAGGTTTATAAAACAAAAATTCCATACTTTACGAAATCATTGTTGTTTTGCGACTTTAGAGAAAATGACAGAGCAATTTGAATTTTTACTACTTTGTTTAAGAGAGAAGGATAGGGCATTGTACCCGACTGAGGTGGAGAGTATGAGTTGGTGAGAGGAACTAGGGAGACGGGTCCACAAGCTTAGGGATATCGATTTGATTGGTTGGATTAGAGGAGGGGGTTGTGGTGATTTTAGCATGGAAGAAGTAGGAGAGAGCTCGGGTGGGCCACCAATGCAGCAGCTAGTCATGCCACTATGCCGATGACATCGAGATGAGGTAGGATTTAATCCTTTCTATGTATGTATTTGGGAAAATAAGGTATAGGTATGGGTTTTTTGGGTATAGGTATATGATTAAATTTGTGGTGAAAATTGGTGTAATGAGGTAGGGGAGGTCTGAGATAGGTTAGATAGGGGTGGGGAGGGATTTGGGTTAGCTTTGGGTAGGCTAGGATAGGTTTCTAGGTTAGGTTGAAAGATTTTGAGAAAAATGGGGGTTTTTGGTGGATTTTTTTTGCCACGACAGTGACCAATGTTAGTCAAGGTTTTAATGACATCGATTGGCATTTTCTGGCATCGGTCAGGTAGCATGTGGCCGATGCCGGTCACCAAAGACCAATTCTGGTCACCAGAGACCAATGCCGGTCACTAAAGACTGATGCCAGTCACTAGAGACCGATGTCGGTTGGAGTTAGAGGGAAATATGTCAATAAGCAAGAAAGGTTCAGAGGGAAAAGGTAGGTGATGGGATATAACAACAATTGGAGTGATGATGGGTAGGGTAATATATTCACAGAGGGTAATAGGTATAAATGGTATGAGTGTATTGTGTTAACAAGGGGTGATCGGTAGGGTTGGGGTACAATAAGAAATAAGGGTTTTGGGAGTAGGTTTTTCGGGTAAGAGATGTGTGGGATATGGTGAAGGTTTAAAAATGTTGTGATTTATTGGGTCTAGGAGAGGGACTAGTTACGGATGCGAGGTAGAGTACCACTTCTATTACTATCGGTACGAGGGAGCATAACAACAAATGAGTGACGTCAAGTTACAAATGTTGGCCTTATTGGGGTCAGACGGTATAGGCACATAGTTTGGGAGTTGAGCTTAATGGTCGCACTCATCGATAGATAGGATTCAGTGACAAACACATTTCATCTGCCGACGGGTGAGATCACAGTCACCCTAGAGGACATGTACAGGATCATGTGGTTACCGATAGTGGGGATGCAGGTGTATTCTATTTCTTTAGAGGCATGAGAGGAGCTGATGTTGATGGTATTTGGAGAGGGGATGGTAGAGATGAGGTTCCATAATGTGATCCTGAGTTATGGAGGGATGTACGTGGCCCATCATGAGGAGATGAGGCTAGTGGTCGTGATTATAGAGGTAGTGTGTTATTTTTCACTGATAAATGCAGAGGGTGGGAGATTCCCATAGGAATTGATGGGGGTTCTCCATGACATGATGGAGAACAGGACTTGAATTGCTTGGGCACCAGTGTACTTAGTGCAGCTATACCGGGAGCTATGGGCCTATAGGTGGTTGCGGAGGTTCAACTTGTGCTGCACCTTTCTCTTACACTATTGGGCATACAAGCACATCGTATGTGTGCATCCAGTTGGTATGACCTGACGTTATGCATTCGAGGCAGGATTTGTTCGACTGGGCTATAGGCATTGGTTGATTGTGGTTGGAAAGTGTAAGGATACACATGATGTAGTGTACTATAGGTGCATGCCCCCATGATGAAGTCTCTCACACCTGAGTGTGAAAATATTTCCTTGATATGATTCGTGGGGAGCATACTTTTTAAATTTTTGAGGGTGCGCATGATGGCGTAGGCCTATTTTTAAGTGTGATTATATTTCAACTCATATTCCTTCAGTGTTTAACTAAATAAATCCATTGGCTACTCCATTCCTTGTTCATTCTCTTGTGTCAAGACAACAGTAGCACTCACATCAACTCCATAAGAATAAAGGATGAAGTCCTTGGAATAGTCTGGATTGATGAGTGTTGACTTGCAAGAAATTTCTTTCTTGATCTTGTTGAAGCTATATTTTCCTTCTGTTGTCCACATGAAGGTTGTGGCCTTCTTGAGCATGAGGGTGATGGGCCTAATCATTCTTGCAAATTTAGGAATGAAGAACCTTACAAAGTTGATTTTTCCTTGGAAAGACTGCAAGGATTTCTTGTGCGCTAGTAGGGAGAGAGAGAGAGAGGATGGCTGAAACACACTTAGGATCAATGACGATACCATCCTTAGAGATTGCATGGCCCAAAATATTTCCCTGCACCACAACAAAATTACAATTATAGGGGTTAAGAGAAACCCCAAATTCTCTACATCTCTCAAAGAATCGATCCACGCTCTACTTTGAAAAGAACGCTATGTCATCTAGGTAAACTAAGATGAACTCATTAATATATCCTTTGAAGGCAATGTCCATGGCACACTAAAATGTTGCACCTATATTTGAAAGACCAAAGGGCATCTTCTGATATGCATATGTTCCCCACTTGGTTGGAAATGGTATTTTGAGATGATCATCTTCCTTGACCATGATTTGATTAAAGCCAGAAAATCCATCTAGCATTAAAAATTTTTACGCGCCAGCCACTATCTGCAGAATTTGCTCCATGAAAGGAAAAGGATAATGATCCTTTAGGGATGCCTTATTCAAATATCTAAAATCAATGCAGAGTCTTATTTCGTCGTTCTTCTTGCACACTAGAACAATATTTGTGACCCAAGTAGAGTACTTGATGGGAAAAATTATCCTTGCCTTAATGAGTTTGGACAACTCTTTGCTCACGAGGGGCTCTATCCTTAGATTAACTAGATCTTATTTTTGTCTGATGGGCTTGATACTAGGATAAAGTTCCATGGAGTGTTGAGAAACACTTGGATCAAATAATTTAAGGTCTTCATAATCCCAAGAGAATATATCACTATATTTCTGACATAGATAGAAGAAAGCCTTTTTTCATCATTGATACAAGCTTTACTCAGTAGCAATTCTTTACTGCGCATAATAGCGAATGGGAAGAATTATTCTTACATAGTGTGCATATAATTTTCTTCACCCTTGAACTAGTCATCAGGGATAAACATTTTCTCTAAGGTGACAAACCCTTTAGGCAACTCATTAGTCTTGAGTTAAATCACTTGGTGATCGTAGTTATCATGCAAGCCAGCTTGCATATTTGAAGAGAACTTAACTTTATTTTGAATGAAATGGAAAATCTATGCATCACTATCAAACACTTAACAGTTGGTATTGTTGTCTGGAATAGATTGCCAAATCACCATTCTGACATGTTGTGTGTTTCCTTTGACAAAGTCCTAAGCAGGTGAGAACTACAAATCAAGCGCAACCATTTGATTAGCTTATTTGTTCATTTTCTTTGGCACCACTTGTAAACTCAAAGGATTAATGCTCTCAAGGTGGTCCAAAAATCTATGCTTATAAGATTTGAGGAGCTTATTCTTTATAACACATTTTTTTGTAACCTGGTAGATGACCAATTTTGTGTCCGCAAAGATCTGCATCACCTTGATATTTTTCTTCTCAACAATAAGGAGACCATGCACTAGCACTTCATATTCTTCTACATTGTTGGAGCATACAAAATGCAACCAGTGCATGAAGAATAATTTCTCATCCTTGGGAGAAATGAGAACAACACCTGCACCCATGTCATTTATGCTTCTAGAACCATTAACGTATAACTTCAACAAACCGGAATTTACTTCATTCTGCTTGAGCATGCGCGTGAAAGAACAACTTCTTTTTCAAGGATAAATTCGGTTCCAAGTCTAGTTTTCAAGAGCTTCAAGCTCCTTAGAATATGTGTCAAATTTGTGATGCCTCTCTACCCACTCATCTAGTAATAAATCAGGTAGAGGAGGAGGAATAAGATGTTCTTTTGAACTTTGTTTTTGGCCTTCTTGGATTAGGCAATTAGCTTGGAGAGAAGATGGGTCATATGAATCAACATGATTAGAAAATATTTTCTCATCTTGTATGGTAAATTGAGTACAATACCTTATCTTGAGTAACATATGGGACCAACCAAAAGACAAATAACCACCCACTTTAGCAGTAAATTCCCTTGATAAACATAAGGAAAACAAAGGAGGTAGGTTAATGATTAACACATCTTGAGTTATTGTGAGACTTGGACATGCATGGAGGGTTAAATCAAGACCCTTGATGACTCCTAAAGTGGTAACAATTGAGCCATCAAGTTGCAGGAACCCTTTGGACAAAGGTATACAATTAAGACCTAGGACATCAAAAAATTTCTTAGGCATGACAGAAGTACTAGCACCTGAGTCAATCATACAATTGTGCACAAGGTGTTTTCCTATGATCAAGGACATATAAAAGTGTGGGGTTTTGAACAACCTTACTTTTTTATCCTTTAATTGATAGTATTGATAGTAACATGAGTTTTTGGACAATTGGATTAGTGTGTGGTAAATGTGCCAGAGCTTCATGCAACAATTCATGCTGAGATGGACTTGCCATGATGTCCCACATTATGACATTTATATTTGTTTACTTCATTTGGTCCATAATGTTGAATGGAAGGTCCATTGATTTGTTCATTTGGGGCATAAAAAATTAATTTCTTGATTGTTTGGGTGCAGAGGTAGGTGCCTTGGCTGACACAAAGGCTTGACCTACCAAAGAAGGGTCGTGTGCCACTTCTGCAGGAGCATTACATGGAACCTTGCATGCACAAACATGCATGCCATGAATTCTAGGCTGATAAGATGTATCTATTTTCTTTTGAGGGTCAGCCTGTGTTGTAAGAATTGAAGGTTGCGCACCTGACTCAAGAATTCTTTTCTTTTTCCTTGTGTTATTAGTAAACCTTGGCACATGATATATTTGTGTCATCTGCAGCTTGATTAATTACACATAATTCTTTGGCACCAAAGCACATATGATTGGCCTCAGGAGGATCTTCTGGAATTTTTATATTTTCAGGATGAGATGGCGCTTATGGAAATTTCATAGTTAGAAGTAACACGAATCATGTAATCCTACATGTGTGTAACATTGACGCAATGATTATGACTGTGAGGAATATTGCAAGGAAAAGCACCATTCTGACACTTATGCCAGATTTTTTTGTACTGAGACAAGTCCTTGGATTGTGTTGGGCATTAGAAGAGGTTGTGCAAGAGGAATTACTTGAAGAGGGAGATGTAAATTAGCATTCCATCTATCATTTTGTTGGTTCTATCCATATCTCTGATTTTCATATTGAATTCTAAAGGGTTGATGGCTCTGGTTATACCCTTGATTAGAACTATTTTTGAATGCTTTTGTTTGTTGCTTTTCTAGTGATATGACCTTTATTGGATAATTTACTAATAAGGGATTTCATTTCTTCATCTTCCTTTTTCTACGCGAGAGAATAGGGCGTGGAAGAAGTGGGTTGAGCACTCTTATTCAAAATAAGGGAAATAAAAGGTTGAGGGGCATTAGGAATTTCTAAGAATAAGGGCGCAGATGGTCTAGGAGATAACTTTCCCACTTGGATGAGACTATTCTCTTCCCTTATTACAATATTGTAAGCAGTAGGTAAGGTCCTACCTCCCATGGACTAAATTATGACTGAGATATCACTATTTAAATCCCTTAGGTAATACAAGAAAGAATGTTGGGTTGTAGGCCTTACCACTTGAGGTATTTTGTCCATATTATTCTGAAACCTGATATTAAAATCAGTCATTTTCTCATTGGATGTTGTTATCCATTTTCACCCCACGGGTGAAAATGGATAACTAGGAGCTCGCATGAAAATAGTCATCAAAAGACCCTCATAGCCAATTCAAAGTTTACAAACAAATATTAGTGTTTAGGATGTCTTCCTACAGGCCCCTTTGAGTGTTAAGAAATCAAAACATTTTGAAGACATATGGGGGCATAATGGAAAGTTACACAATGAAATTAGGCTCCCAACTTGGCAGGCTGAGTCGCTCAACCAAGCTCTACCCCAAGCTATTTCATCATGGGTGAGATCTTCCATGGAACTGAGATGGACCACAATAAGGGAGCATTGAGCTAATCCTTAGAGAACACCCGCGATGGGTTTATGGAGACAAGTGAGCTACATCTAGTCATATTTTTAAACACCCCGAACCATACATAAGACAGACCGAGCTGTCCTTTGAAGGAGGATGAGGAACTAAGTTTATTCACATATCTATTGGGACTATCGAGCTCTGGAAAACTTGTAGCAAGCTCCTTGATTAAAACTCACGATGATCGAGCATGGTGTAAGGACAGGAAACTATTGAATGAGGTGAGTTCTTTGGTAGCATGTATTAAGGGAACCGAGCTACTTCGTTAACACTTTCAAAGGGAAAGATGATGAAACCATGGGACCAAGTATTCGTAAAGCTAGATGGGGACTCGAACAAGATCGCAAAAGGAGAGGACATGTTAGGTTTTGGTCACAATGATCAATATATGCATAGTAGAGCTAAATAACCAAGCATGTAACACGTATGGTGGAAAGTCACAATGGACCAAGGGAGCTAACAATTGTGGGGCAGAGTCATAATTAGTCAGGATTCTTTGAGCTTTCGATGTCAATACAAAGCTTGTGAACGTGATGACATTAGCCAAGATAAATGGCAAGCTATATCAACTTAGAGGCCAATCTGAGTACAAGAACAACAACGTAGATCAAATTCGTGGAGGAAATCACCGTTGCAGTGAGGAGCTAGTATAGCTTAGATACATTTATGAAGAATTGGGCCATTACAAAGGAAATTGGAAGGGCTGTAGAGACTTGGGCATGTGCAGAGAAAGTTTGAAGTGTTTTCTCACTGAGCCCAACTCGGTGAGCCATAAACTGAGATTGGATCAACATGTGCAGAGAAGGAAGAGAATCGGGGCATGGAGGGCCCATATGCACTAGGGGACATTTGTTCATCGATGATCTGCATTCGCCGTAATGGTAAGAGGGTCGACGTAGAGTTATGAAGGTATGTCAGAGTTGGGAATCCCAAGTGACCTATGGTGAGTTGGAACATTGGTACGCCAAGAGCCTAAGATCACCGATGAATAATGGGTACAACAAGTTGAAAGGTCAAATGAGTCAGTTCCAGGGAGTTCGAGTCAATGATGCGGGGATGTGACATCCACATGTCCCTAGTGGAAACCTGAATTTGAATCGTGCAACTGACAAGATCAAAAAGCATTGAATTCATACAAATCCACCTAAAATGTTGTCAAATGCACCTCCCCACGTGTTGTTGAGTCTTGAAGCGAGCCAGTGCCAAGGAGGCGATACACAATGTCAGGGTGGAGTATCTATGGCTGAGTTGGCATGCCTTCAACTATAACGTAACGTGACATTAATGAAAAAGGTGAGGCCCTTATATGGTTTGAGCAACAAGTAAGTGGATTCTTCAGTAGCTCCTGAAGTAATGTGAACCATGTGCCAATACAAATAAAGAGGTGTCTGATGCATGGAGTAAGTGGGTAGGTGGTATAGCAAGGTGCCAACTCATCCAAGATTTCCAAGTTGGATATCAATATGAGATTTAAGCATACACTCACCCTTTCCAAAAGAGAAGCATAAAATTAGTGGGTCCCCAAATATTTTGAAATGGGACCACCATATTATAAATTCCCAAATCATTTAAATGATGTAGAAGACATTAGAAAAGGGATAAGTATTCTAAAATATTGATTTCTAACCAAATTTTAATTGCTCAGGTACCGCGATGGAATGGAAGGAATGCCTGGAAAACCAAAATAGTTGTAGTCACACAGGGGGCATAAATTTTGGATTCCTTAGCCAAATTACACAATATTACACTCGTTGGAATATTGTTTCCAAGCTCTACATACAAAAATCAAGAAATTTAAAAATTAGTGGAGTCTCAGGGGTGAATTTTGCAAAGAATGAGCCCAGTTCAGAATGGCAAGTTAATGGATCGTAAAAAGAAAATAGCAATTAATGAGCATGGACAACCATTTCTCTACTGCTGCAAGTTATGGGGTAGTATGGGGTGGATTTTACAGGTCACAAATCATCATGTTCACCCACTTTTGGTACTTTGCAAGCAAGTGGAAGACAAAAATCTGAATTTTCAAGCAACTTCTCTCTCCCCCCATTTTTCTATAAATTGGAGTGCTTTATCATTAGAAAGGGGGGTTATTCTTGTAACAAAAATTTACTATTTTTGTTTTGGAACACCAATGTGTTGTAGACCTTCATATTGGACTTCTTTCATGTTGATCTAGGGCCTTCTCTTGATTTGTAAATGAACTGTGCATATCAATGAAGCAATATATGCAAATTTGTGGATGTTTCCTTCCCTTGTCTTTGTTTATCGTTTTCTACTTTCCTCTTGATTTCATTTGCAGGTGTATTAGATCTACCTATTCTACTTTGCAAAGGTGCATCATTGTTGTGTTTTCATGGAAATGATGTTTTAAGTGTTGCTGTTAGACTATGGAGAACTTCTTCACCCTCTCTAATCAACATTTCTTTTCATTTTCACACATTGGAGAGTTTTTCCCATTCCCTTTTCTTGGTGCATCACCTCTGTTAGAGTAGTTTTCTTTCATTTTCATGCTCTTTCTCTCTCCCTGATCCCTTGGAAATTATAGGATAGAGATAGGCAGTATTTTTCATTCATTAGAGTTAGCTTGCACTAGATTAGGAAGAGGAACCAACCTTCTCTGGAGGTCTATCTCAAGTAGCAAGTCCCACAACTTGAGAGATAATACCCATGTTACCTAGTCACACCGTGATTTTGTGCTAATTTTTGGCAGGCACACTTGTTAAAATTATAGGGTGCTATGATTTAATGATAAAAATTTGGGCATGCACCTCCAGTGGGAGACGCTCGGTGGGAAGAAGTATTCATTTTTATTGTAGCAAGATTGGTGTGCTCTTGTTGTGAATTTCTAGCCTTTTGAGGCTTTGTAATAACACATTTGATGGCTCCAAAAGGTAAAATTCAATGGTTTTAGCAACCCAAAGCTTGTCAAATTTATGAGAAGGATTCAAACAAGGTCAAGAACTATAGAGAAAAGGCATTTTTGAATTATTTACAACTAGCACCAGGTAGAGGAAGAAGAGGAAGAAGAGCTCAAAGGTCTCCATCTCCACCAAATAGAACATTATCAACACCTCCACCTGGTAGGCCATTTATTCATTCAACTAGAGTTCTCAGACCAATCAAAATGACTCATCAGCCACCACCAAATCCATTTTGTGAATTCACTGGCAAGCAACCCACTTGCTCTCAATGCAAAAAATCCAATCCTAGTTGCAGCATTGAAGAACATTCCATATTTTACTGGGGAGAACCATAACAACTCCTATTTATCACATTTAAGACATTACAAATGTCTATGCAATTCATGAGGTCAATGAAATAGATGTGGCAGTCAAATTATTGGCATCTTCTTTAAAAGGAAAATCTATACAATGGTTTATGAGCTTAAGAGTATGATCAATTCAAAATCAAGACCAATTATGCAAAACTCTTTGTGGAAATTTTGGAGAAAAGGAAGACAACTTGTCTCTATTATAGAAATTAACCAAAATCAAGAGATCACTAAATGAGTAGATGGTTGACTTCAAATTTCATATTTTAAAGAACGTGGGATAGGATTCCACTTGCCATGAGACTGATAGCTGAAATTGTCTTTTCTATACTTCCTAAAAGCTTTAAATTCTGATATTTTCATGATGATACAATCTATGGGAGGTAAAACTTTACCCATAACCTATAACATTGATATTAGAGCTGAAAATTGTTTGATTCAAGATGGTAAACTTGCACCTAGGCCATCCTATGCCTCTTTATCTAGAATTGGGGAATCCAAGCTCTAGTCAAGCACTTACATTAGCTCCCATTCCTGCCCCAAAAAAATCCAAATTCTACCGAATCTTCTACCCCTTCTTCTAGTACTTCAAATGAGATCCAAGAAGTTATGAAGCAATTGTAAAACTTAGGAAATGAATTGGTGACAATTAAGAGGCAACACACCTCAAAATTTTAGGTCATATCAGCCTCAAGCCCAATCAAATAGACCTCCATATCATCCTAATAGGCCACCAGCTCAAGTTGTAAATCAAAACAAAGGATAACCTCCTTCTAATAGGTTATTTCAGCCTTACAATCCTAATGTTGCATCCTACATCCAGAGCCTTAGTTCTAGTTTAAAACAACATGGCACAAGAATATGAATGGTGTTTCCTATGTCATCAAACTCATAATCAATCAACATGTTTTAATGGTTCTTTGAATCAAGATTTGATGGTAAAAATGGTTGGTGTGGATCTCAAGAAACAAATCAAGAAGAAAATCAGCAGCAGGATAGTGCACCGGAAGCACCTCCAAGTGACACTATGCAATTGTGAATTGGCAAGTTAAAGATTTCTGTGGAATAAATCAAACTCCTTCCCAAGGTCATGGAAACTAACACAAGGTCTAAAAAGAGGAATATAGAATGAAGGAAAATTGTCTAATCCAAGTGCTTCTTACCCTCTATCACTCTACAAGGAGTTAGCAATCAAAGTGTAGCTCCAAAGGTGAAAAATCGGCTCAAACCAACTTCTAGAACAGCTCATGTACTAGTTGTAACAGCTCATGTGCAAGAGAAGGTTGTGCAAATCAAGGGGAAGTAAAAGGATAGTTCTTCTCCATTCAATATCATTGAAAAAATGAAGAAAATGAATGTGAACATCTCAATGTGGGAGTCATTAGCTATCCCGGGCCAAAGAGATCTTATTGCAAGCAACCATGGAAAAGTTGGTCTGCATCAAATGAATCATCCAAGGATCAAGAGAAGGTGCTCACTAATACAACTTCCACAAGAAGGAAGTCAAAGAGTCAATAAGGTAAAAACATGAAACCTCCCCCATTCTATATATCTATGATTATTGAAATAAATCTTGTACACAATTGCATGATTGATTTGAGAGCGAGTAATTCTGTGATGCCCAAACAAATAGTTGATCAGTTGGGCCTTAAAATATGAAGTCAGTTTCAAAAGGAGTAGTGTAGCACAATTAGATGGGATAATAATGATAACAGTTGGGGTAATCAAAGGGTTGAACCTCACACTACATGCATGCCCTGAATGTCACAGTCTTGCAAGATGTGTCAGTCATAGACTTGCTGACCACTCTTTGTGTTGTGTTTGTCTCAAGAGACTTCACCACTAAAATTAGAGGCTACTTGTCTGTTGATTGGTCACATATGTTATTCAGAACAAGGTATGGACCTAAGGACAAAATTAGGTTTGAACCTATTACAAACTTTCATATTGAGCCTCATGTACCAAGTCCAATCAATGCAAATTGTTCAGCTTTCAATCAAGAATATTGTGCAAGCACTCATGAAGTAGATACCAAGGTTGGAAACAATTCTATACTTAACTCTTGATGAATGGGAAAACAAAAGGCATGATTTTGATCCATAAAAGGAGATGGAGAGAATCTGAGTTAGGAATCTATTGTTTGCACGAAGAAAATCCACTTGTCCCTACCATCACTAAGCTGGATGATAAAGATGACAATGAAGTTTGGAAACTATCTTTTGATGGATCAAGGAGTAGACAAGGTATTAGAGGAAGAGAAAAGCTTGTTTCACCTCAAGGTACAAAATATTACTCAACCTTTTGCTTTCAATTCAGTTATTCAAACAACATAGTTGAGTATGAAGCATTAATTCATGGGTTGCATTGGGCAAGAAAGAGAGGCATTAAAAACTTGCAAGTTTTTGGAGATAGTGAGCTGATTGTGAACCAAGTTAGAGGGAAAAATGTTGCTAAGAATGATCTTCTAAATAACTATAAGAACTGGGTATGGGATCTCATTGAATATTTTGAAGCTTTTAGTATCATTCCTATTCCAAGGAAGAAGAATGAGGTTACAGACAAACTTGCAACAATTGGGGCAATGTTTGATGTTGTGGAAAGTATAAAAAATGAGCAAACCCAGCCTCATATCAAAGTAGTTATAAGAACGAATGTTTCAGATAACAATGTAAGTTGGAAATTCTTTAAAAATGATTAGAAAATCATCAATTTTTTGCAAGAAGAATCTGATTTCTTAGCTATAAACCAAGATAAACTGGAGCAGCAATATGGTGACCAAGTGGTTCACTTAAGAACAAAAAAATTTCCAAAGGGCCTTATGACTTTGGAGTCAAGATTCAACCCCAATGATCAATTCCAAAAGAAAAATAAAAAACATTAATGTAAAGGGTGAAGACTCAAAGCCCATTTCAGTGGGAGAAAGCAAGGTATTATAAATTGGAAAGGTGAGTACTCAACAAGAGAGATATGATTTTATACAACTCTTTCAAGAATTTCCAGATGTCTTTTCTTGGAATTATAAATATTTGAGAGGCTTCAATCCAAAATTGACACAACATACTACTAAACTAGATCCAAAATCCAAGCCCATCAGGAAGAAGCAGAGACAGGTGAATCCTCACATTGAGCTTCTCATGAGAAAAGAACTGAATAAAATGATAGAAGCAAAAATCATTTTTCCAATCAAGCATTCAGATTGGGTAGCAAACTTGGTGCTAGTGAGAAAGAGAAATGGAGAAATTAGATTGTGCGTGGACTTCCGTGATTTGAATAAAGCTTCACTTAAGGACCATTATTAGTTTCCTTCCATGGAGCAAATCTTGTAGGTCGTAGTTGGTTCTCAAATGTTCTTATTGCTAGATGGCTAGTCTACCTATAATCAAATCATGGTGAAGGAAGATGACCAGTTCAAGACAACCTTCGCTACAAAATGGGACACATATGCTTATAGGAATATTTCATTTGGGATGTCAAATGCCGAAGCAACATTTCAGTGAGCTATGGATATGGTGTTCAAGGGATTGATCAACAATATAGGGCTTATTTATCTAGATGATATCACCATGTTCTCAAAAAATGCAGCGAACCACCTCTTTCACCTAAGACAAGTGTTTCAAAAGTGTGGGAGATTTGGAGTGTCCTTGTATCTGAAAAAGTGTATTTTCTTGGCACATGAAAGAAATTTGTTGGGCTAGATTGTTTCAAAGGAAGGATTGATAATTGATCCTGAGAGAGTTGAGGCCATCCAAACACTTCCATTTCCACACCACAAGAAGGCTCTTCAATTTTTTTTGGGAAGAAAAAACTTTGTTCACATATTTGTGCTTGATTTTTCCACTTTAGTGAAGCCATTGAAAATGATGTTGAAGAAGAACCTTACATTCAAATGGAAAATATAAGGAAAGGAGAGTTTTGAGGCCATTAAATATGCAATATCTCAAGCCCCAACTCTCATTAATCCAAACTTTTCCAAATATTTCATTCTCTATGCTTTTGGAGGTTCAGATAAAATCTTAGCCATCTTGGTACAACTGAATAAGGAAGGTTTGGAATAACCCATAGTATTCTTCAGTTAGATCTTGGAAGATTACGAAATGAATATTCTTTCATTGAAAAGCATGTTCTTACTATGATTAGAATCCTGAAGAAGTTTAGACACTTGGTCTTGAACAATAAGATTCAATTGTTAGTGTCTCATGCCGGAGTCAAGGAAATTTTTCTAAATAAGGATTTGAACGAGAAGAGGACATTTTTGATCACTCATGTAATGGAATATTGTATTGAGATCAAAGTGACTAAGTTGTTCTATGGTAAAGGATTATGCAAGTAGCTAGCTTCCAAACAACATGCTGAACCAGAAAATGAAGAAGAAGTTGTCTTAGTGCTACAAAATGGTCAAGAAAAAATAATTGATGATCCACCCACTTCATGTTGGAGCCAATACATGGTGCATTATCTTCAAACAGGTCTATACCCTCTAGAGTGGAATAAAGAAAAGAGAAGATACTTCAAATGACAATCCATTTTGTATGCTCTTATTGATGGCATCTTATTCAAGAAAGACGTGAATGGAGTTCTCTTCAGGTGTGTCCTAACAAATCAGATTGAGAAAGTGTTGCACGAGTTCCATGACGGAGAAGCGGGAACTTACCTTTCTCTGTAAGTAACAAACCTCAAGATTATGAAGGATGGGTATTATTGGACTACAATGTTTAGTGATTGCTACTCATGGATTTAAAAGTAAAAAATATGCATTCTTCACAAGGAAGGAAAATCTAGTAGTGTTGCCACTTCATCCAATCTTATTGGTTTATCCCTTTATGCAATGGGGATTGGAATTCATTGGAGTCATAAATACAAATTCAAGCCAAGGCCACAAGTGGATTCTAATGGCAACAAACTATTTCACAAAGTGGACCGAAGCAGTGGCACTTAAAGAAGCAAATGAGTTAAACATCTTGGAATTTTATGAAGGAATAATCATGAGGTTTGGTGTCCCAGACACTATCATATCAGTTAATGCATTAGATTTTCTTGGCACAAATATCACTGAATGAGTTGTTAGAAACGAAATATATCTCAACACTTCATCTAATTATTACCCCTAGGGTAATGGCCAAGCAGAGTCCACGAATAAGAACTTGTAGTGAATCATAAGAAGGATGCTTGATGAAAATCAAAGAACCTGGCACCTGAAACTCAAATCAGATTTATGGGTTGATATAATCACACCCAAGAGGTCTACATGTAGCTCTCCATAAAATCTAGTCTATGAAAAAGAAGAAATGTTGCCCATATCACTTGAATTGTTGGCATTAGAGCTCGTGAAGCAGATGGAACTAGTTGAGTTTAAGCCTATGGAAGGTAGGTAAACACAGCTCATGAATTTGGAAGAAATAAAATATCATGCAATGAAAACCATAGAAAAATACCAAGCACTGATCAAGAGGAGATTTGATAAGAAAGCTAAATCCAAGACATTCCAAGATTGAGATTTGGTGCTTAAATGGGATGTTGATCAGGAAAAACCAAGTAAACATTCCAATTTCGATGCCATATAGAGTGGTCCCTACATGATCACGGAGTGCAAAAGTAGAAATGCCTTCTGAATTGCTAAGTTGAATGGCAAAGAATTACATATTCCAATCAATGGAATCTACCTCAAACATTTCTACTAGAAGGAATATTTCTCACCCTTATATATAGTACTTTAGATTTTTAATTCCTCCAAGTTCTTATGCACATTGTTCTATGGTTAGAATAGGTTTCAATTTCCCTAAGTGCCTTGGGCACATGCTCTATTTCTTCTAGTGTTGTTCCTATGTAGTTCATCATGCTTCCAAAAAGAGAAATTGCAGCAAAGGGACTCAAAGCTACAAACAATAATTGTTGTCGTCAAGAATATTCAAATGCAGAGAAAATAAAATTAGATTAAGGAGAAAATTTCAATGTTATTGTTATTTTTTCCTTCAGATCAATAGCTAGACTTCCCATGCCCTCGACCGAATTATAAAGATCAGTTTGGGGTAATATGTAGTAGTGGATGACAGTGTTGTGAGTTGTAGAAGCCCAACGTATGTGTGAATAGCCCTACCTAGCAACACCCGTAGTAGTGTGTTGGAGATGGAACATTTAGAAGAAGGAAGGAAGCCAAGTTTTAATAGATTTCCATGATGTCTGAAATAGCAGCTATTTTTCCCCAGGCTTTGTGGTGTGCCATAGCTGCCAAGTAATCAGATGTTGGGGCAGCAATTACAGGTATCCACCATTTAGCCTCACAGATCAAATTTGCGGGGAAAGGGTGAAATTCAAGTTTGAAGGAAATTTTCCACTCTCACAAAATAAATTTCAAAATTTTCTTATTGAAGTGGAAAATGCAAGCGGAAAGGTGGTTCTCGGTCCAAACAACAATGTTTCAACATCCTAGGGAGTCAAATTTTCAAATTTATATATATCCACGCTAATCACGTAGACTCCATACCCAATGGATTGCTATAGGAAGCTGGTCATACTTTATCTAGCGGGAGATGGTATTACGACTCACCAATTTTTTTATCCATTTTCACCCCACATGTGAAAATGGACAACTGGTAGCTCGCATGCAAGTAGTCATCAAAATACCCTCATAGCCAATTCAAAGTATACATACAAATCTCAGTGTCCAAGATGTCTTTCTATAGACCCCGAAGTGTTAAAAAATCAAAAGGTTGAAGGCATCTGGGGGTAGAATGGAAAGTTGCAAAATTACATTAGGCTCCCAACTCAGTGGGTTGAGTCGCTCAACTAAGCTCTACCCCAAGATATTTCATCACGAGAGAGCTCTTCCATGGAAGCGAGCTAAACCATAACAAGGGAGCACATAGATAATCCTTGGAGAACCCCAAGCTAGTTTATGGATAAAAGTGAGCTATGTCGAGTCATATTTTTAAACACCTCGATCCATGCATAAAATGAACTGAGTTATCCTTTGAAGGAGGATGGGGAACCAAGTTATTCACATATCTATCAAGACTATTAAGCTCTGCAGAACTTGTAGTGAGCTCCTTGATTAAAAATCATGATGATCAAGCACGGTGCAAGGATGGGACACTATTGAATGAGGTGATTTCTATGGTAGCATGCATTAAGGGAATTGAACTACTTTGTTAACACTTTAAAAGGGTGAGATGATGAAACCATGTGACCAAGCCTTCATAGAGCTAGATGGGGAATCGAATGAGATTGCAAAAGGAGATACACATCAGGTTTCAGTCACGGTGATCAATATATACATAGCAGAGCTAAATGACCAAGCATGTAACAAGTATGGAGGTAAGGCACAGTGGACCAAGTGAGCTAACAATTGCGGGGCCGAGTCATACTTAGTCAGGCTTCTTTGAGTGCTCGATGTCAATGCAAAGCCTATAAATGTGATGGCATTAAGTCAAGATCAATGGAAATATTTATTGACTTAGAGGCCAATATGAGCACAAAAAAACATCAAAGATTAAATTCATGGAGGAACTCACCATTGAAGTGAGGTGACAGTATAGCTCAGACACGTTTATGAAGAACGATGCCATTACAAAGGAAATTGGAAGGGCTGTAGAGATTTGGGCATGCATGGAGAAAGTTTGAAGTGATGGCTTAGTGAGCCATGAACCAAGCTCAGATAAAAAAATGTGGAGAAGGCAGAGAATTGGGGCCTGGAGGGCCCATGTGCACTAGGGACGTTTGTTTGCCAATGATCCACATTCGCCACAATGGTAAGAGGGTTGGCGTAGAGTTATGCGGGTATGTCAAAGTTGGGGAGCCCAAGTGTCCCGTGTAAGTTGGGACATTATTGCACCACGAGCCTGAGATCACTGATGAACAATGGGTGTGGTAAATGACTTGGTCTTGGGGAGGATGAGTCCACGATGCGGGGATACAACATCCACATGTCCCTTGTGGCCTTGAGTCTCGCGTGCTGGGGAGATCTGAATTCTCCTTGATGTAAAGAGTTTGATGGAGTCGGTGTTGGTGAGTCCAAGAAACCCACACTGAGCTGGTGATACACAATGTCAGGGTGGAGTTGGATGGTTGAGTTAGCATTTCGTCAATACAATGCAACATGGCACCAAAGCAATAGGCAAGGCATATATGGTTTGACCAAATTGTAGGTGGATTCTTGAGTGGCTCCTAAGGTACAATGAACCATACACTAAAACAAATAAAGAGGGGTATGATACATGGAGTAAGTGGGTCAGTTGTATAACAAGGTGCCAGCTCAGCTAAGATGGCCAAGTTGGATATCAATATGAGATTTAAGCATACACTCACCTTTCCAAAATTGAAGCATAAAACTAGTGGGTCTCCAAATATTTTAAAAGGGGCTCACCATATTTTAAATTCCCAAATCATTTAAATTATGTAGAAGAAATTAGAAAAGGGAGAAGTATTTAAAATAATTATTTCTAACCAAATTTTAATTGCTCAATCTCATGGAATAGAAGGAATTTTTGGAAAACCAAAATAGTTACACTCACTCAGGGGGGCATAACTTTTGCATTCCTTAACAAAATTTCACAATATTACACTCGTTTTAATCTTGGTTCTATGCTCTATGCACAATAATCAAGAAATATAGAAATTGGTGGAGTCTCGAGGGTGAATTTTGAGGAGAAAAAACCCAATTTAGAATGGAAATTTATTGGTGGTGGGAATAACAATTAATGAGCATGGAAAACCATTTCTCCACTACTACAAGTTATAGGGTATTATGGGGTGGATTTTACAGGGCACAAATCATCATGTTCACCCACTTTTGGTAATTTACAAGCAAGTGCAAGGAAAAATCTGAATTTGTAATAAACTTCTCTCTCTCTCTCCCCAATTTTCTATAAATTGGAGTGCTTTCTCATTAGAGGGGGGTGTGATTCTTGTAACAAAACTCTACCATTTTTGTTTTGGAACACCAATGTGTTGCATGCCTTCATACTAGACTTCTTGCATGTTGATCTAGGCCCTTCTCTTACTTTGTAAATGAAGTGTGCATAGCAATGAAGCAATAGATGAAAATTTGTGGATGTTTCCTTCCCTTGTATTTTTTTATTGTTTTCTACTTTCCTCTTTATTTCATTTGCAGGTGTATTGTGTCTACCTTATGCTCTTAAAAGGTGAAATATTGTTTTGTTTTCGTGGACATTATGTTATAAGTGTTGTTGTTAGACTATGGAGAACTTTTTTCACCCTCTCTAATAAACATTTCTTCTCCTTTGCACACATTGGAGAGTCTTTCCCATTCCATTTTCTTAGTGCATCATCTTTGTTAGAGTATTTTATTTCATTTTCATGCTATTTATCTCTCCCTGGTCCCTTGGAAATTGTAGGATAGAGATAGTCAGTAGTTTTATTTCATTAGAGTTAGCTTGCACTAGATTAGGAAGACGAACCAACCTTCTTTGGAGGTCTATCTCAAAGAGAAAGTCCCATAACTTGAGAGATAGTACCCATGTTACCTAGTGACACTATGAGCTCAAGCACACACACTTCTGTAAATCGGAGGGTGCTGCAATTTGGTGATAACATGCACTCTTTTTGTTGTCATCAGTTTCTCCACCAAAGACAAGTGATCTGAATTATCTTCAAAATATTTGAAAAGAGATGTTCCAAGTTCATTCCAGATGGAAATAGATGTAAGTCTTAGGATTCTGTACCACTGAAGAAATTTTCCCTTGAGCGAGGCCGTAAGCAGTCTCACTACTACATCATCATGTGTTATCAAATAGACATAGCACACATTGGCTACATCCTAGATGTGTTTAACAGGGGTGACTTGATTTTCACCAGTGAAATATGGAATACTCTTGAGCACTATCATTGGTATATCATGTTGTGTATTGAGGAAAAGAGGAATTCTAGTAGTAAATTTGGTGAAGTTCCTAGGAGGTGGCAAAGGAGCTGCCATGATAGGTTGTATAGGAGGCCTACTGAGAGGTGGTGTGGAAAGTGCATGACACGCTAGAGATGGAGATGCCCACGTGGTAGTTCTACTATGTGTTATTCTTAAAGATAACTGAAGGTACTCAAAATACTCTTCATCTGTTGTGCTCTATCTGGTATACACTCTTCTCATGAAAGCACACAAACTGCTAGAAATAATAGATCTGAGTGTTAGGAGTTGCCAGATGTGTTGAAAAAATCCTCCAAAGGCTAGAAATCACTAAGTCACACACTAGAACTTAGCAATAAATAAATTTAAGCTTTTAATGTTGGTCCCACCGGGTGTGCTAGAAACTGTTGGAGTTTAAACTTACACCCGTCCTAGATCAGGTTGAAATGATTCATTAAGGAAACAATGAGACTATTCCCAAGTTGTGGGACCTTGCACACTTGACACACGCCTATGGAGAAAGTTAGTTCCTCTTCCTACTTCTACTGCTACTGCTACACCTAATGTTGAAATGGAAATCCTAAGCTAAACATGCTAAAGGACCAGGGATAGAAGGATAACATGAAAACAGGAAAGCTAAACTAAGTGAGGTGATATCACTAGAAAGAAAGGAGAATGAACATGATCAACTTTCAATGAAAAGGAGGAAAAATACACAGAGGAAGACTAGACATGTGTAGCGCAAACTAGAATGCAAATACACGGTTGTTTTCAATGGACATGATCAGAAAATAAGATGCAAGGGATGTGGGAAGGCACAACAAGCACACAACATATGGGAAAGGTAAGGAAGAAGGATAAAAAAGGTTAAGGCATAAAGTAGCCACAAAACAATGCTTCTATTACTTCTAAAAATATGCAGTCTATTACAATGGCGTCTGAGGCTAATATCTACATGTAAAGACTAGATATAAAGGTATGACACTCAAAATGCAAGGAAATACCTATACAAATTTAAAGATTCCAACCCTTTACAATGAGAAATTCTCTTACATTTATAAATGAATCAATGAGAGAAGAAGAGGAGAAGGTGGAACAATCCATTTTGAATCTTCAACCACCAATAACCAACAACGAATGCCTATAAATCCACCTGAAAATATGTTAAATGCACTTCCCCATGTCTATTTGGAATGTAAGAGAAGGGAGGAAGTGAGATCTAAATCAAATCATGTGGTTGGATCAATCAGATCCTGCATTAATGGCATGAGGTACATTTTCTAACTTCCCACTTACCTATTCCCCCCAAGATTTGAACTTGAGTGATGTAGAGTGTAGCCCACATCGTTAGCCATTTTGTCATTTTATGCCATGTGTCAAGTTTTAGTTAGTTGTAAGGATTCAACACCCTATTGGCACACTTTGATAGGTTGTGTGTGATCCACTCATTTTGATAGGTTGTCACGTCTTAGAGAGACTAGCGCAGAAGAAGGCATGAAAGCGCACGCTGAGGAAAGAAGCGCAGAAGAAGAAGGCAAGACGAGGGCACACAAAATTAACGTGCACAGGATGAATGGGAACATACTTATAGAAGATAAGTATTTAAACAGGGTGTGAACATCTAGAAGGTGGTGTGCGGCAGCAAGGAAAGGGGTGCAAAATAATGTGAGGGATTTAGCTGATTCGGGAAGCAAGTCCAAGGCATGTGTGAAGGGTGCATGAGCTGCTGGGAGGAAGGAAAATGTGTAGGTAGTGCATGCAAGAGAAATGGAAGAATATAGAGGAAGGGAGACAAGGAAAGTGGAAGGTGCGAAGCATAAGAAGAGCGTGGGAGGGTGTGCAAGGAGATGAATCCAAGGGAATTATGCCAAGAAAACAACTAAAGTGCGCGTAACATGCAATAAGGAACTTCATATCCAGAATGGGGATGAAGGTTTCTAAAATAACTAGGGGAGTTATTTTGGACAACAATTACTTGCAAACTGGCTAGGTCCAACATTCACTCATTATTTTTGCACATTTTCCAGCACAACTCTCTAGACACATTGAACATTCATTGGAAAAGAAGTTGAGGGGACATCAAGAAGCATTGCTAGAATTGGATTTGTCTCTATACAACATTTCCAGGTTGGGGGTATCTTTGAATTCCTGTAAGTTTCTTTGTTTATTTTGAATAAATTCAAATCTTTAGTTTGATTAAATAAATTCTTTTAGAAAGATTCAATTGGAATAATTGTTACAGTAGATTATGTTTTCAGAGCTTCCATTGAGGGTTCCCTTCCATCTTATCCCTATGGATTTTCCTGGGAAGAATTCAAAGGAGGTTCTTTCCATAGAGTGTTATTATTTTCTTGACAATTTATTTACCCATAGCTTAATATTTCTTCATTAGAAAGCTTATGTTTTATCAGGGAAGCTTAAGGGAAAGAATTGCTTCTGAGAATCTTTTCATTCTTCTCATGATTCTAAGGTAGAATTAGAAGAAGTTTCATCCACAATTACAAATAGGAAAAACATTTGTTTTATTATATTAATTAGATCATGTGCATAGGGAAATAGCCACATCTAACTATTTCATTGTTTAGCTTAATTTGTTTTAGAGTGGAAGTAATTTCATTTAATTAGAAGAAGAAGTTATTTTATCTATGCACTTTTATTTTATTTTTCAGGAAACACCAAAATAAAAAAACATTAGATTAGATTAAATTAATTAGTTTGTTTTTATTTGTTTTATTCCCTTTTGTTTAAAATCATTTAGAAACACACAAAAAATAGATTAGTCTTTTTTATTTATGTAATTGATTATCTTTCATTTGTTAATTCGGTGGCAATATATAGATTTAATTAAATTCAAGTAATCAATTTGATTTAATTTAAATTTGTTTGTTTTGGTTTGTTAATTTGGGAATATATAACTAATTAGAAAGGGATTAACACAACTCCTCATGTATCCTTAGTTGGCTTAGGTTCCCTAAACATTGGCATTTCCCTCTTGAAGATTTTTATGAGTTTGTTCATTTCTTTTCTTTAGTAGTTTGCAAATCCTATATGACCATTCAATGCCCTAGGAAACACAAAGATTTAGTCTGTGATCCACGAGTGCCTCAACCAAATATAGCTCTATAGATAATAGGTGTGGATCAAGGCCTCATAAACATTGTTTTCCAAACCACACCACTTCCACCTATGATCATCTCATAGTTTATGTATTTTAACATTAAAGTGGACAACGCTTACATGTTCTGGCATAGTCAACCTGGTCGGGATTAGATTCTGTAATTCACCCATTTGTCCTATCCACATGTTTTATCTCACACCTCCATAACCTTGTCTAGATACTTTTATAAGGAAAATGCAGGAAAATTCCCATGTATCCCATAACCAATTCATAGGGTGTTTAGGGACACTGACATTGAAAAAATACTTTCTATCCTCATTTATCCTTCCATTTCGACTGCCCAAGTTAGACATGCTTTCATTTCTTTAGATGAGCAGATTCCCATTGTTATTATAGAGGACATTTGATTACCTTGATTACTTGTTAGCCACTTTCTCCCATTCTCGCATACTTTTCCTATTCATTCTCGCATAATTTGCCTATTCACCCTATTTATCCATTTCATAGACATCTTCCATTTCATATTGGTTGTCTCAGCATGACCTCAGGAGGTCAAGTACATCCTAGAGTCATGTGTTGATTCTTCGATGTACAGTAACTTCAATGATCGGAAATAGAAAAATATTCAATGATGCACTATTTGATATTAATTTATTAGATGCATCTAATCAATATATAGTATTATAAAACAAAATTTTGTAACCATAAAGTATATTAATTGAATGAATTTGATGTTATGATAGTTTGTCTAATTAAATTTAGGATTCATATGTTAAAGCCGAATAAAATTAGACTTAATGTTGTTGGAATTATAGATGTTAATCAATCCTTTAATATTGGAATATACACACAAAGACATTTGAAAAAAAATTAGTCATTTTTTGTTGGTTAAGGGATATACCTAAGTCATATCCCTAACCCTTTTTTTGGTAAATAAAATTTAATATAATAGTGAATTAAAAAATGATTTTAAATACAAAATGGAAAAAACTAAAAATATTTTTTTGTATATGTTGAAAGATAATGATTTTGGTCTTTGTAGACTATGAAGTAAAAAAACTCTAGATAATGTGCAACTCTTGTCAAAATACTAAAAAGTGGATAATTTTAAGGTTTCATAATTTAGTTTGTTGTTTAGTATTTTAATGAACAAAATATACGTGAATGTGTTGAAATTGTCAAAAGACAAGATAAGGTTCACAATTTAAAATAAAGAAATCATGAATACAAATCTTAACCATGACCATCTGAATTACAAGTACGGCAAAAACCTAATTTTTTGCAAGTTAATTTTCTAATAATGCATCCAAACAAAACAATCTATATAATAACATCACTCTTCTAAAATTGTATTCTAAGTTTTTATCGTAGGTAATCCATTAAACAATATACTCTATTGATAAGAGTCTTTGTACGAACGTATTTAACACATTTCAGAAATATTGGTTTTGGAAAAACAAGCTTAAAGAAAAAGACTGTGACTCTAACTATAGCTACAACATTTATTATATTACAACAAGCACCAAAAAAATGGGTTTCCATTTTTTTACAAAGATGATTATGAAAATTGGTCTTTGCTATATTTTTGTCATGAAATGGGTGACGAAGAAAATGCATGTTGTTATGCGAGTGGTAGTGGTTTGTTTGGTTTTCAAATATTTGGATTTCTATTGTTATGCACAAATCACTACTTATTTCTCATGGTCTACACCGACCTAACATGAATTGTATTGTAGTTATAGTTTGTGCCAATTATCAACTCATATTACCCGCTAATATGATAAAAATGTTTCTTTAGTGAAAATATGTAAGTGTCAGTAACAAGGACATCATCCACAAAGGGAGGATGAGGTTTTATTTGCATTATATAAATTTATATTTCACACTTTTTTATTGCATATATGTCCTAATATGAACTTTGGTGCGCTATATTCCATGCTAACATAGGGAGAACTACATGTTGATAGGTAACAGAGGTCCATAATTGGGGTGAACTATAGCGATATCATAGTTGATGTTAGGGTATTTATGTAATGCATGCTTTTTAAACCACCAAACATATATTCATTCTGGGTTATTCCTAGTCGTGCAAGTGATTTAAAAAAAATAAATCTTAATTAGTGGATTGAGATCAAATGAATATAACAGTAAGAAGTAAGATTTATCATGCAAGAAAAAAGTAAGTATAAAAATAGAGAAATTTATTGACTCAACTTGTATTTGAAGATTTAGGAACATTTTAGGATGGAAGATGAGTGGAACAAGCTAGATCTAGAGTGAGTATGCTTCATTTAGAAAAATGGAATATGTAATTTTCCTTAGGTAGGACTTCCCAGATAAGGACATGACCTCTCAGGTGCTAGTGTATGGTTTGGGCACTAGTGTCTTGGGAACAACTCTAGATCTAATTCTCTCATGGTCCAAACATTTCTTCTTGCTCTCGCTGTTTGTCACATCCAATTTTTTATAGTGTTCATATGTCACACCTAAATCTATAAAACAAACCCTAGATAACTACAGAAGGCTTAAGAAAACATTAGATGAAGAAAATAATGCATATGCTTGATTCAGAATGACCTTGGCGGTCACCCCAATGTGATTGTCACTGAGCACTACACTACATTTCAAACTCTATGTAGTTCTTGTGTGTGTGTGTGTGTGTGTGTGTGTGTGTGTGTGTGTGTGTGTGTGTGTGATTGAATTGTTTCCCTTGAATCTAGGTTTTACTTGTGTCAATCACACTAAGATAGTAGTCTACAACTATTTTCCCCCTAAGATGAGTGTGTGATAAGGAATTCATAAATAACCCTTCATATACATCGGATAATGCAACCCAAATGTAGTCTTTGAATGTTTTTCATTACCCAAGTAGTAGATAATAACTAATAGCCCAAATTTTCCAACCCCTAATAATATTGAGTAAGTCATGTATATATATTATTCCTTTGTTTGAATTTCATCCTTAACAACCAAAAAGGCTGACCCAAAGTGATAAAAGATAATTTAGAAAATATAACAAATGATGTAGCATTTTGAATTTGAGAAAATGAGGAAAAAGGACATAAATGCCCAAAGGGGATAGTAACACATGGGTGCTCTTATCCCTAATGGGCGGTAGTGTTTAGGATGATCCAAGAATAAAACAAAAAATACAGAGTTGGAGCACACATTGTCTAATGTTCACAAGCAAAGTGGTCATTACAGAAAAGAAAATAACATGAGTATGGAAAAGATAAAACAATGAAAAGGTAAAACAAGTGTTGTTAATGTCTAGTTTTCTTACTTAGGAATCATGTATATAATAACATACTTAGAGGCGTGATGTAAGTAGCAAGTGCACAATTTTGTGTCTACATTTTACCCTAACTTATGCAAGTGAATGAATATTCAGTAGCATAAAGTAGATATGAAGAGTATACCATGTGGAGATTCGAAGGGAGTTATAACCATAACATTCGAAGAGTATCCCAAGACCTAGGGGTAAAAGATAATGGGTTTTGACTAATGTGCCAATATTTGTTAAACAATATAAAATGCGCATTGGTCTATTTGAAGGGGAGTTAGAGGATGATTGTGTTTTTTATTTATAAAGGCTTTTAAGGAGATATTTAGAAAGGGAGGTTCGGGATTAAGGAATTATTTGGAGTTTTTTTTTTGCAGATAGGGGACTATTATGCAGGGGATTTTAATGTTAAATTATAAAGATCCTTGTAAAGGTATTTTTTTACAATTATTTTATTAGATAGATCTTTTGGAGGACCTGGAGAAGTAGGAAATTTTTGTCGAACTCCATTATCAACTTGTATGGTTATGGAGTTTTGATTTCTCTCATTATTTTGGATTTTTATACAGTCATTTAAATGAAAATTGAAATGTATAAAATTTATGGGAAAATGCATTTATTTTAATCATCTATTTTAAATCATTTTAAAGTGCAAAAATTATGAGTTCTCTAGATTTAAAAGTTACATACAATTATAGATCAATTGAACCTGTACAACAAACACTAGATGCCTACACAAGGCTCAAGTGAGCATTATATGAAACAAATAATGCATATTATTGATTCAAAATGACCTCGGTGGTTACCCCAATGTGATTGTCATGGAGTGTTGCACTACATTTCAGAATTTATGTAGTTCTAGTGTGTGTGTGATTGAATTGTCCCTTGAAGCTAGGTTTCCCTTTTCCTAGTCACACCAAGATAGTGTACTACAACTACTTTACCCCAAAGATGAGTGTGTGAGATGGAATTCATAAATATCCCATCCCATGTAGTGAGTAATGCAACCCAAATGCAGTCCTTGAATGTTTCTTTTTACCAAAGTAGTAGATGTTAAGTAATAGCCCAAATTGTACATCTCCTAAAAATAATGAGTAAGTTATTTATATATATGATTCCCTTGTTTTAATTTCATCATTAAAAACTAAAAAAGGTGACCCAAAGTGATAAAATAGGATTTATAAAAGATAATAAATGATGTGGCATTTCAAATTTGAGAAAAATGAGGGATTGTTAGGAGCTTGGTAGCAGCATAAGATTTGTTTTTGACCAATTTCTTGTAAAGATTACTAAAGGATTTTATGTAGAGACTTGGATCAGTAGAACCATCATAAGTGATGGAAGGAAAAACACCTCGAATGTCCATAAAAGTGATGTAAGGAGCGTATGGTTCTCGTTGGATTGTTTGAAGGGTTTTGTTATGAATAGGAGTTTGTGCAATGGGAATTCAATTGGAACCAACCAAAAGGGGAGGAGGATGACCTTGAGTTGGATTTCCTAGAGAGACTGTTTGAGGTCGATTACTAAGTTGAGCCAGGTTATTTTGAATCTTTATAAATCAATATATGGTCATGGTTTTTTGTTGACTTAAATGGTTGATGAGTAATATGTATTAGAATATTGGCATTTTTTGATAAATTAGGGTTTTATCCATCTAAGGGAGGCTCTAAATGGTTAATATCAACATCAAATTTCTAAGAAATGTAGTTGTAAATGCATTTGCATAACATCTTGGGAGACTCTCCTACATACTCAGGAAATTGTTAACGTGATGCTCATGTACATACATAAGGCATAAGTAAACTATGACATGGATTTGGCAGCCCTAAGCCAAGGGATTCCTAATACCATGTTCTAATGTGTCACTATAAATCCAACAATGAAAGGAATAGATATAGTGAGGTCCCAACAATGATTGGAAGAATGACATTCCCATGAGAAGTATGTGATCTATGGGTCATTTGAGATAATGGAAAATTGATAGCTTGTAAGAAAGATATCAAAAATTCATTGTGCTTGTAAGTAGGATATACCAAAACATTGTTAATAGCATGTGAACCAATAGAAGCATCAATGTGTAATCTATGCAATGAAAAAAAGGCGTGAAAATTAGCATCAGTAAAAGAAATGACAAGTGGAGGTAGATATGTAGTACCAATAAGAAATCCAATAGGATGATCTGAAGATGAAGGAGGAGGAAGAACATGATAAGCATGATTTGAAGAGGATTCAAGAGATAATTTTTCATGATTAGGTAGTGTATCATTGAATATTTTTAGCTTTCCATTATCATTATTACATTTAGGAATAGAAATAGTAGATTCAGGAAACTCAATATCATGATTTTCAATCAGATCTTGGTTTAAATGTATAAGATTGAAACACATGTCATTAGAATGCCCATTGCATCTTTGGTAATCACAATGCAAATTTTCATTTAATTTCTTGACATGATGCCTATTAGGATCTAACTCAAGAGGAGTTGGAAGAGAAGTCATATATTTTTATATGAGTTGGGGCAACAACTTATGTGGTGGGTATCAAAATATAGTAAAGGTGTGGTGCATAGCTTGGTTTTGGAGCTTCATAGGTTGGGATATGACATTTATAGTAGGTTTAGAATCATTTGGCTTTCTCTTAAAGACATTTTTTCTTGGGAGCTTTTTAGTAGATTTATCAGAAATGTTAGCACCATATTTAAGTTCACCCAAAGAAAGTAATTTCATTTCAAAAAATTTCATGGTATGACATAGATGATCAAAAGAGTGAAAAGAGTCAAAGATCACATGTTCTTTCAAAGGAGGTAATAGGATTTGGATAAAAAAATCTTGAAATTTAGATTCATCCAAAACATTTTTCATTTTAGAAAGATTAGTCTTATAATGCAAGACATAGTCACTAATATTTTCATTAGTTCCCTACCTCATTTTGGCCATTGTTTCATATGATCTTTACTCCAATAGTCATATAAAAGTGAGCTAGAAACATATTTTATAAAGGATTAAAATATCAAATAGAGTGCAAAGGAAAATCATAAAACCATCACAATTCATAGTCTTGTAAGATTCTAGGAAACAACTCGGTGATTAATGTGTCATCACAAACATAATCCAAATGTGCAACATGAAATTATCAAGGGTGATCTTGGGGATATCCATGGCCATCAGGAGAGGAAACTTAGGTGAGGAAAAATTGGAAGAAAGTGGCTAGTAAGACACCTCATGTGCAAGAGGAATATGAAGAAGAGGAAGATGTCTATTGCAATTGATGAATTTGAGCTTATAAATCATGATACAAAGACCTAAGGCATGTGTTCATGAAGAATTTATGGGTTAGATGTGAGATATTATGAGGGAAGAGAAGTGATTATTGGGTGTGGAAATAGGCGTATTAATGGTGGATATCCCCACAATGGTGGGGGAAGAAGAAAGAGGAATAGAAGAGGTGATGGTAGTAGAGAGTGCCAAGGAGTGAACCATGTCTATTGCAAAAGAATTTATGGGATGGAAAAGAAGAGGAAGATGTCTATTGCAATTGATGAATTTGAGCTTATAAATCATGATACAAAGACCTAAGGCATGTGTTCATGAAGAATTTATGGGTTGGATGTGAGAGATTATGAGGGAAGAGAAGTGATTATTGGGTGTGGAAATAGGCATATTAATGGTCGATATCCCCACAATGGTGGGGGAAGAAGAAAGAGGAATAGAAGAGGTGATGGTAATAGAGAGTGCCAAGGAGTGAACCATGCTGACATGAATAGAATTATCACGAGCATGTTTGGTGACTAATAAAGCATCAAGAACAATTATAACATGGGTAGGATTGTCACGTAATGTAGAATGGAAAGTGGTGATTGCATTGAGTTCTGACTGATCCACTTTAGTGTCTTCATGATAATAATGTTCACCTTCAAAATATTCTATGTCATTGAGGGGTATCTGATGGGAAGTGAAGAGAGGATTATCATGTGTGGTTTCATCCACATTGTTGGAATGATTACGGGTGTATGGTAGGATACCAATATTTTATGCTAGACTAAAGTGACCACTATGGGTAATAGGCATGAAAGATAGGTCTAATAATGGTCATGTAACATACGGGTTCACCAAATGATTTAATAGAAATTAAATATTAATTAGAGGATTGATATCATATGAATATAACATTGAAAAGTAAGATCTACCATGTAAGAAATAAACAAGTATAAGTAATCATCAAATAGGAGTGATGTAGTTTGTATTCGAAGATTTGGGTTGATTCTGGGTTGGAAACTAAGGAAAAATCTAGATCTAGTCTGAGTAAGCTTCATCTAGAAAATTGGAATCTAAAACTCCCTTGGATGATACCGTTCAGATAAGAAAAGGACCGCATGGGCACTAGTGTCAGGGGAACACCTCCAGATCTGATCCTCTCAGGATCTGAATTTTTCTTCTTCCTCTCGCTCTTTGTTGCATCCACTTCACAGTAAGGTTCTTATGCCACACTTGATGATCTAGGAGGATCTCTAATGAGAAATGTCGATCTATTATTAAAATTTAGTTGAAATAATTTTTTTGCATAAATCCAATTAAGATATTTCTAACGGTATGCGAAAAGTGAAAAATAGAGGTTGTATCGTTTGACAAGTGGAAAAACAGTGACAAATAAGGTTTTGATTTTTCTCATCCAGTCTTCAACGCTCGTGTTAGAACAAATGGATACCGCTATTTACTGGTCAGGAGCCCTCAGCCAAGTTCAACATGCTCGGTTTGAGGAGGGGTGACTTGGCCTCTTTACTTCAGTATTACTTACAATCCATGTTTCTTTTATATGCCAAGTTTTCCCAACCATTATGCATGTGAGATTAATATTCTGCATTATTTTAAACTATGTAATTATTTAATTTACCACATACCATATTTTCTATATCAAATCTTCATGTAAATTTTCCATCTCACATTGGCTATAGATTGGCTCCCTTATGCATCATGCCAACTCTCCTAGGCCATGCACACTCCACATGCCCACCTACCTTACCAACTTTGGAGCATACTATAACCACACATTATTATCTTAACCAACAAAAGTGACTCTCAAATTTAAATCCCTTATGCAACCTTTACAATTCTAAATTACTCCCTTCACCCCATGCACTCAATGTGGGAGTAAAAAACTAAAAATAGAAAAAATCTAAGCTTGGGAGCGCCTCACATCGGATTTGATCCCAAGACCTACAGATAAAAGATAATGGGTTTTGACCAATGTGCCAAGTTTTGTTAAATAATATAAAAGGATCCCTAGTCTATTTGAAGGAGAGTTAGAGGATGACTGTGTTTTTTATTTATAAAGGATATTAAGGAGGGATTTAACAAAGGAGGTTCAATATTAAGGAATATAGGGCTTCATTTTGTCAGCTAGGTGTATGTAACAGTCTGGTTTCAAAGGATGATTCATTCCGCTCTTCTTTCCTAATAGAGGGAGGTATTGATGATTGAGAGGTCCAAGATCTAAGCTCTCCTCATTGATCACCTTATTACTATACATGGCCAAGCATCTGGCTTGGGAAGTATAATGTATATGGAAACTTCACATTCACATGGAGCTATATGCTATATATAGTAGGCTGTCAGACCTATCTATATATCCAGAGGTTGAAGGCCCCCTATCCCTATCATGGTCTATGTGGAAGGGGGTGGGGCACTTGATTCTCAATTGGGTGTCCCATCTCAATTGGGTTATGTTTGTTATGTAATCCATTCCAGTTAAGAAAGATGGCACCGGTCAGATACTCTTGTTGCCACATATAGGAAAGGGTCCCTCGACCAACTATAGAGAGTATAGCTCACCTCGAATGGATCTATAAGATATATAGCTTCCATATAGAGTATATAGATATCTCCTCATGTCTCTCTAGTTGCCAGCCCCCCTCCCCAGATAGATAAGATAGTTCAAGGAAGGAGTAGGGAGCCTGCCCCCTCCATAGAATATAGGGGAGATAGGTTTGATCTCAAATCAAAGGTCGAGTGCCCCTCACCATATAGGGGGTCCTATGGAAGTTCTATATATAGGTCCACCCCTCACCATATATATCTATAGCTATAGGGGTTTCCTCTGTATATGTGTGTGTATGTGTGTGTATGTATGTATAATTCTCCATCCTTAGAGTATTTTTGCAAACACGGAACTACTATGTAGGTTATTTTAAACTTAAATTTATTAAAGCTCCTTGTAAAGGTATTTTTTAGAGGACTCGGAGACATAGGAAAAATTTTCTGAACTCCGTTATCAACTTGCCTAGTTATGGAGTTCTGATTTCTCTCATCATTCTATATTTTTATATAGTCATTTAAATGCAAATTGATTTTTTTTAAATTTTTTAGGAAAAATGTATTTATTTTAATCATCTGTGTTAAATAATTTTAAGTGTAAAATTGCAAGTTTTTTTAGATTTAAAAGTTGCATACGATTAAAGATTAGTTTGGTATCAGAACTTGATTAGCGATCAGTTTAAAAAATATTTTTGATTGAAAGTGTTTGGTGTATGTTAAAAAGGTCTCGTTTAAGACATGGTGAAGGAAACTTGGCTTATTTTGATTCTTAAATTAGATCGAGGCATTCACGGTGTGGAAATATGCATAAAGAACAAGAAGATGAATTTCATCGATCCTTCATGGAGATAAAAGAAATAGTGAAGTAATTATACTCTGATCAAAGAATATAGTTGGAGAAAGAATCTAAACAGGGTAAAAACCCTAAAAAAGGACAAACTTCTCAATCTAAATCCGTTTCTCCCTCTTCCAAGGATGGTAAAAAATGATTTTCTTCCTTCGTTGAAATTGGATAACTAGATCAAGTAAATTGAATTATATTACAGGGTTCAAAAAATTATTGATGATTAGGCAAAAATTCACTTGGCGAATCTTCAAATGGGTGGTACAACACTCATTTGGTGGGAGAGTAAGATACAACAAATTACAGAGAAAAAAGGTAAAACAATCTCTTCTTGTTGAATTCTGGAGCTTAATTACTTTAGTTTAGCATGTTATATTAAACTTGTTGGAAAACACAGTAACCAACATCAGTTATGAAGGGCAGACATCAGCCACCTATGACTGACATCGGTCAGGCAAGTAGGAACTGACATTGGTTAAGGCTAACCGACGTAGGTTACCTGTGTGTGAATGTTTTATTTAACTCATGGGAATTAGATTTAAATTTAGTATTAAAGTAGATCTATTGATTGTAATTACATGGCTAAGTTTCCTAAGTTTTTATAAGCCTATATAAGAATAAAATCTAGGGTTTAGAAATAGGGACAGTGAGAGTTAATGATTATTGTGAAAATAATTGTGAAAGAGAGAATTCTTGGAGAAGAAGGAGAAGATTGAGAGAAAGAAAGTATTGTACATCGTGAGAGGTGTGGAAGATTGTAAATATTCATTGTATATCTTCTGGAAGCTTTGGATAATAGATTGGATTGTTTCTTGGTGAATGTAGCCCACACTGGGTGAACCACGTTAAATATGGTGTTGATTTATATCTATTGTTTTGTATATTTTTTTTGGTAGAATATTTGTTTTATTATATGTATGCTTAGATATGATATATTATCTGTACAACCTTGTGCTAACCCCAATAACTAGTATCAGATATTTGTTTGAGGGTTTTATGTGTTGACATATTTACTCACAAAGGGTTTTCTGATTGAGTGGGAGATACAACAATGGCAGAAGAAAATAAATATAAGGTAAATAAATTTGATGGCTGAAATTATCAATTATGGAAGATGCAGATTGAAGATTATCTGTATAAAAGAGATTTGTACTTACCGTTGGATGAAAATTCTAGACCTACGAAGATGACTGATGAAGAATGGAATATTATTGACAGAAAGATTTGAGATCTATAAGATTAAGCCTGACAGCATCTGTGGCTTCCAATATTACAATAGCGACTTATACAGTAGAGTTAATAAAATATCTTGCTAATTTATATGAAAAACCGAATGCTTTAAATAAATTTTATTTGATGAAGAAACTATTTAGTTCTAAGATGCATGAAGGTGGATTTGCATCTACTCATTTGAATTATTTCTGATCTATTGTAAATCGCTTAAAGTCAGTTGATATTTCGTTTGATGATGAAGTGAAATCACTTTTATTCTTATGTTCTTTTCCTAATAGTTGGGATAACTTGGTAATGGTTGTTAGTAATACAACATATGCTAATAATACTTTGAAGTTTGATGATGTGGTTAATATTATCTTGAATGAAGAAATTCATAGGAAAAGTACAGAGGAATCATCATCTAGGAATGCTTTGAATGTAGAAAGCAGAGGCAAGCAAAAGGAGAGATCCAAGAGTAAGAATAATGGGAAATCAAAGTCAAGGAATGTCAAATCTAAATCCATAGGTAATGGAATTACCTATTGGAATTGTGGAAAGAAATGACAAGCAAAGAAAGATTTTTAGTTAAAGGATAAAGAGAACTAACATCTAGACAAAGGTAAAGAAGAAAATATTGTAGTAGAGATAATGAAATATGCTCTTATTATTTCTTTGTATAATATAATAGAATCAAGGGTTTTAGATTCAAGAGCTTCTTTCCATGTAACCCTTAATAAGGGTTATTTCAGAAATTATGTCCAGGGAAATTTTGGACATGTTTATTTGGGTGATGATGAACCTTGCAGTATTACTAGTAAATGGGAAGTTCATCTAAAATTACAGAATGGAAATACATTGGTATTGAAAGATGTGAGGCATGTGTCAAGCCTCAAGATGAATCTTATTTCTGCAGGGCAACTAGGTGAAGTTGGTTGCATGGCTACATTCACAATAGACTCTTGGAAAGTCACCAAGGGTTCTTTTATTGTGGCAAGAAGCAAGAAGGTAGGAACATTATATTTATCTACCTATGTTACTGATTCCTTTTATGTGTTATCTACTTCAAATTTAGATGCATGCATGTGGCATAATTGGTTGGGCCATATGAGTAAAAAAATAATGCAGATCTTTAAGGCCAAGGGTAAGTTATTAGATTTGAAATATTTAGATCTTGATTTCTGTAAGTAATGTGTCTTTGGAAAGTAAAAGAGAGTGAGATTTCTCAAAGTTGGGGCAACTAAGAAGGAGCATAAATTGGAGCTTTTACACTCAGATGTGTGGGGACCAGTATATGTAGCTTCTCATGGAGGATCCCAATATTAGGGTACTTTCATTTATGATAATACAAGAAAGGTATGGGTTTATTGTATTAAACATAAATCTGATGTCTTTGAGACTTTTAAAATATGGAAAGCCCTTGTTGAGAATCAATCAAATTAAAAGTTAAAGTGCCTCATATCTGAAAATGGTGGTGAATATTGTAGTAAGGCTTTCAATGATTATTTTTTAGTGAATGGAATACGTAGAGAAAGGATGATTCCAAGAACACTACAAGTGAATGGTGTTGCAATAATAATGAACATGACAATCATGGATTGTGCTAGAAGTATGAGGATACATACTGGATTTCCCTTGCATTTTTTGGCAGAAGGAGTTGATATAGCAGTTTATTTGATTAATCATGGGCCTTTAAGTTCACTAGATGGAGGAATACCGGAGGAAGCGTGGACCGAAAAAAGAGGTAGATCTTTCTTTTCTTAAATTTTTTGGTTCAGAAGATTTTGTGCATATTGATAAGGAAAATAGGAAAAATTTGGATGTAAAATCCAAGAGATGCACTTTCATTGATTATGGATTTGGTGATTTCGGATTCCATTTTTAGGATTTAGAGAATTCTAAAATTATTAGAATTCGTGACATTGAATGGAATGAAAAGAGACTATACAGGGATCAAATTTTGGTACCCAAGGATGAACCAGTTGAGAAGTTTGTGAATAAAAATAAACTCTCATATTAAAAGTCATAACTATAGGGTTACACAATAACTGGTGTCAGTTGACCCCTGACCTTCATTGGTCAGTTGAACCACTATTGGTTACAAAAGAGCCAAACCAACATCGGTTAGTATAACTAGCATTGGTCACTATTAGAATTGAAAACAAATTTCCAAGAGGTCCAGAATGAGCCTTTAGTACCCCAAATGTCTGTGAGAAGGTCACAAAGGGTAAGTAAAGCTCCAAAAAGATTTACACCTTCTCTATCTTATTTATTATTAAATGATAATGGTTAACTAGAAAGTTTTGAAGAAGTAATGGAGGATGAGACCCACTTTTAGTGGGAGCATGACATGGATGAGGAGATAGACTCCTTGGAACAAAACTAGACTTGGGATTTGGTTAGGTTGTCAGTAGGTAAGAGGAAATTACAAAACAAATGGGTTTATAGGATCAAGGAAGAAGAGGGTGGATAGAAAAGGTACAAGGCAAGGCTTGTAGTAAAAGGATTTACATAGAAAGCAAGTATTGAATTTGGTGAAATATTTTCTCATGTTGTTAAAATGACTTCCATGCGTATTGTATTGAGTTTAGTTATAGTACATGATTTGCATTTAAAGAAACTAGATGTGAAGATGACTTTCCTTCACAGTGATTTGGATTAACAGATTTATATGCAGCAACCACTTGGGTATAAAGTCAAGGGTAAGGAGAAATTAGTGTGCAGGTTGAAAAAGAGCCTATATGGACTCAAGCAAACTCCAAGGAAATGGTATATGAGGTTTGATATTTTCATGCATGAGCATGGTTACTTGAGATGTGAATCTGACCATTATGTTTATTTCAAGAAGCTTGAAAATGGGAGCTATATTCATTTGTTAATGTATGTGGATGATATGCTTATTGCAGGATCTAGTATGTAAGACATTAGTGAGCTTAAGGGAAAGATATCCCACACATTTTATATGAAGGATTTAGGAGTTGCAAAAAAATCCTTGGCATGCAAATACACAAAGATGGGAAGAACAAGAAATTTTATTTGTCTCAGAAGGCTTATATCAATAAGGTATTGGAAAGGTTTAACATGCAATATTCAAAACCAGTAAGTATACCTATGACTGGACACTTCAAATTGAGAAAAGATCAATGTCCTTCATCACATGAGGAGGTCAAATACATGACATGAGTACCATATGTTTCAGTAGTTAGGAGGCTCATGTATGATATGGTTTGTACCAGACCAAACATTGCACAGGCAATAGGATTTTTGAGTAGATTTATGGCCAATCCAAGTAAAGAGCATTAGAAAGTAGTCCAATGAATACTCAAGTATTTGAGAGGGACATATAACATGTAGTTATGCTATAGAGGTTCAGATATTTATTTATGTGGCTATGTTGATTCGGATATGGCTAGAGATCTGGATGGTAGAAGGAGCACTACTGAATATATCTTCATAGTAGGTGGGATGAAAGTTAGATAGATTTTGAGATTGCAAAAGGTTGTGGCTTTGTCTACTAAAGAGGTATAGTATGTTACAGATACAAAGGCTAGCAAAGAGATGATATGGATGAGTAGGTACATGGAAGAGTTGGGAAAGGAGTAAGATGATTACAAATTGTTTAGTGATAGTCAGAGTGCAATTCATTTAGAAAAGAACACAATGTTTCATTCTGGAATGAAACACATTTAGTTTAGGTATCACTTCATATGGCAGGTATTGTAGGATGAGAAGTTGAAACTGGAGAAGATTCATGCGAGTGAAAAACATGTGGATATGCTAACAAATCCATTAGCAAAAGAGAAGTTGGAGCTACATTCCACTTCCATTGGTCTTCAAGTTTGAGACTTGAGGAAGAAACAATGATAAGGAAAGGATCCAAGAATGATGATGTACAAGTATAGTACAATAATTTATCTCTAAGTGGGAGATTATTGAGTTGTGGAGCTATATTACTTCAGTTTAGCATGCTATATTAAACTTTCTGGAAAACATAGTAACTGACATCGGTTACCTGTGTGTGAGTGTTTTATTTAACTCACAGAAATTAGATTTAAATTTAGTATTAAAGCAGATCTATTGATTGTAATTACATGGCTAAGTGCCCTAAGTTTGTATATGCCTATATAAGCATAAAATCTAGGGTTTAGAAATAAGGATAGTGAGATTTAATGATTATTGTGAAAATAATTGTGAAAGAGAGAATTCTTGGAGAAGAAGGAGAAGCTTGAGAGAAAGAAAGTATTGTACATCGTGAGAGGTGTGGAAGATTGTAAATATTCATTGTATATCTTCTGGAAGCTTTGGATAATAGATTGGATTGTTTCTTGGTGGATGTAGTCCACACTAGGTGAACCACGTTAAATCTGGTGTTGATTTATAGCTCTTGTTTTGTATATTTCTTCTGGTAGAATATCCGTTTTATTGCATGTATGCTTAGATCTGATATATTATCTGTACAACATTGTGATGACACCAACATCTTCTTAGAGTGAATTTGTTTCTACTTTAAGACAACAATTTTATCATTTGGATTATATACAAAAAGCTATGATGGATTGGAAAAATTTAAGGCAGACTAAGGGACAAAGTGTTTAGGATTATAGACAATAGTTTATAAAAAGGGCTCTTATTTTGGGTATTTATCTCCATAAGCAAGAAACATTGTTGAAATATATTGGTGGATTGCATATCTATTTGAGACATGTGATTCTCATGCTTAATCCTACTAATCTTAATGTGGTGTGTGTCCAAGCTACTCATTTGGAAGCAAGGGGGAAAATGTCTAAAGAGTCATTTTCTAAAATAAAGAACAAGTAATCTAAAAGTAAAGAGAAAATTTTGAAAGGACAAAGTTCAAGAAAGGGTAAGAAAAAAATACTTCTATTGTTAAGAAGGAAGATGAGAATCCTATTTGTGAACATTTTCAAAAAAATCATGATGTCTCTAAGTGTTGGAAATTACATCTAGAATTGAAACCAAAACTGCATATGAATAAGAAGGAAAATAAGGCAAATATCATTATTCAACAAGATCTTGGATTAGATTCTGAAGATGAAACAAAAATAACCCCCATGGGTTTACAAAGTTATAATTCTTCTTCCTCTTTTACCACTATCTCATCTATTTTTTTGTTATCACCAAATTACGGAACCCCCGAATGGCCTGAATATGGATGGGGCATTCGGTGTAATATGTGAAACATTGGGTTATCTCTTAAGTTGTGGGACTTGTGGGCTTGAGATAACCCTCCAGAGATGGCTAGTTCCTACTCATAAACTACATGCCACAATCTACTCCTAATGCAGGCAAAGAAATCTAATCCTAATCTAACCTTCCAAGGGACCAGGGAGAGAGAGTGCATGAAAAGTAAACCTACACTAAAAGTGGATGATACACCAGAAAAGGAGGTGGTTAATCAAAGTCCAACTTGCCTGAAATGGAGAGAGGTGAATAATGGAGAGGGTGGAAAAAATGCACCACAAGCCAAATATGAGATTCACACATAACACCACTTCAAACCCATTAAAAAAAACTCTCAAAACCTACAATAGAAATCAAGAAATATGCACAATATACCCTACAATGGAGAGAGGCAAGTAGAGACAACAAAACATGCAAATGATGGACAAAATGCATCACAAAACACATTATCATTTCTCCAATAAGTATGCACAGCACAACATTAGTGGGTAAGAGGCAAGAAAATTCCATTAAAAATAAAGGAGAGGAGGCTTAAGCTCCACATTCAACCCTAGTAGAGAAGAAAGAGAGAGGGGGTAGGAGAAAAATGACTAACTCTCTTACAAATGAGCCCAAGATTACAATTTATAGAATTGAGAAGAGAGAGAAAGAACAATCCCAAAATTTCCTTTCAACCACTTGCAAGATGTAATAAATGAGTGCCATTGATGGCTATTTTGCTTGAAAAAGGCTCCCCATGCTGCCCCATGACCTGCAACAGAGAAAGAATGATTGTCCATGCTCATTAAATGCATTCCAAACCACCATTTCCAACTGTACCAAACTAAACTTGGCTCATTTTCTACTAAATTCTCCATGAAATCTTCATCAATTCCTGAATTTCTTTATTTATTTGTGAAGGTCTTGGAATCATGATTCCAACAAGACCAATTTTGTGCAATTCCGTTAAGGGATTCTCAAAGTTATGGCTTCTGAGTGACTGCAATTCCTTTGAGTTTTCCAGGCATTTCTTACAACACACATGAGGACTGTGCAATTAAATTTTTGGTTGGAAAAGACAATTTGATTATTTTTCTCCTTTACCTAATGTTTTTCATATCTTCCAAATGATTTTGGTACATTAAAATGGTGGGCCCTCTATCATATTTCCATCGCCTTGATTTTAATGTGGGAGGGGTTTGTTTAAAGCATTTGGCAATTTAATATCTGCTAGCTCGGCCAGCTTAGCCGAGATGGCTCTCCTTTCTTACGGCACTTTAGAACATACCATTGGTTGCATTTAGCATGAGCATTACTCTTTTCTTCCAAATCGACGTCACCTACCTTAGATGTTTAGAATTCTCCTTATGCATTTTGACCCCCAGCTTCACATGTCGGGTTCATCTGCTTTCCCACTCGGTGATGCTCCATATTCCTCATTGTGCCACCTTGTTGATTACTTACCCAATGACATGTTCCCTTCAAACCAACCTCCCTTCAATGCATTGACTCGACCGATATTATTAGACATTCACTTTTAATCCGAGCTCACAAGCCAATGAGGTGACTCATACTTACACCATGTTACATTGGGCTTCACATTGTGGATTAATGCATTACGACCACCATGGCCACCTCCACACTTTTCCATTGGTGCCAATCTAGCACCTTAATGCTCCATTGATCACATTTTCCACATTGGCTCCACATGGTGAACCTTGTTCCCACCTTGGGCTCCACATACAAATGACTCTATTTTCTTCCCATATTGAACTTTCACATCGCTCACATGATGTACCCCTTCAATCTTCTTCGCACCTGCATGGCCCATATTGCATGAGCTCCACTGTTGGCTCACTTAGGTCATTGACTCAAGATGGGTGTTTCACTTGTGACATGTCTGTAGCATCTCGTTGTACATGGGGACCCTCACACAGCTCGGGGATCTCCTCTTTCCTTTTTTTTTTGGTGTTACGCCAAGCTGCGACGTGGAGATACCATTTGGCTTGTGAATCTCTTAGACCCCGAAACTGGCTCCACCTTTGTACACCACGATAGAATCCTATGCCCATAAATAATCAGTTCTAGCTCGTTCTCACCAAGTTCCCTGACTTTATTATGTTGCACTGCATACTTCAGGCTTAAACCATTATTTTTTCTAAGGCTTACAACACATTGTTTGAGCTCGGTTGTTTAACCATGAGCTTGATACCAACTTCAGCCCGTCCACTTTTGCTCTTTAGCTCACCTATAGATTCCCTGTCTAGGATCGACTCCATTCTAACTCATTTGAATGGGCCATTTTAATTTTTGTGCCACTTACTACTCCAAACCGGTTTGTAGCTCACACATAGATCAATGATCTTGAAATTGACTGCATCCAACTTACTTGGCTTGGTCAGTCACATGGCTCATGACTTGACTTGGCCCTCTTCACGTTATCTAGTGTATCTTATTGGATTTTGAACATTCATGTAGCATCTCTGGATGGTTCATTGAATTTTGATGAGCCTACCAACTCTAGCTCATTGAATCAGGTCCTGGTTTATAACCTACATTACATGTCAAACTGGGGATGGTCGTTATCTCAGCAGCTGAAGCTCGATCATGTCTTCTAAACATTGTGTTTGGTTATGGCTGATTCCTCTATCTTGATTGACATAGATTTTTGATTACCTACAAGCTTGGTCAACTTCCCACAATCTTCACTGGTAACTCCAGGTTCCTTAAACAAACAACTCGGTGGGAATTTCTATGCAAACTTAGGGCAATTCTCCAGGTCCTTACCATGGATCTTGGTCGACACAATGTATCATTCAGCTTCAACATGGCTCTAAGTTCACAAAATATAACCAGTTCGATGGATACCAAAATGGAAGACAAGTTGCCCAAATAAAAGCAACTCGGTTAGATATTGTGGGCTTGATGAGTTGGGTAGAACTTGGTTCATTGTACTATAGCTTGGTCTATAGATACATAGCTCGAGTGCAGTAGTTGTGAGCTCAAAGCAACTTAGAATTTAACTATGCCTCTAATGTATAAGTATTTTCTCGGTGGATACCATAAACCTTTGGAGCAATCCTCTCAAATGGCCTTTGCCAGTTATATGCAAGTAGACCCTCTTGCTTATTGCTTCTTGATCAACGAAACCTGAACTCTGTATAAACCAATGAAAAATTTCTCTTGTGAGTTCCAACTCCTTCAAATACCTTGGTTTCTTCTTAGCATGTTGGAATCTTCCTGAGCCGATTCTTCAAATGGTCATGAGAATCCTCAATACAAGCCTGACTCTTTTTAAATTTCACCCGGGGGTGAAATTGGATAACAATTTGGTGACTCATGGGGCCATTTTCTTGCTAAATGGAGTTGACCAACTTTGCCTAAAGTTATCCATTGGGCATGGAGTCTACATGATCATCATGAGCTGATCTAAAATCTAAAAATATTAACCCCTGAACATCACTGCTTGGTCTTGGAATTTCCCTCCATTGCTCGTAATTTCCAAATCTTGTAATAATATCTTGAAATTTATTTTGTGAGAGTAGAACATTGTTTTCAAACTTGAATTTCACTCTTTCTCAACAATTGTGATCTATGAGGCTGAATGGTAAACACCTGTTATTGTAGCACCAACACCTAATTTTTCCAAGTATGAATAGATGAGACTGGTTTCCTTGGAAATATGAATCATACTGCGGGATTGGAGTGAAACACCTGGGTTCAGACATCATGGAACTCTATTAAAATATGAATTTATTCCTCCTTCTGAATGTCCCAATTTTGATATGTTGTCTTGTGTGCTTTGCTAGAGATTGGAGTTAATTCTGACTTGGGTTATAGGCTAATCACTCAATTTCTTGCCTAGGCATAGAGGCTTGTTACGCAGTTTTTCTAAAAGGGAATCATAAAGATCACCTTCTTAATTGATTTTAGTTGCTCTGCATTTGTTTAAATTTGGAATTTTGCAACTATTACATGCAACTATAAATTTATTACTGTAACAACTGGAGGTATGATACACTGTACTTCCTGGAGAAACATGACAAACAAAGTTATATACAAAGAGAAAAAATCATACATGCCTCAAGTAAGACATACAGAGTGTGCACAAGCACTTATTCTGCTGAAAACAAACCTACTCCTACTCCTACACTAACCAGAGAGATGGGCAATTCAAACAAAACCTGATACTGGTGATGAAAAATAACTTGCCTTCTTGTCACAATTGGTATTCATGTGGATGATTTGGCACTAAGCTACATAGCTGAGATTAGGAGTGAAATATTGACTAAAAATTGATTCTCCACTCCCTTCATCAAGGTATTAACCGGAAGCAAGATAAAAACCTCCTCCAATTGTTGCTCATCTAGTTTGAGGAGGCATAATGGTTGATCCTTGGCACATTGATGGCTCATCCTCATGCTCATAAATAAGCATGACTAATTTTGGATCCTCTTTTAGCTCCAATGAATCCAAGTACCTTATAGGTCATGGTCTCTGGTCCTTCTGAAAACTATTGCTATGAGACTCAGCCTCAAAAATGGAGTCCTTGTTTAGACCTTCCTGAGAAAGGGGGTTGCTTGTATATTGATTTATGCTTTGTATTACTCATGTAAGCAGTTGATCTTCTACCTTGATGACTGGTGTGGAAATGGTGTCATCCTTGTTCTCTTCCTTCTCATCACCTAATGAAAAAATTGGAAGTTTTGAATCCTCTAATATTTTCCCAAGAGGATTGTTTGAAGGAGTAGGTTGCTCTTGCATGTTTTCCTCCATGGCAGCAGGCTCTTGATGTTGGAGGATGAATAATGGAGTAGAAAAATTGGTGATTTCTATGGGCTTCCTCTTCATCAAATCATTCCTCCAAGTCAGATAGATAATCAAGCCTCATTATGGTCTTATTGTACCAAGATGCTCTCTTTCCTCCATGATGACCTTTGAATCTCCAACATGTTTATCATGGTTCCCTTCATCTTCAAACATGAAGTTTGAGAGCTCAAACTTCTCCTCATCATCATAATGTGGGGAGGATGAAGCAAAAGGAATTCTTGGAGCTTCTTGTGTAGCCTATTCTACGTTCAATACCTCTGGGTCTGTTTCATTCTCCTCTATAGCTTGGACATGCTCCTCTTCTTTTGGATTTGGAGCTACTTGTTATTCCTTTTATTGGGATGATTTTATAGCTAAGAATGGATCAACATTCTCCTCAAATAAAGTATCATCATGGAAACTACACTCTAAGCAAACTGATTGTTGATCATCTTCTTGTTCTCTTTGCTCTACTACTATTACAAAATCAACATCTACCACCCTTGGTTCTTCAAACTTTGACCTCCTCCATTGGCTTTACCAGCAAGGGAATCCTTTCAATTCCAAATTTAAGAGCCCATCTATTTAAATCTTCTATCATTTCTTCTTGACTAGACTCTTCCTTTTGTTTCCCTTGGCTGGCTATTTGACTATTTTCTTCCCAAGATGAACTTGAGACAACAAGAGGGGTGGGTTGAGTTAAACAACAGTTTTTACAAAAAAATTTGGTAGTGGGGAAGGTATGGAATTTCTTATTTCTTTGGAGGGGATGAATTCTTGGAAGAGAAAAGGGAAGAAGAATTGAGATGGAATGGAAGATTAAAAGGATGGAGAAGGGAACTCAACACTTGGGGTAGCATATAATGGGCTTGACTCATGACAATGCTGAAATGATAAAGATTGGGAAGGGGAAAATGAAGAATGAGGAATTGGTGGCATTAATTACCCATTAACAAGGTTTTAGAACACCTTGCTCATATGCTTAAATTTCCTTAGTCCATTGTGCAAGTTGGGGCTGCATCTCAACCATGAAGTCAAGCTTCTATTACGAGTTAAAGTGTCTTGGAAAAGGGATTTCCCATGGACAAGGTGCCCGCAACCAATCCTGAAAAAATTCATTTAAGTTGTATCCTGAGATTGAACCATGCCCACCTCCATTCTTTGAATCTTCTCAACAAATTAGCATTCTCCATTTAACTGTTGTCATTATATACATACCCTTGTTCTTAATAAGCTCCATAGCCAAACTGGTTTTGACATTGCTCATATGGGTAAGCATAGTGGTTATGAATTTGGGCATAATGCTAATATGGAGGAATTGTGAAGCACATTAGAGGCTGATTGCACTGTTGCAAGTGTGAATTCCATTGCAGGAATGAAGCCATGATTGCACAACTTCATAGAATGGAAGAAAAATGGAGAGATGTGGAAAGAAAGATGAATGAAAATGGATGAAAGTGGAAAGAGATAACGTTTACAACTTTAGAGATTGGGTTGTTTAGAACAAATGGAGTCGTAAGGTATGTTTGTGAATGCTTCCCAAAAGCTGAAATTTCAACAAGAACACACGAACTTGTTGAAATGGATTATGCTGCAAATGATTCAACTACACTCCAGCTAATGATTTGCTTGAAATGGAACACTTTTGAAATATAAAACTATAACTTTTGTGAGGTCCCACTGAGCATGCAAAAATTTTTATAACCAAATTACAGCACCGCTGAATGGCCTGAATGAGGATGGGGCATTCGGTGTAATCTATGAAACATTGGGTTAACTCTCAAGTTGTGGGACTTGCGGGATTGAGATAACCCTCTAGAGATGGATGCTTCTTACTCATAAACTACCTGCCACAATATAATCATAATGCAGGAAAGCAAAGTAATCCTAATCTAACCTTCCAATAGACTAGGGAGAGATATTGAATGAAAAGTAAACCTACACTAAAATCGGTGATACACTAGAAAAAGGAGGTGGTTAATCACAGTCCAACTACCTGAAATGGAGAGAGGTGAGCAATGAAGAGGGTGGAAAAAATGCATCACAAGCCAAAGATGATATTCACACATAAGACCACTTCAAACCCATTAAACACAACTCTCAAAACCTACAATAGACATAAATAAATATGCACAAATATACCCTGTAATGGAGAGAGGCAAGAAGAGACAACAAAACATGTAAAGGATGGAGAAAATGCACCACAAAATATAGTTCATTGCTCCATTAAGTTTGCACAGTACAACATAGTGGGAAAGAGGAAAGAAAATTCCATTAAAAAGCAAGGAGAGGAGGCTTAAGCTCCACATTCAACCCTATCAGAGAAGAAAGAGAGAGCGGGCAGGAGAAAAATGACTAACTCTCTTACAAATGAGCCCAAGATTATAATTTATAGAATTGAGAAGATGGAGAAAGAACAATCCCAAAATTTCCTTTTCAACCACTTGCAAGGTGTAATAAATGAGTGTAATTGATGGTATTTTTCTTTCAAAATTCTCCCTATGTTGCCCCATAACTTGCAACAAAGAAGGAATGATGACCATGGTCATTAAATGCACTCCCAACCACCATCCAACAACAAAATTGAATTGGGCTAGTTTTCTATAAAATTCCCCATGAAATATTGATCAAATCTATAATTTTTTGATTTATGTGTGAAGGTCTCAGAATCACAATTCCAATGAGACCAATTTTGTGCAATTTTGTTAAGGGATGCGAAAGTTATGGCTTCCTAAGTGACTGTAGCTCCTTTGAGTTTGCCAAGCATTTCTTGCAACACACTCGACTTTGCAGTTAAATTTTTGGTTTAAAAAGACAATTTGATTATTTTTCTCCTTTACCAATGTTTTTCATATCTTCTAAATGATTTGAGTATTAAAATGGTGGGCCCTCTATCATATTTCCACCGCCTTGGATTTAATATAGGAGGGGTTTGTTATAACATTTGGAAATTAAATATCTACTAGCTCGGCCGAGCTAGCTCTCCTTTCTTAAACCTTCAGAATTATCATTGGTTGCTAGCAGGACTTACCCTTTTCTTCCTCATTGAGTCACCTACCTTGGTTGTTGATCCCACTCGGCGAGGCTCCATATTCCTCATGGTTCCATGTTGATTACTTACCCAAGACACATTCCCTTCGAACCGTTCATGGCATAGCATGGCCCTTCCCACTCCATCGTTGGCTTGCTCAGGCCGTTGATCAAGATAGGTGTTTGACTTACAATGTTTCCATAGCATTTCTCTACACATGGGGACCCCTAGCATCTTGGGGACTCCTCTTTTCTTTTCCTTTTTGGTGTTGCACCAAGCGTCCACGTGGAGATCCCACGTAGTTTGTGCCTTTAGACCCCGACATTGGCTCCACCTTCGGACGTGGGCCCGCAACAAAATCATTTCCCACAACTTGTTGTCTAGCTCCTTCTCACCAAGTTCCCCAACTCACTAGTCTTTCACTACATACTTTGGGCTCGAACCGTTATTTTTGCTAAGTCTTATTTCACATTCTTTGAGCCTGCTATTTGAACCAGGAGCTTGAACCAACTTGAGCTCTTCCGCTTTTCCTGAGCTCACCTACGGATTCCCTTCCAGGATCAATTGGTTCTAACTCATTTGATCGGGACATTTTCATTGTTGTGCCTTTACTGCTTCAAATTGGTTTGAGCTCGCCCATAGCTCAATGATCTTGAAATTGACTCATCTAACTCTATTTGGCTTGGTCTCACATGTTTGTGACTTGACTTGGCCCTCTGCACATTATCTAGTGTATCTTGGCTTTGCATTCATGTGCATCTCTGGATGGTGGGAATGTTGATTTTTGATGAGCCCGCCATTTCCTCAACCGAATTGAGGTCCTTTGTAAACTACAATGTCAGACTCTCCTGGTGATGTTATCTCAACAGTTGAAGCTCAATCACTCTTCCAAACATTGTGTCCGGTTATGGCTCAATTCCTCCATCCTAATTGGTATATTGCGTTGATTACTTGCATAGCTCGGATGATTTCCCTTCTTCACCAACTCGCTTCCTTAATAAACATCTTAGTGGGCATTTCCATGTAACTTAGTAGTTTGGCCAGGTATTTAAACATCTCGGTCGACAGAATATGAGCTCGACATGGCTCGGTTTCACATAATAAAACCATCTCAATGGACTTGGAATTCAAATTGCCCAAATTCAATTAACTCAATTTTTTTGTCAGCTTAATGAGTTAGACTATAACTTAGTTCATTCCACTATAGCTTGGTCTATAGAAACATAGCTCACTGCAGTGGCTGTGAGCTCAAACCGACTCAAAATCTAACTCTATTTTTAATGTATAAGTATTTTCTCAGTGGAGACCACAAAACCTTTCCAATCCTCTCAAATGGCCTTTGCCAATTTTATGCAAGTAGACCCTCTTGCTTATTGCTTCTTGATTGACGAAACCTGAACTCTGTGAAGACCAAGGAAAATTTTCTCTTGTGAGTTCCATCCTTCAAAGACCTTGGTGTTGCTCAGCATGTTGTAATTTTCCTGTATTATTCAAATGGTCATGATAATTCCTCAATACAAGCCTAATTTTTTGTTCAATTTTACCCAGGGGGTGAAATTAGATAACAGTTGCTTCTTCATCTAAACAAAAATCTATACAAGATGAGAAAAAAATAAATGAATTGTTCCACATTAGAGTTATTTATAAGAAAAATAAGATTGATACTCTATTTGATAGTGGATCTAAAGATAACTTGATTTTAGAGGAGGTTGTTAAGAAATTGAGGCTTCAAACTAAGCCACATTCTAAGACTTATCCATTGGGTCGGGTTTGTGATGATGCCAAGTTGCAAATAATACAAAGTTGAAAATTAATATTTGCCATCATTGACAAGCTTGTTGATGAGGTAGACTTGGATGTTGTTCCTTTGGATATTTGTGGTATGGTTTTGAGAAGTCCTTATCTTTATGATAGAAGAGAAATATTCTATCGGGAGGAAAATAAATATATGCTTGTGAAAGATGGAGTTGAATATATTGTAAGATCTCATCATATCAAAACAAGTTTATCTATTGTTTCTGCAGGACAAATGAAAAGGCCTGTAAATTCAAGCAAGTCTTTTGTACTCATCATTGTAGAATCCAAGGAAAAAGACAAATCCAAGGCATTTGAGGATTTTGATCCTAAACATAGATATGATTTGATTAAAATTGTTTCTAATTATGATGATGTGTTTCAGGATCCACAAGGATTACCTCCTAAATGAGGAGTACAACATGAGATGCATTTATTATAGGATGATCTAATCCCTAATATCGGCATGTACAGATTGTCTGTGGTCGAGAATGAGGAGATCAAAAAGTAGGTGATGGAATCATTGGAAAAAGGAGTTATTCATCCGAGTTCATCTCTTTTTGGTTCACCTATTATCTTGATGCTAAATAAAAATGGAACATGGCGGAGTGTGTTGATTTTCTTGCTTTGAAAAAGATCATGGTTAAAAATTAGCACCCTCTTCCTCAGTTGAAATGATTTATTGGATCAGTTGAAAAATGCAGTGTATTTTACTAAGACTTTAGAAGTGGTTATCATCAAGTTAGAATTAATTAAGGTAATATTTGGAAAACTACTTTTAAAACAAAACAAGGATGATTTGAATGGCTTGTTATTCATTTTGGATTGTGCAGTGCACCGACTACATTCATGTGTGATGAATGATGTTTTTAGTCAATTCATTGATGATTTTTTTATAGTCTACTTAGATGAAATTTTGATTTTTTGTGAAACATGGGAAGATCATGTTATTCATATTTTAAAATTCATGAATGAATTACGGAAGGAGAAATTATATCTGAAGATGTTGAAATGTGAATTTGGAAAAATATCTTTAGTTTATTTGGGATATATTGTAGGACATGGTGAATTGAAAATTAATCCTGCAATAGTAGAGGTCATTATGAATTGGCCTAAACCAAATAATTTTATAGAGGTTAGAATATTTCTAGGTTCAATACAATATTAGAGAAAGTTCATTGCTAACTTCTCGTTTATTGCATCTCCTTTGCATTCATTGGCAACTATCAAATAGGTCTTTCAATGGGGATGCAAGAATAAAAAACCCTTTGATGCGCTGAAGGAAATATTAGTACCACTTCTGTCCTGGAACTTCCAGATTTGCAACAACCATTTAAGATAAAGAATGATGCAAATGATTATGCTATGAAGGTTGTCTTGATGCAAAAAAGGAAACTAGTTTTTTATCATTATAAAACCTTCACTAGTGAGGTAAAAAATTGTTCAACTTAGGATAAAGAGTTGTATGTTTTGGTTCAAGTGTGAAAAATTGGAAACATTAACCAATTATTCATATAGATCATCATCCCCTCCAGTATCTACAATCACAGTCCAAACTACAATAATCTAGACACTTTCATTGGATGGGTTTCTTATAGCAGTTTCATCTGATGATTAGGTATAAGAAAGGTATACAAAATAAGGTTGTTGATATGTTAGCTATACCTTCTATTGTTATTATATCTATCTTTTATAGCATAATTATTTTCTTCATGAGAGTTATAAAGAGAAATATGCTAATGATGTTGATTTTAAGGATGTGTATGAAGACTTGATGACTGGTAAATAGGTAGAAGAATTAGACTATCATTTGCAAAATGGACTCTTATATCACTGGGTAAATTTTGTATTCCTAAAAATGAAAGAGTGCATGTAATTAGGGAATCTCATGCTTCTCTTATTTCTGGTCATTTTGGTGTTGGTAAGAAAGTTGGACATTTACAAATGTATTGTTATTGGCCTCGAATATAGGAAAATGTTTCCAAATATATTAAAGGATGTGTTCTTTATGCTAAAAAAAATCCTTGTAACATGAAGATGGGGATTTGCACTCCTCTCCTTGTCCCTACCCATCCTTGGGAAAGTATTTTCATGGACTTTATAGGAGGATTTCCTGTGTCACAAAGAAAACATGATTATTTAAAGGTGGTGGTGGATAGATCTAGCAAGATGTGTGTGCTAATTTCGTGTACTAAAACTTTTTCTGGTAAAGTGACTACATATTTTTTCTTCCATCATGTATGGGTTCATTTCGGTTTACCCACTTCTATTATATATGATCGGGATTCTCATTTTCCTAGAGAATTTTGGTCAACTTTGTGGGAATTGATGGACACCAAGCTTAAGAAGAGCACTACATTTCATCCACAGTCTAATGGTCAAACTGAGATCATCAACCATGTAGTGGTACATCTGCTTTGAGGATATTATGCCAAACACCCCAAGTTATGGGATCAACATTTGTATTATATGTAACATACCTACAACTGATAACTTTATTCTTCTACTATAAAGTCTCTTTTTTAGACTTATCATGGGTATCTACCCAAATCTCCTTTGGATTTCATTTTAGGACAAGAATTTTTTATTTATGGACGTAGAGATAGTGATAAAGCCAAAAGGTTTGTTTAGAAAATATAGTTAGTTCATCAGCTTGTTCAAAAGTAATTGGATAAAATTCAAGTAAACTACAAGGCTAGGCATGATAAACATCATGTTGATCAACAATTCCAAGTGGATGATCTAGTTTGGCTTCATATCAGCAAGGAGTTGCAGATAAGTGAAGGAAACAAGTTGAAACCAATATGATATGGTCCTTTTTGGATATTGGATTAAATGGGCAATAATGTTTTCAAATTAGAACTACCACCTTATATGCAGATTTATTCAGTTGTGAATGTTGAAAATATAAAATTGTATGAGCCATCAATGATTGTTGATCATGATGAAAGTGTACCTATGCCTTATGTTGATGATTTTTGTCTTAAGTATTTTAATAAGTTACAGGAAGATACAATTCTTGACATGAAGGTGTGAACTTCACACAGAGGAGATGTTGAATATCTTTATGTGGTTCTAAAAGGAATGCATCTAGATAAGGAAAAGTGGATGCAAATCGTAAAGGTGAGGGAGAAATACCCTCACCTCATTACCAATTGAAAATCCTTTTGGAGGTATAAAATTTTCTCAGTGGGGAGGTGTGATCCAGGAGGATCTCTGATGAGAAATGTTGATCTCTTATTCAAATTTAATTGTAAATATTTTTTTTTACATAGAGATTGTCGAGAGATTTCTGACAGTATACGAAATGTGAAAAACAAAGGTCGTATGTGACAAATATTTCCTGCTAAAGTTTTAGACCAATTGGTAAAAAATTAGAAAACACGTAATTCTGCGGTGATGTGGACACATGCATGATTGTCAACTGGACCAATCGGCTTGCGAAAAGTGGAAAAATGGTGAAAATAAGGTTTTGGTTATTCTCCTCCAGTCTTCAATACTCATTTTTGGAAAAATGGAATCCATTATTTACTGGTCGGGGACCCTTATCCAAGTTTCACACAATCGGTTTGAGGAGGGGTGCCTTGGACTTCTTTCTTCACTATTACTTGCAAGACACATTTATTTTATATGCCAATTTTTCCCACACATTGTGCATGTGGGATCAATATTTTTCATTATTTTAAACTATGTAATTATTTAATTTTACACATACCATATTTTCCATATCAACTAGTTATGTATATTTTCCAACTCGCCCAGGATATAGACTAGCTCACTTAGGCCTCATGCTAACTCACCTAGGCCATGCACACTCCACATGTGCACCTACCTTACCAAATTTGGCACATACTCTAACTATGTATTGTTATCTCAACAAAAAAAGTGGCTCTAAAATCCAACTCCCTTATGTCACCTTTACACTTTTAAACTAATACCTTCACCCCACATGCCCAATTTGGGAGTAAAAAACTAAACATAGAAAAAATATAATCTTGGGGGCGCTTCACATGGGATTTGATCCCAAGACCTACGGGTAAAAGATAATGGGTTTTTACTAATGCTCCAAGCTTTGTTAAACAATATAAAATGTGCATTGCTCTATTTGAAAGGGAGTTAGAGGATGACTGTATTTTTATTTATAAACGCTTTTAAGGAGAGATTTAACAAAGGAGGTTTGGGATTAAGGAATTATTTGGAGTATTTTTGCAGATAGGGTACTATTGTTCAGGGGATTTTGATGTTAAAAATTATAAAGATCCTTGTAAAGGTATTTTTTTGTAATTATTTTAATAGATAGGTCTTTTAGAGGACCCGGAGATGTAGCAAAAATTTGCCGAACTCCATTATCAACTTGTATTGTTATGGAGTTTTGATATCTCTCATTATTTTGGATTTTTATATATCCATTTAAATGTAAATTGAAATGTATTAAATTTATGGAAAATGCATTTATTTTAATCATCCATTTTAAATCATTTTAAAGTGCAAAATTACGAGTTCTCTAGATTTAAAAGTTGTATATGATTACAAATCAATTGAACCTACAAAACAAAACCTAGATACCTACACAAGGCTCAAGAGAGCATTAGATGAAACAAATAATGCATATGTTTGAGTTAGAATGACCTTGGTGGTCACCCCAATGTGATTATCATGGAGTGTTGCACTACATTTTAGACTCTATGTAGTTCTAGTATGTGTGAGATTGAATTTTCCCTTGAAACTAGGTTTCCCTTTTGCTAGTCACACCAAGATAGAGGGATACAACTAATTTACCCCAAATATGAGTGTGTGAGATGGAATTCAAAAATAGCCCCTCCTATGCAGTGAGTAATGCAGCCCAAATGCAGTCCTTGAATGTTGCTCTTTGCCAAAGTAGTAGATAGTAAGTAATATCCCAAATTCTCCATATCCTAACAATAGTGAGTAAGTTATTTATATATATGATTCCCTTGTTTGAATTTAATCATTAAAAACTAAAAATGATGATCTAAAGTGATAAAATAAGATTTAGAAAAGATAACAAATGATGTGGCATTTCAAATTTGAGAAAATGAGGGATTGTTAGGAGCTTGGTAGCAGCATAAGATTTGTTTTTGTCCTATCACTTGTAAAGATTACTACATGATTTTATGTAGAGACTTGGATTAGTAGAACCATCATAAGTGATGGAAGGAAAAACACCTCCAATGTCCATAGAAGTGATGTAAGGAGCTAATGGTTCTCATTGGATTGTTTGAATGGTTTTGTTATGATTAGGAGGTTGTACAATGGGAATTCAATTGGGACCAACCAAAAGGGGAGGAGGATGACCTTGATTTGGCTTTCCTTGAGAGACTATTTGAGGTCGATTACCAAGTCAAGCTAGGTTATTTTGAATCTTTATAAATCAATTTGTGGTCATGGTTTTTTGTTGACTTAAATGGTTGATGAGTTTCATGATGAGATGAGTAATATGTATTAGAATATTAGCATTGTTGGATAAATTAGGGTTTGATCCATCTAGGGGAGGCTCAGAATGGTTAAAATCAGGATCCAATTTCTAACAAAGGTAGTTGTCAATGCATTTTCATAACATCTTGGGAGACTCTCCTACATACTCAAGAAATTGTTGTGAAAATATTCCATAACAGGAATATAATCAAGTTTAGGGGAATCCTCATGTTCCCCCTCTTCTTCAGGTTCAAAGATAGGGTTATCGACGTTGAATCTAGTATGTATGTTTTGAGGTAGAGCCTTAGTTATTTTAGTGTTATCTCCTATGAAAAGACAATTATTATTATATGGAGTTGGCTTGAGAATTCTTAGATTCTAGGAGTTATTGTGTTTAGGTAGAAATTTTCTAATTGAAGAGGAATAAGAATCTCCCAAAAAGTATTCCATGGAAAAGTGGGATTGTTTTAAGAAATATCATTAGAGATAGTTTTTAGACTGGATATGCCATGCATCGAGTTTGAACAAGTTCTGATGGCATATGAGTTTATGATTCATAAGATGAAAGATGAGTTACAAATGGGATCGGTTGTGTAAAGAACGTGTACAAGGGCTAATGGTGCCTGTGAGTGTTAACCTGGTGAAAATAGGATCAGATATGTAGTAGGGTCCTATACAGGGTTGATGGTGTAGAAAATGCCAAAAAATAGAGAGTGGAGTGAACCTTACCTAATTTAGGGAAATGTAAGCTTCATGTTGAGTTCACCAAAGCGTATAATAGGTAAAATAGAGGTTATCGATTGGGTTCTCAAATGTAGAGATCCAATGTAAGACCGACCACACTATGTAGCTACAGAAGTGCTCAAGGAATGTTAAAGTCATAAATCAAGAGTATAATAGCCCTGACCCTAAGATATATATAGGTTTTTGAAACCTACAACTAAGATAAAGATAGGTATCCTACTAGGATTTTGAAATAGAGGAGACAACAAAAAGGTGGATAAAGTTAAGGGGCATAATAAAAATAAGATAAATTAATAGATCAAAACAAACCTAAATCTACTCTAATATATAATAATGAATGACCAATAACAATAAATACATACATAGAAATTTAATTACTAAAGAGAGTTAGAAATACTTACCTATAGTGTGTGCATGTTCATTGATGTATTATCCTCCCTAGAGATAACAAAACTAAGAGAGAATAAATACGGGTGGAGAAGGGAAAATATCTACAAGAAGATCCTGAGTCCTAACTCACTATGGTGACCCAAATACAAAATAGGAAATCTTCAAGACTCTAAATTCAGCTAAGAAGTGCAAAATAGTGCAAGTAAGAGAAGATCATCAGAATTTTCATGTAGGTAAATCGTTATCAAGTGGTGGTACTACTAAGAAAACTTGGGGGCATATATACATGATGATATTTCCCATGGGAAATGGAATTAGCTATGGAAAATCCAAAATAGGTGCAATCACCCATGAATGATGGAATTAGCTATGGAAAAGCCAAAATGGGCACAATCACCCATCAATGATGGTGTCGTATTTGGGGGAAACCTTAAGGTCATAGAAAATCATGAGAATTAGAGGCCAAAAGATAAATGAAGATGAGTGATGAAGGTCCAGAGGAATGAAAAGAAAGGATAATATCTTGCAACAAGAAGAAGTAAGTGGGCATAATGGGGCAAGTAGACATAATGAGTGCAATGTGTGAATAAAGGGAAGAAATGAGGCATTATGGGGTGATTAAGGATAATAGTGACATATCTCGAATTTTGTGGTCTATCCCACATGACCAAGTTCAATCATACCCCAATCTTGGTAGGCCTCTTAAGGCACCTACTTAGAAACTGAATTCATTAGCAACCCCTGCACAAAAAAAATGGTTATCAAGCATAAAAATATGGTGTGTATAGAGATAGTGTCCTTATTTGGATGATATGTAGTCTTTAAGGAGACCTTATTTTAGTGTAACCTAATTTTTTAGTTACACATGCCACATTGTATGTCCTATTGTTAGATTAATACAATATATTTATTTGTGTTAACACTTGTACTAAATCACATATGTAGATGGTGTGTGTGTGTGTGTGTGTGTGTGTGTATTGTGTAGTTTCCTTTGGCCCTTATCATTTTTGACACTATTTAGATCATGTTTTTGATATTTTAATCATGTGAATTATACATGGTGTCAGAGTATGATTTCTCACGCGGTATTTGATCCAAAAATATAGGTCAAATTTTAATTGACCTCAGACCCCTATAGGCCATAAATAATTTCTGAAAAATATCACTTTGTTTAAACAAATCAACTCAAAATAATGCAAAAATTAAAACACACTACACACGGGTTGATTACGGAGTTCAACAATAGACTACGTCTTCGGGTTCTTTTAGAACCATTTCACTAGTCAAAACTTGTAAGTAAAATATAGTTTCTTACAATAAAACTCTAATGGAACTTTAAAATTTCATAAACATCACTCTAGACCTTTGAAGGAACACCGATAAAACTCGAGGACCATCCTCCACCTTCATAGCACACCTGCAAGCTATGTGGCGCTATGGGCTTGTAAGAACCTATAATTTAGATCGAGTAAATTAAATGCTTAAATTACATTAATTATACTATTTCCCGCAAATTGACGACATATCGTCAATATCACACCTTTTCTCTGCTATTGTCGTTAATTTTTTTATTTATTGGTAAATAGTTTTTTGAAAGGGACTATACCCTTGTAAACAAAGAGGGCCCAGAAGCTAGAATAGGAATGAAAAACATTATAAAAAGGATCAAGATCCAGATAAGACATAAAAACCCAAGGTAAACAAAGAGCAGTTACTCCAAACCATCAAACTAGTTCAAACATTGCAGAAGAGCAGCCAAAAAACAACAAAAAAATAGCAAAAAACATGAAGGAAGGAAACAAGAGCAGCGCAGATCCACAATTACTTCTTGGCGGCTTTGGCAATTCTGGATTTAATAGTCTACCAGGAGGTGAACATAGCCAATACCATCATATGAGTAGGGTCAGTAATATCCAGCTATTGAATGGTTTGTTTTATTTCCTTTTCCGTGCCCCAAAGAGTTGTTGGTATTCCACTGAGATTAGAGATGCAGCGGACATGCTGCTTAATAAATTCTTCGATTGTACTAAATATAGCCATAGTATGGTCATGGCGAGTCTTTGCTTTCCCTAAACGGTTTTCCAGGGAGTATAGTTTTTTGTAGATATCTTCAACTTATTTATTATCAATATCAACCTCCTCCTCGTTCTTCCTCTTACCTTTTTGCTTAGTCAAGTTATTGACTTCTTCTTTCAATAGCAACATTTATATTTCCAAGGCTTCCAGCATTTTTTTGGAGCTCTCAGTCTTTTTGTGGAGCTCTCAGTGTGTGCCTTCTATGAACCAGTAATACTAATATGAAGGAGATTATGAGCAACCTCAAATTCTTGAGGAACGTTCCCCGAAATAGGGGTATCTAGGTTCAGTCTTTTAGAAGACCTTGTTATAGGTCTGGTCGAAGTGGAGGCGAAGGAGGTGGGAGTAGAGGTGGAGGGGATGATAGGGGGAGCCGAGAAGGAAGGAAAAGGGGTAGCAGCAATGGTGATAGGGATAGAAGGGGAAGAGATGGGGGTAGCGGCAGCGGTGAGGGGAACCGATGGAACAGAGATGGGGGAAGTTGGAATGCTAGGAAAATTAAGAAGACAAAGTTTATGCAACAAGAAGATGAGACCTTGATGCAAAGGGACCCCATGAATATGCTTTTGGAACTCCAAAATGGAGCACTCAAGAGAATTAAGTAGATAATGAGGGAAACATACTGTGATACTTCTGCGAAAGTGATTAAGGAACACAAGATGTTTTAAGGGAACTGTGAAAAATCTCCCCTCTAAAGAGATGTATCGCACCATCATATGGGTGACCTTGTCAAAATGCAGAGGGATAGAGCTGACCTACAAACCCACTGTGATGAAGACCAGTTTCTCATTACCCTCAACAAATTTCCTCTCCTCAGCAGGTCTGTCAATCCTTTTATTAAAAAAGCGGTACCCATCCATTCCAAGGCCTGTTGCTTCAGCTATTAACTCTTCATTGATCAAAATTTTCTGTCTGCCATATTCAACTTTTTGGTCCTTCCAATCCTTCACAAATTACATGGAAATTCTTTGGTCATGACCCTGTATCTTCTCAATAAAATTTGTGATGCCTCCCTATTTGAGAAGATTCCAAAGCTATTCATTATTCTTCCACTCCATGTCCTCGCTGGGCTCGATCTGACAAGGGGATCCTCCCATTTTCACTGTGCTTAAGTGATTGAAAGTATAAACTTCAAAATCCCTACGAGGAATTCTATAATAGATGCAATTTCCAATCCGCCTTTCTTTGTTTTTTCTCACGCAATGAGAATGATGAATAGTGTAACCATTGTTGTCATAAAACTTCCCACAAATGCCTGCGTGAATGTTGCTATGTACCTGTGAGCTCTTGCATGCTTGAACTTCATCCCCCTTAGAAACCCACTCCAGATCATCATCAGCCATACTACGGACTTGAAAATCCATAAAAATTTGTTTAAAAGCTATTATAGGCACAATATTTCCCACATGTGTGGCTTTAATCTTCAAATAAATCCACTTTAAGTCATCATTATACTTTCTATATCCTTGATTGCCCATCAAGATCTGCTTGAGTGTTGTTTTAAACTTATCAGTGAGTGTGAAAGTCATATTCTTAGAGACCCACTCCAAATGCTCATTTATCTTACTCCAAATTTGGATGCTCATGAGTATCCGCTTGTATTCTATTTTGAATCTGCTCAGGAATGTGATCACTATTATCCCAAATAATGTGATTAACATTTATGCCATAGTTAGCCAATGCATCTGCCACCGTGTTACCCTCTTGGTAAGTATGCTTGATCCGAATATTATTGAAGGTTTGGCAAATACTTATGGATTTCAAGATGAAGTCCTTGATGTTCCAACTTGGAGGTGAACACTGATTAAGATGATTAATGATATTAAGCGAGTCTCCTTCCAGAATGAGATTTTGGATAGTAAGAGTCTGAGCAATTCTAAGGCCCCATAAAGTGGATAATGCTTCAGTAAAATGATTAGTTTGTATTCCCATTTTACCAGCATAAGCAGCAACCAAACTGCCTTTATGATCCTGGATCACTCCTCCCCTAGCTGCAATTCTAGGGTTACCCTTAGAGGCCCCATCAAAGTTTAACTTATACCAGTTGAGATCAGGAGGATGCCAGTGTATCAAAGATCTATCAATATTATTACTAGAATTATTTCAGATATTGTCAACTCTAATTTGCCATTGGGACAAGATATGCTCTTCATTTTCTGGATAACTCTTGTTCTTGGGGGGTTTAAATCTAGCAATATTCTCTTTAATAGCATTAGAAATTTTCCCAATACTGAGCTTATAATTTTGTTTACTATTTCTAAAGATGATATCATTTCTATCTTTTCATATCCTCCAAATAATATGAGGCATTACCAAATTCCAGAGCCTTCTCACAACACAATGTTTATAGGGTGGGATCCATTGGGTCCAGAGCTGACTAAAGTCCTTCGGAACCACCCAGGAAGCTTTAAAATTAGAGAGGGAAAAACTCCACATTTTGGTAGCATATTCACAATGGATAAACAAATGACAGATATCCTCAGAGTCTTTTTTACACAGATGACATCTATTAGGCATTATAAAACATTTTCTTATCAGGTTATCAGTGATGAGAATTCTTCCCCTAAGAGCAAGCCAAAAGAAAAAGTTAATTTTAGGTGTTAGCTTAGTCATCCAAATTCTACTCCATTTGAACTCAGTTTGACTATTATTAAAGAAAGTATTATAACCAGTTTTAACAGAGTAGTCCCCATCAATAGAATTGCTCCAGACCAATTCATCCTTAACTTCCAGCTAACTTAAGGGGATAAGGTCCAATTGATCTTACAAGGAGGAAATAGTTTGGATCAGATCATCTTTATCCACAGAAAGTTTTTTCCATTTCTTTCAATATAATCCTTGATTCTAGTGCCATACTTGCTTTCAAGATTATCTTTGACTAAACCAAATCTATCCATAAGGCTGTCATTAAACCAGTTATCATCCCAGAATTTTATATCACAACCATCTCCCACTTTCCATTTACTTCCTTGTTTGATGAAATTTCTACTCTTTACTAAATTATTCCAAAAAATGGAACCATAAGGAAGATGCTCATCTTGAAGAAAATAAAAGACCGCTTGTTGATTAAGGTATTTAGCCTTAATTAATTCTATCCAGGGTTGCTTCTCAGATAGCATTCTCCAGCCCATTTTCACAATAAGATCCTCATTCATTTTCTTGATGTCTTTTATGCCCAAGCCTCCTATAGATTTTGGAGTACAAACCTTATCTCAAGCAACTAAGTGATATTTAAACTTCTCCTCCATGCCCTGCCATAAGAAGTTTTTCTGAATCCTCTCAATTTTTTCTCTGAAGGAAGAAGGGATCTTATATAGAGACATGATGTAGATAGGTAGATTTTGAAGAGTGCTTTTTATGACCAGGAACTTACCAGCACTAGAAAGAATGGCTCCTTTCCATCCAACCATTTTTTTTCTGAAATCTCGCCAACAGATCATTCCACACCTTGGTAGAAACTATGTTAGTTAATTAATTACATTGCTATTATCATTAATTAATTGTATTATGTTAGTTAATTAACTCCTCTATCCAACAATGATTTCAATTAACGACCTTCCATTAATCAATTCCTCTTTCTATCTAGATTAATTATTTTTTTATAATTAATTAAGTTCCCCTTTCTATCTAGATTAATTAATTATTTCTAATTAATTAATACCCCTTTCTATCTTGATTAATTAATTATCTCTTCTATTTAATCAATAAATCGTCACTTATTTGATTAAATCTCTCTCATAGTCTAAATCATGCTAATTATTCCTCTAAAAAGCTTCCATAAGTTTGCACACCTATTAATTAATTACTTTGGTTAATTAATAAAGCCCCTTAAACCCCATTGGTCACTAAAGGATAAACTAAACTCTCCTAAGGTTGACTTAACCCTTTCTAAACCTCCCTTATTCACAACTAACCTAACCTCTCCATTTATCCCACATGAAAAGGGATGTAGATATTTTTCTATCCATTGGGCTATATAAAGATCACTCCTCCTACCTTTACACTTACACCTACATTCCTAAATGAGCATAGAGCATACACTATAGCCATTTATCATCTTTGAGAATTCTTCCATTAGGAGAGCTTGCCTTCTCCATTTCTTGTATTCATCCACCCAAGTTTTGAAGTCATATGGAGATATGTCAAATGGTCTTGTAGCCATGATTCGACAAGATTCCATTCTTAGAAACTTTGGGGATTTCAAGCACATAACCAACTCTTTGATTGCTAGAGGTATACCTAGGTTCAATCTCATCCTATTTTTAGCATTCAATAAGAGATAGAAGTTAGTTTATTTATAATATTAGCTTGAAATGTTCATTTCATGTTTAATGTAGAAATGTTGATAGGTTAGCTTTGTTTTAAGCTCTAAGCATGATGATGCATAGGTTTAGTTTAGTATTGTATTGAAGCTACTAGGTGTTAGTTTCAAATTTAATTGCATTACTAACTATTTCATGAATACATATGTCATGCCCGCTGGGACTTACTCCATTGTCTTTTGCACTTAATTTCAAGTTTTTGTAGTTTAGTTTCAATTTTGATTACTAACCCTCTTTTTACATATATTGACATAACTTATTTTTCTTAACTTGTTTTGTTGAGTTTGAATGTGTTGGGTCTTCCTTGTAGGTATAAAGGAGGTTAAGTGCTGTCAAAATTGGAATTGATGGGAAAATTTTAAGATTTATCCATGTTTTCATTTTTAGATCTTGCTTTTTCAACATTCTACATGTTAGTTTTGTCAATTTCTTGAAAATCTTAAATTCTTGAGCATGTAGGTTAGTGTTTGATAGTAATAAGTCTTCTATCTACGTATTAATGTGGTGGGTTGCTGTCAAATTTAAATCTTGGTGAGAAAATTTCAATATTGCATCATGTTTTCATTTTTAGAGCTTACTTTTTCATCATTCTACATGCTAGTTTTGTCAATTTCTTGAAAATCTTAAATTCTTGAGCATGTATGTTGATATTTGATAGAGTTGAGACTTATATTTACATATTATTGTGATGGGTTGTTGTCAAAATTCAATATTGGTTGAAAAAAATTGACCATTTTGCAAGTTAAGAGACGTTTGTTTTGACATTTTTTGAGTGCATGTCAAGTGCATACCCGTGAGCATAAGAGAATATGCGTAACTCATCTTCCGAAGGCCATAACTTTTGCTCCCGAACTCGAAATGACTCAATTTTTTTTTAGTTGGAAATGTATTGAAGTTAACTATGAAATGAAAACATAAATTTGGGATTTATACTTATAAAAATTACAGGTTTTCAATTTATTTTAAAACAAGTCATTTTCTAACATGTCTAATGTTTTGATCAATGTTTTGTTTCCATGCTTTACTTGATTTAGACCAAAACATGCGTATACTCTTCTCTTGCACCTTTTGGTGATATTGAGATTCAAAAACAACTTTGATCTCTATCTTTTTAACATTGGGATTAAACTTGGAAATTTTATTATTCATTTTGCTTAAGGGAATGAACCTTTTACAAAGCATTTTTCGACGGTCCCTTTGATTTGAAGTTTTCCATTTCTATATAGTTGGGATAAAGTTTGTGTATACTTTTCTCTTGCACCTTAGGATGATTTTGAGAATCAAAATCAACTTTAGTCTTCATTTTATAACATTTGGTAAATTAGAAACTTCATCTTTCACTTTTGGTTTAAGGGAATGAACATTTATCAAGATTTTTGTATGCTTCGTTGATTGCAAAACTTTTCTTTGCTTTTTAGTTGGATTATTTATTGTGTATTCTCTTCTCTTTCATCCTTGGATGATCTTGAGAATCAAAATCAACTCTTAATCCGCTTTTAAATAATGTGATTTTCTTGGAGAATTACTAATGTTTGAGTGCAGGACCTAAAAGTGCTTGTCAAAGAAAGGAGTTCGAAACAAAATTAAATTACTAATACAATTTTCATGCAGGTTTCCAAAAGGTGTTCAAGAAAACCACATCTAAATTAAACAAGATAAAAAAACACACCATAATCAACACATTGTATTTGCAGGTTCAGATAAGGGTATGTCCCGTCTGCTTAAAACTAGGACATAACCCCTTTGGCATAAGCCTTAAGCTACAAAAATGGGGGGTGGTCCTAGGAACCCTAAAGTATTCCATACAAGAGGGAACCTTGTGTATGAAACGGGAAGTGCTCCACACAAACTACTTGACTAGTACTACCATTTGTAAGATTTAGCGTCACAAGTCATCCGTATGGCGACCCCAGTGAGAGTGCACGATGGACACATTTATTGCCCACTATGCTTGAAGGGGGTAGAGTAAAGCTGAGATACTCCCAAATTAGTCAGTGCAAATTTTTGGGTAAATCAAGCTCGCTTAAGACGGTCTTGGTGACACCTAGTTGAGTGAACCACCCAGGAAGCCGTCTTTGACCAGGAGCACTTGGACCACATCAAAGCCAATTTTGAGTTAAGAGTTATTATACCCTAAGGCGAGGAAAAAACTCTGTCGAATTAAGGCCAGTATTTTTCAACTCCAATTGATCTACTTCCTTCACTTTCTTTTGACACTTTGTTGATCAAAAGAGGAGTGACTTCCTTTGCATTATAAATTGTTTGTTTTGCCACTTTTTTATCTATTTACGCCAATCCATTTTTATGGCTGGGTTGTTAAACATCTAAAGTGTGTGGAGACATTTTTATATCATTGGTAGCCTTTTTGATCTTGATACCCAAGTCAAGATCATCATCATAGTTAGGCATGTTTCATCACTTTGATTCTCCTTTGAACGGTTATCTTGTTTATATCGTGACACTACAATTTTGGTATTTACATCTTGTTTCTTGTAAACTTGGCCTAAATATCTATATTGCAAGGTTACGCTATATACACTTTAACAATTCCTAGGTATAGTATCACTTTAGTTTGATTTAAATTATTACCTCGATTCTCAAGAGTGTTAAGTGTTTACCCCTTATGTGTGTTATATCAATATCATCTTGATATCAATACCTTAATTTCTCAAAAAAATTGGTTAACATATCTGGGTGAAATTGTTGTGTCACTCAAAATCATAACTGACACCCTTTGGAATATAAGTCTTGATTTAATTTGGGATTGCTTCTAGTATACTTTGTTTGGAGGTCACATTAACTTCTTGTTATTACTTATGCCTTGTTCATTTCTTTGAATTTGACAATACGTAGGGACATTTTGTTAATCATCATACGACACCAACTACTTTTTCAAAGACAAATTTAGGAAGTCCTTCATTTGATTATTTGGTTTGAAACTCAACATTGTGTGACTGATTCTTGCTTGGATTGTTCATTTAAGAGAAAGTTATTGTGTCACATTGGTTCTTTGACATTCATAACATACCTTAATTTCTTGACATTCCTTCTTTCACTTAGGTTTGATAAAAATATTTTAACACATTCATAGATACCTTAGTGAAACTATTACATGTCATAGATCCTAAAACAAGATTAGGACTCACAAACAGGCTTTGGAAATAAGACAAACACAAACTTGGGAAGCCTCCAACAAACAAGGGTCAAACCCTTTTATCGGCCATGATCTTGGGCCTTTATTCTCTGTAGAGTAAGAATTTGAAGAAATGATAGATCATAGCAGTGACGAGTTGGAATCACCATATGTAGATTTTTACTTTGACCCCACCTTATTAGATGAATTCCTTTTTAGAAACAAGGATCGGGTACTTGCTACGAGTTGTGGAGTTGGGAGCTAGAATTCCTATCGAACACAAAGCAATCCCACCTACAAATGATGTTAATGAAGAGGAGTAACCCCTTATTAACATGGATGATATCTTAACACATGGATATGCTTCTACTTCTAACTTGGGAAATGATAACACAACAAGATATAGAATACCTTTCCTTAAAGTACTGTTGTTGCATACTCACAGCACCCCTGGATGTAAATCAGGCTTCTAGGTTAATGTTCAGGCATCCAGTGTGATTGCACAACATGGAATCCTTTCTCCAAGCATGGGACCTGTAAAGATGAGAAAAGATTCTCTAGAGAAGGCTAGTTCCTATTCCTCTGTTCAGATGCACACAAAAAATGTAGAGGGTTTGCTAAAACCTAATCTAACTTGCCAAGGAGACAGGGTAAGAAAATGCATAGAATAAAACTTAAACTACAAAGGTGATGCACCGAGGAATGTTAGACATTTGTTTTGCAAATTTAACACAGACCACATAGATGCAATACGAACACCATGCATAGGTAACCAAACTGTAATAAGAGATCAAAATGACAGCAATGAATACATGAGATGGTCGAGAGTCAATCACAACACATATATTATTGCTCAAGAGTCGATACAGTACATTGCAGTGTCCAAGAGGTAAAAAATACTGGCATTACAACCCATATGGGAGGTTTGAAAGCTCCACAATTTCTCTTGCAAGTGAGGGAAGAAGGGAGGATGCAAAACAAGAATGTCTCGACCTCTTAAAGGAGCTCTTCTTTATAATATATATCAAGAAATGAGAGAGGGAAGAGAGAGGAAATCTAGAATCTTCCCCAACCACTTCTTGGTAGCATTTAAAACCATCTCATTATGACAGAAGCAGCGGATCCTAGCAAAATGGCGGGCTGTCTAACAGGAGCGACGAGCTGTTTGCTGCATTAAATTTGGTTGTTGAAGCATTACTTCTGTCTATCACCACGCGTCAGAGGTGTTTTATTAATTTTCTCCCTCTGAACTACACCAAAATGTGAGATTGATCCCAGAATCATGTAGAGAATTTCAACAGCTTTCCATTGATATAAAGAGCGTGCAAATCCGAGCTCTGGATCAAAAGATACGAAGGTTTGAAGATTTAGGGCACAAAACAGGAAAGAATAGGTTTTAAAATCTTTTCCCACGCTCTGCCATCTGGACGACACGTGGCAGGCCCTAATTCACTAAGTAATTCTCTCTCTCCACCTTTCTGCGGGCTTTCCTTTGAAATTTCCTTGTGGGTCCTTAAACTTGGACACGTGGCACTGTATCATTGGTTCGGATCAGTACTCGAAAACTCGCCCCTTTGAATTTTTGGACCTTTTTCCTTGGCGACACATGTCATGCTGTGATTTGTTCACGGGCCTGCCGGATTTTCGCGTCCACCACATCTTTTTGTCCCAGATGTCCCAATGCTTCGCGGGACAAAATCCTCCGATCCACCCGAAATGGGCTTCCTCGTCCCTTTTCTACCGGTGACACGTGGCGTGATCTGATTGGCTTTCGGCCCCTTCGGCTATCCACATCCCGCGCATCCCTTTGTCCCACTTGTCCTTGTGCTGAAGTTTCCTGTTTCGGCCGAACTGGCCAGTTCGCGTCCTTCACGCACTCTTGTCCCGCTTGCTCCCAGTAAAGGACTTGGACAAATTTTCTTTCTTTCGGCCGATTCGGGCATTTCGCGTCCATTTGTCCCAGATGTCCCTTTTCTATTTGGGTTGCCTGGAGGCTTTTCAGCCGATCCACGCCTTCCACGTATAATTGTTCCAACTGTCCCAAAGGCGGTCTTGAGCAGGACTTAGCCAATTTTACGATTTTATCCTGAATCAATCTACTTGTTTGGAACTAGAAAACTCTTATGCATGTTATCAAATTAACTCTGGGGGGTGAAATTTGGATAACAATTTGGCAACTTTTCAGGGTCACCTGCCTGCTAGGTAGAAGATCAGTGGCCTGTTAGCGATCCGTTGGGCATGGAGTCATAAGCAATAACCTGAAATGAGCCTGATGCTGCAACTCCCTCTACGAGAGCACGTTGAACTGTAAAAAACTCAATCTAGGAGCGACAAAACCTGCGCCAAAGCACTTAGGGAAACTGAAACCTAACTACAACAAGACAATGTGCATACGCACTTAGAGGAATTGAAATCTAGGCTAATATTTACAAGGGTGAACCTTTTATTTTTAGTAGCAATGTTTGAGATAGATTCCATTTACTGGAATCTGCAGTTCTTCACCGTCTAATGAGGCCAATTGGAAAGCATTGCTGCTCTTACACTTCGTGACCATGTATGGGCCACTCCAAATTGCATCGAATTTTGAATGCCTTTCGGTTTTGCCCTGTCCACATCCCATTTCAACACTAGATCTCCAACTTGAAAAGATCTATCTTTGGCCTTCCTATCAAAGGTCTTCTTGATCCTTTTCCATTGCTTGGGATGTCTGATTTCTGATCTCCTGCAGCTCCATCAACTCTGCATACCTCACCTCCATGGGCTCAAATTCAAGTAACTCCAGCTGCTTCATGAGTTCTAATGTTGGCAACTCAAGTGACATGGGCAAGATTGCCTCTCTTCCATAGACAAGCCTAAATGGAGAGTTACCTGTGGATCTTTTGGGAGTGATCCTGTCAGCCCATATCGCTGATTTCAGCTTGGTATGCCAAGACCTCTGATTCTCATCAAGAGTTCTCCTAATGATCCTCAACAATTTCTTGTTTGTAGACTCGGCCTGGCCATTACCCTGAGGATAATAGTTCAATGAAGTGCTTAGGTAAATACCATTCTTGATAGCCCACTCAGTCACCTTAGATCCAATGAATGCCAATGCATTGTCAGATATTATTGTAGCAGGTACACCAAATCTGGTTGTTATTCCCTCATAAAAGTCTAAGATGCTAGACTCATTTGCCTCTTTGAGTGCTACTGCTTCTGTCCATTTGGTGAAGTAGTCTGTGGCTGTCAAAATCCATTTATCCCCTTGTCTTGAATTGGGATTAATGAATCCAATGAAGTCCAAACCCCATTGCATGAATGGCTGGTCAACTGAGATTGGATGCAATGGAAGGGCAGAAAACTTCTCTTTTCCTATGAAGAATGCACAATTCTTACACCTCTTGATCCATGCGTAGCAATTGCTGAAGATTTTAGGCAAATAATAACCAGCCTTCATAATTTTTAGAGCTGTCACTCTTGGCGCAAAATGGCCACTAGCTGGTCCACCATGAAACTCTTCCAATACCGTTTGAATTTGACCTGTGCTAATGCATCTCAGCAGCCCTCCATTTACATCTTTCTTGAACAAGACTCCATCAACAATGGCATACGGGACAGCCTGTAATCTGAAGTATCTCCTTTGGGTCTTGTTCGTCTCTGGAGGACATAGTCCTGTCTGTAGGAAGTGTATCATATTCTGAGTCCAACAAGGGGTAGGAACATCATCATTTTCATGTTCTTGGCCATCCTGTAGTACCAAGACATTCTCTTTTTCATCACCTGCTTCAACCTGTTGACTCAAGGCTAGCTGTTCACATAGTCCCTTTCCACATACTAGTTTGGTGACCTTGATCTCGATGTCATATTCCATGACACGAGTTATCCACCCTACACGCTTCTCATTCAGATCCTTATTTAGAAGGAAGTCCTTGACTCCCGCATGAGAGACCAATAATTGGATCTTGTTGTTTGAGACTAGGTGCTTGAATTTCTTTAAACCCCTGATCACTGCAAGTACATGCTTTTCAATGAAAGAGTATCTAGTTTCGTATTCCTCCAAGCCTTGACTGAAGAAAGCAACTGGTTGTTCTAATCCTTCTTTGTTTTGTTGTGCCAGGATTACAGAAATTGTGTCTCCACCACCGAAGGCATATAGTAAAAAGTCCTTGGAGAAGTTTGGATTGACGAGAGTTGGGGCTTGAGATATAGCCTCTTTTATTGCCTCAAAACTTGCCTTGCCTTCAGATGTCCACTTAAATTCCATGCTCTTCTTTAACATCAGTGTTATTGGCTTTACGAGAGCTGCAAAGTTTGGAACAAACCTGCAGACAAAATTGATCCTTCCCAAGAAGCTTTGAAGAGCCTTCTTGTGACTTGGCAATGGCAGTGCTTGAATTGCTTCAACCCGTTCTGGGTCAATCGTCAACCCTTCCTTTGAAACAATATGGCCTAGAAGTTTTCCCTCATGAGCCAAGAATATGAAATTTTTGGGATTCAATGATACCCCAAATCTTCTACATCTCTGAAATACTTGCCTCAAATGACAGAGGTGGTCCACTGCATTTTTTGAGAATACAGTGATGTCGTCAAGATATATCAGAACTATTTTATTGATCAACCCTTTAAATGCCATATCCATTGCCCTTTGGAAGGTGGCTCTAGCATTTGATAGTCCAAATGGCATCTTCTTGTAGGCATAGGTCCCCCATTTGGTGGTGAAAGTCGTCTTGAATTAGTCATCTTCTTTCACCATCACCTGATTATACCCTGAGTAGCCATCTAGGAGAGAGAATCTCTCTTAACCAGATACTACTTGCAATATTTGTTCCATTGAAGGAAGTGGGTAATGGTCTTTGAGAGATGCCCTATTGAGGTCTCGAAAATCTACACACAACCTAATTTCTCCGCTCTTCTTTCTGACCGGAACCAAGTTAGCAACCCAGCTTGAGTGCTTGATCGGGAATATAATGCTTGCCTCTATTAGCTTATTTAGCTCTTTCTTCATTAGAGGCTCAATGTGAGGGTTAACAGGTCTCTACTTCTGCCTGATGGGCTTAGCATCTGGATCCAATTCTATGGTATGTTGTGCCAAATTCAGATTGAATCCTCTCAAGTCTTCATAGCTCCAAGCAAAGACATCTGGAAATTCTTGACAAAGCTGTATGAAATCTGATTTCTCCTGCTTAGTGGCCACTTTACCAATTTGAAGTGTTTTGCCTTCCCCAACTGGAATTGGCTCTGAATCTTCCCTCTTGACCTGTATGTTAGCCTTTTCTTTACGGAACTGGTCGTTAGGGTTGAAGATAGACTCCAACGTTATTAAACCCTTGGGAAGCTTCTTTGTCCGCAGCTGTACTACTTGATCCCCATACTGCTGCTCTAGTCTGTCTTGATTCCTAGCTGAGAATTCAGCCTCTTCTTGTAAAAAATTGACGATCTGTTGATTGTTTTCAAACACCTGCCAGCTGGTGTTATTATCTGGAACTGCTGGCCTCACAATCACATGGATATGTGGCTGTGTTTTTTCCCTTTTGATGTTGTCAACCACATCAAACGTTGCTCCAACTGCTGTGAGCCTATCCGCGGCTTCATTTTTCTTCCTGGGTATGGACACAATGTTGAAAGCTTTGAAATCTTCAATGAGGTCCCATACCCTATTCTTGTAGCTCCTCAGCAAGTCGTTCCTCGTAGCATGTTGTCATATAACTTGGTTGACGATTAGCTCGCTATCCCTGAACACCTGCAAGTTATTTATCCCCTTTTTCCTAGCCCAATGAAGTCCATGAATCAAGGCCTCATATTCAGCTGTGTTGTTTGAACAAGAAAACTGGAAACGAAAAGCTGAATAATATTTGATGCCTTGAGGTGAAACAAGCATGGCTCCACCTCCTGCACCTTGCCTACTCCTTGATCCGTCAAAAAACAGCCGCCATACCTCATTGTCATCATTATGGCTTGGCTTGGTGATGCTAGGAACACGTTGATTTTCTTCGTGTATACAATAGACTCCCAGCTCAGATTCTTCTACTTCTTGATAGGGATCAAAATCATGTATCTTGTTTTCCCATTCATCAAGAGTTAGGTCCAGGATACTTCCAACCTTGGTGTTAACCTCATCAGTACTAGGGTGATCTTCTTGATCAAATGTTGAGCAATTGGCATTAATTTGACTAGGAGTGTAAGGCTCAATATGGAATTTTGAAATAGGTTCAGACCTGATTATAGCCTTTGTTCCATACCTTTTTCTAAACAGCATGTGAGACCAATCAGCAGACAAATACCCCCCAATCTTGGCTGTGAAGTCCCTTGACAAGAAAAGGGCAAAGATTGGTGGAAGGTCTATGATTGATATATCTTGTAAGACAACAACATTTGGACATGCATGCAAGGTAAGACTCAAGTTTTTAATCACTCCAACTGTTACTATTGCTGTCCCATCCAATTGCACTACCCCTTTAGATATTACTTCATATTGGAGACCCAGTTGATTAGCTATTTTCTTGGGCATCACTGAGCTACTTGCCCCGGAATCAATCATGCAATTGTGTACTAGTTTATCCCCAATGATTAATGAAACATAGAAAGGAGGGGGCTTCAACATTTTACCTTATTGCCCTCCATGGCTTCCTTCAGGCTGGGCAGCATTTGTAAGCACTTTGTCTTGCATCTGAACCTGCTGATTCAAAGTTGTCCAATCCTTAATAGCAGCTTGTAGTAGATCTCTTTGTCCTGGGATGGATAGGGATTCCCACATTGATATATTGACATTAGTCTTCTTCATCTTTTCAATGATACTGAACGGGGATGAAGTATCCTTTTGTTGTCCCTTGGTTTGTACACTTATTCCTTGTACATGGGCAGCAACAGCTGGCATTTGAGTTGGCCTAGGGGTTGTTCTTGGCTGCCCTTGTGTATTTGGAACTGGGCTCTGCTTGCCAATCATTTGTGGAGCCGTGGAAGGTTGTGGATTGGCTAGGGCTAATGGCTGTTCTTCACCCAAATTTCTCCTCTTTGACCTTGTGTTGGCTGCGACACCTTGAGACACTGCTTGATTCATGCCACAGAAATCTTCTGCTTGCCAGTTCACCAATGTGGTGTCATTTGGGGCTGATTGCTGTTGGAATGTTTCTTGTTGTTGACTATTTCCTTGACTACCCTCACCCTCCACACCAGTAGTTGTCACCATCAGTGCTTGATTGAGAGCACCATTGAAACACATGGATTGGTTATGAGGCTCGTTGCATGGAAAGCACCAGTCATATTCCTGAGCAATGTTGTTATGTGTTAGCACTAATGCCTTAGAGGTAGATATAACATTTGGATTATAGGGCTGGAATGGTCTATAAGTGGGAGGCCTTGTTTGATTCACATTTGCAACTGGATTAGGTGGTCTTTGTGGTTGGTATGGCTGCCTATTAGGCTGAGCTTGAGGTTGATAGGAAGGTCTGAAACCTTGGGCTTGTTGCCTCTTAATAGTAACCAGCTCATTTCCCAAATTTTACAACTGTTTCATGACCTCTTGGAGTTCATTTGAAGCACTTGGAGATGAAGTGGAAGCTTCACTTGAACTCTGATTTCTAGGAGTGGGAACAGGAGCCAAAGTGGGTGCTTGACTAGTGCTTGGATTTTCTAAGTTTGGATACAAAGGCATGGGAGGCCTAGCAGCCAGTTTACCAGCTTGAATAAGACAGTTTTCGGCTCTAATGGCAATGCTATAAGCCATATGGATTGTTGTGCCTCCCATGGACTGAATTAACATAGAAATATCAGAATTCAAAGCTTTAAGGTAATATAGAAAAGCACCTTCTGTTGTTGGCCTGACTACCACTGGATTCCTATCCCAAGACCTTTGAAATCTGAAGTTGAAGTTAGTCAGCTACTCATTGGGGGCTCTCTTGATAGTTGTCAGCTGCTCCAAAAGAGACAAGTTGTCTCCCTTCTCTCCAAATTGCTCGTGAAGTGCAATACACAGCTGATTCCAATTTGTGATAGAATCAGCTCCAAGGCTCCTAAACCATTGTAATGCTTTACCCTTGAATGAAGATGCCAGTAATTTGACAGCCACTTGCATTTCATTGATTTCATGGATTGCACAAAGGTTAGCAATATCTTTAACATGATCACCTGGAGTAGTCTGATTTTCTCCAGTGAAGTAAGGAATGTTCTTCAAGGCTGTAATAGGAACTGGATGCTGTGCATTGAGAGCAAGTGGGCTGCTACCTGTGAAGTTGACGAAGGGATTGTTATGAGCCATTCTAATCGGTCTTAAAACCCTTCTATACTGAATGAAAGGCCTGTCAGGTGGAGGAGTTAAGAGAGTTCTGTTTGGTGGAGATGGAGACCTTTGAATCCTTCTTCCTCTTTGCCTTCTTCTTAGAGATAATTGCAGGTATTCAAACAACACTTCTTCTTCTCCAACTCTTGACCTTGTGGTGATTCTTCTCATGAGTTTTCAGGCCTGCACTGCTGAAACCAGTTGATCCTTCCCCAGTGGAGTCGCCAGATATGCAAATAATAGCTCTTATAAGCAAGAAAACTGCAGCAGATGCATATCAACTTCGCTACAATAAAAATGAGACCTCTAGGTCCCACCGAGCGTGCCAAAATTGTTGTTGCAGACTCACAACACCCCTGGATGCAAATCAGGCTTCTAGGTTGATGTTCAGGCATCCAGTGTGATTGCACAACATGGAATCCTTTCTCCAAGTGTGGGACTTGTAAAGATGAGAAAAGATTCTCTAGAGAAGGCTGGTTCCTATTCCTCTATTCAGATGCACACAAAAAATGCAAAGGGTTTGCTAAAACCTAATCTAACTTGCTAAGGAGACAGGGTAAGAAAATGCATAGAATAAAACCTAAACTACAAAGGTGATGCACCGAGGAATGTTAGACATTTGTTTTGCAAATTTAACACAGACCACATAGATGCAATATGAACACCATGCACAGGTAACCAAACTGCAATAAGAGATCAAAATGACAGCAATGAATACATGAGAGGGTCGAGAGTCAATCACAACACATATATTATTGCTCAAGAGTCGATACAGTACATTGCAGTGGCCAAGAGGCAATAAAGACTGGCATTACAACCCATATGGGAGGTTTGAAAGCTCCACAATTTCTCTTGCAAGCGAGGGAAGAAGGGAGGATGCAAAACAAGAATGTTCGACCTCTTAAAGGAGCTCTTCTTTATAATATATATCAAGAAATGAGAGAGGGAAGAGAGAGGAAATCCAGAATATGCCCCAACCACTTCTTGGTAGCATTTAAAACCATCTCATTATGACATAAGCGGCGGATCCTAGCAAAATGGCAGGCTATCTAACAGGAGCGACGAGCTGTCTGTTGCATTAAAGTTGGTTGTTGAAGCATTACTTCTGTCTATCACCACACATCAGAGGTGTTTTCTTAATTTTCTCCCTCCAAACTACACCAAAATGTGAGATTGATCCCAGAATCATGTAGAGAATTTCAACAGCTTTCCGTTGATATAAAGAGCGTGCAAATTTGAGCTCTGGATCGAAAGATATGAAGGTCTGAAGATTTATGGCACAAAACAAGCAAGAATAGGTTTTAAAATCTTTTCTCGTGCTCTGCCATCTGGATGACACGTGGTAGGCCCTGATTCGCTAAGTAATTCTCTCTCTCCACCTTTCTGCGGGCTTTCCTTTAAAATTTCCTTATGGGCCCTTAAACTTGGACACGTGGCACTGTTTCATTGGTTCGGATCAGTGCTCGAAAACTCGCCCCTTTGACTTTTTGGACCTTTTTCCTTGGTGACACGTGTCATGCTGTGATTTGTTCATGGGCCTGCCGGATTTTCACATCCACCACATCTTTTTGTCCCGGATGTCCCAGTGCTTCACGGGACAGAATCCTCTGATCCGCCTGAAATGGGCTTCCTCGTCCCTTTTCTGCCGGTGACACGTGACGTGATCTGATTGGCTTTCGGCCCCTTCGGCTATCCACGTCCCGCGCATCCCTTTGTCCCACTTGTCCTTATGCTGAAGTTTCCTGTTTCGGCCAAACCGGCCGGTTCTCGTCCTTCACGCACTCTTTTCCCGCTTGCTCCCAGTAAAGGACTTGGACAAATTTTCTTTCTTTCTGCCAATTCAGGCATTTCGCGTCCATTTGTCCCAGATGTCCCTTTTCTGTTTGGGCTGCCTGGAGGCTTCTCAGCCGATCCGCGCCTTCCGCATATAATTGTTCCAACTGTCCCAAAGGTAGTCTTGAGAAGGACTTAGCCAATTTTATGATTTTCTCCTGAATCAATCTTCTTGCTTGGAACTAAAAAACTCTTATGCATGTTATCAAATTAACTCTGGGGGGTGAAATTTGGATAACAAGTACCATGTAAAGTCAGAATAGAACAAAAAAATTTTGAACAACCTCTGTAACATGAACAAGAAGAAGAACCTCTCGAAGAAGAAGTCATTATTCAACAAAAAATTAGCAACCTTAGTCAACGATTGGTGTTTTTAACATCTTATGTACAAAAATAAACAAACAAGAATGTACAAAAAACAAAACCTAAGGTCAAAATTAGTGAACTTCAACTGGACAATTAAGGAGAAGACAATATGGAACATCATCATGTATATATCCCTGCTTCTCCTAACAAATAACCATTACTCACTCAATAAATGCAATCTATGAAAGTGACACTTATAAGACTCCAAGAGATCACTATGGGGAATAGCAGAAAATATCAATATGAAAAGTTATGTCCCTATCCATTTGAAAAAACTATGATGCTTCAACCCTTCCCTAAAAAGTTTGACATGCTGAAATTTGAAAAATACAGAGGGAAGGATGACCCACGAGACCATGTAAAATATTTTTATATGGCATGTCAAGAAGTGGCCTACAGTGAAAACTACCTCATATGACTCTTTCCAAAGAGTTTAGGGGGCCAAGCCTTGGAATGGTTCACTCGCTTACCCTGTGGGTCTATTTTTACATGGCCTGAACTAGTAGAAAGGTTTGTATGACACTTCTCATACAACATGGAAACTGACATACCCATGGAAGACTTGTGTGGCACTAAACAACGTCCTAACAAGAAATTTTCTAGCTTCTTGCAAAGATGGAGAGGGATATACAGTTGCTTCCCTTGTGCATTCCCTAAAAAATAGCTAGTGAGTATCTTTGCACCCAATCTCAACCTAGACATCACTTTTCATCTGCAAATGCATTGTGTTTGCACCTTCGAAGAGGTTATTCAAAAGGGAATTCAAATAGAGAAATCCCTTATTGCCAAAGGAACCATTAAACCACACTCTAAGGATAACCAAAATGTAAAACCCATGGAAAAGCTGAAAATATTCAACAAAAACAAGAACGTGGTGGGAGACGGGATCACAGATTCCACATGCGTGTTAATGGTTCAAACTGGTCAACCTTTTAAATTGACTAAAGGACCTATTCAACTACCACCTAAATGTAGAATGTTCACTCCTCTCAATGAGCCTTTGTCGGCCATATTGAAGCAATTGGATGTGGCTCACATGGTGACTTATCCCACAACACAAACCTTTGATGACAATGATCCAAAACCACCATGGTACAAAGAGTATAACTATTGTGAATTACATCATGTCAAGGGACACAAAATGGAAAAGTGTCTATGAATTCATCATTACATGCAAGAACTCATCGATAATGAGGAGATAGAAGTGGATACCCTAGAGAAAACTTAGATGCCAAATGAAAAGATGGGAATATTTAAAGAACCATTCCCTAAAAATGGTAAGTTAGATGAGAAAAATCCAGACTGAGGAGAGTCTTTCTAGAGTTACAAAGCAACGAATTATCTATATACCAAGAAGGACAACAATCATTATGATTCACTCATTGGATGTATCCACTCTCCTAGTGACCATGTGAATACCATTCGAATAAAGGGAAAGAATTACACTGTGGTAACAAGGCGTGCCCACCTCATGACTCCTAAACCCTCTCCTTCAACCCCACAAGATGGTAGGTACAACCTCTTAGAAAAACTTGAGAAGACGTCTGCCAAGATTTCAATATTGGATCTTCTCAAAATATCAAATGTACATAAGGACATTTTGTACAAAACTCTTCAGGGGTCCAGAATGCCACTAAAAGTAGATCCTACGCATCTTTACGATGTGGTAGCCAATATTGTACCAACTGAGCACATTTCCTTTAATCATGGGAAGATCCCTATTAAAGATCCAATGCATAATCTCCCCTTGTATATTGAGGTATTCGTCACCCGTCAAAAGATAAAATGGGTGCTTGTGGAAAATGGATCAAGGTTAAATATATGCACATTGAAATTAGTTAAGAAATTGGGACATATAGAAGAAGACCTCGAGTCCCACATCATTACCATAACTGCTTATGACAATATAGAAATGGAGTCTGTTGGCACAATCACATTACCCATGGAAGTCAGACCCACTTGTCATCACACAAATTTTTATGTCTTGGACTTGGAACTCCCATATAATATGCTTCTTGGTCAACCATGGATTCATGCCATGTAGGTTGTGTCGTCAACGTTCCATCAATGCATCAAAATGAAACACGAGGGACACACTATCATGATACAAGGAGATCCTCATCCCTTCGCTCACTGTAGAGCTCTCAATAGTTTTGCACGTAAGGGTGCCTATACGTGTCCCTCTGTTGATATAGTTGTCCCTTTTCAATCTGAAGCCATGGAGTCATGAGTAGATTCGGATTCCCTAAGTTCTTGCACCCATGATGTTTCTACATCAAATTATCCTTTTGATTCATGGGAGATGAAGGCTCTAGAATATGGTTATGGGGAGTGTAATGTGCAACAAGATCTTTTGGTTTTAGACGTCTCATTGTCACCTAAAACTATAGGCTGACCCAACTATCATTTCAAATGACCTAGAGATGAGCGAACTATTAGGTCATTTTTACCTAGAGGGTTGCTCGCTGAAGAGAAATTTTTGGACCCACTTACGACTTGGGTCCCAAAAAATACTCAAATAACTTGATACCAAATCCTTGAGTATGAGAATTCTATCTGAATGATGTATTCCATGCACTACAAGGGTCTAGGATGTGGAAAGAATGAGCAAGGACTGAGAGAACCAGTTCCTCTACCATATTTCAAGATGGAAAGGTATGACATCGGCATTTGACCTTATGGATCACACGCCAATGATCAAGATGCCACATGTTCTGAGCATGAAGATAGCTCTGATTATTTAAATAGCGATACAAATTCCCACTGTAGCCAATACGAGGATCTTGCCTCCACGAACCTATTCATGAATACCATTTTCCTCATCATAACCCCTACTAAACCTAAAATTGACCTTGTTTACCCTTTCCTTGTTGAATGGGACCAACAACATCATGTGCCACTGTATCTCTTTGAAAATGATGAAGCCATTACATAATTCATGGGAATTTGAGATACAATTCCAATTGGAGACCATAAGAAGGGTTTCTACATTGACTTGGATACCTCTGTGTACTTTGGCAAGGAAGATGAGCTTCATGGTCAGCAAAACTTGAGAAAAAGTGACAAAAACAAAAGTCCAAGTCACACAGTGAAAACCTCTTTGAGGCACTAGCTGACAAACAAGTAAAAAAATTAATGGACAAGAAAAGTAACCACGCCAAGGGTGAAAATCTCGTAGAGACGCCCTTGGAAGAAGATCTCAACCTTCCTCCTGATCCTACACATATGGAGGATTTTTCAACAATTCTAGTAGAAGAAACCATTGATGTGAATATTGGAATAGAAGAGGATCCAAAGATAGTCAAACTAGGAGCTTCACTCTCGGCACGAGAACAAAAAACATTCACCATGCTTTTGCAAGAAGTTGTAGATTTATTTGCATGGTCCTATAAGGATATGCCAGGATTGGATCCAACTTTGGTAGTGCATAACCTAGTAGTGCATGCAGATGCTAAGCCCATCAAACAAAAGCTTAGAAAAATGCGTCTCCGTGTGGCCCTTCTAGTTAAATAAGAGTTAGAAATATTGTTAGCGGAGGGCTTTATTCGACCTATTGATTACTCATAATGGATATCAAACATAGTCCCTGTATAAAAGAAACTTGTTGTGATAAGAATTTATACGGATTTTAGAGACATTACTAAGGCATGTCCAAAGGATGATTTCCCATTGCCCAATATTGATATGATTTTTTATTCAACTACAGGATATGAAATGTTATCACTTATAGATGGTTTTTTAGTATACAATCAGATGAAAATCAAAGATGAGGATCAACACAAGACAACCTTCATAACCCCCTGGGGAAATTTTTGTTACCAGGTAATGCCCTTCGACCTTAAAAATGTAGGATAAACTTATCAAAGGGTAATGACCATGATTTTCCATGATATGATTCATGACATCATGAAAGACTATGTGGATGATATCCTCAAGAAATCTAAGACAAGAGTAGATCACCTTGATATCTTGCAGTGTATCTTCAAATACCTATGAGAATACAAAGTCAAATTAAAGCCTAAGAAGTGTGTGTTTGTCGTACTATCAGGAAATTTGCTAGGATTCATTGTATCTTAAGGAGGGATTGAGGTATACCCCACTAAATTTACTGCCATTACTGAAATGCCTCCTCCCAAAAACATCAAACAACTGTGCAACTTGCAAGGAAAGATACAGGCCATCCACTGCTTCATTTCCCAACTTGCCAATAAGTGTCATTCATTCACTCATCTACTTAAAAATGGTGTTTCCTTTATTTTGGGACCAGAGCAATAACAGGCCTTCACCTTTCTTGAGCAGCACTTAGCTAATCCACCTTTCCTCATGCCTCCAACTCCTGGTGAGCCACTTTTGTTGTATATTCCTGCCACATAATTCGCTATTGGTACGTTGTTAACCGAATATGACCTCATCCATAAATAAAAAGTTGTGTACTATCTCATTCATACTCTCATTGCTTATGAGATCAACTACCCTCAGATTGAAAAATCTTTTAGCTGTAGTTTTCACCTTCCAAAATCTTCGTCATTACCTATTGAACACTAAAACCAAGCTTATATCCAAAGTTGACCCGCTTAAGTACGTGTTTCCAAAACCCACCCTTACAAGTAGAGTGGCTAATTGTATCATTCTACTAAGTGAATATGACATTGAGTATGTGCATCAAAATTTGGTAAAAGGGAAAGTACTCGCCAACTAGTTAGTAGAAGCACCATTACCAAGAAGAGAGCTTGTAAGTCTGGAGCTGCTAGATGCTTCATTATTGTATATTGAGGAATCTGTTATGTGGCAGGTGTACTTTGATGGATCTTTTACTTTTGATGGTTCAGGGGAAGGTGTGGTTTTAATTACTCCTTCAGGTGACCCTATACCTCAAGCTCTTCACCTTGGTTTTCCTTGTACAAATAACATTGTGGAATATGAAGCGCTCATCGCAAGGATGAAACTGGATCAAATGGGATATCCATCATGTTAAGATTGTTGGTGATTTATAGTTGATCATCAAGCAATTCAACGATGAGTATAAAGTCAAGGATGAGAAAATCATCCCCTAAAAAAAATGGTAGAAACCTTGAAAGAGTATTTTCTGCGTATCACATTCAAGTAGATTCTAAGAGCACAAAATAGATCTACAAACGCTATGGCCACCATAGGTTCTATGCTATGAATTCCATGAGAGAGCAATGACATGTTATTTATTGAGAATCTATGCCAGTCTAAGTATGATATGCCCGAATCATGTTTGGATTTTGAAGTTGTTGGTCTCTATTCCCCATGGTATGTGCACATATATACTTATCTTAAACACAACACCTTCCATCCTAACATCTCCCATCCTGAAAAAAAATCCTTATCTGCTAGATATCTAGTTATACCATCCTAGGAGATATGCTCTATTGTTGTGGCTACGATGGCAATTTGTTACATTGTCTAGATGTAGCAGAGTCAGTCTAAGTGATTAAAGAGGTGCATGAAGGGGTTTGCGGTGCCCATACAAATGGAATGGTTCTAGCTAAGAAATTTTTGAGAGTAGGCTACTATTGGCCTAATATAGAAATAGAATTTTGTAACTATGTAAGGAAATGTGTATTATGTTAAAAGTATGGAAATTTCATCCATGCGCCATCACAGCCATTTTAGCCAATCACAACCCCATGGCCATTCTTTAAATGGGGACTGGATTTAATAGGAAAGCTCACCCCTACCTCATCTGATGGTCATACTCACATCATCACTACTACATAATATTTCACTAAGTGGGTGGAGGTTATTCCTTTGACTTATGTTACAGGAGCTCAAATTTCAAAGTTTATCATAAATCACCTTATCTGTTAGTATGGCATTCTTGCGGCCATAGTTATTAACAATGGAAAATCATTCAAGAACAAGACAGTGAAGGAACTTTTTCATCTATTTCAAATAAAATTGAAATGGTCTATGCCATATTATCCACAAGGTAATGAGCGGGCTAAAGCCACTAACAAAACATTGGTTCGAATCATGGAAAAGATGGTGAGTAAGACATGTCGTAATTGGCATTTACAAATTCACCCAGCCCTTTGGGCTTATAGGACCTCCATTTTCACTCCTACTGGTGTGACACCCTATTCCATAGTATTTGGAACTAAATCCATCATCCCATTAGAAATTGAGCTTCCTTCCCTGAGAATATATCTTAGGGATTACCTGGACAAGGATGAGGATTACAGAGTGGCCAAGATGGAAGAATTAGAACTCCTAGATGAAAACTTCATCTGCGCCTTTAACCATCTCAAAGTGTATCAGAAAAAAGTATTTATAAATTACAACAAAAGGATTATACCTCATCATTTTGAGGTCGGAGATTTGGTCATGAAAGAAAATTAGTTCAACACAAGGGCAAAAAGAGAGAAGAAAGGCAAGTTTGAACCACATTGGTTAGGACCTTACATCATTATGGCCAAATATGGTACAGGTATATAAAAACTTTCCCATCCTAATGGTGATGAGCTCCATGAACCTATGAATGCCATGCACCTTCAGCGGTTCTATGCTTAAACTTGGTGCAAAAATCAAAAAATCAAACCAAAAATAGAGTTAAAATGATCAAAATACAAAAAAAATAAAATAAGAGAAAAAAAAGACAGAGAAAACAAGTCATCCGTATGTGAAAACCACACAATTGTGCACATTAGATATGTCCCTTGGTGAAAAATGATTTCCGACGCCTTGGGAGGATTCGTTGTTCACAAGCATCTTGCATCTGAAGGGTACTTATAGTTAGCCTAGGGCTAGTTCCGCGTTTGCATCTGATATTCCCTATGAACCTATCATGTCAAGCATTGATCCAAAATTTTCTCCTCTTGTTAATCTGTGAGGGGATGGTCTTTGCATATTCCCCATCTAACGCTAGGGGCACTTATGCAACTTCACCTTCTTGTTTATTAACATGAGGTGCCTACCCTTATATATTCTCTATCTAACGCTGGGGGCATCCATGTTTCTCAGTTACCTATGTGTAGCTTCAGAAAACCTTAGAAAAACGAAAAAAACAATAGAAAATTGTTTCACAAAAACACAAAAAACAATAGAAAATTGTCTCATAACAACACAAAAAAAGTAGAAAAGTGCTTCACAAAACGATCTTGCAAAAACATAACTTTAGTTTACTTACTTTATCTTGTTTCTTGTTTTGTTTGTGTACATTTTTTGCTTGTATAGTTGTTGCTTGTTTGTACATTTATGTAGTTTATTTCTTAGACATACTTTGGTAAGTTTTGTCTTTTCTTGCTTAGATTAGATTCATTCTTACTTGTACATATGTAGTGTGTTTTTGCATGCTTGTAAATGATTGTACATAGTTGTGTTAATTCATGTTGGTTGGCGTTGTGTATTTTGTTAACATTTGATTGTGTTTGCTTGTTGCATGTACATTGTTTTGTTATCACATCATCATATCTCCATCAATATCATCACATCTAACATCATCTATACATAATATAAATAAAAATCTAAGTATACATCACACATGAATGCTAAGCTAATCGTCACATATCATATCATCATATGGGGGAAAGAGGGATCACAAATATAAAAATCTATCCCCCCTGCACCAATATCAGCATGTCATCTCATCCACTAATCTAGAGCATCACATGTACAATACAATTGATATCATCTATGGATCTATCATGTCAAAATAAAACACATGTGGTAAAAACATATCAACTATCATCATGATACATACAAAAGAATGAAATCAAACCATATAACATCACACTCTAACTCTTTTTCTACTCACCATGAATAGTTATTTTATTTAAATAATTATTTTCCTTACTTTTTCACCATGTTGGGGCATTATTTGCCATCTGGTACTCATTTCTTCTCACTAGGACAATTTTATTGCTCCTAGGTGATATCCCTTCTTCTACACACTCCATCGAATAATTATTTTTTATTAAATAATTATTTTGTTAATATTTTTCGTTGTGCTAGGGCATTATTTGTTGCCTGTTGTTTATTTCTTCTCTATGGGGCATTTCTTTTACTCCTAGGAGATTCTTTCTTATCCTTCTAACTTCTTCTCTATCCAAACTATCAAAAGTATTAAAAAAATATTATTATTTAAAAAAAAATCAATTCAAAATCCAAAAAATTTCAAAACTTTTACAAAAATCCAAAAAATTGTAAAAATTTGCAAAAATAGGTAAACCATCTCATAGCGGCTGAAACTCGTGTCTTATGCATGGTACTCATTCCATATCTTGTTATAATTTTCACATGTTCACAAATTACATGACTCATGGATCATCTGACTTACAACCATTTGCAAAGCTAACCTTCTTGCTTCTTCGGTACTCTGAGGCACATCTAGTTGCATGATATTTTTTCGTTGTGTACTACACTTTTCATTAGACCCAGTGTCCTTCATCATTTTCCCTTGCATGTATCCTTTATCGGGGCATCATTTTTGACCCTTTTCATCAATCATGAACATTTGGGGATCTTTAGCTTGATAACAAAACATTTGTACAACCATCTTGAATGTTGTTAGTTGGAATGTGTGTGGTTGTACTTGTTTTCCATGTTAAATGAGCTTGTTTCCTTCTCATATTGCATTGATTTTCATATGTTACATTGAGTGGGTGTTTCAGCGTTGGACAACTATTTGTAGTATGGATTTTCATGTCATCCTACTTTTTTCGTATTCTTATATTTTTAATAAGGACCGATGACGTAGATATTTGGCAATATGATGACAATAAAGTTGTTTCAATACACTGGATGAAAGCTTTCTCTTTTCTTTTCGTCTATCATTCCTCTTCAACATCATTCTCCTATCAACACTATTCTTCTTATCCACCTAGGGCATCTTGCTCCTACCCATTCTTCTATTTCCTTTCTCTCACCTTTTTCGATTTTCGATCGCCTTCTTTCATCACCCCATCGACACTGGAGGGGGCATCTCGCACTTGTACTAATTTTTTTTCTAAGTCTTCAAAATTTTATCTGTCTACTATCTTTGAAGTGGCGTCACTTATGCCACCCCAAAGAGGGGAAAATGTAAACACTTATAATTTAGCTCGAGTAATTTAAATATTTAAATTACACTAATTATACCCTTTTCTAGAAAATTGGGGACATATCGTCAATATCACACATTTTCTCTACTATCGTCGTTAATTAATTACATTATGTTATTTAATTAACTCTTCTATCCAACAATGATGTGAATTAACGACCTTCCGTTAATCAATTCCTTTTTCTATCTAGATTAATTAATTAATTATAATTAATTAAGCTCCCCTTTCTATCTAGATTAATTAATTATTCTTAGTTAATTAATTCTCTCTTCTATTTAATCAATAAATCGTCACTTATTTGATTAAATCTCTCGCATAGTCTAAATCATACTAATTATTCCTCTAAAAAGCTTCTATAAGCTTGCACACCTATTAATTAATCACTTTGGTTAATTAATAAATCCCCTCAAACCCCATGGGTCACTAAAGGACAAACTAAACTCTCCTAAGGTTGACTTAACCCTTTCTAAACCTCCCTTATCCACAACTAACCTAACCTCTCCATTTATCCCACATGAAGAGGGATATAGAGATTCTTCTATCCATTGGGCTATATAAAGAGCCCTCCTCCTACCTTTACACTTACATCTACATTCCTAAATGAGCATAGAGCATACACTATAGCCATTTATCATCTTTAAGCATTCTTCCATTAGAAGAGCTTTGCCTTCTCCATTTCTTGTATTCGTCCACCCAAGTTTTGAAGTCACATGGAGAAATGTCAAATGGTCTTGTAGCCATGATTTGACAAGACTCCATTCTCATAAACCTTGGGGATTTCAAGCACATAACCAACTATTTGATTGTTATAGGTCTACCTAGGTTCAATCTCATCTTATTTTTAGAATTCAATAAGAGATAAAAGTTAGTTTATTTAGCATATTAGCTTGAAATGTTCATTTCATGTTTAATGTAGAAATGTTGATAGGTTAGCTTTGTTTAAGATCTTAGCATGAGGATGCATAGGTTTAGTTTAGTATTGTATTGAAGCTACTAGGTTTTAATTTCAACTTTACTTGCATTAATAACTTGGTCTTGATCCTAGATCTTTGGGTTATGGTCCCACCATGCTTCTTCATTTGTCTTGATTGCCACATCTTCCCTCTAGGGGTTTTACACTTCAAAATTCCCTGACACTTGTACTGCCACATTTTCCTGCTAGGGTCTTAATCTTCAACAACATAGGAGGAATATACTGCTACATCTTCCCTCTGGGGGTATTACACTTTAGCAACATATAGTATGCATGAAAGTAGACATTTCCACATCTTCCCTTTAGGGGTATTACACTTTGAAAACAACCAAAAACATGTACTACTACATCTTCCTTTCAGGAGGTCTTACACTTCAGCAATACTTAAACATCACCACATCTACCCTTTAGGGGTATCACACTTCAGAAGATGTCACATATATGATGATCAACTACCATTCTGATGCAAAATCACAATTCCTCTACATAGAATGATGATTTGAGCTGATCTCTCACAAGCTCAATAATGGTGACTTCAACCCCCATTGCATAGCTACTACCCTTACATGGTACGAAGCCTCTTTTTGACGATGACTACCAGGTACCACTTTGTTATATAGCCATAATGGGCCTCTTCACAGAATGAATATCCAACCTGATGTCAGATGTAAATGGTGATCATCTACCATTTTACTACATGATCACAATGCCTCTACACAGGATGACAATTCAAGCTGACACCAGTGAGCTCAACTGTCTACAAAAATGGATGACAAATCTCTAATCTTAATAAATATGAGTTAAAATCTTGTATCCAAGTTGTAACAAGAGCTCAAAAGCTAATTAGGAGACATGATTTGTGCCCATAATTTAGGTTCTTTATACAACTTTCAAATACACATGTAAGGAAAACATTTCTTAATACATCATGCCAAATTAGCTGTAAAAATGCTCCATTTTTGGAGTCTTTATACAATAAGCCTTAAATACCAAATTTATAGGGAAAATAATTTCGCATGATGAACCTATCGCAAAGATTTCTCCTATTAGGTGGCTTATGTACTTTGTCTTCTCCACTACATCTCAATGTGGATTGACCTCACCCTTTGACGAGAACAAAATTGTTTGTCACCTCCCTGCTGGAAAAAAAAAGTCAACAAGGAAAAAAAGTATAATGCATATCTTGGTGTTAATAAAATCACCAAAATAATTACCCTCTGGGGGGTCTTACCATGCAAGTATAACATAGTACAAACATTTCCCTAAATTGTGTCTTTACTATTGTGCTCTAACTGGTTACATGTATATAAAAATTTCCCAAAAGGGGTCTTATTAATACATTCTACCTAGCACACTAATTTTTGTTGGTTTTTTATTACAATAAGAGCATTAAAATAAATTATGCTCGAAATCCTTATATAATAGTTAAAAATTTAAATATGTCAACTTTTATTACACCTTAGATTTCTTACCAGTTGTAGAATCCTCAATATTGGCCTAGGTTACCTCAATAAGTGCCCTATGGATCGTCGAGTGATCTCTCATTTTGCATATGGATCTGGATGATCCACTAGAATATATGCAACCTCTAAAGGTGAACCTGATTGAGTCATTGGGTCATATTAATCTAACTCTACATTAGGATCTAGATGATCTGTTGGTGCATAATGAGCCTAAAGTCTCATTAGTGTCACCATGTACAGGACAAAACACACGTCCCAACTCAAACTCTACAATCTAGATATGGTTAATGAGAACCTCCACTCCTCTCTTATCATCCGTCACATATCCTTGTCGAGCTGTAAGGTAGAAATTTCCCAATGCCACTTTGTTCATCTCCAAAGGGATGATGTCAAGTGTGCCAGTGTTGGAAAATTATCTCCCAACTGTAAATCTCAATGTGTAAAAGCTCTTCGCTAACCCATGAAATGTACCATCCTCTATACCAACTATCTTGGTATGAGGAAGTGGTGTAGTAGGCAATCCCAATCTATGTACCACATCAACATTCACATATCCTTCTTTGATCTTCTAATCAAAGATAAGTGTGACTAGTCATCCTCGAGAAACTATAGGAATCCATTGTCTCGAGGTGCCCACATGTCACAATATGATATACGAGCGTCCCACTAGTGCTCTCTGTCCTGATGACTCAGTTGGCTGACTTGAACTAGGTTCTAAAATAACCTTTCCCTTATTTTTCATCCATTAAGGCCTTTTTTAGGGTATAACCTCCAACAATGTTTGGCATCAAGCCCCTTGCCACAATGGTTGCTCCTGATCTAGCCCAGTGAGGATGGAATTTCTAGGCATCATTTCCACAGATGAATTGCTTCAGTTACCTCTCTAGGTGGAGCATCTATGCTTTTCTGAAGCTCTGCAAGGTGTTGATATTGTTGACGTTGAAGCTCTCAAACATTGGCCCAGATATGTTTATAGAGCTCTGCAATTTAGCGGTTCTATTCCCGATGATGAGTCACCATCACCCTAACCATTATTCCAAACAAGGAAAGTATCACCGGTAACTAAAATAATAGATACAAATCGATATATTATACTCAGCAACACCCTGTGAAACTAGTTGTAATACCAGCTTGATCCAAAAATATAGGTCAAATTTTAACTGACCTTAGACCCTTATAGGCCGTAAATAAATGCCAACAAATATCACTTCGTTTAAACAAATCAACTCAAAATAATGAAAAAATTAAAACACACTACACATGGGTTGATTACGAAGTTCGGCAATAGCCTACGTCTTTGGTTTCTTTTAGAACAGTTCCTCTAGTCAAAACTTGTAAGTACAATATATTTTCTTACAATAAAACTCTAATAGAACTTTAAACTTTCCTAAATAGCACTCCAGACCTTTGAAGGAACACAAATACAATCTTGGGGACCGTCCTCCACCTTCCTGGTGCACCTACAAGCTATGTGGCACTATGGGCCTATTAAGTCATTTTAATAACTCCCAATAACAATAATACACCTATTAAAAATAATAGGTCTTACACTCATAACTCAAAATTATGCCTAAAATAAAGACCTCGTAACTTTCTTATCACTTGGGATTCACCTCCTTGAGCTCTAAGAATAAGCTTAGAGTTGACGGGTCCCTTTTTATATTAATAAGGTCCCAAATTTTGTACTTAAACCCCTTATCACTCCAACTTTCCACATAGCCATCCTCAGCTGGTGAGTCGGTTACGGAGTTTGCTTTGGAAGGAGGTGGGTGTGGTTCAAATCCCGCGCCTTCCATTTTACATTGACTTGGCCATTGAGCGGCCCAACCAAGCTCCTTGTTGTCACTTTTTCCACCTACAATGCCCACATGTTTGTTGCACCCTGCAACCCATGCCAACTTGTGAGCCTTTTGTCATATGTTGCGAACCCTTCATGTCAATTCAACCCACCCTCGCCATCCATGTCCATCTTGGTGCTACTGTGGGGATTCCATGTCATTTTGAAACCCTGACGCTATCACCAAATTCCTATCCTCACCATATCTGCGAGCCTTCCATGCAAGCCACCGACCATTTTGCACCCACAAGGCCTCCATTATAGCTATGTTGAGCCCAAGGTGATATGGCTTATCCCATATTAATCAGGGAGTGGAGAAGTTAAGGCTTTAATATAGCCTTTGACCATCTCTTCCATCATGGCATCAAGCCACATATCCCAATTTTGTCGGCCAGTATAAACAAGACAACTTGTTGCTCTATCTTGCATGGCTCGGTTGATAGCTCACCGAGTTAAATATTCAACTTGCCCTCAATGTAAGGTAATTACAACTCGCTCCATAAATCGATATCCAATTCACTGATTTGGCTAATGGAGAAGAGTGGCGGTAGGTCATGTGGTGGCTTGAGGACCCACCAAGTGGTAATTTTTTTGTGATTACTGATGAAGAATCATGAGTCAAAGACCAGAGGCCTAAAACTTTGACCCATGCTTATAGCCTTTTCATGATCTTATTTTTTGCCACTTTTTTCCGAAATGTCCTCTAAATCAATATCAAAGCCATTATTCATTAGTAACCATTTTCAATTTATGAATTATATGTTTCCATAAAACTTCTCATTCCCTTATATAGGTTCTGACACAACCCACATTATGGGTTTTTTTTAAATTATTGACCCGTTGGTAGCCATTTTTTATTGTATAAAAATTATCAAGTAGATTTTTCAAGATAAATATGCAATTTGAAGGTCATTTTAAGGAGTGACTTTTATGCTTTACAAATCTCTCTATGATCTTTGTCTCTTTTATTATTGATTGAGTTCACTCCTTCAGTTAGATCCTTATACAAGTTGCATATTCACATATGAAGAAGACCCTTTGAAGAAATTTTTTCACCATTTTATATTTTTAGAGTAATTTTTGTGTGTAAAATTAAATTAAAAGTGTCTTATCAATGATAAATTAACTATAATAAATTGACTCAATTGATTTAATTAGGATTAAGTAGTATATGTTATAGGGTAGAGCATAATATAGTTTATTTACATAATTACAATGGAAACTAGATTATTTGTAAGTACGTCAAAAAAATAGAGTAATTGAAAACACAAGAGGGGTTATAAAGGTTACTTAATTATCTCATTTTAGTTCCATATTGTGTCACTACTAAAACTAGGATGTATGAATGATTCTAATTAAACCTCATTAAAATGTTCTTAACAACCATTATGTAGGCGCAAGACCCTACAAAAGGTCATGACCCTATCCCAAAAACTAACCTTTCCTACTATATTAGACTGTTAGCTTGTCAAGGTATGATTTTTTCTACACTCCCATTATGATGGAGCACACCATATCAATTTCATCCAACCAACAAAAACAAAATAAAAAACCATTCATTAGCTATCTTGTTTATAAGAGTTTGTCAAAATCGTCAAATTGACTCTAGCAAAAAAATTTGGCTTCTTCATGCACCATTCTACCTTGAATCATGCACATACCATGTTTTATCATCTCATTCTAATCCCTCTCAGTCATCATTATCTTTGAAATCAAGAAACTTGACTAGTTCTCTTCTTGTTCCCTTAGAGTCACTTTCTTGTCCACAAATGGTCTTCATCAAATCCAAGACAAATTAGTCTTGTGGATAAAATTAGTGTTGTCCCACACTAATATCTCTACCTTATAACCTTCCTATAATGCTATGTCACTCATTGTATTATATGCACAATGATCAAAACCTTTTCCTTCCTTGCTTGCTTTCAAACTATCCTTAAAAGCTCCTTATGACATGATCTTGCAACACATGTACATATGAGGTTTTATAGTTACCCAAAATGTTATGAATGCTTCCTTTGTTTTCTCTTGGCTACCATGATACCCAAAGTTTCAAACTTAAACTCTTTAACCAAATCTCTAAACTTCTCCCTTTGCAATTTGATCTACAAAACCCTCAACTAGGTATTTCTTGGTATACTATCTTGGATATATTCACTCTTAGGGAGTTTTAAGACACCAAATTCATGTATTTAAAATTCCAATAAGGGTATCAAGATGTATAGAAAGATTCAAAGACAAATTCAAAGTGAAATTGGTACTTTCTTTGTAAGAATCCCCTCACAGTTAGGTTAAGACCGGGTTTGTTCTCCTCTCCTCCAACATTGTTATGCAAATATTTGAAACAAACCCTTTAAAGTCTAAATTTCTTTCAAAATGTGTAATAATGATTCCTTACCATCATATCTTGAAATTTTTAAATCAAATAGATGTGATTTGAGGCCTTAAAAATCAAACCCTATCTCTGCTAGACTATGGCCTTCTTTGTGAAAGGGTTCAGTCTTATAAATCTTTTAAAATGAGAAGTATTTTGTTTCAACACCTATTTTTTTTTCATGCAAGACTATTTTATCCTCTTCTCAAGGTATATGCTAATTATGCAACTCCATGATTCATAAATCCTTCAAGAAAACATGTGATTACTGGTCACAGATTAAAGAAATCAGAGTTTTCACTCAATCTTATACCAAGAAATAAAACTTAAAGTAAAAGTTTTTCATTCACCACCATTTCACATAATTCAATATTATTGAAGAGGACCTCCATGCATTCCTTGTACCTATCTCAATAATTATCAACACAAGATTTCATCATCCTAGCAGACACAGTCATAATTTTTTTACTCCTTCAAGTTACTCATGCAAGCATCATGAAAATATTATGGAAACTTATTCTCAAAACTCATACACTATTCAAATCATGATATATTTGACAAGATGGTGCTTCTATTCATGGGTTTATATGAATATACTTATAATCCTTTCAAGAAATTACACATTCAAGTAGTCACAGTCAATTCTTCTCAGATATACTCTGAAATGTATCAAGTCATTCAGACTTCAAGATTTCATAGTGGCTTCATAATTATCTTTGACATTTATGAAGCTCATATCCCTTCAGTGAATGCTAAGGAAAGGGGTAAGTTGTTGCATACTTACTCTTAACAATGAAGAAAGTCAACCCATGAGGTATAATATCATCCTTTCTTACCATATTTACCACTTTCACAGGTATTTCTATACATAAACCATGTTAGTAGTTCCTCTTCACAATTCTTACAAGATCAATCAAAAGAAAAATAGAGTTTGGTAAAGGAAAGTAAACAATCCACAGTTCATTACCACACCAATAGTGAGATGTATATGTATTTCCAATGTAATTTATCATACAAAAATGCTTTATCTTCCTTCCTCTAAAGATCCTCTCCTCCTCCACATGAGTAATCCCCTAAAATATCCTCCCACACATACCTATATTCAAGAATCCTCCTACATGTAACTACTTATTGGAGTATAACTGCCTTTCCCATAGTTTTTTATCCCTCATTAAATAATTTTTGGAATTTTTACATGGTTTTGACACATTTCTTAAATGATTTCTATTTTAGAACTATTTTATAAATCTTATGACTCATCTAGACACCTACAACCTCTAAGCAACCCTTAAGACACTTTACATAGTCATATAATTTCAAATTTCCTTTTTGGAGGGAAAAGCATAAAATGAAGACAATCCAAATTCTAAATCTTTTCATCCTCTTTCAATGACCTATTTAGACTTCATAGGGCCTTAAACACACTCCAAAATCTTAAAATAATGATTAGAAGAGAAATTAGCAACATGATGTTACTTATACCATGATGCTCATGCATCACATTATCACATGTATCACACTTTTATATGTTCATATTTCAATGGTAACCCTATATTTCACACATGTACATGTAAAATAAACCTATCTTCCTACAAGAAGCTCAAGCACCCATTAGATATAAAAATATAATATGCAAAAAATTTATTTAGATTGGCCTCAACGGTCACCTTGTTTTTGGGTCATTGAGTACTACAGTACATTTCATATTCAATATGATTCTCCTAGTGTGTTGCATCAATGTGCATACAATCTAGAACCTTGATCGAGTATTCCCCTTATGTTTCCACATTGATATTAGGATATGCTACTTTTCTCCCATGAAACCCTTGTGTGCATATTTCAAAAACATATTTATGCCCTCCTATGTTGTGATATGGAATATGAAGATTGTATTCTTGATTTCTTGGCTTAGTATTTGGTACATTAGATAGGTGCTTGATAGATAATATGTTGAGGTCCAAGCTAATAATAAAATATTGACGAACTATAAACAAGATTATATAAATATTGTAAAGTAAACTATAATACAAAAAAATAATAAATGAATATTAAAAAACACATTATACAGGACTCCAAATTTTACGTGGAAAACCCCAAAGAGTTAAAAAAAAAACACGGTAGAAATAGATTTGCATTATAGAGAAACTTTTTTATAAGTTCATTAAAAACACCCCTCCTTCACCCACTTATTTTGAAATTGAATTCACCCAACCCTAAGGGTCATATATTAATTGTATTAACGGGTGTAACTTCTCATGAAGCACCCCTATGATTTTATAAATTGATTTAAATAATCGATTAATTCTTATATTCTAAAGCTTATATTAAATAAATAAATAAATTATATATATTTTTATTTATTTATTTATAAACTAAAAGTTTATAATCTTAAGAACACTTAAGAGGGGTTAAATCCTACTTAATATTAATGTTATAAACACTCCCCATTAATATTAAGTGAGGTTTATATGCCAAAATTACATGCTTATACAATAGGATTTACAATTTGTAATTCACAATGAGGATTTAGACTAGCATATCACATTTGAAGGATTTGTACATGGGTCATCATGCTAAACTTAGCTTTTAATATAAAAGGATTTGGAATCCCTAAATCAGAAGTGATGATTTAGGCTAAGCATGATTTGTAAGACTACATCTCACAGTGTCTCATGGAAAATCTACAACCAACATCTCTATAAGCCTTTCATAAAGTAAGGAACTCCTTTACAACATGATGTTATATATCTTGACTATATAATAAAATTAGAGTGGTAAGTTTACTAAGATCATAAAAATATCTATTACAATGCTTTAAATTGGAGTAGAAGTATAAAGATGAGGAATAAAACACATGGTCGATCATTAGGAGGTGAAATTTTCATACACACTCTTGCTCAATGGAAACCCTAAAATTCCAAACACCACATGAAACTTGATTAACTTCATGACACATAATGGATTCGTAAATATATCTACAACTTGATATTTAGTAGGGCAGTACTAGAGATCTATATCACCACAAAGCACCTTCTCTTACATGAAATTCATGTGTATCTCTATATGATTCATTATTTGATGTTGAAATGGATTATTAGAAAGAGAAATACAACTATGAATATCGCACAAAAGATGATTACTTCCTTTTAACTTCCATGTGAATTTCTTCTAGCAGTCATTTTAGTCACATGACTTCTTTCACTTCTTCCATCATGCTTCTATATTCTACCTTAGTAGAAGAGATGGAGACTATCAACTGATTTTTGCTGCTCCAAGTAATGACACCTGTACCAAAATTGAACACATATCCAGTTGTATATTTTATATCTATCACATCACCAGCTTGGTTAGAATCATAATATCCATATAAATATGCATTATCAATAAAAAGAATGATGTAAACCAAAATTAATTGTTCATTGAATATACATCAATATTTTTTTGCTAACTTTCAATTATCTTGATGTGGTTCCTGTATGAATCTAGATGTAATACCTACTGCATATATGCAATATCAAGTCTAATAATTGTTAGATAAATTAAAATTCCTACAAGTTACTTTTAAAGAGTAGGATTAGATTTTTCACATGCAGGATTAGGATCAAGTTTACAACCAACTTCAATAGGAAAAAAAGTTGGTTTAAAATCTACCATATTAAACCTTTTAAACAAGTTAATAGAATATTATGATTGAGATATAACAACAGAATGTTTATCTTAAAAATTTTCATGCCTAAAAAATAATGTAATAATCCTAAATTAGTGATTTCAAAGTATTATTTCAATTTAGCTTTAATTTTAAAAATTAAACTATTTGAATTGCTAGTAAGAAGCAAATCATCAACATATAAGACAATAAGAAAAATACATTATTTTTAATTTTAACAAAAATATCATTATTAAATGAATAGTTATTGAAACTAATATCTTTGACAGAATTGTTTATTTTTGCTTACCAAGCTCTAGGAGCTTGTTTTAAGCCATATAGATATTTTTTTAATTTACACACAAAAATTTATTTTGTAATTTCCTCAAAACCTTTAGAGGTTGAGTAATGTAAATTTCTTCTTTTAAATCATGAATTTAGGAATGCATTCTTAACATCCATCTAGTGGATTGCCCAACCATATTGAGTAACTAAGGCAATAAGAATCCTAATTGTGCTCATTTTTGTAACAGGTACAAAGGTTTCTACGTATTCGATGCTAATTTTTTTAGAAAACCTTTGAGCTACTAATCTGGCTTTGAACTTAGCAATGTTTCCATTGGCCTTATACTTGATTTTGTAAAGCCACCTAGAGTCAGCAATACTACATTTTTCCAAAGGACAAGATCCCATGTCTGATTTTTAATTAAGATAGAATATTCATATTTCATGGCTTCTACCCATCTTTCCACATGAGATGCATCTTCGAAAGATTGGGGTTTTGGATCATACATACTAGAAAATATACCAAAAATTTTAAAACATTATTTTGAAGGAAAAAATGGGTCTTTCTTTCAAAGTTTTATTATTGACTTAACCATTTTCAATCATATTTTCTCTTAATCAGCTTAATCAGCCCTAGGGGGAACTATTGATGTGACTGATCCATGTGTCCTCCACTTACATATGGAGGTCATCTCACATGGGTGATTTCATCCTGGGTTAGGTTAGGGTTAGGATTAGGGTTAGCTTAGTGTCATGCACTAGGGTTCATTTGACATTTATGAGCATGCCAAGACACTCCATTGTCTTTTAATGTATGTGCAAGATTTGTTTTGTTGTGCAAGCTCTTCCATTGATTGATCGATTCTTCCTTGGGATTACACCGGAGCTACTTTGATTCCATCAGAGTGCAACTTCATCATAGTGCATCGTTTCTGATTCGATTCTCACTAACTCTTACATGGTATCAAAGTTGCACGACTTTCTGTCACACCAAAAGCTTGAACTTATGGGGGAGAGGGATCTCATCATGTTAATCAGTTGCTACACCAATACTCTCCCACACGATGGAGACGGTTATACACCCAAGCAGACCCAACAACATTAGGAGGCAATGACACTGGGAATTTCTTGGGAGGTCACCCATCCCAACACTACTCTGAGGATGGCACGCTTAACCACCTGGTATCAGAGCTGCACGACTTATTCAGCCCTAGGGGGAACAAGTGAAACTTTTCCTCTTATTCCATAATTCCCTATCATTTTCAATTATCTAATTGATTTGTGAGTTAGGTATTGAGTAAGCTAATTTGGTTGAATTCAAAACACATGGAAATGTTCATAAGTTCTGTCTATTCCCCAATTATTCAGTGTATCTGACTATTGAAATTGATTATGTGTTTTATTTAGTGAATTTGGCTACACTCGACACCTTTACAACTATTCCTAAGTTACTTATCTACCTCAAAGGACTGACGATGCTAGGATTTAAACAAATAAGTTTCAGTCTTATTGCCCCTGATTGGAACAAACAAAACTATTCCATAGTTCCATCTCAGAGTTGATAAGATAAATAAACCTTATAATTAAATGAGTTTCACAAGGTCATGATATCCCCAATGAAGTATTAGGTAGTATAGAACAAAAGTAGTGCCATATTCAAATCATTTATACATTATACAAAGAAAAATCCAAGATTTTCCCACCAAAGTGCCCCCTTTCCCTAGCCATTGTTTTTCCTCCAAAGTTTTTTTCCATTAATTAAATTTAAATTTTAAGGTATCAATAGATATTTCACAACAAGAGCTCCATTTTCATGGTTTTTTAATTCCAAGTAATTCCATCCTTGTTTGTGTTGTTTTGAGAAAAAATCCCCTTTTTGGGTGAGATGTGAGGACTTACAAAATCACTTTCCTAATTTAGTTCAATGTACAAACTTTGTCTTGTCTTGTGATCCCCATGTTTTGATGCTTTTCCCAAATAATCCCCCTCTAAACTATTTTATTGATATTTTAAACCATCAAAATGAATTCCAATATGTTAGGTATGAGCCTATCTCCTCTCTAGAAAGCTCATTTTAGAAACCAAAGTATCCCTGAAATTGGTGATACTAATTTTAAACATATGGACTTACCTAAGTTTTGGGTGAGATGTGAGGACTCTTGTAAGAGAATTGCATTAGAAGAAATGATTTTTGACAGTGGTCCTAATACATACAGGTGACTTTCCTAATTTAGTTCAATGTACAAACATTGTCTTGTCTTGTGATTCATGTTTTGATGCTCAAACCAAATAATTGAGAGATCTCAAGGACAATTTATCACTCAATTAGATGCTCAACACATCAATATGGACCTTAGGATTATTCTCATTTTAGATGCCAAAGTATTGACTCTGGAGATGACATATAAGTATGAACTAACCCCCAACAAGTATTGGTTAATGATTATTAACTCTTGGATAAATAATAAGAAGAAAGGGCCTTCTAAACTTGTCAAATCTCTTTACATGAATGATTTTATTGGAGAATTATCAAAAATAATCACACTATAATCTAGGGTGATGAGACTTCCTTTCACTAGAGAACTTTACAATTGGATGAGTATCTTCATCAACTTTATTTATGAAGGAAAATAGGCCTTAAGTTAGGGAGAGATCATCTGTGAGAACTTGAAAAGTAAACTCACCTAGTTGAATAACACCAAGTCATTCTATATGACATCATACTTAATGTATACCATTTTAGGATAGAGGATATGGATTGGTATTTTAGGGAAAGGGAGGAAAATATATCCAGGCCCATATATGGCAGTTATAATCAGTTAACTAATGAGAATAGCTAGATTCGCATCATAAGGGTGAATGATGCATTCACCATATTTCTAGTGAGGTTATTAGAAGGATGCACTGCCAATCAGATTTCCCAAGAAGCTAAGTAGTTGGTGACCAAATTTGGTAGCTTATTCATCCAATTTTAAAGATTTTCCTATATCAAAGTTGTAGGATTTGAAGGAATTACATAAAAACTCCCTGTCTACTGTATTGATGAACTTATTCTCATTGATTTAAGCAGACAAATAGATATTCTTCATAGAATTTGTAAGGATAAGGGAGTACAAGGAATTCAGTTTCCCATCACCCTAAGCAACTATATTTTTAGATCATGCATTGATGTATATAATGTTGAAAGAATAATTATTCCTTTCAATATGCATCCATTTTTCAAAATACCCTCATTCGATAAAAAAAACTTCATCAGAAAAAATACTTGGATACCCACAACATACTCTCATGTTCCTACTATTGAATATTATTGGGGATATTGTGATGATGAATTCAACGTAAGGAGAAGATCATTTGCAATAATAAATCATTAATAGATTTAGATTTTATAGTTGTATCAAGTTCCAAAAGGTATGATTAATGATGGTTCTGACATATGCAATCCTAAATTTGAAAGATCTATTTAGTATACTCTATTTCATATTATAGACTGGTCACATGAGAGAGATAATACTGATGATTTTACAACACCAATGATCATGATAACTAATAAATGGTACCCTAATAAATTGGTATAATTTAAAGATTCAAAAAAAATTATTTCTTCTCAAATACATCAAGACATGTCTTCTTCATCATTCCAATAACCTCTTAACACAGAGGTTTATATCCACATGCTAAGATCTCACTTTATGTTAGAAGTGTTATAGGTATTTTCTCGTTCGTTATCAATTTAATGAGTTAGCTACTAAATAAAGTACACAACTCAGAAATGATGGAGGGTTTATGTTACCTTAGATGTCATATGATGGATGAATGGGCACAAAGTATAAAATGGATCCTGTTGTTGTCATTTGATATCCTGTAAGTAAGAAATACTAACACAAAAATGGATTATATGGTTTATGCAGGGTTTTCTCAACAAAGAAAATCCAGGAAGCGTTAACTTCCTTGGTGGATGTACACCCCCATTTTTAGAACAAAAGTGATATAAATAAAAGATAAACTGATAATATGTAGAAAATTAAGAAATATAGAATTTGAAAGTAACTATGATGGATCTAAACACAAATTTTATTGAAATAAATGTAAACTTAATATTACCTGACTGGGTCAACGGTGACCGCGATTGTGTCAGAGGCAGGTCGACAACAACCTGTGAGTGAGATCTGAGTAATGGGAGAATATGAAAACCTGCAAGATCTGGATGTAAACCAGAAGTAGTAGAGGTTTGAAGATGCTGGAGTCAACATGTAGAAGGGATATGAAGGATCAGAAACTAGAAAGTAACAGAAAACAAAGATTGGAAGGGTAGGTTAGGAATCAAGACCCTAGTCAACGGTGACCAGGGTGAAGATGGGTTGGCTTTTAATGCAACAAAGGGGTTGATGGTGGTTTTAGTAGACTGAAGAAGGTACAGAACTCATGCAGGGGATGAGGAGATGGCTCTAGAGAGAAAAAATAGTAGTAAAATAACGAAGGACCAAGTCGATGATGATCTGACAGGGTCGACGTTTATGACTGTAGAAAAGTTGGATAAGGCCAAGGAAAAGCAAGCTGAAAAAGAAACCTGCAAGTATGAAACCAAGGAAGGAAGATGATGATAGAGATCTGAGTGTTGTTAAGGATGATCTGCTCCTATAAGATGTTAGATACAAGAAAAATAATGATAATATGATAAAATATTGAATAAAGAAACACAAAGATAATGATAAGCTCACGAAGGATGATCGTGAGCAATGCAAGCACGTTCCAAGGAGGTCTGAAAGGTCTGGAACTACTTCAGGAATTCTCAGGCATGAGAGACAGTTCACAGGTCACAAGGAAGCTTGGATGTTGTATGCATATGATGATTATGGAAAGAAAGGGCTTAACTTTATAGGGTCAACGATGAATGGGCTAGGTCACCTCTGAATACGGGGAAATTTTCCCCAATGGGGCTAGATTTTATGATTTTGGTGTGATTTCAGGCTTTTAAGGATTGGTAAAATGCTTTAAAGCATGTAGGTGGGAAGAAGTTGTGTCATGGGTGAGTTGGAGGTAGAGATAGGTTAGAAAAAACATAGGGATGCAAAATAGAAAGTCTATTAGGGAAAGGTAATGGGTATTAATTAATTAATAGGAATTTAATTAATTAATATGAATTAATTATGGCTAGAGGTGATGGGGTATGGGAATTTAAATTAAATTAAGGGGTATAGCTAAGACCATGTTAAAAACATGCACACATGGGCAGATAAGGGTATAGATACCAAATTTAGGTGTCTACATTTTGCCCCTTTTTGTTGAGTGGTTTGCAATAGCAAGCCATGAGACAAAAATGATGAGAGATTAAGGGTAAATGAGGATTGACAAAAGGTAGATGATGAGATCCCCCTCAAATGGGGGATCGATGATGCCAAGGGAAATCGATGACGTGTTTGAAAAAGGTAGATGATAAAGGGTGGGTGGGTGAAGAAAAATGGGTAAAATGATTACCAATGAAATATGCCCCAAGAAAAAAGGAATCACAATAACAATAAAAATTATGGTGGTGACTCCAATATCACATCGGTAGAGGAAAATTGTGATCTCAACGGAGACAGGCTACAATGTTCTATTGGCCAGTGAGTGGGTGAAGATCACTGCAGTATGGATGCAAGCCGTGATGACCAATGGGTCATAGGAAAACATCAAAATATGTGCAACTAAATGTGAAAGGTATGTGAAATCCTTTGTACACAAGGAATCAAGTGAATAGGTATGTGTCTGCAAGGGAAAAGGATGAAATTTTGGTACCCCAACACAGGACACAAAAATGGCCATGAAGGCAAAGTGAAAAAGTGGGTGATGAAATAATATGCCCCAAGCGGGAGTAAAAATGGCCAAAAAGGTGTACTTTGAGAGTAGAAATGGATAAAGTGAATGTTGAAATAGAATGCCCAAAGGGGGGAATAAATATGGCCTTAAAGGAGGACTTTCATGTGTGGATTAGATAGGATTGTGAAATAAAATGCCCGAAGGAGGAGTAAAGTATGGCCACAAAAAGTGGGCTTTGAGGGTAGATTGGATTAAAAAATGCTCTGAGGGGAAAAATAAATATGGCCACAAAGGAAAAGAAGGAAAGGAATGATTTGGATGTAGAATTAAAATTCCTAGAGAGAAAGAAGATATGGAATGCATGACAAAAATGCCTTAGGAAAAAGTAAATATGGCCAAAATGTGACTTCAAAATGGACTGATGAAATATTAAAACAAAATGCCCTAAAGGAAGAGTATAGATGAATAAAGGTGGACTTATGATAGATGAGAGATTGGGAAGTGAATAAGAATAGATAAAATGCAACTTAACAATGGTGACCTATGGGTATGAATGACACTATGTCATATTAAGGAATGTGTGAGGAAAAGATGCCTCCAACTACATTGGAGGTAAACAAGAAGGGGATCCAGGTAACACAAGGCACATGCAACCAAAACAGATGTTAGTATGCAACCAATGATAGTTGGTCATACCAAAGATCATAAGGAGCATGGATGAAATGAACTCATAAACCTAATGTCAACATGACAAAAGGGGTTTGAGATGTAACTTGTATGCAGGAAGAGGGTTCTCCAAAAGTGGTGTTCCCTAAAACTATGCCCAACTCTGGGAAGGGGAAAGAGCAAACTGATCAATGCGGGAAGTTTACTAGAAGAAAGTTGATCAATGCAGGAAGCTTTCTTAGGATGCTAATAAAATGGAAGGTTGATCAATATGGGAAGCCTTCAAATGCCATAAGGAGTAGCCATCCTTCGAGGGTATGGTCTACTTTATACATAATATAGATGGCAAGAATAATATATATGATAGTCCGTCCTTCAAGGGATCAATCTATTTATTTATTTTTTGATTTTGATTTCATGCTTTTTTTTTCTTTTTTTGCATGAACAATTGTCCTTTGAGGGATCAGTCTATTTTTAATAACTTTGATTTTTGACAAGAGCATCCATGATTTTTTATTTTTACATGGGGGAGAGCTTGGGACTAGCTAAGTAGACCACTTAAGAGGGGATAATGAATGTACAAGAGACACCCCTGGACCCTTTGCATGGTTCCAATAGGTGAATAAGAGGGTGATGGATGTAATGATCATGAGTTCTCACCAAGAAGGGAGAACCTATCCATAAGGAAAATGCTATGGGAAGAGCCATGGTGCCCATATTTAAGGTCACATCTAGGAAGTGATGGAAGACCACATAATTCCAAATCATCACAATGAGAGATGGAAAAGGCTAAGATGGAGGAATGATCTAAAGATATGACTAAGAGCACTGGTAGACATGCTAACAGTAGAATGTTCACAAGTGCAATGTGTTAAGAGGTTCCACTTCTGGTTTACCATCAAGGGAGGCCAATCGATAGGCTCCTGACCCATACTTATGCATGATAATGTATGGTCCAATCCAGTTAGGGGAAAAATTTTCCACATTGGCTCCTTTCTAGAGTGGTGATGTTTTGATTTTCTTTGAGGATGAGGTCACCGACATTAAAGTCATGTTCTTTAAGGTGCTTATTGTAAGCACATTTAATGCACTCTTGATAAACATGATGGTGTTCCAAAGTGAGAAGGTGAGCGTTCATCTAACAACTTGAGTTGTGCTAGACATGTTTGGTGATAGTCTTCATCAGAGATGAAGTCACGTTAAGGGACATGCACAAAGATGGAATTTGAACTTCAAGGGGAAGGATGGATTCAAAACCGTAAACAAGAGAAAAAGGTGTAGCCCTCATGGAGGTACAAATACTAGTGTGATAGGCCTAAAGGGAAAAAGGAAGCTGGAGATGCCAATTACGACTTGCTTGATCAATAGTTTTGGAAAGAATGTTTTGAAGGGTTTTATTGGTAGCTTTGGCTTGGCTATTAGCTTGAGGATAATATGGAGAAGAGAAGCTGAGTTGGATGTTGAATGCATTGCATATTTTCTTAAGATCTTTGTTTTAAAGGACTTTCCGTTGTCCATGACAAGTTTGTGGGGAATTCCAAAGCGAAAATGATGTGTTGGTAGATAAAATTAATGATTGGACCAGATTTAGTTGAGGTGAGTGGGATTTCTTCCACCCATTTAGTGAAATATTCAGTTACAGTGATGATAGAGTGATGTTGTTGTGAAGAACAAGGATTAATAAGACCAATGAGATCAAGACCCCATTGTGAAAAGGGCCAAAGGTCTTGAGCCGAATGCAAATCTTGGCTAGGAATGCGAATAAGATTGGAATGTTGTTGACATTTTTCACATTTCTTAACGTACTCATAACAGTCATGATTAAGGGAAGGCCAATAATAGCCAAGATGAAGGATGCACTTAGCAATGGCTAAGCCACTAAAGTGTCCACCACAAATACCATCATGGACTTCTTGGATGGCCCGAGAGGCTTCATGGGACCTTAAGGCATCGAAGAAGAACACCATCAAATCCACGTTTATAAAGAATTTACACCAAGGATCACATAGCAGTTGGCATGCTGAAGGAAAGACCTCTTAGCATTCTTGGATAGATCAGGGGGAATAATGGATTGGGATAAATAATCAAATATTTGGGAATACCAAAGGTATGATGAATTATATTCAACAAGATTAACTTGGGGTAATTCATGAAATGGTCGATCACTGTGATGAATGATGACAAAAAGCTTGGATTCCTCTGTTTTCCAAGGAATAAGAGCTGCAAGAGATGCCATCGTATCAGTGAAATGATTGGTCGATCTAGGAACAACTTGGATGGTGTAGGAATCAAAGGCTTCAAGGAGAAGATGAACAATGTCATGATATTTTTGAAGGGTATCATTTTTGCATTGATACTCACCTGTGACTTGTTTGATTACAAGTTCAGAATCCCCATAGATGTCAAGAATTTGAACACCTAAAAAGGTAGCAGTTTCAAGACCTAAGATAAGGGCCTCATACTCTGCCATATTGTTTGTACACTCAAAATTGAGTTTGTTTATGAGGGGAATAGGAGTTTCCCAAGGAGGAATGAGAATGATGCCAACACCTCCCCCTTGCTGACACTTAGAGCCATCGAAGAAGAGAGTGAATTTAAGAGTGCCATATTCGTGATGAAATTGATTAATGGATTCATCCAGAAATTTCTCATGAGGAAGATGTGAACTAGGAAGGGGGGCTTCTGCTAATTGGTCTGCAATAGCTTGGCCCTTAATATATTTTTGAGAGATGAACTTGAGGTCAAAATCAAGACATGAGCATGAGCCACCGAGTGATACATCATTATGATATGGCTTAGAATGCATCATCTTAAGGAGATGGAAGCTAGTAACGACATACATCTTATGATTAAGGAGATAATGCCAAAGCTTTGAAGTAGTAAAGAAGAGAGCACAACACAACTTTTCAGCTTCAGTGTAGTGGGTTTCATAGTCATGAAGGGTGTGACTGATGTAATAAACAACCTGCTCACGACCTTGGTCATCACGATGTGCTAACATAGCTCCTAAGGCATGATTAGTAGTAGAGATATATAGATAAAAGGGCTCCCCCTCACATGGAGGTGTAAGCACTGGTGGAGACAAGAGATATTGTTTAAGATCATCAAAATCCTTCTGGAAATTATGGTCCCAATTGAATTCTATGTCCTTCTGAAGGAGGTGATGAAAGGGTTGACAATGATTTGAAAGTTGTGAGATGAAATGATGGATTGGAGGTGGCCTTGAAGGCTGCGAAGCTGCTTAAGATTGGAAGGAGGAGGCATTTCGATGATTGCCTTAATTTTTTTGGGGTCAACTTCAATGCCTCATAATAGAAATGATAAATCCAAGGAGTTTTTCCAGTTAAGACTCCAAATACACACTTGGCTGGATTGAGATGAAGACAAAAATGAATAAGGCACTCAAAGAGGACTTTGAGAACGAGAGATGGTTGCGTCGATGTTTAGATTTACCTAAAATATCATCAACATAATATTCTATGGTTTTGTGGATGAGATCATGAAATATATAAGTCATGGCCCACTGATAGGTAGTGTTGACATTCTTTAGACTGAAAGGGCATGACCCGATAACAAAAGGTCCCCCAAGGGGTGATAAAGGAAGTCTTGTGTTGGTCTTCTGGTGCGATGAGAATTTGATTATAACCAGAGAAACCATCCATGAGAGAAAACATCTCATGGCCTATGGTAAGATCCACAAGCTGATTGATGTTTGGAAGAGGAAAGTCATCTTTAGGGAAAGCGAGATTGAGATCTTGAAATTCAGTGCAAATACAAAGTTTTCTAGAATGCTTTAGTGACAGGAAAATGTTAGAAACCCATTGGGGATCATCAATGGGGATAATGAAATTAGCAAAAAGAAGGCACTGCAACTCTTCTTTGACAAGGAGGGAAACACGAGGATGCATGCGGTGAAGCTTCTGCTTTACCGGTTTAGCATTGGGAAAGGTGACGATATTGTGGATGAAGATAGAAGGGTCAAGACCTGGCATATCTGAGTAAGACCATGTAAATTCCTGGCTATGATGGGAGATGAATGCAGTGAAAGATTCAAGCTCATGTGGATCAAGAGATTTGGCCACTTTGAGAATGTGAGGCTCCTGAGGAGTCCTGATATTGACATCGATGGTGGCTTCATTGAGAAGAGTAGGTGTGTCAGATGGTAAGGTCTTATGAAGATAAGAATCTTCTACCCCCATGTGGGAAAGAATGACATCATCATCAGCACACTGAAGGACATTCATGGTAGAAGAATATTCTTCTATCATTTCCAAATGGCAAAGGGGAAGGGACCTAGTCTGATTTTCACACTGATAAGTGACTGGTCCCAAAGTGATGGTGGAGACTAAAAAAAATTTAGAAGCAATGGAGAAATATCATCCATTTCCATGGAGATTCATGGGATGGAGAAGAATGATGGAGAAGGTATCCATGAGAAGGCATGTCTCTAAGATGGTGGAATGGGGTCAGGGGATTGCTCTTGGTAGCCTAACCCAAACTTCTTTGTGAGGTTTACGGACACTGATCGATAATAAGGCCATGTGGCCCATGCTCATAACATCCCATGTTAAATCCTTTCCATGCGCAATGATGGAGATAGGTGTGTGCAAAATATGGTTTGTTAAGGAATCCAAAACCACCAGTATAAGGTTTGGCATGTGGAATATCATCGATGTGGGAAGAGGGGGTATCAAAACCACCATAAATGAGATTGGTGTGAAGATGTGGTGGACCGAAAGGAACAACATCCCAAATGTTTGGTTGGTACATAGGTTCCTTATCAGGTCTACTGATATGGTGAGGAGTGGGAAGAGTGTTGAGTGTGAGGAGATGATACTCCCCCAACATGAGTTTATCCATTACTTTATCTAGGGAGTCATCATTAGGAAGTTTGGAAGAAGGAATGGATGAGTTGTGGATGGTGCAGATGGATCATTCTTGGAAACAGTACATCATTTGTTCTATAGGTCATGTTGCACATTTTGAAGGGAGGAGCATCCCTAGGAAGTGTCAAAATATTTCCCTCATGCTCATACTTAAGGGAATGATGAAGTGTAGAGGGGACACAATGCATGACATGGATCCATGGTTGTCCAAGGAGAACATTGTACTAAAATTCTCCCTCAATGATGTAGAAGACCTCATGGAGGAGCTTCTCACTGAATGCAGGATAGGAAGAATGAACCATTCCTAAGGTGGGAGCATGACATCATTGAAAGTGTGAAGGACCATGGGTGTCTGGGTGATAGATGCCTTAGGGATCTTAAGTTGGTTGAAAGTATGTGATGGAAGGATATTAATGCTTTCCCCACTATTGATCATGGATCATTGAATGAATGTATCATTGATCCTGACCATAATAAAGAGGGGAAGGTCATGTTCTTCCAGTGACAAGATGTCTGGAATTTCAGCATCATCGAATGAGATAGCCAGAAGCAGTAAGTGCTCCTACAAGAGATGCGAAGGGTTGAGCCTCATCAGTGGATGTCATGAATATGCTTTAAGGCTTCAGTGAGAGCCTGTCTATGGTCTGGTGAGATTTGGATGAGCTCGTAGAGTGACATATTGACTGGGGCCTAGTGGAGTTGTTTGACTATACTCTGTTCAATGGGCTAGGGGCTTAAGATGGAAACCTTAGGTTTCAATGATGTGGTTAACTCCTTAGGAGGAGGAATGATAATGAAGGTCTTGGATTTTGGTTCAGAGGTTGATTTTGGATCACATGGGCTAGATCGAGTGGTTACCCAAACAACATTAATGAACAAAGGGGGACCATCCTTGGAAGAGTCATCTCCCAAAGGTGGGATGACAAATATTGGACTGGATGTGGAGGAAGGGATGACTCGGTCCAAGAAGAAGTCTTTCCTCTTCAATGAGGTTATGGATAATGGCCTGGAGTGCTCTACAATGCTCAGTATCATGCCCAAGGGGTACGAATGATAGGTGCACATAAGGTTGGAATTGAACCATGAAGGCTTCTTTCCATTTGGATCAAAGGCCTTGATAGGTGGAAGTGATTGCAGAGGTTTGTAGTAAGTGTTGGAATATTTCCATATATGATCTAACTAAAGTGCTAGAAGATGCCTTGTGAGATATCTTGGATGTTTGGGGTAAAGTCTGAGTATGTTGATGTGATTTGAATCTAGTTTTGATGTTGGTTGGTGCTTTAGTATTGAATGGTTTTGGATTGGTGGGCTGAAATGTTTGGGGTCCTAAAATAGATGACATTACATTGGATTGTCTAACTCTAGGAGTGATTATAGATTTCATATGTGGAGATGCACTCTTGGGAGGAGTGACAAAAATTTCAACTGGAAGGTCATGGATGGTGATGTCATGGTTGGTACGGGTGTAGGAAGCAACATTTGTTTGATGTAATCTAAGGAAGGCATGAGATTGGTTGGATTGTGTTGATGACATGGAAGGAACATTTGAGGTCATTGCAAGCTGAAGTGATTTTAAGAATTCCTCAAATGATGAAATTGGTGTGAAGGAAGAAGGTAGCATGGATGTGGTTATAGTAATTGATGTGGGTAAAATAATGGGAGGAGGAACCAACCTAGGTTCTAAGGATGGTATGACGGGAAAAGGTGGAATGGATATAGGTGAGGTAGTCAATTATAACGAAGTAGATGTAAAAGGTATGGGAGTTGATGGAGGACCAATGTTGGATGTAGAAATAGGTTGGAATGGTTGCTTCATGAATGTCTCTAAGGGCATGAATGATATATTTGAAAATGGGGTTCTAGTAGTTGTAGATGTGGGAGTGGATGTTGAGATAAATGTAGGTATGATAGATGTAGGAACAATATCAAAGGGGGTAGATGTGATCGATGATGAAGGAGAAGAAGTTGTGGATGGGATTGGTTCCTGATTAGCAGTATGAAGAGTGTTTATAGTGTGAGCATTGGGTGGTTGGGTTGTAGTAGAAGTGGTAGCTTGGCTTGTTGGTGCATGATTTGGGAAAGGTTGTTTGAAGATGTCAAGTGGTTGATTGGGTGAGGCATTTGGATTGTCCACTTGAAGATCACCCTGATCAATGAGTTTTTGGACCAAATCCTTGAAATTTAGACATCTCTCTATGTCATGCCCTCAGACTTGGTGGTACTTGCAATAATGGTCTTCATGATACCACATGGGTTTTGGTCTTGACTCATCAAAGGGTGGATAGGAGGAAGTGTGATAAGGTTTACTGCCATCAACTTGTCAAATATTGTACTATATGACTCCCCTAGGGGAGTGTAGTTGGGCGTTGTTTGAAGGGCTCATTGTTGAGTCCACGTACTAGATGTAGGTGTGGAAGATGATTTAATGACCACAACATTGGCCGCCACCTTTGATTTGTCATTTTGCATGGAGGACTTGGTAAATTCATGTTTAGGTTTGTTTGATTTTAATTTTAAATGACCCTGCTCAAGGGCACATGTTTCAAGTTTACGAGCCATGGTGAAGGCTTCGTCGAAGGTTCAGAATGATTGGATTTGTAAAGTAGAAGATATATGCTTCACACATGAACATGAGAAGAGCTCGATGAGATCAGTTTGCAGAAGAGGGAAGGATAACTAGTTTATAATGCCATGCCATCATGTGCAAAAGTCTGTGATGGAATCATCCTCAAACTGTCAGATGGTGTATAGATCATTGATCAGTTATTTTACGCACGCAATGTTAATTGAAAAGTGTTCTAAAAATAGTTGCGTGAGTTGGGAGAAGGAGAATATAGAATATTGAGGAATACTATTGTACCAGTCTAGCATGGGACCATCCAAGGACATGGGGAAAGTGTGAAGCATTAAGTCTTGATCATGTGCAATAAGGTAGCATGCATGTCTGAATGCACAAAGATGTTATTGTGGATCCTCTTTTCTGTTAAACTTGGAGAATTTTGGTAATTCCTAATGTAGAGGATACAATTTAATTGGTATGGATGGGTGAATAGGATCATTACAGATTTGTTTGTATGATAATGAAACCTTGGATCCTAGAGTAGCGGCTTTGAGGTTGGCTAACCTATTCACGAGAGCATGCATAGGGTCATTCAAAAGAGTCTTTTGGGGATGAGAGGTGGTGGTTGCATGTAAGAAGTGGCCAGATGAGTTTTTTGGTGAATTTGTGGATGTGAGGGTGTTTGAGGAATTTGATGGGGTGAGTGTAAATCATGGGATGTGATTGAAGGGGTGGTTGTTGAAAGAATTATTTTTGAGAAATGGGAACATGGTATGATTGTTGGGACTGAGTAGGTTGCTGGGGCAAGTGTTGAGTGGGGATGTGGGTATGAATGGGTTGAAATTGTTGATGAAATGGATTAGAATTTGAATAATGTAGAGCACCCATGAAAGGGGGTTGAGAAATATTGACAGACATGCTAGATGTGAGAAGGTCATGTTGTTTGAATGGGGGATGTGATGTTTGGGTATGTTGGTTATGGACACTAGTAAAGATAATGATCCGAAGAGGTGATAGGGAGGGTAGTGTTGATTTTTTTGTTGATTGGAGGGAGGTTATGAGGAATAGGCATGACTATCTGGGTAGTTTGGTGAGATGGGGGATTGGTGGAAGAGGAAGCAAGATGGGTTGTAGAAAGTTCATTTACTGCAAATTGGGTGGTTTGGGGATTGGTATGATAAGGATAAAGTTTTTGAAGTGGTGGAAAATATGGGGGAGCTGAGTGGATCTCCTAAGGAGATAATCTTGGAGTGCCACTGGATTGGCATCCAGAAGCTCTTGAAACATGGTATCACTAAGAGAGACTTAGGAGGTCCAAAAGGTTCCAATCTAATGGATGGTGGGGTAGCTGGCCTAGATGAGATAGATTGATGATGTAAGAATGGATTGGTCTCTTCTAAGGTTTGTAGTGTGAACAAGGGGTCCTTGTTGAGAGACATTTTATGAGAGGATGAGTTTCCATGAGATAAATAATCAAGGGCACAAATGAGGTAACTGTTGTGTAGATGTTTGAGATGAGGAACTATTTGAAGCAAAGTTTTGTTCCATTTTCTTGGCTGCGGAATGAGTAATTACAAGCATGAAATAAGTTTTTATGCTAATAAGGTCAAGCAGAGGATTATTTTTATGTTTTTTAGATTACTAAGAAAGTGTGAAAAAGAAAAGGGGATGGATAACGAGGTACCTAGGAGAAGGTAATCTATTTCTGGTTTTAGGTTTGTTATGGCTTGGGAAGTCTCATGCAGGCTTCCTGTTGGGTGATCAAATCCCAATCAGTCAACCAAGAAGGGCATTGTTTTGATGTGTGAGGTTTTGGTTGTGTGTGAAGAGGTGAGATGTAGAAGGTTAACCCCTACTTAAACTATGTGAGTAAACATAATGCAGAAAAAAAGGTTATTTTTAATACTAAATTGAAGTGTGATCTTTTGATGAGGACACACACATGAAAGGGAAGTGCGATGTAAAAATGAGAAAATAGGGAAAAAATAAGAATACCTGGATAAATATTTTCCTTTTTATCTGAAATCTAGGTGGGAATAGAAATCCAAGCAGTCAAGCCAACATGAGCAAGCAAAAAGAGAAGCCTTATGTTACAGTGTTAGTAGAAGACAGAAAAAAAATATGAAAGAAATGAAAGGGATCACCTAAAGGGTGGTCCCACCGGGAGTGCCAGGAATGTTGTAGGTATTTTCTCATTCATCAATTTAAATGAGTTAGCTATTAAAGAAAGTACACAACTTAGAAATGACGGAGGGTTTATGTTACCTCTTGATGTGATGGATGGATGACAGGCATAAAGTAGATGATGGATCTTGCTACTACAAGGTGATAACCTACAAATAATAAAGACTAAACATGGAAATAGATTAAATGGTTTATGCGGGGGTTACCTGAAAATGTAATTCTAGGAAGTTTTAACTTTATTGGTGGATGTCAACCCCCATTTGTTAAACAAAAGTGATATAAATGACGGATAATAATATAGTATGCAGAAAATGAAGAAATACAGAATCTAAAAATGATAATGATTGATCCAAGTACTGATTAGATTAATTAAAACATAAAGTAAATAATACCTGACTGAGGTCAGGGGTGACCCCGATTGTGCAAAGGCAGGTTGATGATGACATGGGTGTGAGGATCTAAGTGACAAGAGAAATATGTAAACCATGCCAGATCTGTATGTAAACTAGAAGTCAACAGAGGTTTGAAGATGTTGCAATTAACCTGTAGAAGAAATATGAGGGAGAAGAGACCAAAGACCAGAAGGTAACACAAAACAAAGATTGGAAGGGTAGATTGGGAACCAAGACCCTGGTTGATAAAAATGACGGTGAAGTGACAATGAACTGGAGTGTAGATAGGCTGGTTTTGATGTAACAGAGGGACAAGATGGTGGTTTAATAGGATGGGGAAGGTACAAAGCACATGCAGGGACTAGGAAGGCTCAGAAAGTAGAAAAAACAATTATAGAGGACCGAGTTGATGACGAATCAAGCTAGGTGATGATGATTATAGCAAAGTGAACAGGGCTGAGGAAATGGCAAGTGAAAAAGTAACTTTCTAGTATAAAAGCTAGAAGAGGAAGATGATGACATAGAAGATGAGTGTTGTTGAGGACTGATTTGCTCTTACAAGAGGTTATATATAAGAAAAATAATGATAATACAATAAAATATTGAATAAAGAAACACAAATATAATGATAAGCTCACAAAGGATGATTATGCGTGATGCAAACATGTTCCAAGGAGGTCTGAAAGGTCTTTAACTGCTTCAAGAATGCTCTGGCATGGGAGAGAGTTGATAGATCACACGGAAGCTTAGATGTTCATATGCATTTGATGATTATGGAAAGAAGGGCAAATTAAAATTTATAGGGTCGATGATGACTAGGCTGAGGTCACCAAAAAATGCGGGGAAAGTTTCCCCAATGGGGCTAGATTTTATGATTTTGACGTGATTTCGGGATTTTAAGGATTGGGAAAATGATTTAAAGCATGTAGGCGGGAAGGGTGTGTCATGGGTGAGTTGGAGGTAGAGATAGGTTAGAAAAACATAGGGATGCAAAATATAAAGTCTATTAGGGAAAGGTAATGTGTATTAATTAATTAATAAGAATTTAATTAATTAATATGAATTAATATATAACTATGGGTGATGGGGTATGGGCATTTAAATTAAATTAAGGGGTCCATGATGCAGTAAAACTAAATATGCAGAATTTGCGACTAATTTGAATTTACCATTATAGATAATTTGAATTGCCATTTAGTTTTGATCCCCCTACTTAAGGATTACAAGCAGTCATATCCTTACAAAGTTTTTAATATGCCCATTCATCTCCTAGCTTCATCTATAGCTTGTCATGTTAAATGAAAGCATGGAGGCATCCAATTATTATTCTTTAACTTTAAGATGCAATGGACATACAGTTACTTCAACCACCTAAGGAAGTGATCTATAGTGGGCTGTTTCGAACCATAGGTTTTAACCATTATTCAGCATTAGAAACAGACTTGTGATGACAGTAACTCTCAACATTCATCCATCCTAGTCCTTACATGGTTTGGCTAAGCAAAAATGAATCTGCTTACTGTGACTGGCTTATTCACGTTGAGAAGTCCTATTTTATTGTCATTTGAAAGTAGATAAAGCAGTCATAAGATTGGATTTCCTCTTGTAAACAAGATTCCATTTGATTCCTTCTCAATCTTCTAATGTTATACTGCATCTTGATAATTACCATTTGTAAATACAAAATGTTAGCAATATTCTACCTTGTTTGTGGAAATATCTGACATTACATGCACAATTATTCTCTCCTCAAGTTTAGGTTACTAAAATATTACTTAAACTTGTCCAGGGCATATTATCTTAGTCTTATGCATCAAACAGATCACAGACATTTAATAACATTCAAACTTTGATTTCTAGATTATACATGTCAATTAACTCCTTAGGAACAGCCTAGATGATAGATTGCAATATAACTAGCTAATTCATTGCTCCCCAAACATTCGCAATACGACTTCACGGAAACAATATACTCCCTGCTGCAACAAGCAACCCTACCTCAAAGCACAAAATTCATAGGTTTATAATTATGTTATACCTTTTTAGGGATTATTCCTCGTCCATTAGTCAGGGTGTATCAACTGTGTTTAGACGCTTGGACTAGCTTCATGATCAATTCTTTGCGAGCAATCCAATATTCACTAGTAACTAAGAATTTTGTGATAAAACTATGACCTTTTGGACCTGTCATAGAACATCATCAAGGATAGATTTTAATGATATGGTCTCAAGAGTCTCTCATACATCCACAATTGGCTGTTAAAAGCATGGGTCTAAATCTAATTTGACATGCATTCAATTTTTCTTCATACCTAAAATTAGTCTTGTTATTTCCTCATTTAAGGCTTTATGTCACCAATTTTTTCCTTGAGATTCATAAACAAGGAATTCGCTGTTACTATGATTGGCTTCCATATCCTTAACCTGAATTGTATATCCCTCAGCTTACATGCTATTGATCTCTTTCATTCCTTCTTCTAAATATATCCTCATATGTCTATAGATTTACCCATTGCTTGTGCATGAAAAGATCTCCATTATCAAGTAGATTCAAACTTCTACAAAAACTTAATGAGCTCTGATACCAATTGTTAAAAGTGCACAAGCAATTACATACTGAGCAGATAGGAAATCCCTTCTAAATAAAATAAAGTTGACAATATTTTATTTCATTTACCATTACATCACATGTTACCATTCATGACAACCATCCATTCATAACCATGTACCTCCCCATGTATCTCCGCTTAAGCATATAAATCCAACCACAAGTCTCAAGATCAACATGAAAGAGAGTTCACTAAGACAGCCACAAATTATCTCGTGAAAACCCTCATTTTGTGAGAAAACAGACTTAAACATATGCTATATATTGATGGGAAACAATGAAGTAACTTAGATGAAACACCATAGATTCACAAGGAGACATATGACCCCTGAATTTAGTAGAGCAACATGTAACCTTTAAAAGGAGCACCAAAGAAACCTAATTTAGTGAAGCACCCAATCCAAAAGCTTGAGGATGTCACCACCTTGATTGGTGACCAAGAATACAATCAACCACTGGAAGATTGTCTGATGTCTGATATTGCTAAGTCATGCCACAACTGATGTGAGATAACCAAATTACTTCAACTCATACATATCCTAGCTGTAGGGACAGTATTTTGTTTACGGAAGACTAAGAAAGATAATTCTTGATCTCTTACTCCCCCAAAATCTTTGACTCTATCTCCTTTCTCTCATTCCTTCACATTAATATTCAACCTAAATGGATTTTCTTCCATCAATATCACCTGCATGATCTAAGTTTGATCTAACTACCTAAGAATAATTAATCATTCTCCTTATATTTGAGGCTAAAATCGCACTTCTTCCTGTCCAAGAGCACTAGCTCAAAATCTACTTTGCTTCAACCAAGCTATTGATTGATGCTTTGGCTCTTCTTTCTAAACTGTGAAAGATAGATTGGTAACATAGTTGATCTAATTTTCCTATCCCAGTGTCAATTGATAATCACGCAAGACTCCCAATCAATTGTGCTACCAGAAAAATGACATAGAGACAACATGTTGTGGTCGAAGGGGGCATCATCAGAGGTAAACAAGGCAATATTTTGAAAAAATCTCCAAAAAAATGTGGAAAAAGTAGAAGATTTAATGTCCCGCATTTGAAACCTCTCGGGACAGTTGTGGATAGAATATTACAAATTGATCCTTGACAAATCCAGTGAAATAGCCGCATTTTTCCAGACTTCCAATGTTATTAAAATAGTGTAGTATCCCAAGATAAGTCCTATTGCATGGATCGATTAGATATATTGGGAAAAAAATACCCGATCATGCTTCACGAAAAGCCAATTTGTGATCATATCCAGTTCATTGCAGCATAGGTGAAAAACAATGTTTGGGACAAATGGGACACATGGACCTGAAATAGTCAAAACACCGTGAGGATGTGAGATTGGGATCACATGAAGACTTGTCTTATACTTGTGACCCAAAGGGAAGAGTGCTCATCAATCTCACCCCCAAACTTCAAACCCATGAAGCCTATTTTGATTCAGAACTCCGATTTGACTTATTGGACAGGGAACGACATGAGTCTATGCCACAAAAATTAGATTTCTTATTTTTAATGAGGGTAGGTGGGTGACAAATAACTTCTAAACGAGTCACGTCCACTCTCTACAAAAATATGCATTTAGCTCAGGAACTTTTTCACGTCTGATATGGTCAAGCAATTTCCAACCAAAACTCAAAAGTTAGAGAAAACATCACTCATAATGCCATCTTGATCTTAGTTGTCACTTCTCAACAATATTCTCATGCTCAATTCCTTATTTCAAAGCATACTCCTTTAGGAATCATGGCTCTAAGCTTAATGTATAGAAATTTAGATAATCTAGAAATGAATGTAGACTTTAATACTTTAATCTTGAGGAGAAATAAACCTGCAAGTTCATTGGCAATGTTTTTCCCTTGGTAGGAAAATCTTCAAGAGTCTTACAAATAATTTTTTATCAATGACTCATCATTTTACATCCATGTCTTCATTCCAAGGTTATGGAACATCATGGGGATCCTTGAATTGCAGAGAAATATACCATCATTACACTTCAACAAATATACCTCATTGTAAGTGGTTGAAATAACCTCTATATTTTAGGATCTTCATATTATAAGTCCCTGGTCCAAACTCTATGGATGTGGCATACTGGGCTCATCCATAAGGACTTGAAAGCATCTTGAATAACACAACTTTGTTCATACAAGTTTTGTGAAGCTAATACATTGTAGGACCTTGTAGTGAACTCCTTGCATGGTGATCCAGTGGATCTGCTAGATTTGTCATAGATAGAACTTATGCATCATTCATGTCAGTAACCAGATGCAAGTTTGTGTCACCTTTTGCTCTCCCCTTGTAATTTTCCTCATCGTAGGAAAGCTTGTGGAAAGTGGACCTGACTCAACCTGCATTGCTTAGTAGTAGCATCTGATAGAAGATAACGGCGCCGTCAGTACGGTGCCGCCAATAATGTGGAGTACGGTAACAGTCAAAGTACAATAGGAATGTTGTAAAAAGTAAATATTTGTCGTAAGTGGTCCGGTAATGTTAAAATGTCAAAGTTTGGGTAATTAGAGAAGTAGGGTCTACATGATTAGGAATTAGAAATATTATATTGGTAATAAAGACAAGGAGTGAGGTCATAAATATTTTGTGTATTTTATTTGTAAAAAGTCTAAAAATGTGGAACCCATGTAAAATGATAAGGTTTATCTTATCTTAACAGATAAGCTTACATGTACAGATAAGAGTTAAGGTATGGAATATGATTCGTCAGAGTGGATTTCTTATCCTATCTTAGAGATAAGATGGATAAGCCTGGAAGTTCTATAAATAGAGAGGCCACCCCCCTCATTTAGCATAGAAGGAAGTAGTGAGAAATATTGTAGGAAGTGTGCGAAGGAAGCCATCAGTTTAAAGGTGTGTTGAAGAAGCCATTAAGAGGTGTAATTGTAAAGTTTCTCCCATAGTCTTGGTGAAAGGCAAGTGAAGTCAATAACACTTGAAGTACCTCATGGGTGAGATTGTAACAGTTTCATGTTAATATTATAATTTATTTTGATATTTCAGATTTGTCATCATTCTGTCTTATCATAGTCGATGGTATTCTTGTGTTATGTTGTTGTTTTGTTTCCAGATTACATCCACCAAACTAAAGGCTGTGCATTAGTAAATAATCATAGCACGAGGAGTTCCCGGTGAAGAATTATCATAGTGCCGGATTGGTGATGACATTTTGGTTCCGTTGCCGGGACCATTCCTCGTTGGTGGATTTTCTGGAGAGATATTCCCACTTAGTCAAAAATCAATTGGAGGGTAACCTTGTTTTTACTGTGCATAGTAGTTACCATGGTAAAGTCATTTTTACCGTGAATAGTAGTTACCATGATAAAGTCATTTTTGCTGTGAATAGTATTTATCACAGTAAAGTCACTTTTTACCGTGAATAGTATTTACCACAGTAACTTCACTTTTTACCGTGAATAGTGTTTACCACAGTAAAGTCAGTTTTTACCGCAGTAAGTCAAGTTTTACCATAGTTTACCGTGGTCATTTCTATTTTACTGTAGAAAGGTGTAAAGTCACTTTCTAGTATAGTGATTCCAATTATTTGTGCACATAAGTCTTGTTGATTGTACTTGTGGGTTGGTATTTCACGGTGGTTACTTTTGAAAATGGGAAAGATTCCTATTTTTTCAGCTCAATCTAATGAAGATGCTTCTTCTTTCATTCAAGAGTTTAAAAGATCTTGTATTTGTAATGGCCTTATAAGAAGGGAACAATGGACTGAATTTTTTCCTACCTTTTTGGATGGTTCAGCACTTAGGTGGTTTGAAACACTAGGTGATAATGTGAAAAATTCATGGGATTTATTAACTGAAAGTTTTCTTGAAGAATTTGGTGAACAACAGAAATATGCAGATCTCATGATCGAGATCACAAAGCTATCCCAAGGAGAGAAGGAGAAGATAAGGGATTATCATGCTCGTGTTCTAGAGCTAAGGAGGAAGCTCGATGCCCAGATCCGGAAGGAAGGATTAGCGGATGGGTTGATGAATGGCGTGGATAATCTCCTCTGTAAGCACTTCATTCTTGGGATGAAGCCAGAGATCAGACAACGAGTGAAGTATGACCGCCCAGCTACCATTGAACAAGCAAAGGAGATTGCAAGAAGGCAAGAAGAAAGCATGGAAGAGGAGCCCAAAGAAATTGTTGCTAAAGTAGAGCCTACACCAGCACCTTTGGTCCAGAATCCACAACCACTCCCGGTGAGCACAAATATTTCTCCTAGTACATCTACTGAGTATGAAGATCTGCTCAAAAAGATGGGTCAGTTAACTATTAATCTTCTTCAAGGAAAGGAATTTAGTTCTCAGGGAGGAGATAGAGGTCCAAAAAGAAATATTTCTGAAGTTGTTTGTTATGGTTGTTATAAAAAGGGTCATTATAAGTATAATTGTCCAGATAGAGCTTCTACATCTGGTAAAGGAGATAATGATAAAGGAAAAGCACCTGTGAATTCTTTTGATGTAGTAGATAAGAGCAGAAATAATGAAGTAGATGTGTTTGTAACAAAAAGAAAGAAAGAAAAAGATAATCAAGATGGAAATGATCCTAAGAAGATGAAAGAAGAAACTAGTAAGAAACATAGGAGAAGAAAGTTGGGTGTGCAGGATTTTCTGATTTCACAGGGGCAAGGACCATACTCCATCTTGGAAGATCTGTCCAAAAGGCCTGCAAATATTACATATGGTCAACTCTTGGCTATGTCTTCTGAGAAGAGGCGGGAGTTGCGAGGTGGACTCAATGCTCGAAGAAGGAAGGAGGTTGAGGTCCCTGTTTTGGAGGCAGAGGCAGATCCCTATGCTCCACAAGCTGAGGTATTATGTAATGGTATTTCAATTCATGATGTCTTAGTTGATGGAGGTGCTGCAGTTAATGTAATGACCGAGTCTGTAATGAATATGTTGGGTTTAAAAATTGATCGCCCTTCAACACTTATGTTAAGGTCATTAAATAAAGGAAAAACTAAACCAGAAGGTGTAGTTTCAAATGTGGCAATATCTGTTATGGGTGTGGTATGTGTGGTAGACTTTCAGGTGATGAAAAATGGTACTGTTGCGTACCCAATGCTGCTGGGAAGACCATGGCTAAGGAGAGTTCATGCAAGAAACTACTGGAATGAAGGTTTCATGACACTTGGACGTGGTAGAGAGAGGGTGAAGATAAATGTGATCCCTCGACATCATAAGGCAGAACCTGTGGATTCAAGTGATGAAACTGATGATTGGACATCCTCTGATTACTCTAGTACCAGTGAAGTGGACACTGAAGATGAAGAAAGCGAGGTGGATGTTTCAGTCATGGATATCCTTCCAGTCACACCAACTCATGACCCCATAAAATTATCTGAAGAAGAAGTTGATGATCGTCTCCAACAAATAAAGATTGGTGATGCTGTGATGGAGAGTGAGAAGGAATCCTACCTCCAGCTCTTTCGAAGGTACATACACCTATTCACTTTTGATTACAAGGAACTCCGTCAAGTAAGTTGGGTAGAACATTGTATTGAGCTGGTAGATGGTGCTAAGCCCATAAAGCAAATGCCATATAGAATGAATCCTAATTTTTCCAAGACTGTAAAAGAAGAAATAGATAAGTTGCTTGATGCAGGATTCATATTTGCTGTGGAGAATTCAGAATGGGTTTCTCCCATTGTGATCTCAATAAAAAAGAATGGGAAGCTACGCATTTGTGTTGATTACAGGAAGCTCAATAAGGCAACAAAGAAGGATCATTACCCTCTTCCATTTTCAGATCAGATCTTGGACGAAGTAGCTGGCCAGGAGTGCTATAGTTTTGCTGATGGATATAGCGGCTACAACCAAGTTCGTATAGCAGAGAAAGATCAGCTGAAGACCACGTTCACCACTCCTTGGGGAACGTTTGCTTATAGAGTTATGCCTTTTGGGTTGTGTAATGCTCCAGCAACATTCCAGCGTTTGATGAATAGGGTGTTCGAACCCTACATTGGGACCTTCATCAGAGTATTTCTGGATGATTTTTGCATCTATGGGAGCAAGTTGGACCACCTGCACCAAATGGAGACAGCATTTCAAAGGTTAGATGAAGCACAAGCCTCACTAAACCCTACAAAGTGTGTCTTTGGATGTTCTAAAGGTGTTTTGTTAGGGCATGTTGTATCCAGAGATGGTATTGGTACTGATCCTGATAAAGTTTCAAAAATCAAAGATTTACCATTTCCTCTTAATAGAAGTAAGTTGAGATCATTTTTAGGCCATGTGGGTTACTATAGAAGGTTCATCAAGAATTTCTCAAAGATTGCACAGCCACTAACCCAGTTCTTGAAGAAGGATGTTACTTATGAACCAGGAAATAAGGCGCATGAAGCTTTTGGACAATTGAAGGAAGCCCTGGTGTCTTCACCTGTTTTGAAGAATCCAGATTGGAGCAAGCCATTCATTGTGTACACTGATGCCTCAGATGCAGCACTAGGAAGTACTTTGAGCCAAAAGGATGAAAATGGGAATGAACATCCAATTTACTTTGGGAGCAGACAAATGAGCAGTGCTGAGGTAAATTATACTGTAACTGAAAAAGAGGCTCTGGCTATCATTTTTGCTGTAAAGAAGTTTAGAAATTACTTGCTAGGGAAAAAATTTCTAGTTGTAACAGATCATCAGGCTCTAAAATATATTGTAAATAAGCCTAACCCATCAGGGAGGATAGCAAGATGGATAATTTTGCTACAAGAATTTGAATTTGATATTATAGATAGGCCAGGAAAGAAGCATGTCAATGCAGATGCACTCTCTCGAGCCTATGATGGTTTAGGATCATCTTGTGATGATGATGATTTCCCCGATGCAGCATTGTTATCCCTTGACACAATCCCTAGTGAATACATAGATATTTGGAATTATCTGAATGAATTCAAGTTTCCTGATGGTGCCAATGCAAAGACTAAGAGAAAGATTACTCAAGCCAGTCATCCATATTCTATTCTGCATGGAGTATTATTTCGAATAGGACCTGATGGACAGTACAAGAGGGCAGTTGGACGTGATCAAGGGAAGGAACTGCTAGAAGAATTCCACAATGGTACATGTGGAGGGCACTTCTCTGGACAACTTACAACAAGAAGGATCTTGGATGCAGGTTATCACTGGCCCACTCTTTTTAAAGATTGTTATAATTATTGTAAGACATGTGATATTTGTCAAACACATGGTAACCGTAAGACTTCATCAGCTCCATTATGTCCTATTCTTCCCCTTGGTCCCTTTGAAAAGTGGGGAATAGACATTGTAGGTCCACTTCCAACTACATCATGCCAAAATAAGTATATTGTAGTTGCCACAGATTATTTAACCAAGTGGGTTGAAGCTAGGCCATTGAAAACAACTTCCATGGATGAAGTGGCAAGGTTCATGTATGAACGCATTGTCACCAGATTTGGTTGCCCATTAGAAATTGTAACAGATCAAGGAAGCCACTTCATTAATGAGGTGGTAGAAGCCCTAGTCAATAAGTTTTCTATTAAGCACAGGAAGGCAACAACATACAAGCCAAGCACAAATGGACAGGTGGAACGAACAAATTTTGTGTTGTGTCAAATTCTAGCAAAAGATGCAGCCTTGCAGGTACATAAATGGGATAAAAGGATTCATGCAGCATTGTGGGCATATAGGGCAACATCAAAGTCAGCAACAGGATACTCCCCATTTCAGTTGGCCTATGGCATTGATCCAGTTCTTCCTATTGAGTTTGATATTCCCACTGTGAGAGTTATGAAAAATGAAAGGATGGATGAAAGTGATTCAGTAAAAGAAAGGTTGGTACATCTTCATTTGCTGGAGGAAATGAGAGAAATAGCAAAGGATACAAGCCATAAGAAGAAAATGAAGCAGAAGGAATACTTTGATCAAAAGATCCAGTGGTCTCCATTTCATGTGAATGACTTGGTTCTAGTATATGATTCCAGATACAAAAAAAGAAGACAGAGAAAATTTCTTCCAAAATGGATGGGGCCCTACAAAATAGCAGCTGTGCATGAAAATGGTACGTACCGACTGGAGGAATTGGATGGCACTCCCATTATGAAATGGGTCAACCACGACAAGTTGAAGATTTTTCAAGCACCAGAATAGTCTACTCCGAGGACGGAGTAGAAGCTAGGAAGGGGGAAGATGTCGACACTAAAATTTTCCTCCGTAATTTCTATTTCATTAATGTATGTATTAGGAATAGGATGTTGTTAAGTATAATTAGTAGTAGCGTCTGATAGAAGATAACGGTGCCATCAGTACGGTGCCGCCAATAATGTGGAGTACGGTAACAGTCAAAGTACAATAGGAATGTTGTAAAAAGTAAATATTTGTCGTAAGTGGTCCGGTAATGTTAAAATGTCAAAGTTTGGGTAATTAGAGAAGTAGGGTCTACATGATTAGGAATTAGAAATATTATATTGGTAATAAAGACAAGGAGTGAGGTCATAAATATTTTGTGTATTTTATTTGTAAAAAGTCTAAAAATGTGGAACCCATGTAAAATGATAAGGTTTATCTTATCTTAAAGATAAGCTTACATGTACAGATAAGAGTTAAGGTATGGAATATGATTCGTCAGAGTGGATTTCTTATCCTATCTTAGAGATAAGATGGATAAGCCTAGAAGTTCTATAAATAGAGAGGCCACCCCCCTCATTTAGCATAGAAGGAAGTAGTGAGAAATATTGTAGGAAGTGTGCGAAGGAAGCCATCAGTTTAAAGGTGTGTTGAAGAAGCCATTAAGAGGTGTAATTGTAAAGTTTCTCCCATAGTCTTGGTGAAAGGCAAGTGAAGTCAATAACACTTGAAGTACCTCATGGGTGAGATTGTAACAGTTTCATGTTAATATTATAATTTATTTTGATATTTTAGATTTGTCATCATTCTATCTTATCATAGTCGATGGTATTCTTGTGTTATGTTGTTGTTTTGTTTTCAGATTACATCCACCAAACTAAAGGCTGTGCATTAGTAAATAATCATAGCATGAGGAGTTCCCGGTGAAGAATTATCATAGTGCCGGATTGGTGTTGATAGTTATTTGATACATTTTTCTTGATATCATTTACCGCAGTATGCTATTGTTTGTGGGCTATGCCCTATGTCTTGTATGATCATTGTATGTTTTTGGCCGATTTAGTCCTAATTATATTGTGACATTGTGAGAAATGTCCCATGTTTGAAACCCACTTTTCACAGTCTATCTTGTCTACAAAATTTCTTATTACATCATTTTCTATTACATGTTTTGCGTGCACTAACATATATTTCTATCCCATTTTATTTGCATGTTCCTTGGTTTCTATCATGAACATCCCCTACCCACTATAGGAATCTACTTCAGAACAACATCAGGTCCTCTCCTTTGGGCCGCATTCTCCTACGAACATCATATGCACCCCAAATGAGGGGGGCATACATTGTGTGAACAAATCATCCCTGTAGTATCTCATATCTATAGTACAACATAGCACAGTACATAATCAGCATGGGAAAACATTCACATAATAGTCTAGAAATTGACTTGGACATCAAACACAGTACATACACTAGTAGCCAGAATCAGATACTAATGTCTGGTCGCTCCTGACCTCTCGTGGGCACTAATGTCCTAGAAGAAGACATAGACATTTTCTCAGTACAACATAATCTACAGCAATTCACATAGCAGTTCTACAGTTATAGGCACATAACTTTAGTTAAATAATGCATTCTATCTCCTTCAATTGAAACAATTCAGAACTAATTCAGAATAATTAGAACAAAAGGAATTACAAGAACAAATCAAGATGCACTATTGATTAGAGAACACTTGAAAGAACTCACACAAGAAGTCCGCATGGGAAAGCATGCCAGGTTTAAGGGCATGAATGGATAGGAAGAACACACACACGGAGGGAAAGTTCAGCATTCAGGACTCAGCCTATTTTGAGCATGAAGAAATATTTTTAGAAGATGGCGTGCGGAACACACCAACGATGGAGGGATGTGCGTGCCACACATTGTCTATCTTTATAGGATCGGATCGAAGCTTGTTTTGCATGGAGGTGAACTAAGAATAGGATTGTCACTTCAGTTAACTGCAAGAGGTCTATAGATATCACACTTGCATGTGTGGCTATGCCTGTAAATGGCACATAGATATTAATAGCATGCAGCGTATTTTTGCAATAGAGAAGCGGTGAAGGGCAAGTCCCCATCCTATATATATGATGTGAAGCACATAGTAGAACACACACACTTAGAGAGAGATATACGATGGGATTACTATATCATATCTATTCATGCATTGATGCAAGATGCCATTATTATAAGGAGATTCTGTGTTTATTAATAGATAGAAGTTATTGGCTGAATCTAAGTGTTATTCCTGTGTTCTATGAAGTAGTGCGTGTTCTTGATTTAATCATGATTATTGTTTAAATTCGTTCCTTCATAAATTTAAATATGGTATGCATTGTAGAATGATGGATTAGTTATAGATCTATATATTTATTCTATCTTCACGCTAACATCCTACAACAGCAACCCTAAAGAGGGACCTGGTACCTTTGCGCACTTCAGGTGAGCACTTAGTCTAGGTTGAGTGATGTGTCAATGCAACTAGGGTGTTATCTGGTAATTCTAGGTTTTATCATTGGTTCTATTTCCGAGACCTATTTTCAATTGTTTTGAGGATGGTTCACGATGAATACATACTGGTTAACCTTAGAAAGTATTGAGGAGTGGATACATGATTTAGAGGAAGAATATGCACGGCAGTTCAGCAGTGGATCTGAGTTTAACGCACGCACTTGGGTAGAACATAATTTGTATGAGAGCTTTTTCTCCATCTTTCTAGTAGAATCATATAAGTGGTTGATTGCGTATGCATCTAAGCAGAATTGGAGGTATTGTACACTTGTTTGGACACAAGAAGAATTTTAGGCCCATTATGATGCTGACTTGATCTGGACTCGCATTGTGGATACGTGGTTTTGTGGTGTTCTAAACAGTTATATTCTAGAATATTTAATTTTGACATATTCTTTCCCAGAGGTTTCTAAATTCTAGTTTTTACGGTATCCTAGAGAAACATATCTACAAGGCATTCCACTAGCAATCAAAATATTAATGGTAACTTTGAACTTGGAGAGTAAAACCATGGCTAACTAAACCTCACCACGCGTGAGGGCAGGAATAGGTTCAGTGAAAGATGGCAAACCTAGCGGTAGAAAGGAAGAGAGAGGAAAGGTGTCTTAAGTATGATGAGGCGTGTGAGAGGGAGATAGAGAAGCAACATACCGTTGCAGAAAGTGTGACGTTGAGGAGAGAGATGGCTCGTGAAGGATTTAAAGCTCACATGGAAGATGTGGAGCTAAAGCATTAGGAACTCCCCCATCTTGGAAAGCATGACAGAGATCCCCCCTTGGCGTCACACAGAAGCACACTAGCAGAGACTACTTAGGCCATGGGAATGCATCTTAATCCACCTAGTGACCTAGCCCTTGTGCTTGGTTTTTCAGTATCTAGTAAGAAAAATAATCAAAAAGCATGTTTGGGAAGTAAGAAAGCAAGTAAATTAATGGCAGGATAGACAGCTTCAATGTTATTCAAAGGTGTGTTTTCAAGTGCATCGTCCACACAGAACGTAAGTGTGTTGAATTTTGGGTTCACCTCTGAAAGTGGAACTACCTCACAGACTGTAGGGTTTCAGTATCGTACTACTATCGGAGCATAGGGGAGTACATCTACAAGTCCTATTACCGCTAATGGTAGAGGGTCAGGAGGTATAGGTGGTTCTAGTTCCGGTGGATCTGGTGGATCTGGTAGTTTTAGAGGTAGAGGAAACACAGGAGGTTTTGGATCAGGTGGTTAAGGTCCGCAGCAAGCACATAACATTTATATGGAGATTTCTCTTCATCTTCTAGAGTATAGAGGCATAGAGAATGCTATTGAGCATGTGCACATGTGTGAAATCTTATGATGCGTGAAATAGATCACGACGGTTGAGCGCAAGGCAAGTCAATTCACTACTACCTTATAGGGATGAGCACATAACTGGTATAGGAAGTTTGACCCTTATCAAACTTACGTGGATTATGCAGTGTTGACAGATGTTTTCTTAAAAGAGTTCTATATCCTATAATTTGAGCAGAAAACTATTAGCACACTCAAAGATATCAAGCAGGGCACCACTGAGAGTGTACGTGAGTATGATTCCTGCTTTAAGACACTTATATCTAATCTTTCTTATGATATTCACATTAGCCAACATGTACAATGGTTTTTTGTGGGATTGATTACACCATTTATAAGGGCGTTGTCACATAAGACATACATTGATCCGCGTGAATCACTGGAAGTGGCTTTGCATGCTAAGGCAGTTGGGAGCATTGACACTGGCATTAGTCCATTCTTAGAGACACATATTGCAACTATGGCTAAACAATTAGAGATGCTATCAACAAATTCATCCCATGAAATGCACTCAGGAAATTGGTGTACAGATTGTGAAGTAGAAGGTCACCCCAAGGGTAGTTGTACTCACATAACAATACACTCATTACTGTTAGACTGTGAGATTTGTCATTTGAATCATGATGCTAGTTAGTGTCCTTTGTTACAGCACACGATATGAAAGAATGTATCCATCTTTTGCAAAATTTACAGGTCCACGACCCATGATACTAAGGATTGTCAATTGATTGGTTAGATCCAAGATACTATAGACATTGGGTTACGAGAAACAAGTGTAATAGATAATTCTAAGGGTAAGAATGAGCACCAGGATCAGGATCATAATCAAATGTGCTATGATAGGAATGAGGTCCATTTTAAAGGAGGTCATGGAAGAGAACATGGATATCAAGGTAGATATGGAGGGTGAGGCCACAATGAAGGAAGAAGCAAGTTTCCTCAAGGAATGTGCTATACATGTGGATCCTCTGATCATTATAGGCGTGAATGTCCCCAGAATGTTACATGTTCTTTTTATAGAAAGAATCATAGCTATAAGGAGTGCCTAGACTTATATGAGCATCTGAGTAAACAACATAAGCAGGAGAACAAAGGAGCAGGGATGGTTAGGATCCAGCACATGGAGGAAAATCAGTGGATGCCCAAGATAGCACCAGAACATGAGGCCTTAACTATCAAGATTACCACACGTGCTGAAGTAGCACGCATAAGAGAGGCATCATACCAGATGCCTACGATCACCAAGGAGGAGATTTTGCATGAAAGGTACCTAGATCCATCTCATCAGAAGAAGGTTTATTAGGATACCATGGAAGTGCTAAGGAATCTTCAAGGTGAAATACAATACTTAAAGGAGTAGAAGAAAGTATTAGAGATAGTCCAAACTAATATCAATGATCTAAGAGAAGTATGCAAAATTTTGCACAAGAGAACATCATCCCACTATTAGGAAGTTGGTTAAAAGGGAACATTCTGTGTGCAAGTATTGAGACAGGACAAAAGATCCTGAATGTAAATCTTCCCCCTGATAGCATTGACTATGACAAGGAAATTACTCTGAATGTTTTTGTGGATGGATGGTTGTTGAGCAATATTCTGATAGATACAAGTGCAGAAGTAAATGTGCTTACATTAGATGCATGGGTACAAATGGGGAGACCCCCATTGCAGCCATCATCTAATGTGTTGTTTATCACGAACCAAACTAAGGCAACTCCCATAGGAGTTTTTGAAGGATGCATATATAACTATACAAGGGGCCAAGTTCACTGGGGATTTTGAGGTATTAGCACTTGTGGAAGCAGACATTTTTCCAGCCTTGCTTGGACGCCCTTGGTGTTATGCGAATAACACTTACTTGAGATTCAATGAGGGGTATATCAACTTTGATAAAAAAAAAAAGAGGAAAGGGTTGTGATACCTTTGACAGATGGTAATTCTACACCATATGTTGAGGCTCTAAGTGAGGAGGACTTAAACAGGATCTATGTCTGCACTTTTCAGGATCTAGAGGTTAATGAGCCATCAAAGCAAGGCAATCTAAAGTGGAAGCATTCTCATTCCATCAGTGATATTATGAGTATTTCTTATGACAATTGGGCTCATAGTACATATGAACTAGTGGGATGCAAGGTGAAAAATGTGGTTATATGTAAGAAGGGACTTCATTCTATTCTAAGGATAGGTGGTGCAGTACCCTTGTATACAGGAGCAGAAGATCTTCCTGTATTTTTGGAAGCCATGAAGGTACAGTGCATATACCAGGTCAAGAGAAGAGACATGTTAGCATATGTCTTGTGTGGGATAGCAGCGCACTGGTGGGTAGTTCATAGAGATAATCTTACGGAGTGGAAGGAGATTAGAATTTCCCTATCTACCAGGTTTGTAAGAAGCAATGCACCTACGTAGATCTACACTTATTATGGTGATCAACCTAATCAGAATCACATTCAGCAGTGTGAGAGACTCTGAACAGAGGGACATGAAGCATTACCACCTTCACTCTCGGTGCATAGACTATATTCTACTCTATAAGGATGCGCACATACCTGGTATGTATATGCAGAACTACATAGAGAGACTGGGAATTGGAAAATTTTGACTACATGAATGATCCAGACCTTTGACTATTTTTCCTCCCAACCTTCAATAGAAGAGGCATTAAAATTTTTCAAGTGATTAACCATGGGAGATAGTGCAAAGGCTGAGGAACTCATATATGAATTAATGGGTGAAACAAAATCAGGTGTGTGTTTTGAAGAAGAAGGAGAAGACCCCATCTTGCTTGATCGTGATTGTCTTAAGAAAGAAAAAGGTAAGATGGTGTATATCATGGATGATGAGGAACTTGAAAATTTGGATATTGACCATTCACAAGGGGGGCGCAAGGTCTTGGATAGTGAAAATAAGGATACGCATGCATACCATAAACCAATGAAGACCGAAAAGGTCAATATAAGATTGGAGGCTAAGCCTAAGGAGGTCATAATTAGAGACTAATGGTCAAACTCGAAGGTGGAAAACATCATTGAGTTACTCAGGGATTATCAAGACTTATTCCCTCAAGGCTATCATGAACTTAAAGGCATGCATGAATCACTTGGGGAAATGAAGATAAAGCTTAAGGAAGGTGCGCGCCCCGTGAGAAAGAGACCTTACAAAATGAATCCTAATTTGCACAAAAAGGTAAAATGAGAAATTGATAAAATGTTGAAATTTGGAATTATCAAGCCCCTTGATGAGTCAGAATGGGTTAGTCTGATGGTGATTGGTATCAATAAGGATGGATGAATTAGAATATGTGTGGACTACAGGGAGCTAAATGTTTCCTGTGTAACAGACCCATTCCCTACGCCATTTACGGAGGAAATCCTAGAGGGAGTTGCAAGGCGTGAAATATATTCCTTCACAGATGGGTTTTCTGGGTATCATCAGGTTAGGATTGCTCAGGAGGATCAAGAAAAGAATACATTTACTACTAAATGGGGAAATTTTAACTATATTGTGATGCCTTTTGGATTGAAAAATGCGCATGATGTATTCTCATGTATAGTTGTTCAGGAATTCAAATATTTTATTCACAACTTTTTACAGGTTTTTCTAGATGATTGGACAGTATATGGGATTGTGAAAGATCATTGTGACAATCTATGCTTAATGTTTGAACGATGCGGAAAATTGAGTATCTCTTTAAACAAAAAGAAGTGTATATTTGCTACACAATTTCGAATATTATTAGGGTATATAATCTGCAAGGAAGGGTAATTGGTTGATCCAACTAAGGTTGCAGTCATTCTAGTCTTGGAAGCGCCTACCTTTCAAAGTGAGGTACATGGATTTTTGGGTCATATGGGTTACTATCAAAATTTCATGAAAGGGTATGCCAAAATTTTTGCACCCTTGGAATAATTACTAAAAGGGAAAGGTACATTTTATTGGGGAGAACTGTATCAGCGCGTGTTTGAGATATTTAAAGAGAAAGTTACTACCACGCCCATTCTGCATTTTCCCTCATGGGATAAACCATTTCATGTGTATGTGGATGCTTCTAGCATGGCCATTGGCACCATGTTAGCACAACCTGGAGAAGGTATTATAGATCATCCAATTTTTTTTGCTAGTAGGAAGTTGACTCTTACTGAAAGGAATTATACAACTACATAGTGCAAAGCTTTGTCAATGATCTATGCATTGCACAAGTTTCAATAGTACTTAATAGCAACACCATTTTTGTTTTATACAAATCACTTGGCATTGAAGTATTTGGTGAAGAAACCATTCTTGCAAGGGTCCATATGCAGATGGGTACTCCTATTTCAAGAGATTTACTTCACAGTTGTGGTGAAGCCAGGGAAAAGTAATTATGGACCATACCACTTGTCTAGAATTCACTCAGGAGAAGAAGCATAGACAATTGAAGAAATCATGCCATATGCACAATTATATAGGTTACAACACGCACCGATGGAATTGAAAGACATTGTTTTCTTTCTACGAATTGGTATGACACCGGAAGGAATGAAGGCATTAGAAAAGAAACAACTAGCTATACATGCAGCACTGTTTATGTTAATTAGTGGTGACCTTTACAAGTTAGGCAAATATGAAGTATTACATCGATGTGTATTGGAACATGAGCGCAAGGATATTATGGAAGAAGCCCATTGTGGTATTGCAGGTGGCCATTATGAAAGGGATGCGACTGCTTGGAAGATCCTACTCACTAGATTATGGTGGGAGACACTGTATAAAGATCGTAAGGCATATTTCAAGGCGTGTGACCATTGTTAGCACCTAGGAAAACCAGGCCAGAGAAATGAGATGCCTTTGAGATTGATTACTAGTGCTTAACCATTTGAGAAATGGTCCATTGATTTTGTAGGACCTATTTTTCCAGCCGCGCGCAGGACTGGATCGCACTACATCATTACTTACACATATTATCACACACAGTGGGCAGAAGTAGCACCTACGAAGGATTATATAGTGGCTACAGCTGCTAGGTTTCTATGGGAGAATGTTCTTACAAGGTATGGATGTTCTTTAAGCTTAATAAGTGATAGGGGTACACACTTTTTGAATGAGACAATCATGATCCTATTAGATGAGTTTATGGTTGCACACCATAAAACTACACCCTATCATCCTCAGGAAAATGGAACTATTGAGACCTTAAACAAGATTTTGAGCCAAACTTTGACAAAAATTTGTGATGTTGGGAGAAAGGATTGGGATGATAAAGTGTCAGTTGTTCTTTGGGAATATAGAACAACTTATAAGACATTGAACAAAGCCACACCGTTTCAATTGGTGTTTGGCATAAAAGCCATTCTCCTTATAGAATTTATGCTACCTTCTTTATGCATTACACGTGCTGGAGGTCTAGCTGATGAGCATGATTTAGAATAGTGTATTGAGAAGATGATTCAACTAGATGAGTGATGAGTCATAGCACGATGGAGTCAGAAGTAGGAAAAGGCTAGGTAGAAAGGATGGCATGATAGAAACATAAGGGATAATAAGTTTGAGATTGGGCAAATGGTACGTCTTTATGACTCTAAGTTCTTGCACCATCTAGGAAATCTCAAAGTACATTGGTTGGGGTTGTATGTCATCACTCACATTCTTGAAATAAGTGCTTGCCAGTTAGAAGCACTTGATGGAACACGGCTACCCAGTTACTTCAACGGGAGTAGGCTGAAGACCTATTATAAATAAGTCTTCTTGGTGTTTGTAATAAGGTAGTATTTCCATTTAGATTAGGTTTTCAATTATGTATTTCCTTCATTGTCGTTATGCTTTATCAATTTATTTGGTGTACTTGTGTAATAAGCACGCTTGCGTGCATGAAGCTACTTACGATGTGAAGATGTTTATGCGCAGAGGACTGCACATACTTTTAGTGTGGGGTGGTTATTTATATCTAGGTACAAGACAGTGGGAATTGAAAGGATAAAGGAATAAGCTATTGTGGGTGTGATTTAAAGTTAAAGAAAGATTACTTCTCACAAGTGACCAAGGATGGAGATGAAAGAAGGAACATTATAACGTAAGGTAAGCGGAGGCCATGATAACTACCAGGAGAAGGTATAGTGATGAGGTACTCAGGCGTAAGGGTGCGCACTAAAGATAAGTATATGAATAGAGGGTAGGGAGGTGCGTTAGAATGTTATAGCTAGGGTGCGAAGATATACCGCGTGGAATGAACAAATTTGGTCAATGAATGAGGGGATATTTTGTAGGTGAAGGAGCAATAAATGCATCAAAATTTGAAAAATCTATATAAGGATGGGATGAGGATTCATTTTTATTGTTGTGAATAATATTATTTAAAAGAAGCTAAGTACGAAGAGCCAAGTGATCATTTTAAGGTGTGAGAGGTGTGTAACCAGTCGTGATGAAGAGATCTGTGCACAGCAGAAGCTTATGTCCTCGGTGGTGAAGGGTTTGAGAAAAGCAAGGCAATGGAGATGAGCTAGGGGCATGTAATTTCACCTATGAAATGCTGAATCAAACTAGGGTTTTCTTCACACATTGTAGAATTTGAACGGCAAGGATTTACAAAGGATTGCAAGGTAAAAATGGCACCGAAGAAGGCAGCTATAGCAGGAGTAAAAGGAAAGAAGAAGGTGGTCATCGAGGGGGAAGAAATGGCTCCAAAAATCAATTTCTCAGAGATGCAATATCTAGAGGGGGTTATTTTCAGCCAGGAGTGGGATTCTCACATAAGGAAAAACAAAGTGAGTACAATCACCATACCATTAAGAACAAGAAGGATCTGGACGCATTGTTGAACATGAAGAAAAATAAACACATGGCGGAAGATTTGTCGGTGTATGACAATGTTGGTGAGAAGCTATTATAGAGGATAGGGGTTTACCAACTTTATGAGCTCCCTTATTTTGGGAAGTATGAGCCATTATACCAGTGTCTTATGAGCAGAGTGCATGAGGGATTTTTATACTTTGTAAGGCACATATTCAGAATTTTAGTCATGCTCATCTCCATGGTGATAGGGTTGAAAGGAACGAGAGATGATTTTTGAGATGATCTAATAGATAAAACCATGATATTAGAGACTAGGAATGATTTGGGATATATAAAGGGTGCATGTGGTTGGACATCAAAAAACTAAATAAGTATCCAGTTGTACAAGCGGCCGCACATCTCATTACAAAGCTCAATGATCAAGAAAGGTGGTCACAAGTGAACACCATGTGGCTGCACATTTCCAAAAATATGTTTGAAGGAGTAGTCTACAACATTTCATGGTATATCACAGAGACAATCATTGAATAAGCACACGTATGAGGAAAGATCAGCTTTGGAGTTGTTCTGTTATCACTAGTGTTCATGAATATCGGAGTTCCTCATGGACCCAAGGAGAAGGTATGGGAGTATCTGATGGAACAAAAATCACCTACTGAACACTTCAATAAGTACCTATGTGAGGGATCCATAATAGAGTAGGTTAAGAAACGGGTCGAGAAGTGGTATGATAGGCTCTATGCAGCTTTTGAGGAAGAATGGTACATCCCCAAGGACTTGCCTTAAGTGGTTGGAAAGGTAGTTCAATTTGTTGTATACCAGCATTTCTGTATAGCACGATTTGCAATGAAATATGGGGCATAGAGTCCTTGGTGTAATTTTCCATATGCATTCACAACAAGGTATTTCCAGGCATCAGTACATAGGTTTACAGATGCACGGTGACTGATATTCAATGCTGATAAGGTAGACTGTGACTACCACACACTAAGGAATAAATATGTGTATCCATGGCAGGGTGCATATGTTGAAAGACTCATTTATGATGTTTTGAGAATTAAACCAATAAGTTTGGAAGTGGGAGAAATTGGAGCAGTGCTGGTGTATCTCCAACTGAAGCCAAAGATGGATAATAACAGGTATGTGGAAGGTGATTTCACACTTCCAGCACCACCAAAGGGAAAGCATACAATGGAGAACGTCCCAGCGCATAAGCCCACAGAGCCAATTGTAGTGGAGGATGAGGAAGAGGAGCACGAAGATATTAGTGGTTTGGATCATAGAGGTAGGAGAAATCCTACAAATAAGGGTGAATTTGAGCGTGGCACTACACCACCTCAGCCACAAGAGGGGAATGATGAGGATGTGAATGCAGTCCAAAGGGAGCACAGATTTAAGAGGGTATTTAGGAGAACAAGGACCCAATGTGCTACTCCAGCTATGGTGCGCAGATCACCTAGACTCTCCCCACAGAAGGAGGAAACCATGCAAAGAAGGAGGAAACTGAAGTTAAATGAGGATGCAGAAGAGTCAGAGGAAACCGAGCCTAATTCTCCTACACTTCTAGAGAACTTATAAGAACATGGTGAGGAATCAAATAAAAGAGGAGAGGACGAGAAGGGACTAGAAGAGATAGTTGCAGAGAATGTTCAGGACATGGAGACACAAGTCCTAAATTTGAAAGCTAAAGTCCCTAAGTAGCAGCGGTCTAAAAGAAAAAGTGGAGAGAAAATTCCACCAGCCATGGGGTATGCGGAGGATGTAGGTAAAATTTTCTGCGCCCACTTCTAGAGCACGATAGCATAGAAGGATTTATTTAGCTGGGAGCTAATGGACAAGGATGTGGCGACTGTGTGCACTTAGAAGCAACTATCATGGTCAATGTACACCCATATGGATGAGCTTGACTTTGATATATGCAAAGATTCATGTGTTTTGAGATGGCTAAAGAAGGCACCACAATATAGACATATGACGATAAATCCTACTATCATGTCAAATGAGTAGGTCAGAAATGCAGTGGTAAAGGTTTCTACTAAAGTTGTAAGGAAAAACATAGACAAAGATACAACAATAAGAGCGTTGCATGAGGAGCTCAAGACAAAGGATGTAGACATAGCGCACATAACTCAAGAGAGGGACTTAACATAGAAAAATAATGAAGTATTTATCACCATCACAAAGGAGATTGGGGACAATGTCATAAGAGCCAAGACACACTTGGAGGCCAAGGTACCACAGATGTTTCCTTTAGCAATACACTTTGTAGGAAATTTAGTGGACTTGGTAGTTGAAGATGAACCTTTGCGTATACAAGTGCCAAGGAACTCAGAATGAGAAGCAAAACGAGAGAAAGCATCAATGATGTGAAATATTGCATTGTATGAAGGTTTGTTGCAAGTGCTACAAGATGTATTGAAGATAGTAGATCAGGCTTTAAACATCTACATGTCTCTAGAGGTGCTTATCAATATAAAGACCCTGGAAGAAAGCAATGAGGTCCAAAGAGAAATGAAGGATGAAACATTGGTCTGCGTAGAAAGGTTGCCAATGGTTAAGTAGAAGCATGAGGCCCTTGCAGTAGTGTAAGAGCCACATAAGACTCGGCTAGAAGAGCTTGGGAATCTCATTGTGCAGAGAATGGATCTTTTAAAAGGAAGAATGACATCAATTTCCAGCGTTGTGTTGGTTTTGCAGAATGAAAAAGGAGAGATTACAAGGGATGAGTTAGAATCCATTACTATGGACATTCTAGAGAAAGTAGAACAAGCACTCATTGAATGGCAAACCTTGGAGGCCATAATAAAGGAGGAGTATCCAGAGTTGATCCTTCAAGCTGATGCAGAGGATGTGCCTCTTAAAACATTCTTTATTCATCTACATTCTTTCTTATTCATTCCACTTAATATTCTTTAATTCAATTTTTTTGGAGATACCCATTATCAGGGTGACAATGCGATTAGTGTGGGGTAATGTTGATCAGAGGACACTTGACATAAATCACACAAGAAATCCATGTAGGAAAGCAAGCCAGGTTTAAGGGCGCAAATGGACAGGAAGAACACACGCACAGAGGGAAAGTTCAGCATTCAGGACTTAGCCTATTTTGAGCATGAAGACCTATTTTTAGAAGATGGCGTATGGAACACACCAACGATGTAGGGACGCGCCTGCCACACATTTTCTATCTTTGGAGGATCATATCGAAGCTTGTTTTTCATAGAGGTGAGCTAAGAATAGGATTGTCACTTTTGTTAACTACAAGAGGTCTATAGATAACACGCTTACATGTGTGGTTATGCCGGTAAATGGCACGTGGATATTAATAGCATGCAACCTATTTTTGGAATAGAGAAACAGTGAAGGGCAAGTCCCACCCTATATGTATGATGTGAAGAACATAGTAGAACACACACACTTAGAGAGAGATATATGTATAGAGAGATATACGACGAGATTATTGTATCAAATCCATATGCACATTGATACAGGATGCCATTATTGTAAGGAGATTCTATGTTTATTAATAGATGGAATTCATTGGTTGAATCTAAGTGTTATTCCTGTGTGAAATCAAGTAGTGCATATTCTTGATTCAATCATGATTATTGTATAAACTCATTCCTTCATAAATCTGAATATGATATGCATTGTAGAATGATGGATTAGTTATGGATCTATACATTTATTCCATTTTCATGCTAACATCCTGTAACAGCAACCCTAAAGAGGGACTTCGTACCTTTTCACGCTTCGAGTGAGCACTCAATCTAGGCTGAGTGATGTACCAATGCAACTAGGGTGTTATCTGGTAATTCTATGTTGCATCATGCACCATATATAGTGGTGCTTATATGGAAAATTCATGGAAGGAGAGTAAAACTAGACCTCTCTCCACAACACCTTCTCCTTAGCATGAGATCTCCCAAAAAACTCACTCTTTGCGTGAGATTTCCCAAAAACCTCACCTTCTACATTCAAATCAGCAATATCTAAGCAACAGGACAAAAATTTTATCTTTTACTCTATCACATATTAGGTGCACACTTTCCTTTTACACAATTTTACAATCTTTACAAACTTATACACATTTTTCTCTGATTCATCATATACATAAATTTTTCTATTTTCTTACTCTTCTTTTGTAGGTTCATCCTTATAAGAAGTGGCCCATAAAACCTACAATAGCACAACTACAATTCACATGCTTCGCCCCTAGGGTCCACTTCCATTTCCTAGTATCCACACTTCACTTTGCAATCATTCCACACTTCACTTTTCCACTTAGCACGTTATTCGCCACACTCTCTATTGGATTATAAGGTACACATATTCTATCTACTTTATGTTATCAAGTATTCACTCAACAACATAAAATAGGGGCAAATGTATACATAAAATCACATACTTGGGTACATTTATAGGTCTTAAAAGCATGGTAGAATCTACATGATTCCTAAGCAAGAAATATAATGGTTGACAACTATCTTTGGCCTCTTTTCTTTATCTCTTGCTTTCTCTTTGGTATTCCATAACCTATAGCCCACTTGGAACTTAACTAATTTCTCATTTATGGCTTCAGACACCATTGCCAAACCAAGACAAAAGCACCTAGGTGCTTCTATCCCTCCTGGGTGCCCCTGACCCTTTCTTACCATACTCGCTCTTTTGGGGTCTCTTTTATCTTTTGGGCATATTTTTTACTTATGGGTCAGCCTTTTAGTTTTCAATTATGAAATTAAAACAAGGTAATCATATAAATACATAATTATGTTTTCAAAATAAGGGACTAAACACTAAGCATTACTATCATCACCTAAGCTTGCATTCCAAAGACACTAAAGTACTAAAAATGCATCCATCTAGCATCCATGCAATGGACAAGGGTTGCATCAATTCTTCATACATTTCATAGGAGGGGGAAGTCTATTATATTCCATCCACACATACGATTACATTGTTACATTCTAGCTACAACCCCCTATCAAGTGTAACTTGCACAAGGGCATCCTAGCATATCATTTATACCCACAAACACCACAACTACATGGATTTTGAGATGTAGTAAAGTTCTTAGTCATAATTTCACTCTTTGGGTGATCATTGAGGTCAGTATGACTTCATATTTTGCATATTTCATTCATATTTGATGTGTTTGTGAGCTTTCACAGGTAGCTAGGGTTTGTTTTGTACGTACAGGTATTATCAAAACCCTAACAATGAAGGTAACACGAAAAAGAAGAAATTAGATCAACGTTCTTCAGACCCAAAATTGAAATAGATCCTAAAGATATGCACAGTCACCAGTGCCCAGAATCGGTCATCAGTTCCCAGGCACCTTTTTCCTCCTATGGGAACCTTTGTCCAGATCAGTACAGAGATCCAGATCTCTTAAGCGAGCTCCTGTAACATCAGTTTCTTCCAAATCAAAAATATACATAGTCTTGACTAGCTAAAGATCACACATAAATCAACTAATTCATTTATCTCTCTCATTTTCTTATAATATTGTATTGCTTGAGTGCTTAGCATTTGTATTTCACTGTATTTTATCATATTAGTTACTCTTAAATATTAGGTTTAATTCAGTTTTAAAGTATATCAGAATTATACACAAGATTTCTCCTACCATGACACCTACTCTGTAGATTTTTTCTTCATCAATTTTCAACTTCCTAAAATTTTGATTTATCCTCATAAGATCTCAAATAACTAATCTAGACAATGTTCAATCTTTTTCCATAGAAGTAGCAACTTATTTGATTATGGATGGAAAATTAAAGGATTCTTCAAGGAGAAAAGAATAAACTTCAAAATAGATTACTACCAACCTAATAGTTTAGAAATTAGCAAACAACGTTCTTTCTTTGAAGAAGCAAGTAGCTCAAAATGTCTAGGTTAGTATGTATAAATATATACATAAGAGAAATTTTGGGAATCTTAATACTGGAAACCAAAGATAACTATCTACACCATAACAAATATTTTTATTGAATATCCTAATGTCATGATAGCTCGGTTGAATTTTGTATGTGATGTGTAAGAAATTGAGGCGGTAGAAGAAGAAGGTTATGAAACTATTGGTGAATCAAATATTATGTGCCTCAAATATGAATCTAAAGAGGATGAATATGAAGATGTTGTGGGAGATATGAATAGGGACTCCTAAATTATTTTTACTAGATCAAAGAATTAGAAAATGGAGGCTAAAACCCCCAAAAATAAAGCTAAGGAAAAATAATTTCCCAAGTCTACTCCAGTTATTACTCTAAGGGCCTTTGGCAGTTCAACTTACAAAAAATCTTCCTAAAAATAAGGTAACTAAAATATCTCCCTCACCTACCTCTAATGTGTTGAATACAAATATCGTGCAAAACAATGTTACATCTATCTCTGAAGCTTCCACTTCCTCATTTCTACCATCCTTCAAAATCATTGATCGTGTTAAAAAGTCCAAAATTTGAATACTCGTGGGCAAACTCAAACCAATTTGGTAGTTTGACTAAATTTATCATAGGAAAACATTCTACACCTATCAAAACATCTTCTGAAGGAATATTTTCTATCCCTAAGGCTCCCACTTCACTAAATATTATTACCACATCATCATCCTCATTTATAAGTGTTTATAATTTTTTCTTGGAGTTTCTTATTAATGGATTTAATATCATCAACTATATAATTGATTATGGAGCCTATGATAATGTAATACGCACCAAAGTTTCTCATGATCTTGGGCTTAACCTTACTAATACCTTTAGTCAATTCTATTCCACAAATATGAAATAAGTTCCCTTGGTTGACCAAATCAAGGATGCCCAAGTAATCTTAGTTTCCTATCCAAACAAATAGGTAAGTATGACTATCCTAATAGTCAACATATCAAATTCATATGGGATGTTGCAAAGTTACATATTTTTCAAGGATATAAGTGGGTAGATCTATATGGATTGGTCACATGTAGATATTCTAATAAAAGGAGTTAAGAGGAGGTTAAAACCAAAGGTCAAGTGTAAACATTAGAAGATCCTAAAGATGAGATTTTGTTTAAAGAGAAGTATCGCAAGACCTATTTCCTAATTACTTATGATGATTTAGACACATAGAAATTAATTCAAAATGATTCCAATGAGCTATGGCCTTTATAATTTTATGGTAGTAGTTTTTTTATTAGTTTTGGTATAGGTATAATGTTAATATCCCTATTGAATGATGTTTTTTTGTTCTCTTTCAAAAATTTATTTTCTAACACTAACAAAATGGATGAGTATGAAGCATTATTTTTGGTATGAAGACTGATAAAGAAATGGGAGTGAAAATTTTGAAGGATCGGGGAGATATAGAGCTAATTTTGAAAAAGGTGTGAAATAAATTTTAGTTAAAGAACGGTTGTTTGAAGCATAATAGGAATAAGGTGCAAGATTGCATGGATGTATTTGATGCATTTTCCACCAATGTTGTACTAAGATATAATAATGAGAATGATGATTCTATAGTAGTATCTACATCACTACTTACTCTCCATCTCGAGTTCAGAATTTATAAGTATGCCATGATGAAATGGTCTTTCACAAGTGTACCAGACAACTCTAAAAATTGGAAAGTGTTTAAAGATTATCAATAAATCATATCTTTCCTTGAGAAAGCATGAAACTTTATCAAGCTTTACTTTGAAGATAATGATTATTCCTATCATGATTCTACCAAAGATGATCAAGAGGGAGTAAGTGAGTAAGACACCATTCAACTAAATGGGGAAAAAATTCCCAAGGTTTTAGTTTTTGTAGAGGAGATATTTGACATACATGATTTCTTCATAAAGGGGAACTTCTGCGATGAGTCTCAATCTTATTCAGATGTGGAGAAAGTTAATATTGGTATTGAGGAACAATTAAGGTTAGTGAACATTGGAAAATTTTGTTCACCTAAAAAGAAAAGAAAGTTTTTGGATCTATTAAATAAACAATCAAATATATTAGTCCATTTCTACATGGACATGATAACTTTAATACCTAAAGATATAAATATCATATTATCCCACTAAAGCTAGGAATGTATTCATATAAGTAGAATCATAGGCATTATAATCCTAAAATCAAACTAACTATTTTTGTTGAAGTGCAAAAGATGTTGCATACAAGGATTATTTTTCCTATTCATCATTCAAATTTAGTATCCAATAGTATTTTAGTGTGGAATAAAAAGGGAAAATTAAAATTTATGTTAAATTCCATAAAAAAAATTCTTGAGTTACCTAGGGAGAGAGCCTTAGCCCTTGTGGCATCACCAGCCCACACCGGCCGTGGAACCATCCAAGGATGGTAGTTTAAGCTCTCGGTGCGCCCACGGATTAAACCACATTATCGTGGTGCCCTATCAATATAGTATCCAAACCGTCAGTATTAGGCCGCCTTAACATAGATGTTGAATTCCATTATTTGAATCATGCATCTCTAAAGGATATTTATCCTTTACCCATTATGGACCAGTTTTTTTAGGTATTTATGGTTTTAGAATTGTTATCAATTCTCAATGGATATTATGGTTACAATCAAATAGAGGTGATGCAGGAATATCAGCATAAAACTACCTTTACCAAATTGTATATAATATTTTCTTATATGATAATGTTATTTGCATTGATTAATGCAAGAATTACCTTTCAGAGGGCCATGGACCTTACTTTTTATGACATGAAGAACGTAATAATTATGGTCTACCTTGATGATCTAACCCTAATTTTGAAGAAGAAATAAGATTACATCAAGCATCTTAAGAGGGTATTTGAAAGGTGACTCTTCCTTAGTATCTATTTAAATCCAAAAAATTATGTGTTTGGTGTGATAGAAGAAAGGTTGCTTAATCAATCTATATTAAAAGGAGCTAAAATAGATTTGGAGAGGGTCAAACAAATTCAGAACTTGACTCTTCCCATGAGGAAGATAAAAGTTCATTCATTCTTCAGGAAAGTTAAAAATTTGAGGTGGTTCATGCCATATTTTTTTGAGTTAACCAAACATATTTCCTCTATGATGAAGGGTAATATGGATTTTTTTTGGAATAAGAATGAGAAGAAATATTTTTAATATATTAGGGCTTCCATCACTAAATCCCCTATGTTGGTTTATCCCAATTTCAAAAGGGATTTAATTATCTATATCTATGCCTCAGAACATACCTTGTCAACTATCTTTGTCCAAAAGAATGATGAGGGGATTGAATCACCTACCATTTTCACAGGTTTTAGATTAAAATAACATCAATTGAAATACTCACCCATATAAAATCATGTTTATGTAGTAGAAACGATTGTCAAGCACTTCAGATATTACATCCTCAACTCACACACGATTGTGTTTATTCAATATTTTGCAGTAAAATCCATATTAAAAAAATAATACATAGGATCCCAAAGGGATGGATGGATTTATAAGGTCCAAGAATATGATTTGGATCTCAATAATACCAATATTTTTCATGGAAATTGTTTGTGCCATCTCATTGCTAAGAATATCCAACTGCTAATTGAGAATAAGAAAATTCAATATACATCTTAACTTCAGTGTTATTTTTTAGTGGCGCAAACAATTGGTACACTAACATTGCATACTTCCTTGCCTATGGGGAATGTATAAGTCACCTAATCCCCATGGGAAAAATAAATATCATACTTCACTCAAAAAGGTATGTGTTATGGGACAATGCTCTCTTTAATAAAGGAAGTGTTTTTGTGTTGCATAGATAAGGAACAACAAAAGAGATTGTTTGAAGCTTTTCATAGTGAGGCTTGCGTGGGAAACTTTTATACCTGATTATTGCTCAAAAATATGATATCTAGGTACTATTTTCCAACACTATTTCAATATTCACAAGAGTTGGTGACAAAATAAAAATAAAGTTAGTAGTCATGGGAAATCCTAAGCTCACAACATTACCTCTCTTATGGTTTTTGAGGAACCGTTTCAACACTAAGTTATAGACATCATTGGATTCCTCAGTCATTCATGCATTTCTATCCATTCTTATGTGCTAACAACTATTTACTACTTGAAAAAATGGGTGGAGGCTATCCTAGTAAAGTGACTAACTTCTCAGGTGGTGTGCAATTTTATTAAGGAAAATATTATTGTGAGGTTCGGGGTGTTTAACAAGATAGTACCAAATAACACTTCTAATTTATCTTCTCATGAGATGACTAAATATTATTATGGATATGGTATATCACTAGCCCATGCTTATAAACATTAGCCTCGGGGAAATGGTTAAGTAAAATCAATTAACAAAAACTTGTTGATCATAGTTTGTAAGCTGGTGAATGAAAATCAAAGAACATGACATTAAACATTACATGATGCCTTGTTATTTAATCATATAACTCGCAAAAGGGATCCCCTTTATAGTTGTTGTATGGCGTAAATTCTAAACTTCATATTTCCTTAGAATTTTAAACTTTTAATGCGGTGAAAAAAATCAAGGATGAGACATTTAAGGACTCTTTGAAAATGAGGATAATGTACCTAACTAAATTGGTGGCAAAAAAGATCAAGATCATAGATTAAATTATGAAACATCATATGAAAGTTAAAAATATATTTGACAAGAAGGCTAGGCACAATGATTTTCAATTGGGAGATCTTCTTTTTCTTTAGGACGAGAGAACATGCACAAAGGTATGCAAAAAAAATGATTCCCTTTGGAAACGCCATTCAATAATTACCTCCTTTATGGAGATAAATCTTACTATTTTTTGTACTTGGTTGGTACCCACCTTCCATTACCATTTAGTGGGTACTATATAAAACATTATAATTAGTGAAGTAAGTTGACCCTTGCATGTACATAGGTCAGTCTTATTTTTTGTTGTGTTTATTTTCCATTGTTTTCTTGTCTTTTTTTTCTTGTTTGTGTGTGTCGTTTTTTTAATCTAATATTAAGTTGTTTATTTGAGATTCAAATCTAGTGTATTTTTTAGAACTTAATTTTAAGTGACCCAATGGACAAGATACTTGACATAATTTGATATTTTGGGGTTCATTCATGACTTGTGTTCCTTTAGGATCAAAGTCATGTCCCCATTTAAAACTAGACGTTAGCCCAAAATTATAACTTAGGTGAAAAATTTTGTAACCATAGTGATTTTTAGTTGAATATTTTTTTTCTAAGGGTAACTAATTTGATGGATTAAAATTTTTGACTAAGTGTTAAAAAATACCAAACCAAAGTTTCAAACTTTTCAATCAATTTTGTAAGTAAGTTGCAAAATGCTCCCTAATTTCTAGATCTCAAAATACTATAATCGTTGTGGATTTGAATTTCAAATTTTTTGAGCACATTTGTAATTCACATGCAAATTGCATTCAAAAATTCATATACAGAAATAATTATACCCTCAGAATTTATTATAATTTTAGATTTTCATGCATATTTGCAAAATGCATGCAAAATTCCTGTGAAACTCTGGATCTTGATTTCCTAACTTTGATGGGATCGGGGTTTTGAAACTTTAGTACACTTTTACAAATTTCAAGTTGAGCTCCTAATCTTGGGCCAATGTAATTAATTCCTTTTGATATGAGTGTGAGCACATGCCAAAACCATGAATATAAATTATTTTGTTGTCTCTTTATATTGTATATACTAACTGGTCTTGGTAGGTTATTGTATTTGTCCCATGAGGTTAATTTATCGGCATTATTAGTATCATATAATTATGATGGTTTAGCATTTTTACTTTAATGGATTTGTAGAGTAGCATGCATCTTGTAGAAAATTGTGAAACGTGACATGGTCGAATTGTCATGATTTTTAACATCTGTTGGCAAGAAAATTTGTCAGAGGACAAACTTGTGGATTTATTGCCGACGCTTTGGGAATCTAAGTCCCTCTACTTATCTGGTGCAGCTGTTGTATATGCATGCACAAGAAAATGTCGATTTTTGTGGTGGCCTTTTGACTAGGGATCCAATAGGGGCACTCCACTGACCCTGCGGTAAAGCTAGCAATTTCTTGATAGAGATGACTTTATATATAGAGCGGGAAAGGGGGTGAGAAATTCGATAGGAGAAACTAATTTTACAAGTAGAAAATCATATTATTGCATACACGAGTTAGAAGTTTCATCACATGCATTGAAATTAGGAAGAAACAATAGTACAAACAACAACAAGACCAAATAGAGTTTAATAAACACAAAGTATTAGTAGATTCCTTAGTCAAAAAGGATAGAAACTCCATCTTCTTGTATTGATGCTTAAGTAGAAATTGTACATAGCATAAGAAATGGAAGGAATTTGAGAGTGGGGGGGAATGGAAGAATTTTGCTATCTCTTTGATCTTTCACAAGAATTTCTCTCTCCTAAATTCACAAGAATAGCTAAGAAGACCCTCAAATAAGGAGTGCATTACAATTTATAGGAAAATAACACCTCTTCATCTTCCTGGTGATTCTTCATATACCCCCCAATGACGCTTCATATACCTTGAAACTTTTCACATTCCTAGGAAAACATTAAGTCCCCTTTTATAATTGAAGGGTGACTTATTACATTGAAAACATTAATACATACAAAAATTCCAACCCCAACACAAGATTAGAATATTAAGGAGAGAGAAAGTTGGGGGGTGAGAGGAGAGGTAAAGAGAGAAGAGGGAGAGGGATAAAAATGTTGACGAAGAAAATGCCTCGCTAATCCACTATTCTACTTGACTGATCTGATGCAATGCTCTAATGTAGTGAAATCTGGATCCTGAGAGACATTTCTTGGATGACACGTGGACACTGCAAACTAGGTGTTTAAAAACATTGTCGAATGATTCTATTGGTGATCATGAGCATCACTCAGGAAGATCCTCTCTAAAGAGGCTTAAACTTTGGAACAAATTCTGCCTCGAATCCTTGCAACACTACCACACTGCTTATTTGATCTGAACATGATCCTGATGAAACACATCATGAATGGTTTGACGGTGTCGACTGAAAATTCCACCTCACAGAGACCAATTGGAGCATGAAATGAGTGTTGAAAAACACTATTGAGATCCATATAGGTAACCTCACTATCATCTAATCCCATATAGTTTGATGATAGAGACTACATTGTTTTTCCCCCCTGTGAATCTGAACTTCACTTGACACATATTATTTTTGGAACGGGCAACTTATTATTCTTAGTAAGTGAGAAAGTTCTTATCTGAAATCCAACTAGGACTGTCAGATTAATTTCTCCACTCTCAAAATGCTCCTCTTGTGAATTTCACCCTCTGGAATGCCTTACTATTTTTCGTAAGTGCCAAAAGGAAACTTACTATTTTTAACAAGTATGAAAAATCAGCTCCTTCAAACCTTGCCTGGATACAGCAACTAAAATTATCCTTTCTCCTTGAATTTATCTAACCTTCTGGACCAATTTTCTATTTTTGGCAGGTGCTCATGAGATTACTTACTATTTTTAGTAAGTGTAAATTTTTGACCAATATGATGAATCGATGACTTTTCCGCTGTAACATTTCTTTTGTGTTCAATCCCTCTTTCGTAGTTTCTTCAATTGATGACTTTCCCGAAATGACAGTTCTCTATGTAAAAAACTTGTTATTTTTAGAAATTGAATTTCTAGTGGTCAGATTACTATGGAAAAAAATTCTGATATGGTTTTTTTCCCAATATCGCCCCTCAGAAATCTTGGACCTACCCGCTCAATAATCTAGGAGATTTTAAACTTTTTAAGTTTTGACCTAGCGGCACCTCTGAACATAGCAGCCATTAATGGACCTCAATAATTATAGGTCTAGTTTTCTCCTCCGTTCATGATGAAAATCACATTTTTGATATGGGTTTTTTATTCTTGTTCCGCCGGTGAATTTTTTCTTCAAACTGGTTGCTGATTCGACAAGAAATCCAACTTTTTCTTCTGTTGTGCAAAGAAATAGATTTCTTCGTTGCTAACACTCCTTACTACATATGGAAGATTTTTTTATGAGTGTTTTAATGGTCTCTAAAAATTATGAATACAGCAAAAAAATTCATCTCAATCCGTGCACCGGTTTGTTAGATATGTTGGAATTTTTGGTTCATGGCCATCAGAGTCTTCAGATGTTTTTCTCCCTCATTCTTCGTTCTTCAAGCTCTTCTGGTCAACCTTCTCTCTGAAACCTATGTGCTATCATGGATTGGATGATATTTTTGTTGTGGGATCTATTATAGGGTATAATAATGGTGAATAGTGCACAAGTAAGATCAAGTTACAGAGCAATGGCAGTGTTAAGTTGTGTAAAGGTTAGAAGTGGGAAAGAAAGTGGCAGGAGGATTTCAAAAAAAATCAAAAATTACAAAGTAGGGAGTGAGGCACATTTTCATTTCCCTCATTTCCCTTAAGAATTAAGGGATGATATGACATCAATTTGCACATGACGCCTAGGTCGTAACATGTGGCGGAAATCCAACGGCTGAGGATTCAAGCTCCACTTGCTCCTGGGGGCTGAGGAAAGCACTGGAGAGGGTTACATGGGTGACTAGAAGACTCCCTTGGGGCTGGGAATATTTTTATATCCCTCGTGTCCTCCATCACAAAGGGACATGAGGGTCATCAATTTTCACAGTGTGTCAGAAGCCACCACTTGTCAATGATCTAATGGTTGAGGGTTTGAGCTCCCACAAGCACCTGGGGGCTGAACTGGTGATCCTATAGGTTGTATGGGTGACCAAAGGGCTTATAGGGGCTGGGAACATTTTTTATTTCCCTCATGTCCCTTTTTTTAGGGACAAAAGGGACATGAAATTGTGTCAGGCTCCTAGAGCTTACACGTTTCCTCATCAAATTTTGACTACCTCCCGAACTCGCTCCTAGAGGGAAACTTCAAACAGAAATAGCTTGAGCTCCTGATGGACTTTTTGATAAAATTTTATATGATCTTTACTAAAAAATTCCTTCTACATCCAATGGTTTGGGTCCCAGGTCTTTATTCCTCCATTTGATCCCTAAAAAATCAGATTTTGGATCTGGTCCTCTACTTATGCCTGGAAAAAACTAGTTATAAACCTAATGTGCCAAAGTGTTGTGAAAGATATGAGTCCACCATCTTGTAGGAATTGGAATTCCATTTCCTAAAATGTCTATTTTGGCTCTTAACTCCACCCAAAGCTCCCAAAATCACTTCCCGAATCTCAACAACTCTTTTAACCTTATGCATTGCTCAGACCTGTGAACCCTATTTTTGATCGAGCTGCTCCAACTCCTGTAAATCCTTCCTGAATCTTCCTAAATAAATTTCATGGTGTTCCTATGCCTTCAATTCACCTATGTTTCCAGTTTGGCCCCTCTGATCTACTCCATGGGGGTTGCTTCAATCCTAGGAAAGCCAATGATAGCTGATGGGTGTCATTATTCCCTTCATTTTATTAACTCTTTGTTGATATCATAGTCAAACCAGGGGTGGTGTCTGAATCTATATGCAATAGGAGATCTTAGTGATCTAGTAATTTACTGTAGGTATTTGTTTTCTTTTTTATATATATTTTCTGGGGATATTTTCTCAATGTCTTGAGGATTTCTTGGCTAAAACCTTATTGAAATCAACTATGAAAACTTGTTGGAAGTAAAAATTCTCTGCATAAATAAATTGCTGGAAAAATACACACATTTTGCAGAATGGAATAGATTGTTGTAAGTAAACACACATTATAGAAATAAACACACTTGCTTTGTAAATAAACACACAACTTGAGAATGCTGAAAGTTGATTTCAAAGAAAGAAGAATCTAATCTAGAACACCTACAGGAACAAGTATACGATACATTTCAACTTGAGTAATCAAAAACATTTACAGAATTAATATATCTATACTATTTGCTCTAGAAATATAAATACCAATAAAACAAAGATCCTAGTTCTTGGAAGAGTGGGCCCTTGCTCCACCTTGAAACAAGATTTGACAACTTAATATACTCTCAAAATAGAAATGGATATTTTATTGATAAAATGTTTTGCATTACAAAAGCATATTGTCTCTTTCTATCTCTTATGTGCCTTTATCTATGTATACATATATATCTCTATTACTATCTATCTACAAGTCTGTATATATATACTTCTTCCACATGTGTATTTACAACCATAGTTGTTCTACCGATTCAGATAGAACCGAATTGTGCCCAAAATAGATGGTGAATTGGATCATGTCTGGACGTACTGTTGTATGATAGTTATCCCTAGATCTGCGAGTATGAAGAATCGGAAATATTCTAATCTTCTCCTTATTGAAAGGATCATTGATTGTTAAATCACCAGATGTTGCTGGAATAAATAAATTCTCATCGGTTCCGGAACTTTAGAGAAGTTTTGGAACTAAAGGAAAGCATTCTGGATATAAGTGTGAGGATTCCAGAGCTACATGTAGGAGTTCTAGAACTAATTTTGAAATTTCTAGAACTAAGTGATGGAGTTCTAGAACTAATTCTGAAAGTTCTGAAACTAAGTGATAGAGCTTGTAACTGTGTAATGGAGTTCCGGAACTAAGTATGGAAGTTTTAGAACTGATCCGTATTGAAATGCTTCTAAAAACATTTTGACCACTTCATACTTTGTTCTTTCGACTGATTATGACCTATTTTATTACAAAACTGAATTTCCAAAGCACTTAGTTAGGAATTACAGAGTTTTTAAATGTTATAACTATAATCAACAAAAGATGGACAATTACAACCTAACTTATATTATATCAAACAAAAGTCACAAAATGTAATCAATCTTGATAAAAAGGAGAGTAAAATAAGATCATTTATTGTACATTAACAAGACATATTATGGCCTCATCAATAGCCCTTACCAAAACTGCCTGAAAATTACATTTTTCAAGGACTCCTAAAATCACCTACAGGTTGAATTGACTTTCCTAAATCATCTCTAGAACTTATTTAACATTGAATGGGAGGTCATTGGATTGACTAGATAGACTCGGGATGACTTAGAAGCGTAAAACAATTTTTGACACAAGGGTATAGTTGTCATGCTGGGAAATTTTCATTTTCCCTATTGCACATTTGCATGACAAAAAAATATTATATAATGTGCATATGAATTTGTAACTATTTGATTAATTGCATATATATGGAATAATTTCTTGAGATGTGTGTGATGGCTTCATTTAGCATATTTTATCAAGTAGGTATGATGTTTGTAATTGATTCTACAAGTGACAGGTTCATACCACGGGGAGAACATGGAACTCGGGGGTTACACCTCTGAGATTGCACAATTAGCCATTTGAGCCAAATTATATTTCCTTGTTTGATTGGCCTTGTTTTTCTTGTCTTTGGATTGGATGGAAATAATAATTTCCTCATCCTTTTATGTGTTTTAGTCATTTGGCTTAGTCAAGTTGGTTTGTTATCTCCTTTTGAATCAATTTTGTATTTATTATTCTAATAAAGTGTTTAGATCAATTTTATGGGTTAAATTGTCCCTACTTAATTAGGGATGATTTAATTACTATTATCTTTTTAAAGAAATTGTGGGCCACCTAATCATGGAATAGGTGGGCCCCACCACCTCTCTAAATGTGTCGCTTTTCCCAAATCCCGAATTCGGGCTGAAAGTGGAATTTTAAAGGGGGTGTTTTGCTTGTTGGGAGTCACTCTCACACCAAAATGGAACCCTTAGACCCTACCGATGGCTATGGGGACTCTTTCTAATGTTAAAAAGGGATTTTCCCTCCCATTTGACCCTCTCTTATCCCCATCTTTGTTCAGGATTTTGTTTTTGTGAGCCACTTAGGAATTGGGAGAGGATTTTATTTTGCTTTATTTTTATTTTGTGAGATTCTCCTCTATTAATACTCTTGTTTTAATCATGAAAGGAACTTGGGTGACATGGATTTGAGAAGGGGATGGGTAACACATGTCACCATCCCATAGGTTAGAACCTGTTATATTCTCCTTACGTAATCCTCCATTTTAAAGGGGAGTGGAACTTCTTGGTTCATTTTAATTTTAGATATTTTGGGGGAGATTAGAGGAGCAAGGAGCTTGGAAGGATTGGATTGCATTTAGAATTTGTCTTCATTTATCTTCTGAGGTAATACCCATACCTATTATCTTTGTTTAATGTTGTGAATAAACCTTTTTGTTAGTTTATTTGTGTTTTAGTGTACGAATTCATGTTGTTTTTTGTGTTGTGTTTGAATTTATTGTTTTTTTCTGCATCCATCTCTCTTTGGGATGGATTTTGGAGTGTTGGGGAAGAGGTAAGAATCCCTCTTGCTCCCACATGGATTGATTATCAAAACATTTTTGGATTTCTATTATCCTAACTTCATTTAGTTGATGTGGGAGATGGTTTCCATATGGTTTGGAACTCATA